>CM057232.1:21736000-24136000 GCA_029891385.1 Erythroxylum novogranatense
ATTGACGCTTTCAATTCATAGTGATAGATTTCTTACCGCTACTTCGATGTGTTTACCTTTCTACAATTATTTTATGTTTTTCGCAAGAGGAAGACGACTGTAATGTAGATTGCTTAATTGTTGACACAATACTTGACATCCGTATTTCTTCTATGCAATAATCTTCTAACGGTATGATAATGTCAATTCTCGCCAAATACCAATCACGATTCCGTAAGTAAGCAAAATCAGATCGCAAGAGAAGAGGACCATAACAGAGATTGACGATTCAATTCATAGTAAAGATTTCACCGCTACTCCCGATGTGTTGACCTTCTACAATTATTTTCTTTTTCGCAAGAGGAAGACGACCATAACAGAGATTGCTTGATTCTTGATGTAACATGTTATTCAATTGAGTTATGTAACTAACTCAAACTGATTCGTAATTCACACGCTTTGGTTTCATTCGCTTTGCATCGTCTGCTTTTCCGCCGCCTACTTTTGCACAACTTTCTCTGCTTTTGCTTCCATCCGCTTTGAACTTGTGTTTGCTTTTCAACTTCCGCCTTGTTTTCATCGCCTCCTTTTCATAATTATTTGTACTTCATCGAAATCATTTATGTTAAGTCGCTTTGACTTAACAATCTCCTCCTTTTAACGCAGAGATTTCTTCCGGGTAGATTGACGCTTGAATTAATAGTAATGTCAAACACTTCCAATAGCAGACAGTGTATAAACACTGTAAGTAGATTAAGAAGACTCGCTTTCTTGTATGGAATAATGTTCTAACTGGTATAATAATGTCGATTCTCGCTAAAAACGATTGAAGAAGTAAGCAAACATGAATGTAATTAGAAGAAGAGCACCAGAGTAGAGATCGACGGCTCAATTCATAAATGATAAAATTATTATACACGCCCTACTGGGACAGTCAATTTTCTACAATTATTTTCTTCTTCCAAATTACTATCATTGTTTTCCTTTACTTTTCTTCGTGGCGTTCACCTTCTACGATCATTTGCTCTTCTTTCAAGCTCGGCTTTTTGCATCCCTTTATCAATCAATCATTCGCGGGCCATTTCTTTGACATCAAAATAACTTAGAACGAATTTTATCTCGTCAGACGCACACGCTTACTCCCAAAATGTATGAATCATTTTCACATCTCTTTGTCTTGTATCCAATAATCTTCTAACTGCTATGATAATCTCGATTCCACCAAATGCCAATAACCTATTCCAAATAAGCAAATGAGGACTACAAAGACAAGAAGAGGACCATAATAGATTGACGCTTCAATTCATAGGTCATAAATCGATTCGTAATTCACACGTGGTTTGCTTTCGCTCAACCGCCTCGCTTACTCCGTCTACTTTTGCACAACTTTCGCTCGCTTTTGCTTCCGCCTCGGTTTTGCTTCCATCCGCTTCAACTTGTGTTTGCTTTTGAACTTCGCCTTGTTTTCATCGCTCCTTTTCATCATTATTTGTACTTCATCGAAATCATTGATGTCAAGTTGTTTTGACTTAACAATCTCTTCCTTTAAACCGCAGGTTTCGTCACCGGATTGACGCTTCAATTAATACGATAATGTCAAACATCGCCAGCAAACAGATGCGTAAGTAAACGCCGTAATGTAGATTAACGCTTTAATTCATAGGTCGAATCCGTCATAATCTTTTTACTTGTGGCAAGGAAAGACACGAGAACGCCAAAATGTTTGAACCGTAAGACGTGCTTTTCTTGTATGGAATAATCTTCAACTAGTATAATAATGTCGATTCTCGCCAAAACATATTGTAGAAGTAAGCAAACATGAATGTAATTAGAGAAGAAGAGCACCACAAGAGAGATCGACGCTTCAATTCATAGGTGATAAAATTATTATACACGTGCTACTCGACAAAGTTGACCTTCTACAATTATTTTCTCTTCTTCTAAATTACTATCGTTGTTTGCCTTTACGCTTCTTCCCGATGTGTCTTCTACAATCATTTCCTTTTCTTCCGCTTGCCTTTTGCATCCCTTTGTCAATCAATCATTCAAGAGCAATTTCTTTGGCATCAAAATAACTTAGAACGATATTTGATCTGTCGTCCGACTACCACACCTTTATATTCTAACTTCTTACCGTTTCTCTCTCTTAATCCTTAAACCAAATCTATCCCAACCAATAAACATTTTCTCCACCCAAACTTTACTTCTCTCAACTACCCTCTTCTTTAGTTATCAAATTCACCGCTCTAGATTCTAATCGCATTTATACTCCATTGTTTTTCGGCCCTGCTTATTCTCTCGCGCATTCTTGGAGTACTAAGGTATATATGTTTAGGTAAAATAAATTTTGAGTCAAAATTCTCACGTTGTTATTTATTAACCCTGAATAGAGCATATTCTCCTTTCTACGCTGTGCTGCATGTATACTCTATTTTTGTAGTTAAATTAAATAATTTTTTTATATAAATTTCGCTTAGTTGTTTAAATGGTTTGTATTCATGTTTGCTCGATATATTGTTTATTAGGTCATAAACATAATGTTTATTTATTAATGTTCACCGTGATACATCAAGATCATGAATGGATAGATCAAGGACGCTTATATTATGTCGATTCCTCGTATTTACATATGGATAGAAATGCTAAAAGACGCCAAAATTATGCTCAAATGCCAAATGAAAAAACAAGAATTGTCATGACGACGTAGAAAATCGAGCCGCTAAAACACATCTTCCACTTCATCTACACTTCAAAGAAAGAATTACCTCAATGTAAGGAATCTTTCATTAATATCGAACCTTCCACCACCAACTTCCAAGTTATGAACCCTCTTACATAAATGAAGGTAATCTTTTACAATATATCGAAACTATTTCCAACCTAATTACTCCACATCATTATAATGTCCTTTTATACGCTTCAAGGGATAAATCATCGCACATCTCCTACAACATTAACATTGTTACAGAATTTACGGCCAAGTTTAAACACCCCTTTGTTGAAGATTGTCAATATTGTAACGCAAAACGATTTTACCTTGAACCTCCATCGCTTTGTTGTTCGTCAGACAAATTTCTATTGTTGCTCCTCGATGCCTTATGCTTTAAAGTCTTTGTTTCTAAATAGCGACGAAGAATCCGAACATTTCGTAAAGAATGTTCGTATATATAATAACAATGTAGCTTTCACTTCCTATGGAGCCGATATGATCGTGAGTGACAAAAACACAATGGGAGTTTATACATTCCGTGTTCAAGGACAAGTTTACCATTTCTCGACAGCTTTAGTGTCGATAAGCAATAAAGTATCTCGAATCCAACTTTATTTCTTTGATACCGATGAAGAACTACAACAAAGGCTCGGCAACAGTGATAAACTTCGTGAAAGTACCTGAAGTCGATTATGACAATTCTTCAAGATAACCCTTATGCTAGGTTCTTTCACCGCCTTAAAGATATTCCTTCCTTGAAAATCACAGATTGTTCCGAGATGTTATCCGGGTCTTGATCAACAAGGCTTATAATCTTCCAATCGCATCCCAAGTAATGCTATATGGATCGAACGATGATGAACAAGATGATAAATCTCCTCATATCCAAGTCTACAAATACTCGCCTGAGCTATAGAATTCAATCTTATTATGCATGCTACGACCCGCCTCAATACCCACTTCGCTTCCACGGGTGAATCAGATGGCATCCTCGCATTAAGCTTGTTAAATTCTCAAACAAAAAAGACCAATGGTTCTCGATCAAACAAGCCGTGCTCCTTTAAACACTTTTACTCAAGCAAATGAATTATTTGCTCTCGAAAACATAGGTTAGTTGTCCGCTTATTACCTTGGTTCCGACATATTGTCTAATTAGGCAAAACTAATTTATCATTTTTTCTTACTATTACTAATTACTCAAGGACCTGACTACAAACATGGCGAGTATCTCATGAGAGAGTATTATCGCCATCGACTTCAAATGAGAAGTTATGATGAATCCATGCTTATCCACAATTTTAAGACTACTACAACAATTATTGTTGGTTCTTATATAAAGATTGAAACATCACGGCTTGAATTCCATAGGAAAAACAGAATCTAAATACGATCGAAATTTTGCGGTGTTTTAGATAATGCTATTGGTCAAACCGAAGCTTCTACAATTGGTCATGAGTTGTCCTCCCACTTCATTTATCGCGGCCCAAGGACATGAAACGCGCTTATCTAGATGCAATGGCTCGTGCAAAAATATGGCAAACCAGATTTTTTCTCACTACGACTTGCAACCCTATGTGGAAGGAAATACAAGAGAATCTTAAATTCCATGAAAAGCACAAGAGAGACCAGATTTATCAGGCAGAGTGTTCAGTATTTAAATTTGAAATTCGAAAAATCACTTGATCAAAAAGGAATATTTCGAGATGTTGCCGCATTTGTTTACGTGAATTGAATTTCAAAGCGTGATTCCTCATGCTCACTTGCTTTAATACTTCAACCACAATTTAAGTTGTTGAATCCAGATTCCTATGATCAAATCATATCACTGAAATACCTAACTCGATGATAATTCCAGATTATATTCTCTTGTCATTACACATGATCCACGGTCCTTGTGGTTTTATGAACAAGCAAAGGTCTTGCATGAGAAATGGTGTATGCAAAAGTCATTACCCCAAGGATTTTACTCCTTTCACCGTCCATGGCGAAGACAGCTTATCCGTGCTATAGACGTAGAGATAATGGAAGAAAAGTTAAAATATCCGCATACGAGGTTGATAATAGATGGGTGGTTCCTCATAACCTGCATCTTCCGATGTTGCTTGACCGCCACATTAATGTTGAAATATGTTCCATCGTGAAGCTTGTTAAATATTTATACAAATATGTATTTAAGGCCACGACCTTGTCAACTTTAGCCCAACGCACCAAGAAACCAGTCTCGATATCGACGAAATCACAAATTTCCAAGAAGGCCGTTGATTTCACCTCCAAGCTTTATGGCGATATATGAATTCCGCCAGAGATTAATCCATCCATCTATATACTCCAAGTTCACCTTCCATCAACAACTGCTTCCTTCGCTAAAGATGCTAATTTGTCTTATTTATCGAGGAATTTTGACTTCCCAAAACAATGCTTACGGAATTTTTCGACCAATTCAACAAATCAAAAGGTCACGTAAATGAAATGTCTGATGCGGATTTCCTCAACATTTTGTTTGGAATCAAAAACAAGGACGTGGTCGGAAAGAAAGCGGAGAAAAGTGATAGGACGATTAGTCACCGTTGACCTCGAGAAGGAGAAAGGTATTACTGAGATTATTGCTCACAAATGTTAGAGGACCAACGCCGCTTGACAACTTGTTAACTGCTGATGGTGAAAAGTGAATCGTTTGTGGATGCAGACCGCAATTAGGATTGCTAGCATCGACTCTTACATACAACAAACACTTGACGGTCGCCATATTTCAAATGCCAACATCCTCGATTGTTATTTGCTACACTTTGTTCTATTGCTCACCGCAAACTTAGGAACTCGGGAAACTTTCGTAGAGACCACCGCTTCTCGACTACCTATATGCTTATTCATCCTCTAATACGATACATATGATGATATTACAAAATGGCTCTTCAAGATATCAATAAATCTCGAACAAATGGGAAAAAGCTTAACTGATTATCATTTCACCGAACATGAATTTCATCGATTATCACCAAGCAAAATAAGGAGGTAGAAAGTGAGATGAATATAGAGATTGATGAACAGGACTTATTACAATCAAAACTAAACAGCCAAAGAAAAGCACGATTTGATTTAATAATGAAATCAGTTCTCACTTCAACGAAAGTGCAAGTTATTTTATCGATGGTCCCGGGGAACAGTAAAACTTTCTTATATCGAGCTCTTCTTGCAAATTTACGATCACAGAGACACATTGTAATAGCAATGTATTACATCAGCGTTGCTCACACAATTCTTCCCAAGCAGAGGACAGCTCACTCAAGATTTAAAATCCCTTGATTTATCAAAGCAAAAGTTTGTCATTGAGCAAACAAAGCAAATTGCAAAATTGATATTTGAATCCAACCTTATTTTATGGGACGAGGCTTCCATGGCAAAACGAGAAGCCATCAAGCATTTAATGGTTTACTACAAGATATAATGAACTCGATCAGCCTTTGAGGTAAAATTGTTGTATTTGGTGGTGACTTTCGCCAAACATTGCCGCTATTCACCAAGCAACTAAACAACAACTCATTGATTCAAGTCTTCTAAATTCACATCTCGGCAAAGATATCTCTAAACTCGCTTAACGACAAATATGAGAGCTATCTCAAATCCACATTTTGTGATTTCTTATCATGGGTTGAGAAGGCTCAACCAATGGATGAACAAGATCAAATATGTTTACCAGATGAACTCATTATTCCTTACGACAACAAGGATGAATCTGCTCATAGGTTGCTTCTTTTTCATTAAATTACATACTAATCTTTTTTGCATTACGATTATACTTTCCTAATATACAGATTGTGCTTACTTAGGTTATCGGAAAATGTTTTCCCGACCTAAGCTTATATTCATCCGACCCAGATCGATGATAAATGATGCGTATATGTCCAACTAATAATTGTGTTGATGAAATTAATGACATCATGATTCAAAATTAACAGAGATTTGCATTCATATGTGAGTTTTGACAAGACGTTGATCGCACATCAAGTCGATTATCAAGATTTTCTCAATTCTTTGAACCCTAAAGGACTACCTCCTCATAAACTTTTGCGAAAGAAGGCTCTCCAATTATGCTTCGAGAAATTTAAATCCAACGGAAGGATTATGCAATGGAACAAGGTTGATATGCGATAACTAAAAGATCATACAATTTCAAATTGAAATTGTTTTTGACCTCACAAAGGAAAATCATTTTATACCTAAGATTCCTCGCAATCTCCGGAGAACGAAAAAATGGAATTCCTTTTATCGTAACACAATTTCCAATTGTTCGTGTTTTTGCAATGACTATAAACAAATCCCAAGGTCAAACACTTGATCATGTTGGAATTTATCTCCGCAACTCGTATTCTCACACGGACAATTATATGTAGCTCACAAGGGCGCCAACTCCTAATCGCTTAAAGTTCTTATTATTCCTGAACTTTTCAATCTTTAGACTTCAAAAAGACAAGGAATATTGTTTTCCGTGAAATTTTGAATTAGTCAAATAATAAAACATCAAATTTCCTCACAAGACAAGGTATATTATTTGTTTGTTGTCTCACCACATGATTTGATTTTATAGGCATAATTATTTGTCTTCGCCGACCATCCAACATTTTCTTTCAAGATGGATAATCGCTTATCGATGAAGAATATTTTGCCTCGAGCGCAATCATGGTCTTGTCAAGTGATGGTCCAACAAAACAACAATGTGTCGTTGTTTTGTTAATTCACCGACTAAAAGACAAAAGTTTGTCTTCTGCGATTCTCGTATATCAATTACACTTTTTCCTTTCACATTTTATCAACTTACCTATCAATAATTTCTTTATAATTAATGTGGATCACAAGTTGAGGGTATCATATTCAACAATGATATACAAAGAATTGGAGACATCTTACGGTAGTGTCAAGAATATATCATTTCTAATGCAATTGTCAAATCAATTCCCTTCAAGATCAAACTGAAAATTTGAACATACAAGGATTCTCACAAGTCGCACGGCCATCGAACTCGCTACACAAGACGATGCAATCATCCTCCGATTTTCAACTTCACGCCTTTCCAAAGTCTTATGGATTATGTGGACGACAAGCAAAAATCATCTGGTTAGATGCTTAATATATTTTTCATACAATCTTACAAAACTTTCCACTTTGTGATTACATTATTAATGTTTAACACATGATAGATATTATAGCCGCCGTCGTTGAAGTGTTGGAAAAAGATGTCGCCGAGACTAAAAGCTTCAATCGTCCAAAATTTGTTATCATAAATAAAGAGTAATTTCACTCTGTATCTTTGTTACTATTTTGTGTCGAGATGAACAAATTTTACATCTTCTCGTTATCTCTTGTTTTTTAGGAACAAGCAGCTATACTATCGCTTGAATTGTTTTGTTGAGAACGAGGCCGTAAGATTATGGAATTACTTCACTCTCATCCAGCTATTGTTTGCACGAATCTCAAAGTTAATTTCTTTAACGGTATTTGTTCCTTGCTCATAATAACACATCTTACTCTCCCTTTTCATTCTATCTAAAAAATCATTTTGAAATGTTAGTCGTTGCATTGTCAACGTGGTTCGACTCACCATCCTCGCTGAGCCACCCATACAAGAAGTTGCCGATCTCAAAATTGGTAATCCATTATGTTACGCATAACCTTTCTAACATTTTGTTACAAATTATATAGGAATTTTAAAATGTCTTTCTTTTTTCGCCTATATAAATATTATGTTACAGTAAGCACAACGAAATAACAACCACATCAAAAACCTCACAAGGAAAATCTTACTTTACATATAATCCTCAGATATCTTCTCGATCTCACCAAAGATATCACCAAGATCATGTCTTTAGATTCTACCCCTAAGGTAATCACATCTCATATTCCAAAGGACATATTGAATTTGAAACTTCTTCCTCCTAACATTGTTATCAACTTTTCCTTAGATATCATGGATTGAAGCCAAAATTTCCTTTCAAAGACATTTTACAAAATTTTGGTATATGGCATGCAACAAATGCTTCCGGTCTACCGCAGATCTGAGTTCTCTTTACTTGTAATTATCAGAGAAAAACGCATAGCAGAGCCAAGGTTTCGCTTTCTATTTGCAATCTTCGATTTGTTGCTTATTCCTTTCGTGTCTATTCCATATTTTTCGCATGACTTTTTACTTCCATGTCGCCTCGCACTACTTTTTTTGCCTACCCTACTATTCTTACTTTATCGAAAGAGATGCCGATACGACATGGATTTGACCGATGACACCGAACTATAACGGCTTCTATTTTCACGACCTCACCGAGAAACTATTAAACTTAACCCGTTGAAGCAATGAAATATTACAATGAGGTTATATTTTCCTTCCTTCTTTCATGTACATTTCCAGCTTAATCACCAAATATTTTCAACTAGTTATTTCACCGACAATGGACATTTTTCTTCTCCGTTATAAGAACATGGATCTTCCTCGAGAAAGTCTACGACAATTGAAAAGCGATACCTTTCTTCTCCACGAAGCCAGTGAACACTCTTCTCCGCAGTCGTACAACGATTTATCGTTGTTTATCGCCGAAAATTGATGTCGATGAACTACAAGAGAGCTCAGCCACCACTCGTGTGCTTTTTATTCTTACTTTATCTTGATTTTATCTATAACATCATCTTTAATTATTTCAGATGTGCCATTTAGTTTCAATTCATCTCCTTATATCGCTTGCTTAATATATATTGATTTTTGATATTTTCAGAAAAATGCTGAATCTTCTTCATCACCTAAACTATGTCTCAAAAAGGTTTCCGATGTCAATACCACTTGTCATCACAAATGGATAAGCCTGTCAAGAAGAAATAATGTACGCCGCAATCGACGCCTAATCTGCTGTGATACTCGTCGAATAGGAAAAACCCAGATTCTCATAACTTTCGACTTGTATTTAAAACTTTTGTCTCTAATCGCTTCTTCATTCTTTCTTCTTTAATGTTGAAAGAAATGCTTATTCAAAGGGAGGTCCAGAGCTAACTCAAACTCATTCTTGCATATGCTTCCGCAGTGCTTTGTCGTGTTCATTTGTGTTGTTAACTTCGTCATTTGTTAACTTCGTCGTGTTGTAAACTTAGTCGGTGTTGTGAGCTTCGCTCGTGTTGTTAACTTCGCCTGCTTCTCGACTTCAGTGTGCTGTCAACTTCGCCTATGTTTGTATTTCTTCGCATACTTCGCTCGCTTTTACGACTTCGCTCATTTTTCAACTTCGCCTGCTTTTTCCGAGTTCGCCTATTTTTCAACTTCATGTATTTTCAACTCCTCTGCTTTTGTCTTGCATCGATAAAATCCAAGCTTCGCCTTCTTTCATGTGTCTCCAATAATTAGATCTTCTGGATCAGAACTCCTATACTTCCAATCTTTTTTCAATACACTGGTATCTGGAAAATCCTCAACGTCATCTTACTCAATTCCTGATGATGGAGTTTCTATTATATCATCTAATTTCTTTGAACCGCTGCCACTCACCATGTCATCTTCCTTATGGGGTTGGCAACTATCATCATGAAGATGAATGTCCTGCAAACATTCCTGACAGATGATCTACTGAAAAGTCTTCAACACCTTCGCCAAATAATGACAATCAACCAAGGTGTTGAAGATTTTGCACAAAATTATATGTCCAGTATAACAGCATTCTTCTTCGTAATATGGACTGATGATTCAACGAATATCCGCTTCTTGCTTTCGCTTTTCTTCTCGGTTTTCTTCGCACAAATTATGTTTGCTTCTTTTAACTTCCTCTTGTTCTTCTTTATTTAAAGTATTCACTTGATGTCATTTCCAACTCGCTTTTAAATTTCAGCCATCGATTCCTTGAGTATACTGAATTGACTAATCCTTCTTTGAAACTATTCTTTACACATGTAAACTATTTTAAACCTATCTCAACGCAAATCCTTCCTGTTTCACTTTATCATCTTGTAGTACTGCCCCACGCCCTCCTGATACCTCTATATCTAAACTTTCAAACCTTTCTCCTCTTAACTTCGATCAAACAATTCCTACCCTGTTCTTCGGTCTTCTTCTTCTTTAACGTATATACATCATATCCTTCATTGCAAGAACATAACAACAATTAAACTTACGTCATCTATTTCAACCAGCAAAGAACATATAACTTTCTTAAAAAGAATGTTTGGAACAGCTTTACAAGAAAATAGCAACAGCTTGTCACTAATTCAGACAAATGCCTTTCTGACAAACTTTTGTTCCTTTAATTGTAATTTAGCTTATTCTGTAACTCACAATAAAATTAATCTTCAGCTTCGATTTGTATGTATAACTTCGTCTCAGAATCGCTATTTATTCTTTCTTCTTGAATCTTGAAAGAAACAGCTATTCATTTGACTCTTACCTTGTTCTTCGAGAGCTTGGCAAGATGATGGACTAATCTTCGAGAAGAAGAAGCTTCAAGATGATCAATAGAGAAGACATCCAGATAAGTCGTACCCATATATATATATATATATATGATAACAAATTAGACAACAAAAACAAAACATAGAGAATACAATAACAACTTCTTCTTCTCCCTATTTCTTATAATAAGAAACGATTAACTGTGATGACTCGCATAAATTCTCACAAGATCTTCGCATATCTATCATCCCGCCTCGCATGTCCGCCATCATCTTCTCCATTCGATTCATTATTTCCTTCTGTTCTTTGACTTCGACGAACTTTGTACTTCATTATGCGCCAAGGCAAAGAAGCTTGATCATCATCTCTCCACGAGTTCTAGAGACGTAAGTGTAGTATCATATGCGCCGGCAGATTGGATGTAGTCCTCTGCTTTCCTTTTTGACCCACCTTCTGTTATCTTCAGAACAAGCCTAACTTCTTCTTGACGCATAAACTCTTTCAACGAAGGTCCTCCACATGATTTTCTCCTTCCATTGATCCGCATGTGTGAGCTCACTTGAGATCTCGCAACTTGTTGCAGGAGACTTCTTCAGAACTCCTCCCCGTCATTCCTAACTTTGTTCTCAGAATCTTCATTTCTACTGTTGAGACTCTTCAAGTCAATTTCATTATAGTACCTAAATTGATAGTGCTTTTTACAGCACTCGAGGTTTTTCCCACTTCCAAGACGTAATTCCGATTCTCTTAAAATTTTGTCAATAGCATGCCGCATTTGATAAATAGTTGTATGTTTCATTTGTTTCAAGATATAATGAAATATCGAAATGGTAAATTTAATGGTGTGTGGTTCAACAGATAGAATAAGCAATCGCCATCGAAGGTAGTTACCAAGTGTCTTGAACTCGTTTTGATACGATGCAAAGGCAATGTAATCGCATGAAGAACCTTAGCTTTCGCACGCATTTGATGTCTTCCTTCCGATGGGTCATTCACTCCATAAAGTTGCTTACTAACATCTGCTTCCTTTAAACCGCCTATTGTTATCCATTTTGGATTGGTACAAAGCTTTTCTCCAACTACCAACATCCAATACTTCTCAATTAAGTCCATTGTAACAATAATGGTAACTCCGCTCACCGTTGACACAATAGTCTTTTCCACCATCTGTGCATACTTCCAAAATCAAATACTTGATTTGGATACACATCCTCTCTGATCGCGAAGAAATTTCTCCAACCTGCCCAATAATCTCCGGTTCGATATCCATCAGATCTCTTCGTAGAGATTCAAGTCCACATGCCTTCCATACATCATAGCTCCTTCCATTGCTTCTGATTTGAAAATGATTCAGATACTCTGTTCTTCAATGGTTATCTCGTTCGATAGGATTTTGAGAGACAGAGAGATCAAACGCCTCAAGGCTAATGGTACTCGAACCGCTTTTGATTTGAGGTTATATAAAGTGGTCTTGTCAAAGTGTTTCTAGACTCGCTGATTCTCAACACTTAAATTTTCCTTCGTAACTTTCTTGTTCCACAAGTTACCAGTGTAACTTCATCGCTCAACGCCGTTACTCGACGCTCTAACTCGATTTCGCTTCGCTAAACCATTCAAAGAAGAACGGTTGAGCGAAATCAGACGAAATCTCAACATAGTTAAATATATTATAAAATCAAAACCAAAGGGCAATATTTCTAGGCCAATAAATTCATATTTACGTAAACTTGAAATGCATTTAAAAGTGACAAGTGGACCGAGAAGGAAAACAGACGGAAGTTGAAAAGCGATAAAGCAAAAGTAGACTAAGCAAAAGCAAAACCACAACTTGATCACTTTCACATCTGCTTTTTCTGTATCCAATAATCTTCTAACTATTATGATAATGGCAATTCGCCAAATGCCGATGACGCTTCAATTCATAGCTAATAGGTTTCTCACGTACTACTCTCGATGATTGACCTTCTACAATTATTTTCAGTTTTCCGCAAGATGAAGACGACGAGAACAGAGATTGCTTGAATCTTGAAAGAACCGGTTATTCAATTGACTTTTGTAACTAACTCAAACTGATTCTTAATTCACACGTGCTTTGCTTTCCTCTGCTTTCCATCGTCTGCTTTTACTCCCGTCTACTTTTGCACAACTTTCGTCTGCTTTCGCTTCCGTCTGGTTTTGCTTCCATCTGCTTTTCAACTTGAGTTTGCTTTTAAAATTCGCCTTGTTTTCATCATTATTTGTACTTTATCAACATCATTTATGTCAAGTCGCTTAGACTTAAAAATCTCTTCTTTTTAATCGCATGATTTCTTCGCCGTAGATTGACGCTTCAATTAATAGGCATAATGTCAAACACCATCAATACCAGACATGTAAATAAACACGAAAAAGAGATTAACGCTTTAATTCATAGGTGAGACCGTCATAATTTTTTAATTGTGGCAAGGAAAGACACGCTAACCCCCAAAATGTATGAACCAGAAGACCTGTTTTTCTTGTATCGAATAATGTTCTAACTGGTATAATAATGTCGATTCTTGCCAAAACGTATTCAAGAAGTAAGCAAACATGAACAGAATTAGAGAAGAAGAGCACCACAGTAGACACCGACATTTCAGTAAAATTTGGTAACCAAAGGAAAGGAGAAATACAGATCGAAATGCACCCAAACCTTTGTCATTAGTAAGACTTACAATGGATAGAACTTTAGCTTTCAGTCTAGATAATGCAGCAACTACCGTAGAAGATTCTAAAAATGGCCCATCCTAGAACTTGGAAACACAAACTGACCTGCTTTTATTTTTGTTTACACAAAACATCAACATCACTTAATTCAATAAATACACGATTACAGATTCTACATCAACAATATTATTACAACTTAACATAGTTGGAAACCTGGAGCTGAACCCTTCATGTCTCCAGTGCTGTCTTTAATGCTTCCACCGCAGTTTCCTTCTGCTATTCCCAGTCCATGGCTTTTACCATTTCGTTATAAGCAAAGATCCATGCTTCTCTCGACTCCAATGCATCTTCACCAAACTCTTCCGCACAAGCCCGTTAGCTTAATGTCTTAGCCTCACAACGACTAACTCGCTTCTAGCACAAGAAGCATCTCTTTAGTTCATTATACTTCTTCTTTTATCGACTTAAGGCGGTTCTCGTAAACCTCAAAAGTAACTATCGCTGCTTTGTGTTGGCGAATCATTGTCAAATAGCATCTTCTTGTCATAGATGTCAATGAGCTTTTCAAAACAGAGGTCTTCACCATAGACCCTCTATTCGAGCAAGTTTAGATGAGAGGTGTATGAATTCCTTTACACCTTCAAAGAAATGCTCATAGTCTAATGATAGACGCCTAAACGTTTCAAAAGTCGCTTCGCAATATTTTGCATCTTCTCATGATCAACCATATTCATGGATTCAAGAATGCAAAGCGACCCTCACCATATATTTTCGGATAGAATCGATACACTAGTTCCTGTATGGAGTTAGAAGAACTGCTGACCCCGAAGATTTCCAAAGAACTTCGTGAAACCCGATCAACCTTTGCACTCCTTTAAAAGGAACAAGTACCTCAAAGAGTTCGTTGATACCAAGCTCGCTATCCTCACCACTTGAATTATCCATTTCAAGTCAATTAGTCAGAAATAACAAAGTAAAATGTGAAATTTGATTACGTAAATAGAATAAACAAAAGAAAACGAAATGTTACCAAAGATAGAAGAAACCATGATCTTCCTCACAAACACCACCGAGGGTAAATCTATGGGATTTCGATTCACTAGAAAGAATGTATATTAGTAAGATTGATAAGAATTCCATGCATGCATTAACAACGTCTATTAGTTGATGGTCTAAAGCATAACTTCATAAGTATTAGTCAATTATGTGATTCTAGTTCGAAGTTACATTCAACCAAAACTTTTGTGAAGTCGAAACAAAGATGGTACGCAGTGGTGGCTGTCACTTTCGACCAAACCTAGTGTCATGGTCAAGCAAGAGACAAAGCTCGATTGCATTATCAATCGCCCAAGTCAATATATGTCCGCCGAAGTTGTTGTTCACAAATATTGTGGATCAAGTATCAATTGGAGGACTACTCAATACAAGAGGAAGAGATTCCAATATACTGCGACAACACCACCGCCATCACCTTCTGAAAGAATCCAATACAACATTCAAGGGTCAAGCACATAGAAGTCAGACATCATTTCTTGAGAGATTACGCTCAGAGGAAAGTCGCTACCATAGTTCGTGGAAACAAAATATCGGTCATGGATTTCTTCACAAAACCACTAAGTGAAAATCCTTTTAAAGAAATCAGACGCAACCTCAATATGGTGATGCTAACGGACCATTCATCTGGTTTTTCATGAAGACCAGACAGATAGACGGAGGAGTTAACGGGACATTCATATGGTTTTTCATGAAAACAACAAAGATGAGACGGTGGAGTTAAGGGCTACATTACGGTTTCGATATAAAACTTCTTTGACAAAAAGAGTTTTAGCGGAAAAAGTCACAAATCATCGAGAAGTAGAATCGTTCTAGAATTCACTATAAAATCCCTAAAACTGACCTTTGGGATTTCGGCCGAATTCACAAATTGTTAGTTCTCTTAAATCTCTGTGATATTTCTTCAAGCAAAGTTCCTACTCAATCGTAATCAGCAAGATGAATGTCGTTTATTTTGCGACTTGATCCAGATCGGATCGGGAAGATTGGTAAACTTCGAACAACTCAGAAACGAAGAGATGGATATAGAGCCGCAGATAATCGCGGCAGGTTGGAGAAACTTCTTTGAAGTACGAGATGAAGTCTATCTCAGAGAAGTTTATGAGTTCTGGAAGAATACTAAATCAGTAGATGATACAATCGTGTCGTATGTAGACACACACTCGGTTATAGTAACGAAGGAGTTACTGGAGAAAGTCAGTGAATGTCCGATGGATGGAGTTCGACTCACTAACATGACTTAAATGGATGACTAAGCTTAAGATGAACGAAGATGAAGTTAGTCGTCAACTTTATGGACAAAATAACCCAAGTGAAAGGAGAGCCTCTTGGTGGTACCAAAGGCAAGGGTATTGTTCATGGTTCTACGTGGATGTGTGTTACCTAGATTAGGTTCACGACATCAAGTCACTACCCGGATGAACAATGTATTTTCATCTTCAATCATCACCCAATAGATTTACCATTTTGATTTTTCAAGACATGGTAAAATCAATAAAGGATACAAACACTAGTCCGTATGGGATGTCATTGACAAGAGTGTTCGAGAATCTGCATCGATTGATCAAGCGATTAGATGAAGACATCTATTAGAAGCTACATCGATTCAACATCAATTGCGAAAATGGGTCTGAGACTTTCAGACAGAAAAGGAGCAGAATCGCCAAGGAAAGCAACGATTGAGGCCGAATCTGTAAGCGATCCTATGAAGGAAACAAGAAGTTCACATTCCGAGGAATCAAAGTCCAGAGGTGTTCGATTTTTTGAATCAGTTGACTTGAAGCGTAAAGGGGAACCTCTACCGAGTGACATTCCAAAGAAAACAAGAAGGTTACCCAGAGCGAAAACTCTGAAACAGAAAGAAGCCAGTAAATCCAAAGACTCAAGCCAATCAGAGCATTCTCAACTACAAGGATCAAGACCTACAAAGTCCCTGTCATCAATCCTTGAAAATGATTCAGAAACTCAGTCTCGAGGAGCTGGAGGAAAAAGGAAAGAAGAACCTGGAAAGATGAAAACGCAACCTAAAAGGTCACCAAGGCGAAAGAAAATGAGTCCGAGAAAGGAAGGAAGTCCAACAACAAAACCAAAGTCTAAGAAGGCAAGACAAGAAAAGACTGTTGTTGATACTAAACAAATGTCTGCATGATGATACTACCGATATTCTTTGAAGTTAATGTCGGTTATTCTGGTAATCTCAAGGATACTCACACCGCCCTTGACAATCCAATTTTGAAGAAGTAGTTTCTACTACTTTTCAGTCTTCATTTGTCCACAAACAAATTGCTACACATATTATGAGACAAAAGGTTACTCAGAAAGTAGTAAGTGTGATGACTAGTGTTCCATCCGAATCTTTAACTTTTCAAAGAGAAAGTTGGGAACACAGATTGGTTGTTACAGAGGAGAAGAAGACCAAATCTCTCATCATCCGAGACAAACCAAAGAGATTTGTGAAAGCCTTCTTCAAATCACTTCAATTTGATTACAAGATTCTACATCCGCTGGATAGGGGTTACAAGAATTTCTATGATCAACGAAAAGAGTTGCAAGAGAACCATATCCACCGTAACCATTTGAGAGCGCGTCGACTTCTTATCCAATCTTCGGGCAATCTAAGAATCAAGGTGGTACCGATTTACAACCACCAAATTTTGTGGAACTCAGCGTGAAGAGAAACCGTCGAAAGTTCAACTAGAACGATTTTGGATGACATGACTTGGATCGATTGCGAAAGGTGCAATTGATTGATGAAGCATGTGAAGAGAAAAGAAGTCAAGTTCTATCTCGCATTTATCAAGATCCGAGAACAAGCCAAACTAAGGCTACAGCAGATGATCCACGAGGAGGTACTATCGAAAAGGGTCAGATTGTTCTTTTCTCGATTGGCAAGTTAAAATGTTCTTCTATTGTTTTACGCAACATTCTCGCAAAATCGACCTCATGGAGATCAACTCAATCGCAGGCTATGCCTTGGCTTGGAAGTACATATCTACGATACTTGACTCCTATGATCTTGATATTCTGATCGAAATGTATATGTTCCTCCGCCTCCTACAAATTATTGAAACACATGTCTTAAACGTGGAAGCTTATACAACAATGATTCTTTGTTGTTGAAAAACAAATTGTTGACACGTAATCCTCGATTGCAAATTAATCGTCGACTCTAAACAAACAAGTTCAAAACTTGATAAGGATATGAAGAAGGTTAAGAAGATGTGAAAAAGTTGTTTGAAGCGATTAGGAAATAATTTTGATTAATAACAAATAGCGGGAGAAGGAAGAATGAGGAAGAATCAATTTGGAAGGAAAAAGAAGACGAAAGATGAAAGCGTAGTTATTTTTATTTACTCATACTTCAGATATTTGAAACTTTTCATATTCCTCTATTATATCAAAATATTTGTTATCATCAAAAGGGGAGATTGTTAAGTCAAACCACACTTCACGATTTAATAATTTTGATGACAAACAAAGAGAAATATACAATGAAAAGTAGATAGACGCATGAACAAATGAAAAGTAGATGGACGCAAGAGAAGTAACAAACAAATGAAGGAGAAAAATCAGCAGGTAAAAAAAAAATTGAACGAGAAAAATCATGAGAAGCAAAAAACAAATTGAAAGAGAAAAATCAGCAGAATCAAAAACATCCGGTTAAAATCAATCAAGCAAACACCGATGAAGCTTTACAACAAAAGCATACGGAAGCTTTATAAGAAAAAGCGGGGGAAGCTTCATAAAAGAAAAGTGATTTTAAGCTTTACAAGTGAAAAGGACTAGAGAAAAGGCCGATACAAAAATCGACGGAACAAAGAAACATAAGTTTTAGTTAGTTACTGAACTCAAATCAATAACCGTTTCTTTCAAGATTCAAGAAGCACATATTCAAGAAACAAATGAAGACCCGACTAAGTGAAGATCGCTTTAAAGAAATCGACGCAACCTCAATATGATGATGTTAACGGACCATCCATCCGGTTTTCATAAAGACAAGACAGATGCACGGAGGAGTTAACGGACCATCCATCTGCTTTTTTTATAAAGACAAGATGACAGACGGAGGAGTTAACGGACCATTCATCCGGTTTTTCTTTTTAAAGACAAGACAAAGGGAACGGTGGAATTAATGACGTTAGACGGTTTCGCACTTAAAACTTCTTTCACAAGGAAAAATTTAAGAGGAAAAAGGTCACGATCATCGAGAAGTACAATCGTTCTAGAATTTGCCATAAAATCCTCAAACTCGACTTTTGGGATTTCTACCGAATCGAGAAATTGCGCTTCTCCTAAATCTCTCTCAAATCTTTTCAACCAAGTTCCTACTCAATCGAATCAAGAAGATGAATGTCAAGCCTATTTTATGCGAGTTGATCCAGAGCAAACTAGGAAGATTGGTAAACTTCAAGAACTAAGAAAGGAACAAATGGATATAGAGTCGAGATAATAGCGGCGAGTTGGAGAAACTTCTTTCAAATACGAGATCAAGTCTATCTCAAAGAAGTTTATGAGTTCGGAAGAATACTCAAACAAAGGACGATACAATCGTGTCATATGTAGAAACACACCTGTTATAAGAACGAAGGAGTTAGTGGAGAAAGTCACTTTGAATGTCCGAGGAGTGGAGTTCAACCTTTAACATGGTGAAATGGATGACTAAGTTGAAGATGAACGAAGATGAAGTTACTCGTCAACTTTATGGATGTAACAACCCAATCGAAAGGAGAGCCTCTTGGTCTGTACCAAAGGCAAGGGTATTGTTCATGGTTCTTTGCGATCGTGTTTACCTAGAATAGGTTCACGACATCGTCACTACTGGATGAACAATGTATCCTTCATCTTCCTAATCATCAACCAATAGATTTACCATTTCGATTTTTAACTATATGGTAAAATCAATAAAGGATACGAACACCCTTCCGTATGGGATGTTGTTGACAAGAATATTTAGAGAAGCGGCATCGATTGATTGGGAGTTCGACGTAAGGTATCATTAGAAGCTACATAGATTCAACATCGACAAAATGGGTCCGAGATTTTCAGATAGAAAAGGAGCGTAGCACCAAGAAAACCAACAACCGAGGGGAGCCAATCTGAAGAAATCCTCTATGAAGGAACAACATCACATTCTCGGAACCAAAGTCGAGAAGTGTTCGATTCTTTGAATCGGTAACTTAAAACGAAAGGGAACCTCTCACGAGTGACATTCCAAAGCAAGCAAAAGGTCACCCAGAGCTGAAACTGTGCGACAAAAGAAGCCACTAATCCACACAATCAAGCCATTCAAAGCATTATGAAGGGCGGAGATCAAAAGCTACAAAGTCGTTGCCATCAATCCTTCGAAAGATTCGTAAACTCAATCTCAAGGAAGTGGAAGAAAAGAAAAGAAGAACCCGAGAAGAGAAAATGCAATCTAAAAGGTCACCGAGGTTAAAGAAGATGAGTGCAAGAAAAGAAGAAACTTCAACAATGAGACAGAGTCTAAGAATGCAAGGCTAGAAATGATCTATTGTTGATACTGTTGATTTTATCAAGCTAATGTGGAAACGCCATCAAGATAGTGTGGAAGTTGTTACGGTTAATATTAAGGATTCTCACAATGTCCTTAATAATACATTTTTGAAGAAGTAGTTTCTACTACTTTTCGCCTTCAATTGTCCATAAACAAGTTGCTACACATGTTATGGGACGTATAGGCTACTAAAAAGTTGTGAATGTAATGACCAATGTTCCATCCAAGTATTTAACCTTTCAAGAGAAAGTTGGGAACATAGATTGGTTGTTACAGAGGAGAAGAAGACCAAATCATATCATCCGAGACAAACCAAAAGATTTGTCAAAGCCTTCTTCAAATCGATTGAATATGATAATGGCATTTTACATCCATTAGATAGGGGCTACAAAACTTTTATGATCAACTCAAGAGAGTTGCAAAGAACCATATCCACCAGAGCCATTTGGAGAGCGCCTCACTTCTTATCCAATCTTCGACAAGATAAAGGATCAAGGTGGTACCGATTTACAACCACCAAATTTTTTGAACTCAAGTATGAGAAAATGAAGTCGAAAGTTCAACCACGGCCGGTCCTGGATGACATGTCTTCGATCGATTGCGAGCGGTGAAACCGATTGATGAAGCATGTGAAAAGAAAAGAAGTGGTACCTCTATCTGCGCTTATCAAGATCCGAGATCAAGCCAAACCGAGGCTACGAGATGATCCACGTGGAGGCACTATCGAGAAAGGGTCAATATTGCTCACTTCGATTGGCAACTCGAAATGTTGTTATACTATTTTACGTAACATTCTGCGAAATTGACCTCTCGTGGAGATCAACTCAATTCGAAGCTATGCCATGGTTTGGAAGCACCGTTTCACGATACGTGATCCCTTTGATCTTGATATTCTGAACAAGTCAGATATGTTCCTCCACCTCTCCTACAAATCATTGAATCAAATGTCTCAAAAGAGGAAGCTTATACAACAACGATTGCTATTGTTGAAAAGCAAGTTGTTGAGATGTAATCCTCGATCGCAAATGAATCATCAACTTTAAAGAAGCAAGTTCGAAACTTGATAAGGATATGAAGAAAATTAAGAAGATGCTGAAAAAGTTGATGAAGCAGATTGGGAAATAGATTTTTGATTAATAACAAATAGGGGAGAAGGAAGAATCGAAAGAAGAATCAATTTGAAAGGAAAAGGCGTATGCGAATATTTTGTAAAAAGAAGAAGTTATTTCGATCTCTTAATACTTCAGATATTTTGATACTTTTCATATTTCTAAATTCACAAGTATTTGTTATCATCAAAAGGGGAGAATGTTCAACAAACCGGACTTCACGATTAAATAATTTTGATGACAAACAAAGAGAACTATACAACAAAGATTTAAATTAAAGGCATTTTAAGCTAAAAGAAAAGCGATTTGAAGCATTTTACTAAAAAAGATTTAAAGCTAAAAGAAAAGGCGGAAGCACTTTACTTAAAGATGATTTGAAGCTAAAAGAAAAGCGACGAAGCACTTTACAAAAGATGAGGAAGCTAAAAGAAAAGCAGACGGAACCATTTTACGAAGATGATTGAAGCTAAAAGAAAACCAGACGGAAGCTAAGCAAAAATGATTTAAGCTTTTTACAAAAGCGCATGAAGCTAAGCAAAAAGCAGACGAAGCTTTTTTCAAAAGCGCGAAGCATTTTACAAAAGCGACGGAAGCCTTAGGAATGTAAAAGCGCCGATACAAAAATCGATTTTAATCAATTGTCGTTTTTCTCTCTAACCCTTACTTTATCTAAATCGTATTTTCATATTAACAAGTTTTAAACTAGTTACATTGACTTCACGATAAGTGTTTGAGAGAACAAGTCATATCTCTAAAGGGTTAACGATAAGTTTATCACAATTCAACCCGCCCTTCTTGTGCATCTTGATCATATTATTGCTCAATATATTAACGTGTAATTTACTTTGAAGAATTGTAATAATAGATAGCATAATATCGTGAATCGCTTCTGCCTCGCTTCCAGTTCCTCCGACATCATGTTTTCCTAATATCGTGGTCAATTCTATTACAATTCAAGTTTCCTACTCCAGTGGCCATAATGTTTTATAGCAAATCTGATGTAGTTCGTCAAAGCTCGTTACTTCTCTGACAAGAAAATTGAGCTTCCGTCTGCTTTTCTCATTCGTCTGCTTTTATGCTTCATACATTTGTGTTTTCAGTATGCCCGCTTCTCGCCCTGCATCTTTATGTCTTCGCCCGACGCTTGTATTCTCCATGCTAATTTGTTACGGATGTTGCCTTGTTCAAGTTCAATTTAGATGAATGCTTCCTACCCAGATCCATTATGTTTTATAGCAAATTTGATGTATTTCGTCAAAGCTCATTACTTCTCTCGTAAGAAAATTGAACTTCCGCTCGCTTTTACGATTCCTCTGCGCCAGGCTTGCCCGCTTTTAAATGCATCTTTATATCTTCGCCTAATTTTCTTATTGTCCGTCTGTATTGTTAACTTCGTCTACTTTTTCAACTCCGTATATTTTTAACTTCGCCTACTTTTTCATCTCCGCTATATTTATAACTTCGCCTACTTTTTCAATTCCATCTATTTTTAAGTTCGCTCACTTTCTCAACTCCATCTGCTTTTCTCTCGCTTCCTCTGTCTTGTCAAGTTCGTGTGTTAGAGTGAGGAAAAGCGGGCGATGGAAAACCAACCAGAGCAAATCACGTCCAATTAACAAGCGAACGATAGAATAAGCAAATCACTTCCCAATTAAGAAGCGAGACGATAGAAGTGAAACGACCAAATTCACATATTGAAAATTAAAATGCAGACTCAAGTAAGACATAAAGCACAAAAAGTTAGAGCATAAAACTTTACAAAGCGATATGTCTTAAACTAGATGATTCCTCCTGATAATCCTCAAACCTCTGCTTTGACAGAGGAGTTCCTTTCTGACATGAAAAAAATATATGTACAAGGAAAGAGAATGCCAACTCCCTCTCCTGTTCAACTCCGTCTTCTGTTGAAGTTCCCTCTGCTTTTCAATAGCTCTTACCCAAAACCGATTCACACATTATGAATGACTCCAAGAAAGATCAACATTGTTACAATCTTTCCATTAGATTATCCGTCGAAAGATAACAACATTCTTCATTCAGTGCTTGCTATTTTCTTAGAATCTGCTTCTTTTTTGTACACAATCTTCATACTCAAACAGGCTTTGAATCTTATTTTTGCGTCTCTGCTTCGTCTGATTCTTTCCACCATTTTTCCACACTCAATGCTTTCAACTGCTTCTTGATTCTTCTTTCTTGAATCTTCATACAGAAACGGTTAATCAGTTGACTTCCCTAACTAACTCGAACTGATTCTCAGATACGCTTTCGATTCTTCTCCTGCTCATTATTCACGCCTTCGCTCTGCTTTTACTATTTGCATCTGCGTCGCTTTAGTAGTCCCGCTCGTCTCTGCTTTATGCTGCGTCGCTTTGTTGAAGATTTTCCACTAGATTATCTATCCAAAGATAACAACCGCTTTTGCTTTCATCTACTTTTGAACTTTCGTCCGTTCTTCTTCTTTAAATCGCTTTTCAACGCCTTACTACTTGAACGTATTTTTGCTTCTTTGAGCATGTTCTTGTTCTTCTTTATTTAAAGCGATTCGGTTGATGTCATTTTCAACTCCGATTAAACTTCACTTACTAACCCCAAAATCTACAAAGCGATATCGAGACGCCTTTTCGTTATATCGAATAATCTTCTAACCGCTATAATAATGTCAAATACTACCAATAACGTGTTGCGTAAGTAAACAAACATAAGATCAAAACATAGATTGACGCTTCAATTAATAAATGAGCTATGTTTTGCCTATCTCTAGGAAAATCATTTGAGTACGCCTTATGTAATACCACGCAACTCTTCAAGTCTCACCTTCCATATGGTCCCCTAACAACTCTATATTTAAACTTTATATCCTTTCTCCACTAACTTCACTCAAACAATTCTTACCCTCTTCTTTTGTTCAACAAATAAAGAACGACCGTTCAGGTCAATAACTAATTTTTTTCTCGATTACTTTTTTCATCCTAATTTTTTCAATTTATAATGTCAACAAAACCCTTTCTTTATCTTTACGCAACATTTTTTATAGGTTCCCTCCTTACTCTGTGTTGCATTTTGCCACTCCAACCTTCGTCTTATTCTTGCTTCTCAATAAAGTTGTGAAATAATTATCACATTTATACACTAATTTCGTTATTTTAATGCCAGATATGAATTTCAGCTATTTCGAACGCAAAAGATATTTGAAAAATGTCATAAAGGAAACATATGATCGTCAAAATCAGCTAGATGAGTTACTTATCCAGCAGACATGTGTACTATTTTAATCATATATGAAAGAAACTCATTTCATCTTAGTTCTTCTCCCAACCGATGATTATTTCATTACATTTTCATATTATTTTTATTTAAGCTGTCATGTTAAATTTTACTCATGATAAATTCATCAGGCACTTTCATCACATTTATGCAGATATAACTCGCTAGTCCCAATATAAAGGCGATCTACACGCGCCATACAAGGCCTCATATGGTGCCATCCCGATGCTACTGTGATAATGGTTGTTATATGCAAACTCAATCAGAGCTATATACTAATCCCATGCTCCTCTAAACTCCAATACACAAGCCCGAAGCATATCCTCTACAGTCTTAATCGTCCTCTCACTCTGCCCATCTGTCTGAGGATGAAAAGTCGCTTCAAGTTCGCCTAGTACCCATAGCACTGCAAACTCGCCAAAATCTCAAGTAAATCTGATCCTCGTCTCGACACTATCGACACTTTGGGACCCCATGCGATCTCACTATCTCACCACACACTTCGGGCCAACTGATCCATAGTATTGTTCTCCCTCATCGGCGTGAAATGGGCCGATTTAGTCAACCGTCCACTATGACCCAGATAGCATCATCTTTCCTCGGCCCTAGGCAATCCCATAATAAAATCCATGGTAATTGCTCCCATTTCCACTCCGAATAGTAACGAATGAAGCTTCCTTCGGAGCTGGTGCTCACTTTAACTCCGCCGGGCACGCCAAACATCTAGATACATACTCGGCTACACTTCTTCATGCCAGCCACCGTAATGTTGCTTAAGAGTGTTATACATCTTGGTAGTACCAGGATGCATAACATAGGCAGCCATATGTGACTCCTCTAGATCTCTCGCCTCAAGTCATCTACATCGTACAGAGCCTCCGTCCCAACCATAAGGTCTCATCTCTCAACTCAAACTCGTAACTCGAATCGCCTTTTACTTTCTCAATCAGCCTCACTATAACAGATCCTTGTCCCGAACTCTCCGATCCCGCCCAAGAGCATCGGTCTCAACTTCAAAGTAGCTAATAACACTCCATCCCGCTCCAGATTCAACCTGACATTCAAGACTCTCAACCAATCAAATTAGGCAACCTCAAAGCTCGCATCGAGCTGCATCAGATGCGACCTCCGACTCGAGCATCCGCCACTACATTGGCTTTCCTAGGGTGATATTCAATAGTACAATCATAGTCCTTCAACAACTCAAGCCATCTCCTCTGTCTCAAATTTAACTCTCTCTGGCTCAGTAAATATCTCAGACTCTTATGATCAGTAAAGATCTGGAATGTCTCACCATACAGATAATGTCTCCAAATCTTCAGAGCAAAACAACTGCAGCTAACTCTAAATCATGACCTTTGGTAGTTTACCTCATGAGCTCTCAACTGCCTCGAGGCATAGTAATCACTCTACCGTCTTTGCATCAAAACACGCCTTATCCTCGATGTGATGCATCATCAGATACCTCAAATCCTCCAGTCCCAGATGCATCATCAGATACCTCAAATCCTCCAAATCCGGATGCATCATCAGATACCTCAAATCCTCCAGGTCCCCTGATGCATCATCAGATACCTCAATTCCTCGGCTTTGTCGAGGGGTGAGATCAGTGAGAACCCCTCAACAAACCTCCGGTAATACCCGGCCAATCCTAGAAAACTTCGAATCTCTGGCACATTCCGTGGAGCTTCCCAACGCAAGATCGCTCTAATCTTACTAGGATCAACCTGTATATCCTCTCCAGTCACTATGTGCCCCAAAAAGATCACCTGATCCAGCCAAAATTTACACTTACTGAATTTGGCATACAGTTGTCTCTCTCTCATAGTCTGTAATATAATCCTCAAATGCTCACTATGCTCCTGTCTGTTCCTCGAATACACTAGAATGTCATCAATAAAAACAATTACAAACTGATCCAGGTAGGGCTGAAATACCTTATTCATCAAGGCCATGAAGGCTGCCGGGGCATTAGTCAACCCAAACGGCATCACCAGAAATTCAAAATGCCTATACCTGCTTCTGAATGCACTCTTAGGCACATCAGCCTCTGCTATCTTCAGCTGATAGTACCCTGACCTCAGATCCAACTTAGTGAACACCTGAGCTCCCTGCAACTGATTAAATAAGTCATCAATCCTAGGCAGTGGATACTTATTCTTCACTGTCACCCGATTCAGCTGCCTGTAATCAATACACAATCTCAGAGTCCCATCTTTCTTTTTCACAAACAATACTAGAGCTCCCCAAGGTGAGACACTGGGCCTGATAAAACCCTTCTCCAAAGAACTCCTCGTGAATCGAGCCTTCACTCCTCGCCCACAGTGTCATCCTATATGGAGGTATAGATATAGGAGCCGTACTTGGAATGAGGTCAATAGTAAACTCTGTCTCCCGATCCGGCGGCAAACCCGGTAACTCATCAGAAAACACATATGGAAATTTCCTAACCACGGGAATATCCTGAAGCCTCTGCTCAACTCTGGTGTCAATCACATGAGCCAGATAGGTCTCACAACCTCCCTGCATCAGTCTCGTGGCACTAAGAAAAGAGATCATCCGGCCGGCATCGCCGACTAACCCTCTAAACATCGCTCTAGTCGACCAGAGACTCTAATACAACCTCCTTGGTGTAGCGTCCATGATAGCCCTATAAGCGATAAGCGACCCATCCCCGTAATCACATCAATCTCTCTCAACAAGCAACACTATAAGGTCTCGCCTCAACATCGCTGATCAATCTGGATCGAGCATCCCTGCAACTCTCTCCATGTAGTAGTAGTACCTAGAGGTGTACTCACCTCTAGCCCATATCAGAACAACTCCCTATCCCCATGCAATCTACATGCCATATGAGGTGCAATAAAAGAATGCGAGGATCCAGAATCCAGCAATGCAAACGCCTCAATATCATAAATAAGGAGCATACAAGCTACAACATCAGGGGAATCCTGGGCCTCCGCCTCGCCATGGCATAGACTACGGCTGGGGCGTGGTCGGCCGCCACGACCCTCGATCCTCACAAAGATCCTCGGCTCTACTCGCCTCTACCTCGACCCTCTCGTCCAGATCCACCCACTCTACTCACAGACAACAGATTACTCCCGACTCGCCCACTACCAAAGCAGATCAACTCTCAATGTATCCGGGCAATCCCGAACCTGGTGCTCTGTCGAGCCGCATCTCAAACAGGTTCCAGTAAGCCACCAACACTCCCCATTGTGTCTCCTCTCACAATGCGGGCACACTGGAGGGGTCTGCCCTGAACCTCTGCCACTACTACTGCCAGTCTGTCTGAATCTCCCCCTCTGCCCATAACCAGACTGTCTCGAACCTCCCGGAGACCTGAAAGTCCTGCCCTGGCGCTTACTAAAGCTCCTGCCAGAGCTACCCTGATCACACTTGGCCGCCACTCGAGACCCAATCTCACTGTCGTCATGCCTCAACAAATTGCTCCACTCTCACTAAGCGCAGCTCAACTCAATAAAGGTACCCATGTCGAGATCGAGCTAACAGTGCTACGAATCTAGTATTGAGGCCGTTCTCGAACCTCCGGCACTTATCACCTCGGTCGGGATCATGACAAGAGTATAGTCCATCACTCATTGAACTTCATCTCATACTCACACCGACATCCTACCTTGCTTCACTCTAGAAACTCCCAGATCTTCATGTCCAGATAGTCCTTGGGCAAGTAGTTCTCCGGAAGGCCCTCGGAAAATCTCCCATAACAAGACACGGGCCTGGTGGTACCGCCAGCACGATCTTCCACCACTTGTATCTTTGGGCCTGCAGCAGAGACACCGATAATCGAACCTCTCATCGTTCGCATCCATCTGATCAAGACTCTCTCATCCTCTCCACCACCCTCACCTCGGCGGGATCTCAGACTTGCCATAAAATCGACACCCCACATTGCAGAAGAAGTCATACCTCCTCTCCGTCTCACGGAACTCGAGGAGGCAATTCACAAGACTGAGCATAAGACTCTCTACTTGCTCCCACTGATCCTTAGTCAGCTGGCTGCTCAACCTGATCACCTAATGCAGAAGACCTAAAACAAAACAAGAATTCTGATCAGTTTCAACAGTTCCGTCAAATTTATACCTGCATTGTTACTATTTCCAAAAGATGCCAAACCATGCTCTGATACCACCTAATGTAGCGCCCCTTTACCATAGAGTACCCACCGGAACGTCCGTAGTTCATTCCGATACATATCCTACGATAAGAGACCACTACTGACAACTACCACTAAACTCCTCATGGCATCACAATCATAAAGCAGTACGAAGAAATTGACAACTTTTAAAAACCAAACTGGATTTCATTTCATTCACTCAAAATTCGAAGTTACAAACTGTCAAGATTTTCACCAGACATGTTCCAAAACACTTTGTACACTAAGTACCATACAGTAATGTACAAAGAACATATCTAACTATAAGTTTTCAAAAGAAAGCCCAGCTGATCGACCTTTGAGCCATCGCCTCTCTCGCCAATCCACAGTACACGGCTCTACAGTCCTGAGGGAGCTATCTGTCTACACTTAAGCTCTAAAAATAGATTGCAATTTTGGATAAGTTTATGAACTCAATGAGAAACCATCATCGATGGTTCTCCCAATTCATGCATCACATATCAAATCACAAAGAATAAGACAGGTCTTAGTACTACTAATACGCTTTATATTGATAGTTCATATTACATACCAATATTTAGTTACGAGAATAATAAGACGATCCGACACAAGAGACATCCATTTACAATACAATCACCAAGTCAAACAAATACAATAATTATCCATTTCAGATATTCACCCGAGAATGATGCAATGCATATGTGACTCTCTTTTTTCGATTTTATTACGATGTTGTGACCGAAGCGCATAAACAATGATTCAAGTAGACGCGTCTGGGAGAATTATCTCCCTCGAGCTCGAGGCTCGTTTGAAGATGTCGAGCTCTAGGCTCGGTTCAATGATCGATGGCGTCTCGGTTCACAATTTTCCTTTTAGCGATTTAATGCATTTGTGCATGAATGCACATTCTAATAAAGTCAATATAATATATCACGATCCACGGGTCACCGAATGTACAATCCAATTAAACAGCTTGTCTAATGCCCAATTCACGACCAATAAAAGCCATATATAATCCACGAATCCCGTAGTAGGGCAATCAAGTCACAGTAAACACGTAGATCGGGATAATCAACTAGGTTACTCACCTATTACTTCCGAGCTAATGCCGGGAAGTTTTCGCCCCGTCGGTCGAACGACGCTCCACTTGGGCCTCTATAAGAATCAGAGAAAGAACGAGTCACTAAATATGCAATTTGTGCACATGTAGGTGAAATATGCATGTTCATGAATTCCCGGCCCTACTCTCATTTTTTTCAATCATAAAAATCCGTCTAAAAATTAGAAACCTATTGACGCTGACGGTGCGCAATTCGGACCTCTATAGGTCCCCAATTAAACAAAACAGTGATTAAAGGCTCCGTTACCCGGGGTCATATCAATTTCTCGTCCGAAAATCCCCAATCTCTCAGAAAATGAAATTAAATATTCATTGAATCCGATGCCTCAAGAATCAGGTCAATCGGACGTCGGACGGAAAAGAAATTGACAAAAGAAACAATTAGGTCACTTAATGCCAAATAAATATATATATATATATGCGCCTACCTCGCGGGGGCGAGACGTCGCCCTCGCGAGGCCGACTCACCTCGCTTTGTCGCGAGGGCGAGGCGTCGCCCTCGCGACCGGGCCATCTTACCTCGCCTCGCCCTCGCGATCCGACGAGGTTCTACCTCACTTCCTTCTTTTTTTCCTGTTTTCCAACCAAACTTTCAACACCCATAACTCTTTGCACACAATTAAGTAAATTACAAACCATACCTCTTTAGAAAGATCATGAAACCCTCTACAAGTTTCATGAAGACCAAAAAAATCAAGTTCACCCCTAAGGATGTCAAAAGTCCCATTGAAACTACGCCCACACATTCACTTCTTAAAATGAGCAGTCATTGGAAATTCACTATCTTTCATTCTATGCAGTCAAAAAATTATACAATAAATATTCTCATCAAGATCACAATGTTATCTACAACTTTCATGAGCAACCCAAAATCAGATTCACTTGCTAACTATGTCAAACAATTCACCAAAGCATCAGCCCTCAGAATTTTCCCAATCTGAACAGCACATTTCACAACAGTATATCTCTTAGCACAAATGTCACCAAATTCACTACCTTATATACCTGGAAAGATAAGATCTCAAAATTCAATTTTCATGAAGAACTCAACATCCAATTCGATCTCTAACAATTTCAAAACTGTTATGTAAGTTTCTGCCATGATCAGCAACCCATGACCTAACTTAGGTTTAGTTTTTTTCAAAATCATAACTTCCAAATCTGATCCCCAAGAATTACATGCCATATATCATTTTTCAAGATAATTACTTCCTATACAACTTTTCAGAATATCACCAAAGCCAATTCAAATCACAAAAATTGCTAAAATTGCTTCCAATTAGAAAGCTCACAAAATCGACAATTAGGCTAGGTTTCCACAAATGACAGAAAATCAGTCCACAGTCCACAATGCATAACTCCCAATATACAGATCTAAAAATAGCAAAATCAGTGGGAATGGAAAGCTAACTTAATATGCTTCAACATTCATGAAGACCATTATCCCTAATTCTATATCAATTAATTTATAAAAATCAGCAAAACTCTTTGGTCATAGTTGCGGTTCTTCACATGAGACAATAAAACAGTAACTTTCCATGCAAAAATTCGCCCTTCTAGCATTACAATTTAACAACACCTATTTCACACAAAGTTGTAGCCAACATCCCAAAGTTTAATTGGGCACAAACCTCACCTCATTTACTCACCTACACAATTAGTTATGATCAAAACATTACAATAGGCTCAACACCAAATTTTCCAGATTTCATCTATACCTCATCCTCTTCCATTCTATCACTTTACCTACATTAATATACATTCATTTACACCTCCAATTCAGCCACAAACTCAACACAACAATTATTTGTATACTTACACAAAAGTTGGCAGCACACATATACACAATTTCCATACTTTATTTCCATTCATTACACATCATAAACATCATTTAAAACTTAATGAAAGAACTTACCTAATTAGCTTCCAACCTTGAATTCTTTTCAATTCTTTCCTAACAATTACTAACCCCTTCTTCTCACCTCATGCAAGAGAGTGGTCTTCATGGTAGGCAAGCAAGTGAGTTAAGTGTATGAAGAAAGTTAAGGAAGGTTTGATAAGAGAAAAGAGAAGAAGAAAATCGATGAAGGAGGAGAAGACTTGAAGCTAGTTTCGGATGATGCCTAAACCTCTCCACTTTTGCTCTTTTTATTCAATTTTTCAATGCAAAACCGATAGGAACAACTTGGAGCATTAAATGATGGCATTTGGTGGCAAAATGTGATTTGTTCAAAAGTTTAAAGAAAAGTCAAAGTATTAATTCTTTAATCCAGATCAAAAACTAACCCAATCAACTCAATTGACCCCGAAAATAATATACCCAATAATACAGTGTCAATGGGTAGTAATTTTCGCTACCGAAAATCGAGCGATTCACCAATTGGCGATTTTTTCGGTCCGGAATTTTTCTCCGGAAAAATCCAGAAAAATTCCTAAAAATCTCTTAAAATAGAAAACAATTTATGGCGCACTCAGAATAATTTTCCAAATCCAATAATCACGCTAATCTCAATAAAATTGTCTTAGGCACGAAAACCGAAAATGTCATGTATGCATGTACAATAAGTTTATGTGCACAATTGTGACTATGTAGCAATCCTATTATGCATGAGCAGTCCTATGAAATCCCAATCTAGCACAACCTATGCCAATTTACTATTCTACCCTTCCAATTGAGGGTGAGATGTTATAGTAGAAGCACTACTTTTTTCTGAACATAGTCTCTCAGAAAGTGATGTCTGATTTCTATATGCTTCACTCTGGAATGTTGAATTGGATTCTTTGATAGATTAATTGCACTGGTGTTGTCGCAAAAGAATGGAATCTCCTCTTCTTGGACTGAATAGTCTTCAAGCTGATACTTGATCCACAAATATTCGTGAGCAACTTACATGGCGGATATATATTCTCTTCACGGTTGATAGTGCAATTGAGCTTTGTCTCTTGCTTGACCAGGAAACTAGATTTCCTCCAAGAAAGTGACATCCTCCACTTGTGCTCTTCCTTTCGATTCTATCTCCGGCATAGTCCGCATCGCAATATCCAATTAACCTGAAATCTTTACCTTTCTCAAACATTAAGCAAAGATCAATAGTACCTGCGAGATATCTCAAAATTTTTTAACAAAGAATAAAATGAGACTCTCTAGGATCGGCTTGAAATCTTGCACACAAGCATACACCGAACAAAATATCGGTCTACTTGTCAGAAGATACATGAAAGAACCGATCATCCTCTATATGGGTTTGATCCACCTTCTTACCAAGTTCGTCTTTCGACAAAGGTTTGAAGGATGCATCGAGTTGCCATAGGCTTCACATTAATCATATCAAACTTATTCAACAACTCTTTCACATACTTTTGTTGATGAATGAAGATCTTCTCTTCGGTTTGCTTAACTTGCAACCCAAGAAAGAACTTTAACTCACCCATCATACTCATTTCAAACTCTTTCTTCATTAGCCTCTCAAACTTTAAACACAACTCTTTTGAAGTAGCACCAAAATGATATCATCAACGTAGATCTGTACTAAGATAAAATCATTCTGAAACTTCTTCCTAAAGAGCGTCTTATCAACTTGACCTCTACTGAAACCATTTTCTATTAAAAAGGTTCTCAGACGATCATACCAAGCTTTAGGAGCTTGCTTCAGGCCGTATAAGGCTTTGTGAATTCTATAGACATAGTCTGAATTTTTAACATCTTCGAAACCAGGTGGTTATTTCACATACACCTCTTCATCTATAAAACCATTCAGAAATGCACTCTTAACATCCATCTGAAACAGCTTTATGCCATGGCAGATTGCATATGCCAACAAAATCCTTATAGCTTCAAGTCTCGTTACTGGAGCATATGTTTCATTGTAGTCTATTCCTTCTTGCTGATTATAGCCTTGTGCTACTAATCTAGCCTTATTACGACTTACTCTGCCTGATTCGTCTAACTTATTCTTAAAAACCCATCTGGTTCCTATAATGGATTTCTTAGGAGGTTTTGGAACTAAGGACCAGACGTTATTTCTAGTAAATTGATTCAGCTCCTCTTGCATGGCTAATACCCAAGCTTCGTCTTGAAGAGCTTCCTCAACGTTTTTAGGCTCTACTTGAGATAAAAGCTACATTAGCTTCTCTTACGAATCGGACCTTGTTCTAACTCCTTCTGAGGTCTCACCGATAATTAACTCTTCCGGATGAGAGCTTTTATACTTCCAATCTCGCCTCAAGACAATAGTTTCGGAATATCTTCAATTTTGTTCTCATGAGTGTCCGATGAAGGAGTTTCGTAGTATCATCTAAGTTCTTTGAAGGACCTTCATTTTCCATGTCATCTTTCTTATGGGGTTGAGAACTATCATCAAACTTGACATGGATCGCCTCTTCAATGAGTCTTTGAAGTAAGGTTGTAAACTCGAAATGCCTTAGGCGATGATGAGTAGCCTAGAAAGATTCTGGATAGGTCTTGAATCGAATTTATCCAATGACTCTTTTGTATTCAAAATGGAACATTTGCACCGAATGGATGAAAGTAAGATATGCTTGGTCTTCTTCCATTCCATAACTCATAAGGAGTTTTCTTGAACATGGGTCGCAATGTAATTTATTCTCGAATATAGCATCTTGTATTTACTGACTTCTTGAAATACTTAGGAAGATTCATCTCACATAGCATGGTTCTTGCCATCTCTTGAATCGTCCTATTCTTCCTTTCAACAATTCCATTCTATTGTGGAGTTCTAGGGGCCGAGAAGTTGTGGAAAATTCCATTTTCTTCACAGAATATTCTGAACTTCTCATTTTCAAACTCTCCACCATGGTCACTCGTGATACTGGCTATGGACATTCCTTTTTCATTCTGTAACTTTCTATTTTCCCGATTCCAATAATTTTGCCCTGCTGGTTGTCTCCGAAAGTTACTGATCCTCCCTTCTTATACTGAAGGTCTAGGAACATAGAATTTCTTCCCATCATGTGTCGCGAGCATCCACTGTCTAAATACCAATGGTGCTTGCCGTATCTTCCAAGGAAGGATATCTGCAGGAGAAACTATTTTATTTTTTGGTACCCAAATTTTCTTGGGTCCATTACGGTTAGTAGTATGCATGTGATGTGATTTTTGATGCATGTAACTAGGACGTTGATTAAAATGAAATATCTTATAATTTCCTTTTTGAAAGATAGATTTTTTACATGACTGAATCTTGTTTCCTGTAAACCCTAATTCAGTCTTATCACTCGTATGTCTACATTTTCTAAGCATTTCATTCATTTTCTTTGTACTTTCTGTGAAAGTAGCTAAATCAGCTGATAAGTTCTTAATCTTAAGTTTAAGCTGATTGATCTCTTCTGATCTGTCTACAACTTTCTTTTTATCTTCTAATTGTTTCTTTGACAGATATTTTCTCTCTCTATTACCTCAGTATGTCTAATATTCTCTGCATACTTTTTTTTCAACAGCTTGTACTGTTTCAGAATAGCATGAGAATCTTCTAATAGTTCTGAGTAAGCATCATGCAAATTATCGTAGTCAGATTTTACCTCCTCATCACTATCTTCCTCGGCCATTAGGCAGATGTTCGCATGTTCTGATGACTCGAAACCTGTATCTGATTCGAATGAATCTAGGTCCTCCCAAGTTGCCATCATGCTTTTCTTGCCTTCTCTACTCTTCTTTGGTTTCTTCTTGAGAGTAGGACATTCGAACTTATAGTGTCCAGGCTGATTGCACTCGTAGCAGATAATAGAACACTTCTCTGGTTTAGCTTCATCTTTCCCATTCTTTCTGAATGTCTGGTTCCCTCTGGATTTCTTCTTCCACATGCATCTTATCTTTCTAGAGATGAAAGATAATTCGTCATCTTCATCACTTGACTCTGATTTTGATTGGCTGGAGTTGTCATCCTTTGATTCTTCAATTTTTAACGCCTTTGATAACTTCCTCCTTCTCTGAGTCTTATGATTCTTCTGTCCGGCCTTCAGTGCTATTGACTTGTCCCGCTTGGGCTTGTCTTCAGCGTTGAGTTCAACTTCATGAATCTTCAAGGATCCCAGCAACTCATCCAGCTTTAACACACTCAAGTCTTTGGCTTCTTACACCGCAGTAACTTTAGGTCTCCATCTCTTAGGAAGACTTCTTAGAATCTTTCGAACATGATCTTGATTGTTGTATGTCCTTCCAAGAGCTTTCAATCCATTGACAATTGTTTGAAATCTTCCAAACATTTGATCAATAGATTCTTCATCTTCCATCCTGAAAAGTTCATATTGATGCACAAGAATACTTATCTTGGATTCTTTAACTTAGCTTGTGCCTTCGTGAGCAATGGACAGTGCGTCCCACATTTCTTTTGCAGTGTCGCAACCGTGGACTTTGTCGTACTCGCTCCTGCTTAGGGCACACGTCAAGAAAAATATTGCCTTTGAATTTAACTGTATTTTTGCTTTCTGATCAGCCGTCCATCTGTTCCGTGGAATAGAATTGCCTTCTTCATCTACAGGTGTATAAGGTCCGTTCTCTATTACGTCCCAAAGGTCGACATGTGTAGATTAGATGAATAGCCGCATCCTATCTTTCCAGTAGTGATAGTCTTCTCCGTTGAATGCTGGAGGTCTAGTGACTGAGGCTCCTTCAGCGATGTATACATGTGACTCCGCCATTATCTTTAATCCACACTTCGCCAAAGTGATTCTTAGATACCTTGCTCTGATACCAATTGAAGTGAATCACACTTTAATACAACACTTAGAAAACGATATTAGAATGCACTAGAAGGGGGGTTGAATTGTGTATTCCCCTTTTTATAAATCTTTTCAGAACTATTTGTTAGAAATAAAATTCTTTACAGAATTTTTATAGATTCTGATTAATCAAACTCTTCAATATTGTGTATATAAAAAGTAAGTAATGATAAAATTTGAAACTGAAATAGAGATAGAGAGTAAGAGTGGTAGACACGAAGATTTATCCTGGTTCACCCCAAACAGTGAGCTACGTCCAGTCCTCAGAGTTTCTTCTGAGATTTCACTATCTCTTTAAACGTTACAAGTATTCTTTCCACGAGCCTCTTCAGGTCTCTACAACCAGTATTCTTTCACACTTAGCCTCTGCAGGCTATCTGTACAACTTTTCTTCTCGAAAAATATTTGAACACTTATTACAGAATAATAGCACTCAGCTAAATCACTTTTTCTCACGAAGTAATTTTTTTTCGCTATTTCGTGTAAGTATCTGTAAGCTCTTTGTGAAACTGTTTTGTGTAACTTTCCGTAAGTTTCAGTAACTTTGCAATCTTCGACTTCGACTTGTATTTATAGCCTTCGTCTCCAACTGCTTCTTGAATCTTGAATCTTGAATCTTGAATCTTTAAAAAAACGGTTAATCAGTTGAGTTCTGTAACTAACTCGAACTGAATCTTACTTCTTCTTCTTTTCTGCGTCTGTGTCTGCTTTTGTATTTGCGTCTGCGTCTGCTTTGCATTTGCGTCTGCATCTGCTTTGCATTTGCGTCTGCGTCTGCTTTGCGTCTGTATCCGACTTCGTTTGTTTTGTTTTTCTTTGTATTTGAACTCTTTTTGTTATACATCAAAATCATATTTATGTAAAGTCATGTTGACTTAACAACAGCTTGTAAAATATCAGGACGATTACGTACCATTGCATACATAATACTGCCGACGACACTAGAATATGGAACTCGTGCCATATAATCTTCCTCTTCCTATGACTGTGGTGATTGAGCAGCAGATAGTCTAAAATGACTAACAAAAGGAGTACTAACTGCTTTGGCATCTCGCATGCCAAATCTCTCCAAAACTTTATTGAGATAATTCTCTTGGGTCAATAATAATTTACCAGTTCCTCGATTACGTCTTATCTCCATGCTAAGAATTTTCTTTGCTGCTTCCAAATCTTTCATCTCAAATTCACCATGCAATAAGGCCTTCAAATGGTGAATATCTGTGACATTCTTGGCAACAATAAGCATATCATCAACATATAACAATAAATAGATGAATGAGCCGTCATCTAACTTCCGGAAGTAAACACAACTATCATACATGCTCCTGGAGAAATCATGACTCAACATAAATGAATCAAACCTCTTGTACCATTGTCTTGGAGACTGCTTCAATCTGTATAAGGATTTCTTCAATAAACACACATGGTCTTCCTTTTCTGTAACTTCAAAACCTTCAGTTTGTTTCATATAAATATGCTCATCTAATTCGCCATATAGGAATGCTGTCTTGACGTCAAGTTGTTCTAACTTCAAATCAAACATGTCAACCAATGCAAGTAATACACGAATAGAGCTATGCTTCACCACTGGTGAGAAAACATCATTAAAATCAACACCTTGTACCTGACTGTAGCCCTTTGCAACTAAACGTGTCTTATACTTTGCATTTTCAATACCTGAAGTACCATATTTTCTTTTAAAGAACCATTTGCAGCCAACAATTTTCTTACCCTTTGGCGGCTTCATCAGAACCCAAGTATCATTCTTGTGCAAAGATTCCATTTCTTCATTCATGGCCACCATCCACTTATCAGCATCAATATTTGAAACTGCCTCTGTATATGAGGAAGGTTCATTGTCTCCACCTGTTTCCTGTGCCACTGATAAAGCATATGCAACTAAATTTGCATACCTTTGTGGTGGTCGAATCTCTCATCTTGGTCTGTCTCTGGCTATGGAATGTTCTTCTTCTACTGGTTTACCTTGAACTTGATCAGGACCTGGTTGATTAACTTGATAGGTCTGATGTGTAGAAGACACCTGTGAAGGACTTGAACTACCAATCTCTAACTCCACCTGCTTCTGTGTACTATCCTCTTTTTCTAAATTACAAGGATTACAAGACTCTTTTCTAGGATACAACATAGAGGACTCATCAAATGTAACATCTCTACTAATTATAAATTTAGATGACTTGGGATCAGGACACCACAAATGATATCCCTTCACCCCTGAAGCATAACCAAGGAAAATACATTTCTTAGCCCTAGGCTCTAACTTTCCCTCATTTACATGCATATATGTTGGACACCCAAATATTCTTAAAGTAGAGTAATCAGCAGGAGTACCTAACCAAACTTCCTCTGGAGTCTTGAAATTAAGAGCGACCAAGGAGAGCGATTGACGATGTAGCAAGTCGTCGAATGGCTTCGCCCAAAAATCAAGTGTCAACCTCATTAGAGATCATACACCGAGCTCTTTCCAAAAGAGTCCGGTTCATGCGCTCGGCAACTCCATTTTGTTGCGGAGTCATTCTGACTGTGTGATGCCGAGCAATTCCTTCATTCATGCAAAATTCATTGAATTCACCTCCACAAAATTCCAAACCATTATCTGTTCGTAACCGCTTAACATGTTTTCCTGTCTGCTTTTCAATCAACACTTTCCATTGTTTAAATGTTAAGAAAACATCATTTTTGTGTTTCAAGAAATACACCCAAACCTTCCTTGAATAATCATCAATAAAATTTAACATATACCGGGCACCACCTTTATATGGAACACGAGAGGGCCCCCAAAGATCAGAATGAATATAATCCAAAGTATCTTTAGTTTTGTGAACAGCTGGAGAATTGAAACTGACTCGTTTCTGCTTCCCAAAGATACAATGCTCACAGAAGTCTATCTTACCAGTACTTTGTCCACAAAGTAGGCCTCTCGTACTTAACAACGTTAAACCTTTCTCACCCATATGTCCCAAACGCATGTGCCACAATTGGGTAATGTCACCTTCAATAGAGACTGCCGCAACACTTGTTATTGTAGATCCCTGCAAAACATACAAACTACCAGACCTGCAAGCTTTCATCAATACAAGAGCACCTTTAGAAATTTTCAAAACTCCACCTTCAGCTGAGAACTTGCACCCTTGAGAATCGAGAGTGCCCAAAGAGATGAGATTTTTCTTCAAATCAGGAACATGTCTAACATCAATGAGTGTTCTAATGATACCATCATACATTTTGATCCGGACTGTACGTTTACCAACAACTTTACAGGCATCATTATTACCCATCAAAACAATTCCACCATTCAATAACTCATAAGTGGAAAAACACTCCCTGTCGGGACTTATATGGTAAGAACAACCCGAATCTAAAATCCACTCTTTATTAGACCTAAGTTTATCTTCTGTGGCTACAAAGATAATTCCTTCATTCTCATCTGCTGCTATACTAGCCTCGGTGGTGTTGCTGTTATTCTGCTCAACTTTATTTTTCTCCTTATGTTTCAATTTATAGCAGTCAGCCTTTATATACCCCTTTTTCTTTCAATAATTACAAGTTTTATTTCTATGTCTGGATTTTGACCTGCCTTTGGATCTACTTCTTTCAAAATCTCTATTTTCAGATCTACCCCGTACAAATAGTCCCTCTGCCTGACTTCCACTAGTCTCCCCAGTGATGTCTCTATCAATCTGCTCTTTTGATTTTAATGCAGACTTAATACTATTATATGAGACTGACTCTTTCCCATAAATCATAGTATCACGAAAATATTTAAAGGACTGGAGAAGGGAACATAACAATAATATGGCTTGATCTTCATCCTCAATTTTCACATCTACATTCTTCAAACCCAAAATAAGTGAATCAAATTTATCCAGATGTGAAAGAATAGATGTACCTTCTATCATCCTCAACATGTACAACTTTTGTTTCAAATAAAGCCAATTCTCCACCGTCTTCTTCATGTACATAGCTTTCAATTGTCCTACATACCTTTCGCTGTGTTTTCACCAGCAACCTCCTGCAAAACCTCATCGGAGAGATTCAATATGATGGCTGACCTAGCCTTTTTATCTAGATCCGTGAATATGTCTGACGTCATATCTGCTGGCTTTTTCTCCTCTCCATCAAGTGCAATCTCACATCCATTTTGTATTAAAATGGCTTGCATCTTGAGCTGCCACATACCGAAGTTAATGTTTCGGTCAAACTTTTCAATAGAGGTCTTCGTTATCGTCATGATGGCCAAAAATTGATATTCGGACTATTTTTCTTTAGGTGAGCCCCACACAAGAAACCGAAATAACGGGCCTCACAAAATTACGGATGTGGGCCCCACAGGCAAAGTCAGGATGTGAGTCTCACAAGCAAAGCTGAACTTTGTTTACAAAATCGAGGCAGTGGGCCCCGCAAGATAAATCCAAGACAGTGGGCCCCACGAGATAAAACGGAAGCAGTGGGCTCCGTTTAGACTCACAATAAAAATTTTAAGTTACTTTCTGATGTGGAGGGTCTACCTTAGTGGCAACCACAGAGCATACGGTAAGTTAGATCGAAAAGAGAATCTTTGACACCAGTTTGTTAAGATAAAATGCTCTCGGATCGGATACAGATAGAATTTAATAGCCCGAAAAGTAGTAACAAAAATAGAGGTAGTCAAAATATATGAGACAGAACACAAAGATTTACGTGGTTCGATCAATGTGACCTACGTCCACGACCGGAGACAATCGAAGATATTTCACTATGAGAGAATAACAGGAAATTACAAAGTGTCACTCTAAAATTTTCTCTCTACCCAATGAATCCCAAATGTAGCTAGTACAATTACAGAGCTCTCAAAAGTGTTTTCCACACTCTTTCTCTCTTCTATTTTGGGTGTCCTAAAGATGCAGAAGATGCATCTATTTATAATGCTATCACCTAAATCTTAGTCAAGAAAATAGGCTAACCATATAGCTTATTTTCAAGCACACCTACATGTAGCCTACAAGACTTGCCGAAATTTGCTCATAATTGTCAACTAGCAATATTTGACTTTCTTGTATGCATGAATGGAGAGCTGCATTAATAGACTTCTAGCCACCAATCAAAGCCTTCTTCTTTGACAAGGCAACCAAGTGGAGGGACCAATTCCCTTCTTCTTTGACAAGGCAACCAAGTGGAGGGGCCAATTCACATGCAACAAGTAGCATCATCGACCTCCCCAAGAAAAAGATTCGAATGACAAATCCAAGTACCTATAGTTGAGTGTATATAACTTGCCAAGAATGTTACTTTTAGACCACAAGCCAGCGTATAAACTATCACTCCAAGTGGTATCAGAAAGCTAGCAGCATCGATGTTGACTCCAGTAAGTGCATTCACGACCGCCGAACCACTAAGAAGCAGCATCCCCTTTACAATAAGATTTGTCAAAAAGCAGAAAGCAAGGAACATAATATGAGCAGGGGTCCCCCAACTGAAGAGATTATTAGTATATAAAAGATAAAAGAAGCTATAAATAGTTCTCTGCTCTCCTAAATGATAAACATCGGGTACTACTTGATCGAGATTACAGTGACACTTGAACATATCGAGCTTTAACAATCTCACAAACTGTATGTGCATGAGGAGCCTTTCTTTTGATCTCTATAGCTATTACACCAAACAAAAGTACCTGTTGATTAAAATAGTCAAAAATGAGCAGTAAATTGTCATTTCTACCGTTCAAAACAAGCATTACAACTTGAGGAAGTCTCGTGTCAAGTTATAAGAGAGGAATGTTAAACTTGACGTACCTGTATAGCAGCGCCACTAGCATACCAAAATGGCCCACTAATTCCATATTCCCAAGCTACATTGGAGCTTTGCAAAATTGTAGCAACACATGTCCACTGCAGTATCAATTATGAGAAGTAAAAAACCTAAACTGGGTTGGTGCAAATCACTGCAAACTAAAAGAAAGAAATGAACCAATCAGAAGGCATTGCCTGTGATACAATCACAGGCAATGTTGAACCATTCCTTCCCGCAGTGTTGAACCATTCTGATGTATGGCGGGATCCAACGTACCTTTTCTCCAGCCATACTTGAACCCACAGACAACCCACACAGTAAGAAATGAGCAGTAGTCAAAGGGAAACTTGGAGTTATCTCTATAACAATTTGAAGCAACTTTTCACTTAGTAAACTCACATCAGTAAGTTAATGGAAATGTGAAACTCTATATATGTGAGATAACTATTGGTGCATTTACAATATAACAAAATGGAGAGTAACTCAAGAACGTTTGAACAACAAATAATAACCTTTTCCATTATGCTTTTTAACTCTACAAGTCTACAGACAATTGTATTTTCTTTCCCAATCCAATATGTGATCACCTCCAAATGTTTCAAGAATTGCTTATGCTTTGTCCCAAAGAGGAGAAGGCCAGTTATTTACACATGGGAAAAACGAAGTACACACCAAACGAGAGTGATTCACTGTACTAAATAATTCTGACCCATCATTTAACTGCCCATTTTGCAGCCTTAGCATAGTTCCTATGACTTCTGCTCTTTAATACAATTTGTAGCGTTCAGCTAAAATGGAGAGATACAACACTGTCCTAAAAGATGTCTTATCAATGACTTTCCTAGTCGATTAGCAGGGAAAATATTACGGTACATTAATGAAGCCTAATCAGAAAATCCATCAACATACCACGGAAACAATTAATAAAAAGTTGAATCACTTCCACAAAGGCTTCTAAAAGATAGCAGAATTCTGTAAATAGGTATCATTATTCCATCAATCTACAGAATTAGCACTATAGTCATGTCTGTGAAGATTTGCACTAGGTCAGTAGTTAAGTTGCTACCTGCCAGATATTACTCTTACTGAGCAGATAGTTCAAAGTTAGAATTTAGATTCCATGAACAGAAATCGTATATCTGTTATGACGGAAATCGAGAGCAATACAAGTACGCAGTCATCAGTTGTATTAAAAGCATGAACTTTGAGCTTCTAATATATGGTTTTGTGGAACAACACGAATTAGAAGTTTAGAACTTAAAGAGACGCAAAAATGTAGGAGGAGCAAGTACCAAGAAAGACGTGAGGAATGCAAAGAAGGCACCAAAGCCAAGTATTACAGAGTAACCAACACCTTGATTAAGAACTGCTTTGCCTCCAAAGAAGCTGCTCTGCCTACCACACTAAACCCCATTCCCAAATACTCTATAATAACTACTTGAGAATTCGAAGGGTGGACACCGTGACCCTGTTGATGCCATGAAGAAGCAACTGGCGGATGAGGCTGACAAACAATTAGCTTTTCTTTGCACTTCATTTTGTTTATGTTCTTGAAAATTTTATTGGTTTCGTCATCACTATTAATAGTCCAAAAGATTCATTGAAAAGGACGATGGGTTTTGATCAAAAATTGAATAAGATGACTGACATGTTGAAATTTGTGTTCTATTCTTTGTTGAACAACAAACAGACAATGTCATGCAACATGCTTAACTAGGTGAATATGACCATTACAATCAATCCTCTCCCTTGACATGGTTAAGACAAAGGCATTGAACTACTTTCAGTAAGATGTTAAATAAAGTGACTAGCCAATTTATTTGCAGGTGGAACGGTTGCTACCCATTGTGCATAATAACACAAACTCTTTTATCAATTGCACACACAAGGTATTTAGTAAAAGTGCATAATTAAAATCAATTAAATGCAATTTTTGGAAACTTAAACCAACTCATAAACGCTTTAAGTCGGCAGCATTTCTGCAAAAGTTATTTTAAAATGGTCTTGGGTTGTCATTGTCCAACGACTTTAATGTAATATTACGGTAATTTGATAGGATAGTCTGGTCTTAACTTGAGCCATCAACTTCAGCTCTCCGAGAATATGAATATCCTAGTAGAAATGGTGTATGTTCATGAAAGTAAATGTATAATAGGTGTTAAAAATTGAGGTAAGATTGAGCATATGACTTGAATTTTTGTTTGATGAATTATAGTTCATGATTGGAATTAATTCATTCCAATAGAGAATTAAGGTGTTTAAATGTATATTTGGACTAAGAAAAATATGAAAATAAGAGACAAATTATGTAGTGACAAATGGATCTATGAATATGTGACATGTAGACAAAGAGTTAAGTGACAATTGGTTGCCTTACTTGGAAGACACGTGTAACACATGCATTGGAGACATGTGTCAAGCCTTAAAAAGGGACATCTAGGCATTAGGAAAAACGTTTCTGCAATTCCTTTTTTTGTTTTCACCGAAACCATCTACACTTACCTTCTTGCTTTGCTATCACTGAAACCCATTATTTGCTCTCCCCATTTTTGAAATTTATGTTGAAGGAATTGAAGTGTGAATCAAGTAAGTAATACTTTAAGTTTTATGATAGTGTAAATGATTTCTGTTGAGTTTTTAATGTTTGTAACTAGATGCATGCATAAAAGGTCTATATTTTCATGCTTGTAGATTGCCGCATGCGTAAATGGTGTTGATGCATGTGTGTGTGGTAAAAGAAGAAGCAAATTCGATGATATGATTAACAAGTTGAAGGATTATAGTCACTGGAATATGATATATGCAGTATTTTACTAAACATACATCTACATTTAGGGCATAACTTGATCTGTAAATATCCAAATTGGATGAAGTTAAATTCAGATTAAACTAGAAAGATATATCTACAACTTTCATGAAGGAGTCAAATTTGATTTTTGTCAACAAGTATGCCAAAATTTGGCTTGAAATGGAGTTTCTGGATTTTGTCACTATTTGTGAACAGTATGAAGTATTTTGGGGATCACTTTCAAAATAATGAACCAAATTCTACAAAATTGGTGTCATTAGAAACTGGAGACATAAAAGAATAATTGTTTAGAAGAAAGTTTGGCCTAAATCCTTCATTTTTATTGACAAAATGATCGTGTTAAAGTTACCCGAAAGTCTGTTTTAGGAAGAGCTAGAAAAAAATAGGTAAGGTGAAGAAAAAGGCTTAACGGGTCTACCAGGAATGTCACGGCCGTGCATGTACACGATCACGATTTCCCTGTTTATCCGAAGGAGGTTATTTTTTGAACATATTTTGATTTTGTTATTATAACTTCTTCATTCGACATCCAAATGACTTTATTCTTGAACCAATGGACTCATAAGACATTGATCTTCATCTTTGCCAAAAATTAGGACTCTCTGAAGTGAATTGATTGATAAATTTAAGATGAAAATGTGACTATGTTGAAGTGTGATAACTGGGATGATTTTTACTGAACATACTTCGGTAATTGGACTATATCTTGATCTGTAGATTTCCAAATGGAATGATTCCTAATTTTAATTAAACTAGAGTCATACGAAAACAGATTGTCTAAAGAGATTGAATTCTAATTCTGCCTCTAAGAATTTCAGAATCTGATTTGAAGTTGAGATAAGAATTATGTTAAAGCTTAAGAACAGTCTGAAATCTTTTGAGTACAAATTTCAATATACTAAACCAAATTAGATGAACTTGATATCATTGGAAACCTAAGAAAAAGAGGGACAACTTTGTAGAAGGAAGTATTACCTAATTACCTCACCTTTTTTATAAGAATAATTGAGCAAAGTGGACCAAAAGTTGGTTGTGAGATAAATCTGGATTGATCAACTGAGTATGGTTTCACATGATTGGTAATGTGACAAGATTAAGGTTAAGAAACCCAAGAATATGTCACAAACATGCATCATACATATTCAGTATACATGAATGAGTATAAACAATTTCATAATCATGCACAATAGTGATATGTGTTTGTATTAAATGTTATAGAAGAACATATAGAGCAACCACTTCCAGATATTGCTGGGACTTCGAGGCAACAAGCAATAAGGGAACTTTTGTAAGTAATTTAGACAAGTCAATTTTGTAAGTAATTCAGTAAGTAATTTTTGATAGTTTTGCTTGATTGTTTTGTTTCCTATTAATTTTGCTCCAATGAACGATTTACAAAGCTGTCAGTAATCTTTAGGACGCTCACATTTTATTTTGTTTTGTTTTCTACTGAATTGAATTGTGTTTTATACTGATTGTGCTCTGAACTTTGGGACAATGAATGTCTGAATGTTTGATGCATGTAAATATGATTGACTAATTAGTATGCACATGAAATGAACTTGGTTGGTTTTGTAACTGTCAAGTCCTAGTTGTGGGTAAATAGACATACCTAGAAGGGTCTGCAGCTGCTTCTATAATACTCCGGTGTCTGACACTTCGGTGTCTTCTGTTAATGACACTTTGGTGTCTTCTATTATTGACATTTCAGTATCGAGACTTCGGTCTCTTCTGTGACACTTCGATATCGAGACTTTGGTCTCTTCTGTGATACTTCAGTGTCGAGACTTCGGTATCTTCTGTATAAGTCCTGTTATCTGCTTCTATAAATGGATTTAGTAGTCATCTGATTTTATATTCTGATATCTATTTGATTCTGACATAAACTAAATTGTGTTTTGATTATGAAGGGTTTATACCCTTTTGTGTTATGCTGTTAATTATAAAATATGTTCTGAAATGCTTATGTTTGATTTATTGTTAAAGAAATCTTTTAATGTAGATTAGTTATTACTCACTAAACTATCGGTAGATTTGTCTCGTATAGGTTCAAAGCAAGGATTATAAAGACTAGGACGAGTCAACCGAAATGGCCAATGGAGTCTGAATCTTGTTTTGACAAAAATGTATTTTCACTTTATTTTGACTTGTATATAATGTATATGACTTTGAATTGTTGCAAGTTTTGTAATGACTACTTTCAAGTTGATCTTCGGTTTGAAACAAGGTTGTTTTAAGTTCAGTGTATAATATGATGTATGTTTATTCTGAATTGCTTCCAATGGAAGATTTTTTAATGCTATGCTTCTGCGAAATGTTTTGGTTGATTTGGTTTTAAGGAAGTTTTAGAATGTTTTGGTCTGTTTATAATATCTTATGTGACACTCACATATCCTCCCAAGAGGTATTTAGGTGTTTTAATTTACCTTTATAACCAACACCTTGAAAATCCCTTTATTTTTACCAATTTCTAACAATTATTCTAGCTTTCGATACCACCATTCAACTTTCTTATTTCTTTTTTGGTATTGACTAACTTTAGCTTTGTTTCATCAGGTTCATCTATTGTTGACGACAACTTCCTCTCAAGATCTTAAATGATATCCTTCATGGTTGAATTCTCCTTCTTTAGCTTCTCATTTTACTTACATGTTTTCACCTATTTGGCATAAATTACTTCATAAGCCTTGCAAATGTCTTCCTTTTTAAATTTTGAGTCACTGTCATCACTGTCACTATATGAAATAGAATTTTGGACTGATTCATTTGTATTTTCCTCATCCGAACTTTTGTTGTATAAAGCAACCAACGCTACATAATTACTCATAATTTTTCTTTCGCTACCATACTCACTTTCGTATTCATTTTCACTCCAAGTGCTTATGTAAGACTTCTCTTTTCTCTTTTTAAGAATGTTAGCATATTCCAATTGCACATGCACAACACCTAAACATTCATAACATTGTATCTTCTTTGTCTTTCTTTCACCTTTTTAAGTTTTTGCTTGTTGTTTAAAATTATTGTTTGAAAAACTCCCACCATTCTGCCTAACTTGAGTCTATCTTTCTTCACCTTCTTTAGCCACTTATTGAAACTTCTTTTCAATAACATTATATTTTCATTTTCATCAGAGTCGTCTCCTAAATTATTCATAGATTTACCAACCTCAGCTTGCAATGCCAACCTTTTTATTCTTCTCATGCTTATCTCTCAACGTGTTTGTCTTAAAGTTTGTGAGAATCCTAATTACTTTATCCGAGGATAACTTGTTACTATCATGAGCTTCTTCAATGGCTGCAATTTTTTATATGAATTTAGGAGGCAATGATCTCAATGTTTTCTTAATAAGTTTCAGATTTAAATACTTCTTCTCAAGTTGGTGTGTTTGATTGGCAATATCACGCAATTGTTCATGAAAGTCGCCGATGGTTTCACTTTCTTCCATCTTAATCTCTTCAAATCTAGTGCCCATCATTTGAAGTTTTGAAGCTATCACAGATTTTGACCCTTTATGTATTGTCTGTAATATGTCTCGTGCTTCTTTTACTGATTCACATGTTGATATCATACTTAAACTTCCTTCATCCACAACGCTAAAAATTGCATGCATCGCTTGAGAATTACTAAGCGCTCCCTTTTTGTCAACCTAGTCCGTTCAGATGGATCTTTAGGTGTCGCTTCATTCTTTTTACTAATCATCATTGGATGAGTCTACCGATTCACCATAGAAGTCCATGCTTTAGCTCCTTGTGCTTGAATAAACACTTTCATTCTTGATTTCCAAATAGGATAGTTAGAAACATTAAGTAAAGGTAGCCTAGTGATTGAAGGCCCTTCTTTAGTAGCCATGAATGCGGAACACAAATCTACATCGACTTGACGCACCAAGTTCTGATTGGGTGAACCAAGCTCTAATACCAATCGATAAAACCCAAAGGATGTAGTTCAGCAATAAGTATGTTCTGTCGCAATTGCTTTAAAATAAACCTGATGGTTGCTTAATAGAAAACACTTTTGTTAGCAACTGTCAAATTTTTCATAATTAAAACGCGAACAGAAAAATCAACTATGCAATAAGTAAATCAACAATCGAAATTTGGTAATGCAGTTCAGTATATTCGGCCTAATTCTGCAGGGTCCTCACCTAGCTTGATCAACTTTCAATGAAATGTAATAGTTTTATAAAAGACTTTACTGGCTATATACTACTCAACTCTTGATACTATCCACTCGTGCTCATACTTCGTGAAAATATTTCACTCTCAATAACATGACAACCTCGTACTAACTTCAACAGAGAATTTTTGGTACGACAAAAGAAGGTAAAGATGAAAATAAATCTTAGGTGATTAAAACAAGAATAATGTAAACAAAGTGACACTTAAGTCAAAAGACACTCCCTTACATGTACTGTCTCATCAACCCGAAATCATGAGAAGTTGTCCAACAAAAATTCTACTATGAACCTTTGAAATAATCACTAAAGTACCGCACGCACAACAATCACAAAAATTATCAAACGAACGTGTATTTCATCACTAAAACATCACAAAAAAATACAACTGCTAGATTGATTAGTTTTCTGCACATTTTTTCCTCACAAAAACGATGAAGTAATAGTCCAAATCATTTACACTACACACGCAGCTATCAAAGATTGCTCAAATCATCGATAAATCTGCATGTATCTCTTCAATGAAAACATGTCTATCTCAAATTGTACATATCCAATAAATCCTATCTTCTTCAGGATTTTACTTCTAAGTAGGATTCTTTCATTATTCAAAATAGTGGAATGTTATACCAAGTGAATTTCTTATCACTAATGATATACCAAATATATCCAACTACAAATAATACCCAAAATAATAAATTATATATCTTAGCAAATATTTTAATAGTAACTTTGTCTATCGAGTGCCCAATTCTGTTGTCCTCATCCAAGCTACCAATCGCTCAGTTCCTTTCATTGTTGTAGCTGCTATGTTCTCTACAATTTGCTTGCAGCGTCTTCATCTTTGTATAACTCGAGCATATTTTCTTTTCGAAAAGATTAAATTTTCAAGATAATGAGTCCTTATGATAATAAAATTACTATTTAAAATAAATAAATAATAAATAATGATACACTAGTATTAAATTAAAATTTAATTAACAGAAAATTAATCCTATTAAATTCTTTTATCTAATTATGATTTAATTTGTACGTTTTAAAATTGTTATTACTCAAAATAACACTTTAAAATATTATCATTTAACTTATATTCAAGTGTATATGTTTGCATTTCAAAATGCTTTTTCTTCCGAATTTTAGGTTTTTAGCCTTCTGGTACTATGAAGCCAACGTAAATCATCCTACACATGCGTAGTACATGCGAGTAAACATCAGGAAACATTCTTAAAGGTTTTCATGATCGATTTGCTATTCTGGGAATATGAGTTTCCCAAGATTCACGAGGCCTAAACGATTGAATGGGGAGTCAAGTCCCAACCTTTATGTGGCCAACTGCGGACCAGCTGTCGGAATTTCCTATGAAGCAATTGCGTCGGTTTTTAGTAGTTTTGGAGTCGTCAGAGGAGTATATGCAGCGGACGACAGTGGTGCTCGTGTTATTGTTTCGTATACTGAAGTTCGTTCTGCTAGTGCTGCGTTGAACGCATTGGATGGACACCCTTGTGCACAACTTGGTGGACGTTCTTTGCACATTCGTTACTCGGTGATTCAACCTACTTTTGAGGTAATGAACAGTGAATGCCCATCTGCTTGAGTCATTCATTGTGTTGTTATAATCAAGTTTCCATCTTGGTCTTTTCGTTTGTTTGGTTTTCAAAGATAAATGGAATAGGACGAGTAGGTTTTACTGTTTTGTGGATTCTTTAATACAATGGAGGATTGACATTCTGTTAGGAGTATATTTTCTCTTGGGTTGTTTTTTTCCCTATGTAGCCTTGTTATTGTCATGTATTAAATTATAAGTGCTGGACTTTTTTGAGTCGATTTATTTATTGTTCTTCATAATTGGATGTTTACCTTGTGATTGCTTGAAAAGATAAACTAGTATGCTTTTAATTGTTATGTTTCTGCCTTTTAAGTGGAGAAAATGAGTTTTACACGTCCCATATTTCAGTAATAGCGAAAGGCTTCTTGTGCCCTGCTTTTTAACTACTTCAATTTCTTTTAGAGTCAGGTCAATGAATCTGTAACAGTTTCGCTGGAGGCTTCAGACATGGATATTCCAGGCCTACATTTGTGGCATGATTTTGTTACTGCTAAAGAGGAGCAGGTTCAGATTCCTTTTTCTTACAACACAAGGCTACTTTGTGCCTCTAAGGTGTTCATTTGAAGAACTAGAAGTTATTGCTTTGTTAAGCTTCATTGCAATTTTTATCTATGTAGGAACTACTTGCTGCAGTTGATAATAGACCTTGGAAAGGCCTTGCTAAAAGAAGGGTTCAACATTATGGGTATGCGTTTCTTTATGAGGTAACAACTCCTCCCAAGTAGCTATTGACTTTTTGGATTCAGTAGCCATTTATTTATCTTATAAATTCGCTTCAATTTTATGGAATATGAGCAAATGCATATATAGCTTTGTTTCTTTCTGTCTTTTATCCCTCTCCACGTTTCAAGGGAGAAGGAGGAGCTGGATATTCCCACTCTTGGTACCCTTAGTGACAGAACAAACACTTGGAAACAGGACCATTGGCCCTACGGCTGCATTGTCATGGCCTTTGTTATAAGCAGCATTATTTTTAATTAGTCGTTTGGGAATTTGTTTAATTACTGCAATGTTTAATTGATTATCAATGCTCAAAATGCAAGGTAAATTTTTAGGATGAAAATGCTGTCCTTGTGTAGTTTTTCTCAAATCATTGTGATATTTTTATCTTGTACTCTTTTTGAGATGAGAGATTAAACAAGTACCCTTCACAGGTAGAACAAATGGGCAACTAAAGTGCTAAATAACTACAAGAATACCATGTATGTCATATCCCACATTATAGTAGCTTTTGTTTCCCCACGATCTCTTTTACGTGTCTCTCCTGTGCAAATAGTGACAACTGTCCAACTCGTTACTTATATCCCTTTTTTGGCTACAGACAAGAAATGTTGACACCAAACAACGATTAGGTGAACTTCCATCATTTGTTTCTCCTGTTATTGAAAGAATTGCAGCATGTCCGGACGTTGGTGATTCTTCAAGTTTGATCTTGGACCAATTGACTGTATGTCATAATTGTCACTGTCTACCTTTTTCCTTTTATGGCGCTATGCTAGTAAGATTGTTATTAGTGTTTGAGAATAAAGTAGTATCTCACAATTCTGGTGTGGTTCAAGCTTTCTGTTACAAAGCATTTTCCTTTCTGGTTTCCAAGGCTGAATGTCAGTGGTTGTGTATCAGGTCAATGAGTACCCTCCTGGGGTGGGCTTGTCCCCACACATAGACACCCATTCAGCATTTGAGGGATTAATCTTTAGCCTTTCATTAGCAGGGCCTTGCATTATGGAGTTCAGGAGATATGCAGATGCTTCATGGATTTCTACTGCTGCCTCAGGTACTGATATGAAAGTTGATATTCCTGAAAAGGGTTGGGAACGAAAAGCCATCTATCTTCCTCCTCGATCCATGCTTCTATTATCTGGGGAAGCACGCTACGCTTGGCATCATTACATTCCACACCATAAGGTATTCTGTGTGAAACATGGTTTTATCTACTAGTTCTGCCCTCATCTATTTCTTAAGTTCAGGCATTTACACTTCCAATAGTGTTAGCGATTCTAACATTTTCAAGCAGTAACCTGCCAGTCAGTGTAATATCATGTGCCACGAAACTAAAGCATGTGAGTCACACGCTTGTAGATGCATTCCCTTCATGCTTGGTTGACTTGTTTCTTAGTGAGGGCTTCTTCTAAATTAGAAGATTTTAAGTATTTCAATAACCTGTCAAGTTTGATGGGTTTCACTTTCTTCTTTCCCATTGACTTATTTTAAGTTGTTTTGAAAACTTTTCCTTGACATCTTTTGGGAGGGTTGGTTTTTTTCTTAACCGAAGTAAATAACTAAGAGACGGGTGGTTCAGGGATTATTTTTCAATTGTCGTTTTACCTCTGGGTGTTATTCTACTAGCTTTAAGATGCAAGGTACTGAATTATGCACTACTACTATTAACAATTAGGATCATTTTGGGTCATCCTTTGTTTGATGCCCTGAGGAAGAATATTTGTAGGAGCGCCTGGTCTAAGTGAGCTTCTGTTCTTGTCTGCCTGAATCTTTGCTTCGCTTTGTTTTCTATTTTTCATGTTTCAGTCTATCGGACTCTATTTGTTGTGTACTTTTCATCTCTCCCTCCCTTCTATTTAGTGCTACACTACATGAATGGAGCTATTTTAGTATGCCTACACAGCATGTTTCTGTTTTAGCATTGAGCTTCTGAGTCTAACCGATAGATTATTTGCTTCATTTGCAGATTGACATGGTGAATGATCATGCAGTGAGGAGGAATAATAGGAGGGTATCATTTACGTTCCGTAAGGTTAGTGACTATAGTGTTTGATTTGTCGTTTCTACTTGGCTTGCTTAAATATCAAATTTGCACCTTGCAGGTAAGAAGAGGACCTTGCCAATGTGAGTTCCCCCAATACTGTGATTCTCAAAGATAAGCAACTTCGTTGGTGCCATTATTGTATGCAATAACAACTGAAAACTGTGATTTAACAAGTACAAGGCTGTTGGAGCAGAATGATGCAATTATTCCTTCTTCCATGGTCATTCGTAAGTGCTATGATGCTGATGACCAGAGGTTGCTTTTCTAGTTGAATTGGGTTATAGGAACATTGTGAGATGGGAAATGTGGAGTCAACAGGAATTTCCAAAAAATAATGGAGATGGGAAGAGAGGAATATAACACTGGTAGATGCTTCTCTAGAGCAGTCCTTTTGATTTGATGGATCAAAATCTAAAATTTCAAGTGACTTCTCAGTTCATAATTTTGTACGGTTTCATCCCCAACCTTTGACAAAGTTTGTCCTCCCTATCATTAGGGTTTAGGTTTGCGGCTCTCTCTCTCGTTTGTTTGTTTTTTTAATTTCTTTTAGTAGTATTTGAACTTCATCTATACCGAGTTACTACTAGTAAATGGTGTAATTGACGCTAAATTAAACTAATGATTCATTTGAGAAGAATTCATTTTTGTTCTGTGGAGGCGTTTTAAAACATGGGGTTGGAATTGCTTGAAGGATATTTGATGTGGAGTGATGGGAAAACTGAGCCAAATTTTTGTTTTGGAAGCATCCCTCTTAAAAACATGAGAAAAGAGAGAATAAATATGGAGGTAATAATCTGCCAGAAGCGGCATGAATGCTTTGTTACCTTCTCCTCTTCTCTTTCGCTTATATACAACAAAATCAAGTGTCTCTTTACTTTGTGAAAAAGATGGTGATGTTATTCGGTGTAAACACTGGTGCACAGGAGGGTCCTAAGAGAGCTGCCACGGTTGTCCAAAAGGGTATGCTTACAATTCATCTACTGTTCTCTTCGGATTTGTTTAGGCAACGCGTCAAATTCTTAAATGGTCTAAAAATATTTCCAGGCATTATGTGATCAGTAAGACTACATCACAAGTTGCAGAAATATTTCCACTGCTAAAAAGTCGGGTTCAGATCCTCCGTATCATTTAATCTATTTTAACCTTGTTTTTCCCCTAAAACGGCACATAAAATGACATCATTTTATGACGGAAACAGAGTTAGAACAGGCTAAGTAGTACAGAAGATTTGATGCTAAAAAAGTCCGAATCAAGCATCTTTGATATTACTTAGGATTTGAAACAAGCTGTAATTTGTCGTCCTATCTCTTCCCACGTTCACAATCACTCATTACATGCATGAAAATACAAGTTTTTATATGTTGTGAAAATTGACAGGATTAGAGCATATTCACAGCTAAATAGGATTGAAGGAATAATAATGAAGAAATAAATACACAGATTTTACGTGAAAAACTCTTAAACAAATTAGGGTAAAAACCACCGACAAGAACAAGAAACATCACTATGAAATTTAGGAGTTACAACTTCTATTTTACAAGAAGAAACACTTAATTGTCTCAAGAAATAATAAAAACAATCTCTAAACTATGAAGATTAAACTAAAGAAGAGAAGATTTGGGATGAATATGAAACCATCTAGTAAGGCCTATTTATAAGCCTCTCAGGCAGGCTTGCAACTATTGACAATCACTTACAACTACCATTTTTTTGTTTTTCTTCTTTCTGCCTGCATGTGGACTGCCTTTGTTGACGTATTTTAAGTTGATTTCCTTCCTTTTTTTTGACTCTTTTAAGTTGGTAGTAAGAATCTTTCATTTGAAGATTTGATTGAAAATCAATAAGATCTTCACTCCATTCTTTCTTCCTTGTCATTTCCATGTTGTTCATGTCTCCATCAAGTCACAAGAGGATTGTCACCAAATAAATTTATCAGTGTTGACCACTTTCGTCATAAAATCTGCAAGGATGTCTTTAGTATGAATCTTTCACATATCCACAACTCCTTTCACTTTCTCACGAATAAAGTGATATTGAACTCGTATATGTTTCATTTTTGAATGAAAAACTGGATTCCTTGCAACGTGCAAGGCACTTTGACTATCACAGAATAGAGAAATCTTCTATTGCTTGTGCTCGAGCTCCTCCAACAACATTTTCAACCATATTGCTTCTTTACTAGCTTATGTAGTTGTTACATATTCTGCTTTTGTTGTTGACGTAGCCACAATTGACTACAGTTTTGAGACCCTGCTTATAGCCCTAACACATATCCTGTGTTGGATTTGTTGCCATTAAAATGACATGTATAATCACAATCTACAAATCCAATGACAATAAAGTATGATCCACCATAACATAATGTAACATCTGAGGTCTCTTTAATGTATCTAAGGACTCTTTTTATAGCATTCCAATGCTCTCTGCCAGGATTCACTATGTACTGACTAACTACTCTCATTGCATGTGCAATGTTTGATCTTATACAAATCATGACAAACATTAAGCTTCTCACCGCTGATGCATATGATACTCGAGACATCTCTATCCTCTCATCTTTACTACTAGGACTCATGTTGGAGGATAACTTGAAGTTAGCAAGAAGTGAGGTAGAAATTGGTCTACAATTTTGCACGTTGAAGCATCATAAGATCTTCTTCAGATAATTTTTCTAAGAAAGCCAAATCTTCCTATTACTTCTATCTCGGTGAATTTGCATTCATAAAATCTTGTTTATTGGTCCGAAGTTCTTCATTTCAAATTCCCTAGCAACTGAGCCTTAAATTGTATAATACAATTTTTTATGAGGTGCTACCAACATGTCATCTACATATAGCAACAAGATAGTGATATTATTTTCACCAAACCCCTTGTAATATGCACAAGGGTCTACATTTTGTTTGCTATATCCAAAGGCTCATAATGAAAAAATCAAATCTCTTGTACCAACACCTTGACGTCTGCTTTAGATCGTACAGAGATTTGTTCAACCTACAAACCAAGTTCTCATTTCCTGCTTCTTCAAAACCTCTTGGTTGGAGCATATAAATATTTTCTTTAAGATCTCTATGAAGAAAAGTTGTCTTTATATATAACTGCTCTAGATGTAAGTCAAGCATAACACATATTGCCAGGAATAGTCGGACTATAATAAGTCGAATCATAGGGGAAAATATTTCATTGAAATCAATCCCTTCTTTCAGAGCAGATCCTTTCACCACCAATGTTGCACGGTACCGCTCCACCTAATCATCACCATTTCGCTTGATCTTATAGACCCATTTGTTGCCAATGATCTTCCTTCCTTGTGGTAGTGGCACAAGTTCCCACGTTTTATTCTTATGAAGAGCTTCAGTTTATTCCTATATTGTTGCAATTCATTGAGATGCATCTAAACTCCATTTGGGATTCCTTTTCTACCTAAACAACAGTAGTCTCTGAATCTTCCTTTGATGTGCAATCATCATCTCCTTTCTTTTGTACAAAGGTTACATTCCTTTTTACGATAACCTTATGGGCAATGAGATCCCACAGGTGATACCCCTTCATTCCATCAACATACTCTAAGAATGAGTATTTCTTGGATTTTGGATCCAGCTTCATAGTTTCTTGGGGATTGTATATCACGTACACAGGACTTCCAAATATATGAAGGTTTGAATAATTAACTAGTTTAGCAGTTCACATCTTCATCTGTATATTTGAGTCAATTGTAGTTGATAGGCCCTGATTTACCATATAACAAATGGTGTTGACTATTTCTACCCAGAAAGTCTCATCTAAGCTTGCAATTGCCAACATTGCTTTGGTTCTCTCTAATAGAGTTTTGATCATCAGCTCTACCACTCTGTTATCTTGAGGAGTATATGTCGTTGTGAACTACCTTTTGATATCTTCTTGCTTGCAGAATTAATCCAATTCATTGCCAGTGTACTCTGGTTTATTATCTGTCCTCAGACACTTGATTTGGTTTATTATCTGTCTTCAGACACTTGATCTTATTTCCAGATTCAAGTTCTACTCGCGCTTTGTAAACTTTGAAGATTGGAAACACATTTGCCTTCCTCTTAATTTGATACACTCAACATCTCCTACCATAATCATCAATGAAGGAGAAAAAGTACTTCTCTCCTCCTATGGACATAATTGATGCTTGTCATACATCAGAATGAACCAATTCTAGAACTAATTTGCTTCTAGAATTTGATGTGTTGAACTTCAACCAAATTTGCTTGCTTGTAACACAATGCTCACAAAAAAACAAAGATACCTTTGTGAGCTTTGGAAGTAGCTTTTGCTCAGCAAGAATCTTCATTCCCTGTTCAAACATGTCCAAGTTTATGATACCATATCATTGCACTTAAACATCCTGAAACAACTGATGCTTCTGCCTCTTGCAAAGTTCCTCCCTTCAGCATATACAAATTTGCAACTATCTTTAACATCCTGAAACAACTGATGCTTCTGCCTCTTGCAAAGTTTCTCCCTTCAGCATATACAAATTGGCAACTATCTTTTCTCCCTTCATAAGTGCCAGCGCTCCTCGAATTATTTTCATGATCTTGTTTTCAATTTCAACCTTGCAAAAAAGATTATCCAGTTGTCTTAAAGACAAAAGGTTCTTTTTTATGCCCTTCACATGCCACACTTCTTGGATAGTACGAATTGTACCATCATACAACTTCAGCTTGATGGTTTCTACACCAATGATCTTTATGGAATGATCATTGCAACTGTATATAGATCCCCCTAAGACAGGTTCATAATGATAAAATCATTTCCTTTGAGAGGTAATGTGAAAAGTGGCTCTCGAGTCGAAAAAGCAAGGAAATGTGAAAAGTGGCTCTCGAGTCAAAAAAGCATACACTAGCAAATCTTTTTCTACTTTCATTTGTCGTCACTGTCTCGCAACATAGGATATTATCATCTTCTAAAGTTCTCACTAAATTTCCTTGAGAATTGGAATTTATGTTATTCTGACAAGCCTTCCTTATGTGACCCTTTTTTCCACAGTTGTAACATCTTAAATTCTTCTTACTTCTTGACGTTCCCTTACCATAACTGTAGTGCTCACTTTGGCCACATTTCATTGATCTCCCTCTCATCATCATCAATGCCTCTCAGTTGCTTGCCTGTCTTTCTTGTTCTTATGATAGTTTTTTCTTCAAGAATAGTAGTTGCAAAATCATCGAAGACTAGGTGGTCTGCATGGACATTATTTGTTAAATTGATGATAAGTTTATTATATGAATATAGTAGACTTTGAATTAAAAGCTTAGCACATTCTTAAGACTCTATTTTATGATCCAATGATGTGAGTTAGGAAAATAGAGTATTTAGGGTGTTGATGTGATATGTCACAAAAGTAGATTCTGACATCCAAAGAGTGTACAATTTTCTCTTAAGAAAAATCTTGTTATGGAGTGATTTGGCCACGTACAGCTTAGTGAGATAATCCCAGATCTCCTTTGTTGTCTTCTTCTCCTCTACGCTCGACAACATCCCACTTACTAATGCCATAAGAAGATTTGCGATAGTATTCCTTATTATCATTTGTGAATGTTGCAAACCTTTTGTTGATGGCTGCAAAACAGTTATCTTTTCTCAAGATAGCCTTCATCTTCAACTTTCATAATGAGAAATTACTCCCACTGAACATCTCAATCTCAAATTTTGTCGCTATTGCTTCTATCAAGAGCAAAACTTTGCTCCCACTATTTCACATGAATAGTACCCATATGTATAAATAGTATGATATAAGTGAATAGCATCGTGTATGTGAATAGTATGCAATTGCTACAGTCAGCTACAGTGACTGTTACAGTGTTTAATTCAAAATAAATGCATGAATAGTTATCACCTTTCTTATTACTATTTTTCTATTCATCAACTTTCACTATCATTACCCAAAAATCGAACAGATTGTGTCAAAAAATTCGTTGCAATTTTCTCACCACGCTTTGATACCACTTATTAAGAAAATTAACTGGATTAGAGTAGGCTCGTAGCTAAATATAATTGAAGAAATAGTAATGAAGAAACAAGCATACAAATTTTACGTGAAAATTTCCTAAACAAATTAGAATAAAAATCACAAGTAAGAAGAAATTTCACCATGAAATTTAAGAGTTACAACTTCTCTCTATTTTACAAAGAGAAACACTTAATTCTCTCAAAAAATAGAAGAAACATTGTTTAAATTGTAGAAATTAAACTAAAGAAGAGAAGATTTGGGATGAATATAAAATCATCTAGAAAGGCCTATTTATAAGCCTCCCAAGTGTCCAAGTGCGCTTACAACTGTGGACACCAAATTTCTTCTTCTTGCTTTTGTTGACGTATTTTAAGTAACTGCCTTTCTTTTTTGATTCTTTTAAGTTGGCAGTAACACCATACATGCTGCACTAATCCTGCTCTCATTCTTTGCTGTTCTTAAACAAGTTGGTCCTTCTGTTTCCTTATCATCTAGAGATATTGTCGAAGAAGCACTCTAGTATCATCGATCAATGTCGAAGAAACACCATCAAGAAGTTGGTCCTACAGAAATACCACGGGTGAGTTCACCTTATACTAGAAGTTCCTGAATAGCCCGTAGTTCTTCCTACGTATGTAAATGCCACAGGACTAATGTTGTCAAGTCAATATGGCATTATAGGTTCACGGTCAAAGGCAATGGATGCTCCTGTAAGTGTAACTGCTCACCATATCATTATCTTCTTAATCACGCAGTTGAATACGGATCAAGATTAGCTCTAAATAATTCAGTGACTTTCGTTATATTGATAATCCTTAGCTTTGCCAGCTATAACACTACTCAACTATAAAAAGAGATGGTCGTTATATTGATTTCTCATTAATTCATATGTTCCGTTAACTCTCTCTATGTTGCTCGAGATTACAACTGAGATCTGTCTTAAAGAAGTAACTGCAGTGAGTTAAAAGGTAACATGATGACATGATTTAACGTGGCACTTTTTCTGTTTAAAACGGGAAAACGGGGACCAGACTTAAAGCCATAAAACTTCACTGCTTCGACCGGTGGAGAAGTGAACAAGTGCAAGACTGACTGTTTTGTCTGAATCTCATGAACTTCTGATATGTTTTGTCTGAATCTCATGAACTTCCCATATGTTGAATGCATGGCATTAAAAATAATCGTGGCCCAACAAAGGAAATGAAAAGAGATAAAAAATTTCAACCCCTACGTCTTCTCCATGCACCTGTCAAAACTCTCAAACCATGGTTGGAAACATGAGGCATTGGATAGCCGTTATCCGCATAACTCCCAAGTAGCCAGTCTTGGAACCAACGAAAACAATCCTATTTCTGCCAGAAATGCACTGAACTTTGGAAAACTGTCTTGTTCAGATTCAAATATGATTTTATGTTGTGGAAGTTGTAGAGGCAGTTTGGGTAGTTGTGATGGCAAACTAATTCGCTTAGCTTTCTGCGGCCAGTGAATCAAATCTGCAAATATCCCCTCGACAAAGCGGACAAACTCTGCAAGAATAAGTTAGTAAAATGCACCAATGACCAAAGTATAGACAAGCATTTTGATCTAGATGAAAACAATACAATTAACTAAAATGATGAAAAAAATAGTAGCAACATATGAGAGTAATGGGATTTACGAAATCTATAAGAATAAAGTTCACTTCCATATACAACGGTACTTTCAGAATGGAACAAAGAAATTTTCTCCTATATCTAACACAGAAAAGTAACAGAAATAGAAGAGATTTGATTCTTGCAATACAATTAATAGATTGCAGGTATGACATTAAGTTGCCAAATATCTGAATCAGGATACTGTCTAACAAGAACATGACCGTTAAGCAGTACTTGCAGCAAATATTGCAAAGAACTTTTTCTACTGATTTTGTTCCTCGTGAGTATGCAAGACATCAGTTAAATTATGTTCAACCTTGAGTTTGTTTTCTGGCTTTGTGCCAGTATCAATTTCAGCAACCAGAATATGCCTACTGCACACTAATTACCAAAAACAAAACAAAAAAACAATATACTCTACTTATCAATTCAAACTTGTGATTTGCTCTCCTTCTGATCAAACTATAAAAGTTTTTGGCGAAGTAAGGGAAAAAGACATGCAATGATAGAGTTTAAATCAAACATGATAAAGACGAGTTAAGAGAGGTCGTTAGTGGTACATTCAGGATGTCAAAAAGGGGAAAGATACAATATTATAATCCAACTCATACCTGTGAATCTCTTTCAGCCACTTGTCTATACATGTCCTGTGAAATTCATGATGGCAAGGCAATACCCGCATGCAGTCTCCTTCATCATACTCCACAAGGCATATATAGCATCTATGTTCAGATAAATGAATAGTTATGGAAAGAAGAAAAATGACTGCCAACAACTAAGCACCATATGCATTGCATCTTGAATCTGTTAAAAAGAAATAAGTGACTGCATACTCAAATTTGAAACTGATCTGAAACACAGACAAGTCGGGAGTTTCTAGATTCAGTCAATTAGGCCATACTTCAGATATAATTTGTTACATTCTTTGGATCCACGGAAGTTATTTATCTATTGTCAAATAAATTTTAGCAAAACAACATCTTGCCATGTCCTGGTGAAATAGGATAACCTTGTTAATATTTCCAACAGCTTTTGGCAAAAGAAGTTTTACATATTCAAATGTGTAAGCCTTGCATATAGTTGATAATCGAAAGAGTTGTCTGTTGTAGACATTTGCCTTTACTGAGAATTATGCTGTTGATAAAGCAAATTCAGGTAGATGATTGTCGTAATTGTAAGATTCAAGAATAGTGAACATGCAGTTTACTAATGCCTTGTGACTGATAGCCAAAAAAAGGCAAATAACAGCCACAAATCACAAATACAATGCCACGGCCTTGGAAAATCTATCTTTTCCTTTTATTACATGAAAACAAAATCAATCTTTGCATCAACAGTGAGCTTACTAAAATCTATCTTTTCCTTTTATTACATGAAAACAAAAACAATCTTGCATCAACAGTGAGCTTACTCCACCGAAAAAATATAAAAACAGTATTAGTAAGGCAAACTCTAAAGTCTATTCAAACAAGAATGGCAAACAAATTAGTAGAACTTGACTTTATGACTAGCAAGGTCCTAACATGGAACAGAAAATACAAATACATAAGGTTAATCCAGAAAAGTTGTCAAAATCTTTGTTTAACAAACTATTTAAGTAAAGATCAAAGCTTCTCATCCAGGGAAAAAAAAGGAAAAAAAATCTAGACATGAAAGTATAAACACTTACTGTGCTGCCTCCTCGTTCTGATGTTTTTGAGACTGAGACTTCAAATATAATTTCAGAGGCAAAGATTCTACAACTTCATTAGGAGCAGGTACAGACCCAAGAGAAGATACAGAAGGACGGGAGGACAATACAACAGATTGCTGGTGAATTTCATCCAGAACCTAATTTAATATGTATAGAGGATTCAACTTAAAAATAAAAAAGGTTAAATAAAAAAGGGGAGGAAAGTCATCACAAAAGGTAACAGCAGATTACCTCAAATAGAGCTTCAGCTAACATGACAATTCTCGAAATGCTAGCCCTAGCACTAGAGTTATCATTTACATTGGTCTCCCGGTTACTAACACGACATGTACAACGACCAGTTCTGTGTTGACCAGATAAAACACAAGACCTCTCATGTCCAGACAGGTTTTCAAAACGGCTCCCCAATCGCTGAAGCGCACGAACCTACACAATTTAATGTATTGGTGACTAAGCATGGCAAAGTTATCAAGAGGGAAGTGCAGATGATGGAGAGAGGCAGGGAAAGTAGCCAAGCATAATTTCAAAAATCTACATGCTTGTAACATAAAATATTTTCGGAAACAAGGAATCACGCAATTAATATGATCGAAGAGGGTGACAATGTGTTAAGCTGTCTCCTAAAGTGAGCTTCCAAACAACTGGCACACCTCTACCATAATGGACAGAATTGTTTTACAATATTTACAACTACACTCATTTGAAAAGAATTTGAAAGACAAACTATCAATTCCAGACGTCAGATATAGGTCTTCATTTCTGCCAGAAAAGTTATGAAATACATTGATTCTACAAACCTGAGACCGTATTCTTCTCCTTCGTTCCAAGAAATTTGACCTATGTTCCAGCAGATCATGATACCTAGCTTCTCTTGACCGTGAAGTTTCAACCTCATCATCTTGAATGCTGAACAAGGAGGACATGCTAGATGCAGGATAGCTAGATGTAGCTGGAGAAACGATAGTATTACCTTCAGATTCTGATATCCTCATCTCACCACCCAATGCCTGTCTCCCATTATCCCGGCTAGCATCTGTTAGTTCTCTCTCTTGTTGCAAAGGACAAAATGAAATGTCAGAAAGTGATGATCGTCGAAGAACCCTGTCACGAAGTCTCCCAACACTAAGGGTTCTGCTAAAACGAACGTTACGCTCTGCAGGTTCTCGAGCTCCAGGCCGCCTATCAGAAGCTCTTGTTTCAATACTATCCAGATCACCGAGAATTCTGGGAGAATGTAAGTTCCCATCTAGTCTAACTCTGGATCTAACACCATCTCTACCAGCATCATGAGTAGAAGAAATTGCCTCGTTGTCTCGTAGATTTTCCAAGTAATTAGATGCTTGATTATTAAAATCTAGGCGAGTAGAAGTGCTTTCATAATGTTGTGCAGGAGTTCTACTGATCAGGGAAATAGGCGGTGAGTCGCTACTTTCTTCAGTTTCACATTCTCCACCAGCAATACTGCTGACTGACCCTGGATGAATGTGAATCTCATCTTCATCATTAAACATTCTTAGATTTCCAGAAGGTACAGGATAAGCTCTTGAGGAGCCTAAGCTGGTTGCTCTGTTTAACCTAAAGCTCACATTGCCGGGAATAAAGCTGAAGCGTGAAAGGAAGCGACTTGGGGATGTCCACGACTGAGTAGAAGGAGCTCGAGCAGAACTGCTGCCAGTTCTGGAGGTGTTATTTCTAATACTTGCTTGATCCCAATCATCAAGGTCAACATTGGAAGATATACATGGCATTTCATCTGATTGCCCAACCTTAACCTTTGTGTAACACTCTATTTTCACCTGATCTGATTCTACATTGGCATGATTTCTAGATGAATCATTGCCTTCATTTTCTTTGTTCTCATGAACACAAACCTGGGGGGAAGAGATACACATTTGACTGTCAAAAATCCTACATCATTATGCTAAGAGTAAACACTATAAAACATGTCAAAAAAATACATAATGATCAAACAGATAATAGACAATAATATCAATTATAAAGGTGCAGAATGTAGTTGTTAAAACAATTCACGTTACATGTTATGCAACTTTTGGCATATTCAACGGAAACACTTGTGATTGATCCACATATTTTCATCAACAGGGATAGTAAGAAGTCCACGCTTCAAAATGCACATAAACAATTAGGAGCAGTCATGTCATTTTTGGATCTCAAGATTGACTCAATAATACTGGATAACCTTGATTCCTTCTCAGTGAAGATCAAGTCAGTACAATTTTTGTTGAAGTCGCAATATCAGAGTCATTGTTTATAATGAAGATGATGAAAATATTTCCTCCTCTTTTTCAAAACGATAAGAGAAGGTCTTTCAAAACTCAACTTCTCATTGGACGCATTTAACACAAGGTTGAGAACAGTGAGCTATAGAAAGAACCTTCATCACTACGGACCAATTCGCTAATCCGCCTAAACCTCACCCAAAACCGAAATGAAAGTTATTCAAAGGTCAAAAGTTGCTGCAAAAATGAAAGTTCTTAACTACTATGAAAATTGATCAAACAGTAAAAGGAACTTCTTCTGTCAAATTAATTGTCTTCCCAACCCGATAATCAAAACTTATTACACGCCATATAAACAAAGTAAATTCATGAATATGAGAGAAGGGAAAGAACAAGCCAAGTGGAATGATTAAAACTAAATACTAAGAGCTGCATCGCACTCTTTAAAGAAAAAGAGAAAAGGAACAACTGAAAAAATAGAAGGAAACTGAAGGGAGTAATAATTAGTGAGTCACATTCACACGGTCACCATTGTAACCATCATCAAGAGATCCAGATGGACTTCCCAGACAATAAGACTGAAACACTCTACTCCCTTTAGATCTTCCTTTCCGTCCACTTCCACTTGAAGACGACGATGGTGACCCACCACCGCAATAGGATTTGCTTCCACTGGAACCCATCTTCACCTCCTTTCAAAATGTTTTTGCTTCCTTAAAATATCACCGTAATCACATCATTGGCGCCTGAAAGACCAAACCTCTATTACCAAGCTTGAGACCGATCTTCAGATCTGAAGTTGACTTAACTTGATACAAATAAAATGGATTTTAAGCATTCCATTGTAAGGAAACTGACGCGGAGCATTGAAGGTGATTTATAAATTAAACAACAAAGACACCTGCAAAGAAGGAGAAAAGAGGGAAAAAAAGAAGTGGGTTCAGAAAACCCTTTAGAAGATCCAGCCTAAATAAAGAGATAGATAATGCATTTCATTGTCAAACTACAAAGTATTGATGGAGTAATAAAAGGGCAATTTAGGTGATGAAAATGGGATTAGTTCGATGAAAGAAAGAGACAAAGTAACTTGCAGAAAGAGAGAGGAGATGGGACAGGAACAAGAAAGAAGTCTGCCTTTTTAAGGGAGTGTTCCTTCTTCTTCTCCCTCTTCTCTTCTTCTTCTGTAAGACAGAAAGAAAAGAACAACCTTGTATTTAGAAAGGAAATGGGGTTTGAAGCTTAGATGTTCAAACACAATTTGAGGCCGTATTTGTGGGGGTGTATCTGCTGGGACACCCACATGGGAATGGGATTTGATGAACTCTGTGCTGTGCCCCTTTTTCTGGTTAACGCTTGCCTGTCAAGTGTCCACTAATCAATACCATCTTAAATAGCGCCCCGCTCTTCCTTGTCGTTGTCCGCTTGTTTTTTCAAATGTATATACATCAACTTTTGACTCTATTCTTCTGCTCCTTGTCAGCTCCTCCCTCCTAGTTACTTCGGCTCAGCTCGTCAAGTCCACAACAATCTTAATTCGGGAAAAAGATGAACGTACAATAACTATGTAGAATGTGATTTTCCCAGTGTTTTCACTTGTAGTTTGCTAATCATAGAGCAGGTATTTACCGGGCTTGCCTCTAAAATCAGATATATTCAATCAAGAGAAAATCTGCTGACCAGAACGAAGAGAAAAATCTCTGCTAGCCTAGGTGGCGTATAAATCTTAAGAGAGAATGGTAAGTCGCAATTAATGAAGTGACCAATTATAAACTATACCATTAAGATCCATCGTTTGTTGCATGATACAATCCTTCCTAACTCATGTTTCTTGTAATTGGACCAAAACTATTGAGGAAGTTTGGATCTTTTGTTGTGTAATGGATTGGGGTTTTGCCCTAGAACAAGTGGGAAGGCGAAAACAGTAGAGAAAGTCTGGACCCTTTCTCTTGCAATGGATCGGGGTCTTGTTTGTAGAGCCTAGGACAAGTGGGCTTTCGTCAATATTGGCTCTTCAGGTAATACTTCTCATTTCATCACCTTTCTGAAACTGAACAAAAAAAAAAAAAGAGTTCGTTACTGTTAAATTGCAGTTGAGCCTCTGAAGGTTGCTTTGGCTGTAAATATGCCTCTTTGCAGTGGAATGTTATTATTTTTCTGTTTTCCCTTCAAGTTAGAATTACATTGAGGACGTGGTAGAATGATTATTCTCACTGTCGGAATAAATAAAGTATTCTTAAGAATAGAATTATTATTATTAAGAATAGAATAGACGAAGAATATAATAAAATGAGGATTATGTAGTTTAGTTTATTCTTAAGAATTTTTATGTTATCGTTTAATTTAAAAATAAAAACTTAGAATGATAAAGAATTAACTAATAAAAATATTAAAATATTCTTAGTAGTTCTCACTAATTACATTATTATCATTATCATTCTTCTTCTTCTTCTTATTATTATTAATTGCCTTCTTCTTCTTCTTCTTCTTCTTATTATTATTATTGTTATTATTACACGCTTAATGCTACTCGCTATTAGGATTTGTTATCTATAGTTCAACTCATGTCAACATTTATTGTATAGTCTCAATTACAATATAAAATAGCATAAGAACGATATTAAAAATAAGCTTAGCCTAGGGCTTTAAATGAGTAAAAATTATTTAGTTGAACAAAAAAATAAATTTCAGCCATATTTAAAATAACTTTACAAATATTTAAACTGCAGCATAATCTTTAATGTGTGGTAAGAAATCTTCTCACTCACCTAAGTCTTCGAGAAGGCACAAGATTGAAAAATACAAGTATTTGTGCAGGATGATAAGGAATTTTGCTTAAAGCAGTATCTCTTTCACCATCTGTCAATCCCTCTATCTCACTCAATGCAACATCTAACTCTTCAACTCTTTGTTGAATAATTATTTCGATCCCAATACTCTTACATAATTTTTTCCCATCTCTTTTATGTTATCACCCAACAACCTAACATCAGCAATAATTGAATCTACATAGCTTGGTTCTCCCGTATTTTTTTTTTTCTTCTTTGCTAATATTTTTTCAAATTGTCTTTCAACAGTTGATGTTTGAGGTTAGGTAAACGATTCATCTATGTCATGCGAACTATGCTCAACTTTACATTCATCTTTACCACCTTCATTTACCCCACCTGGACCTTCTTACTTTTCCATTTTTTCAAGAATATCTGCAACAGTTTGTGTGTTATTTCTAATTGCACGATCTTCTCTATAGATCTCAGTCAACTCATTATAGAAAGGAAAATTCTTCCTTCAAAATTGTGCAACATCTTTGTGACTCTAACAAGATAAAAAAACATTAATTATTTATATAAATGACAAGAAAGTAGTTAAAGAAAATACTTAAAACATGTTAAAAGTTCAATATTTACACTTAAGTAAGACTCCCATACATGATCTATAGCAATGACGATCTTCCTTTTGCTATCCCGTCCAAATCCACTAGTATCTTTCCTTATCATATCATATACAATGCTAAATTCTTTCTTTAAAGTCTTAATCCTAGACTCTATGTGAGGTCTTGTTTTTAAATTTGAATTACGAAGTTTTGTTGCTACCAATCTTTCTAATTCATTCATATAGTCAACTTTAAATCCAATATTAGCATTGTATATTCTCAGATTATGCAAATCAACCATGCAAGAAACTAGCACAACATCCTCTTCATAGTTCCACTTTCTTTTTGTTCCTTTGAACTTTGAAGATCAGTAGTTGACCAGGAATACCTTGACATACTTATCTAGCAAATGAAAGCAGTATTGACAAATAAAAAAATAATCATCATAACAAAGGAAAAAAAATCATAAAATTTTTCATTTTATTAATGTTAAGCATCAACAACTTATGAGAACAACATAGTCCACAGTAACAGCGTACAACATAAATAACAAAAAGTACAACAACTTGCAAAAATAATAATATAAAACCTCTTAACACTCAAACATAATAGAATACCTAAAAAATGTCAATTTTTATTTTTCCTAAATGTTCACCATTCATTGAACATTTCGCGTGCTAATTCAATTATCTAATTTGTCCAACCATTAGTTGGATCAATAGTATTTATAAAATCCTCCTCAACAACTAGATTTCTGTGAAAATAATCCCTAAATCACTTTCCATCAGATCAAAACTTATCTCCTACCTATTAAAATTATGAAGCAAACAACAACCTATAATAATTCGATTGTGTGTCTTTATTGGATAAAATGATGGACTCCTAAGAATAGCCTACCTAATTTTTAGTAACCTAAAACACCTCTCAATTACATTGTGTGCAGGTACATGTTTTATATTTAAAAATTCCTCTAGAATTTTTAGCTGGTAACTTTGATGTCATTCATTCAAATGATATCTTTGACCTCTAAATGGTGCAAGGAAGCCCACATAATTTGTGTAACTTGAATCAACTAGTTAACAGTAACCTATATAAAAAAACGTTATATAAGTTATTTAATTTACATTATCTCACATATAAAATTTCAAACAACCTTCCTATATCATATAGGAAAACTTACCATCAGGTACTTTTAGTTAATGTCTCGTATTAATTGCATCATGAAGAACTCGACCATCAGCTACTGACCTTTCCCATCTAAGAAGAACATAAACAAATTGCATGTCAGGTGTGCACACACCTAACATATTTGTTACAACGTCACCCTTACGAGTTCGAAATTTAGATTTATATTTAATTGCACATTAACTTGATTTATGTCTCATCTAAAGTGCCTAAGCAATTCTACAATTCAAATGAAATAAACAACAATGAGGAACCTTATTCATGTATACTATAGTTTCTTATAAAATAAACCACTTCCAACAATGGTTTGAAGGATTTATTGGTCTGGGCTCAAGTTTCCTAAACAAAAGATCTTGCAAATGCATTACTGTATTTAAAATATTATGAAAACATCAACTAACTGTCTCTCCTGACTTTTTAAAAATTTTCCTAATAACTCCATTTTTAACATGAAGAGCAATAATATGTAAGAAAATTGCTACTTGTTTATGAATAAGCATGTTTTTTGTTGACTTTAATCCTCCTATACTTTCTAGCATTTCACATAGTTTAAAAAATGTTTGCCTATTTAGCCTAACCATTGAATACATGACTCATCATTGTCATACACAATTCACCTCATATAATCTCGATTTGCTTAAAATCAAGAAAATAACATCTAGCTCTTGGCCTATAACTATATAAAGTTGTCTCTGATGCCAATAAACTCAATAGCCAACTAATAAGATTACATATCTCCAACCATACAGTTAAGAAAACCACAAGCCTTTTTCTTCTTTTGGCATTTCTACTCAAAGTCAAACGAGCCATGACTGCAAATTTTTTTTAATATATATTTACATAAATTTGTTCAAAAAAGGTACAATGTAAGAGAACAACCATGAAATAATTAAAAATAATTGATAGCATAAAGTAGAGTAAGAGAGAACAGTTACTCGTACTCACCGATGCTCCACTGTTATATCATAAAGCTCGTAAAACTTAACTTAAGAACCAATGAAAGTCTAACAATCAAAATCTAAAAATTAGAAGCTACAAACTAAAAGATCTTAGGGTAATTTAAGTTGAGTTGTATAAGCACAAAACCCTTCTCTGTCAGCTTTTCATAAAAGTGCGTTTCAACAAAAAGGAATTCAAGAAAGAAAAGAAATATACTGAAAATAATAAAAAGAACTTATTGTTAGAAATGAAACAGAAATGGGAAAAAAATGGCAACAACAGCATTAAGTTTGACGGTAGAAGCTTCAAAGAGTATCTAATAAACAATCCCTACCAATCAAAAGTCAACCATTAATATGTAAGTTTCTGTAGTTGTAAACATTAGCATAATGAATTTACACTCGGTATCTATATGCACTAAAGCAACGAAAAGGCATGTATCCCAATTATTTTTTGGTTTGAACTTTTAGGACATGTATACTATCTTAGAAAAAGCATTCAACATCATTAATTGTAAGATGGATTCAATTACATGGTCATCATTTCCGTGGTCTTCGTTGTCAAGACTAATATTAACTAAAATATCCTTGCAAATAAACAAGTGATTTATGGTGTGCAGTGGTAATATAATTAATATTGGTCTTGACGGTCATGAAGGTTACTGAACTTTTTTTTTGTAAAATTAAATCAATGCTATATTGTAAGAAGTTCCTTTTGATTCTTGAAGTGGTTTAGCCGAGGAGCAGTGCATGTAAAAAGTCCCTTATTGTGAAAACATTTTGGGTGTTCTGCCTAATTATAGATATTTTGGTAGTTATTGTCACTCTTTTATGGCTTTCTCTCCTCTATTTGAGTTTGCTCTACATCATTTAAGAGAATTTATTTCTAACATACAAGCTAAAAGAAGTGCTTAAAGGACTATAAAAGCAAAAGCCAACGAGAGGTGTTATCTTTGTGAATAGTTTAATAGTACATCACATAGCGAAACAAAAACCAAAACTTCTGTACCAACCCCATCTTCATTCGTTAGAATCATATAGATCCTCAATTGCTTTCTTGTATTTGTATTTGTATTTTTTTGAAGTTTCGATTTATACTAATTTTTGGGTCTTAAGGTTAAAGTTGAAGTCAAAAGAGTTTAAGCTATTAAGCACAAGATCTCATGAATGGAAACAAAAACCAAAACTTTAATTAGACAAAAGCCTAATTGAACTCCAATATTGTTGTATCAGAATCCTTATAAAACAACATTACATTCTTATCTTGGAAGTTAGAGGGGTTTCTTATTCCATTAAGATTAGAATTCCAACATTTTTTCTACATATATAATCAACCTTTCGATGAAAGAAAGCTTAAACTTTTCTTACAAATTTTGAGTTTTAAATTAGAAGATCTAATATTTTCTTCTGAGACTGATTCCTAATTTCTTATCCTAGGAGTGATTCCTAAACTACTAATTGTTTATTTACTTCACTAAAATTCCAGCTATTTTTTAACTTAAGTTTCCAGCAATCCAATTATGAAATTTCAACAACTGTTACTAAAATCTCAGACTTGAATTTTGAATTTCTAGCAGCCTAACAACACCTAACAACCTAGTTTTCTAATTTCTGTACATTTTAGCTACTAGTTTGATATCTCTTCTATTCGTCCTAGATAAATATACACCATGGAACTATTGTATTTATGTTCTAGTTTGAAACACAATTTCATTGAAAACAACAGCAATGCAAGTTAACCAAAGCAGCTAAGTCTTAAAAAAGATTGAAGTTCAATGTTTTTCACTGAAAAGTCACCAACTCTCATTGGCAAATGATAAGTCTTTAGAACTTTTCTGAGTTTTTTTCACCACCAATTTAATGAATCGTCTCTTTTTCTATTAAAAGCTAAGTAAAATTTGAAGCTTCCTTAACAACATGCTAGCACATTTATGCAAGTGAAGTCCAACCTTGTTCTCTGTAGTGAATGAGTTAGTTTCATTTTCAAATGAGAACAACCCATAATGGTAGACTTCTACCATTATGAATTACCTTCATAATGGTACAGATTACCTTCCTCAGTTTTGGGGTGGAAAACACCTTATGAATTACTTTACAATAAACCACCATCTTTGTCTCATCTCAAAGTTTTTGGATGCCTTTGCTTTGCTACTGTTACTAATTATCATGATAAATTCTCACAAAAGGCCATACCATCTATCTTTATGGGGTACTCTCAAGTTCAAAAGGGGTACATTCTCTTTAATCCTATTTCATATAAATTTTTCGTCATTAGAGATGTTACTTTCCATGAATATGTTTTTCCTTTCAAAACACCTCCACAAGAACAACCTATGTTTCCTCTAGATGTAACTGCATTTGGTCCTCTTGATGATTCCAATTTTCTCAACCTTCCTCCATCATCCTCCACATCTTCATCCAATTTCAGTCCTCAAACATCACCCTCCTCCTCACCTAATATCTCTATATCTTCTCATCATCCTTTACTTGGTGCCTCACCTTCCCAACACTCACTATCACCACAACCATTAAGGAGAAGCACCAGAATCCACAAACCACCAGCCTGGATGGCAGACTACATTTGCAGCAATCAGTCCTCTTCATCTTCTTCCCCTGCAACTCAAGGTCAGTATTCTCTTTCCAACTTCATTTCATATACACATTTACCTCAACATACTCAATGTTTTGCTGCATCCCTTTCCCATATACCTGAACCTCAAACTTATCAAGAGGCAATTCAACATGATTGTTGGAAAGCTGCAATGCAACAGGAAATTTAGGCTTTGGAAGCAAATGGCACATGGCACATTGTCTCCTTGCCCCAAGGAAAGACTCCCATTGGCTATAAATGGGTATTTAGAGTGAAATATAACTCAGATGGCACAGTTGAACACGATAAAGCGAGGTTGGTTGCCAAAGGTTATAGCTAGAAGGAAGGCATTGATTTTCAAGATACATTTTCACCAGTTGCTAAACAAGTCAGTGTCAGAATAGTTATTGCTCTTGCTGCCCTCCATAACTGGCCTCTCATTCAACTAGATGTCTATAATGCTTTCCTTCAAGGTGATCTTCATGAAGAGGTTTATATGACTCTACCTCAGGGATTTGACATTCAAGGGAGGAATCAAGTATGTAAACTGCTCAAATCCCTTTATGGCTTAAAACAAGCCTCTCGGCAGTGGAACCTGAAACTCAGTGAGGCTCTCATCAACTCTGGTTACTTACAAAGCAAGCACGATTACTCGATGTTCACTAAAACAGTAGGTGACAAAATGGTGATTATGCTTATATATGTTGATGATCTTTTGATCACTGGGAATGACAGGGGACTTATTGAAGATCTTCGACTTCTTCTTCACCAGAATTTCAAGATGAAAGATCTGGGTACTCTCAAATATTTTCTTGGTATTGAAATTGCAAAATCCTCACAAGGAATTGTAATGACTCAAAGGAAATATGCTTTACAACTAATTGAAGATGTTGGGCTGGAAAATTCAAAGCCAGCAAATACTCCTCTTGAACAGAATTTGAAGATGACTACTGCAGAGTATGATGAAGCCTTGCAGTTGAAGCATAATGACAGTGCATTGAAGGATGCCACTGTGTTTCAAAGGTTGATGGGCAGGCTCTTGTATTTAACAAATACTAAACCTGATATCGCTTTTGCAGTGCAACACTTTAGTCAGTTTATGAAAAAGCCAAAGAAATCACATTATGAGGCAGCTTTGAGGATAGTGAGATACATCAAGAAGAATCCAGGGCAAGGGATTCTCTTAGCTGCAGAAAGAAAACCAGAAATAACTGCTTTTTGTGACTCAGACTGGGCTTCATGCCCAATGACAAGAAAATCATCACGAGTCTCAGTATTAAAATTGGAAATTCATTGATTTCTGAAATCAAAAAGCGTAACATTGTATCGGATCATCATCACCAAGCGAAATCTGAAGCATGGCTATTATCATTCTTTGAACTTGTGTGGTTAAAGGGTTTATTAGCATAATTGGGAGAAAAGATATCAGAACCTATGATTACAAGATCAGTGATAGTAAGGCAGCAATTCAAATTGCTTCCAATCCGGTATATCATGAGAGAACAAAGCATATAAAAATAGATTGTCATTTCATCAGAGAAAAGATTCAAAGAGGGCACATTCAGACCAAACATATTTCAACAAATGAACAAATGGCAGATCTGTTAACAAAAGGTTTAAGCATTCCTCAGCACAAATATCTAGTTTCCAAGTTAGGTGTGAAAGATATCTTTCACCCTCCAACTTGAGGGGGCATGTTGAGAGTTGTTACTTTATTGTATGGATATTTGTGCATCGTTAGTCTGTAATTGGTTAGTACACCATAGTTAGCTTACCGATTAGTTACATGAACTTTGTATATATATCTCTTCTGTTTTCATTAAGACCCATGAGAAACTGAAAGAGGCATTGCTGCTGATGCTGAGCATTTTTTTTAGGAAGATCACAGGCACAAGTAGAAGTAGGAACAAGAACATCATATTCATCCCAGAGCAAACGGAGTTTGGTGTAATACGAGGCTACAGAGGAGGTACCTTGAGTGTGAGATGAAATTGCATGATGAAGATAACAGATCCGTGAGCCATCAACCTTATCATATCGTTCTTGGAGATCCTTCCAAACAAGAGCTGCACTGGAAGCAAAAACAATACCAGCAGAAAGTTCCTTGGAAACAGTGTTGAGAATCCATGAAAGAATAAGAGCATTGCAGCGATCCCATTGAGCATGAAGCTCAGGATCAAGACTATCTTTGGAACAAGTACCATCAATGAACCCAATCTTGTTTTTAGCAAGAAGAGCGATTCGCATCGAGCGGCTCCAAAAACAATAATTGTCGGTGCCAGAAAGCTGATGAGAAACCAGTATCAGGCCTGGCATGTCAGATGGGTGAAGGTAGAGAGGATGATGAAAGCTGATAGTGATGGAAGAAGAAGAATCAGATGATTGAAAATCCATGGATGAAGAGTTAGGGATTTGAAATAGAAAAAAGGGGAAAATCAATTGAAGAAGATTAGGAATCTGAAATGTTGGACCCCGAACTTTTGATGATAATTAGAAATATACCAATGAATAGTAATGATAAAGAAATTGGTGAGACAATTTATGAATTTAAGAAAATTTGCTGAAATTAAGAAAAATTTATGAGAAAAGAATTGTTTAGTTTTGAGGACTTTGATATTTGAATGAATTTATATGGATTATGAGAGGAAAGTGGATGAGTTGACTGAAATGAAGCTAAATAGCAAGAATTAGAAAGAAAAAGTGTGAAAATTTGAAGGATTTAGAAAGTTTGACTTTTTGGAGAGAGAATGTTTGACTTTGAGAGTTGACTTATGATTTAGGCAAAATTTGATAAAATGGTCTTCTGGAAACTTGTAGGTTATGTTAAGAGATTTTTGTGGACATAAAGTTTGTAATTTTTCGATATCGGGAGTGAAAGTTATGATCAGTCAAAGTTTATGTTTGATCGGGTTTGACTTTTATATTGGTTGGAACTTTGACTGAGAAATTAACCTAGTTAGAGGTTAATTGAGCTTTGATGTTTTTCATGAAAATTGAAGGATTTGATCTTTATTTCGATATAAAGTATGAAATTTTCTCGATCTCGGAATATTAAGTATGATTTTTACAAGTTTGTATAGAGGATAGTATCTTTGACCGGAAAATGGACTCCCGTAGGAGTTGAATTGAGTTTTATGTTCTTCTTGGAAGATTTAGAGCTTCTCTCAAGCTTTCTATAGAGACTAAGTTTATTAAAATTAGAGTTCGGGATTAAGAGTTATGAATTTCGGAAGTTTTTGATAATAAGTGAAAAAAAAAATAAAAAAATAAAAAATAAAAAAATTTGGATGTTGGCTGCGCGCCTCGCTAGGCGACGGCTCGCTTAGCGGGCGGGCGCCCATGCACCTCGCTAGGCGACGGCTCGCCTGGCGAGGAGGGCTCGCTCTCGCCTCGCGAGGCAAGGCTCGCCTCATGAGTTAGGCGTTCAGCGCCTTCCACGCCTGCTTTTCTTAAATTTCTTGATTTCTTTGTTTTCAATCCGACCTTTGCTCACTATTTTGCCTATATCTTTTCCGTCCGACATCCGATTGAGTTGATTCTTTTTGCGTTGGATTCCTAAGACAATGAATTTCATTTTATAAGAAATTTGTGAACTTTTGAGATTAAATTAATGGTGATTAATTTAATCAAAGTGAGTCGGGAAATTTTCAGAGCATGATTCAGTGTTTTGTGAAATTCGGGATCTGTAGAGATCCGATTGAAGCGATTCTTGAGGCGAAATAAAGATAAGACAAGGGGCTACAAATTATATGAAGACATGAAATGTCAATTTTGCCCTTAGGACTTTTAATTTTTGAATTTAAGTTCGGATTGGGGTGTAATTTTTGGATTGGGAACACCTGTGAGTAATTTGAGTATAACTTTTGATCTGGGAATTGAAATGAGACGATTCTTGTTTTAAATTAAACTAGAGACATAAGGATACAATTGTTATGAAGACATTGAGTTTCAATTCTGGGATTAAGAATGTGAATTTTGGGACTGAAATAATCGTACATAAGAAATGTGTTAGAATATGGATTTTCCCGCACTGTTTCACACATAACTTTTGATGTAGTGCTCGGAATTGAGCGCGGTCAGTGGCGTTGGATTTGTATGAGTGAGAGGAACATTTCTCGAGAAGGAAGTTTTGACAAATTCCTTCAAATAGATAGTGCGAATCAAACCGCAAGTAAGCGTAACTTTAAGTTTTAAATGAAGGACAATTTGGTCATTTGACCATCAATTAATGAAACACATGGTAGAGATGTCGTTTTGGCTTATTAAAAGCCACGGAAGTGGCTGGAGAAGTCTGGAAAATTTTAGAAGAAAGAAGAAGAAATAAGAAGAGAGAGTTTCGGGTGTGAGAAAACGAAAGAGAGAAAAGAGAGAGAAATCTAGTTTTCGGAAGTTTAAGAGTTTTAAAACTTGTTTTGAGTAGATTTCATGGAAGAATGATGAAAGAAGGTGGAAACTCCCTCTAAGGCTCTGGAAATCCGAAGTTTGAAGGAGAAATAGGTAAGGAAAAAATTTTGGATTTTGAGTTTTGGTTAAGTTTTTGGTTTAGAATCATTAAAAATGATGTGGGTTTACTACTTTCATGATCAATTTTAGAGAATACATGTTGAAATCGATTTAATTTTGGGGAAAAATTTAATCGGGATTATGCCCAATTTTAGAAGTTGAGGTTTTTGAAAATTTATGGCTTAGAATTATAGAAAGTATGATGAATTGATGATATATGAAATCAATTTCGTAGAATTTGTATTTTATGGTATTGAATTGGGATAAATTGGTTTAGGCCAATTTTAAGATTTGGGGATTTTTGAAATTGAGGATTTAAATAGTTTGGAATTAATGTGAATTGATGAATTGTGAGATTAATTTTGAAGAAATTATGTTTTATGAGATTTAATTTGGGTGTATTGGTTTAGGCCAATTTTGAAAATTGGGGATTTTCAAAATTGGGGATTGAAATAGCTTGGAGTTATGATAGTTATGTTTTTCCTATGGTTGAGTTTGAGAATTATGCAAATTATGATGATGAATTTGGATGTTATTGGCTTAGGAATTTTAAATTGAAGAAAGAAGAAGGAATTTGGAGAATTGACTATTTGGACAAGCTTCTAGCGTCATTTCGAAAGTGGGTAGCATATTTATATTTTGATTTATAAGTTAAATATTACTTTTGAAAATTTGAGAAAATGAAAGAAAAGATTTTCGTACTTTGTTTATTTCGAATGATTTTGGAAAATTATTACAAGCGTAAATTCATTGCTTTAAATGTTTTGATAAACCGATAGAAATTCGAAAAATGCATTTGTTGTGTATGCATTGAATGATTTGATTTCTGAAATTAGAATTGAATGATGAATTGATCAAATTGTATGCTTTATGTGAATGTGTGGAAAATTAAGAAATTGAAAAGTGCCTTGAGCAATCCGACTCTTCGTTTTCGATTATGTGTTATGTGGGTTTGGTAGGTCCTTGGTGAGTCGTTATTGTCTCTATGTGTATAGCCTTCTCCAGTCGCCCATAAGTGTACGGAGCTCGATTTCGGACTCCTTCACGGCTACATTGACATGATGCGGAAAGTGTAATGCGTTTCATTTCACGATCGCATGTGACCGCTTATGCGGGACCGCATGCAAGACGCTCTGCTTGGACCTAGCTGCACCATTCGATATGTTATGTGTTTTGATTTGTTTCTATGTTCGGCATTCATGTTTATAAAGTGAGAAATGAAAATTGAAATTATGTTGCATTCATATTTATGAAGAATTCGAGAATTTTGAAAAATGAGAAAAATGAGATTTTTATGAGAAGTTTGGGAAAATTGGAAAGAGTGTGAGAGAAATATTCCAAAGTTAAAAAGTTTGAAATATTAGCCCTTTTGGCAAAAAGTTTATAAGAAATGTTTTTTGCTTATTTATCAGTTTATAAATGTGTTATCCACGAGCTTCCGAGCTCACCCCCCCCCCCCCCCTTTCATCCCCATCTCTAGGTTTCGAGCAGGAGATCGGATGAAAGAATGTGAAGACATCAGTTTCAACATTTGTGTCAGTTAGATTTTGTGTATTTTGGATTTTGAGTATGGATCTATTTGTGGTTTAAGAAAGGTTTGAAAGAAAATGTATTTGTGTATAAAGTTAAGTATTGTGAATGATTGTGAAATTTGTATAGGAAATTATGGAGAATTTGAGAACATATTATATGGTTGATTTGGGAATTTGTATAAATTTGAGATATATATTGATCTTGAATTATGAGATTGGTATATTGATTTGAGAAATATGGAAGTATTAGTTTTAGGTTTGTGTTTCTGCTGGTGTTAGGATTCGGACGGGAGAGTCCGATGGTTACGATATTCGATTAGGGATTATAGAAGTGTATTTTGCCTTTGCAGAAATTTTGGGTTAGGATAAAGGCAATAGTTATCTTTGAAATTTTGGTAAAAAAATTTGGATAAAAGTGAGATTTTGGATATGTAAAGAAATTTGAGATTGGTATGGATTTATATCAGATTATGTACGACTGTATGGATTTAAGATGATTGGTATATGATTGAATAACGAGAAAAGAAATGAGAATAAAAAAAAGAAAAAAAAATTCATAACGGATTTTGGAACGTCTTAGGATTCCCAACGCGATTATGTTCATTCGATAAGTTTTCTTTGATTATTGTTTCCGGATGTCGGATGTGTCTGCTTTGATTTCGTTTCGCTTTGCAATCTGTTCGTTTGATTCGATTAGTATTTGCTTCCGCTTCGCTACTTTCGGATTTGTTCGCTTCCGCATTGTGTTTTCGATTCGACATTTCCGTTTTCCGTTCTGTTTGCGATGTGCTTTGTTTTCTGATCCGAAATTTCCGCATCCCCTCGTTTCCGTTTGCTTCGGTTTCCGTTCTGCCTTTGGTAGTTGGTTCCCAGATCGGGTGCCAACATGAAAGATGAAGTAGAATGAATGAAAGAAAATAAGAAGAAATCAATTAAATGATGGAGAAGAAGGATCGGATGAAAATGGAAAAAACAACTCCGATTGATAGCTCTGATACCATGTTGAAGTAGAGGAAGAGTAGAGAAGAAAGTTTTAATAAAGAATGAAAGTTATTCTCGATAGATACTGTACACTTGAAAACAGAAGAGATATATATACAAAGTTCATGTAACTAATCGGTAAGCTAACTATGTTGTACTAACCAATTACAGACTAACGATGCACAAATATCCATACAATAAAGTAACAACTCTCAACACTCACCCTATCGAAAACCAACAACAAAACACAAACATAACCTCATTCTTAAACTCTATCATCCCCTAACAATCTTAGAAAAAAAATGATAAAAGGACGAAATAGAGAGAGAGTGTTTTTACATACTGTGGGAGAGTTATCCAACATCGAGACACCTGCTAGAACGAGAACTGATGGGATTCCGAATCTTGTTTCTGGTGTTGAACGAGAAAAAGGTTAAAGAATTAACCTCAATAGAAATGGAGACGATGGAAGAGAAGGAAATCAACTTGTTGGGAAAGAATAGGAATAACTTACCCAGAAGAGAGGGACAAACAGTAGAAGGCTGGGTTGGCTTGAAAAGACAATGAAGTTTTTGGAGAAGAGAATTGTGAGATAGAGAGAGTGAAAGTGAACAAGTTTCTGGAGAGTAAAGTGGAAATGAAGAAGTTTCTGTAGAAGTGAAAATGGGATTACATTATACGCAGGAGTGAAGGATAATTTTGTCCTCAACGTATGACTTATTTCGGAGGTGGTGCTTGGAATAAGTAAAAACAGGTGGGAGATGGACTTAGTTATTCTCGTAGTTAAGGAATAACTAAACTTAGGATTAGTTATTCTCAGTGCCGGCCCTGGGCAAGGGCCAGCAGGGCACCTGCCCAGGGCCTATGATAAGGAGGGGCCCCTAATTTTATGGTAATTTTTTTTAAATATAAATAAAAGAATATTAATAATTAAACTCTAAAAGAATTGCCCACAAGATAACAATACAAACCCAATAATTGAGTAACATGCAAGCCCATTAATGATGCATTTATCGTTTCCTTTCTTTCGGAGCTATTAACACATTCAATACTGAAAAGGGCCCCATTCTCATCCCTTTTTTATGGTGAGAGATTCATTCAATAACATATTGGTCAATCAAGTCGCAGTATATGCTAACCCATTTCCTATCAACTACATAGATTTTGTAAAGATGCCACGTTCTTAGAAAAAAATTAAATGTTATAATAATTTAATATTTAGTTTAGTATATATACTTATAAATTGAGTCATTTATATTTCATACAAACATGTAAACTTAAGTATACTACCGATTTATTAGGGCCTTTCTTTTATTTCGTTCGATTTATTATGACCATTTTTTTATTTCGCCCCGGGCCTTTAAAACGATAGGAATGGCCCTAGTTATTCTGTCTAATTTTTCCTGATCATACAATAATAGAGTTCTTATTCCAGTTAACTAGGCACACAATTAGAGACAGGGACGGAGCCAGACTCGACTCTAAGGGGGGGGAGGCCGGGGGCCAACATCTAAACGCAATTATTTTTTAAAGGGGGCCACTTATATTTGTAATTTTAAAAATTTTAATTATATAAGTAATTTTTTTTAAAATATATTTAAAAGGGGGGGCCATGGCCCCCTTCCCCTATAACATGGCTCCGTCCCTGGTTAGAGATTTTACATCTGGCAAAGAAAGGAGGAAGGAGTTGTGGGTTTCTTTCAAGTTCCTTTATCCATTAAATACCCATCCGTAAAGAGTTTACAAACATACTACTTCTTCCTTCCCAATTGTATTGTCAGATCACCAACTCTTGATCAATTTGCATGGCAACTTGGGAGAAGAAATGTTCAATAAACCTTTTACAATGGTATAGTCATCAAAATTCTCTTTTACTTGCTTATCAATTGGCTATTTAATCTACTATCCAGTAAAAGAAGATGCTTTCTGTTCCTTCAATGCAGTTCGTTATCAATTAGTCAGGCATGGACTATTTTTGTTGGAATTTAGAATCAGAAACTAACTAAAATAAAGTAGAATAGAAAAGAAATAATGCAAGAGGCAATTTATTGATGAGTTTCACTTTACATTGAAGCTAAAGGCCTAAATATATAAGCAATGAAATAACAAACTTAGCTAATATCTTGGTAAAAATTAAGCAAACAAATCAAAAATTTTAAAGTTTAAATCCTAACAGATAATAACTTTATCTTAACAGATAAAATTTTATATTCTAATAAATAACATATCTTATCTTTACTACTCTCAAATTTTATCTTTAAACAAAGACTACATTTTTAACAACTTTGAATTATTCTCCAACATTTCCTTTTGATTCAAAGTTATAAGACTTTTCAAATTTGATGATGTACTTCTCATCACCCTTTAATAGGTGGAGCACATCTCCACAATTCTTTTCTTTGGAGCACTTCTCTCTATTATTCAATATAAACACTTCTCTCATCACTTCTCCATAGAGTACTTCTATGATGTGTCTTGGTGCACTTCTCACCAACTAAAAGAGGTTATCTTCTTCAATCATTTGTATTGTATTTGCTTGTTCTCCATTCTTGAACTTGCAATCCTTTTTTAAGTGTCTAAATCATTTACACCTAAAGCATCGAGACTTTCCTTTATGTCAGCAATCTTTCTCTTTATGATCAAACTTCTCACAATAGCCATATTGAGGAATATTTCCTTTCTTTTTTTATGACGAAACCTTTGCTAGATAGGCTCCCTCCACCATTTTTTCACTTTCTTGGTCTTTCATTGCCTTTCTTTGCTTTTGAGCTTATAAGGCATTAATCACTCATAGTTCCGTCAAGATCTTTGAGAGCTCTGATACCATGTTGAATTTTAGAATCAGAAACTAACTAAAATAAAGTAGAATAGAAAAAAGATAATGCAAGAGATAATTTATTAATGAGTTTCACTTTACATCGACGCTAAAGGCCTAAATATATAAGCAATGAAATAACAAACTTAGCTAATCTCTCGATAAAGATTAATCAAACAAATCAAAAATTTAAAAGTTTAAATCTTAATAGATAACAACTTTATCTTAAAAAATAACAGATCTTATCTTTACTACTTTCAAATTTTATCTTTACATAAAGACTATTTTTTTAACAACTTTGAATTATTCTCCAACAATTTTTAGTAATTCCTTGATCATAAACACAATCTGTAGCGGTTTATTCAATTTGACGGAAGTATTTGGACCTTCTTGAATCATGAGGCTAGGTGGGCAGTGCAGGGTGTAACAACAGTCAACCTTTCAGGAGATTCCACTTTTGCCACTAAGCATTGTTATTTAAGATTTGCAAATCCTATGCACCATCGCTAGTGTGCAAGAGAAAAGCATGGTTGTAATGATGTCTGTTAGACATTTTTGTCCTTAAAGATAATTTTGTCTATGTCTCATAAAGTTGGACAACATTACTTGCAATTTTGGTTTTTTAAATAAATTATCGGTTAAGTTGCATCATTTGATCCAAATAAAGATAATAAAGTGGCCCAATAAATGATCTAAATTAATGGATCGAAGTTTGGGTAAAAAATGGGTCCCAATTAGTGTAGACCAAGTCCATATCAGCTTTGTGATGAGGAAACCTGATATGGAAACTATATAAAGGCTAAGGTCTCCTGCAGTTGCTTATATATATCAATCAAAAGCATAAGGAATCCCTGACCCGTTAGGGGAGCTTTCGTATCGAGGAAATTGTAGAAAGGCCTAGCTCGTGTCTCGGTGAGCACTTTCCACTAAAGGTCCCGAGAGATTCGGAGATGTTTGGAGTTCAGAATCGGCATCGAAATTAGAGATGGAACCGAAATCCAGGTATTCCGCATTACCTTCATTTTTTATCCTTTCATGTAGATCCTGGATACGTAATAAGGCTCACACTACGTATATCAAGTGGTATTAGAATAGTTACGTGATCGGATTGCCGAAAACGAAGATTTTTCAGTTTTTCACACTGATTTCCGCTCCTAACGTCAACTACAGTGTTTTAAAAAATACCCCAAAATTTCAGATTTCCTATAAAGGTACCCCGGGTTGTTTTGGATCAGTTTCCAGGTCCGAAAAATTTATAAAGTAACCTTTTTCTATTTTTCTGGATTTATTACATGAGTAATAAATTAAAGTTTAACTCCATAAAAAGGAATTAAGGTATTTTGGATCCGATTTCGATTGAATTTTTATGCTTCGGACATCATATGAGGGACATACAAGAGGTTCTTATGTCTTGGGTCTCATTTTCAGTGTTCAGGATTGTGTGATAATCAATCGGAAAAGGAATTGAGACATTCTGAAGCCATTTTTGAGTGAAGTTTCGTCCAATGAACTTGCCATAAGGGAGATACATGAGGTTGATGCATCTCAAGAAGTCGGTTCAGTATTCGGTGACGCACGATAGTCACTCTACTGAGATTTTTCTTTTACAAAGGTCCCAAATGAAATTTTCAGAGAATGTCTTCAACACGTGTGTGTGACAATAAGACTGTGCATTCAAATTTTTGCATTTATTGATGTTGTATTGTCACATACGGTATGCGCATAAAGAATGTGATAATGACATAAAAATATATCCCTTGTGTTTGCGAACTTTTTGGGTGCTGATGAGAATGCAGTCACCAAAATGGTCTTTCAAGTCAGTATTTTGAATTGTTCTGCTTGCATGTTGAGGGATGTCTCTGATTTTATGTTTAGTTATTCTGCCCAAAAGTGTTGACCTTACATAACATTTTGAGATATGTATAAAGGCATTAGATGAAAGAAAGCTATTGCTTAAGTGGCCTATTCACCCAAATGTGGTAGTGTCATGGAGTTGATGGTTTGTACTCCGATCGCTTTTATTTGTGAAAGTCTAATTGCATATATTATGTATTCAACCCAAAGGTGTTTCATAATATGTGTGATCGGATTTTCAGGAAAGATACTATTCAATGGCTGTAGTATCGTTGTTGTCCTACATTTGTGCTGATTTAAAGATTATCATCTTGAAGTCACCTTTTCAGTCAACAAAATTAGTGTCACGATTGAAACCCTTGCTGGTTTCAATATAAAGAATTGGATGGAGGATGTTTTGAAAGTTATGAAGATAGCTGTGGTTGATATTATGGACAGGTAAGCTATCTCCACTTACATCCATAAGTTCGACAGCTCATAAAGCAGTCTATGAAGCCTAGGATTGGTCTAACAGATCATATCTGACAACCATTAAGAAATCCAATCCTTACCATCTGCAAAGTGGACTTTCGGACACAGTCCTAGCGAAAGAGTTTCTTGATAATCTCTTCTAGAGGTACATAGTCTCATCTGGTGTTGAGACAAGTGCCTTAATGAAAGTATTATTTTCCATGAAGTATACAGAGAAAAAGGGACGTAATGAAGTATATATCGAGAATAATTCATTTTCACAGTAAATGAAGATATTGAGACTTCAATGCTTTAATATCCTATTGTGTTGCTGAGGTGGAGAAACTCAAGTTGTTACTCCTACAGTCCTCAAAGCAACTTAAAGGAAGACAAAGATGAAACTCATTAAGTTCAAAGGTAGAAAGTTCAAATATTCTCCACATGTTGACATTGGTCAAACCAGTTTCGGTAAAGGTCCTTAGGACATAAAGAAACCAATAGGATGAGGTTTAAAGGAAAAACTGTGATCATCAGGTTATTCTTTGGCTTGTCAACTATGAATCTAATTTGCAATAGTCGCATTAAGTATAAATGACTATTTAGTGGAACATCTAATCAAGGTGCTTCCACAATATAGTAGCTCATATCTAGGATAAAGCCAAATAAAGGGAAGGAGGAACTGATGGTTTACAGCAATAAAGAGGTGGAAGTAATATCTATAAGGGGTGTATGTACTGAACTTTATAGTAAGGTTCATTTGGTTTTTACACGACACATTTTATATGTGATCTTTTGATCAATCAAGGACACTGAAGGTTGATGTTTTGCATTTAATACTTTTGTTTTACATTTGTTGTTTAATACAAACATAAAGGTGCAACTTTCTTATCATATGGTTTGTATAGAATGTGTCTTACCCCGAATTAGATATATACTTCTTCGTATCATGCTAAACAAGGTATGAAGGACCTAATGAATGAGAAGTCATACATGGTATGACATAAGAGTTTAAGCCATATTTCCAGAGCTCAGATTGAGAGATTGATCAAGGAAAGCATTTCCCAATTCTAGATTAAGATGATTTGGAAACATGTGCTGACGATTGCAGGGGTAAGTTGACTAATAAGGACACTGAGATCAACTCATGCTTCTAACTTGTTGAGTCTGATACATAAAGATTTCGGTAGGCCTCATACAATTGCATTGTGCAATTCTGAAAGTATTATGACATTTCTTAATGAATATTCCCATCAAAGTTATATGTTCTTGCTTAAAGACTGAAGGTTGAGAATCAGTTAGAAAAAATTCATCAAGATAGGTAGATTTAACCATGGAGGAGAATATCTTGGCAAACATAGTATTTCGGGACTTTAAAAGGTCTATTTGTCAGATATACGAAGTTAGTTGGAATAGTGATTTAGTTCACTATGCAGAGTAGTTCTGAACAAAATGGTGTGTTGCCAAAAGGCATAATTGCACCCTAAAGGACTTAAATAAGTCAATGCAGAGCAGGACTAATATACCTATCTAAAAATTGAAAAACTCAGCCTTGCGCATATTCGTGTAAAGGGTTGCCCTACTGAGGTAGGATAATCCTTATAAAAAAAGATTGCATGCTCGTTCCCTTCATTGCTATTTAGGACAATATCTCAACCACTTTAGGACTACATATTTTAAAGTAAAGAATGAGGGATCAAAATAGTGGAATTACGAGCAGCAAAGTTTCTGAAATACCATGTCTGTGATAATGGTGGGCCCCTTGACCCTTTTGATGATAGTAGGGCAGATACTACAGTTATCACGTACCCACTGCTCATGCAGTTAGATCCGGTGGATCTAGATCTTTTTACCATACCTATAGAGGAACAAGAACCTATACCTGTACACACAGAAGTTCCTGGGGGTACAAAATCTAATACGATTAGGTAAATCTACTAGATTGAGACGACCTGCTATCCCATCTGATTACATAGTCTATCAGGTGTACTGGATTATGTTATTAGACATATCACAGATCCAATTACTTTTACAGAAGCTGTTTCTGGACCCAATGCAAATGTGTGGTAGGATGCGATGAATGATGAGATGCAAGCCATGAAGTATAGTAAGGTTTAGGAGCAAGTTGATTTGCATCAAAAACTGCAAACTCGTCAGTTGTAAGTAAAGTTTTGAGACCTAAAGGATTTCAGGATAAAGTTCAATGGTTTAAAGGCTCGCTCAATTGCCTAAAGATTCACTCAGGAAAAAAGGTTGACTTTGTGTTACCTTTTCTCTCGTATCCTTATAGGATACATTTTGAGTGATAAAAGCAATTATAGCTCATGATGATATAAAGTTACATCAGATGGCTGTCAAACCACCTTCCTGAATAAAGACCTTTATAAAATGGTCTATATGGTACCATCTGTAGGGTCCCAGGATCCAGAAAGTACTGACATGTTTTGTGAGTTATGCAGATCAATATATAGTTTACAATAAACCTCCTGAAAGTGATACCTTACATTTGGTGAGGTTATGACCTCTTCTGGCTTCATAGGAAATAAATTCAAAAGATGCTTGTACTATGAAGTTGAGGGGAGTAAAGTTATCTTCCTATTACTGCATGAGGATGATAAATTGCCCTCATCAAGTCACTTGACCATGTTGTATGAGGATAAGAAACTTTTAGTCAAAAACCTTGACATAAAAGACTTTAGTATAGCATCTTCTGTCCTAGGTATTCGAATTCACCAGGACATATCTCAACACTTATCAGACCTCTCAAATAATGCATACATTGAGTATGTGTTACAAATGTTTAATACGGTTGACAGTAAACCTGTCGTAACACCTACCTCTTACAATGAGAGATAAGCTTTGATACAGTACCTAAAGAATAAAGTAAAGAGACAAATTATGAGGAGTGTTCCGTATTCTAGTATGATGGATAGCTGATGTATGCTCAGCTATGTACTAGATATGACATTGCATTCACTGTTTGACTGTTTGGTCAATATCTGGTTAATCTAGTTATAGACTTTTGGAATATAGTCTAGCGAGCGTTGAGATACTTGAAAGAATTAATGATTATATGTTGACATATAGAAAAATCAACAGACTAAACCTCGTAGGGAATTCAGATTTAAAGTTAGCTATGTGTCTAGATGATCGAAAGTTCACTTAAGGTTACAGTTCATGTTTGTAGATGATACAATGTCCTAAAAGTGTGTTAAAGAGACACGTGTAACTTCCTCGACCATGCATGCAGAGTGCATGCTAAGAGGCTACTTCGCAGACTGTTTAACTCAGAAATTTAATTTCTGAGTGATCTGTGGTCCATTCAGTGGCTATACCTATCTAGTTTTACTGTGATATTCTTCTTACAGTGTTGTTTAATAATAATGAAGAATATCACAGGGTCATAGCATTTAAAGATCAACTATTTGGTCATAAAGGTGTTGACACGAAAAGGTGACATTAAAGTTTGAAGCATTTAAGGACTAAGGAATTAAGAGTCGATCCTTTAACTAAAGGACTTCACCCACTTGTGTTTATGACGCAGGTATACAGTATGGTTGTTTTGATGTCTTTAGACGCTACTAGTTAGGGGATCGTTATGTTTGCTCTATGTATATTTGTACATTTTAAAGTATTATGATAGTATGATGGTTACTGATAAAGATGATTATTATTTATCCTCAGTAATACGTGTCATCATATATTGTCATAGTACGTATGAAAGTCTTAAGATTTGTATTGATCTTAAGCATTTGAAGGTCATTGGGCATATATACATATTGACCTTGTGCCTATGTCATTTAGACACATACAGTTTAGCATAGATATCTATAAAGTTTGATATGACATAGGGGGATATAAGTTTTTAATCCCATAAAGGTTCTCTAATACTGTTTAGCATTCAGTTGGAGAACATAAAGGTTTTCTCTGATGCTGTTTAGCTTTCGATGGGAGAAAACAGAATTTCTCTAATACAATTTAGCATATGTGGTTTAGAAAAGTTGGAGAAATCGAGACCTACAAATGAGGATGATACAATTTAGATTATAAAGGTATCATCTTAGTTTGTCACACTCCATTTTCCCATTCATGTTAGTGAGGTATTAGGTATTTGTGATTGTATTAGATCTGTGTCACACAGGACACATGTATCTGATGCTTTTCGGTATCGAAGGCCTTGCGGGACAGAATGATGGACTTTCGTTATCTTTGGATCAAATGTTTTGTTTTTAAAACTTAGTCGACTAATGGAGTGGCGTGACTTAATTGAGTTTTTAAATTGTTTTTAAACTAGAGTCTATTGCAATTAATGCTTGTCCAAAGGGGATATTGTTAGACATTTTTGTCCTTAAGGACAATTTTGTTCATGTCTCATAAAGTTGAACAATATTAATTGCAATTTTGGTTTTTTAAATAAATTAATAGTTAAGTTGTGTCATTTAATCTAGATAAAGATAATAAAGTGGCCCAATAAATAATCTAGATTAATGGGTCAAAGTCCGAATGAAAAATGAGTCCTAATTAGTATTGACCTGGTCTATATCGGCTTTATGATGGGGAAGCTCGATATGGAAACTATATAAAGGTTAAGGTTTCCTGTAGTTGCTCATATATATTAATCGAAAGCATAAGGAATCCCTAACCCGTTAAGGAGCTTTCGTATTGAAGAAACTGTAGAAAGGCCTAGTCCGCGTCTCGGTGATAGGGATGACAATGGGTAGGGTTCGGTTCGGATTTTACTCAACCCATATCCATATCCATTTTTTATGACTCAACCCATATCCATATCCATATCCATCGGTTTTTACAATTTACTACCCATATCCAAATCCATTGGGTTGTTCAGGTTTTTGGATATCCATCGAGTTGTATAACACATAAAAATATAACTTCTAAATAAAAAATATAAAGAGTAGATTTTTGCGAACGCTCCAAATCAAAATAACTTTAATAATAATAAGTCAAGATTTTGATTTGTATGTATTAAAAAATCATAAAATTGGAATAATAAAAATCATAATATTTAGTACAAAGACGACATACATTTTTTCACAATTTAGAACTGAAACAAAGATTGAAATAACTAAAGCTTCAAATTGTCTTTGCGTGAACTCTACAACATTCAAAACTCCATCTCCATATCATTTGCATTATTATCATCCTATAAGAAAAATAAAATATGATGAAAAATGTGAGTACTGAGGAGTAAAGTGGAGTTTTAAAGTTGTTTTTTCGTATAAAATTTTAATATTTTATTATATTTAACCATAAATATTCAAGAAAATATAGAAAAAATAGGGTTAACAAAAAACGGGTAGGATAGGGATGGCAATCGGGAGTGGGTATGGGCGGTATGCCATCCCCGTACCCGCCCCATGAACTCGCCCCAATACCATACCCTCCCCCATCCCCGTCGGGGATTTTTTGGCACCTCATACCTGCACCGTTGGGGTTTGACCCCATCAATGCCATTCTACTACTTTTTTTTTTTAAAGATAAGCTTATTTAATATGAATGGATTATTTGTTTTTCTTTTAAATTTTCATGCTACATACATACATACATATTGAATTTAAATAAGCTTATCTTTATTTAATTGCTGGGTTTGTATGTATATATATATAATGGCAAAATTGTAATTACTATATAACGGGTAAATGGGTATGGGGTGGTATCCCATACCCCCTGATACCCGATTTAGTATTTTGCTAACCCCCTATACCCGCCTCACTGGTAAAAATTTGCTCCCCATACCCGCCCTCGTTCGGATAATTTTATCAGGTACCCATCGGATTCGGGTATAATTGTCATCCCTAGATATGGGTATCTATGTTTCAGGTTTTACTCTACCCATATCCATATCCATATCCATTTTTTATGACTCAACTCATATCTATATCCATATCTATCGGTTTTTACGATTTACTGTCCATATCCAAATCCATTGGGTCGGGTAGTGCAGATATTAATCGGGTTGAAAACCCACTGCCATCCCTACTCGGTGAGCACTTTCCACCAAAGGTCTCGGAAGATTTGGAGATGTTTAGAGCTCGGAATCAAAAATGGAACCAAAATCTAGATATTCCGCATTATCTTCATTTTTTATTCTTTCATATAGATCCGGGATACGTAATAAGGCTCACACTACGTATATCAATGTCTTCTTCAGATAATAAATGTTTAGAAAGATACAGTTGTGTAAGATTATAGTTCATTAATACATTCATTTCTTCAACAAATACAAGGATACTTGCAGAATCTTCTGTGCTGTGGAGTGGAGGTTCTTTATTTATTTCTCACATAAATACTCAGCAACAAAAGAAAAGGCCATAGATCTTTTTGTGATACGTTTGAAGTTGCCGATTTCTCTTACGAATCAGAATCAACTTTAACGCAAGTAGGATTGCAGGGGAATTCGCAATCAATCCTCTGGATGGGGCTTCTGTCGTAAAACCAATCTCCAACTGCCTTTCCCATTTTCTGAAGACCACGGTTTCAATCATGAAATGGCTTAGTATATTCCAAGACAATGTGCTAGTACATTTTTCTTGTCATTAAAAAAAACATGGTTAAAAAAGAGAATGATGGCTGTCTTTACCGTGTTTCTCACAACTGGAGATTTGTCACTAAGCCATGTAACCTGTGATCCGGATTGGCAATGAGCATGGCATGAGTTTATGAACAATCCTTTTGATGTGGAACTGCCAATTCCTGTATGTATTGCCCTTAGGAACTGCATCCTGTAACCTGATAAAATATAACTTTTCAAAGTAAGATTTTTCCTTAATAGGAAGATTAAGTTTCTAAGACATTTAAGTTTTGATTACTATGTAGAATATCACATGGGGCAGCTAAGTTTTTCCGTCTAGTGTTATTTCATCAAAGGTTGGTGATCAATCACCTTGTACAATTTGGAGTTGAGCAGCCGAGCATTTCTTTAAATCAAGCTTGCAGCTCTTCCAGCTACCTTTTGAATCAACAGCGCTTGGTGCAAGAATATTTCTTAGCTGGATAATTGCACAAGAGAGTTGAAGATTTACAGAAAAATCAATATTTTGTTCAATTGTAAAACAGATACAATATCCAAAAGCAGAAATTTTTATTTTCTGACCTGCCAGGCATCATAAGCAGAATTTATGAGAAAAAGTGGTGTTTTCATAGTCTGAGCCACATATTGTGGGAAGAAACACTGCAATGACATATGGAGGTAAAGTCTCGACGAGGCAGAGCAAAAGCCGGGGATCAAGATAAAAAGGACTCCCCAAAAAAAAAGAAGAAATCATTAGCAGAATAGCCAAACTCACCAACTCCGGTTTCATTCTTGACGTGCATGATGAAGGCAAATTCTTTGCCGATCCCTGCATGGAAAGACAGCCGGAACAAAGAGTTGGCAACAAAATGAGAAACTCTTCTGATATGTTGGGACAACAGAGCCAGATTCCATTACACAATTTTAAGTGACCAATAAGGTAATGCAAAGGGAGAAAAAGTACATGTGTTTGAACTATTTTTCCAAAGAAGCTTTGAATATAAGAGCCTCCAGAAATATCAGTCCTGTTGAAGAATGTAAGTAAACCCCTCAAGTAACCATGTAAAGTAAAAGGATCTAAGGACCTTCCACGAAAGCTTACCCATGAATAAAATAGCCAGCATCAGAGACACATTTTACTCTGGCGCTGGCAGGTAAGAGGGATGCGAATTTATCACAATGCAATATTGCAGCCAGTCCACCAGCAGAACAACCGGAAAGAATAGCCTGTCATACAAACAACCAATAAGTTTGATGTGTGAAATGGAAGAATTTAACCATGGGGAAGAAAAAACTACTTCAGCTCATTTGTAGCATACATTTCTGGCTTTGTTCATTCCTTTTGCCAACAGGTCATCAATAACAGCTTGCCAGATCCTTTCTCCTCTAAAGTGAAGGTTAGTTTTCTGCTCCAGATGAACGAATTGATACATATGTCCAATGTTTCAAGTTTTTCTACTAGAAAAGACAAGCTTGAGATAACATTACCGGATCAACTGTAGCAACATCACCAGTAAAAGATGATCCGTCACAGTATCTAATCTTGATTCTATTCCAGTTGTAAAAATCTACATATTTAAGCATAATTCAGTAAGAGATTATGTGCTAAGATTGAGGTAGATTGAATCTGAGGAGTGAGTAACGAACATGCTTAGAAACCGAGATGTAAAACAACAAAATCACTATGTCATACCCGGATTTGAACTCTGCTTGCTTCCTAGTATGCCAGAGAATCCCATTGTTTTGTCCATTTTATTTGAAGAGCCCTTATAAGTGTTCTTACGGGAAAGACAAGTCTCAATATCTTCACACCAACCTCCTCCCTGCACAGATTATTCGTGATAAAGACATATCATTGAACTTAACAAGCCAAAACCAGCACGTAACAGCATCAACTGGTATTCTGGGAACTTAAAAAATGGACTTCTCATCTCACTTCTTTTTAATGAAACGTTTTATAAAGTTAGCAAGAAAAGCTTATCAAGGACTAGCAGAATTTACCTCCATGTGAACCAACCAGTTGTTAATCCCGGAACCAGATCCTATTTCCAAATGGTAACCCGGTGCACTCCCATCCAAGCAAACTGCAAAAATTCGCCACAGTTCAAGCAGGTAAGACAGGGGAGAAGACAAAGAAAAGAAACATGAACAAATTAAATCAAGAATCATTTTGTAAGAGAAGTCTCTAACCGGCTCCTTTTGCTGTTGCAGTCTCAACTATAGTAATTGGTATGGTAGCAGCTTGCGTATTCAACAATATCAAAGCTATGCAAGCCAGCAGAACATACATCCACTGGCTTAATGGTGAATCATCCATTCTGCTCATGACAAAACTCTGAGTAGCATAAACAATGTGTTAATCACCGAAAATAAGAGAAAAAGGAGTGATCTAGGACCTAGGAAAACTGTACCTATGGAGTGAGTAAGTAGCGCTTTAGATCCGCTCACGCTTTCTTTTCACTTTTCAGAGACAGAGAATGAGCAGAGCCACGAGTTTCAGATAATGTAGTTAGGCAGATGTGCATGTGCTTTGTAGAAATACGTTGGCAAAGCTTTTATACTGCGAGGGAAAACACATTAGTCTGCTACATTAGGTGCTTTCCAAAATACAGTCAAATAAACCATTGGTTCCAAGGACAAAAAATAGTAATACGCAGTTGGAGGATGAAAATGGATTTGTTACTGTTCAAAATGTTTGCCTTCACCGTTTGCTGTAAAGGTATGCTTTCCGTTCCATGATGTCCTTTCTTGTCTCGGTGATGGCCAACGTTATTCTGAAGGTTGCATCTTAGCTTGACTTGTCTCTTGAGGTAGTAATAATTCAAGCAAGAATCTCACTCCCTTCCATGCTTTACAGCTTTGCTGATGACACAATTATTCGTTATATAGCTGTCGCTCATCATCAAAAGGCAACACGAGAGGAAACTCTCTCTCTCTCTTCTTCTTTTTTTTCTTTAAATCAGGCCAACGGGAGCTCCTTATTTGGCTTTCTACATCAATATTTTAAGTTTAGAACTTATTAAACGAGAGAACGGACATATTGTTAAACTATGTGCGTAGACATTAGACATATTGTTAAAGGAAAAATTACCTATGTTAGACACCTAAACATCCCAATAAACGCGTTAGTTAGATGACAGATTGGTCCACACCAAGGTACTAAAAACACATTTAATGTTATTGGTAACACTCTTACAACTAAAATGGATGCAGTGTCAAGGAGCGGAATTATGGGGAGTCCATTCAGGACTTACTTTAACATGAAATTGGGGTTTCCGGCGAGTGATTCTCGAAGTGGATTCTTTGGAGGTAATCAATATCCTCTCTTTCTCTAGATTCCAGTTGACTGACTTTTCTTTCTTACTGATAGGTATTCGGGAGCTGTTACGTCGAGATTGGGACTTGAAGCTCCAACATGTACCTTGGGAAGGCAATCAAAGTCTGAATAGCCTTCTTTGCTCTTCTTTATTTATGCTAGCCCCGGAGTCCACCCCCTTCAGGAGGCGCCTTCGCTCGTCCTCGTCCCTATGTCCTGTGATTCTCACGATGTTTTGTATCGCATACATCTGCCCTAATTTTCTCTCATTTTCTTTTCCCTTGTATTCAAAAAAAAAATGGATGCACTGTCAAGGAATCGGCCCCTCCATTGGAGGACGACCGGAGCACCAAGAAAAAAAGACTTCGGCCTCCGGGGGAGGAGGCTTCTCACCATCTCCCTCAGTCTTTTTGGGATACCTTGTTAAAAAGGCACAATTAGCAGGAACCGCAGGTGATGGACAAAGACCAGGTAGTAGAGTTGCTGGAGGAAGACGCGATAGTGACTACCGAGGGCCCTATCCCATCGGTAGAGTTTTCAGCGAAAATTCACACTCAACTGGAGAAACCGTGGAGGAATGTCATTATCGTGAAGCTGTTAGGGAGACGAATTGGATATGTAGCACTATGCTCCAAACTAAGGGCTTTATGAAAAACGAAGAGTGACTATAAGGTCATAGACCTGACCAATGATTTCTTCTTGATCAAGTTTGAAAGCGCCAATGATATGTAGTATGTCCTAACAGGAGGTCACTTGACTGTACTAGGGCATTACCTTACCTTACAATCATGGACGCCGAACTTCAAGGGGGAGGAGTAGATTATTCGTAGTGTAGTTGCATGGATTCGACTACCTAGCATTACACTCAAGTATTACCATAAGAGCATTAATTGGTTCAGTCATTAAGATAAATTATTCTACTGAATCTGCATTCAGAGAGAGGCAAATACGCTCGTATGGTTGTGGAAGTTAACCTTGGTAAGCCACTAGTGTCTCAAATTTTGGTGGATGGTGCACTCCTGAAGGTGGAGTATGAAGGATTACCCACCGTTTGTTTCTAGTGTGGAAAGTATGGACACATGTCTACAGCTTGCGCAGTGAAACCAACCCAGGGGGAAGAGCAAGGCAACCTACATTGGGGAAATAAGGTGGATGGTCCGAACCTTGAGCAAAATGACATGCAGGTATCTCCGGTGTCGTAGACGCAACACCCATATGGCCTATGGATGATTGCATCGCAAAGGGGAAGACCTCGGCAAAGGCCGACGACGAGGTCATCGCCAGTGTTGCAGAAGAGTGGTAGCGAGATTTGAGGACACAGGTCTCGATTTGATGTGATTGTCAATGCTAATGATGATCCTGGGGAAGGATCTAGGGGGACCTTCCACAACCACCCATTACCATCAAGCATAACTCTCAATCTAATCAAAAGAGCATACAACTGCCCTCTACCAATAGAAAACGACAACGACCCCATCAACCAACTTCCTCTGTAGATCCAGTGCCCGAAGCCAGAACATAATCTCCTTTATCTATTCCTTCATGTGATTTGGTGTATGCGATTCATCCTACCACAAACCCGACATCTCATGTAATTGATCAAAGACTGACTTGTCTCACCAAAACATTAAACCCCTATAAACATTCAATTATTATACTATCGCCTCCCATATGAAACCTATAGGCTCCCAATACGTAGCCTTGTGACAAGCCCTGCTTCACCCACCCAGATATTATTGTTTCCAGTTCTGCTTATGTTCAGAGGGTGGATAGAGAAGACAATGACCTCATACGCCACCCTCTGATCGAGAGGTAGGGGATGCTGAGGATGCAGAAATGGCCGAGGATCAAGCTCCGATAGGGGCCTCAAATGTTGATCCTGCAACTAATACTGATACTGATAGGGGCCTCGAATGTTGATGCTGCAACTGATACTGATATCGTAGAGACTCTAGATATGGAGTCATAAGGGTCCAGATGATATGGAGGTTAGTTGTGTTATGTGGAACTATCAAGGGGTGGCATCTCTCACATTTTAAAGGATTCTCTGCAGTGTATATCAACGGTATCATCCGGAATTTCTTGTGTTACTAAAAACATGAGTGACAAGCGCTAAGGCAGATGAAGTAATCCAACGTAACGGTTTTGATCGATCCCATATAATTAAAGCTGTTGGGTTTACAAGAGGGATTTGGCTGTTGTGGAAAGAAAATATGTGTCTTCGGATTATAGAAAACAACTTTCAATATATTCATTTGATGGTGGAGTCAATTGAGTACCCACTCTTTCTTACGGTTATATACGTCAGTCCACATCCTCAGGCTCGTAAATTGCTGTTGCCAAATTTGAGGTGATTAGGGAATTAAATCACTGGATCATGGCTACTTAGTGGAGATTTCAACTGTATTATACATGACTTTGAGAAGGTCGGGGATTCGTCCCGAATGGGTGCTTGTCGATTATTCCAGCAATGGTTATTCAATACACGTTTGCTCGATCTTGACTTTCAAAGCCCACAATTTACCTAAGTCAGAGGAAGGTCGCCAACAGTTGGATAGGGCGTGCAATGGATCCTTTCTAGATGCACACCCTACCACCACGATTACCCATCATCATGTGTGGAATTTGATCATTGCCTAGTTATTACTAGCATAGTGCACAGGTGAAGATCCAGTCAATCTACAGGAAGGTTCAAGTTTCTCGCTCCTTGGTTGATGGATGGTAACTTTATAGAACTCTTGCGAACAACTTGACCTGAAAATGGGGACTTCGTAAACAACACAATCACTTTTGTTGAAGGTGTTACACGGCGGAATACTGAAGAGTTTGGTATTCTATTCCGACAGAAAGATAAGTTGTTGCAATAGCTTGGTTGTGTCCAACAAGTTTTAGACCTACACTCGACAGCCAATCTCATTCAGGCGAAAGCAAAGTTGAAGCGGGATCTAGAACGGGTGTTAGCTCAGGAAGAAGTGTACTGAAAATAAAAAGCTCAGGTCAACTGGCTTACCCATAGAAATCGAAACACATTCTATTTTCACAGCGGGGTAATATAAAAACAAAGATCATTGAGTGGATGCACTTAAGGACAATATAGGACAACTCCTTCATGACCCTACATTGCGAAGACAAATTGTAGAGTATTTTCACACTTTTTATACTACAAATACACCTATCAACCTTGCTCAAGACCAAGTTAGTTTATTCCTAGGTGTAGTGGATATTGCACTGGCGTAGATGCAAGAGACAGTCACTGACGAAGAAATTCAAATTCCTATATTCAGCACGAAGCCAATGATGGCTCCTAGACCAAACGACTTCATTCCACTATTCTACCAAAAATGTTGGCATGTAATTGGCCCCTCACTTTGCCATTTCGTCAGGGGATGTTTCAAGCTTAAAAAATACCAACATAGTTGAATGAATCGTTCATTGTGCTCATCCTGAAGAAGGATTTGGCCGAATCCATTCAACTATTTCGACCCATTAGTTTATGTAATGTTACCTACAAAACTATATCCAAAGTAATACTTCACTAGTTGAAAGGAGTGCTCCCCTCGCTCATCAGATAAGTGCAAACGAGCTTTTTGCTAGGACGAAAAATCACGGATAACATCATCCTTGCTCAAGAAATAATTCACTCTATGCAAAGTACCAATAAGTGTAAAGGATTTATGGTGATTAAAGTAGATCTGGAAAAAGCATATGATATGCTCTATTGGGATTTTTTGTACAAGAAACCCTACAAGAAGTGAGACTTCCACTATAATTAATCGACATGATTATGGAGTGTGTAACATCCTCCCAAATGTGCGTTTTAATAAACGGTGAACCTTCGGATGCTTTTGTGTTGAGGAAAGGCCTTTGACAAGGTGGACCTCTCTCGCTATACCACTTTGTATTATGTATTGAGAAATTGGCACAAGATATTGTTCAAGTTGTAGAAGGGGGATCATGGTGGTCATTTCGTTTTAATAATCAGAGCCCTCTTATTTCATATCTATTTTTCTTGGACGACATATTATTATTTGTTGAGGCCTCAAAGGCACAAGTAAAGGTATTAAGGCAATTGATGGAGGATTTTTGTGCCAAATCAAGTCAGAAATAAATACTGCTAAAACAGTCATCTTTTATTCACATAATGTGTCTATAGTTGTAAAAACACAACTATCTACAAAGCTGGGATTTAAGACCACAAACGAGCTCGAACAATACTTGAGCATGACAATATTGCATGGCTGAATTACGCGGAGAACATATGCTAGTATATTGAAAAAGTTCAAAAAAGGATTTCAGGGTAGACTGTGTCTAATATTTCATTGGGTGGGAGGGTTATAATAGCAACAATTGTATTACAGACTCTTCCTGTATATGCCATGTAAACGACCAAATTGCCTTACTATATTTGTAATAAAATTGAACAACATATCCGTCAATTTATTTGGGGCTCTTATTCTACGACTCGAAGAATGAGTTTAGTAGCGTGGGACGAGGTGTGTAGAAGTAAAGTGATAGGCAGTTTGGGAGCCCGAAAGTTTCATAAGATGAATGAAGCTTTCCTGATGAAGGTTGGATGACAAGTAATCAATTCCACTCGTAAGCTTTGAGTTCAAGCTCTAAGGGCAAAGTATGGCCTTCAAGAGGTAGTTCCCTGTGTGATAAAGAACAGGGTTCCCCTTTTTGGAAAGTCATAAGCGATGTGTGGAACAAACTTACTGATGGTTTAGCCTAGACTATAGGCAATGGTCATCTAGTTCACTTCTGGACTGACCAGTGGTCCATCCAAGAGCATCCTCTCATTGCCTATGTGATCTTTGAGAGACCAGAGCATATCTTGGATAAACTAGTAAGTGATTTTATCCATTCAGATGGTAGCTAGCAATGGAAACATTTTGTAATATGGTTACCTTCGGGTATTCTTATAAGTATTATTGCTAGTCTAGGGCCTACCTCTGGGGGTGGGATGGATAAGTTTTATTGGTGCCATTTAGCCAATGGTCAGTTTTCTGTTAGAACAGTGTATGACTGATTAAATGCAGAAAATGAGCACTCACGATATAGAGCATGGTTACGGATCTGGTAGTGGGGGCCCTGTGAGGATGCAAGTTTTTCTTTGGCTAGTAGCAAAACACCGCCTTCTCATGAAGAGAGAATTAGCTCACCGGCATGTAATCTAGGACATTCATTACACACGATGTAACAAGGGGAAGGAGATTCTACTTCATGTTTTCAGGGATTGTCGATGGGCCAGATTGGTATGCAATCAATTAGTGCCCTTGATGTATTGGTCTAAATTTTTCTTATTTTCATTTTATGCAAGGTTTAAGGTGAATTTGCGTAATTTATGGGAATTTTTAGGGTTTGATGATTGTGACATTTGTTTCGGGGTGACGATATGGAAATTATGGAAAGGTATAAACCTACGTCTATTTTACCATCAAGAAGCACTCTAAGCAGTAAAAGTCCACGATATCCTTACTCGATTATCTAAAATTTGCTTCATAAAGTAGATCAATTTTAATAGCCCGCATAGCTTATAGCTAGATCGGAGCATGCCATGGCAGCCCCCTATGCATGGCTTCTTGAAATTAAATGTCGATGGAGCAGTTCACACATCAACTAGATTATCCATTATGGGGGGATTGGTGCGAGATCACCAAGGTATTTGGATCATCGCTTTTGCTAGCAATGTTGGTAAAGGAGCCATTTTGATCATAGAGTTGATAGCTATTCTTCATGGATTGTAGTTTGCATGGAGTCAAGGTATCCAAAAGTTTGGGTTGAAGTGGCCATCACACAAATGGATTGTAGTTTGCTAGAAATGAAGGATTTTTGGTTTTCATCCATTACAGTTTTCATTTATTTTTTATTCATTTTTCAATTTTTTTTGCATTTATGATTACGTAAAAGTGGTATATATAAGGCTAGCTATGAAAAATGGGTCAAAAAAGGTCAAAAAGAGCGAAAAATAGGTTCCAGGATCATTGAAAATTGCCCTCTTCGTCGAAGACAAGAGCATCGTCGGGCGTGTGTACCGTAACCTGGCCGATATGGGATCGAGACATATGTACTACACATGCCATATAGTGCAACGCATGCGTGCCCCATGGCCACACGTAGCCTGATGTCGGCCTTACACTCAAAACTCCCAGGGATGTCTCTGACCTTATGTTTGGTTATTCTGCCCAAAGGTGTTGGCCTTACATAGGATTTTAAGATGTACATAAAGGAATTAAATGGAGAAAATTCGTTGTTTAAATGATCTATTCACCCAAAGGTGGTAGTGTTATAAGAGTTGATGGTTAGTACTCTGATTGCCTTTGTGTAAAGGTCTAATTGCATATATTATATATTCAACCCAAAGGTGTTTCATAATATGTGTGGTCAGATTCTCTGCTTAGATATTGTTATCGCTGTTATCCTGCATTTGAAATGATTTTTACATTTTCTTTTCTATCTTGCAGTCACCTTTTCTGTAAATAACAATGATGTTGCAATTGAGACCTTAAATGGTTTCAATTTCAAGAAGTGGAAGAAGGATGTGGAGTTTGTTTTGGAGCTAGCTGACATCAATATGGCGTGCACATCGAGAGACTTCTCCACTTACTGATATCAACTTAGAAGTTGATAAAGCAGCTATGGCGATCTGGGAGCAGTCAAATAGGATGTACTATTTGACCGTTAAGAGGTTAATCCCAGATCATCTGTTGAGTGGATTACCAGATAGGATCATAGCGAAGGAGTTTACGGATGGTATTTCCCAGAGATACAAGGTGCCTTCTTATGCGGAACAAATCACCTTGATTAAGGAGTCATTCTTCATGAAGTATACAGGAGAAGGCAACATTCAAGAGTACATATCAAGATGGTTCACCTTCATACTAGGCCGAAAGCATTTGATGTACTAATTTATGATAACCTCATAATGCATCAGGCACTAAATAGTCTCCCTGAGATGTTGGCTACTTCCTACATCTCTCATGATGAGGCTTTGGTCATCAATGTCTTGATTTCCTGGTACCCTGCAGTGGAGGAGAAGATTAAGAGTTCTCCTCATACAACCATGTTTGCAGTTGTCAAAGGCAATGGGAAGGTTAAGCCCTAACAGCCTAAGGGTAAGGATAAAAAACTTAAACCCTCTCCGAAGATTCAGACTGGATAGTCCAGCATTGCTAAGACACCACATGACCTAAAGGGTATGAGGTGCTTCTTCTGTAAGAAGAAGGGACATAGGAAGGTTGATTGCGAGAAGTACAAGTTGTGGAAGGTTAAGCAAGAAATGTCAAGTAACTCCTCGGCCTATATGATTCATGAATCCAATTTAGCTATAACCACATCAAGTTCTTGGTAGTTAGATAGTGGAGCTTCTAACCATGTTGCTTCTACAATGTATGGGATTAGATCCAGGAGAAGGTCGACTAAAGGAGAGGAGAAGCTGATGGTCGGCAACAATGAGGAGGTGGGTGTTTTCTATGTAGGAGATGTAGGTTTGAGCCTTGATATAAGTTTTGTATTAGTTTTCTGAGATACATTTTATATACCATCTTTTAGATTAAACTTGTTCTTTTTATCAATTTTGGATAAAGAGGGTTATCATTTTGTATTTGATACTTCGGTTGTAAATATTTCTATCAATACAAGACATATTAGAACTGCCTTCTTATCTAATGGATTATATAGAATGTGTCTTACTCCTAACGGAATGTATACCTTTTCTTATGTTGTCGAACTTCTTACTTGAAAGAGAGCCTTCATAAAGGAAACATCATACATGTTGTGACATAAACGTCTTGGCCACATTTCCAGGGAGAGGGTTGAGAGATTAATAAAGGATAACATTCTCCCAACTCTGGACTTCAATGATTTGGAAAAATGTATCGATTGTTGTAAGGGTAGGTTGACCAAGATAAAGAAAAAAGGATCAACTCGTAGTTATGATTTATTAGACCTCATACATATAGACATTAGTGGTTCTTATACGATTATGTTATGCAATGCTAGATATTTTCTGACATTTATAGACAATTATTCATGCTATAGTTATGTGTTATTGCTTAAAGAAAAGTTTGAAGTTCTTGATAAATTCAAGATTTTTAAGATTGAGTTTGAGAACTAGTTGGAAAAATCAATAAAGATTGTCAGATCTGACAAGAGAGGCAAATATTATGATAGACATGGAGTGGCAGGACAAGAAAATGGTCCGTTTTTTAGGTATTTGGAATCAGTTGGAATATTGGTTCAGTTCATTATGCCAAGTAGTCTTGAACAAAATGATGTGACCGAAAGACACAATCGCACCCTAAAAGATATGATGAGGTCAATGTAAAGCAAGACTAACCTACTCAAATACCTTTGGGCGAAGCCATCAAGATGAAATTGTATATCTTGAATAGAGTCCCAAATAAGTCAGTATAAAAGATATCTTTTGAACTTTAGGTTGGAAGGAAGCTAAGCTTTATACAGATTAATATATAGGGCTACCCTGTTAAGGTACGGTTATATAATCCTTATAAGAATAAATTGCAACCTCATTCTACTAGTTACTATTTGATAGGTTATCCCAACCACTCTAAAGGCTATAGATTTTACTGTAGAGAAGGAGAGGCCAGAATAGTGGAATCGCAAATGGTTAAGTTTCTGGAATACGATGTCCATGATGAGGGGGGATCTTCACATCCTTCAGGAGATAGCAAGATGGATATTATGATTATTTTGTATCTGTTTCTCATACAGTTAGGTCCGGTGGATGAAGGCCCAAGTACCATACCTATGCAAGCACAGGAACCTATATCTGTTCAGGAAGAGGTTTATGAGGTACAAGAACCTATGCAGTTGCGTAGATCCACCAGAGAGAGGCGACCTACTATCTCACCATATTACATAGTCTATTTGGGTGAGCAAGACTATGATATAGGACATATTGTGGATCCAGTTACTTTTACAGAAGTAGTTTCTGGACCTCGTGTGGATTCACGGTGGGAAACAATGAAGGATGAGATGCAATCTATAAGATATAATAAAGTATAAGAGTTTGTTGATTTACCTTAACATTGTAGACCTATCAGTTGTAAGTGGCTATTTAAGACCAATAAGGACACGCAGGTTCAAGTTGAATGGTTTAAGGCATGTTTGGTTGCTAGGGGATTCACCCAGAGAGAAGGAGTTGACTTCAATATTACCTTCTCTTCTGTATCCTAGAAGGATGCACTCAAAATGATTAAGACAATAGTAGCTCATTATGACATAGAGCTACATTAGATGGACGTTAAGGTCGCTTTCCTAAATGGTGACCTTTTTTAAGAGGTCTATATGGAGCAACCTAAAAGATTTCAGGATCAAGATGCAACTACTAAATCAATATACGTTCTGAAATAAGCTTTCATTCAATGGTACCTAAAGTTTAAAGGAGTTTTGATCTCATTCAGCTTTGTAGAAAACAAAGTTAAAAGATGCTTATACTATAAGGTCAGGGAGAGCAAAGTTATCTCCCTATTATTGTAGATAGATGATATCTTGCTCACGTCAAATGATTTGACTATGTTGCATGAGGTAAAGCAACTTTTGGCCAAACACTTTGACATGAATGATTTAGGTGAAGCGTCTTTTGTCCTTGGTATGCAGATTTATCGGGACAGATCTCAACACTCATTAAGCCTCTCACAAAGAGCATATATTGAGTGAGTACTACAAAGGTTTAATATGGTTGACTGTAAAACTGTTGTAGCACCTATCTCTCATAGTGAGAAATTATCTTTGACACAATGCCCAAAGAATGAAGTTGAGAGACAAGTTATGAGGAATGTCGATACTCTAATGCAGTTGGTAGCCTGATGTATGCCCAGGTGTGCACTAGATCGGACATTGCATTTGTTATTGGACTGTTGTGTTAATATCTGGCTAACTCAGGTGTAGACTATTAAAATGCGGTTAAGCAAATATTGAGATACCTAAAGGGTACCAAGGATTAGACGTTGACATACAGGAAAGTTAGTGATTTAAACGTCGCTGGGTATACAAACTCCAACTTTTCTATGTATTCGGATGATCGTAAATCCACTTTAGGATACATTTTTATGTTGGCAGATGGTACAGTATCGTGAAAGAGTGTTAAACAGACGTTGATAACTTCCTTGACCATGCATGCAAAGTTTGTTGCATATTGTGGAGTTGTTACACAAGCGGTTTGACTCAGAAACTTGATTTCTGAGTTGTCTGTGGTAGATTCGATAGCTAGATCCATTCGGTTATATTGTGATTGAAAAATCGAAGGGGGTTAATTAATTCACGGACTATCCACAAATTATTTTTTGCACAATTAAATCAAAAATCACGAATGCAAAATAATGAAGACGCCGACGTTTGGTAATGCAGTTCGGCACACCTTGCCTACGTCTGCGGGGGCCTCACCCAGCTTAATCACTTTCACGAAAGTACAATAGATTTACCCAAGGCTTTACTGAGCCGACACTACTCAACCCTTGACACTATCACTCAACCTCACTTCTCGTGAAAGAATTCCACACCCAATAGTACGACCATCTCGTACTAACCTCAACAGAGGATTTGTCTAGTTACTTTCACTCAAAGACAATAATAAATAAAATAGCTCAAGTGTTTAATCAACTAAAAATTAAATAACAAAAATACTTGAGACAAAGAAGACTTCCCTGTGAATTTGTCTTCTAAAAAATAACTCAGCTGAAAACCTTCTCCATAGTTGATTCTTTCTTCACCAAAATAAGTCATGGTGTTGCTTCAAGTAATAACCAATCCCACATTACCGAAGATAATATTCAACTTAACATCATCCAGAATTTTCCTTCAGACACATAAAAAAACCTCCTCCCTTAGAAACTCATGCACGTATAACATTGTTACACACACTGCCCAACATTTCTACTCCACTTGCATATTTTTAATAAACTTCTATCATAAATCAAGCAAGTGAGCTTCACACCTTCTGGAGTTTTTCGTGAGCTACTTCAACCTTGTGTTAAAACAAAAACCAATAGAAAGAAAAACCTCCAATTGCGCAGCCAACTTCCTTTTTTCATAGACACATATCACACCCATTGTAAACCTACGGCAGCTAACACACTTTATCATATATGACCCAAACTCAATTAATTAAAAATAGTCCATCTTGACGACTTAATAACAATAGTCCGATAACCAAAACACACCAGCCCATTTACGATTTGGACTTCAATTAAAACACAACCTCAACCCATCGTCATCAATCCAATAATTTTAATTTTCTTATATGTCCAATTCAAAATGCCAAAACTAAACAAAGAATATATAAAATATATTCTAACAATCTCCCCCTTTTTGGCATTTTTGTCACAAACAAGAAACTCCACATAAATAATCATAATTGGACATATAAATATGAAATTCACAATGCTCCCCCTTAATCAAACATCAAGTTCCAAAGAACACCAATCATCCAAATTTCTCCCCCTTGGGACAAAAAGATGCCAAACAATACGACGAATAGTCACACGTGTACCTTAAAATCTTCCCCTGAATAGAAAATTCACCTAAACAATTTGATGTCTCCCCTTTGAGACAAAACAGTATCAAAATGCATAATCATAATAATCAACCATAGATGCAGCGGAAGAATTATAAGTATGTCAAGAAGACAATTTACCACCATCCAAAACACATACCAACATATCACTACTTACTTCAATTTCATCTTCATCATACTGATCAAATTCGTAAACCCAAGCAATGAACTATAAGTGTAGTCGGTGTAGTGAAAGAGAAAGATACCCGAGAGAGATGCATACCGATGCGAGAGCTGAAGAGTCTTCAGTAGAGCCAAAAAGAAGTCACAAAATAAACTACTAAAAAGATGAGACGACAATAGCAACATAAAACTAAAGAACTAAAAATGACAATTCTTTTCTTTTCTTTTCTTTTTCCTTTTTTGTTTTTTGTAACAACAAAAAATACTTCAAAAATGTAAAGCACATTGTCCCTATGCCCTTCGAAGAATCTCAAACCTGGGCTTACTCTTTGGCTCAAATGAAGATGTATAACATGAGTAGCCTGCAAGTTCTCGATAATCAACTCTTTTTCTTTCTCTTGTTTTTCTTCTTTCGCTCACATCCCCAACAACATTTTATGCTGGATGATTTTTTCAGATTTGAGATGAAGAGCCTCGGTTCAAATCAGCTTTCATTGTTTTAGTTGGTACATCATCTGAAGTAACTAAAGTTCTTCGATTCTAGAGCATTACTTCCTCAGCGAAGAACTAATCAAAAACCACTTTCTGCAGCTGCTTTATCTACAGTTACTAGCTGTGAGTCACTTTCTGCAGTTACTTCATGTGCAGTAACTAACTACAAATCTGGGCATTTTCTGGTTTTCCTTTCACTACATTTTTGTGCTTGTACTTGACCTTTTTTAATCCAAGCTTGCTTCGATACTATGGGATGCTCTTGGAAATTTAATGGAGAGTGACAAAATTTTCTGTTTCGACCCCTTTGAAACATTATCTGTAACATCTTGTATCATCTCGGTCTTATATGCCCGATAACTCCGTAAAAGTGACATGTGGGTATAAATCTTCGATTCTTTTTCGACGTTTCTACCTCTTGGCCTAATCTAAACATATCAAAAATTTCTTCATTCACTTTCGAGCACTCACCCTTGTAGCCAATGTCTTGAATATCCCCTTTGACCTTACCAGTTTCTATCAACTTATCAAGTTTTTCAGTGCCTCCAGTCAACATCCTCAATCCCTTTTCAGTACTCACCAATTTCATTCTCACGTCACCAAGCTCATCCGAAGTTAACATCAGCTTCTTTTCTAATTCTTGTATGGTATTTTTCAGGCAAAGATTCTCTTCCTTCAAACTCTCATTCTTTTTCTGCATTTTCACTCATTTCTCATACAAAACCTTGTAATTCTCATAGGTATTCCCAACTTTATCATCACAACTACTTTTGTCACTATCATAGTCTGACGTTGAATCCCCAGCTGAACTAATTCTGAAATTTTCAAATTTTCTCCCTATTTTGTTGTCGGTTACTTCCTTCTCAGTTGCTGCTAAACAAGTAACTGGACTTTTGTTGTGTAGTGCAACCAATGCAGTATTGTTTGCTAATTCTTCTCCATTGCTTAAATCACTTTCAGAATCATTTTCACTCCAGGTGGTTGTGAAAGATTTTCTTTTTTGTTTCTTCAATGTGTTAGCGCATTCGGATTGAAGATGTCCAAACCCCTGACATTCATGACACTAAATTCTTCTAGCCTTCCGTTCACCTTCTCTCATAGTCATGTCTGCGAATCTAGGATCTGCACCAACTTGCTACCAAGTTCTGAATCGGTGACCTTGCTCTAATACCAATTGAAAAACCGAAGGGGGTTAATTAATTCACAGACTATCCACAAATTATTTTTTTCACAATTAAATCAAAAATCACGAATGCAAAATAATGAAGACACCGACGTTTAGTAACGCAGTTCGGCACACCTTGCCTACGTCTGCAGGGCCCTCACCCAGCTTAATCACTTTCACGAAAGTACAATAGATTTACCCAAGGCTTTACTGAGCCGACACCACTCAACCCTTGACACTATCACTCAACCTCACTTCCCGTGAAAGAATTTCACACCCAATAGTACGACCACCTCGTACTAACCTCAATAGAGGATTTGTCTAGTTACTTTCACTCAAAGACAATAATAAATAAAATAGCTCAAGTGTTTAATCAACTGAAAATTAAATAACAAAAATACTTGAGACAAAGAAGACTTCCCTGTGAATTTGTCTTCTAAAAAATAACTCAGTTGAAAACCTTCTCCATAGTTGATTCTTTCTTCACCAAAATAAGTCACAGTGTTGCTTCAAGTAATAAGCAATCCCACATCACCGAAGATAATATTCAACTTAACATCATCCAAAATTTTCCTTCAGAAACATAAAAAACCTCCTCCTTTAGAAACTCATGCACGTATAACGTTGCTACACACACTGCCAAACGTTTCTACTCCACTTGCATATTTTTAATAAACTTCTATCATAAATCAAGCAAGTGAGCTTCACACCTTCTGGAGTTTTTCGTGAGCTACTTCAACCTTGTGTTAAAACAAAAACCAATAGAAAGAAAAACCTCCAATTGCGCAGCCAACTTCCTTTCTTCATAGACACATATCACACCCACTGTAAACCTATGGCAGCTAACACACTTTATCATATATGACCCAAACTCAATTAATTAAAAATAGTCCATCTTGACCACTTAATAACAATAGTCCGATAACCAAAACACACCAGCCTATTTACGATTTGGACTTCAATTAAAACACAACCTCAACCCATCGTCATCAATCCAATAATTTTAATTTTCTTATATGTCCAATTCAAAATGTCAAAACCAAACAAAGAATATATAAAATATATTCTAACAGTGATAATTTTGTTGCGGTGTTGTTCAGTAACAATAACATAAACATCACAGGGTCTAAGCATTTAGATGTTAAATACTTGATCATAAAGGAGTTGATTCATAAGGGTGACATTAAAGTAGAGCACATCAGGACTGAGGAGATGTTAGTTGATCCATTGACTAAGGGACTTCGCCCACTAATGTTTGTTAAACATGTATCCAGTATGGGTGTCTTTAAGGATTTAGACAGTAGTAGTTAGGGATCATTATATTTGCTCCTTAAAAATTTGTAAATTTTGATATATTATGACATTATGAGTATTTATTAATATAGATGATCATCTTTTTATGCTCAATAATAACTGTTCTTATGTATAGTCATAATACATATGAAAGTCTTAAGATTTGTGTTTATCTTAAGCATTTTAAAGGTCATTGGCTATATATAAATATTGACCTTGAACCTGTGTCATTTTGACATATACAGTTTAGTACGAATATCCATAAATTTAACATAACATAGGAGGATGTAAGTTTTCAATACCATAAAAGTATTCTCTAATGCAGTTTAGCATTCAGTTGGAGAACATAAATGTTTTTCTCTAATGCTGTTTAGCATTTAGTGAGAGAAAAACAAATTTTCTCTAATGCTAATTAGCATTTGATGAGAGAAAACAGAATTTCTCTGCTGGAGTTTAGCATAAAATTGGAGAAATCGAGATCTACAAATGAAGATGATATGTGTTAGATTATACAGGTATCATCCTAGTTTGTCACACTCTATTTTTTCATTCATGTTAGTGAGGTATTAGATATTCTTGATTATATTAGATCTGTGTCGTAAATGACACATGTGTTTAATATTTTTCAGTATTGAAGTCTTGCAGGATGAAATGTTAGACTTTCATTATCTTTGGATCAAATATTTTTAATTTTTAAAATGTGGTACCAATCCAATAGCGTGACTTAACCGAGTTTTCAAACTACTTCTAAACTTGAGTCAAAACTGTGATTAATAATTATCCAAGGAGGAGAATGTTTGACAATTTTGTCCTTCCTCATAAATTTGGACAACTATTAATTATATTTTCGATTTTTTCAATAACTTATCAGTTAAGTTACATAATTCGATCCAAACAAAGATAATAAAGTGACTTAACAAATGATTTAAATTAATAGGTCAAAGTCTGGTAGAAAAATGGATCCCGATTAGTGTGTATCAAATCCATATCGAGCTTGCGAGGGAGAAGTTCGATATGAAAACTATATAAATGTTAAGGTCTCCTGCAGTTATTCATATCATTCATAAATATACAAATTCTCTGACCTGTTAAGATCACTTACATTTTGAAAAAATTATAGAAAGATGTTAATCACATGTCCGTGAACGTTTTTCATGAAGGTTCCAAGAGATTGGAATTCGTTTTGATCTCGAAAATTGTTTTAAAAGTTCAAATGAAACTAAAATTAGGTATTGCACATTTCCTTTATTTTTAACCTTTTCATAAATAATTTGAGATATGTAATAAAGTCTATCCTATGTATTATATTTTCTTCATGGATCTTACACTATGTCATTTTCATCGCTTGGCTTAGGAGGTTTATTGCAAGAAGACAGTCTAGCGAGGCTTGATTAGGAGGTTTTGCCTTTGAAAAAAACACATCTAGTGTTAACGTAAAATAAAAGCAACGTCCTTGTCCCAGCCCCCGAGGAGTGGTCCAAATCCAATGCTTTTTCGACCGAGCTTCCGCGTTGTTCCCTTTTGTGTAAATTACTTGCACTGATTTTACTGTCTAATTACTGCCTTGTTCCATGTGATGATGATGTTGGTCTTTTTATGGTCAACTTAAAGTTAATGCACCGAGCTCAGAGAACAGATTGACTATGTTGCTCTTTTATGGTCAACTTAAAGCCAATGCACCAAGCTCAGCGAAGAGATTAACCTTTTTTTTTTAATGTATTTTCTTTACAGGTACCGAATCCCGATGTACGAAGAAAATTGGAGATTGCAGAAAGTTAGTTGTCCTTTGGGCATTCATTTGGTATTTCTGAATAAATGCTCAACAAAGTAATGAAACAGTGGGGGCAAGTAGTACATAAGTCTTGAGTTCTAGACCCCATCGGAGTTTTGTGCAGTAATGTAACAAGAATAGTTGGTATTCAATAGATTTTTCAAAAAAAAAAAATGTTGTTTGAGAAGAGAGCAACATAAATGCCCTTTTCTACAGACTATACCAACTATTCTTATCGAACTATATATAAAACATTACTGCACAACCTCACCAATCCTTAATAAGCCTATAACATGCACACGATAAAAGCTCATATGATACCCTTAGTGTTCTTAATTCATTCACAATCTCAAAACAAAAAATTTAACATTCATTTTAAACTGGGAATTATTAGTTGAATTACAGTACTAAATCTACGTTAAGAAGAAAAGGAGAACATGCTATTTTAGCTATAACTATTGTATATACATGTGTAAATGTGTTCAAAAACACACAAAAAAAAAAGGATAAGAAATTCGTAATGTGCCGGGTAGCTACTCATGACGACGGCGACTGGTTTTTCTATCTCTGGAAAGTTGCACGCTCGGTTCACGCCACGTCTACGTGATTACTGCCAGCAAGCACCAAAATAACCACTTCACCCAATCCTTTTTCCCCAATGTCGTTGACCCGTTTCGAGTTCCATTCTGCCAAAACAGAAGCAGTAACCATTTCAGTTTCAACTTTCTTTCCTACTTTCCTTCTGTTCTTTGTTTCAAGTCAATGGGTATTTTCTGTTTCCTCTTTTAAAAACACTTAAGATAAGAAAACTTTCTTAATGGAGCTATCTTTCTAAAGTTTGCCAAGTCAACTGGAGATATGACCGTGGTACATTAGAAGTTTGCATTTATGGGAATCAGAAACAGGGCATATGTAAGAGAAATGAAGGGAGAAAACATTTTTTGCATAATTCAACAAAGCAACTGAGGACATGTCGCAGAAGGGTGCTTATGCTTCATTTGAGACTATGAAAGTTATATTTGAATGGTTTTTATTTATTTTCAACTAATCAATGGGCAAAATACAGCAGCAATGCTAAGGAACACCCAGCACACAAGTTTAGTGCAGTGGTGGCCTGGCCTTTGCTTATTAAAAAATCTTAATCAATTGGATCTTATTTTCTTTATTTGAGCTTGTTATGCCTATAATTGGTGTCTAAAAATGATGTATATTGACGTAGAGAATTATACTTTGGGTTGATGTTGATGATCAATTACGCGATTTAGACAAGTGGGATTGCAAGGATAGGGGCAATCTATCTGTTGAAAGGAAGTCCTGTCATAAAACCAATCGCCAACAGCCTTCGCAATTTTCTGCATTATGTACATTTCAAAGGAAAATCATGGACTTCTGTATGAATTGGAATAAACAAAGAAGAAGATCAAGAGAATCACAAAGGATCTAGGAGGAAAAGAGTTATAAGTCTCTTACTGTTTTCCTAAGCATTGGAGAATCAGCCATGAACCATGTTTCCTGTGTTTCAGTTTGGCAGTGGGCAAAACAAGAGTCTATATACAGTCCTCCAGCAGACGAGTTAGCTGATCTATACAATGCATGCAAAAAACGCAACCTAAAATCTGCAAGGAAATTTTCTGAATACTCAGAACTTGCAAGTGCACTAACACACAAGCTTTTGACTGCTCGTCCATGTAAAGAAAATAAGAAAGGTCACCTATGCCATCATAATTCCTTCTGCTCATTTTTGCAGATGTTTATCTAAATGTTTAGTTGTTCCCATTGAAATTTATTGCATTTATTCATAACCTCTACTACGAAGATATTAGGCTCCGTCATTCATCCTGACAGTAACCTACATTGGAAACTAAAATATGATTGCACTTGGTGTTGCTTAAAGTGTTTATAGAGGTTTTCTTACACTCACCTTGCATTGTGTGGAGTTGAATGGGAGAGCAGTTACTTATGTCAAACTTGCAGGCGCTCCAGGAACCATTAGGATCATCAACACCCGGTGCCAAAATATTCCTTATCTAAACAAAGTCATGATTTCAAAGGTTAAAAAGAAAAACGTAAACAGAAGCAACTACCAGAAAAGATGCACAAAACAAGTTCGTTTTCTTAATTAACAGGTTTTTCTTTGGACTTCCTAGTACATGTGAGAAAATGGATCATGGAATTCTTTCTATATTTCATTTGTGTTTAAAGGGTCCGCTTTCTTGAGTATCTCTTTTTACTTCAAGGATATTCTTTCTTCTTGTCTGTAAATTTTACCATATATGTCTCTGGATTGAATCATAAAGCTATACGCTTAAGTGTTTCCTTTACTAAGCTAAAGAGCTCCAAACTCATTGCAAGATTCTGTGAAATTATACAAAAGTTCACTTTATGGAAAACAGAATTAACTGCGTATTCATCTAGCTGTGTGCCTACCTGCCACCAATCATATGCTGAATTGAGTATAAACAATGGTGTTCGTATCTGCGGCACCACATATTGCGGGAAGAAACACTGGAGATTGATGTGCTTATATTAGTTAAACTGGAGATGATATGACTAAAAAACAGTGGAGATGATATGGTGAGAAGGAATATAGCATTCAACTCAACCAGACTTACAAGAGCTGGTTTCAATCTTGAGGTGCAGGATGCTGGCAAGTTCTTAGCTGATCCCTGAAGAGAAGATAAAAATACTGAATCAGCATTCTGTTCCCCAATAAGCAGAAATTACCTATGGTATTTAGAAAGGTTCTATTATAGCTAATTGGTCACTTTTGCTGCAATAATGGCAACAGTATACATGATTATGAAACATAAGAAACAATGTCAGAACTTCTGCTATGTTTCTACAAGACAGCATACATGCAATGTGACCACTTCATTGAAGTAGGATTGTATGTGTGGTGCTCCAGAAATATCCTTCCTGTGATGAAAAAACATGCTGTTAGGCAGGCATTAAAATAAGTACGTAACTAGTTTCTGTAGTTAAGCTACATGGTTTGCTTATGGGGTCCTATAAGGAGCTTACGTATTGACAAAATAACCAGCATCTGAAAGACATTTCACTTTAGTACCCATAGGTAGCAAAGCTCGGAAGCTATCACAGTGCATGATGGAAGCCAATCCACCAGCTGAACAACCAGAAAGAAGAGCCTATGGAGACACATCCATACAAGTTATTCAGAAACATTTATTAACTAGAAGTTAAAAAGTGGAAATGTGTGAATGAGTTGCATCCACAAGAAGCCAAAAAGTGGACAGATGTTGGAATAAATCTCACAGTTTCTGCGTTTTTCATTCCTTTGGCTAATAAATCTTCAATCACAGCAAGCCAAATCCTTGCTCCTCTGAAGTGAAGATTAGTAGCCTGGTCAAATACTATCCGATTAAAAATAAAAATTCTGTAATCTTAAATAGGTTCCCACTAATCTGAAACAACTTACATGGTTTACCGCCTGAGTATCACCAGTAAATGATGATCCGTCACAATATCTGATCTTAACTCTATTCCAGTTGTAGAAATCTACAAATTTATATAGGATATAAGAAATGGATAAAAGCCAAAATTCAACAAGAAATTCAGTACTTGATTATACCTGGATTAAATTGTCCCCTGTTGCTCATAATCCCTGAGAAAGCAATTTCCTTGGCCATGCGTCTAGATGAGCCTAAACGACTATTCTTTCGAGCAAGGCAACTTGTTACATTGTTGCACCATCCCCCTCCCTAATAGCACAACCAAAAGATGTATCATAACATGATACAGATTTGATATAAGATAATCCTGAGATTATCATTCCAGTTAACATTATATGAAATTAACCATGTCAAATCATTAAGACGTTAAAGCTAAGTGATTTTTGAAACTCGGAATGCTTCCAACTCTTATTAATGATCTTAAGCAGCACTTGAAAACTTGGATCCAACAATTTCTTTTTCCGAAACTTTTTACCTGTCTTACATCTTTCAAAACACCAAAATACAAAATTTTGTTATTGGTTTCTTTTGTCAGAGAAAAAAAAAGGAATTGGATTGCATAAGATTACAAACCTCAAAGTCAATCAACCAACTATTGATTCCTGTTCCAGAACCTCTATCTAAGTGGTAAGCTGGTGGACTACCATCCAAACAAACTGCAGATACATATCAAAGTTCCAAAAGCATTAAAAGTTTGCAATTAATAGCAAGCATTTTCCATTTCTTCTAATTATTGAGATTAAAAACACTTAATTTCTTACCAGCTCCTTTTGCTACGGCATTTTTTACGTACGTAATGCCAACCAATCGGCCTTCAGTTTTTAGAAGCAACAGCAAACAAGCTAAAAAATTCAACCATCTGCCTGGTCTTGAATTTAGCATTCTGCGGTAGCCAAAAGTAATTACTCGATCAGCACAATAATTGAGAAAGAAAAACAAAAGCTTACTGAAAAAGCAGAGAGTGGCGGTGAAAAGCATAGATTAGAAACATGAATTTTCCTGGCACGTAATTGTGCGGTACACACTTTACCAGTACAAGATGGAGCACTGATTCCCTATCTGCAGAGAATCTATGCATATTATTACCACAATGGCAGATCCAGAAGCTACTGTTGTTATCATTGCATATTGAACAAAAAAGCCAAATCACATAATGGGGTGATCCGACAATTAAAAACTCAGCTCCAATGCACCGTGTCCATCAGTAAAGCAATAACCATATAGTGCCACTATGAAGTTCCATTTTTTTAATATGACTATTCTCAACAGCTCATGAATAAGAATATAAGATTCCTCAGGCTTCCTTCAATGGGAAACAAAGACAGAAAGAACAAATTGCCCACTTGGAAACACATTCTGCACATCAACAATCAGCATACAAATCTTAATGACAGGAGTACACGTCAACAGACAACAACAGAACACCCTGCAACAAGGGATCACTGTTCTACCGGAATGCTTCACATTTCAGCTTCTTCCAACGAACACCAATCAGAGGAACAGAAAGAAGGAGATGGAGAAAGGAAAGTTCTTTGGAGAGCAAATCACACGCTCATGCTTACCTGTGGGATCAAAATCTGGGGATGGAAACGTTTGGTAGAGAATGTGAGTGACACCCAGTTCAGTTCACCGGCAGACAAGTTTAGAACAACGGTGTGTACTGAAAAACGAAGGTCAGAATTCAGAAATCTACCGTTGTGTGTGCGTTTCTAAAAATGCCTTTGTTTTGGTGCGAAAAGAATAGAGAGAGAGAATCCAGCAGCCGACACACATTCGATGAAAAACACATACATGCGCACATTATAGGATTGGTTTGGTTTCATAATTTATAAGGGGGCATGTCTCGGGTTACGGGTCAAATTTACCCGACCCTGGAACATAGCGGCTAAAAGCAAGTGACATTGAATAGTTAAACTTTTCTCTTACAGCATAAAAGTTTTGATGATCTCATTAATTGTTGTAGCTCCTTGAGAGAAAATGTCATGGTGAAATTTTAACACCACCATGCTCGTAGCACCAGTGAAGCGTACGAGTATTTTGAATTTGATTCAGGCCAAAAACAAATTATGATGTGAAAACAACAGGAATGCCGGTGTGTAGGGACAAGATCTTCTGTCTAATGTTACTTTGTTTTATTTTATTTTATGAAATCTCAGCTATTTATTTTGTGGGATTCATGTGAGACTTACATTTGACCCATATAAATAAATAGCTGAAATTCATTGGACACAATAAAATACCATAATATTAAACAAGAGATCTGGACTCCGATACGTAGTGCTCGAGACTTGGATAGTGTCCAAAACAAGAAAGAACCATGGGAATGTCGAACATGGATTATTTATATACTTGTCTAACTCCTATTTGTTAAAGCTGGCTTGGAGACAAATGTGATTGGTCCTTGACGATTATGAAGTTGGATCCCGTTAAAAGTTGAAAAAAAAAACACCAAATTTTCATTGTCGTGAAATCTAAATTAAGATTGGAGCGCCAATCACGGTTTAAATGATATAATTATGTGTCCTAATGAAATTTTAGTCGTATGTTTTTTTTTTCTAGTCTTGAATATCCTTTTTCGAATAAAAAAAAATTAAGTTGGGACTCGGTGAGAATCATGATTGAGATTGGGTCATGCTATTACCAGAAGGCTTGGTTAGGTCATCCTTTACCAACAAGTCGTAAATTTGTCAACATGTTCGGCCATGACCATGCCTAACCCAAGACGAGTATCTTTTACGTTTTCTAGTTTGTTTTGAAACAGTCCGTCTATGACCTCTAGACCATACGGCATACGAAAGAAAACAGTGCTGTTGGAGTTTAGTGGGACGGTTTTTTTTTTTAATGACAAAAAAACTAGAAAAAAATTGTCAAATCATGCTGATTAACTTAAATATGTAGTTATAATTTGTTAGATGATTGTATATAAATCCTTTTGTGAATCATTACATACCCTCTAAATATTTAAAATATTGAATTCAAAATTTTTAATGATCAATCAATTAGGTCTATTATTAGTTTGTTTCGTGAGTTATATATAATCTGTGTTATTATACTAATTATTAATTTGTGTTAGTTTTCCCGATTAACAAAAAATGAGATTGGAAATAGCTAAGATGAAATAAATCTATACTTAATTGTTGTATTTTATTGTGTTAATTTAAAGATTTATTATTTACGAAAGATAATTATTGTAAGTTATTTAATAAAAAAGAGAACGAGACGGTACAAAACAAACACTAAAGCGTGATTTTGGCGGCAACTCCTCCAGCTAACCGTTGGGTGAGTCTTGCCGCTATAATTACCAAACATTTGCATGGGCACAAGCCCTACGTCTCCTTTTTCTTTCCCTTTTTCCTTTAATGGTTTCACAAGATAAGGAAAAGCCAACTTCACTTTATAAGCTTCTTCTTTGCATCAGATTCCACGGCATTCCCTTCAGTATATATGGTGGACCTTGATTTGATTTGTATCTATATAACATTTGGTTTAATGGAATACATTTTTCTATAAAGAAGAGCTGCGTTTCTTATATACATCACACACAAATTTATTGAAAAAGAAGTCAGTTTTATCATAACCTAATGGTTTATCAACATCATTTATCTTCAATTCAACCACTTGTTGAGTTTAATCCCGGAAATGATTTTAGTTCACATGGGCGTAATTGATTGATCATTTGATTCTCAACACTGAAGAAGATGACAATTATGTTAAGGTTAAACCCACGAGATCCATGTAAATAAATAAGTTAGATACAATGACACGGTCTACAAAAAGTAGACTAGAGGATGTGGTTGAGTGTTAATTGGCGTGGCCGGGCTGAAAATGCGTATGGAATTGGCCTCGACAAGCAGTGTGTCACATCTGCATTTAGCACTGTTTAGATAAACTTCAGACGCTAGCTAGCTAGCTGCCTATGCCTTTTCTTTATCCTTTCATTCATGCTAATTTATACGTACCCCTAAGTCTCAAGTCACATCAACGGGAAATAGTTATGTTAGCTTATCCTCAAGGGCTAAAGATCAACTTGTATTTGAATTACGTTCACGCAATTTGCTTGATTAAAGAAATCAATGCCATACGCGGGAAATTCAGGAGAAAAGAAATATGTAGTTGTAAGGAAACTTGACTCAGATTGCACAATGGGAGAGCATCTCAAAGTTTTTGAGGTGTGAAATAGTGGGTTATGTGTAACTCCACTAGAGACCACCACCTTCGACACTGGTTTCCATTTTCAATAATTACAAGCTTTTATCAACTTTCTTGTAGGTTATGATTATGATCGACTTGATAAATCAGTAGCTAGTTGTACCAAAAAAAAAAAAAAAGATACATCAGTAGCTAGTGGCTTATTCATAAAGAAAGTGGATGTCTCTGAAATACGTATACAACTAAACCACATTGCATCACAGCTTTCTTAATTTGAGTTTGGGGCTAGGCAAGAGCCTGACGGAATCAATCTAGAAAAAAGAGATGTGTTATGTATACCTTCATTGGAATATGAAGTGCCTAGAAAGGAAGAGTATTTTAACGACAAAAAGGAAGCCGTCAAGAGTTTGGCAGCTACTGGATTCTAAACTCTTTTGGACCAGCAGTCGCTTGAGGTCCCCCGACGAAAGAACCAATCCTTCCCACCTCTCTTTGTCTTTCATCTGCTCGGTCCCAGTTACAGAAGAGGCCTAACTGGTATCCGACCTTCTCTTTCACGCAACTTTTCTGGCATTAATTGCTCTACAATGGAATTTGTTCAAGTTGTTACATGGGTCCCTTCCCTTAATTAACATGCTTATCAATAGTAATACTGCTACGAAGTACTATTAAAAACAGAGATATGATGAATATAACTTCATTTCGCTTAATGAGCCCGTTCTTCAAATTATTAGCCAACTCATGATTTCGTATACTTGTCTTCATTTGGGGCCAACTCATGATTTAGAATACTTATCCTCATTTGGGTTACAAGCTGACAACGTAACCAATTTACCAATAGGTTGTCAGATAATCGGTTGAAAGTTGAAACAACGGTTTACCGAAAATGACCGGCAACGAGACATATGTAGTTTGGATGCGACGCTACTTATTTTTAATTTGATCATTCATGGAAAATAAGAAAATGATACCGTTTTGGAAATCTTGTAAACCGATTGCGCAGACGTAGAGCAATAATTTTGATTTACAGACAAGAAGTCGCAGTCCGTGGACCAAAGACGACGTCGAAAGATTGCCAATTTATATTTTTGAATTTTGAGACTCGGAATAGTCATATCCAATCGTTGTATGGCATTAATGGACTGTGGAAGCTGCCTAATATAAAATGGTTGGCCATTGTAGGTGGCGACAAAAACTGCTGTCTGGCATTTGTAGACTCGTTCATTCTGCTTGAGTTGGCGATTTTGAAAAGAAAGATGGTGACCATATTACACGCACTCTTTTTTATCGAATTGACTCTACATGATTGGCGTGCAAGTTCAAAGTTCAAATCGACGAAGGGATCCTCTGGCCTTTCGTCCTACTTAAGTGGATGACTCAGATAAGAGAAAATCAGAATAGAGCTGCGGAAAGAGGAACAGAAGATCTGACCCCCAAATCGACTAACTGATGGTGACTCGTTATGTTGACTTGAGAAGGAAATAATACTTCAAGGTTGAAACTTGTGAAATGGGCTAGAAAACTCGTTCATTATCTACAGTTTAACATCGTTTCCTCATTTCTTATGCATCTGATTCAACTGTCATAAGCTTGGAAAGTCCCCTAATTTTATTGACATCAATGAATGGACTAAAACAAGGAGACGACATTGCCATGAAAAACCAGGCTCATCTCTATCCAACTTCAAGAATCACTCGTGCACATCTTCATCTTGGTGATAAAAAGCGATTTCCACCTTTTCTACCTTAGGAACACATTGGCGTCTAAGGTAGTGATTGTAGCGGCTTAACAAAGCTAATGAGTCATTATCGCCGTCATCACATACTGAAATTTCCAGTGACCACACTCTTGCTTCAACTTAGTTATTGGTTTGGGCTTAGACCTTGTAACGCTCCCTGCATCTCCTGTTCTCAACGGGGAATGAAAGTTATTCTCGGTTCCACACAATCTCTCTGTCTATCCCGAGTCCTGACACATTTTATGTGTTGAAGAAAAGATCAAGACAGACGAAGAAGAACAAGACAAAAAGGGACACAATCAGAAGTTCCAACAACCGATATTTTCAATAATAAACGCTAGCTGGAATAAGCAAGGATATACATTCGGTTACAACAGAAGGCATCTCTCAACCCTTCAATTTACTCTGTACCAAAGAACAGGTGTATGATCAATATTGAACCACCAATTGTATAGATGTACAGATGAATGAATAATAGATATAATACGTATTCTACACACATATACTCTCTTTACATGTTATCAAAGCTATTATTCACAAACATCAAAAATGGAAGAAAACTTTGGTTCATCATCATCCACCTTAACTGGAACATCATCATCCTCTCTTGATTTTTCTGCTCTAGTAAAAACTCTAAACTTCAGTCTTCCTATCAAGCTTGACAGACAAAACTTTGTAAACTGGAGAGCTCAAATCCTTGCAGTCATAAGAGCTCTTGAGTCTGAGAACTTTATCAAAACAACACCTCCTCTTTAGTTCATCAATGTAGAAACAAATCAAGTTATCGAAAACTCAGAATACAAAGCACGAAGGAGAACAGATCACCTACTGCTATGCTAGTGATTTTCAACCATTGGAGAAGAAGTAATAGGACAGATAAATCACTCAAATTCATCCTATCATGTCTGACAAATTTTAGAGAACCTTTATGCTCAAAACATTCATGGTTAGAGTTCTTCAACTAAGGCATCAACTTTTAACAATTAAAAATGGATCACTTACCATAATAGAATATATGCAGAAAGTTAAAACAATAGGTGACTCACTTCAAGTAGCGGGACATGCAATCACTGCGTACGAACTGATATTAAATGCCCTAAATGGCCTTGGTCATGAATATGATCATGTTTTGGTTTATCTAACACATTATACGAAAACTTCAACCTTGAAAGAAGTGCAATACTCTCTTATGATGCATGAAACAAGAATAGAACAGCTGAACACAATCAATCATAAAGAAATCTCACCACCTAATACTAACTCTACAACTTTCAATCAAAACAATCAACGAGGAAGAAGTGGATTTAGAAGAAGAGGAAATCATGGAAGAGGAGGCAGATGGAATAGAAACAAAATTTTTTGTCAACTTTGCCACAAACCCAGACATGAAGCACTAAAATGTCACAAAATGTTTGATATCTCTTGGCAAGGTAACACTACTCAACCATGGAGACAAAACTCACTCACTCACCAGACATAGCACAATGCACAAAACTTTCCTCAATCCTATTCGACTCAAAATCAGCATAGATATCCATCATCAAAAGCAATCAATAACAACACATGGCTCATAGACAGTGGTGCTACAAATCATGTCACAGTAGACCTTAATAATCTGTCAATAAGTTTAAAGTACGGTGTAAAGGATCAACTCACTATTGGTAATAGTAATTCTCTTCCTATTGCAAATATTGGTTCATCCTAAATACATTTCCTAGATAACACACACACTTCTTGCATTAAAACAAATTTTGCATGTTCCAAGCATAAACAAAAATCTCTTGAGCATTTCTAAACTTACCAAAGATAACAAAATTTCTGTTGAGATTACTAGTGAAAGTTGTTTGTTTAAGGACAAAGCAACAGGGAAGATTCTGCTCAAGAGAGTGCTTCAGGATGGCCTCTACAGCCTCAAAGCCACTAAATCGACCAACAAAATCAGACCAGTCATGCAAAATATTCCGAGTCTAGTTTTTCCCAACAAAAAGCCTCTTCTTTAAAAGGCTATCATTGTGAGCAAACATAGCATAGAAAAATGTCAATAGTTGGCATGCTAAATTAGGACACCCTTCTAGCAGTATCCTAAAATAAATTCTGAGTTCAATAAAGTCAATTTTAATCTCAAAGATTTGTCTCATTGTGATGCTTGTAAGCAAGGAAAATTACATTAAACTACCTTTTCAAACTTATGACATAATTGCTTAAAATAATCTAGAAATCATATACTCAGACATTTGGAGACCCTCTCCATATCTCTCAACCACAGGACATAAATACTATCTTATCTTTGTTAACGCCTACACAAGATTCACTTGGTTTTATTCCCTAAAATTAAAATCTAACACTTTATCAGTCTTTGTCAAATTCAAGACTAATGTTAAACTTCGATTGAACAGAAAAATCAAAGTTCTACAAACTGACATGGGAGGTGAATACATAGCTCTCTTACCTTACCTCTCAAAACATGGAATACAACCATGTTTCAGTTGTCCTTACACTCACCAATTGTGTTTCCGAAAGGAAACACCGACATATCACTAAAATAGGACTAATCCTTCTATCCCACGCTCACATGCCACTCATCTATTAGTTAAAAGCCTTCTCTACAACCACTTATCTTATTAATAACCTCCCATCTCCTAGACTAAACAATCTCTCATCATTTGAAAAGTTGTATAACAAAATTCCAAACTATCTTCACCTCAAAACTTTTGCCAGTAGTTGCTTTCCTTATCTTAGATATTACTCTAATCATAAATTCGAGTTTCATACCACAAAATGTGTCTTCCTTGGGTAAAGCTAAATGCATCAAGGTTACAAATGCTTAACTAATCAAGGAAAAATCATAATATCTCATCATGTTGTATTCAACCAGGAAGAATTCCCATTTCCTCAACTTTTCCCTACACACTCAAATCATCCTACAGCCTCATCAAATCTTCCTACCTTCAATCTGACCTCAACTCTGAATGGTTCAAAGGTTGTCCCAACTCACTCTCCTGCTGCAGGATGTTCTCCCTCAACTGAATCCTGGAACAGATAGGTAAACTCTCAAAACCCTTACTTACCATCACACTGTACAACTTCTCTAAACAATCAAAATACTTCACCTAACCCCATTTTCTTAAGCACAGCAAACACTAAACCAAATCCTTCATTTCCACTCACACAAAATATTATGGAGCAGATTAGTGGGATTCTATGAAAATGTCATCAAAATGGAAATTAAGAATAATATAGAGGAGGCTCAAACCAAACCTCAAACTCTGGGGAGTCCTTGCACCTGTAGATACAAAAAAAAAAGGATACGAGGAACGAGATATCCAAGATTCCACAGAAAGTAGGAAATATATAGAAGCTACTCTGAATTTTCTAAGCTATGATGTGTCTTTTTGCATAGAAGTTTAATGTAACATTTTGGTGCTTTTAAGTAGATTCGTTGTTTACACTTTTAAAAGAAAAAAATCCGTTTCCCTAATTTTCTACAAGGAAATTCTATAGATATTTCACTTCAGAGTAGCAGACTACTAACCGTGCACGTACAGAAACAGAATCACAGTGATAGGATATTATAACTCATATTGCTAATCAGTGTTAAATTTGAAAAGAAAACACGAACTCACAACATAGATAACAAAAAGCTGAAGAAAATAATAACATAGCAAAGTGAATGAACAGATCACCGACGTCTGTACGACTATAATCCAAAACTCTTCCTAAAATTCAAAAGTAAAAGAACAGAAATATAAGAAGAAAAATACTGTTAAAAGATCTAGGGAAGATATTGAGAACTTGGGCGTTCTATACAAATTAAAAGAGAGCAGAGAGTAGACGCAAGGAAGACCGAAGATCAAAGATCAGCTAAGAATCTACGGTTTCAGAATACACAAATTCATTTCACGGTGTTACTAATTCCAACGCCTGTACTGTAGTAAAAGTAACAAACTAAACCACAAACACTGAAATCGGTAGCCCAGAAATCGGTTTCCGGTGAGTATAAGAGAGAAGGGAAAGGAAGGAACAACTGGAAGTCATAGGAATGGGTGGAATCGGAAGGTAGACAAGCGCGGTCTGTGTCTCTGTGTGATTATTAAGATCACTCCGGAGAAAAACAATTCCTGTAGTTTGCCACTTACCAAACCACCCATATCCAATGAATTCCGGAAGCTTATCTCCCTATCCCAATACTCCCTTCACTTACATACCCTCAAAGTCTCTTGTTTTAGTAGCTTATATGCAATTTTGTGACATGGGTTTTGGAGCTCGAACCGGTGGGTAGAGAAAAGACTGAACGTTGAAGATAAATAGATGAGATTTCAGATTTGGTTAGCGGTGGAGTGGAGACTGACTGGTGGGCTTCACGTGGTATGTAATGGGGAACTGAAAAAGTCAAAAGAGACTTTGAGTGATTTTTTGAAAAAGAAAAAAGGGGTTGTGGACCTAGATGAGATCTCGTGACGGATTTTAATTGTGCGTTGATTACGATGAAAAAAGGTAACTTTGAGTTGCATTGAAATTGGACGGCAGTCGAATACCGAAAATTATTATTTTTAAGTTTACGAGATATCTTAGGAGTATTTTAATTGTGAGAAGGCGTTTTTAAGTTATTTATTTTTAGACTAATTTTTGCTTGCATTAGGTCAGCTTGTAAGGGATAAAGTGTTGGCTAAATAAATTATTCTATTTTCAAGATTCGAACTCGAAACCTCTGATTAAAGGATGAGAGTGCTGAATAACTCACACCAATCTATTTGATTAAATCTAAAATTATTTTTAGATGTAAATAATTTAAAAATATTTTCTTATAATTGCTTAAAAAAAATGTCTTCTTGTACTAAAAAAAGTAATGGCATCCTTTATCCCATTATCTTTTTTTTCCCCTAAAAACCTTTTTAAAGTATCTTTTTTTTCTTCTAAAAGTCTTTTAAAGATTCTCCGTGTATAAGTGAGGTTATACAAACATATAGAAATCTTTAAATAAACTCTTTAAAACAATTTTAATTAAAAATTTACAAACACATTATTATTAAATTCAGATTCTAGCTAAACTAATTATAAATTAATTATTTAAATCAAATTTAATTTATTTGAATTGGAGTTCAAAGTTGAGTTATACTATTATATTAGTCTCGATTAATACTGCGAGCGTTTTATTTTTGATTTGGGAGTGAGACCCGCACTTAGAGGTTTTTACCCCTTTGGTCACACCTTCTTCGAGGCCATTCATGAATACGGGAGTTGAACTCATGACCAGAGTTTTGTTGGGTCTGAGACCACGCCACACCATCGAGCTAAAACCTCTAGGTGTGGGTCCCACTCCCAAACCAAAGGCTTTTTGGTTTGGGTGGGACCAGACTACCACACTAGAGTTTTGTCCTTTGGTTCACTGAGTCTTGACGTGCGAGGTTTATAGAGTCAAACCCGCGACCTCGAGGTTTTGTTGGGTGCATCTAATACGTAGCTCAGTGGTGTTAGGCGTGGTCTCAGACTCAACAAAACCTCAGTCATGAGTTCGACTCCTGCAAACCCTCGCACGTCGGAGACCTGGTGAACCAAAGGGGACAAAATTTCTAGGTGTGGTGGTACAAGTCCCACCTAAACCAATTTTTAATCAAAGTTTTAAACAAATTTTAAAAAATTAAAATTAAAAAGAAAAATTTCAATTTTAATACTGCTTTTTAAAATGTTCTTAAATAATAAAAGAGAATTCTATTTTCCACTTTTTATAAATTGATTAAGAAAATAAAAATAGGGTAATTTGAATAATTATGAATTTTTGTTATAAGAGACAAAGGTAAAATTACTTATAACGTTCGTTTTGTAAAACTGAAAGTCTTGACAAATTGCTCGTTCCGGCTAAAATAAAAGTATCCACCAACTTGGTTTTTATAAAAATTTGGGTATGCTTACTCAATTTTTTAATAAATTAACTTTATTTAATTAATTTTCTTTAATTATGCCATAACTAAAATAGAATGATACACTTAATCTAAATAAAATTTAATTATCAAGGCTAAAATGATGACATCTAAGAAGATTTTTTAATCCTTAGAAAAATTTAAAATGCATAAATATTTTGTAATATTCAAATTGTAATAGGTGAAGAAGAAATTATACTTTCTGTTCATTAATTTTCATGATTTTCGTTGTGAAAAGTAAACTTTAAACTAGTTTTCATTCATATTGTATTTCCTCGTTACTTTTATCTCCTTATATAAAAATAATAACAATATCTAAATTAAAGAAAATATGATGGGCGAAAAAATATGAATTAGTAAGAGTATTAAAGAAAAATTAGCTATATTTATATGAACAACTATAAAATCTTTTAAGTATAAAAGTTATATGTTTGTTGATGAAAGGGTCTAACATCTATAGTTAAATATTAGTTAAATTTTAACGTATTTAAATTAAATCTTAACATTTTATAAACGTTATTTAACCTTATACGAATGAAAATTCTAACAGAAACTTTACAATTTCATCATTAAAAAAAACATTTTACCTTTAAAATGGGCCCACAGTGTCACAAGACCTGGTCATAAATTTTAAAATTTTAAAATATTACAATAATTATTTTATTATCTTAATTAATAAAATATATTCTTAATTATTTTTAAATTAACTAAATATTATAACTAATTAATTTTTTTTCCTAACAAAATTCTTAACCCTAATTTTATAATCCCTAAAATTCACCACCAGCCCTAATTTACTCTTCATTATCCTTCCACTGTCTTTTCTTCTTCTCTAATTGCAACGATCTTCTGACGACTTCTTCACCTCTTTTATTTTCTTCAGTAACATATTCTTTTTTTTCATCTTTCTTTTGACGCTTTCCTTTCCACGACCATCTTCATTACCAAAATACTTGTCTGAGTAGTTCCACATATATAAATTAAGGTTTATTTATTATGTATAATTGCTCCCACTGTTGGTTTTTATCACTTTCTCAAATATCATCTTTACTACTAGACATTTAAGTCGAGTTAGGAACTACAAGACTCAGCTGGATTTGTTTTACCAAAACATTGTTGTTCATTGCACTAGGACTATTATTATACTATTTTGGGTAACAATTACAGAAGTAGATCAATAACTAATGTTACAACATCATTAGACTTTAAAAAATTAAAAATTGATGACAACATTTGATAAAGTCATCTAAAACATAACTCATCTTACAAGGTAGTTGAAAACCAACTATTATAGTGGACAAGCATGAGACCTATAAGAATACTCTTGCAAACATGCAATTAGTGCAATCCATTACTCAAAACAAACATATAGTTATCGGACATAAGGTTTGTATGGATATTCTTGGAAACATATGATTAGTGCAATTTATCAATTAAAACAAAGGTTGAAGACATTCGTAGATTTGTGTTATAAGAGGAGTCAGTTCCTAAGTTTGTATGACCATGTATTACAACCTATTAGGAGTATTTGGCCTTCAAACAACAAAGGGATGATACATCCTCTAGTTAAAATAGGCCAAGTAAACCCAAAATTGCAAGAAGGAAACTAAATGAGCCAAAGAAATTTAAAAAACCAAACAAATTATCTTATAAAGGACAAGTGCATAAATGTAGGAAATGTGATAATTTCGATCACAACTTTAGAAATGCAATAAGGACGACTCAACGTTACATAATGAGGCTTTTCATAGGTATGTAAACCTTATTTGATTCATATGAATATGATTTTTAAATTTTGCATAAATTATTGTTTATCAGGTTATCACAAAGGCAACTTCACAGGTATATTTCCCTTTAGTTATTATCAATTTATATTGTTTTTAATAATTGGTGAATTTATGTTTATTGAAAAATAGATAAACAGAGCAAAAAGAGTCGATAACAAAGTAATATTGTAACGATTGTATTTTTTATTAATTTATCTTAGTTGAAACAATTAACAAATGTGGTTCTAGTGTTTCTTTTATCAGTTTGCTAGGTTGCTATATCTAGACATATCAATAAAAGAGAGTTTAGAGATGTTGATCCACATACTTTCAAATTATCATTTGAATAAAGAGATTTACAATTCAGAATACATTCTAACATTATTTCACAACAATTACAAGCTGAAGCAAACAAAAGGAGAACATCATTAACACCGTCATCACAAGAATAAGCTCACAGTCAAGTACAAGTGAGGGAAACGATGTGGATTCACAATGCATTTGACCTTTTGATGTATGTCATGCTGTGAAAATGGGCATTTGATTATTGTTTTGTATAAACAATCTATTTATGTTAGGCATGTCTTTTTATGCTTGACCAATATAAACTATTAAATCTTAAGTAAATTAATTTTATAAATGTACTTTGTCTTCGACTTCTTATTATGAATTCTTTAGTGTTTATAAGATTTATGAGGAGTGTTCATTTTGTTTGTTTAGAGAATTTTGATTTTTGTAGTCTTTTGAAAGCCAATAGGAAGCTGTGGGATAAGGCTTTCAATAAGAGGCTAGTTTTATTCCACTGTATGAGCAAAAATAATTTTTACATAATCCAAAGCAGTAACTATTGATTTTCAAGTTGTCTAAGATACACTTATTTGCAAAATTTTTAAACAAAAGGAAGGGCAAATGAAGCAAAAGAAATTGACCCAAAAACTCAACAAGCCCTATAGTTTCATAAGAACTACTTACAATGAAAGAATCGAAATTTAGAACTGTAATTAAAGTTGATAAAAGTCAAAAAGAAATTCCAAAACTACAATTAAAAAAAGTTATCTTAGTTACTGAATAAAGCATTTACTTAAGGATAGTGGCTAATTCAACCAAGAAATTAGTTTGTAACAATAAACTACGTATTACACTTCCCTTTCACTAAGAAACATATGGTATTTTAAAATTTGATTATAATTTACATCGAGTTATTTATACATAACATAATTTATATAAAATATAATTCAATTTCATTTTTCTATAACAGAGTTGAAAATAACAAGTACTCCAAGACAATAAATCTTATTACAGTATTCATTAATATGAACTTCTTCTTTTTTTTCTTTTTGCCAATAAATTTATGTCTTGCTTCATGAGCTTTATTTTTCTTCAAACTTTTAGTTGTGCTTGTTTTAGTAGTAATTTTTTCCAACTATTATTATTTCAATCCCTTCTTTAATATTGATACTTTTCCTTAATTTTGAATAACTTCGACGACTCTTTCGGTAAATTTGTCATCATATTATTTGAAAAAAGTGATTCTCTTAACTTGAAATATTATACTTTATTATATAAACTTCAAACACAAGTTTTAATCTAATAACAATTATATTCTCACCAGATAGTTGGGAATTATATAAAATTCAAACACAAGTTCTTAATCTAATAACAAATATATTCTCACCAGATAGTTGGGTATTATATAAACTTTAATCACAAGTTCTTAATCTAATAACAAATATATTCTCACCAGATAATTGGGTATTTATAAAATCTTCGATCGTAATTATGATCACTCTATAAAGTCATTAACGTGGCTTTTAACCCACAATAGAAAACTACATTTTTCAACATTTAAAATTATTGTTCTATTAGTAGATGATAAGGATTTGATAGGTTTAGAAGTTTTCAATGTAATAATCACACCAATAAGAAATAGAAAAATTTTGTAGTTTTCTCACCTAGTAGATAGAGCATAACTTGAAGCCAGATTAACAAAATAGCATGACTAGAAAAATAGCATGATCAGTATACATATAAAATGGACATTAAAGATACAACTTGACCAAGATACATATAAGCAATATGACTATTTTACTAGAAAAGTTAGAGTGGAATTACACTTTTAACTAACAAAGTTGCAGTTATATTTTTAATCTAGTTCACATCTTTTAGAACCTAGATTAAAAGATATTAGACAAGAGTACAATTCCTTGCTATGAATAGGAACCATCATTACAACAAATTGTTGAATGATTACTTTTTTTTGCCACGAATTTAGTCTTTGGCTACAATTCTGAAATCCCATAGCCAAAGACTAACATAACCTCCAACTTTCAACAATTTGTTGGTTATTTAACACTTTAAATAGCTAAAAAGATTTGACAATGTTTTTTAACTATGAATTTATTTTTGTAGCAAAATGTTTTAACTACAAAATATTTCCTGCAGCTAATAATATTTGATGACCTTTTTTAACTGTTAACTTATTTTCGTAGCTAAAAACCTTTCGGTATGAAATATTTTTCGTAGATAAAACACACAAGTCCCTTAATTATCAGCCACCATATTGAATTTTATAGTTAAAAATTTTTTCTAGGAAAATATTTTCGTAGCAAAATAAGATAACAATGAAAACGATGTCTTTTATAAAAACACTCCTCCTTTATTTCTTCTTTCGGCCTTCTTTGTATTCCAACAGTTCCCTCGTTTATTTTCTCCAGCAACAGCCGCATCTATCTTCTCCAGTAGTATGTTTTCTTCAGCAGCTCCCTCTTTTGTTTCATCTGTTTCTAGGTATGTTATGCACAAACCTTCTCTCTAAGCTTCTGGTCTCTCTAGCGTGTTTTGATGAATGCTAAAACCTAACTTCTATAATTCAATTATAATAATAAAATTGAGGTCTTTATTGTGTGTCATTAATCTGTGTAATTAAACCTAAGCTTCTGGTTATATCTATGACATGCTTTTGTTTCTATTATGTGATGAATATTTTATTTTTCTGAATATGTATGTCTCTGAAAATATTAACTGCTCCAATTTTATTAGTTTTTAGTTTTAGCCTTTAACTAGTTTTCTTGACTTTGGTTAGCAAGTTGAAGCTTAAAATTTGTTAGTCAGTGGTTCTATGTTAGCGAGTCATGTAGGAAACAATTGAATATGAGGACAAGAAGTCCTTAGTCAACGAGTTATGTAGGAAATATCACCATAATTATACTTTCGACGAGGTTTTAGTGATGTCTCTTCTTTTTTTGCTACTAACGAACAGAGAAGATAAAGAAGTTTAAGCTCGCAAGACACTGACTCCCTCATGATCCTCCACAAGAAGAGGATGTAATTGAACCGGAGGGTTTTCACAATAAGTAAGTCCCTGAGGTGATGAATGCGCCAAGTCAGCAAGTCGATCCACACAGCGGTTACCTTTGTGGCAGATGTGCCGAATGTCAACAATCTGCCCCCTTTAATCAGCTTCAAACAATCACTAACAAGAGTATGATAAGGGTTTGAATCGATTACTCCACTTCGAAGGAACAGGACAGCAATCGTAGCATCAAGTTCTACAATCAATTTTCTAGTATTGCACAATTTTGCCAAAAGCAAACCTTAGCAGAGTCCCCATAGTTCAGCATCAAGACTCCCTGAAGAGCTAACATTTAACATAAAACTTGCCACCCACATGCCATTTGAATCCCAAATCAATCCACCTGCTGAAGTATGACCATCAACAAGTCGTCTGGACCCATTGGTATTTTGTAAAAAGGGGGAGTTGTCGTGTTAAAGGTAGGGGGACGCCAAACTATCATTTGACCAGAATTATTCAACGTAGTTGCTGGGCAAGTTTTAGCAACAGAGCAATCAGCTGCCAATGTGATGACATACTGCACTATGATTTCCACACTTGGGTGAATCACAATATCTAGTATGACCTTATGGAATAGGGTGAATCAAAACCGTTCATGTGGATCGATTTGTTTCAATATAAGATAAGGTCTCAGCAACTTGAGAAAATGGGAAAGGCCCCTTAGGATCAACTATGGCCTTTACCTTTCCACTCTCCAAATAGGGATTTAGTTTCTTCAATATAGCTTCATCGGAGGTAACCACAAATTTAAAACCAAGTGATGTGCCCCAGTTATTTCCTAGGGAGGAATTAAGAGTATAGTTTGTCACCTGATTGTTACAAACACGATGGAGCATATCTACTCTCCTTATAGCAACAAGTAGGCATGTCGATGTAATCATAAATAACAAAGTTGAAAGCACATCCTTCCCTATCTTCTGAATCATTTATAAATGTTGAAGTTCTAAAGGCTTAATTTTTTTGATTGATTGAAACAAGAAATGGGATTAAGTGAAGTTGAAGATTTCATCCCAGTATCCTAATGTTGACATTGAGGTGCTACAACCGAATAAGAAAGGTAAGCAGTTTCAAGGACAACTTTTCTTATTTCGAGTTGGAGTATGTTATATGTAATTAACTAAAAAAGGGTGATCAAATCTTTAATCAATTTATGGTATTGACAAAATTGTCTAACAAATTTCTTCTATCATTTGACCAGAATTGTTGTGTTGGGGTTAGGGGGGACACCAAACTATCATTTGACCAGAATTATTCAACTTAATTGCTGGGCAAGTTTTAGCAACAGAGCAATCAGCTGCCAATGTGATGTCATACTGCACTATGATTTCCACACTGGGTGAATCACAATATCCAAGAAGACCTTATGGAATAGGTGAATCAAAACCGTTCATGTGGATCGATTTGTTTCAATATAAGAGAAGGTCTCAAAGAACTTGAGAAAATGGGAAAGGTCCCTCAGATCAACTATGGCCTTTACCTTTCCACTCTCCAAATAGGGGTTTAGTTTCTTCAAAATAGCTTCATCGAAGGTAACCACAAATTTAAAACCAAGTGATGTGCCCCAGTTAAGGCCACTGCACATCCTCCTTCTTTTATAGTTTTCATTGCTCTATCACATTACCCTACCATTTATTGTATCACACCAATCAAACATAATAAGAATTCAATAACTAATTCTTGTATACTATACAAGAGGTGCACATCAACAATTTTTTGCAATTTATATTATACATGTTGCTAATGCATGAGATGTTTAATGTTTATAATTTGCTAATAATAAACTTACTTGGACCTAATTTTTTTTAACTTTTTATCAATGTTGATGCATCGATGAGATCATCTTACGCATGTCAATATCAAAGTTTAGAAGCTTTTTTCCTGCACTTCCCACACAAATTTTGCAAGTTGTAGCATTCATTACATCTCCTTTACACAATGCCTTTTTATAGACTGTATCAGGGTTGTGTCCAACAGAGTTGTTATAAAAACCTATCAATGAAGTCTTCCAAGGTAGGATTTGTATAAATTTCTTAAGGTTATTTCCTAGGGAGGAATTAAGAGTATAGTTTGTCACCTGATTGTTACAAACACGATGGAGCATATCTACTCTCCTTATAGCAACAAGTAGGCATGTCGATGTAATCATAAATAACAAAGTTGAAAGCACATCCTTCCCTATCTTCTGAATCATTTATAAATGTTGAAGTTCTAAAGGCTTAATTTTTTTGATTGATTGAAACAAGAAATGGGATTAAGTGAAGTTGAAGATTTCATCCCAGTATCCTAATGTTGACATTGAGGTGCTACAACCGAATAAGAAAGGTAAGCAGTTTCAAGGACAACTTTTCTTATTTCGAGTTGGAGTATGTTATATGTAATTAACTAAAAAAGGGTGATCAAATCTTTAATCAATTTATGGTATTGACAAAATTGTCTAACAAATTTCTTCTATCATTTGACCAGAATTGTTGTGTTGGGGGTAGGGGGGACACCAAACTATCATTTGACCAGAATTATTCAACTTAATTGCTGGGCAAGTTTTAGCAACAGAGCAATCAGCTGCCAATGTGATGTCATACTGCACTATGATTTCCACACTTGGGTGAATCACAATATCCAGTAAGACCTTATGGAATAGGGTGAATCAAAACCGTTCATGTGGATCGATTTGTTTCAATATAAGAGAAGGTCTCAGCAACTTGAGAAAATGGGAAAGGTCCCTCAGGATCAACTATGGCCTTTACCTTTCCACTCTCCAAATAGGGGTTTAGTTTCTTCAAAATAGCTTCATCGAAGGTAACCACAAATTTAAAACCAAGTGATGTGCCCCAGTTAAGGCCACTGCACATCCTCCTTCTTTTATAGTTTTCATTGCTCTATCACATTACCCTACCATTTATTGTATCACACCAATCAAACATAATAAGAATTCAATAACTAATTCTTGTATACTATACAAGAGGTGCACATCAACAATTTTTTGCAATTTATATTATACATGTTGCTAATGCATGAGATGTTTAATGTTTATAATTTGCTAATAATAAACTTACTTGGACCTAATTTTTTTTAACTTTTTATCAATGTTGATGCATCGATGAGATCATCTTACGCATGTCAATATCAAAGTTTAGAAGCTTTTTTCCTGCACTTCCCACACAAATTTTGCAAGTTGTAGCATTCATTACATCTCCTTTACACAATGCCTTTTATAGATCGATCGTGGTTGTGTCCAATAGAGTTGTTATAAAAACCTATCAATGAAGTCTTCCAAGGTAGGATTTGTATAAATTTCTTAAGGTTATTTCCTAGGGAGGAATTAAGAGTATAGTTTGTCACCTGATTGTTACAAACACGATGGAGCATATCTACTCTCCTTATAGCAACAAGTAGGCATGTCGATGTAATCATAAATAACAAAGTTGAAAGCACATCCTTCCCTATCTTCTGAATCATTTATAAATGTTGAAGTTCTAAAGGCTTAATTTTTTTGATTGATTGAAACAAGAAATGGGATTAAGTGAAGTTGAAGATTTCATCCCAGTATCCTAATGTTGACATTGAGGTGCTACAACCGAATAAGAAAGGTAAGCAGTTTCAAGGACAACTTTTCTTATTTCGAGTTGGAGTATGTTATATGTAATTAACTAAAAAAGGGTGATCAAATCTTTAATCAATTTATGGTATTGACAAAATTGTCTAACAAATTTCTTCTATCATTTGACCAGAATTGTTGTGTTGGGGGTAGGGGGGACACCAAACTATCATTTGACCAGAATTATTCAACTTAATTGCTGGGCAAGTTTTAGCAACAGAGCAATCAGCTGCCAATGTGATGTCATACTGCACTATGATTTCCACACTTGGGTGAATCACAATATCCAGTAAGACCTTATGGAATAGGGTGAATCAAAACCGTTCATGTGGATCGATTTGTTTCAATATAAGAGAAGGTCTCAGCAACTTGAGAAAATGGGAAAGGTCCCTCAGGATCAACTATGGCCTTTACCTTTCCACTCTCCAAATAGGGGTTTAGTTTCTTCAAAATAGCTTCATCGAAGGTAACCACAAATTTAAAACCAAGTGATGTGCCCCAGTTAAGGCCACTGCACATCCTCCTTCTTTTATAGTTTTCATTGCTCTATCACATTACCCTACCATTTATTGTATCACACCAATCAAACATAATAAGAATTCAATAACTAATTCTTGTATACTATACAAGAGGTGCACATCAACAATTTTTTGCAATTTATATTATACATGTTGCTAATGCATGAGATGTTTAATGTTTATAATTTGCTAATAATAAACTTACTTGGACCTAATTTTTTTTAACTTTTTATCAATGTTGATGCATCGATGAGATCATCTTACGCATGTCAATATCAAAGTTTAGAAGCTTTTTCCTGCACTTCCCACACAAATTTTGCAAGTTGTAGCATTCATTACATCTCCTTTACACAATGCCTTTTATAGATCATATCGTGGTTGTGTCCAATGAGTTGTTATAAAACCTATCAATGAAGTCTTCCAAGGTAGGATTTGTATAAATTTCTTAAGGTTATTTCTAGGAGGAATTAAGAGTATAGTTTGTCACCGATTGTTACAAACACGATGGAGCATATCTACTCTCCTTATAGCAACAAGTAGGCATGTCGATGTAATCATAAATAACAAAGTTGAAAGCACATCCTTCCCTATCTTCCAGAATCATTTATAAATGTTGAAGTTCTAAAGGCTTAATTTTTGATTGATTGAAACAAGAAATGGGATTAAGTGAAGTTGAAGATTTCATCCCAAGATCCTAATGTTGACATTGAGGTGCTACAACCGAATAAGAAAGGTAAGCGCTTCAAGGACAACTTTTCTTATTTCGAGTTGGAGTATGTTATATGTAATTAACTAAAAAGGGTGATCAAATCTTTAATCAATTTATGGTATTGACAAAATTGTCTAACAAATTTCTTCTATCATTTGACCAGAATTGTTGTGTTGGGGTTAGGGGGGACACCAAACTATCATTTGACCAGAATTATTCAACTTAATTGCTGGGCAAGTTTTAGCAACAGAGCAATCAGTTGCCAATGTGATGTCATACTGCACTATGATTTCCACACTTGGGTGAATCACAATATCCAAGAAGACCTTATGGAATAGGGTGAATCAAAACCGCTCATGTGGATCGATTTGTTTCAATATAAGAGAAGGTCTCAAGAACTTGAGAAAATGGGAAAGGTCCCTCAGATCAACTATGGCCTTTACCTTTCCACTCTCCAAATAGGGTTTAGTTTCTTCAAAATAGCTTCATCGAAGGTAACCACAATTTAAAACCAAGTGATGTGCCCCGCTTAAGGCCATTGCACATCCTCCTTCTTTATAGTTTTCATTGCTCTATCACATTACCCTACCATTTATTGTATCACACCAATCAAACATAATAAGAATTCAATAACTAATTCTTGTATACTATACAAGAGGTGCACATCAACAATTTTTTGCAATTTATATTATACATGTTGCTAATGCATGAGATGTTTAATGTTTATAATTTGCTAATAATAAACTTACTTGGACCTAATTTTTTTTAACTTTTTATCAATGTTGATGCATCGATGAGATCATCTTACGCATGTCAATATCAAAGTTTAGAAGCTTTTTTCCTGCACTTCCCACACAAATTTTGCAAGTTGTAGCATTCATTACATCTCCTTTACACAATGCCTTTTATAGATCAGATCGTGGTTGTGTCCAATGAGTTGTTATAAAACCTATCAATGAAGTCTTCCAAGGTAGGATTTGTATAAATTTCTTAAGGTTATTTCTAGGGAGGAATTAAGAGTATAGTTTGTCACCGATTGTTACAAACACGATGGAGCATATCTACTCTCCTTATAGCAACAAGTAGGCATGTCGATGTAATCATAAATAACAAAGTTGAAAGCACATCCTTCCCTATCTTCTGAATCATTTATAAATGTTGAAGTTCTAAAGGCTTAATTTTTTTGATTGATTGAAACAAGAAATGGGATTAAGTGAAGTTGAAGATTTCATCCCAGTATCCTAATGTTGACATTGAGGTGCTACAACCGAATAAGAAAGGTAAGCAGTTTCAAGGACAACTTTTCTTATTTCGAGTTGGAGTATGTTATATGTAATTAACTAAAAAAGGGTGATCAAATCTTTAATCAATTTATGGTATTGACAAAATTGTCTAACAAATTTCTTCTATCATTTGACCAGAATTGTTGTGTTGGGGGTAGGGGGGACACCAAACTATCATTTGACCAGAATTATTCAACTTAATTGCTGGGCAAGTTTTAGCAACAGAGCAATCACCGCCAATGTGATGTCATATCGCACTATGATTTCCACACTTGGGTGAATCACAATATCCAAGAAGACCTTATGGAATAGGGTGAATCAAACCGCTCATGTGGATCGATTTGTTTCAATATAAGAGAAGGTCTCAAAGAACTTGAGAAAATGGGAAAGGTCCTCAGATCAACTATGGCCTTTACCTTTCCACTCTCCAAATAGGGTTTAGTTTCTTCAAAATAGCTTCATCGAAGGTAACCACAAATTTAAAACCAAGTGATGTGCCCCAGTTAAGGCCACTGCACATCCTCCTTCTTTTATAGTTTTCATTGCTCTATCACATTACCCTACCATTTATTGTATCACACCAATCAAACATAATAAGAATTCAATAACTAATTCTTGTATACTATACAAGAGGTGCACATCAACAATTTTTTGCAATTTATATTATACATGTTGCTAATGCATGAGATGTTTAATGTTTATAATTTGCTAATAATAAACTTACTTGGACCTAATTTTTTTTAACTTTTTATCAATGTTGATGCATCGATGAGATCATCTTACGCATGTCAATATCAAAGTTTAGAAGCTTTTTTCCTGCACTTCCCACACAAATTTTGCAAGTTGTAGCATTCATTACATCTCCTTTACACAATGCCTTTTATAGATCGTATCGTGGTTGTGTCCAATGAGTTGTTATAAAACCTATCAATGAAGTCTTCCAAGGTAGGATTTGTATAAATTTCTTAAGGTTATTTCCTAGGGAGGAATTAAGAGTATAGTTTGTCACCTGATTGTTACAAACACGATGGAGCATATCTACTCTCCTTATAGCAACAAGTAGGCATGTCGATGTAATCATAAATAACAAAGTTGAAAGCACATCCTTCCTATCTTCTGAATCATTTATAAATGTTGAAGTTCTAAAGGCTTAATTTTTTTGATTGATTGAAACAAGAAATGGGATTAAGTGAAGTTGAAGATTTCATCCCAGTATCCTAATGTTGACATTGAGGTGCTACAACCGAATAAGAAAGGTAAGCAGTTTCAAGGACAACTTTTCTTATTTCGAGTTGGAGTATGTTATATGTAATTAACTAAAAAAGGGTGATCAAATCTTTAATCAATTTATGGTATTGACAAAATTGTCTAACAAATTTCTTCTATATCATCTACAATGTTTCATTTGAACAAACATTGGCTTGGTGGAAGTGGATGCCTTACCAAGGTTATGCCCTTGAAATTTATATGCTAGCAGTGGTAATTACTCTAGTAAATGGAGTTTAAGTTACTTTAGTATGACCTATGCTAAGTGCTAAGGAGTTGTCTAGGGAATAATTGGCTAAATGTATTTATTATTAAATGATGACACCTACACTACACAATTTGCTAAGGTAATAAAAAGAGAAAATGTCAATTCCTAGTGTATTAGCTCACATGATTGGCCAATAACTAAATAGAATCTTACACTTAATCTAACTAAAATTTAATTTTCAAGGTTAAAAAAGATGGCATGTGAGAAGACATTTTTTAAGCTTTGGAAAAATTGAAAAAATATTTTTTGTGTTGGCCAAATAGATAAATATACCTGTGAAGTTGCACTGTTTAAGGCAACTTCACAGGTATATTTCCCTTTAGTTATTATCAATTTATATTGTTTTTAATAATTGGAAAATTTATGTTTATTAAAAAATAGATAAACAGTGCAAAAAGAGTTGATAACAAAGTAATATTGTAACGATTGTATTTTTTATTAATTTATCTTAGTTGAAACAATTAACCAATGTGGTTCTAGTGTTTCTTTTATCAATATGCTAGGTTGCTATATCTAGACATATCAGTAAAAGAGAGTTTAGAGATGTTGATCCGCATACTTTCAAATTATCATTTGAATAAAGAGGTTTACAATTCAGAAGACATTATAACATTATTTCACAATAGTTACAAGCTGAAGCAAACAAAAGGCAACATCATTAACACCATCATCACAAGGATAAGCTCACAGTCAAGTACAAGTGAGGGAAACAATGTGGATTCACAATGCATTTGACCTTTTGATGTATGTCATGCTGTGAAAATGGGCATTTGATTATTGTTTTGTATAAACAATCTATTTATGTTAGGCGTGTCTTTTTATGCTTGACCAATATAAACTATTAAATCTTAAGTAAATTAATTTTATACATATACTTTGTCTTCGACTTCTTACTATGAATTCTTTAGTGTTTTTAAGATTTATGAGGAGTGTTCATTTTGTTTGTTTAGAGAATTTTGATTTTTGTCGTCTTTTGAAAGCTAATAGGAAGTTGTGGGATAAGGCTTTCAATAAGAGGCTAGTTTTTTTCCACTGTATGAGCAAAAATAAATTTTACATAATCCAAAGTAGTAACTATTGATTTTCAAGTTGTCTAAGATACACTTATTTGCAAAATTTTTAAACAAAAGGAAGGGCAAATGAAGTAAAAGAAATTGACCCAAAAACTCAACAGGCCCTATAGTTTCATAAGAACTACTTACAATGAAAGAATCGAAATTTAGAACTGTAATTAAAGTTGATAAAAATCAAAAAGAAATTCCAAAACTACAATTAAAAAAAGTTATCTTAGTTATTGAATAAAGCATTTACTTAAGGATAGTGGCTAATTCAACCAAGAAATTAGTTTGTAACAACAAAATACGTATTACACTTCCCTTTCACTAAGAAACATATGGTATTTTAAATTTTGATTATAATTTACATCGAGTTATTTATACATAACATAATTTATATAAAATATAATTCAATGTCATTTTCCTATAACAGAGTTGAAATTAACAAGTACTCCAAGCACAATAAATCTTATTACAGTATTCATTAATATGAACTTCTTCTTCTTTTTTTCTCTCTTTTGCCAATAAATTTATGTCTTGCTTCATGAGCTTTATTTTTTTCTTCAAACTCTATAGTTGTGCTTGTTTTAGTAGTATTTTTTCCAACTATTCTTATTTCAACCCCCTTATTTAATATTGATACTTCTTTCCTTAATTTTTAAATAACTTCGATGACTCTTTCGGTAAATTTGTCGTCATATTATTTGAAAAAAGTGCTTCTTTTAACTTGAAATATTATACTTTATTATGTAAACTTCAAACACATGTTTTTAATCTAATAACAATTATATTCTCACCAAATAGTTGGGAATTATATAAAATTCAAACACAAGTTCTTAATCTAATAACAAATATATTCTCACCAGATAGTTGGGTATTATGTAAACTTTAATCACAAGTTCTTAACCTAATAACAAATATATTCTCACCAGATAGTTGGGTATTTATAAAATCTTCGATCAGAATTATGATCACTCTATAAAGTCATTAATGGGGCTTTTAACCCATAATAGAAAACTACATTTTTCAACATTTAAAATTATTGTTCTATTAGTAGATGATGAGGATTTCATAGGTTTAGAAGTTTTCAATGTAATAATCACACCAATAAGAAACAGAAAAAAAATTGTAGTTTTCTCACCTAGTAGATAGAGCATAACTTGAAGCCAGATTAACAAAATAGCATGACTAGAAAAATAGCATGATCAGTATACATATAAAATGGACATTAAAGATACAACTTGACCAAGATACATATAAGCAATAGGACTATTTTACTAGAAAAGTTAGAGTGGAATAATACTTTTAACTAACAAAGTTGCAGTTATATTTTTTAATTTGGTTCACATCTTATAGAACCTAGATTAAAAGATATTAGACAAGAGTACAATTCCTTGCTAAGAATAGTAACCATCATTACAACAAATTGTTGAATGATTACTTTTTTTGCCACGAATTTAGTCTTTGGATACAATTTTGAAATCTCATAGCCAAAGACTAACATAACCTCAAACTTTCAACAATTTTTTGGTTATTTAACACTTTAAATAGCTAAAAAGATTTGACAATGTTTTTAAACTATGAATTTATTTTTGTAGCAAAATGTTTTAACTACAAAATATCTCCTGCAGCTAATAATATTTGATGACCTTTTTTAACTGTTAACTTATTTTCGTAGCTAAAAACCTTTCGGTATGAAATATTTTTCGTAGATAAAACACACAAGTCCCTTAATTATCAGCTACCATATTAAATTTTATAGTTAAAAATTTTTTCTAGGAAAATATTTTCGTAGCAAAATAAGAGAACAATGAAAACGATGTCTTTTATAAAAACCCTCCTCCTTTATTTCTTCTTTCGGCTTTCTTTGTATTCCAACAATTCCCTCGTTTATTTTCTCCAGCAACAACTTCATCTATCTTCTCTAGTAGTATGTTTTCTTCAGCAGCTCCCTCTTTTGTTTCATCTGTTTCTACGTATGTTATGCACAAACCTTCTCTCCAAGCTTCTGGTCTCTCTAGCGTGTTTTGATTAATGCTAAAACCTAACTTCTATAATTCAATTATAATAATAAAATTGAGGTCTTTATTGTTTGCCATTAATCTGTGTAATTAAACCTAAGCTTCAGGTTATATCTATGACATGCTTTTGTTTCTATTATGTGATGAATATTTTATTTTTCTGAATATGTATGTCTCTGAAGATATTAACTACTCCAATTTTATTAGTTTTTAGTTTTAGCCTTTAACTAGTTTTCTTGACTTTGGTTAGCAAGTTGAAGCTTAAAATTTGTTAGTCAGTGGTTCTACATTAGCGAGTCATGTAGGAAACAATTGGATATGAGGACAGGAAGTCCTTAGTCAACGAGTTATATAGGAAATATCACTATAATTATACTTTCGACGAGGTTTTAGTGATGTCTCTTCTTTTTTTGCTACTAACGAACAGAGAAGATAAAGAAGTCTAAGCTCGCAAGACACTGACTCCCTCACGATCCTCCACAAGAAGAGGATGTAATTGAACTGGAGGGTTTTCACAATAAGTAAGTCCCTGAGGTGATGAATGCGCCAAGTCAGCAAGTCGATCCACACAGCGGTTACCTTTGTGGCAGATGTGCCTAATGTCAACAATCCGCCCCCTTTAATCAGCTCCAAACAATCACTAACAAGAGTATGATAAGGGTTTGAATCGATTACTCCACTTCGAAGGAACTGGACAGCAATCATAGCATCAAGTTCTACAATCAATTTTCTAGTATTGCACATTTTTGCCAAAAGCAAACCTTGGCAGAGCCCCCATAGTTCAGCATCAAGACTCCCTGAAGAGCCAACATTTAACATAAAACCTGCCACCCACATGCCATTTGAATCCCGAATCAATCCACCTGCTGAAGTATGGCCATCAATAAGTTGTCTGGATCCATTGGTATTTACTAAAAGAACTGCAGTGCGAGGGGGGTGGGGGGGTGGGCAGGGTTGTTGTGTTGAAGATAGGGGGACACCAAACTATCATTTGACCAGAATTATTCAACGTAGTTGCTGGACAAGTTTTAGCAACAGAGCAATCAGCTGCCAATGTGATGACATACTGCACTATGATTTCCACTGTTGGGTCCGAGCTGCGAACCTAGGCCCAGCCTAGTGAACACACATGCATTCTGAGTTAATCTTATCCATAAGCAGAAGAATTTCATGTCATTACAATTCGAGTAAATTGAACCAACAATCTCAAATAAGTACAATACATATCGAAGTTTAAATCCAAAATACATGAGAATGCCCAATGATGGTATGCTTAGAGGGCTAATTAAAATTACTAACTTAAGACAAAAGCTCCTATCTATCTTGGAGTTTCCGATGCCTTGCAAGGGTCAATGATCGTCTCGTTCTGCACCTGAGGAGTGGGAGGTAATAGGGTGAGCTGCGAAGTTCAGTGACATATATATTTATAGCCATTGGCAACGAGCCACATAATCAAGCATATACATAAATATACACAAGCATATAGCAAGTCATCAATCTATCAATTGAATTACAATCTCATAGCCGTCAAAATGTCACAAGAGTATGCCATGATATCTTTGAGTTCGCAACATAGTAATTAATTATGCATTCTTCCTAATGGATCAATAATGAGATGCACAACAAGTGGCTCGAGAGTTCCGTGGAACGGATAAACCGAAGTTTATACCGTAAACTATCCGAGTCTGATTTCTCAGGATCTCGTGGCCTCAAACGGGCAGCCGGGAGAAGGCTATACGTCGACGTGCACGTGACTAACGATACGTTCCTCTCTCACCCAAACAAAGCACATAATCATTTGTTTCATGCTCAATGCATTTTATCAAAGCTTTCATACTTTTCATTCTTGCAAAATGCCATAATGTCCTTCAAACAGTACATAGTCATGATCACAATGCATTTGCAATATTTCTCATAATTCAACACAAGCAGTGTCACATGCATGCAAGCAAGCATACACATTTTGCCCATATACACAACAACCATAAATATACTGCCCACCTAATGTCGCTTGAGAATCTGACTCACTGTCGTCCTTCCTTTTGCGATTGGATCAGGTCGACTTGGTTTCCTATAACAAACCAAGTTTCCATTCAAATAACATTCAAAGGAAATATTCAAAAAGCTTAGAAAATCAAAAAATAAAAGCACTAAAAGTCTACATCTGACTTCCAACCAAATTTCCGAATCTCTAGGGGCAAAATCCAAACTTCCTTTCTTCATAAAACTTGTAGGCCTACGGCTCTAGTCCGCAACGAATCTAAAATCACCTCATTTGGACATCCACAACAAAAGATATGCTCAAAATACCAAAATACATCTTTGCTGAAAACCGGGGCTCGCCGCGACGAAGGTCACGCTTGTCGCGACGATCGGCCCGCTCGTTGAGACGAAGGCCCGCGCTCGTCACGACGAACAGCCCATGCTCGTCGCGACGAACATAAATTCCTACGTCGCGATGTGCACACCTTCTTCGCATGTCGCGGCGTGCTCATCCGCACGACGCGACGTGCGGGTCTGAAGAACGTCTTCGAACTCGATTTTTTCCAACATTATCCCACTTCAATCCTTCCATTTTGCAAATGCAACACTTCTAAACCTTAATTTATGTCTTATACTCCATTTCGAACTCATTCAAACCTTAAAATCAATCACAAACTCATCGACCCAAGGATTTCACCTAGTTTTTCTGAAAATCCCTAACCAACCGATTCTAACACATTCAACTTATCTTAAGGTTTAATCTAACCACAACAAGATTAAAAGAAGCTACACTTACCCAAAAATGTGCTTCAAATCTGTCGAAAACCTCTAGGATCAAGAACCCTATTTTCTCTTCTCTTTTTCCTCACCCACGGCAACTCTCTGCCTCTTCTTCTCTTCTTACCTTTTCCTTCTTTCCTTTCTAATTTCCTTCTCTTAAGTCTAAAGGAAGACAAAGGCCAAAATACCCCTCCAAGCAAAGCTTTAAGCTCTCCAACTTAAGTGCTCTTCTTAATTTGCCCTCAAACATTTTTATCCTTTCATTCTCATTTACACCACATTATACTCACTTAATCTAAATTTTCCCTTAATGCTTCCAATTTAATCAAACTAAGTCATTATCACACAATGGACACAATTCATGCTTAATAACATCGATTAGAAAAATTTGGGGCCCAACATCCATACTTGGTTGAATCACAATATCCAGTAAGACCTTATGGAATAGGGTGAATCAAAACCGTTCATATGGATCGATTTGTTTCAATATAAGAGAAGGTCTCAGCAAATTGAGAAAATGGGAAAGGTCCCTTAGGATCAACTATGGCCTTTACCTTTCCACTCTCCAAATAGGGGTTTAGTTTCTTCAAAATAGCTTCATCAGAGGTAACCACAAATTTAAAACCAAGTAATGTGCCCCAGTTAAGGCCACTGCACTTCTCCTTCTTTAATAGTTTTCATTGCTCTATCACATTACCCTACCATTTATCGTATCACACCAATCAAACACAATAAGAATTCAATAACTAATTCTTGTATACTATACAAGAGGTGCACATCAACAATTTTTTGCAATTTATATTATACATGTTGCTAATGCATGAGATGTTTAATGTTTATAATTTGCTAATAATAAACTTACTTGGACCTAAAATTTTTAACTTTTTATCAATGTTGATGCATCGATGAGATCATCTTACGCATGTCAATATCAAAGTTTAGAAGCTTTTGTCCTGCACTTCCCACACAAATTTTGCAAGTTGTAGCATTCATTACATCTCCTTTACACAATGCCTTTTTATAGACTGTATCAGGGTTGTCTCCAACAGAGGTGTTATAAAAACCTATCAATGAAGTCTTCCAAGGTAGGATTTGTATAAATTTCTTAAGGTTATTTCCTAGGGAGGAATTAAGAGTATAGTTTGTCACCTGATTGTTACAAACACGATGGAGCAGATCTACTCTTCTTATAGCAACAAGTAGGCATGCTGATGTAATCATAAATAACAAAGTTGAAAGCACATCCTTCCCTATCTTCTGAATCATTTATAAATGTTGAAGTTCTAAAGGCTTAATTTTTTGATTGATTGAAACAAGAAATGGGATTAAGTGAAGTTGAAGATTTCATCCCAGTATCCTAATGTTGACATTAAGGTGCTACAACTGAATAAGAAAGGTAAGTGGTTTCAAGGACAACTCTTCTTATTTCGAGTTGGAGTATGCTATATGTAATTAACTAAAAAAGGGTGATCAAAGCTTTAATCAGTTTATGGTATTGACAAAATTGTCTAACAAATTTCTTCTATATCATCTACAATGTTTCATTTGAACAAACATTGGCTTGGTGGAAGTGGATGCCTTACCAAGGTTATGCCCTTGAAATTTATATGCTAGCAGTGGTAATTACTCTAGTAAATGGAGTTTCAGTTACTTTAGTATGACCTATACTAAGTGCTAAGGAGTTGTCTAGGGAATAATTGGCTAAATGTATTTATTATGAAATGATGACACCTACACTGCACAATTTGCTAAGGTAATAAAAAGAGAAAATGTCAATTCCTAGTATATTAGCTCACATGATTGGCCAATAACTAAATAGAATCTTACACTCAATCTAACTAAAATTTAATTTTCAAGGTTAAAAAAGTTTGCATGTGAGAAGACATTTTTAAGCTTTGGAAAAATTGAAAAATATTTTTGTGATATTCAAATCGTAATATGTAAAGAAGAAATTGTACTTTCTTTTTATTAATTTTCATCATTTAGGTTGTGGAAATTACTCTTTAATTTAGTATTCATTTTATTATATTTCCTTGTTACTTTTATCTCTTATTTAAAAACAATAAAAATATAAATTAAAAGAAAATATGATGAGTCGTAGTATTAGAGAAAATAGGCATATTTATATGAACAACCATAAAACCTATCAAGTGTAAAAGTTATATGTTTGTTGGTAAAAGGGTAAAAGTAAATTTAACTTGTGTAAACTTAACATTTATGGGTAAATACAAGTTAAATTTTAATGTTCACGGATTTAAATTAAATCTTAACATTTTATAAACGTTCAAAATTAACCCTATATGAAAAGAAATTTTAATGAAATTTGACATTGTCATTATCTAAAAATAACTTTAAAATGGGTACATTGTAGGATCTAGTCATGAATTTAAAAGAAATTAAAATATTAAAATAGTTATTTTATTATCTTAATCAACAAAATATTTTGTTAAATATTTTGGATTAATAAAATATTATCACTAAATATTTTTTTTTACCAAACAAAATACGTAACCCTATTTTTATAATCCCAAAAATTCACCACCAACCGTAGTTCACCCTTCATTATCCTCTCTCACCATTGTCTTCTATTGTCCTTTCGTCTTCTTCAATTGCAGCAATCTTCCAATGACTTCTTCGCCTCTTTCATTTTCTTCAACGACACATTCTTCTTTCTTTATCTTTCTTTTGACACTTCCCTTTTCAAGACCATCTTTATTACCAAAACACTTGTCTGAGTAGTTCCACATGTATAAATTAAGGTTTATTTATTATGTATAATTGCTCCCACTCTCAGTTTTATCGCTGTCTCGAATATCATCTTCACTATTTGACACTTAATTTAAGTTAGAAATTGCAATACTTAGCTGGATTTGCTTTACCAAAACATTATTATTTATTACAATAAGACTATTATTATACTATTTTGGGAAACAATTGCAAAAGTAGATCAAAAACATGTTTTTCCAGCTACCTCAGTACCATCCAAGAAAAAAATGAATAAAGAAAATAGTTTTCAACTGTTCATGTTGGAAAGTCATGCTTCTTTGTATTTATACAGTAAACAAAGATGTCATTTGTATATAGCTTGTGATGCTTGCAGAGATGAAATAATGGGGTCAATCTGATTGTAAGGTTTGTATATATGGAGATAGATAAAAATTGAGGAAACAAGAATGTAGCTAATAACTATAGGTGATGTTTTTCTCATAGCCAAAAATCAACTTTGTTGTAGTGCATTTGTTGTTTTTAAAACTGGTCTAAAGAAATCTAATATATTTTCTATAGCAATTGGGGTTGACATTAAGAGGAGTGATTGTTAAATGTTTATTAAAGCATCAAAATAAAGGCTTTTATTAAGCAATTTATCCACATCAAGAAACTACCTTATCATATATCATGTATTTAAGTATGATTTGTTAGTTCATCAAATTTATTACATTATACAGAACGATGATATCTCCATATTAAAGATCCACTATGTGGATTCACTTCAACATCGATATCGATTGTAGATAAAAGACCTACTATTACTAAAAAAAACTTTGTAAGATGGAGCTTTGAATTAAGACTTAGAACTTCTATAATCATAATAATAACCGATAAGATGATGCAATCTTATGTGCTTAGACCACCACATCCTCATAATAATAAAACCACAATTTATGATACTATCGTTAGTTATAATAGTTGGTTTTCAACTAGCACATAAAAGGAATAAACATGTTTTAAATGACCTGAATAAATGTTGTCATCAACCTTTAATATTTTCCCAATCTAATAATGTTTTAACATTAGTCATTGATCTACTTCTGTAATTGTTACCTAAAAGAGTATAATAATAGTCCTGGTGCAATAAGCAACAATATTTTGATAAAGTCAATCTAGCTGAGTAGTGCAATTCCTAACTTGACTAGAGTGTCTGGTAGTAAAGATGTTATTCGAGTCTCACTTTCTAGTTATTTAAATTTGTACACATAAAAGAGAGAGACAATGACAAAACCAATGATGGGAGCAATTATATATAAAAAATAAACCTTATACTTATCGAGCTACTTAGACAAGTAATTCAGTAATAAAGATGACCTTAAAAAGGGAAGTATTAGAATAAAGTTGAAAGAAGAATGCATCATTGAAGAAGATGAAAGAGGCGAAGAAGTCTTTGGAAGGTTGTTGCAATCGAAGAAGAAGAGAGGACAATGAAAGAGAACAATAAAGAGTGAATTAAGATTGAGGTGAATTTTGGGGATTGAGAAATTAGGGTTCAAGATTTTGTTAAGTAAAAAAAGTTAATTATAGTATTTTATTAATTATGAAAATATTTATTAAAATATTTTATTAATGAAGCTAATAACATAATTAGTTATAATATTTTATGTTCTTTAAATTTATGATTAGGTCTTTATTATCACATAACGCACATTTAATATTGTGAGCACACTTTAAAAGTAAAATATTATTATTTTTATCACGTCAGTAATGACACGATAGATAGCTAACAACATCAAGTCTTTAATAGAATTTTCATCTACATAGGACTAAAGTTAAATGTCTGTAAGTTAGAGTTTAATTTGAACATAATGAATTGTTAAGGTTTAACTTGTATTTAGTTATGAACATTGTGATTATTTTTGCCCTTTCCCCCCGAATTTTTTAGTCCTATGTCTTGAGTAAATGCTTAACCACTTATCTTAATTTGTTTTCTTAATTACATCAGAACTAGAAATTCCATATGTAATATGAGGGTAGTGTAAAAGCGTTAATTGAAATAAAATTTGTAAGTTATTATCTCGTATCTACTATGTCTTTCCTAAGAATTTCATCTTTCCTAACGTAATCATTGGTAGTATTATTTAAAGCTTTTAATTTGTCACTGAAGAAATAAACAATTTTGTAGACATAAAATAACAAATTCATGGAGGGACATAAGTAAAGATTGATTGGTTCCTAAACGTGCATGTTCTTTGAGCTAACCACTCCATAAATTCCTAGAACTGTTTGGTGGCATTGTGATTACTTTTTAGGTTATGTTGAGGAGGCATTGTGTCGAATGGAAGATGACTGGTAGTGTGTTTTGTAATTGGTGGCATCACTTTGAATATGAGAAACTACCACCAACAGTTAGAGATTCTAATGTTGATAGCTATAAGGAAACAATATGCAACGTTTGGCAATTGACTATTGTTGTTGGAGATTTGGTTGTAATGTTTGTAGCTTAAAAGACGTGGTTCCTCAACAAGAGCTAGCAATGACAGAAAATTGGAGACGTGATGGTGAGGGAGCATTGGACAGCCAAACTATAGTAGCTAGAGGTATAGGCATTATCATTGTTACATCGGTGCTAGTGGTGATAGTGCAACTGACAACAACGTTGTATAGAGGTGGTTGAAACTCCACAGGGTCACGTCAACTTCTTGTGTTAGGTAGGGTTTCGTGCTTAGTGAAATTAGGGTTTCTGAAAAATGGAAGAAGGGTGATATTTGGAGACTGGTCTAGGATAGGTTATGTCGAGCAATTGGAATAAACCATTATAAGTTTGGGATATTGAGTGGTGTTTTGACATAGAGTTAGGTGTTTTTAGGATTAGAATAAAGCTTTTTCGGCCACTAGAATAAGGTTTTATCCACTAGAAAGCTAAGGTTCTTACGTTTATTTACAAAAAACTTTGTTTCTAGTAAACCAACTAATAAGTGTTTGAATAAAGAGAGAAAATACTGTAGAGAACACTAATTAGTGGGGCTTATTCTCCTAACATTCTAGGTAAGGAATAATATTATGAAAGAGAAGATAAACGCTTCTTCTTCCTGTTTGACTTCCTCTTGCCTACCTGCATAAATTCTAAAACCTTAGAATTATTTTGCAAGACCATCTTGATTATTGTGCCTACTAGGCATTTCAATTGTAGGTTCATCTAGTAATTACATTGTCTCATCATTAAAAGATAAGAGGTTTTTATGTGTTAATCTCCATTTTTTGCATCTTAAGTTAATTTGATATATTTCCTACAAGTTTGTCTTTTGAGGTTTGTCTGGTCATAGTGTCTTATTGTATTAATTCTCCATACTCATCCAAGAGGAAGGTTCTTATACTAAGTTGTTAGACCATTTTTGGCTCAAAGGTTTCTGGTCTTTAGGTGTAAGAGACAGTATCTACATCTTCGAATAAGTTTTCATTTTTATATAGTCTCATTAAGGGGATAACTTTAGGTAAATTCTTTTAAGTCTCAACTACACACAAAGTCTAGCATAGCTAATTCTCTTCATCAATACAGTAACTTCATCAACGAAAATAGGTTTCCCACACAAAACTTATCAAGTGATTAAGACCTTTAATGGTCTAATATCCCAGAAAACATTGTGGATATTAATCTAAGTGTGTACTTAATTTTACATAAGGTCTTGAAGCTGTATGCCTAGTCTCCATTTCTGTATAAATATTGATTTAGCATGAATGTGTAATGGTCTTGTTTCTAGCGCTCCCTAGGGGTGGTCGAGTTGGTGGAGTGGGGAGTATAAGGCAAAAGGTCCTGTGTTCGATTCCCCTACTTACGCTCTTTTGATCGAGTTTGTCGTACAGGGCTTGCCTAATACGAAGTACCCGGTTGATGTAATTTGTAGGCTATTGCGTCAATCTGGAGGTTTACCCAGTGCACATCCAAAAGATAACGACTGCGGGTTCCTCTGTTTAAAAAAAAGTCTTGTTTCTAGCACTTTTTATGCTTGAGAAGGAGAACAAATTTTGAACATAAAGATACTATCTTCATTAAAGCACACCTTTAGCAATCCCATTAGGTTGCATTAATTCATAGTCCACTTGTTCATAACCAGGCAAGATGGTCCGTTACCATGAAAGAAGCCAATTAAGGTAGCTTTCCATTTCAACAACTCCATCATTTAGGATCTACACTAAAGGAGCCACCACTGGTTTTCCTTTCAGATTCTCGAGAGGATGATTTGGCTTGGAGGTTTCAGGTCTTTGGGAGTAGACATTAACTACATCTTCGAATAAGTTTTCATTTTTATCTAGTCTCATTAAAGGGATAACTTCAAGTAAATCCTTTCAAATGTCATTTATACACAAAGTCTTGCATAGCTAATTCTCTTCATTAATACAGTAGCTTCATCAAGGGAAATAGGTTACCTCCTAAAATTAGCCAAGTGTCTAAGATCTCTAGTGATCTAATATTTCAAAATAATATTATGGATATTAATCCAAAAGAGTACTTAATTTTGCATTAAGATTTCAAGTTGTATACCTACTTTCTATTTTTTGTAAATATAGATTTAGCATTTATTTATCTTGTTTCTAACACTTTTTGTGTTTGAGAAGGAGAACCAAATCCGAACATGAAGATATTATCACCTGCAGTAATCTCGTCTAGTTCTATTAATTTATACCCTACTTGTTCATGACTAGATAAGATGGCCTTGAAGCTAATTAAGGGGGCGGTTGATTAGTATGGAGAAATGATAATAGGAATAGGAAAAAAAGAGAATGAGTATTATCATTATAATTATGGATATTATCATTATAATTATGATAGTTGGATAAAAGAATGAATGATTACCATTACTACTAGTAGTGGATAGTTTGTAAAAATATTGTAATTAATTAATTACAAGATATTAATTAATTAATTATAATACTTTAATTAATGAATGAATTATATTTTAATTAATTATATTGTAACTAATTAATTAAATATTTTTAAATTAATTATAATGTAATTAATTAATTACTAATAATAATTTAATTAATTATATTGTAATTATTTAATTAATTACAATATTTTAATTAATGCATAATTATATTTTAATTAATGAATGGATTATATTTTAATTAATTATATTGCAATTAATTAATGACAATATTTTAATTAATGAATAATTATATTTTAATTAGTTATATTTTAATTAATTGTAATGTAATTAATTAAATAATAATAATATTTTAATTAATCATAATGTAATTAATTAAATAATAATAATATTTTAATTAATTATAGTGTAATTAATTAACTAATTACAATATTTTAATTAATGCATAATTATATTTTATTTAGTTATATTTTAATTAATTATAGTGTAATTAATTAATTATAATTTAATAAAATATAATTAATTATATTTTAATCAATTAATTATATTTAATTAATTAGTATTAAAAATTTGAAAAAAGGTTACTACTAAGAAATGAGTTTTATTCCTCTACTAAATAGAGGATCGTTTTTGGTGATCAACTAATAAAATTTTGTTTAATTGACAATTGTGCCCTTTATTCTTTTAATAATAGTGGAGGCTTTTTAAAAGAAGAAAAAGTATCACAGGCATACAAGTGTGACGACTACTATCACGCCTGTGACACTTGCTATAATAATAATAATTATTAAATGCAATTAATTAATTAATAATTAAATAATTAAAATATAATTGGTCATGTCTGTTTGCTATAATAATAATAATAATAATAATAATAATATGTAATTAATTAATTAATATAAATGATTTTATGTTGATTTATGTTAATGATTTTTGGCTATTATTATTGTTATTATTATTATTATTGTCATATGTTCTATATTTTATTAGAGCAATAAACATAATTTTGTAAAATTAAATCTCTAAAATCTAATTTCTTACGAGATTTTAAGTTATGACTTTACATGTCATTTTATACATAAGCAGTTAATACTAAAAACTAATTTTATCAAAGATCTTTAATAAATAACTGATATTATCTGCTAGTCAAATTAGCTAATATAATTAACTATCAACTAACTGTTGATAAAATCAACTAACAGTTATTAAGTTGGGGCCATTATTCCACTAACTCGTTCATTATCTACAGTTTGACAACGTTTCCTCATTTATTATATATTTCATTCCGACATCACCTTCCTTTATCTTTCTTCATCTTCTGCATTCTGCTGCTCCTTCAATTGAACTAGGAGATGTACCCATTTGCCCAGTGATAAACATCGAAGAGATTTCTGGATTGGTCTCTTCATCAAGTTGTCATTCTTCCTCGGCTCCATGTATTGATTCTTCGGTGCCACCCAACTAAAACAACAGTTTATATTGATGCGCACTTGAATAAATTTCGTCAATTTATAGCAAAGTCCCTTTGCTGTATGTTATGTTCTCCTATTTTGTTAGAGGTTAGACGTTTGAATGATCTTTTAATTAGGATCAAGAAGCAACTGTCGCACTGGGCGATGGCTTAGATGAAATAGTTTTGGGCCCTCCCTTTCTTTTGTAAAGTCAGGTTAAGCTCGTATCCTTAATTAAAACAACCCAACAATGTATTCCTGAAATCCAGCCACTTAATCGAAAGTTATTCTCAGCTGCACACAATCTGTCCGTCTATCCTGAGTCCTGAGTTACCTCTATCTATCCTGAGTCCTGAGCAGGGTCGTTCCTATAGTTTTATAGGCCCTGGGAGAAATTTAAAAAAAATGGCCTCAATAAATCGACAATATACTTAAGTTTACATATTTGTATGAAACATAAATGACTCAATTTATAAGTTTACATAACCAACTAAATATTAAATGATCATAACACTAACAAATACATAGAGGATCATGATTTATGAAAAACAATTTCTCCGTGCATTTCTAGATGTAAAATCATTAATAATATCTAAATCCATCATTTGCTAATCCACTTTGTTTGTTAGTAGATTTGAACAATTTACAACAAAAACAATATACTTTATCTACATGTTTAGAATAAACCAATCATTTTCTATTGCTAATCTTTTCATTACTCAAATTTCTATAATAATAAGAATATGAAAATGACGAGAGGTATTGTTTATGTTCTATATTTTATTAGAGCAATAAACATAATTTTTGTAAAATTAAATCTCTAAAATCTAATTTCTTAGATTTTAAGTTATGACTTTACATGTCATTTTATACATAAACAGTTAATACTAAAAACTAATTTTATCAAAGATCTTTAATAAATAACTGATATTATCTGCTAGTCAAATTAGCTGATATAATTAACTATCAACTAACCGTTGATAAAATCAACTAACAGTTATTAAGTTGGGGCCATTATTCCACTAACTCGTTCATTATCTACAGTTTGACAACATTTCCTCATTTATTATATATTTCATTCCGACATCACCTTCCTTTATCTTTCTTCATCTTCTGCATTCTGCTGCTCCTTCAATTGAACTAGGAGATGTACCCATTTGCCCAGTGATAAACATCGAAGAGATTTCTGGATTGGTCTCTTCATCAAGTTGTCATTCTTCCTCATCTCCTTGTATTGATTCTTCGGTGCCACCCAACTAAAACAACAATTTATATTGATGTGCCCTTGATTTCGTCAATTTATAGCAAAGTCCCTTTGTTGTATGTTATGTTCTCCTATTTCGTTAGAGGTTAGGCGTTTGAATGATCTTTTAATTAGGATCAAGAAGCAATTGTCGCACTGGGCGATGGCTTAGATGAAATAGTTTTGGGCCCTCCCTTTCTTTTGTAAAGTCAGGTTAAGCGCGTATCCTTAATTAAAACAACCCAGCAATGTATTCCTGAAATCCAGTCACTTAATCGAAAGTTATTCTCAGCTGCACACAATCTCTCCGTCTATCCTGAGTCCTGAGTTGCCTCTACCTATCCTGAGTCCTGAGCAGGGTCGTTCCTATAGTTTTATAGACCCTGGGCGAAATTTTAAAAAATGGTCTCAATAAATCGACAATATACTTAAGTTTACATATTTGTATGAAACATAAATGACTCAATTTATAAGTTTACATAACCAACTAATATTAAATGATCATAACACTAACAAATACATAGATGATCATGATTTATGAAAAACAATTTCTCCATGTATTTCTAGATGTAAAATCATTAATAATATCTAAATCCGTCATTTGCTAATCCACTTGTTTTGTTAGTAGATTTGAACAATTTACAACAAAAATAATATACTTTATCTACATGTTTAGAATAAACCAATCATTTTCTATCGCTAATCTTTTCATTACTCAAATTTCTATAATAATAAGAATATGAAAAATGACGAGAGGCATTGTCTAAAGGAAATATAAGATTCAACTCTCTTACAGGCCCCTTTTTAACTAAAATGTCCCTTGCTTTATTATCAAGATTATCCCAATTCCTAGGATCATAAATGTCCAATATAGGACATACTTGCTCAATATACTGTAAATTTTCTGAAGTTGATGCATTTGGTACATGAACATCCTCACTCAGATTTCTAATATCCTCGTGAATATGAATCTCATCACTTAAGTTTTCTTTATGTTGTCAAAACCACTTTCACCTAATTCCTCAGGACTCTCACTAGAGAAGCCTACTCTTTTAATAAATTTATTTATTACTCCTTTTTGGTATTCTATCAATTGTGCTACTTATTTTCTTTTTTTTTCCTTTTTTTTCTTCCAAACAAATACTTTTTGGGTAACATAATATAAATTAGTTATAACACAGTTGGATTAGAAAAAGAACAAAAGCACCTGTATGGAACTGGAAGAAGTATGCAGGCACAATCAAACTCCAACAGTTTCACAATATATCACAAAGATATATAAATGGTATTATATATGTGATATAGAAAAAATCAAAATTTAATATCTAATATTAAAATAAAAACAAAGAGTAAAAATATATTAAAATCAGAAACTTTACCTTTAAATTATATTCGAATTCGAAGACGTAATCGTAAAAATTTTTACTGCTAATTTTTTAGTTAGAGTACTTTAAATACATATATTGATGAAAAGAAAGAAATTAGAAAGTAAAAGTATACTTAAATATTTTAAGACTATTTATAAGCATTAGGATCACAAAATTACCTTTACTTTTAAAAAAAGTTATAACTTTAGCTTATAACGTTATTGTCATTTATAAGCACTGTGCATCACTTCTTAGAGTATATTGTGCACCACTTCTTAGGTTCTGTTTGGTTTGAGGGTTAATAATGGGATGGGATGGAACGTAACACACTTTCATCGTTTGTTTGAAGGTTTCATAATGGAATGTAATAGACTGGGATGGAAGCGGAAGGTTTCATGTTATGTTCCATTCCATCTTAAACAATGAAAATAAGAAACCTTCGATTCGGGCAGTGTAGGATGGAACGTAAACTAATAAATACATACTACTTAATATACCATCAATAATTCTTCTTAATATCAACTCTGACCAAATCATAATATGAATATATTAAATAGAATATAGTAATATTTAATATAATAAATTTTATTAAATAATTAATAATAATATTTTATATTATTAATAATAAATTATATATATTTAATAATAAAATATAAAATTTTATATTTAAAATTTATTTATTTGTTTTATTTATATAGAAATATATATAAACAATTAAATAATAATTTTATATATTTTCTATTTTCATTAATAAAAATATATTAAAATTATTCTTGTTTGTATATATTTCTATATAAATAAAAATATAAATAAATTATTTTAAATATAAATATAAATTTAATATAATAAAATTTATTAAATAATTAATAATAATAATTTTATAATTAATAATAAATTGTATATAATTAAAAAATAAATAAAATTTTTATTAATGAAAATAGAAAACATATTTAAAAATTATTATTTAATTGTTTGTATATATTTCTATATAAATAAAAATAAAATAAATTATTTTTATATATAAATCACATAGAATAGAATAGAATAAAATAAAATATATTAAATAATTAATAATAATATTTTATATAATTAATAATAAATTGTATACAATTAATAAAAATTTAATAAAATAGAAAATATGTAAAAAAAGTATTCTTTAATTGTTTGTATATATTTTATATAAATAAATTATTTTAAATATAAATCACATAAAATAAAATAAAATATATTAAATAATTAATACTAATATTTTATATAATTAATAATAAAATAATAAATCCCCTGCAACAACCATTTTAATATAAGGGATATAAAATTCATTTATTATACATTACATTCCATTCTATCCATCTTCCAAACAATATTTCACTACATTACATTATGAACCATTCCATCCGACACAAGCAACTTTTTACTATATTCTATTCCATTCCATTCTATTACATTCCATTCCATTAATTAACATCCAACCAAACAGGGCCTAAGGCTATGTTTGGTTTGAGAGTTAATAATGAGATGGGATGGATCGTAACACACTTCCATCGTTTGTTTGAAGGTTTCATAATAGAATGGAATGGACTTGGATGGAAGCAGAGGGTTTCATGTTACATTCCATTCCATCTTAAACAGTGAAAATAAGAAACCTCCGATTCGGGGGTTTAGGATGGAACGTAAATTAATGAATAGGTACTACCTAATATACCCTTAATAATTCTTCTTAATATCAACTCTGATCAAATCATAATATTAATATATTAAATAGAATATAGTAATATTTAATATAATAAATTTTATTAAATAATTAATAATAATATTTTATATTATTAATAATAAATTATATATTTAATAATAAAATATAAAATTTTATATTTAAAATTTATTTTATTTATTTTTATATAAATATATTTAAAAATTAATTAATTTTTTATATTTTCTATTTTTCATTAATAAAAATATATTAAAAATTATTCTTGTTTGTATATATTTCTAAATAAATAAAAATATAAATAAATTATTTTAAATATAAATAAAATTTAATATAATAAAATTTATTAAATAATTAATAATAATAATTTTATAATTAATAATAAATTGTATATAATTAAAAATAAATAAAAATGAAAAATAGAAAATATATTTAAAATTATTATTTAATTGTTTGTATATATTTCTATATAAATAAAATAAAATAAATTATTTTATATATAAATAACATAAAATAAAATAAATAATTAATAATAATATTTTATATAATTAATAATCAATTGTATACAATTAATAAAAATTTAATAAAAATTTTATTAATGAAAATAGAAAATATGTAAAAAATATTCTTTAATTGTTTGTATATATTTTATATAAATAAATTATTTTAATAAAATCACATAAAATAAAATAAAATTTATTAAATAATTAATAATAATAATTTTATATAATTAATAATAAAATAATAAATCTTCTGCAACAACCATTTTAATATAAGGGTATAAAAGTCATTTATTATACACTATATTCCATTCTATCCATCTTCCAAACAACATTTCATTACATTATATTATGAACCCTTCTATCATTCCCAAAGAACTTTTTATTATATTAAATTTTATTCCGTTATAAACCATTTTATAACGGAATAAAATTTATAGTGGGCCCTGAGCAGAGCCGGCACTGGTCCTGAGACATTTTTACGAGCGGCTCAGAACTATTTTTGGATACTGCAAGATGAATCACCATTAACTGATTGCATTAACACCAATTTATCATGTATCCGAAATTGAGAACGAGTTACGAGACGACTTACAGCAGAATCATCCTGCCAATTTAAGAGGATTTTACGTTGATTTTCTACCTTTTGTGATTTATTTTGATAGAAGAAAAAATGGCTAGAGATCTTATGTTCTGCATTAACTGGTATGATGACGACATGACACAAATTCCCTTGGATATAGGATGATCAATTGCTGAGATTGTAACAATACCCTTCAATAATCGTGCAAGACATGCTGACCCGAATCAAATTGTCCAGTATGATGATTCAAGTCTGCTAATATAACCTAGAAATGTAAGGTGTATATAAAACATTCCAACTTGCTATAATGCAGACAAAGAATGTATAAACGTGCATGTGTTATCTTGTAACTTCATCTACACCAACAGTAGGTTTCCAAGTTTCTCAACAAGCCATTAAGGTACATCTCCCAACAATCATGTCCTGAGGTAAAGGATCTCAGGAACAGAATGGTAGTTGCCTTTAAGGACATGAAAAATGTGTTTCTGGCCTCCATTTGTTCGCTAACGATGGGACTGAATCGTAGTCCAACTGAATGAAACTGTAACCGAGAGACACCATGAAATCCTGCTTGCATCAGATAAGAAATAAGTGCATGGCCAATGTCAAAATTAATGTCTAATTCAGACAGATTATGGTTGCAACAACTTTTAGCCACTTGAACTTCAAACATGGTTAAAGCTTTAAAAATCTTAAACAATGCTCATAACATTGTCTTGAAATATCTTCAATTGAATACTTTCTGATATCTGAACTTTCTACAAAAACTGTTTTTTAACCTCATCACGCCAAGTAGTTATTGATCAATGTGCAATCTATAAACATAGAAGTGATACTTATGCGGTACTCCTTGCCATAGGAGAAACATTCCCAAAATATTATGGAACAGATTAGTGGGATTCTATGAAAATGTCATCAAAGTGGAAATTAAGAATAATCCAGAGGAGGCTCAACCAAACCTCAAACTCTGTGGAGTCCTTGCACCAGTAGATACACAAAAAAAGGATACGAGGAACGAGATATCCAAGATTTCAAAGAAAGTAGGAAACTTATAGAAGCTACTCTGAATTTTCTAAGCTATGATGTGTCTTTTTGCATGGAAGTTTAGGGGCTGTTTGTTTCTTTTTTTTTTTCTCCCTATTTTTTGTTGTTTTTTTTAAAAAGAAAAACAAATAAGTAAAAAGTGTTTAGCTCTCACTATGTTGCGATTTTTTATTTTTGAAAATAAAAAAACTATAACAGATTTACAAAAATCAGAAAACATCGTTTTTCTAAATTTTGACAACATGTTTTCTTCGACAAAAAACCAACATATCTCTGTCTTTTATCTAAATAATAATAATAATACTATTAATAAAAGTAAAAATTATAATAATAATTAACAATTAATAATAATAATAAGATAATTAATTTGGTATAATAAAATTAATAATAAAATATAATAATATTAATAGTATTAAAAATAGTAAGTAGAAAATTTATAACAATAATTAATAATAATATTATTATTAACAATAAATAATAATAATAATAATATATTAATAATAATAATATTATTATTAAAAGTAAAAAATTATAATAATAATTAATAATTAATAATAATAATAAGATAATTAATTTGGTATAATAAAATATAATAATTTTAATAGTATTAAAAATAGTAAGTAGAAAATTTATAACAATAATTAATAATAATATTATTATTAACAATAAATAATAATAATAATAATAATAATAATATTATTATTATTATTAACAATAAATAATAATAATAATAATATATTATTATTATTATTATTATTATTATTATTAAAAGTAAAAAATTATAATAATAATTAATAATTAATAATAATAAGATAATTAATTTGGTATAATAAAATTAATAATAAAATAATAATATTAATAGTATTAAAATAGTAAGTGTAGAAAATTTATAACAATAATTAATAATAATATTATTATTAACAATAAATAATAATAATAATATTAATTAATAATAATAATAAATTAATAATAATAAATTAATAAGAATAAAATAACTTAATAATAATAATAATAAATTAATAAGAATAAAATAACTTAATAATAATAATAATAAATTAATAAGAATAAAAATAACTTAATAATAATAATAATGAGTTTAATAATATAATAATAAAATTAATAAAATAAAATTAATAAGAATAACTTAATAATAATAATAAGTTTAATAATAATAAGTAAAAATTTATATCAATAATTAATAATAATAAGAATGAGAATAAAATAACTTATTAAAATTAATAATAATAATAATAATAATAATAATAATAAATTTATTAAAATCTCAACTAAGCAAGTTTATATTTTTAGTTTTTATATTACAAATTTTAACTAAATAGATTTCTATTAAAAAATAAAATAAAATTAAAATTAAAAATTAAAAACAACAAACCAAACGGCTCCTTAAAAGCTCCTTAAAAGGATCCGTTAAGTGATTCGTTGTTTACACGTTTAAAAGAAAAAATCCGTATCCGTACACGGAAAGAATCACAGTGATAGGATATAATGACTCATATTGCTAATGAACGTTGAATTTGAAGAGAAAACACGAACTCACAAAATATATAACAAAAAGCTAAAGAAAAGAATAACACACCAAAGTGAATGAACAGGTCATCGACCTCCGTGCGAGTACAATCCAAAACTCTTCCTAAAATTTACAGGTAAAAGGAACGCAAATATAAGAAGAAAATACAGTTATAAGATCCAGAGAAGACAATGAGAACTTGGGAGTTCTATAAAAATAGAAAGATAGCAGAGTATAGATGCAGGGGAGACCCAAGATCGAAGATCAGATGAAAACCTACGGTTTCAGAATAGACAAATTGATTTCACGGTGTAACTGATTCCAACGCCTGTAATGTAATAAAAGTACCAGACTAAGCCACAAACACTGAAATGGGTAGCCCAGAAATCGGTTTCCGGTGCCATAACTCGTTTTGAGTATAAGAGAGAAGGGAAAGGAAGGAACAACTGGAAGCCATAGGAATGGGTGGAATTGGTAGGTAGACAAGCACGGTCTATGTCTTTGTTTGATTGTTAAGATTACACCGGAGAAAAACAATTCCTTTAGCTTGCCACTTACCAAACCACCCATATCCAATGAATTCCAGAAGCTCATCTCCCTATCCCACTACCCCTTCACTTACAGACCATCAAAGTCTCTTGCTTTAGCAGCGTATATCCGATTCTGTGACATAGGTTTTGGACCTCGAACCGGTGGGTAGAGAAAAGGTTGAAACTTGAAGTTAACGAGATAAGATTTGATAACGGTAGTTAGCGGTGGAGACTAGTTGGTGGGTGGGTAAAGTTAATGGTATTCTTCCTTTGGGCTTCAAAAAGTCAAAAGAGCGTTTTGAGTTACACTGAACTTGGAAAGTGGAAGACTGACGTCTGTGGTATTAGCCCATGCCCATCTGCTTTTGGGTAGTTGCAACTTTTACCATATACTACTGTATTAATTAAAAGTAATGTTGGAAGACTGACGCCTGCGGCATTAACCCATCTGCTTTTGGGTGCTTGCAACTTTTACTGTATATTAATTAAAGTAATGTCAGGCAATTAACAATGCGGAAGCCCCGTGACAAAGTTTAAATATTTTACCCTCACTCAATATTATATAAGAGTATTTTAAATATTTTACCCCCATTTAAAATAATTTTTAGATCCGCCGTCCTTGATATCACCTACCAATTCTCGTCCGTTAAAAAGAATCAATCCTTCAGATTCCCCACTAGATCAGCCTCATCCGATATGGTTTTAATTTTAATGGATCCATAATAATGTCTTGGAAAGACAAAGTGCTGAATCATGACATGTCCGAGTCCTTAGCTTATGATGCAAAGGAAAAAATTCCTGTTGATCTCATTTCTAAGGGGATAGTCACTCGGGATTTTAAGGACAGTAATAGAAACTTTCATGTTTTCAACGTTGATCCTACTTATATGAAAACTTTGGAAGCCCCATGACAAAGTTTTGAAAATTTTGTCATCATACTATTTAAAAAAAGTTGCATCTCCTAACTTTGAAATATTATGTAAACTTCAAACACAAGTTCTTATTATAATAACAAATATACTCTCACCCGATAATTGGGCATCCACCAAATCTTCAATTAGAATATGATAAAGTCAGTCTAGTTGAGTAATACAATTTCTAACTCGGCTAGAGTGCCTAGTAATAAAGATGCTATCCGAGTGTCACTTTCTAGTTACTCAAGTGTGTACACATAGAAAAGAAAGACAATGACAAAACCAATGGCGGGAGCAATTATACATAAGAAATAAACCTTATACTTATGGAGTTACTTAGACAAGTATTTTGGTGATGAAGATGACCTTGAAAAAGGATGCGTCCTAAGAAAGAAAAGAAAGAAGAGTGCGTCACTGAAGAAACAAACAATTTTGTAGACACAAAATAACAAGTTCATGGAGAGACCGACGTAAAGATTGATTGGCTCCTAGACGTGCATGCTCCATAGATTCCTAGAACTGTGTAACCTGTTGGAAGTCCCGGCTACTGGAATACAAGTAGAATGTTTTACCAGAAGAAGTTTTCATGGAAACTGGAGCAAATCCATTATATTCTCCTCTTGACTTGGCTAAACATATTTCAGACACATACTTGAAAGATTCGTGTCTTTGGTTGTATGGTTGAGCTGCATAACTCTCAATAGGCATCCACTGCAAAAGTCAAAAGTAAGTGTACTGATTATCCAGGTTTAGTAATAAGTTGAGTTCATTTTTATGTACTGATTGTCAAGGTTTAATATTAAATGAGTACTACCTGGGCTGCCTCGACCTCTGATTCTTGCTTCTTGATGTCAAAGGATAGTGGTTGTAACACACAGACAAAAAATAAGTCTGATTTCCCAAAGAAAGTCTGGTGGGTTTGACTGTTTATAAACAACAAAAAATAACATATTATTTTCGAATTGAAAACAAGGAAGGATAGATTGCAAACTCAGCATTTGTTCAGATTTAATCATTCATATCATCGTAATGGAAAAGAAAACCAGGCAAGGATAGATTGCAAACTCAGCATTTGTTCAGATTTAATTATTCATATCATCGTAATGGAAAAGAAAACCAGGCAAGGATAGATTGCAAACTCAGCATTTGTTCAGATTTAATCATTCATATCATCGTAATGGAAAAGAAAACCAGGCAAGGATAGATTGCAAACTCAGCATTTGTTCAGATTTAATCATTCATTTCATCGTAATGGAAAAGAAAACCAGGCAAGGATAGATTGCAAACTCAGCATTTGTTCAGATTTATGTTAGGAAATTAAACTATTTCCACGCAACGAAAAAACGCCAATAAAACAACACAATATTTGATAACGGAGTTCGGCCAAATTGCGCCTACGTCTTCGAGGCTACTGCATACCCTTTTATTATGGAGAAAACAACACTTACAAGTGTTTACACTCAACACTCAACTCACTAGTGTTTTCACACACTCTCAACCCTTACCCCAATACACCCAAAAATTTACCACTCTTACTAAGAGTTACTTTGGTTTTTTTTTTTGATGAGATAAATGGGAGGGGGAGGGGGAGGGGGTTTATTTATACTTGTTTAGCCTCCCCCCTCCCTCTCTCATTTCCAATATGGGACAAAGTCCCTTTACCTAACAATCTCCCACTTGAAGACTGATTTCAATCTGTCTTCACACCTGGTTGATGCAGTAGCTCGTCTAGATTTTATTATTCTTGCAGGCCAATTGAAGTTGCACACAACTTCAGTTTGTCGATTGTCACCACCTTGGTTAACATGTCTGCAGGATTCTTGCTTCAAGGATCTTCTCAGTGTTAACACTTCATCTTCTAGAGGATCGATGAAATGATAACGAACACCAATATGCTTGGTTACGGGTGGAATCTTTGGATTCTTGGCGGATGAATTACACTGATTGTCACTATATAGCACATTCTTCTCCGCATAAAACCCAACTCGACAAAGAATTCGAAGCCAAATCATCTCTTTGCTAGCTTCAGTTATTGCTATATACTCAACTTCTGTAGTAGATAAGGCAACAATCTTCTGAATCTGCGATATCCAACTCACAGCTGTTGTACCTACAGTGAAAATGTAACCGGTGGTGCTCCTTTTTCTATCAACTTCGCCTGCATAATCTGAGTCAACATAACCGTGTACTTTTATTTCTCCTTTGCCAAAGTACAGGCATTTCTTGGTAGTGCCTCGAAGATATCTTAAAATCTACTTTACTACTTCCCAGTGGACTTTTCCAGGATTTGCCATAAATCTGCTAACTGCTCCCACTGCATGGCCTATGTCTGACCTTGTGCATACCATGACATACATAAAGCTCCCAATAGCAGAGGCATAAGGAATTTTCGCCATCAAGTCTTGCTCTTCATTTGTCTGAGGTGACTGATTTTGGGATAGGCGAAAATGACTGACAAGGGGAGTGCTGACTGGTTTAGCATTCGCTATGTTAAACCGTTGCAAAATACGATTAATGTATTCTGCTTGAGATAACTGTAATTCCCTTCTCTACCTATTTCTGGTGATCTGCATCCCAAGAATCTTCTTAACTGGACCCAAATCTTTCATGTCAAATTCTTTTGACAATTGTTTCTTCAAATTTCTGATATCATCCATATTGGAACCCACTACTAACATGTCATCGACGTAAAGTAGCAAAATGATATAATGGGTGATATCTCTTGATATAACAACAATGGTCGACATTGCACTTCGAAGTCTTCCTATGCATAAAGTTATCAAACTTTCGTACCCATCGCTTGGGCTTGTTTGAACCGTCTGCTTTTGTTCAACTTACACACTAAATGCTCTTTCCTTTCTCCAGAAACCCTCCGGCTGGTGCATAAATATCTCCTCGTCCAAGTCTCCATGAAGAAACGCCGTCTTCACATCAAGTCGCCAAGATGAAGATCTTGACTTGCAACAATACTTAACACTGCTCGATGGTATTAAGCTTCACCACCGGAGAGAAAATATCGGTATAGTCTATTCCTTCCTTTTCTTTGAAACCTTTGACTACTAACCGAGCTTTGTATCTTTGGAACCATCAAACTCCTCTTTGACCCGATATACCCATTTGTTGTGGAGAGCCTTCTTTCCATTTGGTAACTTTGTTAGTTCCCAAGTCGATTGGAGATTAAAGATCTCATCTCATCTTTCATTGCAAGCTCCCACTTGTTGGCATCTTCATGGCATGCCTCTTTGTAAGACTCAGGCTCGCCTCGTCGGTCAACAATAGATAGTCGAGAATCTCTGTTTGGCACATGAGGTCGAGAAGACCTTCTTAACTCATGAAGGAGAGGTGGGTTGTGGTGATTCAGTGAGCTTCTTCTTCAACAGCTTTCTTCGATTGAGGATTTACTTCCATTTGTCTCATTGCAAAATTTGGCATATTCTTGATATCAACAAATCTGAGGTCTCTCGAGAGGTGTTCTCCGATGCATGTCGATCTTTATACATCACTTTTCATTAAAGATCAAATCTCTACTCGAATGATCTTCTTGTTTTCATCATCCCAAATGCGATATCCAAACTCATCCTCACCATAGCCAATAAATGTGCATTTCTTAGATTTTGGATCAAGTTTATTTCGCTTGATCATCGATATGCACATATGTTGTACAACCAAATACCTTGAGGTGTGAAAGATTCACATCTTTTCCACTCCAAACCTCCTCGGTATCTTGTACTCCAATGGGCCGATGGACCTCGGTTGATGAGATAAGTTCTGCATGTTGACCGCTTCGCCTGAATTGCTTTGGTAAACTGATTGCATCCGCATACTTCTAGCTCTTTCAGTTAAGGTTCGATTCATACGCTCCGCTACACCATTATGTTGTGGCGTTCCTGGCACGGTTCTCTCCATTCTAATTCCATGCTCATAGCAGAACTTTTTGAATCTGGTGTCCTCATATTCTCCACCATTGTCAGTTCTGAGCTTCTTTATCTTGAGACCCGTCTCATTTTCAACCATAGTCTTCCATGTTTTAAAAATATCAAATACTTCTGACTTGTGTCTCAGAAAGTAAACCCACACCTTACGGGAGTGATCATCAATGAATGTCACGAAGTAGTGCTTTCCACCAATGGATGGAGTAGTTGTTGGTCCCCAAACATCAGAATGTACGAGCTTAAGTTTCTCCTTCTTTGGCGTTCTACCACCTGTTTGAAAGCTGACTCTCTTCTGCTTTCCAAGGATGCAGTCTTCACACGTATCAAGCTCTACTGACTGTAGACCTGATAGTTTTCCATGGGAATGCATTAACTTCATTCCCTTTTCACTCATGTGGCCAAGTCTCCGGTGCCTGAGTTGGAATCTCCACTCCTTGTGCAATCGCAATTGAACAACATGCTCCATTTATTAGGTAGAGAGTACCATTCTTCTTTCCTTGTCTACAATCATTGCTCCTGTGATACCTTCCATTCATCACTACGGAAAGTTGTGATGTAGCCTTCACTTGCTAATTGTCCCACCGAGATTAAGTTCTTTCTCGGATCGGGGATATGTCGACATCCTTGACTCCCAGATGGCTCCATTCGGTTTGAGCTTAACTACACCTTTTCTGAAACAATCTTGCGGGGTTGATCATTACCAAGATATACACCGCCGAGATTTCGAGCACATACTTCTCGAAGATCTTTCTCTGAAGTTGCATGAAGCGATGCTCGAGTCCAATATCCATGCCTCTTGCTTGTTTTCTAAGGCACATATCAACGCGTCATCCTTACGAGGTGGAAGCTATATTTGCCTCTGATTGTTTGACTCCTCTTCTTTGAACCATTCTTGCATTGATTTAGAAGTGCCCAAACTTTCCACAATTCCAACACTCAATATTTTTGAGTTTTGGGAAGTAGCGAGATTCCGTGACTTGGACCTCCGTCCTTTGATCTATCACGGTATCTAGTTTTTCCACGTCCTCTACTTCTTCCTTTTGATTCTGCGGCGAGGCGGAGGAGGATGAGGTTTCACCTACTTCTTTTCTTGGGTTTCCTCGTTAATAATCGTGCCACTAACATCCTTGAACTTCAACTTATTGGTTCCCATTGAGTTACTCACCGATGTATTTGTAGCACTCCAACTCTCTGGGAGGGATGATAAAAGTATTAAGGCACATGTATTTCATCATCAAGATCAATATTCACCGACTCAACCGATTGAAGACTTTGTTGAATTCATTGATATGATGATCTACAGAGGTGCCTTCCGCCATCTTCAAGTTGAACAAACGCCGCATCAAATGTACTTTGTTTACTGCTGAAGGTTTTTCATAATACTCCCGTCAATTCCTCCATAAGGGCTTTTGTGATTTTTGCCTTTAACACATTAAAGGCTATATATTCCGGGATAAGGTCATTCGGATTGCTCCAAGGGCCTGCCTGTCAAGAATAACCCATTCTTCTTCTGACATGTTTTCTGGCTTCTTTCCAAAGAGCGGTAGAAACTGGTTCTTCTGATACAAATAATCCTCTATATGCATCTTCCAGTATTCGAAATCCATGCTATCGAACTTATCGATTTTGTTGAGCATATCATCTGGCGCCATTACTCCCACTGACTTCTAGTTTCTTCTGAGGTAGACAACTAGTGAAGTGAACCGATTCGGTAATACACAGGAAAGACCGTCAAACAGACTCCTTAGATAGTATTACCATTCCACGTAAAATCCTGGAAAGGCGGAGGGTCACAACGGTCCCACTTAAAACCCGGCCTCCTGAGCGAAGTTACGTGCGGTGTATTTATCACAAGTGAGGCAAGTTTTACGTCTGAGAGGATCCACTCACAAAATCGTAGAAAGCATACTAACTCCAAGCTTCAACAAACCCAAGGAAAGTTTTCGATGTAGAAGATCCACTACTGTGGCGACTACAGAGCATACTCACTGCTCCAAGGCTTTGATACCAATTGTTAGGAAATTAAACTATTTCCACGCAACAAAAAAACGCCAATAAAACAACACAATATTTGATAACGGAGTTCGGCCAAATTGCGCCTACGTCTCCAGGGCTACTGGATACCCTTTTTATTAGGGAGAAAACAACACTTTCAAGTGTTTACACTCAACACTCAACTTACTAGTGTTTTCACACACTCTCAACCCTTACCCCAATACACCCAAAAATTTACTCACCAAAATTTACCACTCTTACTAAGAGTTACTTTGGTTTTTTTTTTGGATGAGATAAATGAGAGGGGGAGGGGGTTTATTTATACTTGTTTAGCCTCCCCCCTCCCTCTCTCATTTCCAATATGGGACAAAGTCCCTTTACCTAACAATTTAATCATTCATATCATCGTAATGGAAAAGAAAACCAGGCAAGGATAGATTGCAAACTCAGCATTTGTTCAGATTTAATCATTCATTTCATCGTAATGGAAAGGAATTAAACCATGTAAAAAAAAATTAAGAAGTGAATATTACCTAAATGCCAAGACTTGCAGAAATTTTGTATCAATCTGGAACGAAATACAAGGAAGAAGTTAGTGATGATCGCAGGAAAAAGAAATATCATATCATATTATGTGTAGGTTCCTTACTCCTGTCTCTTCTTTAACTTCTCGAATGGCAGCCATACAAAAATCCTCACCCTGTGAGAACAGAATTTTAGTCTCTGGAACCGGAGGCAACATAATATAATAGAAATAGACTGCTATCTTACTTGATTAACAGCTCCTGTAGGCATCTTCCACACACCCTTACCTCTGAATTGTCCACTCCTTTCCTGAACCACAAGTACCTGCAGTCAAATGAACGATTCACTTTACAACCATTAAGGTCTACAAAGTTCCTGAGCTTCAGCGTTGTTGAACAACCAAACCTCTTTCTTAGCATTCATGACAAAAGCACCAATGCCTACTGTATGTGAAGCATTTCCTGGAAGCGTATCAGGAATAGTTTTGGGAAGCCAACGTACCAGCATCAAGTAATCTGCCTCAGCATGGTGATACCGAAATCCTTCCTGCACAGTTAGTAGAAAAGGAAACATGACTATTGATACCAACCGAGATTTACTCATCTTGACTCGACACCCTCTCTCCAATAAGATATCTACATATGTACCTTCATTGTAGGTTCAACAAGATTGACAAGTTCTGAAGGCAATTTGATCCAAACACCCTTCTTCCCCTGTATGTATATATGTATATATATATATATCATAAATTGCTTCAGAAACCTCAAAATACGTGAAAGATATATGAGAAGACATGATCCAGGAAAGAAAGTACTTGCTGCCTCCACTCCGACAATGAAGCTTTAAGCCTAAGGGCGTAGATTTTGGAGTCCATGGGTTCCTTCATCTCCACTTTAACTCCCCCGTAGAGATCATTATCTGCACTGAGTGGTTCTATTTCTTCATCTGCCTTTTCAATATCCATCTGTTTCTCAAGAGAAGAAGAACACGGTGGAGACGACATGGCTCTGCAATCTCAACAATCTGTTGCTTGGATCTGATCATGTTAGAAATGACAACCACAAATTAATTCCACTAAGTAGCTTAAATATCCTAGCAAAATCATATATTGAAATTTTATCAGGAAGGTTAAGAAGCAGAAGGTTAAACTCCACTTTCGTGCACGTATCTAAACTTTAAAAGGTCATTAATTACTTCAGCAAGCATCATCCCGGAAATGAAACCAACCACAACTTAATTCCAATCTACCTGATGAATGTCCATAACTACCTGAACTTAATTCTATCCAATAAATGCCTTAAAACATCTTATCAATAGCATATATTCAAGGGTTGCAAGAGATTAATACAAAGCAAAAGAAAAAAAAACTATCTTATCAATAGCATATATTCAAGGATTACAAGACAGCAATACAAAGTAAAAAGCTTTCAAGCACATATCTGATTTAGCTGATCATTAAATTACTTAGCTTTGCAGTCATCATCAACAACTACCATCTAAGAAATGAAAAAAGAACACAGGTTTATTACGCAGCACATATCAAAACTAACTTAAATAGGACTTAAACCTGTTAATATACGAGGCAGGCAGGGGCCAGTACTGAAGGTATTGGCAACACGCACAGAAACCGCTTGATAGCTGAGAAATATTAAAACCTCATCAACGTTCACAAGAATCGAGCCGGTCGACCAAATATTGTGGGGAACACGGTTATTCAGAGTTCATAACGATTTATTTAATATTATTTAATCGGAAGAGTGTCCATTTCCATTGTTTAAATAAGAAATTGTTTCGGGTCCAGCTGAAAATGGCTGACGAAAAGGACTGAATTATTATCAAAGTCGGAAAGGTCTAAAGATAACCGTATGAAACCGTTTCAGTGAAAAAGCTGAAGATCAATGTATGAAAACAGCCCTTTGTTTATATCGAGCGCAGACGATCTACTCCAAAAATAAAATAGTTTCCTGACGCTTGTTTTGTCATTTCCTATGCATTCAGAGCCCTGACCCTGACACTTCTGTTGATACAATGAGTTTTGAAACTATTTTGTCTAGATTAGATTTTGTGGTTAGTTAAACATTGAGGCCTAACCCATTGGGCAGGCTCGAGTTTATATTGTTAAGCCCAGCCAATCCATCACTTTGTAAACTTTTCCTGAGTTGCGGCTTAATCAAGCTATGGGAAGGCAAATATTTGGGCTTTGCCACAATAATATTTACTTTTACTTTAACCATGCCGTGCGAATTTCCAAAATAATATTTCTTATTGAAATTATACATTGGTCTTTTAAATAGATTAGTTATATCCTGAATTGATAATTGATTTTATTTAATTAAAAGATCGTATTTTTCATTATATATACATGACATTATCACATTTATCATGAGCTGCGGCATAATATTCATTGTGATGTATTCATGGCTATGGGTTATAAGATAAATTATGACTATTCGTGCTACGAAATGGCAGTTACATGTTCTAAAAACACACTAATCAGATCTACTGCCAGAATTGAAGAATATCTCTAATCAAAGTCGTTTTTAACTATCCCATAAATCTAGTTAACATTCTGAACAGTGATGACGGAGGTACATGAAATCCAGTACTTTAAAATTTTAATAAATTATATATATATATATATACAAGAATGAAGTTATTTAAAAGTTAATGGTATATTGAGCCCTCAAAATTTTAAAAAATTAAATATTTGAATCCTATTATTTTAAATTTTTGACTCCATCATTGATTTTAAACTAGGAACTGATAAGAGAATAGGAAATTAGTTAATTAAGATATTGATTACATGTCATCATCAAACATTTGCTGGAAGATGAGACAGTAACAAATAACATTAACGACCTTACCTACATGGTGATGAGTTTTAAGGATCGATATGGTACATGTTAGCATGGAAGTTTGGGTTACGCGAACATGTTAATATGTTTTTATGGTTGGGGATGGATTGACAGGAATTGCAAAATAGGGATCAACTAACGTTACTTCACATTTATTTTCAAACGGGTCACAGCAGAACTCATTGTGGAAAGCTCTTGCCTTCATCAAAATATACCAAAACCTCAGAAAGTGAGCAAGTTCTCGTGCCCAGTTATGGATTCGCTGTCTTTTCCGGTTCAGCTTACACTTCATGGCCGCTTGATCTCTACTTTCTTGGCGCCTTTTACGCGGTAGCTTGGACCTTTGAGTCCAGACAGAAGAGAGCTATCAGTTGTTTTTGGAGAATTTGTTTGTTCTCTAAGTACGGCAAGGCTCAAAAGTTGGGTGGCTTTAATTTTGAAGATAGCTATTATTTCCTCATCAAGGTTGGGACGGGAAATGGTCTTCATGGGATTAAATAGAAGGCGAGAGCTGCGTGTGTGTGCTATCACCTGCATTGTGCCTGCCCTCTTACACGTGAAAAGTAAGGACCACATTTTTCCGGCAGGAATCCATCCATTGTCATTTTCACCTTTTGGTTATCAGAAGTTATGCTTCAAAATCATCCTAGTTACTGTTGTTAGTCCTAAGCTTTTTATATGTTGATATTGCCATGGAAAGTGCTCGCAAAGGTTTTAATTTCATTAATTTATAATTATTAATAATTGCAGATTATATAAAAGTAAGGATGATATACGTATAAATAAAAAGAAAAATTATAATAAATTGTGTTAACTATTTAAATTATAATCATATGATTTATGATTTAAAATTTTAGAGTATAACCTCTTGCATTTAATTAACACGATCTATATTTAGGTTTGCACAAATAATTAATATTTTTCTTTATTTTAAGTCTCATGTTGGTGATGCATACTTCAATACACATCATCATTCATAATCGCCAATATGTATTCATTCATATAAACAATAATTATTGTGATTAATTAGTCGATCATAATAAGATGATCCTTAGAAACTATTTTAATTTTTTAAAAAGAGACGGAAAAATCGAAGTATATGCAAACTTAATGATTCCGTAGACTCACCAGAATTCAAAGCTTAATAGAATCCAACTTTTTGGCTTCATACTTTGGATCTTTTCACGAGAGTGTTTAGTTGATAGAGTACATATTTTGACATTCCTTATTTACTTGTAATTATCCTTTAATAGAATATTGTAATAGGAAATCAGATCCTTTAATTTAGGCTATAGCATCATTCTAGGATTTGCTCTAACCTCTTGTAACTGTGTATATATGCTCTTCATTGTGAATGAACAGATTAACATCTTCTCACAAATTATCAACTCTTTACATGATATCAGCCTAATTTGATCCATCATGTCTTCTCCTTCATCCTCTACCACCGGCTCCAACTCCATTCTTGCCGCTGCTTCCGCCGATTCTGGTGTTTCCCACATAATTTTCACTTTCCCAACTTGGTCATTCGTCTTGATCGCTCTAACTACTCTACATAAGCGCGATGCAAATGCATTACTGCGTTGGAGGCTTATGGATTGGATCCATTCATCACCAACACCAGTCCACCGGCACCAACTATGGTCATCCCGGCTGTTCCTCATACTGATCCTGCTCGTCCCGACACTGCCGTTCCCAAGCGTGTCATCCCCAATCCAGATCTGGCTTCTTGGATTAAGAAAGATCGTCTTGTTTTACTGTGGATTCGATTCACCTTAACCACTCCTTTACTTGGAATGGTTGCTTGTGCTTCTACAAGTGCTACGGCCTGGAGCATTCTTGAACGTACGTTCCATGCGCAGAACGGTGCTCGCCAAATGCACCTTCGACAACAACTCCAAACACTAACAAAGGGGTCCTTATCTGTCCTTGATTATTTTGAGAAAAAAGAGAGCCCTTGTTGACTCCTTATCAGATTGTATGTGTGAGATTTCAGATGCTGATTTTGTCTCTTATTTGCTTTATGGACTTGGCTCTCAGTATGGGGCGTTTCGGTCGGCTCTATCTATGCGCATTGCGCCTTTGTCATCCGATGAACTGCTTGGTCTTTTACTCCAAGAAGAGCAGCGGTTGGAAGAAGATAATCATTCGCTGTCTTCACCTTCCGCCAATGCCGCTACTCGCTCTGGTGGCCGCAACCAACGTTCTGATCGATTCTCTGGTGGTTCTGCAGACCGGGATCGACCCTATGCTACTGATTCTACTGGTGAACGTCCAAGACCTCAATGTCAGATTTGCAAGCGACCTGGTCACGAGGCGCCGAACTACTACCAACGTCTGAATTTAAAGGACTTTCCAGTCACCAATCGCAACGCTGCAACAAAGATACGTACTGCTGGAAAGTCAACTTTTGTTGCATCTGCTAACAGTCCATCCGACGTTGGTGATCCATGGTTTGTTGACTTTGGGGCCAGCCATCACGTCACCGCTGATCTTAGCAATCTCACCTTGCAATCCAACTATGAATGTAATGATCGACTCATGGTCGGGGATGGTAAGTTCCTTCCCATTACTCATTTAGGGCATTCTGTTCTTTCTGCTGCATCTACTGCTAAACCTTTATCCTTAAATAATATCCTTTATGTCCCAAAAATAGCTAAAAGCTTGTTGAGTGTTTCAAAATTATCCCGTGACAATAAAGTTTATCTTGAGTTTCACCCAGATTGTTGCCTTGTCAAGAACCTGCAGGGACAGATACTTCTCAAAGGAACCGTTGAGAATGGCCTCTATCGTCTCTCGTATCTTCCTACGTCTTCCTCCTCTAGTCGTCTTCCAACTGCTTGTCTTAGTGAACGAACCTCTCTCCAGTGCTGGCACCATCGGCTAGCTCATCCTCATGAATCGATCCTTCATCGTTTAGTGTCAAGTCGGCAATTGCCTGTGTCATGTAATAAATTGGCGTCTGTTTGTGGTTCTTGTCAACTTGGTAAAAGCCACAGACTACCATTGCCATGTCGTATTGAGTCTTCTGTCAAACCATTTGATTTAGTTCATTCTGATGTGTGGGGCCCCTCACCCGAGGTATCTACTACTGGTTGTCGTTACTATATCAGTTTCATCGATGATTGCACCAAGTTCATTTGGATTTATTTCATTTCTAATAAATCTCAAGTTCATTCTATCTTTGAATTGTTTCTCAAACTAATCCAAACACAATTCTCCACTCAAGTGAAATAATTTCAAACTGATTGGGGTGGTGAGTATCGTAATGTTTCTACACTCCTTGAAAGATACGGTATTCGTCACAAAGTTTCACGTCCTTACACCCCTGAACAAAATGGGTCATCTGAGAGGCGAAATCGGGTTATTGTTGAGAAAGGTCTTTCCCTTCTCGCACACTCTCATCTTCCTATCAAATTTTGGGAGCAATCATTTCACACTTCCGTCTACTTAATAAATCGAACAATCACTCCTGTCTTAGGGTGCAAGTCCTCCTATGAGTGCTTGTACGGGAAAACTCCAGATTATGGGTTCCTTAAATCTTTTGGGTGTCTTTGTTATCCCTTCCTACGACCCTACAACACTACCAAATTGAATTTTATGGCTCTTCCTTGTGTCTTTTTGGGATACAGTTCGAAACATAAGGGCTATGTGTGTCTTCATGTCCCCACCAATCGAACTTATATCTCTCGATATGTTGTGTTCGATGAGTCGGTGTTTCCCTACCCTAGCTTTTCCTTTTCTCCCGAGTCACCCGACCCACACTCTACGGGTCCCATTCAATTGTCGCTGCTCCAACAAGCAGCTCAAGTATCTCAACCTTCACTTCCTGCGTCCACGGGTTCAGGGGAGCAACATTTGAGTTCTATGTCTAGTTCAGGGTCTCCCTTATCGAGTCATTCAAGTGCGTCAGCCTCCCCTTTGTCAGAGTCATCGTCGTCCTTGTTGGAGACGAGAGATGGTCAGACCTCACTCAACATCCCACAATCTGTCCCTCCGTCATCTCCACCGGTCCCGGCGATGTCCCAACCACCTTCTCCTCCACTACCTTACCCGAATGCACCCTCCTGGTTTCGGCCACCGGATAACTCCACTCATGTGATGGTAACTCGGTCCTCTACCCACTCTCTTAAGCCAAAAGCCCTCATCACCACAAAATACCCATTACCTGTTGCCCTAACAGCCTCAATTGAACCCAAATTCTTCCATCAAGCATCCAAGAACCCCAACTGGCAGCATGCGATGCAGCTTGAATTTGATACTCTAATAAAAAATGGGATTTGGGACTTAGTACCTCGTCCTTTGGGAGCTAACGTTGTTGGTTGTAAGTGGGTTTACAGGTTCAAAAGGAAATATGATGGAAGTATTGATCGCTATAAGGCTCGCCTAGTTGCAAAAGGCTTCAATCAAGCGGCTGGGGTTGATTACTTTGATACGTTTAGTCCTGTTGTGAAGCCCACTACTATTCGTCTTGTTTTGAGCCTAGCTATAACTAATGGTTGGTCTCTTCGTCAGGTTGATGTTAATAATGCCTTTTTGAATGGAGATCTTGCAGAGATAGTCTTTATGGATCAACCGCAAGGATTTGTGGCTCCGGATAGACCTACTCATGTATGTCAGCTTCGTAAGGCCTTGTATGGTCTCAAACAGGCTCCTCGAGCTTGGTTTCACAAGCTCACTGGCTCTCTTCTTCATCATGGATTTCAGGCTTGTGTTTCCGATCCTTCTCTCTTCATTAAGAAGAATGGATCTCATGTGGTATATGTACTTATTTATGTTGATGATCTCATTATTACTGGCTCTCATGTTGTCTTCATTGATGAGTTTGTTCAACTTCTCAATCGGGAATTCTCACTAAAGGATCTTGGCCATTTACATTATTTTTTGGGCATTGAAGTTTCTCATACAGGATCCACTATTCAGCTTTCCCAGCAGAAGTACATATGTGACATTCTTGAGCGTAGTAACATGTCTGGGGCTCGGCCGATTTCCTCTCCAGCTGAACCTGGATCACGTCTTGTCGCTTTTGGTGATCCTCTTTCCAATCCGGCTTTATACAGGAGTGTTGTAGGTGCCTTACAATATGTTACTATCATGAGACCTGAGATCTCCTATGCTGTCAATAGAGTTTGCCAATTCATGCACAGTCCCACTGAAACTCATTGGTGCGCCGTAAAGCGTATTTTGCGCTATTTGAAAGGCACAATATCATCTGGCTTAGTACTTCAAAAAGCCCGTGATTCTTGTCTTGTCGCCTTCTCTGATGCTGGTTGGGCTTCTGATCCTGATGACTGCAGGTCACAGTATGGCTTTGCCATTTATTTTGGTGGTAACCTTATCAGTTGGTCTTCTCACCATCAGAAAGTCGTAGCTCGCTCCAAAGATCGAAGCGAATCTGAGGCCATTGCCTTTGCATTCCGAGTTAATCTGTTACAAAGAATTACTAAAGGAAATGGCCATCCCTGTTCAGCAGCCACCTATTTTACTATGTGATAATCTGAGTGCCACGTTTCTATCTACCAATCCAGTATTTCATCAACGCTCTAAGCATATTAAAATCGATTACCACTTTGTTCGTGAACAGGTTGCATCTAGTGCTCTTATAGTTCGACATGTACGGTCTCTTGATCAGATCGTTGATATCTTCACAAAGGCTGTTGGCAATCATCATTTTCTTACTCTTCGTGACAAGCTGCATGTTCGTTCCCGATCATGAGCTTGCGGGGGGGATGATAGAGTACATATTTTGACATTCCTTATTTAGTTGTAATTATCCTTTAATAGAATATTGTAATAGGAAATCAGATCCTTTAATTTAGGCTACAGCATCAATCTAGGATCTGCTCTAACATCTTGTAACCGTGTATATATGCTCTTCATTGTGAATGAACAGATTAGCATCTTCTCACAAATTATCAACTCTTTACATTAGTCAATTCTTCTGCTCGTTTTCAGTGACACTAGCTACCGTATACCGAGGCAAGTGATATGTTATTTGAAGGTGCTGACCATACATAAATTAGGAATGCCGGTTCGATTGGTCGGTGTGATTACGGGAAATTGGCCCCTCAAATTCTCTGGTCCACCCACCTTATGTCAATCCTATCAATTCATATCAATCATCCATTTATGTAGGTAGGTTGGCACAGGGTTGATATAAAATTAGTAGTCCAGAGTATCACATCCCGGAGAATGGAGGGGCCTGACTTATTGATTATACCCGAATTGGAACTAAGTATTCCGATCGATTTTAATATCTTGAAAGATGTTTCTACAACATTGAAGTCTTGTCTTTCTCCCTCTCTCTTTTTTCATCTATAGTAAAATAAGAATATCATCTAGACTCCAATACCATTTGAACGAATATGTGAACATGGATGGTCCTTAATTTTCAAGGGCAATTAAGAACACTATATAAGTGAAAGGAAAAGGACGTACATAATGGAAACATATGATAGAAACAGGAGAGCCCTGTGACATCCCACTAAAATGGGGCTGAGTACAGGCATCTTCTTGTCATTTGGGTCTTCGAGATGTTTTTGGTCTTGTCTTTATCCTAGTTAGTACTCACACGTTAGGATGCTTCATCGCACTCAGGCTTCCAACATATGATTAGCCTGAGGTTTCTCTTTATCACATTCACGATAGGTTTTCAACAATGTAATTGTGAGTGAAACTTCAGTTGCTTAAGTGAATCTAATACTAAAACGGACTGCAGCAATCTTAAGGGGTTTGAAGTTGTGCTTGAATGTGTACAGTTCTTCTATTCTAATTAAGAAAACACAATTCTTTTTGTTCACCATAAATAATCAATAAGTTAGAGAATTTTTTGTTGATCGATGTGCAAATTTATAACAACGAAGGAACTTGTGGTTTTGGCTTTTAGGAATCCCTTAAGAGAGGTTTTCCTGTTGGAAATAAATTCAAATTTTTAGAGTTGTTTAAATTCTTTTAGAATAGGTCTTAGATTATCTTAGAATAAGTCTTGATTATATCTAATGTTATCTTATAAATTAGATTTGGTAGTTGAAAATTTTATTTAGTTGTTTGAATTTTGCCTATATAAGGCAACCAAGTTTAATAATAAATTGTATGGGTGTGTTACAAATTGTTTAAAACTTTTCTTATCCCATCTCTTTCATCTTCTCTTCTTTATTTTTCAAAATTCCAACATGGTATCAGAGCCTTAAATCCTTGAGGGACTGTGAGAATCGTAGAAGGCGTTTATCTAGCAAAAGTTTCATCATTGAAGAAGGAAGGAAACAATCTACAATATATATATATATTGCAAGAAGCAGGGTCATGAAGAGGAATATTGTTAGCATAAAGGAAAGCCAAGTGACTGAAGAAGAATCTCTTTTTAGAATTAGTTGAGAGAAAGTACTCAACAATGGTAAGATGATGAGAAAGTGCATCATACAGTGAAGAGAAGGTGCTTCACAAATAAAAAATTTAGATAACAGTGCTTTATGGAGATAAATAATGAGAGAAGTGCTCATGTTGAAGAATATGGAGAAGTGCTCTATTGAAAAGTTTGGAGATACGTGCTCTAATGATTATATGTTGGTGAGAAGGGCATCAACGAGAAATTGGTGAAGAGAAGTGCTTCACATAATAATTGTAGGTTGATGAGAAGTGCATCAATAGGTGAAGAGAAATGCTTCACAGAATATTTTAAAAATAGGGAGAAGTGCTCCATTAAAAAAATTGAATTAAGAGGGAATGTTGGAAATAAATTCAAATTTTTAGAGTTGTTTAAATTCCTTTAGAATAGGTCTTAGATTATCTTAGAATAAGTCGTAGATTATATCTAATGTTATCTTATAAATTAGATTTGGTAGCTGAAAATTTTATTTAGTTGTTTGAATTTTGCCTATATAAGGCAACCAAGTTTAATAATAAATTGTATGGGTGTGTTACATATTGTTTAAAACTTTTCTTATCCCATCTCTTTCATCTTCTCTTCTTTATTCTTCAAAATTCCAACATTTCCCACCATATGGAGTTGGCCATATTCTTGAAAGGCTTTTCAATGCAAGCAATTCTCAATGATCGAATCGAGTAGAAAAATGCAGATGTTACTTGCAGGAACTGTTCAATGAAAACGAAATTACAAGAACGAAGGAAAGTGATTTATCACCACGCAAATCCGTCCCCAAAATAGGATCCTGGGGTGACAGTCCATGTTAGGGTTCACAGAAGTCCTTTTCTAACAACTTTTTTTTAAAAAATCAAAGAAAGGAAACTTAATTAGTAACCATTATCAACAACTAAGGTTGAAGAAATACAAGCAAGGAATGATAAATCTCAACAAACAAGACCTGACATAGAACTAGCATTTCTCGTAAGAGAGTGAACTGTACAGTTCGAAGATCTTTTATAAAAACCAAAATGAATATCATTAATAGAATTACAAATAAATAAGCAATCATTAATAATCAAATCAACTTCAAACTGATTGCGACAATTTGAAAGAAAGCTATGAATAACCAATTGTGAATCTGATTCGATAATAACAGAGTGTAAGTTTTGCTTTTTAACCCAGCTTAATGCCTCACGGATACCTATAGCTTCTGCTGTAAATGGATCCAAAACTCCTGAAAAAATATTACTACCAGTAACTATACAATCGCCATTACTATTGCGAACAACAAAACCAGTATCAATCTTCCTAGACTCTTTGAAAATAGCAGCATTTGTGTTGATTTTCAGGTAGCCATCTGGTGGTTTTTGCCACAAAATAGGAGTAGAATGGGCGTTATTTAATGCTGCAAGTTGGCGTCTCCTAGCAGTAGTCCAACTCATCAACATCGAGAGGGCAAGAAAAAGAATAGTTTGAGCTGAATGCTAAAGGTCATGCCAAAACAAATCATTCTTGTTCTTCCACAAAGTCCAACAAATGGAGATAGTCAAACACAGATCATCGTCAGTATAATTATGTGCGACAAAAGAAAACCAAGTAGACAGCAGAGATAGAATGAAATAAACTCAATTGAGAATGTGACCACACCTTCTTAGCATAACAGCACTCAAATAAAATATGTGAAACAGATTCAGGCCCAATACCACAAATATGACACAAAGGCAAAATATCCATACTTTTATTAACAAGAAGAGCACGAACCAGCAAGCAAGCATTGAGCGAACGCCAAAAGAAATTTTTCATCTTAGCATGAATGTTCAAAGACCAAAACTTCTTCCAAAGATGAGAGGGAAGAACCTGATTCAAACCTCGACGGACGACATGAATAAAACAGTAAGCGCTTTTAACCGAATATATCACTTTCCTATCAAGGACCCAAAACCAATCATCAATATTTCGTTGAAAACTCAGAGGAATTTGGAAAATCAAATCTCTATCTCGCTCATTAAATAAAACTGAGATTAATGACAAATTCCATTGTTTAAGGTCATGAAGGATCAAATCCGAAACTCGAAGATTTAGCCAAGAATCATCAAGAGTCAAAGTGACATAGGGATTCTCCTCATCTGGCAGCCAAGGGTTAGAACAAACTCTAATTGTACTGCCATTTCCAACACGTTTCTTACATCCTTTTTTTAACAAAATCAATGCTAGAAAAATATTACTCTAAGTATAGCTAGGATTAGTACCTCTTTTGGCATCTCATATTGTCCTTTGAGGTTAGTAGCGAGCCTTAAGAACTCTGACAACCAACGAGGAATTATCAGACAGCAACTGCCAACACTGTTTTCTAAGCAAGGCCATATTAAAATCATGAAATGTCCTAAAACCCATACCCCCTAGATGTTTCGGCCAACACATTTTCTCCCACGTCATCCAAGGAATGCCTTGCTTTTTTCTTAAAGTCATACCCCACCAAAATGAGTTTAGCACCATCTCAACCGTCTTGCAAACACCCACCGACAATTTAAAAACTTAATGTCGAATATTAAATTTTAAAAACATTTAAATTAATGTCGAAAATTAAATTACACAACTTGAATTGAAAACATTAAAAAAAATAAAAATTTAAAATAATTTAATAAATCAAGTTTAATCTAAAAAAAAGAGTATTTGGAATTTTTTCTAAAACTACTTAAATTATTGATTTGATATTGATAAAAATAACTTGCCATTAAAGTAGATAAAATTTTAGTAATTAGAAAAGATTTAAGACATATATAAAATAAAATCTAATTTAACTGAAAATTTTAAAATATCTTAAATGCATATTTTATTTACAAAGAATTTATAATTTTGATAGAGTGGAAAGAAATAATAATTATAGAATATCTATTTATGACACCTCTTTCAAACAATTAAATATTAATAAAATTAGTGCTTTGGACTATTCTTTTTATTATAAATATAATTAATTATTTAACAAAATTATTTTTATTAACATTTAGTTTAATATATGAGCCTTATGTATTTTATTATAGTTAATCATTAGTTATTAAAATCATTTTATATGTAAATAATAAATATGATATTCTACAAACATAACTTTTACTTTATAATATTTTATAATAATATGAAAAGAAATGATTTTATATTATATAATTATACATTGTAGAGAAAGTTGAATGTAATTGAATATTTTTCAGCGTAAAGTAAGCGTAAAAACATTAATTTTTTAGTTTCATTAGTTCTATCAAAATCTCACATGATTTAAAAATTTAAATCCTTTATATTTTATAAAAATTTTGAAATAAATTCTTCTATTAATTTTCTTCTTTTAACTTTTCCTAAAATGTTGTTATGGGACATGTTTATTATCATTAATGTTTTATTATAATGAAGGAGTTAAAAGATATTTACAAATAATATGTGAGTTACATCTCAACATGATGTCAGGTCTAATGTTAGAATGAAAATTTTAGAATTATACTTTAAGATCATAAATTTTGATCTCAATATCAATTCGTCATTTAAGTTTGTAGGCCTTTGATGAAAGTACTTTGTCTGACCGATAGTAATGACAAGGCCACAATAGATTACTTTTATGATGTCATGAAGAATGCAAAGGAAGTAATTAAGACCAATGTGAAAAATAGGTCTTCCTTATATACTCCTTGTCTTGTAGTTATTAATGAAAGATAGGAAAGATAAGTTTCCTCTTTATTGTTTTTTGTTTGTACATTTCTAAATTTATTATCTATTTTAGATCAGCTTTTGCAAAAAAAGTTAGGTTTTGCAAAAAAGTTATGGTTAATAAGGAGTGCTATTAACTATCACAATAATTACTTCATATGAGATGATATAAGATCTCCTTGTCTTATAGAAGGATGCATTTAGTAATTTTGGATTACAATTCATCAAAAGAAAAACTTAATCCAAGTATATATTTCTTCACTTTTGTTAATTATTTGAAATTAATCATCATTTTTATAAGATTAGTTTTTTGTCTTATAATTACTTGGTGAGACTAATTTTGAAATGATGGTCTATAATTTTAAAGGTTTATGATTTGAAATATGAGTCAACGTGAGAGGCAATCTGCGTACTAAAGGAATTGTACCATATTTAAATTCATTCATTCCAAAAAGAAAAATGAAATATATTGGAATACAAAATATTAAATAATTTGGTCGTATTCGATGCAACTTGAAGCTTTGAAGAAGGTACGTTATTATTATTATTAAGTTTAATATAATTTTTGATTTCTTAATAATTTAATTTTATTTATTTACTAGGAATTTTAATAGAATAAGGAATTTAATAGATCTAATTTACCTTGACCATATCGATTGAGCTTACGAAGAACCAACTTTTATAGATGAGAATGACTTGAAATATAATATTCAATGAGAAAATATTGACATATCATTTAGTGTAATGAGTCTAAATGATATTGATAATGAAACTTCTCTTAATAATATGAATTTTTACCAAATAAAATTAAGGTAAAACGATTTAATATTATTAAATAAAATTTTAGGTTTTCATTTTCTCTTTTCTTTTACTTCCACTTGTATTTAGTATATATGTTAAATTTTATACATGTAATATAAATATTAAAATTTAACTGTAAGTGTTTTGTTTCAAATTTCACTTCTACTTTATTGTGTTCCTCACCATTAACACTTATTGTAATACTTATAGACCTATATTATTCTTAAGCCAAAGAACTAATTTGCCACCTAACATTTGACAAAAAATTTAAGACGACCTTACTGTTATTTTTGGTAACTATATAACCATTAATGTTTCAAAATAGAGCGGTTGCCCCAAAATTACTAACTCGGACAAATTGCAATTACATCTTTATTAAAATTTTTCACCTAAGCAAGCTCCATAAGATCAGCTGCTAATATGACAAATGATATGTATTTAAATAATAATTGTCTTAATATTAATTCATAAAAGTTCATTATTTACATTTAATTAAGATTGTAAGGATAGATTTAATTCCTCGCAAAATCCTTACTCTAAAACTATTCTTCTCCATTAACCTAATTTGGTCCTAAGTATATCCTCACCAACCAAAATCAACTGCGCCCATTGGATTGGAGTACTGTATGTAACTTTCATGGCTGCTTACTGGAGGGCCGTTTGGTGGTGATTGAGGGATGAACTTGTAGTCACCAGACAGATCGAAGCACCAACCATGATAAACACACTGCAACCAACCCCATTAATTAATTCTTCCTTCAGACAACGGAGCCAACCTATGAGGAGTTGAGGACAAGCGTCATCGAAGACTTTCCATGTTTTCTCATTCCTATCCCACCAAACCACCGCATCAAGACCCATCAATTTCTTTGCATGTGGCACCGTTTTCTCTGCTTTAGTCTCGTCTGCAATCTCTATAGCTCAGGTGGGTCTATACGCACTCGGTTGAGACACAGGAAGGCGATGGTGATATTGCATTAAAGAACTTGGAAGGTTTCAACGTGTTGTCTTGTATCTTCGAGAAACCTGAATCATGCTAGAAAGCGACGAACTTTTCGCTTAGTATGTACTACTATGTTGGGTTTTGAATATCCAAGTTGGGACTTTTACAGATAAAAAAGAGGAAGCTCTTATAGCTTCCCAAAAGCTCCTGAATCAAATACAACTGATCCATTCAAGTTCAAATTGGGTGGTGAGGACCAAATTAGGTTAACAAAGAAAAAGGATTTCGGGCAAAATTAACTTTATTTCATATTTTTAGTTAAATTGTAAATAAAAATATTTTATTAATTAATATTAAGATATAAAATTATTATTTAAATGCATGTCAGCCAATATCTTACGTTGCTTACTTAGATAAAAAAATTATACAGATACGAAACGGCAATTTGACCGAGATAGTAATTTTGGGACAAACTGTTCTATTTTAATAACGTTAAGAGTTAAGTTAGTACTAGATAGAACGGTAAAAGCCATCTTAAACTTTTTGCCAAAGGTTATAGGACAAATTGGACCTATTGTCTTATATGTATTGACGTAATTATTCTTTTCTACATGATATAAATTCTAAAAGTAATTTCTATTATTTTAATTTTATATTTATACGAGATTTTAAAAAATTATATTAATGATAGTTATCGGTTATATAAAAGTATGTGAAAAATAATATTAATAGAAACAAAGTTATAGTTTTATATTAAATTTATATTATTAGGACTTTTTCGATCACATTGGTATAAAATTACAAAATATATAACATAATATATTAAGAAATTATTCTGTAATTTTATAAAATAACTCGAAATCTTGTAATATATTATAACTAAATTTGGTATTAAATTTGATACGATAATCATAATATTATTTTTGTGATTTTAGATTTTAAAATTTGGTACGATAATTATAATATTAAGTTTTACTTATACCTGATAAAATATCATATATATATATATATATATATACATAAGCAAAACTTTGCAAAATATCATGTATATTTGCCTACTATTTTCTTAATAACTTTGTTTCTAAACTTTTTAAAATTTTGTTTTAAGTTTGCATCATATAATGAAGATTTTTTTATTTTTTTTCTGAAACTGTTTTTTTGTCTGAAACTATTATTATTCTATTTTATTTAATTATTACCTTTTATTTTATTTTATTTTACATATTTTATATTTATTTAACTTTTTGTCATACCTATATGTGATCTATCAGACACAGCCTTTTTATTATATAAGGGTAAAGTTGTGTATTATTAAACCTCTTCAGACTCTATTTCAGTGCGGGACTTCAAATTCAATGTGATGATGATAATAAAATGGTAACTTAATTTTTTAAGATTTAAATTTGAAGCCAACTCAAAATTTAGATTATATTTATTAATTTTAGGTTGAGTCATGTAGCAACATTTTCTTGTATCTCTCTCTGAAAAGCATGCGGGATGCGGGTACCTTTGCCACCGTAGATTATTCCACAGAGTATTCACCAAAACTCAATTGCTACTCTCTCAGGTGCCCCTGTAGCCAATCTCAATCCACTACAACAAACAAATATATCATAAAGAATTAACTAATAAAAGCTTCTCGATTATAAAAGTCGGGTTTTGCTAAGAAGTATATTTTATCTTAAGTCAATAAGATATTGGTATGTTCTTTAAGGAAGATGATGGTTCACCCATACAAGAAAGTAAACTTCAAAATTAAAAGCTTTGTCGGAAAATAAAAGTGGAAGTGAATGTAGTGGTGTCAAAACTAATCCTAGTAGTGGATATAAGCCTACTAATTATTGACAAACTTTGCCTACCCTCCACCACATGCAAATGCACCGCCCGTGACGCCACAGAGTATGTTTAGCCATCTGCACAATCTGCCAATCTTCATTCACGGATTAATCCACGTCTTCTTCTTTCTCTCTATAAATGTAAGTACCCTTACCCAACCCTATCACACATGCACACGCCAAAAGTAGCAACAATAGGAGGAAACAAATCCTAGAAACATGATGAGAACATTCCAAACTGTGTTTATTGCGAGCTTATTAGTGCTGGTAGTAATAAGCAGCAACGGGCTGTTTGAGGTTTCCAATGCTCAGAATATATGTAGCATGCCAGTCTCCGGACTGATGTCATGCATTGGTTCTGTAACACCACCAAACCCAACCCCACCAACCACACAGTGTTGCTCGGCTCTTTCACAAGCCGACATGCGGTGCCTTTGCTCCTACAAGAACTCCAAGGTCCTACCTTCACTTGGAATCGATCCAAACCTTGCCATGCAGCTTCCTGACAAGTGCAAGCTTCCTCATCCTGCCAGCTGCTAGATGCTGACGAACCTCTTGGTCTTCGCAGCTAGCTAGCTCTGTACCTCTATTTGTCACTTGACAGTCACCACCTACAGAAACTGATAGTGACTTACAAATAAATCGACTATGTATAAGTAGTCTATGCATTTCGTACCACCCCTTTTCAGCATTTCTATGTCACCTCCCTTGCTTGCTATCTATATATGTGTGTTTCAGAGTGTGGTTTTATGATGACCAAGGACTATGATTATGTGATGATTAAGACTATGATACCTGTTCGTAATTAGGACTATGAAGATTAATGCCTGCATTTGTCTCTATTGTTTTCTTTCCATGGTTGTTAGGCCGCTGGAATAAAACATATATGCAACTAAAGAGGTAAGAATACTCCCTAATTGGGAATATATCTCATCTAGGAAATTTATGAAAAGAAATGTGTACTCACTCTCATCATCAAATTGTAGATATTGGAAACCAAACATATAAAGTGTTTCATGGCATGAACAACTCACTCCAATGTTTTGAAACCTGGATCGATCATTGAACCGGAACTTTACTGGTTATCAGTTTGACCGGTTCAATTACCGGTGTGACGTTATAATTACGCAATAATTATATTTAATTATATACAATATTAATAATATTTAAAAAATACAAAAATATACCAAAAAAAATAAAAAAATAAAAAATTTATTGAACCAGTGGTCGGACCGGTCGGATCGGTCAATTGACCGGTTTTGGCCGGTTCTCACTGGATCAATTAAGAACTGGTTTTAAAGGGTGAACCGGACCGGATAGCCGACCGGTCTGATCCGGTTTTCAAAACAGAGACTCAGTCTGATTCTCATCACAATTAAAAGCTTCTTATCTAGGCTTGTATAAGGGGAACATATCACTTGTTACCATTTCTCTATGTCTACTCTGTTTTATGAGTTTCTATCTGACTCACAAAGTTGGATTGATGGATATTCATAAAATAGGATAAATGCAGAGTAACGAAAACATGTGATTTAAACCCTATATAAGGGGACATGTTTTATTCATAATCATCTCAATTTGACATGTCACCTTTGCCGATAAACTTTTTGGTTCACTGTGAATTTATCTCTAGCAAATAACGTGTATTCTTGTTTTTTGAAAGATAATCAAGTTCAATGTTTTAAAAATTATATTAGAAATTAAACCGATAAGATAAGAAATTTAAGATTTAAAAGATTCAATCCGTACTAGATTGTTATAAAATCAACTAAATATTAAATTAAATAAAAAATTTGAAACATGATTGAAATAAAGTATCCTTGTCCAATAAAGAATTTAATATAAAGACTAATTGATCTATTTTGATTTATAAAATCTTATTAATTTTAAAATTGATCGATTTTTACAACAAGAATTGTTAAAGTAAATAAAACCAAAACATTAAAAATCGAACTGAAAAGTTGAACAACCAATGTTTTTAAAACTTAATCTACCAAACCGATTGGGTTTTTCAATTATTAATGAAATCTATACATGAATTTTCCATAGATGGCCCTAGGGTGACAATTGGGTTCTAGCCAATGGTTTGACTATTATTTAATGAAAAGGACGTCGATTTAAGCCTTCATTTTAAACAAATTTGATTGGATTAATTAGGCTAGGCTCAAGTTTGGACTCAAGTTTAGACTACCTTTGATCCGATCAAGCTTGAGCTTAGATTGGTTGCCTCAGGCCCAGCTTCAACTGGCAAGGGTCTCCTAGGCCCAACACTAGTAAATATCCCATTGAACTAAATTCGGTATTAAATAAATTGAAGACAATTAATTGATTAATATTATTGCAAAATCCTAGAATTTGTAATATTTATAATAATATACAACTAGAATATTCCAGTAAATATCCTATTTAACTAAATTTGGTATTTAATAAATTGAAGACAATTAATTGATTAATATTATTGCAAAATCCTAGAATTTCTTAATATTTATAATAATATACACTAAAATATCATCTTCTTTTCATATTAAAATCTCTTATTTAAGTGTCACACGCAACCAAATGTCTCTCTTTTCCTTTTTCACATATTACAAGTATAGGTAGTAATCTTGTAATATGATACTATCATCTTTATTTTTAAATGAATAATACATTATTAATATAATAAAATGTTTTAAAATATCCATATTCATATCCAAGCAACAGTAATATAATTCTATCATCTTTATTTTTATCATCTTTATTTTTCCATCCATATCCTTCAGGCAAATGACTTTTATTATCATTATCAACACCCAATTTAAATTTCTCTAAGGCACAACATTTGAGAAGATGTGATAATATGCAACCTTATTCTTACTTAATAAAAGGTAAAAACTATTTCTTTTCTAAATTTATAAACCCAACGTTGCCTAAGGTTATGTTTGATAGACGATTAGTAATGGAATGTAGTGAAATAAAATATTATTCCATCGTTTGAGATGAGAGTTTGTAATGGAATGAAATGAAATAGGAAGAAAATGAAAAGTTTCATATTATATCCTATTTCATTATAAACAACAAAAATGATTTATCTCCGATTTTAGAGGTTTAGAATGAAATGCAAAATATTAAATATGTACTATCTAGTATACTCTTAATAATTTTTATAATATCAATTTTACCTCCAATTCATGTATTATATCTATTAACGTATGTTTCATTTTATAAAGCATAGAATAGTCATTTATTATTATTGTGCATACATTTTATTCCATACCATTCCATCCATTTTCTAAACAATATTTTACTATATTACATTATAAACTCTTTCATCCTTCCCATATAATAATTTTCTAATATTACATCTATTTATATTCTATTATATTATAAACCATTCATTTATATTACATTTCATTCTATTCTATTAAAAATTTTACGTACAACTAGACATAGCCTAAATGACTTAAAGATGTAGAGATTGACAAGCCGATGCAAGAGAATGCCTTTCCTGTGAACCTCCTAGTCTGTTGAGAACATATAGTTTCTCTTACAACTTTCAATATGTTCGGGAGGGGCATAATCAACGTATAGGTAAGATAAAACACCATGCAATCGTTAAAAAACAACATTCTTTCGAAGTGTTAAAAAATTTTCACATAACAAAAATTATGCAAGAGTGTAACTTATGCAACTAAAAGAATCGTTTTTGTTACTGAAGTGGATAAATTTGTTTAGTCCATCTCTATCCCAAAGTTAAAGGGATTTAATCTTATCATTTTGTTATAACAATCCTACAGATGTGGGGATTTACTTTGATCATATTTGTGATTGTATTTTGTAGATAAATATCAATGAAAACCTAGTAGAACGTGGGTCTGCAATTCCAAACCACTTTACCTTCTTTATGATATCAGAGCCATTAAGGGTTTAAATACCATTTTTTTCTTGCTTCTCCACCATGGCTGGTCAATCTTCATCTTCCTCCATACCCACATCTCTCCTGTCAATCTATAATCAAGTAACAATCAAGCTCACCTCCTCTAATTATCTCCTCTGGAAAACACAAATAATGCTACTTCTCTGTGGACATCAATTAAATCATCACATAGATGATTCCACAGTCCCTCCCCCCAAAGAACTTGACAACAAACCAAACCCAGCATTTACCGAATGGTTCATAAAAGATCAACTTGTATTGGGTTGGATCTTAAGCTCTCTCTCTGAATCTGTCATCTCTCAGGTTGTTGGTGCAACAACTGCCCATGCTGCTTGGTCCCGTCTCCAGACCACATACGCGTCTGGTTCTCGAGCTAAAATTCGGACAATAAAAAATGCTCGCCATGATTTAAATTGAGGTAGTGACACCATTACTATCTACATAGATCGTGCAAAGCGATTGTTTGACCAGCTTGTTGCACTTGATGCCGCCATATCCGAAGATGATCTTATTGATCACATCTTGTGTGGATTGGGTCCAGATTACAGACCATTTACATGTAATATTGAAGCCAGGTTAGCCTCTATCTCTTTTGATGATATCTTTGGTCTACTTCTCTGTGAGGAAATCCAACTTAAATCTTTCAATGAAATTCTCAATCCTCTTGCTGTTGCTCATTATCATGCCCGCCAAAAAAATGGTGGTGGCACTCGAGGTCGAAGCCGAGGCCGAGGCCGTGAACGTGATGGTGGTAGTTACCATTTACATTCAGGTCATGGACGTAGATTTCATCATCAAACTGAGAATTTCACACCAACTTGTTACAATTATCGTGGCCAAGGACACACCTCCAAACAATGTCCAAGTCCCAAATACACCAATAACATTGCCCATAACCCCAAACCAGCAGCCAACTACTCCTCCCCTTCAGTAGACACCAAACCATGGATTGCCGATACTGGAGCAACCCATCACTTGACTTCTGAACTGGAAAATCTAGGAATCCACTCCGAATACTTGGGCACTGATGAAGTGGCTCTTACAAATGGTAAAAGCTTACCTATTACTCATATTGGCTCCAATAATATCTCTTTCAATTCTCGCAAGTTTGCTTTAAATAATATTCTTTATGTTCCAGAATCTAACACAAACTTGTTATCTACTCAGCAGTTTACCATTTCTAATCATGTCTCACTTGAATTCATCCCTGATTTTTTTGTATTAAAGGATTTCATGACGAGACAATCACTCTACCAGGGATATACTAAGGATGAACTCTATTATCTTGCTCCATATCATATCTCTCCAGCTTGCAATTTAGTTTCCTTTTCAACTTGGCATGCCAGATTAAGTTATGCTTGTTCAAAATCAATCAACAAAGTTTTATCATTGAATAAATTGTTGGTTTCTGATAAGAGAAATACATCATTGTGTGAGACATGCTATGTTAGCAAATCACATAAATTGCCTTTTCAAGATTTGAGTTATTTTGCTACTGAGCTATTAGAATTAATTTGTTCTAATTTATGGGTCCTGCTTCAATTCCTTTAACTGATGGCTGCCTATATTATGTGCTTTTCTTTGATCACTATACTAAGTATACTTGGATTTACTTTCTTCATAAAAAAATCTGATGTGTTTAATTGTTTTGTTAAATTTCGAGCTACTGTTGATTTTTTTTTTGGTAAATCCATCAAACAATTTCAATCAGATTGGGGAGGGGAATTTCAAGCTCTGAAATGTTATCTAACTGACAATACTATTATTCAAAGAAGCTCATGTCCACACACACCAGAACAAAATAGTTGTGTTGAACGCAAACACCTACACATCACCGAAACTGGTCAGGCCTACTTATATCATTCGACAGTACCATCAAAATATTGAGATCATGCTTTTGCAACTGCTGTTTACACAATAAATCGCTTACCTACCCCAAAGTTAAACCACAAATCCGTTTATCAATTCCTTTTTCAACGTAAGCCGGCATACAACTCCTTTCGTGTTTTTGGTTGTTGTTGTTATCCATGGCTTCGACCTTATATTAAAACCAAACTTGAACCTTGTTCTTCTAAATGTGTATTTCTTAGTTATAGTCTCCTTCACAAAGGTTATAAATGTTTGTCGTTATCCACTAACCAAATATTCTACTCACGCCATGTCTTGTTTGATGAACAGATTTTTCTGTTCAAGGAAAGTGGTGGGAAACCTTCAATTCTTGGTCCACCACCATCACCAATTTCTCTCACTTGTACGACCACATCCACCACAACCTACTTAAATCGAACCAAGTCACACTCTTGCCCTGCCACAAATTCATCCCTTAATACTACCAGAATCAAACAGAACCCTCGACCTTCTAAATGATAATACAACCGCCACTCAAACTTCTCCTGTTGCACCTCAACCACCTCCTACACTCCAAACTAGCCACAATGCACAGCAAAATTTAAACATAAATCCTCAAAACACTCACCCCATGGTAACCAAAGCCAAAATTGGAAATTTAAAATCCAAAAGTTATAACATAACTTCAACTGTGCTCACCACCCCACCACATATCAAGAAGCAACAAAACAATCAATTTGGAGGAAAGCAATGTCTGAAGAAATTGATACCTTAATGGCTAATGGGACATAAGATTTAATACTAAGATCAAAAGCTACAAATGTGATAGGTTGCACATGGGTATATCGCATAAAGACAAAACCGGATGGATCCATTGATCGCCATAAGGCCCGACTTGTCGCTAAAGGGTTCCACCAAAGATCAGGTGTGGATTATGTGGAAACTTTTAGTCCTGTTATCAAACCCGCAACTATTCAACTCATCCTCTCAATTGTTGTCAATCAAAAATGACTTACACGTCAACTTGATTTATCAAATGCCTTCTTGCATGGGTCACTTGAAGAACCAGTATATATGGAACAACCTCTAGGTTTTACTGATCGAACCAAACTACAATATGTGTATTTCTTAAAGAAGTCATTATATGGTTTGAAACAGGCTCCACGAACTTGGTATTTTTGTCTCACATACATGTTACAAAAATTTGGTTTCAAATAATCAAAGGCAGACAATTCTTTGTTCATCTATACCTCTAGAAGAAATACTGCTTATTGTCTTGTGTATGTTGATGATTTGATTTTGACAGGCTCCACACCTCATCTTCTTCAAGAAATCACCCATTATCTTGATTTAGTTGTTGCTATTAAAGATCTTGGCCCTCTCACATTTTTTCTTAGAGTTGAAGTTACATAGATACCGAATGGATTACATCTCTCTTAATCTAAATACATATGGGATCTTCTATAACGTACAAATATGCATGAAGCAAGCTTTGTGTCCACACCTTCCTCTCCACAAGGCACCTTATCCTTGCACACATCTGACAACTTCGAAGATCCTACATTATTTCGACAAGTAGTTGGCACACTACAATATTTAACTCTTACACGACCTGATATCACCATGGTCGTTAATAAGACAGCCCAATTTATGCACTCACCCTCGATAAACTATTGGCAAGCTGTGAAACGAATACATCGATACTTACGGGGAACAATGGATCATGGTCTTCTCATTCAACCTTCGAGCCCTCCACAACTTTTTGCTTTCTCTGATGCAGATTGAGATGGTGACAAAATTGATCACAAAAGTACCTCCGCTTATGCAGTTTACCATGGCATCAATCTCATCTCTTGGTCCTCAAAGAAGCAAAACACAGTTGCTCGATCGAGCACAGATTCAGAATATCAAGCTCTAGCGTCCACAGCTTCCAAAGTATACTGGTTACAATGTCTTCTAAAAGAACTTCACCAATAGCTTCCTTTTGTTCCACGCATTTGGTGTGATAATATCTCAGCCACATATCTTGTAGCTAATCCAATATTCCACTCTCGCTCTAAGCACCTTGAACTTGATTTTCACTTCATCAGAGATCATGTTCGCAAAAAAATTTACATGTATCGTACATTCCCACCACTGATCAAGTAGCTGATATTCTCACAAAACTGTTATCCAAACAACGATTTCTTTACTTGAAATCCAAACTGATGGTAGTTCCTCCCATCTGTTTGCGGGGAGGTATTACGGAAGTGGATGAATATACTTAGTCCATCTCTATCCCAAAGTTAAAGGGATTTAATCTTATCATTTTGTTGTAACAATCCCACAAATATGGAGATTTACTTTGATCATATTTGTGATTGTATTTTGTATATAAATATCAATGAAAACTCAGCAGAACGTGGGTCAGCAATTCCAAACCACTTTACCTTCTTTAGTTTTATCTTTTGAAAAATATAAAGCGAAAGAAACTGAGATGAACATAAAGACGCCAAGTTGCTCATTGGTGAAGTGTTGCTTGGAGATGAGCACAAACAAAGCGACAGGCAGCTTTTGGAGCTCAGTAAGGGAGCACTAACAGGAGAATGCAGCAGTCAGGAGCAATATTTCTTTTCACTGTAGCGTTTATCTATCTTGAGACAGAAGTTGCCTGGAAATTGACCAAAACCTCAACAAAGCATATCGCTTTCAAGTGTCCCAAGCAAGTATTGCAAACGTTCAACTTTTCAATTATTTTGCCTTTCCGTTGGACATTCCACATCCATCAACAATGATGTTGCCTGACAAACGTAGACCCTCTCTCTCTACAAATACATACGCATGGTTCGTTCTCTGCTCTGAAACTCATTAAGTGGGTGCAAATCCAACTTTTTAGGTAAGTTCCTGGTCTCATGGTCCGAGATTGCTCAACCCAAACAAATAACATGCCTGCCAGAACATCGGAGGAGCCTCCATACACGTTGTACTCCTACCCATCACCCTTCCTTGTATCAGATTTTCTTGTGCACCATAGAAGAGACAATAAACAGGCCAACCACCAAATCCTGATGAAACGGCTGTATCATATATGACATCTTGAGCATCAGCAGGCTGCAAAGACTTGCATCAATGGCTGCAAGAGAACAAAAATTGAGCTTGCTCAGCCTACATATGGAAGATTATGACTATTATCATCAATGAAAAGTGGAATGTTGGATGGTTAGTTATCGGATAGATCATGTGCAACTCGGAGTCCAACGAATTACAAGGAAATGTGTTTTCTGCAGCTATAGCAGAGGAAAGATATTCGAGCCTTGGAACAATACTCTAATCCAGATGTAGCTGCAAAGTTCATTATGCAATATCGAAGGTCCCCAATGAGTCACATTTCTTGGACTTGATTGATTGGATAGAATCAATCTTTTAAAAACCGAACCGGGCATCGAACTAGTCAAGTGAAAAGTTTTAAGGTTTAAAAATTTAACGGGCATATAATAAATAAATAATAAAAATTATGCAAGGAATAGAAAAAAAAACGATATGTGCGTTTTGTCCTCCAATTTTTTAATTGATAATTAAAAAATAACAGGAACTGCAGCTAAAAAAATTACATAAAACAAGCTGAGGTATGTTATGTATGAAGGAAATAAGGTGTTGGTTTCAAGCAGAACTGATCGCACACGATACTGCCATCACAATACAATGGGATAATAAGCTAACCCTTAATACAACAAATAGCCCATAAGCAAACCCTGATAAGAAGGGCAGATTAATGAGAGTAAGCCTAATGATATGTGAATTGCACTGAAGACTTCAGCACTGCACCTTGTATAGACAACCAATACTTTATTCAAGGTTATGTTTAGTTGCGAGTTTTATAACAAAATAGAATAAAATGTAATATTATTACATCATTTGGAAGGAGATTTTATAATAGAATATAATATAATATAATAGAATGAGATAAAAAAAGAAGGTTTTATATTACATCTCATTCCATCCTAAACAGTAAAAATAAAAAAACTTCCAATTTGAGGGGTTTAGGATGAAATGTAAAATGATATACTATATTATATTATGAACCCTTCCATCCCTCCCAAACATCAATTTTCTAATATTAAATCCACTTACGTTTCATTCTATTATAAGCCATTCTATTTCATTCTATTAAAAACTTTACGTTTAACTAAACATAGCCTAAGCCTAAAAATTGTTTTCCTACAATAGTTGTAGTTTTCAACAACAAATCAGGAAAACAGAAATTAAGCTATGAAATTAATAAACTGAACAAAGTACCATGCCTATAATCCTATGAATCTGAAATTATTGAATTTCTAGGGGACAAAACTGCATGGTCTAGCAGAATTAAAAAGAGATAAGGTATAAACTGCCATGATCGCCAATCAAAAAAGAAAGAGGAAAAAGAACACCAGAACTAAACACAACCACAAGCTTTTCTAATTAGATATAATTTACTCAACACCAGAAACATCATTAATGAAATCAATAAAACCACAAGTATCGTCAACAAAACAAGACCTTAAAGTTTCAAAATGAACTGTAGTCAGTAGCTCACAGTAAACATTAATACAAACTCAGAGTCAAACTGTCAACCTTACAACAATGATAATCATATTTCATCGTGAATCAAATTCATTGTAAAAAGATCTTTATTGCCTTTTTCCCAAAACAATTCATAAGGAAGGGTATCAACATGTAGCAGCAATTTACAGAAATAAAATAACTTTCAAAAGAGTTTAATAATTTACCCAAAGATTTATACTTTAACAATTTCCTCTCTTCTTCTTCTCTTTTTTTTGTTTGTTGGGAGAAATCTTTCAGTTCTTTGATCTGTCATGCACCAAACAGCAAAACATTATCAGAATTATTGGTGATATCATATATGAAAAAGATAGCATCTCATTCTGATTAGTTAAACTCCAGATGCCAAGAAGAGACAGACATCTTGCATCTTTCCATCCACTTTCAATTGAAACTTAGGTTTCTTTCATCAATATCAAACTTTTGCAAACATAAAAGATTTAAACCTGAATCTTTTTCTTGACAGAAAAAACTAACAGTAAGTGGAAATAAAAACAAAAGAAAAACATGACAGCGTCTTCACCTCATAACACTACAAAAAAAATAAATATATATATATATATATATATACAACTGAAGCTCTTGGCAAGAGTATGCAGAATATCTTATTTAATATAAAGCTTGTTTTAAGTACCAAGATTGGGAAAAGAAACCAAGCTTCTGAGAAGCATAAAAGCAGGATCAAGAATCAAGTCCTGTCCTCTGTAGAAATTACATCAAAAAACAGAAATAAGGACCCTCATTTCGCTCAGAAGTCAGATCTTCAAAGCCAAAAGTTGTTAAAAAAACATGAATGAAGTGTTGTATGTGTTATATGGAAGAAACAAAGAAGAAAATCAAGCCTTTGAGCAACATGAAACAAAAACAGGAAAGAAAACCAATTTGCCTCTATTCCTCAAAGACTGAGAATCAAAACCCTGAAATCAAGCATATTTGCGAACAGAAATGAGAGGAATAAAGCTTGATGAACAGAAAAGAAAACACACAAACCGAATAACAGGAAAACAAGAAAGTCACCACAGGATAGAAAACTATATACCACAAACAATCAAGAATAGCTAAAAATATAAGCTAAAAGAACACAAATAGCATGAAATAGGGACAGGGTGGTGAAGCATCGGCATCTAAGCTCCTCCAACAAGGGCTCCTTGCAATTTCTCCTTGTACCATATTCAAATTCCAGGGAAAAAAAAGGCGAAAAGCCCATAAAAGACAATATCCAGAATCAATAATACCTACTAAGTTTTCTTCCCCCCTAGCTCTTGCATTCTCATTATTCATTGCCAAATTCACGAAACCACACAAATCCCAGCAAAAAAAACTGCAGAAAAAATGGTAAACTCAAGGATGAGAGAGATAGAGATAAAGAGCAGGAGAGAGAGGCAGAAAGGCAGAAAACCAGTCCAGTTCATGATTCAGAAATTATTTAACCGGCCGGTTTTTACTCTCAACGGCTAAAAGTAAAACCAAACTGGAAACCAATTCGGTTAGTGTTTAATCCAATCAAACTGGCCGAACCAGTCTGGTCTTTATATCATTGGATAGAATACCATAGGCCTGGCTTCTTGATGATATCAAATATTGTGTCAGGCCAAGAAGGTCCAGCACTGGTTATGCCACTGGGGAGAAGGTTTCCAGTTGCTGTATCGGATTTAGGATCTGGAAGTCCTATACTAGGCACATTATGCACAACTGTACAGAAATTGCTGTCAAATAGATTAATCAAATGTCAAGTTGTAGGAACAATGGATTGACAATGTCTGCTGTTTTATGGCCTCAACTAGGTGCTGCCTTGGAATTCAAAAGTCATACATCAGTTACACATCTCCAGCCCCAAGCGTTTGCCCTTCTCATTAGCTTCTTTTGGAATATGCACTATTTTAAGTTGGTTTTCTAAATAAGTCAGTTGATTAGAGAAACTCCATAAAAACTCATGACACAGATCTGACTCTGTTGCATAAAGTATTTTATGAGCAAGTAACACTAAATAATCTATGCTGTAATTAATTATGCATACCATATGATGCATAATGAAAACATGGTGGCAGTTCCAATTATCGAACAGAAAGCACTTCAGTGACAACTGAGACATGGTAAATATTGTTAAAACCACCGAACTCGACGTCAACTGGATTGTCTTGCTTACTAGGTGGATTAAACTGAAGAAAATGAAAGCTTGCACACTTTGAACAGTTTGTAGGAAACAAGTCCAGATTGAACAGTTTAGGCGAAAAATTGGCCTGAAAATTTTGGGTACCTGTCAGTCAGGTCAGCAATCTGTTTTGCAAGGGCATCTAAACCCTGAAAAAAGCCAAGTCTCAAGACATTAGATTTTGCTAGGACACGGGGAAAGACATAACATATAGAATGATACCAAACAACTAGTCCTGTATGGAAAAGAAATATGATGGATAAGAAGAGGATTTTCATTCCATTATTGGGTGACCTACTACTTTCTAATGGAAGCTAGGCAATCAAGATTTTCTGGAACATATCAGCTGAGAAAATAGTTAGATAACATCTAGAAGTATGTCATTCATTGCTAAGAAATAAGTTGTACAAGACAACATTCTATCATCAATAATGCAGAAGCAAAACAAAAGAAACAGTGGAAAAAACAACACAAAGGGTAAAGCATACTCCTGTCTTATGCAATCATCCCACCTTCATGCAACAATTCCTCTGCTACAGACTCCAGCTCTCTTCATCAAAACATATGAAAAATTACTTATGGTAAAGATAATTTTCAACAAACATGGGGGGCAGCAAAGAATATGTGTGATAAATTCCAGTATGATATTCACCTTATTGGCAACAGACAACTCCCACAAAAACTGGCCACCAAAACTACATGATCTCTAGGTGTTCTTGTTGTTGTGGTGTTCTTGTTGTTGTGGTTGTTGTTGTATGTCCCTGGATAACTGCTGGTATTATGCAATTGATAAAAGATAGAACTGGAAGAGGATAATGACTATAAGCACTTATGCTAACAGAAAATGAAAAACAAGAACTTCATCAGACCATTCGAAGGATGTCCTAGAAGTGTATCCAGCTCAAATATTGTAATGAGATTTAAGAGGAAATGGTACCATAGTCAAGCATGAAACTGGGATAAAAAGCAAAAAGTACACACCTAGCTAAAGGCTATAGATTGGACATCAGTAATCAGCACCCATTGAAGGTGAATCAATACAGAATATGTACTTTCAACTGAAAACTTGTACAGAATCTGAAAAATCACATTCAACCAGATAAATTAGACAAATGAGAGTTTTGTAACAGGAACGATCATTTTGTTGTTAAGTACCTTAAGTTGACATGAAACCACATGTTTTTGTCATTTCTGCTTTCAGCTCAAACTTGTAGCCAATAAATCAAAGGACTCTGGCAGCTCGTAAGCTTAATCATATTGGCTGAAAGTTCTGGAGTTAATATACTGCCTGAGTTGAAGAACAATTTCCCTAATATTGGCATGTTTGCCAAAAATATTAACTACCACTTTCATATATCACATCAGAACCGTAATAAAACGTGAAATGCAACACAAAGGGAGAAAGCATGGAAGAAATAGAAGTCAAAACAAGGTTATCTATACACCGATCAATTAAGGGAATCACAGCAACAATTAGATTAATAAGTGTCTTAAGATTGCAAAAACCAATGCTAACAGATCCATAGATCAATAGATCAATAGATAACTCTGAACCATAGAAAATCTCATATCATAAATTTCTTCCAAATATTCTGAGACCAATAACTTTACGAACAAAAATATTCAGCAAACTTTAAACACTAAAGACTTACCTGAATTCCAAATCAATCTTGACTTGCCGACGTTGACGGATGTAACCCATCAATCAATGTGGTATATGTTATTTCGTCCAAATATACTCCTCTACCAGACATGTGATCACATAAGTTAAAGGCTTCTTCCAATTGTTCTTGTTTGCAAAATGCATTTGTAAACACATTATATGTGACAGAATCAGGAAGAATTCCTTTATCATCCATCTCACTAAGAAGGCTGGCTGCTGCTTTCATATTTCCCATTTTGCAATACCCATTTATGATAATAGTGTAGGTTATTTTATTTGGATGTATAGCATGGGAGGACATTTCTTGCAAGAGACTTTCAACTTTATCCATCTTGCCTAGTTTGCAATAGCCACTAATAACTGCAGTATAGCAGGTCACATTTGGGAATAAGCCCTCCTTTCTCATCTCATCAATAAGAAGATATGCGTCATCCACAAGGCCACTGTTGCATAGTCCATGTATTAGAGAAGAATAAGTGAATGATGTTTGTGCTATGCCCCTGCTTTTCATGTCATCACGAAGTCTAAAGGCTTCTACCAAATTCTTGTTTTTACTGTAAACCCCAATTAGTGTATTATAAACAACAGAATTTAGCTTCATTTCAGAAGAAAGCATTTCAGAGAATAGTGTTTCAGCCTCTTCAACTTGATTAGCTTTGCAGTAACCATTCATCATGACCCCATAGGTATATATATTTGGTGTTATCCCATTTTGCCGGCACTCATCCCACAGGCTAATGGCTTCTTCTAATTTTCCCAAATTACAGAGACCATGCAATAGTAAATTGTATGTGTAGATGTCTGGCCTAATTCCTCGCCTTACCATCTCTGCCTTCAATCTAAAACCTTCCTCAATTTTCCCCTCCTTGCAACACCCCAAAATCAGTGTGTTGTATGAAATCTTGTCCAATACCAAACCCCTTTGTAGCATCTCCTTCAGCAGCCTCTTAGCTTCTTGCACCTTACCCGCTTCACAAAGTCCATGAATAAGAGCATTTGAGGTTATGGTATGGACTGCACAACCTTTCTCCAATAGGTTATACCAAAGTTCAAGAGCATCAGACTCTTTTCCACTTTTGCACAACCCACTAACCAATGTGGTGAGCAATCTATCATTTGGCCTTAAATTTTTTAACATCATATCCCTAGTAAAATGAAGGGCAGAATCAAATTTGGACTTCAAGCATAACCAACTAATGACAGAGCCATATGCATCTTGGTTTATTTGTACGCCTCGCGATAGCATTTCTTCTAATTCATGCTCAACATTTTCCATTTGGCTGGCCATGGAAAAACCATGTAAGAGTGAATTGAGAGTAACTACATTAGGTCTTAACCCCTGGGATACCATGATGTCTCTTATTTTTAACGCCTCATTTATATTCCCCATCTTACAATACCCATTTATCAATGTGTTATACACAACTTCATTCGGTAAAAAACCCTTCTCAGTCATTTCTGTCAACATACTATTGGCATCATCAAATTTCTCTAAGTTGATTAATCCATTAATCAAAACACTGTAAGTTATAAGACTTGGATTAACCCCATGCTTTATCATCTTCTCTTTGAACAGAAAGGCCTCATCTAATTTTCCATGTTTGCACAAGCCATGTATAATGTTATTGTAAGTAACAACATTCGGAGCAGTGCCTAACTTCTCCATTCTTTGAAACAATTCAATAGCATACTCAACTCTAGCCCCCCTGCACAATGAATTAATCATGGTGCTAAACAAGTAAACATCCGGTGTGATACCACCATTACATATAGCATCAAATACTAAATAACTTTTATGTAATTCATTTGCCTTCACCAAAGAGGTCAACAAAAAATTGCATGTCTTCAAAGACGGAAATACACCCTTGTTTGCCAATACACTAAACACGTCAACAGCAAAACTGAAACCCGGGTGCTTAAATTGTGTACAGTAAACATGTATTAGTAAATCAACTACCTTGATCCCAATACTCGAAGCAAATAAATTTAAATCACCCATAGTCATAGCAATCTCAATGTGCCTGCTGTGTCCATTATTAGCAAACAAAGCTGGCACTTTCCCATCAATCAAACGAATCAAAAGCAACCTAGCAGGCGATTCAAGATTGGAAGAAACAAGCAACCGAATCAAAAGGCAATAAGATCGAACCGTGAAACGGAACTTATAAATTTTAGACGCAAAATGAAAGAAATTCAGAGTTGTTTTGGAGTTAACATTCAATCCAATATCTTGGAAACAACGATCAAATTCAAGAGGGCTCAACAGGGGCAAGAGTTTTTTACATTGCGAAGAATCTAAATGAGAACTAGATAGAATAGAAGACACCCATTTGACCAAACTCTCATCAGATGCGTTAAGCAAGGTCTCCGGCGAAAGTGGAGGCTCTTGTGGATGTGGGCGGTGGATTTGTTGAAGTACGGAAGAAACGCAAATCAAGGAACGAACAATAGAAGGATAAAAGGGGAAACTTTTGGCGGTCAAGAGCTTTCTTAAAACCATCAAAGACTGCATAGAGATAGAGAAAAAGAGAAAGCTAAACGGCTAAAGAGATTATTAGGGACAAAAGAAGAAGAAGAAGATAGGCTAAAGTGGTGGAGCAGGAGAGTCCATGAGGAACAGTGAAGTGAGATTGTTATCGTCGAGAAGGTACGAATGAGCCACGACACCATGAACAAGCACTTTGGGTCTTTTGGTTGCGAGAAGAGTATCAGCAACCAAGGCGTGTGTGCCGCCAGCAAGACGGTAGTGCCAAACCAGGGTTGGGTGATGATGGTGACCAATGGGCTCTTTAGTTCATATTTGGGCTTTCAGTGATGAATAACAATAAGGCAGTTGAATGAACCACACTCTTCATTCCTTAGGGCTTAGATTGCGATCTCTTCCAGCTGAAGGCAAAAGAGTATCTTAGATGATGTGCAAATGAAAATTAAGGGCTAAGACCTATACTAATTTATAAAGAGAGCTATTAAATATTTAAATGATAATTTATAATTTTATTAATAATGATAGATTTTCTGAAATGTAAAGATGTCCTCCAACTTATTATTAATTGTATCTTTCTAATTACTAGTTATGTTTTCTCGACTAATAGTTGTATCCACTAACTAATAATTATATCTACTATATAGAGATTGTTCAAAATTGACTTGATAAGCTAGAAGTTGTAAATTACAAGATCAAGAAGAACTAGGTTTAAGGTATATTCAAATTACAAGTAAAGTTCTACTTGTAAGAAAAATATGAAAATTATTAATTAACAAGGAAATTTTATAAGTATAATAGATGCATGTGCATCACTTAAAAGAACTAAGTCTCTAGGAATTCAAGCCTAATTAAAACATCTTTTGGACTTTACACCACATTCTCAACTAAGGAAAATGCTTTGTAGAGAATTTAAATCCATATTTGGCAATGGCAAGCAAACTTGCTCATGGTTTGAAAATTGGAGTGACAAAAATCCTTTACATCCAATTCTTAGTATCTTTCATCTTACATATATGATAAAACCTAATGTCAAAGTAAAAGAATTGATGAGTGGAATATCAAGTTTAGAGGTTTTGAATGCCTATAAGAAGTTATCCCTAGTTAAAATTTGAGATAAAATATGGAAGATAAGACAATATGGACCAGACATACTTTGTGGTAGTGAAAATCTTAAAGGTGGTTATGGTGATGAACAAGAAGCTAGTGATGCAAGAGAAAGCTAGTGATGCAAGAGAAAATGGGGCAGGATGGGACGTTAAAGGGGGAGAAAATAAAATAAACGTAATTTTTTAATTTAAAAAGTGAATCTCACTTTGTCAGGTAGCAATGAAATCTATTGTTTAATTATTAAAAATGATAAATAATATCATATCAATATTAACGTGACATTTAACTTATCAAAATTTCTATCACCTAAAATGTGTTTTGTATGTTTTACAAATCTTAGGTTCCAATTGACATCTTCAAAACATTAGGTTTCAAATTGTTACTTTGAAGAAAATGTTAAAGTTAAAAATGCATTTTAGCCTTATACTGACTTACGCACCATGTTTCCAACTAGAGAAGATGGCACAAGTTTTTTTTTTATTTAACTAATATTTCTTCATATACCAATTATAAGTTCAAGGAAAATTAGTATATTAACAAGACTTTGCCAAATACAAATTAGCACTTGATTTTTATCAAATATTAAAATTTTAATTATATAAGAATATTAACTTTAAATATTAAACTAGTAAATCTAATTTTATTCGAATGCAAGAAAGATAATTGAGTTTGAATATCGATTCAAATACGATAATAAACTAGAATCAAAAATAATTGCATCATTGAAGAAAATTTTTGTTTAACAATTTACGGGATAAAAAGCTTTGTAAATTCTGTCTTATATATGAATTTTAGGACATATATGTCCTATGTGCTTACTAAAAAAAAGAGTGGTTGTTCGGTTCAAGAAACCTCGGTAACTTCACCTGGGAGTTTCTAAATTGCTACAAGGGCATTTAGTTCACAAACAACAATATGAATGAGAATAGGAAAATGAATGAATATAGTAGGAGAATGAGAATAAATAGAATCATTATAATTATAATGGTTGGTTAAGAAGAAAGAATGATTACCATTATTATTAATAGTGGTTGGTTTGTTAAATATATTGATAAATAAAATTTGTTAAAATTTTGTTTTAAATCAAAATTTAAATATATTTTAATTAATTTTATTTTAGGCTACTATTTATAGTGATGAAATATTTAAAATCAAGTATATTATGGTATTTCCTTTCCAATAACTTTTGAAGAAAAATACGACGTATTTTCTTGCATCAACATATCATTAGTTACATAATATCATCAAAATATAGGTTAATAATCCAAAATATTGTACAATTCATCGACATAACCATAATATCTACTATTCCATTGCTATAGTAAAATCAAGTAACATAGTTTAATAAAATTTTTATAAAAGCTAATAATGCAAATAATGTAAAATATCACATCTATACACAATATCTTAATCAAAAGCCTTCAATTGATGGAAAATAACCAGGTTAACACTACAAACTTTGTTAACATCACAACTACAAAATTTCCAATTAATACAAAATAACCTAGTTAGGCAACATCAATTGCATCATAAGTTCATAATACTTACAAAAATATTCCTAACCATCATTCATCGAATGATTCATAGGCTAGAAGATGGATAGAGGAATCTAAGTACAAAAGACTTTTTTTAAATGACTTAGCAAAGCGATCAAAATCTGAACTTTAGCAAGATCATTACAGAATAACACAACAGTACCAACATCCATTTGAGATATGCCAATGTTAAGAAGCTCACTGATCAGCTCTTGCTTCTTCTTATTAGTTAGAGAATCAAATTTAGACTCCACATCAAAGCATTAGTAACAGCTGTATATTGTGAGGTTATTTTTTCGCAAATAGACTCAAACTTAATGGTGAAGCTATCTAACCTTGACTTAATAGTATTATGAAGTGTTGCTGGTCTTTTTTTTTCTGGTAAGAACTTTCCTTTTTTGGTGACAGGTTTTTTCGCCTTTTTATTCCATGGCTGCTTGAAGGAATAGCTGATGATCCTTGTGTATCAGACATCACAATAAGTTCATCTTCACTGTCTGATGAAGAACACACTGTCGTATTCTTTGGGCTATTAGCCTTAGCACTTGCTTCAGTTATATCCTTAGCTTTTAGTCCTGTTGCTCTATCTTTACCCCACAACATGTCCAGTTTCTGCAAATATGGGAATTTAAAGTTCCATATTCTAATAACATTCTTATGATTATGTAAAAAAGAATTATAAGAAGAAGAAGATTAAAAATGTAATAACAAGAAAATGTTATAATTATGAGAAAAGAATCTACTAAAATAAGAGTTCAATCAAATTTTGAGCTAGATGTCCTTACCAAGCACCATTCATCAAACCATTGTTTCTCACAATTGATCTTATGCTCAACATCATCCCATTGATGGCCACTTTGCATACACATTTCAGAAATTTGGATTGTACTTGTTTCTTAACCATTTAATCTTAGAGTCAACGTGTTGGGATCCGTTTTCGGAACCCAACCTCGGAATCATAAATCGAAAAACAAAGTGAGCGAAAACGAAAGAAATCAAAAGGGGAATCAAATAAAGCGCGTGAGGAAGAAAACGAAAGAAATCAAAAATCGAAAGTGGGCCAACTTCGGATCGACAACCAAAGGAATTGAAAGGCTCGGAATCAAAGAAAACAAAACGCTCAAGGACAAAACTCTTAACTTCGACATCCAAAAACGCATACTTAAAAAAAACGTTGGAAATTGTAAAGACACACTTGGTCTAAACCAATCCAAATGGGTATAATTTTTTTTTTCAATATCATTCAAAACAATTTCAATTTCAAATGTGAGATTCATCCACCCTCATTCAAAGCAACTTCAATTGCCAAATGGACTTTATCAATCCCACTCAAGCCTCAATTTATATGATTCCTCCAATTCAATCATATCTCATATCTCATCTTAAAAAAAAACACTTATCTTTCTTTTTCCATTAAAATCTCCCACACACGTATATATACCCATAATTTATATACAAAACTCAACAACTTAAACGGAAAACTTCTTCCGATACCTTACATTCGAATTCAACTCATCTCATCCATATACAAATTCATATGACATATCCATACACAAATATTCGAATTCAACTAATCTCATCCATATACAAATTCATATGACATATCCATACACAAGTTCATATTTCAAAACCATACACAAATCTATATCTCATACACAAATTTATCTTTCAAATCCATATCTCATTAACTCCCTAAAATAAATGCTTACAAACTTTAATGGCATTCCAAGCCATGTTACATCACCAATATCAAAAGTCCAAATACAAAAGATACAAAAACCTCAAAATTCTTAACATATGTCTCATATCTTATTCTTACAACAATCTAACTTAAAAACACATTATATACATAAACAAACGGATGTCTTGACTTTCTTTCATCTAATCTCTTGCTCTTTACCTGGAGATGGGAATGAAAGGGGGTGAGCTTTACAGCCCGTGGGTAACATGTTTATAACAGAAAAATAAGCAAAAACTATTTTCAAAACTCATTGCCATTTCATAGTAATTTCACAGTAGCAATCATCAAATACTTATTTCTCAAACATTCTCAATTTATCAAATAATTCATGAGCAATTTCAAATCATGTATGCATTAAACTTATAAACACATATGAGCACATAAGCACATCAGAATGGTTTGGGTTGGTCCGGAAACAGAACGTACTACACATTTTCGCATAGCGGTCTTATGTAGCCGTGAACTTATGGGAGTCCTCAAAGGAGCTCCAATGCCACTAACGGGCAGGCGGGAGAAGCCTTTTTGACAAGTGCACTTGATATCTTATGGGACCTAACCAAACTCACATAACATGTTTTCACACTTGAAATCGGATTGCCCAAAGGCACATTTCAAAAGCTTAGTTTTCATACGCATGTCATATTTCAAACACATTTCCATTCACAATTTCACAATTTCAATCAAATTCACATAGCAAATTCTCAATCATTCAAAAACAAGTAATGCAACAATTGTAGACATTTATGAAATCATTCAAAAACAATGAATTTAACCATTGTAGCAATTTATCAAATCATTCAAAAATAATGAATTAAAAAATATTTTATCTTCTTGATTTTTCGAAAATATATTAGTGGCTCATAATTCAAATTATAAACATGATACCCACCTCATTTCCATGCTTGAAACTTGTCCAAAGCCTCTACTCTTGCTCCCATAACCTCTCTTAATTTCCTTCATCCAAGATAAAATTCCTAATTAATAGGAATTCAAATTGAACAACACATAAGACATAATCACCAAAATTAATCTTAGAAAACTTAAACCCATACTTCTCTTAAGCTATCTAAACCAAAATCTTTTCATAGATCCAACAAATCATAAACCTATTCTTACCTTAATCTTTCACCAAATGAGAAATTTCTTGGCTCATATGGAAGCTCTCATCTTCTTCCACATTTTTCCTTCTTAAAACAACTCAAAATCTCTCTTAAAAGCTTAGTAAAATCAAAACCCTAATTTTTCTTTTCTTTCTCCTTTCTCTCCTTTCTCCACCGAACACACTCTTCTCTTCTTTCTTTTCTTTTGTTTCAATTTTCTTCCCAATTTCGTGCTTCTCCTTCCTTTAAGATGCAAGACCACTCTTTTAATTACAAAAATGTCATTAATGAATGAGCAAAGACTACTTTGGCCTTACATAGAAGCCTTATAACCTTAAAAGCTTAAGTAACTTTTCAATTTTGCCCCTTATGTATTCTTAACACTTTAATTCAATCTAATCCATGTCATATGATCTTACTTACATTAACAAGCTAATTAATTCTCCAAAATCATAGAATATAACAAAACCTCAAAATCATGCTTAACTTAAGAAAATTTTCTAATCATCAAATTGAAGGAATTTGCTCACACTTCCTTCTAGAGAATTGTTTCTCATTGTCTCAATTTTTTAATGACACCAACATCATTCAATTTGATTCAATAGTTCAAAAGTTATATACCAAACATTTCCAGACTATTTTTATACTAAAACATTTTCCTGCACTTGATTTCCATCCAAAAATTGATACTCGTAGAGACTGAATTGAAACTCAATTTCATCAGAATATTTGTAGTCCTATCTCTCTAGTTTAATCCAAATTAAGAATCATCTCATTTGGATGACTAGAGCAAAAGTTATGGCCAAAACACTTTCAGCTCTTACTAATCCAAGACTGAACATTAAACCCAACTTTAATTTAGAAATTGAAAGTCTTAGAGACTGAATTAAAATTCCGTTCCTTCAGATAACTTGTAGCTCCATGTATCTAGTTTAATTAAAAATAAAAATAAACTCAATTGGATCTCTACAGATCAAGATATTACCAAAATACCTAAGCATGTTCAGAAAAATGTCCAACTCAAACTCTTTAATAAATCCTCTCACTTTGATTCAATCAATCTTTTTCAAATTAATCTAAAAAATCTACAATTTTCATGGATAGGTAGAGGAATGTCTTAGAAATTCAACGCTTCAAAAATCGAGTCAATCGGAGGTCGGACGGAAAAGTTAGAAGCAAAAGAATGGAAGAGGGTTGGGTCGGGTAGGACTGGTCGGGCCGCCCCGAATCGGGCCTGGTCGGGTCGCGCCTGGTCGCGATCACGATCTGGTAGCGAGGGCGACCAGGTTGCGAGGCGATCGCGTTGCACTGGCGACGCGGCGTCGCATTCACGACGCTGCGACTTTCTTCTTTTTTTTTCCCCTTCTTTTCTTCATCTGAAATTCTAAAATGCATAACTTTTCACTTAGAACTCTAAAATTTTCAAATTTGACATCCATGGAAAGAGAAAAGAAAGCTCTACAATTTCCATGAAGAACTCAAAAATAAATTTGGCCTCTATAGGGGTCAAAATTTACTTCAAAGTATCTGTCCCATAAATGTCATCCTAAACAGTAACACAATTTCTAAAAATCATAACTTCCTATTCTATTGTCCAAAAATTCCATACTTTATATCAATAGAAAGATAAAAATACAATCTACAACTTTCAAGAAGGACTTAAAAACAATTTCAACCTCTAAATTAGTCAAAATTTCAATCAAAGTTTCTACCTCATAAATTCACCCTAAACCACATCCAAACTTCAACAATTCATATCTTTCACTTCCCACATCCAAAAATAGCATATTATACATCATTGAAAAGCTATGAAATTTCTCTATAACTTTCAATAAGGCTAATTGATCCAATTCAAACTATATCAGTCCAGAATTTGTCTCAAAGCACAGCATCCACAAAACCTACCCTTATGAACATTTTAAAAAAGAAAGCAAAATAATCTTTGGAACAACATCCAACATTCAAAAGATCATAACTTTCAATTCCGATATCGAAAAATGTCATACTTTATAGCGATAGAAAGCTATCAAGAAAAATTACAACTTTGATGAAGAACTGAAAAGCAAAATCTACTTCTAACTAGGTCAAATCTCCACATATTTGTGGCTGCCCTGTTAAAATATCACCTAAGCAAATCCAAATTTCAATTAATCATAACTTTCAACTTCAATTGCGAAAAATATTATACTTTATAGCGATAGAAAGCTATCAAGAAAAGCTACAATTTTTATAGAGATCATTTTTATCAAAATCTACCTAAATCAAGCCAGAAAAATTCTCAAAAGTTTCTGATCAAACACCCAACACTGTTACTATTCATCCCAAAATTTTCAGACTTTCTGATTCTCTAAAAATTAACACTTTCACTATTTATTTCTTGCTTTTCAATTATATTCAAATCAACTCATTTACTATATATGTTCATAGTACCCTTACACATACAAATTTACCCAAAAATCTCAACGTCATCAAAAACTAAAATCAATTCTTTTCACGTCAATTTTATTAAAATACCCACAACACATACATATACAAAACATCCATTTCATGCATTAGCCTCAAAATATCATTGTAATTGCTCCAATTAACCTTAGCTAAATAAAACATTGAACACAACTTACTACATTCACTACCCAATCTTGTATATCATTCCATTTCATGAACTTTTCTTTTTCTTTGCACAAGAATAAAATCACTACCAATTCCTCATTTAATTTCATTTAAGACTTCTAATTTTCAAGAAAAATTTAGGGTCCAACACAACGTGGGGATCGACATCCTTATCAAAATTACGAATCTTGCTTAACAACATCTTGTGCACCTCAACCATGTAATTATTCTTAAATCCCCCATCTACTTTCCATAAAGGATCGCAAGCTAGTTCCTTTAAAATGTCGACCAAAGCTTCAACCTCATCATTCTTCCAATACTGCTTATTCTTTCCCCTCCCACGGGCAGCCATAGTCATTCCTATTAAAAGGATAACAAGGTAAGAGTTATCAAAGAAATAACATATTAACTTTGCTGAAAAATCTAAATACAATGATATAATCTAATAACTCACGAATACATAGTTAAACAAATAGATGTGTTCACATGGGTGCATTTCAAAAGTAATCCAACAACTTAAAGTTATATATTACTAATAGTAAACAAACAAGATGTTAAACATTCAGGTATATTAATCAAAATCAAAACATTTCAACATCTAATAAGCATATGAAACAAACTTATCTTAAATTACTAATATACATCATTATCATTGGATCTAGTTGTCCATATATTATGCATGTTGGTTGTCGTATTATTCCTGAATGTCAACCACTCATCAGTTGGACTAATTTTTGTAATGTATTCCATTTCATCATCTTCTTCACTCTCATCTTCCTCACTCTCCTCTTCATTTTCAGTGATTGACTCTTGTGGATAAAAGCGCATGAACTTGCGAATCAAGTTGTGTAGAAGGGAACAAGCCATTATAATGCAAACTTGAGTTTCAATTGAGAAAAATGAAGAGGATGCAAAGATCTTCCATCTTCCTTTCAACAATCCAAAGCATCTCTCAATAACATTCCTTGCTTTGGAATGTTTCATATTAAAGTATTCCTCTGTTGTCTCTAGTCGATGGCCATTGAATTCTTTGAGATGATAGCGTTGCCTTCGATATGGAGCAAGAAAACCATTTGCATTGCAATATCTAGAGTCAACCAAGTAATAACATCTTTTATAATTGAACATATCATTATGATTGAGCAACATAACTCAAAGAGAAACGTAATTGGATACTGTCAAAGAAATTTACCTCGAGGGACTTGTAGACCATAAGGCCTTGAGATCACATCTCAAAGCATATGATTATCGTGTGCAGAGCCCTCCCAACTAGGTAATACATATATGAATTGCATGTTTGGACAACAAACACCTAAAACATTTGTTGAAATACATCTTTTTTTTTGTGTGATATCGGGGTTTATCTTCATTAGGAGGTGTAACTTTAATTAGTGTCCCATATAAGGCTCCTAGGTAACCCTAGAAATAAAAACTAAAAGTTGACTTAGTACATAAAAGTTATGATATTAACGTTATAGGTTAGTTATACTGTTCAATTACCTTAAAACATTTCCATCTCATCTTGACAGTCTTGAGTAATAGGCTCCAGCTTCTTGAGCAAAATATGATGCAATCTTATAATTGCATAAAGAACTTGATGGAATTGCCGACTCATGTTTTCTTTACTACAAAGAAAAAATAACCTCATTATCCTACTCTTTTTATGGTGAGCTAAGGTGTATAGGAATATTGCTACGACCTCTTCTACAGATGTTTTCCTAGTGTCTTTTAAACTCCCGACATCTCTTACCATATCACACAATATCTTAAAGGTTGCTCTATCCATATGAAATTCACTAATACAGGCATTATCATAATCCATGGTCAATCTAAACATCCATCTCATTCTATCAATCGTTTTTTTCCTTTGTTTTAATTTCATGGGCCTTTTGTTGAAGGTACAAACAATACATAACATAATGGATAGCAAATAAGAAAACCACCATATTATTTGTTGTTTGTTGAAGTATCAAAATTTGCTTTAGTTTGTATCGTCATTCGCTAGTAGGAGGCGAGCCATGTTGATCTAAATTAAAAAATTCAAAAAATAATAGTCCAACATATAGATAGGGCATGTTGAAAAGTTAGGTAATATAAGTGGAAAAGAGATAAAACAATAAGCGAAGGTAATCGAGAAAGATGATCAAGAAGAAGATTAGTTCCTATACATACTTCAAACCAAATAACTGATATACTTCAACTTCCCAAATATATCAAGTTTTGGTATATTGATTAATAAAGGATGTGAATGAACTTTGCTAGTGGTGAATGATCTTGTTAGATTCTTGGAGCTACTTCACTCTGATGTATGTTAACCTATGAGTGAGGTTTTACTAAATGAGAGTAGATTCTTCGTGTTATTTATGTATGACTATAGCAGATATAGTTGGATTGCATTGTTGAAATAAAGGTTAAAGTGCTTATTACATTCAAAAAACTGAATGTAAGACTGCAAGAAGAAATTCACTTATTGATAACCTTATATACTTTTTAACAAAATGGAGTAATATAGAAGAATATTAGAATCATCGTGAGAGTGACAAGGGAGCATAATGGTTGAAAAGGTAATACCTAAGAAGTTTTTGATTAAAAGAGTGAATATTTTAGTATATCGTTATATTTGCTACCTACCAAAACACTCGAAGGTAGAACACCATATTTCATATTTTAGTAAATATTGTGAATTATGATAATATTATGGTGATGACTCTTAACCACTTCATGAAGAGGAAGAAGAAGAAGTTCTAGATAAGGGTCAAGATGAACTTGACATGAGATTTCAATTAAGGAATAAGAACACTTATTGATGTTTATAAATGAGTGTACTTAGTAGACGTTACCCTAACTATATTCAATAAGGCAACAACCAAGAAGGGGTGGGTTACATCTATGAAATGAGAAATTTTCATGATAAATAAGAGTAAAATAACACCAATAGCAGTAAAATAACATCAACCCAAAGACAAAACACAACTTAAAATTGAAAGACATCGCATTGAGTTGTCCTATCCTTTTTCTTCCATGTTCAATTATATGGTATAAAGAAATTATGTTTCTTTATAAAAAGACATTTATATTGTGCATAAAATAGGAGCTTCGGAATCTAAGAAACTCAAGTGTAGATGAAGAACTTACAGGAACTCGATTTGGGTATTTCTTGAAGATCTTGTTAGATTCTTGGAGTCGTTCACCTACATCATAACCACAAACATCGTTTCAACATATCATATTTCAACAGTAACACTTCACACTCATTTAGCTAGTGGATTCAGAGTAAACATTTTAGTAGTAACACTTCACACACATTTAATAAGTTAACTTTAAATGTACCTTTAGAGATTGTGCTCTTTTATTAGAACAAATGAAGAAACAAGTTGACAATGAAATGCCAGATTACTTTCCCATGTAGGTTACTTTATTTTGCTACAATCAGTTATTAAAAATCTACATGTAAATTGGTCTTCTCATTCTCTTTTGTCAACAAAAGGTACTTAAATTAGTAGAGAAATTAACGTGTACCTTCTTCTAATCGAGTTCTAGTGTTACAGATTGTAGGAATGTATGGGAAGGAAGTTTGTTTCTCAAAACAAGATGAAGGACTTAGCTTAATCCCTGTCAAAATGTTCAGCAAAGTTCTACTTGTTAAAATAATCTAATGACTCTTCACAAAATGCGAGTCTTTGCGGGTAAGATGGATTTATTCAGAATATATGGTTGGTAAGAGCTTTGGCAAGTAAAATCATCTCCATTCTCATCAAAATCTTGGAGGAAAATTCTCAATCTTAGAAAGGATTTCAAAGATTGCACTTTTAGTAAAACTAGCAACAGTAAAGTGTGATAATCAAAAGTTTTCTTAAATTATTTTCATGTTATCTATTCTGCTTCCATCATTAACTGACAAAGACAACAATGTGGCAGTTAAGATCAACAAGATTATGAAAGCTACTAAATCACACTTGAAGTTTCCACAATCATTCCTACTCTCTGCTCCTTTTTTAGCACAAACATCGAACAACGACATCACCACTTCTGTCTTTTTAACTCTTTCTCCAATCAGACATACTCTTTCCTTTTCTTTCTTGTCCGAACCTTTGTCTAGCCATATCTAAGCTACCGTTTTAACTTCTTCTTGCAACAAACATGGATAATGGAATCGAAAACCTAACCTAGTAGAAACCCAAGTCAAGAGTACGAGAGAGATTGAAACTATTGTGAAAATATTCGATTTAACGGAACCCACGTACAGAATTGAGATTGTCAGAAGGAAAAAACGCTCGAGGGAGAGAAAATACAGAATCAGAGGAAAGGCATAGATTCTTTATAGAGAGAGAAATCACAATCTGCACATAGACGATTACATGCCAATAGAGCCGCACATATTCGGCTTAAATATCGACGCAACCACTCCCCTACAATTCATCCCAGACTAATACTATAGTTCTCCCTATTATTTAAACGTTGCGTATCGCCTCTCCGTTAACTAAGCTCAACGTCCGTCCACATTTTAGTTCCGCTTCGTCTTCTCCGATTACCCAGTAACAATCCCCTCCCCCTTAACATCCTTGTCTACTAAATTAATTTCCCGGTATCGCTTCTGAAGTTCAAACAAATATTTCCACGTTGCCTCTTCGTTCCCTCCATCCGACCACTGTATCAAGAGTTGAGTCACCGCTCTGTTGTTCTTCTTTGCAATGCGTCGGTCCAAAACTGCAACCGGTACTTTCTCAATCGCAGAAACAAGGGTTGGTAGTTCTGTCGAAATCCGAGTCTGATCACCCCGCGCCTTCTTCAACTGCGAAACATGGAACACAGGATGAATTAAAGAAGTCGCCGGCAGATCAGTTTTATAAGCCACCTTCCCTATCCTCTGTAGAACTCTGTAAGGTCCATAATATAGAGGAGATAGCTTCTGATTGCGCCTTCTCTGCAGCGAATGTTGACGGTACGGTTGCAATTTGAGTAGCACCATGTCTTCCACCACGAATTCGTGCTCCGAACGATTGGAATCCGCATACTGCTTCATCCGATTTTGAGCTCTTCGCAAATGGAATTTTGTCACCTCAATGATCGCTCCTCGATCCTTCAAAACTCTATCTACCTCTGTTACCTTGGAGTCCCCCGCCATATAAGGCGTATACACCGGTGGTGAGTACCCGTATAATACTTCAAAAGGGGTACACCCAATCAGGTAAGTTGTATTGTACCACCATTCAGCAACTGCCAACCACTCACTCTATCTCTGCGGGGTCTCTCCACAATAACAATGCAAATACGTTTCTAAAATCTTGTTGACTGCCTTCGTCAAGCCGTCGGTCTGAGGATGGTATGCCGTCGAACACTTGAGTCTAACACCCTGCAACCGTAACAAGTCTTGCCAAATTTTGCTTAGGAAGATTGGGTCTCTGTCACTAATGATCGACTCTAGCATTCCGTGTAATTTGAATACATTTAAAAGGAAAAGTTCAGCAATGTCACTGGCCGTATATGGGTGCTTGACTGCCACGAAGTGAGCATACTTCGTGAAACGATCCACAACCACTAATATAACGGACCTCCCCTTCGACGCCGGTAAGCCTTCAATAAAATCCATACTGACTTCTCTCCAGCTCCCCTCCGGAATGGTTATTGGTTGTAACAATCCCGGATATGCAGCGTTATCATGCTTGTTCCGTTGACAAATCATGCAATCTTGAACAAACCTACGCACGTCCCTCATCAATCCCTTCCAGAAAAATATGCTCTGAATTTTCTTCATCGTCGCTGCTACCCCGGCATGACCTCCGATAGTCTCCTCATGACTGATACCCATGATTTGGTTTCGTAACTTCGGGTCATTGCCAACTACCAGTCGGCCCTTCCACCTTAGTAGATCATCCTTCCATTCATAAGTGCCCGCTGCCTTCTCGCCACTGCTTAGTGCCACAATTAACCTTTGTATTGACGAATCCCGCTCCTAACTTTTCCTGAATTCTTCCATCAATTGCCCATGCAGCTGTGATACTGATAAAGTCATCAGCTCCACGCTCGTAATTCTGGACAAGGCATCAGCAGCATTATTCTCCTTCCCACTTCGATAATGAACCTCAAAATCGTACCCCAATAATTTAGGAAGCCACGACTGTTGAAATGACGTCGTCAATCGCTGCTCTAACAGGTACTTGAGGCTCCGGTGATCTGTCTTGACCACGAACGGTTTAATGCTCAAGTAATGATGCCATTGTTTTATTGCTTTAATGATGGCCGGAAATTCTTTCTCATACGTTGAAAGGCCATGGTGTCGTCTCGCCAATGCCTTACTCAGATACGTCACTGGATGCCCCCCTTGTTGTAACACTACACCTATTCCTTGCCCACTACAAACGTCTTCAAAAAATCAGGCAGGGAGAGTACAGGGGCCGAAGTGACTGCCGCTTTTAATTGCTCAAAGGCATTGGTCTCTTCCTCCCCCCATGACCACTGGTTCGCCCGTTCTTTTTTAAGTAACTCCGTCAATGGTTTACCTATAACTCCATAGCCTTTAATGAATCTCCGATAATACCTAGTGATCCCTAGAAAACCCCGAAGTTCCTTGAGGTTCTTGGGTATCCACTCCACTATTGTCTGAACCTTCCGATGGTCTGTCGCCACGCCAAACTCCGATATGGTATACCCCAAATACTCCACTTGTCTCACCCCGAAAATACATTTGTCCCCTCTCAGAAATAATTGATTTTGCCTCAATGTCTCCATAGCTGTAGAGATGTGTTGAACGTGGGACTGTAACGTGGAACTGTATATCAATATATCATCGAAGAACACCAATATGAAACGGCGTAAATATGGCCTGAACAAGTCGTTCATCAACCGTTGGAACGTCGAGGGTGCATTCGTCAAGTCGAAGGGCATTACGAGGAATTCGTAATGTCCTTCGTGGGTCCTGAACGCCGTTTTGGCTATGTCCTCTGGTTGCATCCTGATCTGGTGATAGCCCGATCGGAGGTCTAGCTTCGTAAACCATCCCGCCCCATGTAACTCATCGAGGAGTTCCTCAATCAGAGGAATGGGAAATTTATCCTTTACTGTCTGTTTATTCAACTCCCTGTAGTCGACGCACATACGCCAGGAGTCATCCTTCTTCTTAACCAAGACCACCGGCGAGGCAAAGGGTCCGTAGCTCTGTCTGATGAACCCTTGTTTCAAGAGATTCTTTACTGCTTGCTCTATAATATCTTTTTGGGCTCCCGAATATCTGTAAGGACGAACGTTGATTGAATCCACCCCGTCCTGTAATTTTATCTGATGGTTGTGTGGTCTATTCGGAGGTGGCTCTGTTGGTTCTCGAAAGACATCTTCATATTCTGATAAAATGGCATCAATTTCATCCATGACGCGACCTTGGTCCTCCGTTACTCGCAACTGTTGTAACTGGAATTCCAACGGTGTCGTCAGCTGCATCATACATAACTGATGCTCCGGAGACCTACACAGTTGCTTTTGAAATTCTTTACTAGAAATAATCCTGGATCGTCCCTCTGGATTTCCACATAGTGTCACTAATTGCCCATTCCAAGTAAACCTCATAGTGCGATTTTTAAAATTACACAGAACCTCATTCAACCCACTGAGCCACTACACACCCAAAACCACGTCACATCCGCCCAAGGTTAAAACCAGCGCATCCATGGAAAATTCGATTCCCTGCATCGTCCACCTAAACCCTTCGCAATATTGATGACTCTTCAGCTGCAATCCTCCTCCCACCGTGATGCATATTGGCTCCATTTCCCGAAGTAGGCATTCTCCTTTGCGAAAAAAGGACGAATCGATAAAATTATGTGTGCTACCGTTATTGATCAAGATATAAATCTTCCTCCGTTTATACTCCCCCTCTACTCTCATTTGTTTATATTCCGAACTCCCGGACAGCCCTAACATGGCTTGCTTTGACACTATCGGTTGATTGTCTTCTGTAGGAATAAGCTCCACTTCATCCTCCTCCGTTTCAGGTGACGTTCCTCCATTGTCATCTTCTCCCATCACCACATAGAACTGAAGTTGACGCTTCTTACATTGGTGGCCTTCATAGTATTTTTCGTCACACTAAAATCAAAGGCCTTTAGCCCTTTTATCATCGAAATCTCTACTACTGAAGCGTCTCTGCGCCTTCATTGGTCCCCCCACCAATGAAGGAGACCGCAACGATGGAGTAGGAGAGGGTGTGGGCAGTATCCCATCCGAGGGCGATCTACGCATGCTCGGAACGGGCTGATTCATACTTGTTCCCGGCGATATCTTACCGTATTCATTAGTACCCTTCATCAAAGCCCCTTGTTTCCCTGTCATTCCTTTCGTAGAGTCCAAAATGACCTCCTGTTTCCTGGCTAAAGTATAAGCCTGGTGCAATGAGTGTGGTTCATGGAGTTTCACTGTCACCCCTATCTCTGGCTTCAACCCTTTCACAAAAAACCCCACTAGGTATTCTTCAAACAGCATCAACCTATTAGAATGATGGTCGAATTGTGCGCAGTAATCCAGCACTGATCCATTCTGTCTCAACTCCTTGAAATCTCTGACAGGGTCGTTGAAGATTTCAGCATCAAACCTCTATTTCAGTGCCTTAGTGAATTCCTCCCACCCCACTGCTTCCAGCACCTGCCGATTCCTTACATATAGACGGTACCACTCTTGGGCTCTTTCATCCATGTGTAATGCAACCACACTCACCTTCACATTCTCCGGGGTCTAGTCGAGGGTGAAGTACTGCTCACATTTGTATACCCACATTTTGACGTTCTCCCCGTCAAATAATGGGAACTCCATTCGGCTCATTCTTAAGGAAGAGTTCCCTGTGCATTCTTGCGCCACTGAGCTTCCTTGTGGTGTTGTTTCTACCGTAATTGACTCGCTGGGTTTCTGGAGGCTTTGTAAGAGAAGAGCTCGAAGTTCCAACATCTCCTTCTCCACCTTCTCTTCCACCTTCTCTGTCCTATCCTGGATCTCCACGAACATCCTGTCCATGGAGGCCCGTAAACTTTCTTCCATTCTACGAAGTTCAGCGTTCCTAGTGTTTTCAGCCATTCTAGGAGTTCACAGAATCGATTCTCTAATACCAAGTTGTTGTGAAAATATTCGATTTAACGGAACCCACGTACAGAATTGAGATTGTCAGAAGGAAAAAACGCTCAAGGGAGAGAAAATACATAATCAGAGGAAAGGCAGAGATTCTTTATAGAGAGAGAAATCACAATCTACACATAGACGATTACATGCCAATAGAGCCGCACATATTCGGCTTAAATATCGACGCAACCACTCCCCTACAATTCATCCCAGACTAATACTATAGTTCCCCCTATTATTTAAACGTTGCGTATCACCTCTCCGTTAACTAAGCTCAACGTCCGTCCACATTTTAGTTCCGCGTCGTCTTCTCCGATTACCCAGTAACAGAAACAATACCTAAAACCTTGATAGAGATTCAAGAAAGAAAGTACAAAAGAAAATAGATAATGGAATCGAAAACCTAACCCAGTAGAAAAGAAGAGAGAAATATACAATTATATCGACAAAAAAATGAAGACGAAAGAAAGCAAGAAAATTACCAGTGCTACTTCTTAGTTTCAGGTGTTTCGCAAGGATTATTTTATGGAGAGATAGCAGCAGTACATTCATTCGTAGTAAGGAGAGAATACAAAATAGAGAGTGATTCGGAGGAGTGCTATTCGCGATAGAACCCACGCCAAAATTAGAGAGTAATGATTGCCATTCCTCTTAATTACGAGAAGAATAGAGTATTACCGAAAACTAAGGAATTAAAATATTGTTTGTTCAATGATAATATCTTACCGAACACTTGCAATCATTCTATACCCATGTGTCTTTTCCCACACCTACTAAACAAGCACATCCTTAAGCTGTTTCAATAACACCGGAGCTTTTCGGGCCTAAGAGCGTTGGCGTTAACCACATCATTTTTTTCACCAATATCTCTGTAGGATCTAGGAGGTGAACACTTGGAGATTAAATTGAATCTTCTTCCAGCTGCTAAAAGTCAGGACTTCCAAGACACTTCAAGCACTGTTTTCACAGACTTCAGCAAAGAATGGAAAGCTTCAGCTGTTGATCTTCGAAACTGTTGCTTAATCTTTCAAAAATTGTAATAGTTTGTTCCTCTCAGGTTTTTGAATGTAAGGTTGGGGATTTGATGTATATGGAGAAAAATGGATGTAACACTCAATCTAGAATTTGAAAAGAAACAACTTCAATAGTTTTGCTAACTTTACGGTTTTGTGTATGTATATCACTTGACTATTCAACCATTGAATTGATTAGCTTCGGAAAAAAACTAAAGGCGAAAATGAACACTGAATTTTGAACTGAATGAAACTTGTATTGATGATTCTCGGTATTCTTCTCTTATAAGCTTAAATGATAAATGAAAGATGAGCTTTATATATTAGCTCTCAACCATTCGGATACATTTTAAAAACTAAAAGTTAAACACAAGATCGATGTGTAAAAACTAGTCTAGCAGTATTTTCCTCATTTGACAAAACATAAAAGTAACAAATTTGTCTTCTTTGCAAAAACAGAAAACTGATATCTTCACCAACCTTTGATGTTTTAGCCAACAAAATCCTGACATCCAAATCCTCTTCTCAGCTAAGAAAAAGACCAGCTACACATGTCTTGTTTAGTTCCACTAACCTCTGATTATGTTGATTAATCTTGCTTGAATATTGTCTTAAAAATTCCTTGTTTATTGTTGCAGAACCCAAATTCTAACCTTAGGCATGCTCACGCCTAATCTCTAAATTTTGGCCAAATCTGGGGATTACAAATTTCTCTCATTCCTTTGCATCCTTTTGGTCCTATTTTGTCCTTAGAGTGTTAAAAAACATAGTTATTCCTCCTGCACTGCATCTTCACTTCTATTTTGTTCTTCTTGCTGCAAAATCTATTTTTTCAATTCTTTATTGTTCCTTTCATCTTGCCACCATCTTCCCCTTTCCATTGAATTTCTCTCATCTGAATTTGATCTTCATTTCCTTGAACCATGCAGCCTTGAATTATGCCCAATATCATCAACTTCAATTTTCTGATGAGTCTAGGATGATTCAACTTGATCTTCACTCTTCTTTTCTTCTTCAACTTGATTGACATTGCAAGATCTTCAGCCAACTTCAACATAGCAGGTTTTACAAAACAATTCATCCCAACATCTCCTCCTTTGTTTTGTAAAAGCTGCACACCTATCATACTTCTCAAGGATTCAAATGTCCATTTCGGTAGTGCTTTGGTGAACAAATCTGCAAGTTGAAAGCTTGATTTGCAAAAAGTCATCTTGATCTCCTTTTCCTCAATCAATTCCCTTACATAATGATACTTCACTTTCATATGTTTGGTTCGAATATGATCTGCTGGATTTTCAGCCATTGAGATGGATGCACTTGAATCACAAAAAATTGTCACACAATTCTCCTTTAATTCACCAACAACCAACATGATTTTCTTCAGCCATTGTGCTTGCTTGGCAGCCATATTCAACGCCACATACTCGCTTCATTGAGGATTGAACAACACTTCTTTGCTTCTTTGAGCTCCATGCAAAACACACGAACCTAGGCTGCAACAATAGCCACTTCGCTCTTGCTCTCATTGTCTCCAAAGATAGCTAGCATCATTGAATACACACAACTCGCCTTCTCACTTCTTCCAAACCAGATTTCACATTCAATTGTATGCTTAACATATCTAATAATTCTTCTAACATAAATAGCATGTTGTCTCGATGGTAATTGACTAAAACTTGCCATAATGTTCAAAGCACACACAATATCAGGTCTTGAAGCACTCAAATACATCAATGATCCAATCATACTCCTATAGTAAGTAGCATCAAATTCCTCACTGGTTTGGTTGGTTCAAGCTTCACCGATGCTCCATGGAGTCCCCATTCCATTGCTCTCCTTCACCAATTTCTCTATCAATTCTTGACATATTTTTTCGATGCACAAAGATCCCATCACTTCTTTGGTCTATCTCCAATCCTAGGAAGAAGCTCATCTTTCCCAAATCATCATCCGAAATTCTGACTTCATCATCTCCTTGAATTCATCTATCATCTTGTCATGTGTTCCAATGATCAGTAAATCATCAACATATAGGGAACAAATCAGCTTACCTTCACCTCTGATTTTTACATATAAGGTTGCTTCACTTTTGCTTCTTGAAAAACCATTTTGGATTAGGTAGCTATTGATCCTTGAGTACCAAGCTCTTGGAGCTTGTTTCAAACCATACAAGGCCTTCGCAAGCTTGTAAACCTTCTGCTCTTCACCTTCCTTCACATATCCTTAAGGTTGTTTCAAATAAACATCTTCATCTAGCATCCCATTCAAGAAGGCACTCTTCACGTCCATTTGATGAACTTTCCATCCCTTGTTTGCAGCCAAAGCCAACAAAAATCTGACGGTATCCAACCTTGCTACTGGTGCATATGTGTCAGTATAGTCCACTCCATACTCTTGTTTATAACCCCTCACAATAAGCCTAGCTTTATACTTGTTAATTGTTCCATCGGGGTTCAACTTCTTCTTGTAAATCCACTTGGAATCAACCACCTTGGTGTCGGGTGAGGGCAGATCCACCAGCAACCATGTTCCATTTTCTTCAATTGCTTTCATCTCCTCATCCATTGAGCTTTGCCAAACTCCTTGCTTAATGGCTTGCTTGTAAGTCATCGGTTCACCTTCAGCTAGAAATGCACATTCCATCAATGTTAGAGCTTCATCAATTTCTTCAACAGCTGCATTATACCTGAAATCAAACAAAGGGTTAGTTTCATAATAAATGGAGGCCAAGTCTCTTGTCTTGTGAGCGCTATCCGAGCTTGATGTCTCTTCTTGTGAATCTGAATTTGTTTCATCATTTTCTGAGCTAGGTAAATGCTCCTCCTCAAGACCTTCACTTCCAACATCATTGGAGCTTGATGGATCTGATTGGTTTGTCTCCTCTTGTGGTCCAAATCCATCTGCATTGTTCAGTCCATCTCCATTGTTGTCATCTGCGTTGTTTTCAGCTCCATCTGCATCATTCAAGGGCAATTTAATCTCCATCCTTCTGAGATTTTCACCTGCTGATTCTTTCCAATTCCATGCCTCACTTTCATCAAATTTCACATCTCCTGACACCATCATTTTCTTTGTTTTAGGATCATAGATTCTGTAGCCTTTAGATTCGGTGCTATAGCCCATCATTACTCCCCTTATTGCCATTTCATCTAACTTTGTTCTTCTTGCTTCAGGTATGTGCATAAATGCTACGCAACCAAACACTCTCAAATGGTTCACTTTCGATTTAATGCCAAACCATACTTCAAATGGTGTCTTCTCCTTCAATGCTCTAGTCTTCATCCGATTTTGCAAATATACAGCAGTGAAGCATGCCTCAGGCCAAAATCTCCTTGGCATTTGCATTTCAGCCATCATAGCTCTTGCCATCTCCATAATTGTCCTATTTTTCCTCTATGATACTCCATTTTGCTGTGGAGTATAAGCTACTGAAAATTGATGATAAATGCCCTCTCTTTCAAGATAATTTTTCAACTCTTTTGATACATACTCTCCCCCTCGATCACTTCCCACACACCTTACTTTCTTGCCATATTGTCCTTCAGCTTCTGCCCTCCACACCTTAAACATGCCAAACACTTGATCCTTGCTTTTCTTGAAGTAAATCCAAGTGTATCTTGATACATCATCAATGAATTCTACATAATATCTACTCCCTCCAGCTGATGGTGTGTTCATTGGGCCACAAACATCAGTGTGAACCAATTGTAGCTTCTCTGTGGCTCTCCATTCACTTGTAGGGAAGGGCAAAACATGGCTCATTCCCTTAGCACATGGCTCACATACATTTTTCAGCTTATTACTCAATTGGGGCAGACCATGAACCAGCTCTTTCCTTTGCATTTCAACAATATAGTCCACATTTCCGTGTCCATACCTCCTATGCCATAGTTGTGTCATTTCTGTCATTGGTATAGCAACAAAGACTCCATCTACTTCTGCCATTTTGATTTTCAAAACTCTATTTCTCATCTGAACTTTATGTACCAGCTCTCCATGGGGATTGAATATTCTGCACATATTATCTTCGAAATGCACCTTGTAATTCTTCTTTAGGAGCTGACCTACACTGATTAAATTATGATCTAGCTCAGGGATGTAATACACCTCTTCGAGTATGGTACTTCCAGCCTTGGTGATCAGCTCTACATTCCCCTTCCAAGTAACCGGTATGATGTCTCCATTGCCAACTTTCACAACAGTGTTTAGATCAATATTTGTTTCAACAAATGCCTCCTTCTTCTTTGTCATGTGGTTGGAACAACCACTATCAATCAACCAATCTCCTCCTTTCTCAACATTTCCCTCATTTCCACAAGGCTTGACAGCTGAAGCTTGATTTTCTGGTTGATGCCAAGCTTCCACCATAAACACACTTTATTCGGTTATTGGTTTTTTGAATGATTTAGTGGGCTGTGAAGTTCCAGGCTGGGTATTGGAGTTTGGATGATGATTAATCTGGGAGTTTTGGACTGATTTTTGTAGAGAGTTGAGTTGAAGTATGGTTGATAGGACAAGTGTTTTAAGGGAATTGATTTGATGCTTGAGCTTACATAGGCTGGTAATGTGACTGGTGAGAATAATTGGACTGTGACATATAGGATTGGCTCACTTGAGGTTGAATAGGTTGATGATGAGTCATTTGAGGCTGTGGTGTATGAGGCTGAAGTTGATAAGGCTATGGAATTTGTAGTTTTCCAGAATTGGTGACAAAGTTAGCTTGATACATTTGAGGTTCAGAATAGTTTTGAAAGGGCTTGGTCTGAGGTGGTATTGGACTAGGAGAAGTGTTTTGTCTTAGGTAGGGATGTTTTGGAGGGGGTTTACCATAGATAAGACTTTGGGGATTTAATTGTTCTGTATCCACCTCTCATAACAAACTCTCTTGAGATGTCCCCTCTTGCCACAATAACCACAATCAGCATTTTCATTCCAAAACACTCCTCATTTCTATGGTTAGTTTTTCCACAAAATCTGCAGCTAGGAAACATGCCCCAACGTGTTGCTCTTGTACCACCACGCATTCTATTGACATTACTTCCAGAAATTTGGTTAGTTGGCTGGAAATTTGAGTAAGGTATTTGAGGAGAGTAATGTGTTTGAGGACAAGGTTGTTCTTGTAAATATTGTATCTGGTTTTGTAGGGGTGTTGTTGTGGATAGGTTGATGTCTGGAACTGGCTTTGGTTATTTTGTGGGTGAGTTTGTGTCGGTGGTGAGTCTGTGAGTTCATCAAGCTTGGTTCGAATGGTTTTGGTTCAGTTTGTTGTTTGGGTTTGGAAGGTGGAATTTCGCCACCTTAAATCGTTCGATCTTGAGGCATATTCCTCACCTTCTCTTCTCACTCCATGCCTCTCTTCATGCATTTCTAAAACATTAAAAACTTGCTCCAATGTAACAGAATCAGGGTCATTACTAAATTGCCATTCAACAGGAGCTATGCTAGCTTCAAATCTTAAAGGTAATCTGCTGAGAAATTTATCTACTAACCTCTCCGAACTTGTATTTTCACCAAACTCCTTCAGTTGTTAGACTAGACCCATGAATCTTGTCTTTGCAGCAGCTACATTCTCTTCATCTTTCATGGAAAACTTCTCATAATAGCTTGTTTCTTCAGCCTTAATGATTGCGCAGAATCCACATGTTCTAGCTTCAAGGTATCCCACAACTCCTTTGAACTCTTGCAACCAGCGTGTCTCAACAATATAGACTCACTCACCACAGATTTGAGGAAAATAAGAGCTTTAAAGTCTTTCTCTTTATCCTGTCTCACCCTTACCTCTTGCTGCTCATCAAGTTTTCTATTCCCTCAATCTTGCTATCCCTTCATTCACCACATCCTAGCATTCACATATTTTAAGACAATCTTCAACTCTAAGAGACCATGCTTTATAGTTCTCACCTGTTAGAACTGGTATATTTGTCTGAATACTTTGCAAACTCATTGCCGGAATGCTTGTCCCTGCCATGCTTCGGATCAGTCCAGGTTAGGTGAACCGTGCCGCTCTGATACCACTCTAGGAGGTGAACACTTGGAGATTAAATTGAATCTTCTTCCAGCTGCTAAAAGTCAGGACTTCCAAGACACTTCAAGCACTGTTTTCACAGACTTCAGCCAAGAATGGAAAGCTTCAGCTGTTGATCTTCGAAACTGTTGCTTAATCTTTCAAAAATTGTAATAGTTTGTTCCTCTCAGGTTTTTGAATGTAAGGTTGGGGATTTGATGTATATGGAGAAAAATGGATGTAACACTCAATCTGGAATTTGAAAAGAAACAACTTCAATAGTTTTGCTAACTTTATGGTTTTGTGTATGTATATCACTTCAGCTATTCAACCATTGAATTGATTAGCTTCTGGAAAAAAAACTAAAGGCAGAAAATGAACACTGAATTTTGAACTGAACAGAAACTTGTATTGATGATTCTTGGTATTCTTCTCTTACAAGCTTAAATGATAAATGAAAGATGAGCTTTATATATTAGCTCTCAACCATTCAGATACATTTTAAAAAACTAAAAGTTAAACACAAGATCTGATGTGTAAAAACTAGTCTAGCAGTATTTTCCTCATTTGACAAAACATAAAAGTAACAAATTTGTCTTCTTTGCAAAAACAGAAAACTGATATCTTCACCAGCCTTTGATGTTTTAGCCAACAAAATCTTGACATCCAAATCCTCTGCTCAGCTAAGAAAAAGACCAGCTACACATGTCTTGTTTAGTTCCAATAACCTCTGATTATGTTGATTAATCTTGCTTGAATATTGTCTTAAAAATTCCTTATTTGTTGTTGCAGAACCCAAATTCTAACCTTAGGCGTGCCCACGCCTAATCTCTGAATTTTGGCCAAATATGAGGATTACGAATTTATCTCATTCCTTTGCATCCTTTTGGTCCTATTTTGTCCTTAGAGTGTTAAAAAACATAGTTATTCCTCCTGCACTGCATCTTCACTTCTGTTTTGTTCTTCTTGCTGCAAAATCTATTTTTTTTCAATTCTTATTGTTGCTTTCATCTTGCCTCCATCTTCCCCTTTCCATTGAATTTCTCTCATCTAAATTTGATCTTCATTTCCTTGAACCATGCAGCCTTGAATTATGCCCAATATCATCAACTTCAATTTTCTGATGAGTCTGGGATGATTCAACTTGATCTTCACTCTTCTTTTCTTCTTCAACTTGATTGACATTGCAAGATCTTCAGCCAACTTCAACATAGCAGGTTTTACAAAACAATTCATCCCAACATAGGATCCCTTGTGTATGGCCTTCTTCCAGCGGTTATATGATGCCAATCCACTGGCCAGAACATGTCTACTGATCTGTGGCATGCATAGGGGAACATGACTTATTTTGTGGGGTTACCTTTATCAGTTTTCGGCTTTGCTTCTAGTCTTCTGTTTTTCCTAAGGATCAAAGTGTCTTATCATCAGTTTGAAAGGAAACGTATTACAGCTTCACTGTACTAAGAGCACGACAACTTAAAGAATTCAATATGTACAAGTAGAACTACAATAAGGATCCTTTGTATATTGAGCGCATACAATTCGAGGGAGATGTTCTTTTGATCTAATTCAGTGTCTGATTCCAATTATAAATCAAGTTAGTGAGGGAACTGACTTCTTGTAGCACAGGTTTTCTAGTTGTAAATTGATCGTACTGCACAGAGATATTGTTACACAAGCCTGCAGAAAGTTGATAAGAGTCAAAAGTTTTCCATTTTAATATTTATTTAACTATGATTTGTCAACGAAAATTAAAAGCAAATCCCTGTCAAAATTTAATTGAAAAAAACCTGCATATCAATTATAAGGAGTTGAAAACTAGTAGTTGATGGTGTTGAACAAATTTCAAAACGCTTCAAAACATCATGGAGTGAAGAAATTGCTACATTGCATTCTTTTTCACTTGCTCGTGACAGAACTCTCATATGTGATAGACAACGCTAGAAAGGCAACGTGACCGATTTCTTAATTTTGAGTGCTTCCCTGTTACTCTGAAGTATTACTTACTAGGTGTATAATTACTAATCGAACAGGGAGCTTGAAATAGTCAAGAATAGAGTCCTGAACCGTGTGATTTGACACTAATACTGATATCATTCTCATGCCAGAAGAGAGAGTTTCAGCATTGCAGTTGAGCTTTTGTAAAACATATGCTGACGTAAAGCGACAATTTGTAGTACAAAAAATTGGAGTTGTCAACCTCACTTATGCCCTTATTGGGTTGCCTTGTTTAGAGTACCAACATTACTGTTTTCAAGAGAGAAAAACCGAAAGAAAATAACAAATAATGCACTGCTTCACTTAACCTACTTTCCTGGATCCGTTCTATGTACAGAACCCCAAACAGAATGAGGGAATGAATAAGAATCTACAAGTGACGGATAGTTACAAAACGTTTGATTCTTGATGCAAAGGAACAACCGCTCGTAAGCCAAAGCCATTTTTCTGGCTGTAAACATGGAAGTGGCATATTCTCTGCATGCCTTCCCTCTCTGTGCTAATCTTTCTGGTCCTTCCATAACCACTGCCTCTAACGCCTCCAACAAAGACTCGACATTGGGAGAGAACATGTAACCAAACCCATCATCAACCACAATAGTACCCTTAATACTAGGAAATCTTGAAGCCATAAGAGGCTTCCCACTCATCATTGCCTCCATAAGAGTAAGATCAAGCCCCTGTGGCCTAAGAGTTGGATTCACAAAAATGTCAATGGAATTATAAAATGCCCTCAATTCAGATGGACTCATAGACCCCAAAACTAGCACTTGGTGGCCTAAATCCTTGTATCTTTGCTGCCATGGTCCCGACCCAGCCACAACTAAGTAGACATCAGGGTGTTTTGTAATCAGCTGTCCAAAGGCCTCATAAAGTAAGGGATGCCCTTTGTCCTTCACTAGTCTACCAGCCACACCAAGCACTAAACTGGCATTAACAGGCACACCAACTTTGGACCTGAACTCTCTTCCTAATTTCACATCTTCTCTGAAATCATTCTCATCCACTCCATTGACAATTACATGTACTCTTCTCTCTGGAATTTGGTACACATCCCTAAGCATCTCTCCACAACTATCGCTTATAGCAACATGGTGAGCATAATTCTTGAAGAACCTTATCTCGTTAAGGACTTTTGGCACAACCCCTTGTAGACTTCTGTTAAAAGCAGGCGAAATAGGTTCGTTGGGTTTACGAGTCAAGTCTTGGTATATGTCTGACTGCAAGCTCTCAAGTGCTATGCCATGCCAAGAAACTGCAAGGTTTGGAACATTACGAGCCAACCAATGAGGTAGTGCTACACTTTCTGAATGAACCACGTCAAAGGGCTCTCGCTGATTTTCCTCTTGGAATTGCTCCCAAGCTTTGTTATATCTCCACCTACCAGCTTCACCTTCGTGACAGTGAATTCTGATCGACGAAACGACATCACTGGCATCGTTTACCGGTGAACTATATCTGTCTAAAGGAGACGTGAATACATGCACTCGATGTCCACGACGAGCTAGAACCGTATGCAGAGTATAGGCATGGCGTTCCATGCCACCAGGTGTTGTGCCAATAGGCCATTTACGTGAAAAGACTGCAACTTTGAGCCTGATTGGAGGTGGAAGATCGTCATCTAAAGGAAGACGGTTCCAAGCGAACTGGGCACTACGTAGATCGCCGGACCAGGGCTTGTTGGCATGGTGAGCAAAAGTGGTGCATATGGTGGTGGAGGTTGGTGTGTGGAGGAGGAAAAGTGCAGGGATGGTGAAGAGAACAATGAAGAAAAGGGTTGTGCATAGGTTGGACTGGAAGGGGAGATGTGGCTTTTTTGGTTTGTTGTTGAAAGCCATATGATCAAACCTGTGTTGTGGTGTGCAAGATGGGCATTTCAAGTGCGTTTGCTGTGTACCTTCATTTTGGTGGGTTACAGTGCTTTGAAGTTATAAGCTTGTATTGAAAAAAGTTGGAGGAAAGTGGGGAGGGTTTGGAGGGTGGGCACGCACCTAAGCAAGTGAACATTTTTGATTGAAAGTGCGTTTATCACGCACGCCACCAAGGAAAAAGAGGATTCTTTGTGATTTGTCTTATGGGCCATTGATTATTTTAATCATTTGTAGTCATCTTAAAAATGTTTCGGTATTATGTGAATTTTAAGTTTCCACAGTCCCTTGCGTTCTTTCTCTCCTGCTATTTGAATTTTATAACTATGGCATTGCAAGAAAGATTGCTTTCTTTCTTGTTTTCATATTGGACAGCCTCAAATAATTAACTTGGTTATAATTGTCTTTTTGCTCGTTGGTTAAAGTTATTTTCGCCATGCATGTTGGTACCTCTCCTCTTATCAAATGATAGATGGATTGAATCCCAATTAAGATCTCATCTTTTGTTTCTTAATTTCATTCTCTTTTACGTCCTTATTTCAAGTTTCTTGCACAAGCCAACAAAGTCAACCCAGTTGAGTTAGGCAATCTACACAAATGGGTTCCCATTGAGAGGGGAAGTCAAACATTTTGGGTTGTTTTGAAGTAAAAGGTATCACTTTTTTTCTTTTTTGGTGCGGACCAAAGCAAAAGCAACACGTTCTACTTCCATATTCGTAGTCTACAAAGCTGTTTGCCCATCAAATGAAGTCATTAATTGCTTAGTATTAAAGCAGATTAGACTTTCCTCTCCTCCAGACCTATCTCTATAGCCTTTTTTTGTAAGATTAGGCAAATGCATGTGTGGTAAGCTGATATTAGTGAACGGATCACATGGATGGGCTTACAGTTGAAGGAATTGTCCTAATTCAATGGTACATCTCATATTGAGCGATGATATTGCCAAGGAAAGAAATGGTATACGATGCTTTGACATACATCTTAGTTCAATTATTCAAAAGAAGGATATCCACTGACTTATCCAAATGGAAAGGATTCACTGATGGTGGAATTTCGCAATTTCAGTCCACTGATACCTCTTCATTTTTCCATTTTCCTTTGTTTTTCACATTTGAAGACATTAATGATCCACTAGGTTCAGGACAGCTTTAGGTTAATCTTTTTGTTTAATGTTCAAGCCATATAGTGCCTCATGTTTTCCTTTATTAAAAAAATTACTACATCAATTAATCATTTGACTTGTGCCACAATTAGGAAATAATGAGTAAAAATGTTTGCATCCTTGGACGAAATTTCAGTGACTAATTATTCAATGAGTAACAGTAAGAGTTTCCTTATTTAAAATAAAAAAAAAGTGAATTGCATGCGGCAAAGAATGCCATAAACCCAATGTTGAACAAATTACAGTAATCTTTTTCATTTTTCTGGTAAATTTATGCAAAAATACCAAAACGTACGTTAGTTTTTTGAAATAAGTTGCCCACACACAAACAGGACACTGGAACAAACTGATAATAAGATGACATAGAGCAAGTGAAGCAATTTGGTTTTTATCAGAAAAAAAAAAATCAATATGAAGAGGTTGATGAAAAGAAGATTTTATGGAAGAAGTCAGAAACTCTTATTCATAAGAAAAATAAATATTACATCAATCAAGAAATTAACGCTGGTCTTTATACGCACGGTAGATGAAGAGAACCAGCTAAGTTAGTTAAGCCGAGTCAGCTAAAAAATTGATGAACAAATATAACCCACTAAATTAACAAACTCATCAAACAAAAATGTCCCTAAACTTCACATTCTAGAACACAGAATGGATCCTGTATATTATTTACGTTAATGCACCCCCTCAAGAGTGTTGAGAACGCCCATCTTGGGAAGAAGAATATGAAATTAAGAGACAGATAAGGCTTTAGTAAACAAGTCAACCAACTAAAGTTTAGAATAAACATTCAGTAACTTGATGATTCTAGCTTGTGCCTCCTCTCATATAAGATAAAAATCAATTTCTATATATTTGGTACGCTAATGAAAATTAGGATTAGCAGCAATATGCAATGCAGCTTGATTGTCGCAAAAGAGTAAAGCTAGTTGTGAAAACTGAACATGCAAATCAGTAAGCAAAGTCATTAACCGCATTATCTCACAAGTAACATTAGCTAATGAATGATATTCAACTTCTGTAGATGAACGAGAAACAATGTGCTACTTCATACATTTCCAGGAAATTAAGGAGTCAGCAATAAACACACAAAAACCACCGATACTCCATCACATGTTAGGATAGGCAGCCCAATCAACATCTAGAAACCTTTTAATCTTTAATTTTGAAGTACTGGGATAGAAAAGTCCCTGTCCAACTGTGCTTTTGATATATTGCAAAACTTTATGAGCTGCTTTCATGTATGTATCTTTAGGAGAAGCCAAGAATTGACTTGTTGATAGTAAACGTCAAATCTGGTCGAGTGATGGTAGGATAAAGCAGCCTACCAATCAACCTTCTGTAGCTAGATGGATCATCTAGGGTTCACCTTCTTCAACAGATAATTTGGTATCAGGGCTTATTGTAACATCCCACCCCCGTCAGGAAGGGTTAAATAGTAAATTTGGCATAGGATGAGATTGATCGAAATGACTTAGGACTGTACATGCATACATGATATTTCCGGTATTGGGACTAAATGGACTTTTAGTGAAAATAATGGGAAATTATATTTGAAAATTTATTGAACTGCATTTTGTGTGTTTTACCTTTTATGGGAATTATGAAAATTTTTCTGGAATTTTTCTGAGAAAATTCTCGGACCGGAAAAAAATTGTCAAATGGCGAACCGGTTGATTTTCTACTGTTATTTGGTATTAAACCATTGCATATTTTGGTGGGACCCAAAAATGGACCCTTAAATTTGTTGGAACCGAAATTGGATTGAAATTGCTTGGTATTTGTTTTATTATTTTCAAAAAATTTTGATTGGTCCTTTGACTTTTCCCATTCCTTCCTAAATGGCCAAGTGTCCTCCTAATTTCATGCTTGGAGATGGCTTAGACTTGGTCTTCTCTTCCCATTCTCGATGCTTCTTATTAGTTAAAAGGGAAAGAATGAACAAGTTGGGAAATTGTGCTTATTAGTTATTGAATTGTTTGACTTTTCCTTATGTTTCTCCAATTGCCAAGTGTCCAAAGGGGTTTAATGCTTTTGTCATATGCTTGACTTTGAAGGTCGACAACTTCATGGATAAAAGAGTGAAAAAGGATGAGTTTGTTGTTATATCTTCTCCTCATCCGAAAACTCTAGCTTCTTCCTCACTCTTATCAATTTCCTTCACTTGTTTCACTTAGTTGCTACTTTCTTAGTTCTTCCTTGCTTGCTTCTAAGCTTAAACCTTCTACCCTCTTATCTTGATAATAACCATGCATGGGATGGAAAAGAAGAAGGGTAGTTAGAAAATTAAAGACTTAAAGAGGTGGAGTTGGAAGCTTTAGGTAAGATGATGTTTATGTTTATGTTTTACTTATGGTTTTAATGCATGAATTCATAAGAAAATGATTGAAAATAGGTACTGAAATTGTGGATATATATTGAACTGAAGGTCTTGATGACCTATTGGCTTAATTCTTGTGTTATTAGGATGCTTATGCATGTGTTATTGATATTAGAAGTGATAGGAGTTAGGTTGAAGTTGAAAGCTGGAAAATGGACATTGAACTTACTGTAATGTTTTGAGCATAACTAATTGTGTAGGTGAGAAAATGAGGTGGGGTTTGTGCCCAATTAAACTTTGGGATGTTGGCTACAATTTTGTATGAAATAGGTATTGTTAAATTGTAATTCTAGAAGGGCGAATTTTTGCATGGAAAGTTTCTATTTTAATGTCTGTGAACAGTAATCGAAACTATGACCAAAGTGTTTTGCTGATTTTTCAAAATTAATTGATATGGAATTAGGGAAAATGGTCTTCATGAGAGTTGAAGCCTACATTGTTAGCTTTCCATTTCCACTGATCTTGTAATTTTTAGATCTGTATATTGGGAGATATGACCTGTTTACTATTGACTGGTTTTGAGCATTTTGATGAAACCTATCCTAAGTGTAGATTTTGTGAGCATTCGGATTGGAAGCAATTTTAGCAATTTATGTAAATTGAATTGGCATGAGTGACCTTCTGAAAAGTTGTAGAGGAAGAAATTATCTTGAAAATTATATATGGCATGTAATTTTTGTATGTCATATTTGGGAGTAATGAATTTGTAAAACTGAACCCACATTAGGTTTCTCACTGCTGCCTGATCAGTACATTGTTTGGCAGATTTCAAATTGTTAGATGTTGAATTGGAATTTGGGTTCTTCATGAAGATTGAATTTTGAGATATTATCTTTTCAGGGATATAAAGTAGTGATTTGTTTGACATTTGTGCTAGGAGATATACTGGTTGGAAATTTACTGCTAATATTGGGACATTTTAGTAGACAGATGCTTCGGTGAATTATTTGACCTAGTTAGTAAATGAATTGGGATTTTGGTTATTCATGAAAGTTTTAGATAACATTGTGATATTGAAGAGCATATTTATTGTGTTATTTTTGACTGAAGAGAATAAAAGTTACTGAATTTGTAAAGTACTGCACTGTTTTGAGAGGTTTTGAGTAGGCAGTGGATTTGACTGGATTTTTGACACCCTTAGGGGTGAAATTGATTTTTGTGCTCTACATAAAACTTGTAGAGTTTTTCTTAATCTTTCCAACGACATATGGTTTGTAATTTTCTGAATTGTGTGGGAAAAGTTATGAATGATTGAAGTTCGGTTTGGAAAAAGAAAAAGAAGGGCGAAGGCATTTGAAATCTCGCCCCTCGCGAGGGCGACGACTCGCGAGGGCGAGGCGAGCTGAAATCTCGCCCCTCGCGAGGGCGAGGCGAGCTGAAAGCTCGCCTCTCGAGGGCGACGACTCGCCTCGCGAGACGAGGTAAGCTGGCCGACTTCATGAGGGCGGCATTTCGCCGCATGAGCCACGAGGGGATTTTGTTTTAATTTTGGATTTCTGATTTCTTTGATGTATAACTTTTCCGTCCGACGTCCGATTGACCTGATTCTTGAGGCATCGGATTTGTAAAATATTGAATTTCATTTCATGGGAAATTGGGAATTTTTGGACGGAAAATTGACGGGGGTTCGGGAAATGGGATTGCATTACTGTTTTATTTAATTGGGGACCTATAGAGGTCCAAATTGAGCGTCGTCAGCGCCATTGAATTTCTAATTTTTCTGGATTTTATTGTTGAAAAAAATTGGATTAAGGCCGGGAATATCATGAACATGCATTGTCCTTATTCTATATTTGTGCATAAATGAGAATTCTTATTCAAAGTGATTAATGTGTGCATATGGCATAAATTGGTAGTGCAGGATAAATGTCCGCACTCAGGCATTTTCAGAAATTGGAAACCAATGCAAATGAGAGTAATCTTGTGAGTAGACCTAGATGGTCTTATTTATTGGTTTTTGCTTTTGTTATATGTTGAATGAGTATTGATTTATTTTATTCATTGTGATTAAATATGGGTTCCGCATGGGAGGTCCGGTGAGTAATTAAGTATTTGGAATTGCGTTATTGAAGTGCTCCTTGAATGTGAATGGGATGACCTAAGTGTATATATTGAGATTATTAAAATGTCTTGCATGCATAATTGCACATAAATGAAATGTGACTTCTTAATTGATGTCGAATCTTTGGACTACGGTCCGATGATAGTAACTATGATTGATTGAGTGCATGCAAATATGCATAAGACATTCCACTGCATGAATTTATGAAAGATAATGAGAGTTGTGACCAGAGTAGTCAACAATGAGTAAAGAGCTTCATGCTCGATTCTGATTCAGAGCCTCAGGCTCAACGACAATGAGCCCTTTATGGGACGCTTTACAATGAGCCCTTTATGGGACGATTTATAATGAGCCCTTTATGGGACAGATTCACAATGAGCCCTATATGGGACAGTTTCAATGAGCTCGATATCTATTAGGTACGGGACAGTTTAGACACTCGGTCACAACAAAGTAATTAAATGGAAAGTGGGTTTCATGCACATATGCATAACATGATTGATTTGATTATACGAAATGTGATTGGTTGAATTACTTGTATTGAATGGGACCGCAACACTTGTATTGAATGGGAATGTGACATTGTGTGTTGAATGGGAATGATAAACTTGATTGAATGATCAATTTGATTATATTGAAGATGACATTGTATCGACATAATGAAAATATGAAACTGTATGTGAATGTGAGGTATGATAGGAATATGACATGTGACTTAATGGAAATGAAAGTATGTGTTATATGTTATGTGATTGGATGGACCATCGATGATGGTCACTCACCGAGTTCGCAAAACTCACCCAAAATTTGCATCTATTTTCAGGTCTTGAAGAATACCCGTTTGACACGGAGTATGTCTCTTGTAGGCAAATAAAGGATGAGGTCGGGATCAATCCGTGTCTGCATTAGTGTCTTATCAATTTGTGTTCCGCAATCACTGTATAACAATGCTTTATATTTCTACTGAGCCCATATTGGTTTCAATGTTTTTCTCATTGACTGATTGTAAATTATTCTCGGATGACTGTAATAACTGAAACTGGTTTATTATGAACATGGGTGTTAGTTACTTACTGTTTTGCCGCGCTAACGTGGAATCAATGGCTTCCAAAAAAGAAGTATACTGAGTTTTAATCGACTGATGTAGTAAGCCACCCTCGCGGGGCACGGACTCGGATATCACCAACGATATCGGGTTCGGGTCACTCGGGAGTGGGGTGTTACACTTATGGGCACTATGCTTGGCTTACAACCAAGCATGCTTGCATTGGATAAGAGTTGAAGTATATAACGCCTTTTATATGATCTAATTATCTCCAAGTCGAAAAAGCATTTTAATGCCCCTGAATTCTTGAGCTTAAATTTACTATTAGGAAACCTCTTAAGCTCATTAACTGCTTGCTGATCATTGCTTGTAATAATGATATCATCCACATAAACTAACAAGATATGATTCATTAGGCAGGTTTAGAGCAATACTTAATTTTATTTATGTAAGGTTAGTAGAAAAGCATGCCAAATTGAAAAGCGCTCATAGTAATTGAAAGCCTTAGTCAATGAAAGTCATATAAAAGATGTCCTTTGTGTCATTGTTTCATGATCATATATAATTGTTTCATATGGATAAAGTTAACTCTTTAACAATATAGGTAAACATAATGAAAAATTTCAATCCAATAATTGATTATATAGTAAGTGAAGAAATAATTCAAATAGAATGAACCAACAACTTTGTGAAAGTAAGATGTGATGTTTAGAATCACTTAGTAAAGATTAAACAAGTGAAGGAGTTTATAAGGAAGAGTGCAATTATTGTAATAAGTTGTTTAAAGAGCGCTCTAAAGGTGGAACCTCGCATTTAAAATGGTATATCAATTTTGAAGTTATAAAAATGGTATTAGGAGGTCAAATATTTTTTAAGCCTAATCTATTAAAAGGAAAAGAAAATTGAAATGTTTGTCGTAACCTATAATCTTAAAGATTAAAGAATTTGCTTAAGAATACAATTGTAAGGAATGATTATCCACTCTTAAATATGGATCATCTAAACTTTAGGATATTTATTACATGAACTTAGTCACCTTTTAAAGTGTTAACTTAATATACCATTAAGAAGGACACCATCAAGATTTATGATGCACAATATAATTCGACATTAAATATGTTTTCAATTAATCATGAGCGAGTTGCAATCACATTAGACATATATGTAACTAAAAATTAAAAGAAGGATTATATGGTTGTGACAGCGCATTACATTAACAATAATTGAAATTATAATGCACATGATTATTAGTGGATAATAATAAATTCATCATGAAAATTTTTTATTGGACATTTTAATATCTTTAAACTTTTTGGGTTTTCCTTGACCTAATTAGGCTTTATCTATTAAAGCTCGATTAGACTCGGGCTCAATTTAGGCTCATTTAAACTTCAGACGATCATGGGACAAAATAAAAAAAGTTAGGCTTATGTTTAGGTTCAACTCGGTTTGACCCATTTCACTATCATTAATATGACTAACATGGAGGTTGGCCCATCCACTTCAGCATATATGTTGAATCCTTACTGAATAAAGTGTTATAATTTTAATTTAAATATGATTAAAAATAAAAAATTAACTAACCACTTATTTAACACTAGGGAAAATTATTATGATATCTTAAAATTTTAATTTAACAAATATTTTATTTATTAAAATTTGAAGTGTTATCTAACATGAATGAGCTCATCTTATTTAATGGTCGATGCTAGTAAGATTAACAGTAAGAATCAATGATGCACCAAATTTACAATAAATTGAAACTTTTGACATTTGATTAATACTTTATATACTTCTAACTAATATTATAAATTAAGTAATGTAGCACCCCCTTACCATAGGGTATCCACCGGGATATTTGGAGGTCATTTCGACATATATCCTATGATAAGGGCGAGCTACGATAGATCACTACACTCACTCATATGACATCGTATCATAAATCACTTATTAAGCATCAACAGAAGTTCACAATATTTTTAAAACCATATTTTTTCTCATTTCATTTCTCAAACCAAGAGTCTACATCGTGTCTTTCGACTCTTTCCACACGTACATTAACAAAACTTAGTACAAATGTGTTACATGAAAGAGGAAACATGTCAAATCTGTCTAAGTCATCCAAAAATCTCAGCTGACCGATCTTTGAGCCAGACTGCTCTTGTTAAAACACAATCTACACGGTAATGAAGCCTCTCAGTAGCTAAAATCGTCTCTCGATCCTAAAAAAATAACGTTGCAATTTTGGTGAGTTTTGCGAACTCAATGAGTGAACCATCATTGATGAGTTCATCGGATCATAAACACATATCACATATTTCACAGATATTCATTCAATGGATATCGATCTTATAATGCTATATGCATGAGACTCACATTCGTTCTTATTGTTGTGATCGAGTGCCTATCACATACTTATACAAATAATGGCCTATAAGGCTTAGTCAGAACAGAGTTACAGAGCATAACTCTATGTGCATAACATATATCACAGAGCAAAGCTCTACGTGGAAGCGTTTCATACTAGATACTCAAGTCACAACACCTTTACCTGAGCATACATTTGATGAAATGCATCAAATACTAATTATGCCATATCAGATAATCACATGCGATGTTTATCAGAAACTCATTATCATCGGACCTAAGTTCGACATTCAACTTTTGTTGAGAATTCACATATCATGTAGGATTTAAGATCAAATCAACGCACTTCCATGCAGGATTTCAGATCAAATCAAAGTACTTCCAATACCTATATCCATATAACAAACTCCTCGGACTTTAAGTCCAGAATTCAAATCAAATCATAAACAATTTATAATTGGAAGCTAACACATCAAATACATTCAAAGTAAATCAATCCTAGGAAATCATCTAGGTTGACTCACAAATTTCTCCCGAAGCTAATGCCTAGAAGATCCGGCAACGTCTAGAGGTTGACATTCCAGTTGCTCCTCTATAACAAATAATATACACAATATCACAATTTCTTCAATCATAAGTATCCAATGATGCACGTGTATGAAATAACTTATGTACAATGCATGTTCATGACAATCCCGGTATCTTTCCCTTATTCCGATCACATTATCAGTCTTATATCCAAAACTCATCTAAGTATGATTCATACTTAGGTTTATGCCTCACTAAAACCATCAAAATCACAGTTCATTACTCATTTGGAATTTTATAGATCCAGACATAAACAAAACACTGAAGTACGTTCATTGGAATAACCCCAGTTCATAAAACTTTAAGAGTGCCCTCATTGTACCAGTTCCACGCTTCTCACCCAATCTTTCTCAATTCATTTCCGATTGCTAAGATTTTTAGGTGATGTAGGGAAATGTGTTACGAGTCCTATGGTTTAAGAATCAATTCATTTGGGTGTCTAGAGAAGAAGTTATGGCCAGGTAAAAAAAAGACAGAAGGAGCGAAACTCAAAAGAAGCAAAATACAAAAGAAGTAAAAAGACAGAAGAAGTAAAATTCAGAAGAAGTAAAACACAGAAGAAGACACGTCAACAAAATACAGAAGAAGACGTTTAAGCAAAACATAGAAGAAGACACATCAGCAAAACACAAAAGAAGACGTGTCAGTAAAACACAGAAGAAGTAAAACTCAGAAGGAGCAAAACATAGAAGAAACAAAACACAGAAGGAAGAAAACTCAAAAGAAGCGAAACTCAGAAGAAACAAAACACAAAAGGAATGAAACACTGAAGGAACAAAACACAGAAGGAACGAAACACAGAAGGAAGAAAACTCAGAAGAAGCGAAACTCAGTAAGAACAAAACATAGAAGGAACAAAACACAGAAGGAGTGAAACAATAAAGGAACAAAACACAAAAGGAGTTCATGAACAGTAATACAGAAGGAGTTCATGAATAGTAACATAGAAGAAATTTATGAATAGTAACATAGAAGAAGTTGAGGAACAGTAACACAGAAGGAGTTCATGAACAGTAACACAGAAGAAGCGAAATTGAGAAGGAACAAAACATAGAAAGAATTCATGAACAATAACACAGAAGGAGTTCATGAACAGTAACACAGAAGGAGTTCATGAATAATAACGCAGAAGGAGTTCATGAACAGTAACACAGAAGGAGTTCATGAACAGTAACACAAAAGAAGCGAAATTCAGAAGGAACAAGACATAGAAGAAGATGACGTCATCACAAAAGAAAATGACATCATCATAGAAGAAGCAAAAAGACAGAAGAAGTAAATTTCACTTTTGAACATCTTCCCTTATAAGGACCTTGACTTTCAATTCATATGTCCATAGTTTTCATACTATATACTGTTGGGAAGATGAAAAGAAAGATTTATAACTTTCGTAAAGGCCATTTTGACGAATCTATCTAGATTGGTACAGAAGTTTTACTGAAATTTCAAATCATGTTTTTGCTATCTCAACTCCAACATCACTTTTTCTTCACCTAATCACTAATAATCTTTCAAAAACTAAAATTAACACTATATCCAAATTTTTTCTCCCAACTATATAGTATTTATAAATATACACTTAAATGCCATTTCCATGCAGATGATAGTAATTCATTAACGTTCTTTCATAAATCCCCATCTCTAAAGGATTTATTCACTACTTACCTTTTGAAAACTTTAAAATCTTCAAACTTTAAACTCCATGCAATTTATGTACTTCACTGAAGACAATGACCAACTTTTGTTTTTTCTTAGGGTAGAAGACATGAATAGCAAAGTGAGTTTGGCATAGGAAGGAAAAGCAGAGGAATCTCTTAGAAGGGATTCGATGAAAAAACTCTATGTATGGGAAGAAAATTTAGAGATGATCTCAATGAAGAATGAACTTAGGCATATAACTTAATCTTTCAACTTTCAGAAAACAATGACCTGCTTCTATCAAAGTACCAAACCTAAGTGACATTTTTCCCTTCTCTCACATCTAAGCTCTAACTTAGTTTCTTTTGAAACTAACTCCCTTAAACTCTCATCTTTACAATTCAACTATTTCAAAATCTTCATTTGATGTCTTTTCCTATTTGTATAATTTTCCAAAATTTATGCCTAAATTCACCAAAATTCACAATTGCAATATTCTTACTAACCAATAGAATTTTCCATATAAATAAATTCAAAATTCTCAAAACACCTAAAAATGACAACACAATCAAATTATACCCAGACTTATTCATGAATGCGTGTACAATCATTTTCATATGTCTCAACTTCACCATTCATATGCATATGCATGACATAGTATGCATGAACATGGAATTGTATTTCTAACTCTCATTAATCACTCACCTTTCCCATTTTAACCTTCCCACAAAAATGGGATGTTACAAGTAAAGTTATGTATTTAAAATATAACTTATTCCAGATTATATTTACTCTTTTCATGTGTACGTACTGTGAGCAAATTAGTCCTTTCTTCACAGAATGATATTTGTTTTCTAATACAAAATAAGTGGATATAATCACTCAATTATCATACGTAATATTTAGCAAATCCAACTAAGCATGAAACTCGTAAGAGAATAGGTTTAAGGTTTCCATTAAATTAGTATATAATGAATAAAAATAAAATATAAAATAAATATTTCATTGGGATAAAAACAAAACATTAATGTTATAATCAATGAGCCTAACTCATATAAAAAATGGAGGAAATGTTTACTCGGACTCAACAAATAGAAGAAGCAATACTGATACATGAAGTGGAAGGCTAATGCAACAGAGTTCCCAAATGCAGTTTATCACAATCTTGACAAAGAAGACTGGGGTTCGACCTAAAAAGAACGATGGATAGATACTCAACCATAAGAGCCAAGTAATCGACCACAAGAGCTAAGTAAACAGAAGAAATGCTATAATAGGCAAATGAGCAAATTGAAGATGAAGATTCCAGTTCCATTTAAACATGTTTCTTCTGCGTCTGTAGGTGTTGGGACCCGATCTGAGAACCGGATCTCAACCGGAAAAGCGAAAGATGGAAACGAAAACGAAGTGGCAGATAGCTAAAACGAGACAAAAGTGAAAGCGAAAATAGCGAAACGAATCGAATAAGCGAATCGGATACGAATAACAAAGCGGATAGAACGAAATTGAATCATAAAGCGAAAACGGATCAAAAGCAAATCGGATATCAAAACGAATACACATCGGAATTGAATGTGAAAACGAATTGAATAAAATACGAAACCAAATCGAACTGAATTAAATGCCGACATCCATTGGAAACACAAAGTATGGACAACTTATCGCGTTGGAAACCTAGACTAAACCGATCCGAAATTCGGTATAAATTTTTCTTTTTTCAATCTTTCTTTTTCATTTCTTTCATCTTTAATCAACCTTATACAATCAAAACAGAATAATTCATCCTCGAGCAAATCTCAAATCATCATCTTATACAAACATACACATCCCAAAATTTTATCCATATACCAAAATTCATATCTCATTTATAACAAAACCTATTCTACTTCTTACTTTACCATAACCCGATTTTATCGAAAATCAGGCAGCATAACAGCTGTATTTTGTAAAGCCCAAAAATCTGCAAAAGAAATTATACACTTCTATAATTTCCAAACACAACTCAGAATCATCGAAATCCACCGGACCCTCCGTCCGGGATCGCAGCATACACAAACGCAATCCTATACCTAGTACTTCAAAAATCCTCAATCAAACTCAGAAAACAATTCCCAAAACACATCATCCAAAAATCCAATTCATATAAAAACCCTCAATCCAATAAACAAATCATAATTTATTATACATAATGTCATAATCCAAGTCTTTATACAAGGTCACCATGCAATCCCAAATCACATTCAATATCTCAATTCCATAAACAATTTCATCAATTAATCCAAAACCTAAACCAATTATAATTATATACAATTCATAACTCAAATCAATACCCAAATCCAGAATTCATATACATCCCGCAATAATACTTGTAATACAAAAATGGGCAAATCCAGTTTTATACAAACCGATACAAAAATCCCAATTTACACATACAAATGATACAAAATCAAGTAACACGTCTTGGCATTCTTTCATCCGATCTCCCGTTCGAACACCTGAAGATGGGGATGAAAGGAGGGTGAGCTGAAATAGCTCGTGGATAATATGTTTATAAAACGAATAATAAGCAAAAACATTTTTCAAGGCGTTTGTTAGTTATAAACATTTCTTAGTCGGAGATTCAAAAGCTCGTTTTCAAACTTTTCAATTCTTCAAAAATCAAACCATCATAAATCAAATGCAAAAATTTCATGATTTAATGCTCACTTTCGTAGTTCTAAAATTTTTCAAATTTTCACATTTCATAATCAAATTCAAAATATGCAATGAATCATAAAATAAACAAACCAGAAACACATAACAGATCAAAACGGTTTGGGTCGGTCCAAAACAGAACGTACTGCACATTCCCGCATAGCGGTCCTGTGTAGCCGTGAACGGAACGTACTACACCTTCCCGAATAGCGGTTCGGTGTAGCCGTGACTTATGGGAGTCCGAGATAGAAACTCCAGTGCCACTGGCGGGTAACCGGGAGAAGGCTATTAAAAACAAGACCAGTGCACTGACTCTAGCTTAAGGGACCTAACCAAACCTACATATCATATAGTCATACTCAAAAATCGAATTGCCCGAAGGCAGGTTTTAAAACCTTATTTTTCACATCGTGTCATACATGACGTATTCACAATCACATGATTTCATATAGCAATTTAAGATGCAATTACAAATCCTCAATCAATCACATAATAAACAAAATCATAATCAAATCACAACCATTCATAAACACAAAATGCAACACTTTTTATAATCCACAAATATGTAACAAAAAGTATCAATTCATAAATAATAAAGTCCTTCAAGCATAAAGAAATTCAGAAATTTTAACAATTTCTTGAAAACATTTTAAACAATAATTTTAACTTTTATAACAATTTCAAATTTCAATAATTTCAGAAAATTTCTTATTTTATCAAAACTTGCAATTATTTCCTAAAACATTCTGAAACAATTTAAATCAAAACCCTTTCTTTATTTTTCAAAACATAAGCAATAATTTGGAATTTCACTTCTTTAATTTTCGAAAAATCATAATTAACTTATAATTCGTAGAATAAACATGTTACCCATCTCGAAATGATGCTAGAAGCTTATCCAAATCGTCGATTTGTCCATAGCTTCCTTTGTTCTTCCAATTTAAAATTACCTAAACATATCCACCCAAAATTCAATATCATCAATCCCATAATCTTCAAAATTGATATCAGATTTCACAAACCCATCATATTCTCAAGCCATCTAAATCACCAATTTCCAAAAATCCCAAAATTCCAAAATCATAAAAATGGCATAACCCCCAAATTCACAATTATCCAAAATTGAACCAATTAAACCTTGTAATCTCTAAAATTGAGCATAGAATAAACAAACCCATACCATTATCAATGAATCTAAACCAAAAACTCCTTAAAAATCCAAAACTCATAATTTTCTCTTACCTCTTTCCTATCAATTTTCAAAATTTCTTGGTTCCATTTGAAAGCTTTTACCTCCTTCCTCCTTTTTCCCTTGGAATCTACTCAAAACTCTTGCTTGAAGACCCTTGAAAATCGAAATCTAGCATTTTTCTCCTTCTTCCCCTTTCTTTTCTCCCATGGCCGAAAGTCTCTTCCTCTCTTCTTATTTTCTTCTTTTGTTTTGTTCTCACCAAATTTCGTGGCTTTCCTTGGCTTCATACGGCAGCCCATTTAAGTTTCATTGCCATGTCATTTAATGAGGGGTAAATGACCATTTTGCCCCTCCATCTTAAGTGATGTTTCATATTTGCCCCTGAAAACAGCCATCTTGCTTCCTGATTTTTGGCAGCTAAACGACATAATTTGATAAAACTTTCTTCTTGAAAAATGTTCCTCTATGTTTCATCTTTAAAATGACACCAAGAACGCTCGATTCGGATCAGAATTAAGGAAGTTATGGCCAAAATACTCGTTCAGCTCTTGTTAATTCGAGACTGAAATCAACACCAACTTTGATCCCGAAATTGACACTCTTAAAAACTAAATTGAACTTCGTTCCCTTCACATGATTTGTAGCTCCATGTCTTAATTTTATTTTACCTCAAGAATCAACTCAATCGGAGCTCCACAGCTTTCGAATTTCTCAAAATACTGAACCATGTTCAGAAAATTTATCTAACTCATAACCTTTAACCAATCCTCTCACTTTGGTTCACTCAATCTCTATCCATTTAATCTCCTAAATATCACAATTTCCCATGAAAATGTAGCTTAATGTCTTAGTAATCTAACGCTTTAAAAACCAAGTCAATCGGATGTCGGACGGAGAATTTATAAGCAAAGGATTGCAAAAAGGTCGGATTTGGAAGGAAGAAGCAAAATGTGAAGCAAGCAGAAACAACATCATAGAACAGAATTTTATTTTAAGATTCATAACTATTGATTCTAAACTCCAAATTTGACAAATTTGGTGTCAATGGAAAGATAAAAGGAAGCTCTACAACTTCCATGAAGAACTCAAACATGAATTCCATCTCTAAGGGGTCAAAAACCTAGTCAAAGTTACTGCCCTGTTAAACATCACCTAAACAAATGCCAAACTTTCAAATTTCATATCTTCCAATTCCCACATCCAAAAATTGCATACTTTATAGCGTCGGAAAGATTGATAGACAAACTACAACTTTCATGTAGACCACTTACTCCAATTCAGACTAAATCCGTACGACGAGTGGCCTCAAAGCTGAGTACACGCAAATGTACACTTAAAGATATTTTTACAAAATAAACTTTGACTGATCATAACTTTTACTCCCGATATCGAAAAATATCAAACTTTATAGAAACGGAAAGCTCTTAACATAAGCTGCAAGTATCATGAAGACTATTTTCTCAAATTTGGCCTAAATCAAAAAGTCAACTTTTATCCCCAAAAAGTCAAACCTTCATATTTCTTCAATTTTCACACTCTTTCTCTTTATTTCTTGATTTTTTAACTTTTATTTCAATCAAACTCATTCACTTTAAACGTTCATAACCCAAACAAATTTACTCAAATATCAAAGTCCTCAAATCTTTTCTCATTAATTTCTTAAAACACAAAATCATCTATAACATAATACATATACAAAAACACTCATTGAATTTTATTTTAATATTTCTAATTTTCACCAAAAGTTCGGGGTCCAACAGTAGGAATGCAAGTACTACAAGGCTTCCAAATCCAATTGTCAATAAGTTGATGGAGAACCAAGTTTCGAGCTTATTGAATGGGTTGTAATTAGCTTCATACTTTTTTCTTGTCCAATTTAAAATATGTATAATTTTGTAATATTGAAAGTAGACGAGCACAAGTGTTATGTATGTCCTACGTCCAATTGGTTAGTCATAGATTTTGCGACATAATTAATTAAAGATATTATTTATCTTTATGTATTATATTAATTATATTTAATATTTTAATACTAAAGGTAAAATCCATTAAATAATTATTATGCAATCAAGATAATGAGATTTAACTTGCATTTGCATGTTATTCCAAATTTGCTTCTAGTTGTAACTCATTCATATCATAAAAAATTATTAGAGCTAGGTTGATAAAGTCTAATAAATAGAGGTTCAAAGATTTTGGTCAGATGAATAGTGATTTATAGACTTAAATAGATTTACATTATCTATGAGTTGAGGGAAAGCTAGTTTGGTATGAATGGATCGACTTTTGAAGGGAGGCGTTGGAAAATTATAAGTAGATTAATCTTACATAAGAAAGAAACATAAGAATAATGTGATTTATATACAAAATACAAATCATAAAGTTAAGATAAAATATATTCGATTAAAGATACTTTGAGTTTGTTCAACAAGCCTTATAATAAACAAAACTTTAATTTTATTCTTAAATAATGGGAGGAAACTATCACATTTTTTATGTACTTAATACTTTAACTAGAGCTCTAATTTTCAATGCTTAAAGATAGATTTGCCTTTTTATGCTTAATCTCATCGAAATGTTGCAATATTCTTATTGCTTAATTTCTACTTAGATTTAAACACTTTAACCTTTTCAAAATTTTAAATTAATGTTTTATTTAATACATGTGATTGTATCATATAAAGTCATTAGTGAATATAATTAAATTCAAGTATTCATCTTTTATGAATTGTTATTACATCCAACATAGCACATGTGTAAGATTAACAATTTATCATCATCATCATTTCACCAAAAGTTGATTTGGTTATTCTTCAACTTAACAAATTTCATATGATTTGTAATTAAAAGGATACAAATATTCTTATATGTAACTCAGTGATTCTCATTATATTGATTTAACCAACATGGGTTAAAAGGATAGTCTTAGTTATTTAACATTTTATTCTTGCCACTTATATTACGCATAAGTCTTATTTGATCTAACACATACAAACTATTTGTATAAACTTATATCAATTATTTTACTTAACAATCTATTTCTTATCATGCCTTAACATTGTAATAATGTTGACTCCATATTTAGTATCAAATAGTCAAAAGCATGAATTATAAATATATATGATCTCATCATATTATGTATAGGCAAGAAAAGTTATACAATCATTTTTCTTTTAATAACAACTATTATACTATAACTAATGCCTTCAATTATGTCTTAGTTTATACTTTTAATAGGTTAAATTGAGTGAAATAATTTTATTAAGCATTATACTTTTTAACTCTACATTATGTAACTATTTGCATTATGCTATCTAAATATTGAAATCCATCTTACTTATTATCATTGAAGTTTATGAGACATTAATTAACTCAAAATATCATCACAGTTTGTCATTTATATAATTACTTTAATTTCTCTATTAGGCCTAGATCCCATTTAAATTTATTTGATCTCGAGTTTGCTTGATAAACTAACTAAACTTAAATTAGATATAAAACAGTTATATCAATCACATCTTGTGTGGCTTATAGATTCATTAGTTGATAACTCTTTACCAAAATATATCTTATATACTATTTATAACCCCGCCACTAAATTCATATGATCATAAGTTTGTTCATCCAAATTATATAAATCTCTAATTTATGAAATCATTTACTTTTTTCATAAGAAAAACATAATTTGTGCTAGTTTTACCATTCAATGAGTATCTTGTCTTAATGAAACTACATCTAAGAACAATTTAAAAATAACACATAGATACAAATTGAGTCCCATAATTATAATCTCTTTATTATTTTAATTGAATGAGGGGTATGAGACATATGCTCATACATGAGACATGTCAAATTTCTATCATGGCTAATGGAGTGATCTATGTAGGCGGAAGAGGGAGGGAGGTTTAAGTATTAAACATCTAGTCTCTTGGAATACTGTGCTGCTAGGGAAAAGAAGTTGGTTCCTATTTCATAATAAAGAAGCAATGTGGGTTCACACAATAATTCTAAGAAGAAAAAACTTCTGGACTGTTCTTCCTAGTTCTAATAACTCTTAGAGTTGGTGAAAGATCTTATTAATGAGGGATAAACTAGGAAATCAATTCGGATTTAGGATAGGAAATGGACATACTACTATTTATGGTAGGATCCATAGCACCCTCGAGGAATCTTGCAGAATTTTTATACATTGAGAGTGATAAATGGGTCAGAGCTTCCTATGACCACTACAGTATTAGTAGTAATCAGAAATAATGAATGGTGTTGGCGAGAGATAATCAGAAATCTTGAAACTCTACCTTACATTCCCAATTGTTCTAGACCCGATTGTTTGGAATGGATAGCTAGCCCTTCAAAACAGTATACCAATATCTCAGCCTACAAGTTCTTGAGACCCCCGATTTAGAAGATTTCTTGGCACAACCTGGTCTAGTGTAAAAGCAATAGCCCTAGGTGCTCCTTCACATTATAGCTAGCTTTTCTTAAAAAATTACCAACTCGGGATAAAATCCTATACCTTCACACACCTAACCATTGCTCCCTGTGTATTTCAGATAATGAGACCACATAACATCTATTCTTTCAATGTTTTTTCTTTAAAGTAGTGTGGGTAAATTACCTTAACCACTTTCGAATACCTTGTCCCCTTTTGATCAAACTACAATACGTTCCAAATTGGTTCAACTAACTAGTAAATATCTGAAACTGTTGCACCAACCTTTTCACCATTCTCCTTTTGATTACTATCTATAACCTATGAAGTGAAAGGAATGCTCAAACTTGTAAAGGTGAAGCCTAACTGCTAGAGTAATCTTTCAAGTTATGGAACATCTTAGCTCAAACACCGAGAGAAGGTAAGAGTGGGAGGGTTCATTCTCTAAGAATTTTCTGTGCAGGTTCTTATTTTAGGTTGAATGTAGTACGCATCAAATCACCTATAAGCAAAGGACAATCAACCCAAAGAAAAGCTTGGTAGACTCAATAGATTCAGTAAGGACTGGGCAAGCAATGGCAGTTCCTCTATAGCATCAATTGGACTGGTCACTTAGATGGAGACCAACACTTTCCCAGCAATGAGGATATGCGAGAGGTGGACAAACTTGATAGTTAACAAAGACATGCACACGTAGCAACTCATCATATATGTTTCTGGGCTGTCAATTTAGTCTGTGTTGTATAAATTTTGCTTGCTATGCTGCTGAAAATTGTAGTGGGTATGCTAGTGTAATAGGTTGAGATTGATATTTTTCGATAGCAAAGATCAATTGGAAGGAGGTAGAATCGAATATGGTGGGCTGGTTGTGGAAAGGATTTAGGAAGTTAGGTCTTGAAGGGATGCTGGTTTGGAGCACTAGCTATGTACATAACTTTATAATTTTTGTATAAAATTTCTTCTGATTTACCAAAAAAATTGCAAATAACCTCCTTTTATTTTTATTTTTAAGTCTTTATTTTAATTAAATTAATTTAAAATTTTTAAATTTTGTATACATCTAGAACAAGTGTTTCTAGTTAACTAAAATTGTTTTCAATAGGTAAATTTTATTATGAATAATTTTAAATTTTAGTTTAATTTTTCAAAGTTGAATTGTTAACTTAAATTGATCATCAAATCAATAATTAGAGTCAAACAAGCATCAATAAGATTATCTTTTATTATTAGATTATGTTAGATAATTTAATATAATAAGATTATATTAGTTAAGATGAGACAATAATTTTAAAATTCAATTAATTGTTTTAATATTTTATAAATTTATTTTTCAAAAATTAAATTAATTAAATTTCAATCAAGATTCAAATTAGTAATTAATTATAATCCTTTAAAAATTAAGAAAATTGTATTCTAACTAATTAAGAAATATGGTTCTTAATTACAATTACAAATTAAAATAAAATAAAATTATTATTTAGATACTTATTATTTTATTTTATTTATAAATTATTTATTAGTTTAAATAATACATTTCTTGATTAATTAGAAAATATATTTTCTTGATTAAATTTGGGAAAAAATTTCATTTTAATTAAGAAAATAATCCTTCTTAGATATTTTAGAAATAGTTCTATAATTTATTAAATAATTGTTTTCTAGTTAATAGAGAAATTAATCTCTAAAATATTAGAATAGAAAATTTTAAATCTTGGAATTTGTTTCCTTTTGACATTAGAAATAGTTTTTTAATTAACTTGTGTAAAACAGTAACGAAGTCCCAAGGAATGATACAGGGCCTTGTATGGTTGAGTGAATGGATTCTAAACTAAGGCACAATGCTCTCTTAACGAAGTTGCGATCGACCTCGTATACGGTTGTCAATGAAAATATGTAGTTTCCTTGTACGACAACTATGGACATGTGCAATATCTGATTACTTGATTAAATCAAGTTTACTTATATTTTCCTTGAGTCATAAGCTACAATAATACGTCCATAATAGTAATTGGTTGGGTCGGCTATATTGGACCCGAGCCCAATCCCACAGGCCGATTGGTCGGTCTCACATCCATCAGTTAATTCAGGCCTGACCCACACATCCATGACCCAACAGTAGAAGAACATCGCCCATGCAGATACGTGAAGACCAAAACCTAGCTGAAAAACCATATAAAAGGTATTATTCTCATAATAGAGGTACGCACAATCATTAACCTAGCTTTCTCTGCGTTTATCAACCTCACCCTCACCAGAAAACTGACTTAAGCGTCGGAGGGGCTAATCGGGACACAACCCCCGTCAAGCCTTCCTTGTTTTGCAAGTATCTTCACACCAAATTCACCACAGAAGACAGTCAATCATATGGAGTACAACGGCAACGTTCCGTCCTGCCAGAATCTGGCAGAACCAAATGGCACCTACCGTGGGGCCCGACTTCCGGGCACCACGTCCAGAAACACACAAATCAGCCAGGCGGCGGCGATGAATCCTGATATAGCTGTTGTCGCGGCTCTGGCGATGCAACGTATAAGCTCACAGCTTCCTGCGACTCTGCCGCCTGCACCACATGTCTCTCGCACGGAATCCTCTAATCCTAACGATCAACTGCAGCCTCAAACCTTAGAACTGCGCCCGAATCTCCAGCACCGGTTAAGGTGCAGATCCTCCTCCGTCCATGCACACCACCCTGACCCGGAAACAGATAGAGGAGGCAGCTGAACTGGTGATTCGCCAGATCCTGCAGTCTCAACCGGCACAACAGCCTCCGTCTGCGCGGCCAGCCGCCCGACAAATTAGCTTAACAACCGATCATCGCCCATCTGAAGCCCTAGAAAAAATCACGGATGATCGGATTAACGCAGCTATGAGCTTTCGTCCGGATCGCCCAATGGCGCAGTACAGCTCTCCCTTCACCCCAGAAATCTTGGACAGCCTCCTGGCACCCGACACAAAAATACCGACCCCTGAGAAATACACTGGGAAGACCGACCCCCTGGATTATCTGCAGCACTTCCAGTCCATGATGAATCTACATTGTGTTCCGGACGCTATCCAATGTAAGGCTTTCTGCATGGCCTTCCAAGAGGGAGCTCGACGATGGTTCAACAGCTTGCCCCCGAGCTGTATCACATGCTTCGAAAATTTCAGGTTGTTATTCCTCAACCAGTTCGCCACTAGTAAGCGGCCGCAAAAGACAGCTCTGGGGGTGATGCAACTTACCCAAGGAAGAAACGAGAGTTTGCGGGAGTTCATCACTCGGTTTAATAACGAAGCGGTCGAGGTGCCCGATCTCACCTGCTCGTCCATGCTGGCCGCGCTCATGACCAATACGAGGGACGAGGAGTTTAAGAAGTCACTAGCCCTCGATCAGCCCCGATCCGTTCAGGATCCTGCTCTTCGCTCAGACTCGAGGAGTAGGGGGGCTTATGGTTGGGTCAGCTATATTGGACCCGAGCCCAATCCCACAGGCCGATCGTTCGGTCTCACATCCATCAGTTAATTCGGGCCTGACCCACACATCCATGGCCCAACAGTAGAAGAACATCTCCCATGCAGATACGTGAAGACCAAAACCTAGCTGAAAAACCATATAAAAGGTATTATTCTCATAATAGAGGTACGCACAATCATTAACCTAGCTTTCTCTGCGTTTATCAACCTCACCCTCACCAGAAAACTGACTTAAGCGTCGGAGGGGCTAATCGGGACACAACCCCCGTCAAGCCTTCCTTATTTTGCAGGTATCTTCACACCGAATTCACCACAGAAGACAGTCAATCATATGGAGCACAACGGCAACGTTCAGAACCAGTAATAATTTTGGTTTGATATAAAGGACCGACAGTTACCTAGAGTACGCAACTTCACCACGTTTTTCTTCTTTATTTTAGTTTCTAGTAACTCCATTAAAAGTGGCTTTATTTCCTATACAAAATCTCTTATTGCATCTAGTTTCTTGTGGTTGATCATACCTGTAACATCCCATCACCGATGGAAAGGGTAAAATAGTAATTTGAAACGGGTTAGAAGTGTTAAAAAAATTGTGTTGCTATGTTCATGCATTCATATATATATACACGTGAATAGTAAATTTTGCACATGTAATGATTGTAGATGCATTCATGACATTTCTCGGTATAGGTGGCATTAATGTGATTATTGTGAAAAATATGATTTTTGTGCATGAAAATTTAATTGGAGTGAATCTTTGTGAGTTTTGAATTTTGGGAGAATTTTAGAAATTTTTTTCTAGAAAATTTCGGGAAAAATTTTGGGACCAAAAACATTGCCAAGTGGCAGGTGGATTGGTTACCGGTACTGAAAATGACTGTCCAATGATACTGAAAATTACATACATGAGATTAAGAATTATTGATTTGAGTCATTGAAATTTTGGGAAAAGATTGGAGTAGAAATTGAATTGTTATTAGAAAGGAAATAAATGAGGCCTAAAAATAAGACAAGTGGCAAGTGACACTTGTCACTTGTCTACTTATGTCTTATACTTAGTGTTTATCTATAAAAAAAAAACCTAACCTTTGAAACTCATTCACGATGCTTTCTTAATGACCTAAAAGCTTTTGTTTTCTTCTTCTCATTCGAAACCTCCTCTTTTTCCTCCTCCTTCGTTTGTTTCTTTCTTCTTGTAAAGTACTACTCTTCTCCACCTTATCAAAAGCTCTTCTATCTTAAGTGCTTTCTCAAGCCTAAGCTTTCTACCTCCCTTAAAATGGTGATTGTCGTGTGTGTGAGGGGTGGTGAAGAAAAGTAGAGAAGTTGGTGTCTTTTGAAGAATTGAAGGAGTGAAAGCTTAAGTAGGTAAGGATTATGTCTTATGTTATAAATTGGTAGTTGGATGCATTAATTATGGTGTCTTGTGCATTAATTTTATGGAACTTGTGTTTTGATTGTATGGGTATAAAGTTATGTTTGTGTAAGGATGAATGATATAACATATGTAGTATGTAAATTAAGTGTTTTGGATTGATTTTTATGATGTTAGATGAGTGTGTATTAAAGGAAAATGATTGAGTGTGTGTACTGCCATTTTATGGCTAATTGTTCAAATGAAGATCTTGATTAAATTTTGGCTGATTTCTTGACTAAATTGGATGCTTATTGGTGTAGAAATGGTATTGGAATGATAGGAGTAGAGTTAGGTGTAAAAGCTGGAAAATTGAATGTGTGTATGTTTCAATGTTTTGGTTATAACTTTTTATATGGTTATGCTATTGAGGTGAGGTTTGACTTGAATTAAACTTGAGAAGTTTGGCTAGAATTCTTATGAAGGAAGTGCTGTCCAATTGTGGCTTGAAAGATTCTGAATCTTGCCTTGAAAATGAGCAATATGTGAAGGATGTGTTTATGATTCTAACATTAAAGATTTGTGACCAGAAACTTTGGAAAATTTTTATAGGCTAAAGTATACAGATTTTATGAAATTGGTCTTCATGAAAGTTGAAGATTTCCTTGTTAGCTTTCTATCGCCACTAAGTATGTCATTTTTCGATTTTGAGGTTGAAAGTTATAACTTGTGAACTTTCAGATGGTTTTTCAAAGATTAATGTGCTTTGTGTGTGAAATGTCTCTAAGTATGGATTTTGTGGTTACTGTACTTTGAAGCAAATTCTGGACTTTTATGGTTAAAATTAGTTCAAGTGGTCTTATGTAAAGTTGTAGGGGAATGTCTTAGCTTTGTAATGAGGTATAATATGTTAATTTTGAATGTAGGGATTGTAAGTTATGAATTGTTAAAGTATGGATATGGTTTAGGTGATATGTTGATTTAACAGTCTTTAACAGGGCAACCACAATCATGGGAGAATTTGACCTAGTTAGAAGTGGAATTTGCTTCTAATTCCTTCATTAGAATTGTAGCATGTTTTCTGATCTTTTCATTTTTATAAAGTATGGAATTTTTAGACAATGGGATAGGAAGTTATGATTTTTAGAAGATTGTGTTACTGTTGAGGATGACACTTATATGGGTAGAAGCTTTGGTTGAGAAATTGATCTGTTTAGAAGTTGAATTTGCTTCCAAGTTATTCATGAAAGTTGTAGAATATGTTTTGATATTTCTTTTGATATAAAGCTTGGAATTTTTGGAAAAGGGAATGGGAAGATATGATTTTTAGAAGAATGTTGCACTGGTTTAGAAAATATGAGATTAGGCAGAAACTTTGATTTCATTTTTGACACCCTTAGAGGTGAAATTGAGTTTCAAGCCCTTCATGAAACTTGTAGGGTTTTCTGTGATCTTTCCAATGAGATCTCATTTGTGATTTTTTGACACTTGTATGAAGAGTTGTGTTATGTGGAAGAAGAGAAGGTATTAAGTAGAAAATGGAAAAAAAAGAAAGGCGGAAGCTCGCTCCTCGCGATGGAGACGCCTCGCCCTCGTGAGGGCCATTTTTCTTTTTAATTTATTAATTTATTAGTTTGTTATTTATTTTGGCCCAATTTCATTCTTTTGTGAATAACTTTTCCATCCGACTTCCGATTAACCTGATTCTCGAGGTATCGGATTCGAGAAATATTTAATTTCATGTCTATGTGAAATTAGGAATTTTTAATTGACATGGATTAATTAGGTCAAAGTGAGGAGACCGAATAATTATTTTTTGGTTCGTGTTTTATCGATAATTGGACCTATAGAGTACCGAATTGAGTGATTTTGGTGTCTATGAATTTCTTCAATTTAGAGGAAAATTTTGAGATGAGAATTTTTGAAAAAATGCCAGGAATGTCATGAACATGCATTGTTGTAACATCCTACCCCCGACGGAAAGGGTGTACTAGTAATTTGGCAAAGGATGAGAGTGATCGGGAATAATTAGGATTGTTCATGCATACTGGTAGTTATGAACAGTGAATTTATGCACATGAAAAATACCTATACATGCATTTATGACATTCCCGGTATTTGTGCCTAATGACATTGTCTTGTGAATAATGTGAAAATTGTGTTTGAAAAATTTATTGGAGTGAGTTTTTGTGTGTTTTATATTTTAAGGGAATTTTAAAAAATTTTCTGGACTTTTTCGGAGAAAATTCTCGGACCAAAAAAATCGCCAAGTGGCGAACCGGTTGATTTTCGGTATCGAAAACTGTTGTCTAATGGCCCTACAATATTGGGTATATTATTTTGGATTTAAAATTTGGGCCATTGGAATTGAATGGGTCAAAGATTCATTTCATTATGGTTTAATTTTATGGTTTTGTCTTTTTCCTACTTACCATGCCAAGTGTCCTACCATTTAATAGTTTTGTTTTTTCTTCTCACCCTTTTAAACCCATTGAATTCGGCAACTTCTTAATTAAGGAATGAAAAGTTTAAGTTAGCTTGCTTATGTCCTCATCCATCTGAAAACTCTATCTTCTCTTTCTTTGGTTCTTTTTTTTTTCTTTGGCTTTGGTTCACTCCTTCTTCTCCTACTTAATACTTCCCTCATACTTGCAAGCTTAAGCCCTCTATCTTCTTTCCATGAGAACTATGCATGAGGATTAAGTAGAGGAAGTAAAATAGTTGGAGAATTGAAGAGTTGGAAGCTTTGATTAGGTAAGTGTATGGTTTAAGCTTTACTTATGTATTTCATGAATGAATTAGTAGTTAGTTGCATTGATTGGAAGTTATTGTTCATTATATATGATGTATGATGCATGAAGGTGATGAAACCTATGGGTTGAATTGTTGGGTATGTTTGTGTAAGACATAAATAGGTTAAGATAATTAGTGTGTGAATTATGTATTTTGAAGTGCATTTAGTCATATTAGATGATTAATAGTTAAAAGGAAAATGAGTGAGTATGATGCTTCAATTTTATGGATTGATGTTGAAGTGAAGTGTTTGATGAAGGCTTGGTTGAATGAATGATTAAATTTAGGGCCTATTGATGTGTAATTGACATTGGAAGTGATAGAATAAAAGTTTAGGAGCAAAGCTGGAAAATGCAAATTGATCATGGTTTAATTTTTTTTGCTATAACTAATTGTGTGGTTAAGTAAATGAGGTGAGGTTTGGAACAAATTAAACTTTATTTTTTTGGCTACAATTTCTTGTGAACTAAGTGTTGTCTAATTGTAGCTTTAAGAGGTTGAATTTTGGCTTTGAAAATCAGTGATAGGGGCTGTTTGAACAGTACCCGAATTAGAGGACCTAAACCTTTGATGATTTTTTTAGATTGATTTAGGAGAAATTGGTGAAAATGGTCTTCATGAAAGTTGAAGCCTATCTTGTTAGCTTTCCATTGCCACTGATTTTGCAATTTGTCGATGTGTATATTGGGAGTTATGAATTTTTGACTATTGACTGGTTATGTGCATTTTGGTGAAACCTTGCCATAAGTGTAGGTTTTGTGAGTATTATAATTGGAAGCAAATTTAGAGATTTCTGTGATTTGAATTGGCTCACGTGATCTCTGGAAAGTTGTACAGGAAGAAGTTATCTTGAAAATGAGATATACTATACTATTTTTGGATATCAGAATTGCGAGTTATGAAATTTCAAAGATTGGACCTAAGTTAGGTCATTGACTAGTAATCAGGGCAGTCACTTGCATGACAGTTTTGAGTTTCTTAGAGATGGAATTGGCTATTAAGCCCTTCATGAGAAGTGTAGTATGTTGTTTGATCTTTTCATGGGTATAAAGTATGCAATTTTTTGACATTTTTACAAGGAGTTATGATTTTTAGAAAATTGGTGTTCTGTCAGGTCAAATGTAGAGGCAGCATCATTCAATGAATTTTTTTGACCTAGTTAGCAATTGAATTTGATTTCATGTTGTTCATGAAAGTTGTAGGTCACATTCGGATCTTTCATTTGGAATAAATCTTGTAATTGTTAGCAAAGGGAATGAGAAATAATGGATTTTACAAAATATTGCACTGTTTTGACAAAATGTTGCACTGTTTTGAGAGGCATTGTGAAGGCAATAACTTTGATTGCATTTTTGACACCCTTATAGGTGAAATTGACTTTTTTATCCTTCATAAAACTTGTAGAGCTCTCTTTTCTCTATGAAATAGACACCAATTTTGTCCAAATTGGAGTTCGGAGTAGGGAGTTATGACCTAGACAAGTTGACATGTCGGAGGCAATTGTTTCAGATCTGTCATTTTAATAGAGCTAGTCGACTGGGTCGACTAGGATTCTTAGACCAGTTGACTAGGACATTATAGTAGGGCTAGTCGACTAGGATTCTCAGACTAGTCAACTAGGACATGAATGTCTCCACTATTTTGCCTATATCTTTGTCATCCGACCTCCGATTGACCTGATTCTTGAGGCATCGGATTCGTAGAATATTGAATTTTATTTTATGAGAAATTGGAAATTTTTGGACGAAAAATTGACGTGTTCCCGGGTAATGGTTCTTTGGTCACTATTTTATTTATTTTTAGACTTATAGAGGTCCAAATTGAGTAATTTCAGTACTGTTCGATTTCTAATTTTTAGACAGAATTTTATGAAGGAAAATTTTGGATTTGGGCCGGAAATATCATGAACATACATTGTGCACCTTCTAATTGTTACATGTGCATTCTTAAATATTTCTGAGTGGACAATTGATAATGTTTGCATACTATAACTATTATAGAGGCACATTTGGGGCGTCGATCCACCGATGTCACTGAAACTTCCAGGTATTAGCTCGGAAGTGCAGGTGAGTAACCTAGATGGTTCATTCAAGTATTATATGTCCAATGTGGGGAATAATGGAGGGATTAAGATTGTGTTTTTGTTTATGCCTGGATTCCGGACAGATGGTCCGATGAATTGGGAGATCTGACATAGAAGTGTCTCTGTGAGCTGACTTGCTTCTACTATGTGATCAATTGTGATTGGTAGAATTGTTCTATATGAATACATTGTGAATTGTTTGCTATTACTGTGATATACTGTGATCAATTGCTTGCTATACCGTGCTTCATTTCATTGCCTCTACTGTGGCAGACTGTGTTATATGGACTGTTAAATTGGGCATGTGTATTTCTTACACAAATGAATAAACGGATAATAACAACAGTTGTGACCAGAGTTGTCACTGATACTGAAAAAGAGCCTCGAGCTCGAAGGGAGATAGTGCATACCTAGAGGGCTCTCCTACTCCCTAGATGCGTCTACTGTATACTGTTACTGTTTAAGCGCCCGGTCACAACACTGCAATAAAATAGGAAAGTGTCACATATGCATTGCATATATACTTGACTGACTACTTGAAATGGGAAAAAGGCATGAGTGCCTTATTCAATTGCGATTTGCTTGTATGTAATGATATGGTACTTCTAACCGTGTTATTGCAAACTAAATTGTGATTGCTTGTGTGCTGTGTTATTACTGTGACGTGATTAAGTGATGCATGAATTGGGCGAACCATCGATGATGGTTCCTCACTGAGTTTCAAAACTCATCCAAAATTTGCATCTATTTTTCAAGCCTTGAAGAGTACCCCGCTAGACACGGGAGTATGCCTACTGCAGGCAAGGGAAAGATAGAGATCAGGATCAGTTCAAGTCTGCATTAGTGTTCCGTCAAAAAAATTGTTTTTTTTGAAATCGCTGTAAAAGAATGCTCTGTATTTATAGTGAGCCCAATTTGGGTTATGGCTTTTTGCACAGTAAATGGCTATTGCAAATTATTGTTGACTGTTTGTAATAACTGAAAATGCTTCCTTTTACCGTGGGCTCAAGTTGTCTTCTGTTTTTCGCGTGAATGAATGTTTTAAAATACCACTATAAATATTTATACTGAGTTTCGTCTGACTGACTGATGTAGCACGCCACCCTCGCGGGGCACGGACTCGGATATCCTTAGTCTGAGTCGCACGAGTATAAATCCTACTTGTGAACTTGTGTTAAGTGATTAAGTGTGAGAAAAGTGAGAATGTATCAGAATGTGAGCCCATGAAAGTGTATGAGTAATTAGGAACGGGAAAAAGGAAAAATGGATAAGGATAGCTATAGTGTACTGTGGTTATAAACCTTCGAATGTGATATAAGTATGATTACGTTGGCATGGGCTGATTGAGGAAAGAAAGGATATCAAAATGAAGAAGGGGATTTTAAAGTGTCAATAGTAAGTTGAAAGAAAACGAAAAGTTCTATAATTTGGAGAGGTCAACTTTGGACATGAGAAGCATAATGGTTAACGTATGCCTATATGAGATTCAAAGTTCGAGATGATGAGGTAATGAGAGTGTTGACTTGTATTTTCGACGAAATGGGGATAATTGGAACTGCGTAAAAAGTACATGGTTCGATCAGGCAGATATGGATCCACTACATTTGTGTCAATGCATTTGATAGATGATGATTGCGAGATTATACTGAGATCGATATTGCACCGTAACGGTCTACCTATAAATGAAAGAGCGAAGTGACTATAAGGTTAGGAAGAAGTAGAAATGGTGAGACGAAAGTGTACAGATGAACTGAAATGGTTATGCGAAGTTTATGCTAAGAGTTTATAAGGGATATTCGGAGAAAAGTAAGACTGGAAATTTCTACTGATTGCGCATCAGAAATTTTGGATTGGTTGACTATATAGATATATGGTAAATCGATGGATAAACAGATAAAGATGCAATGACTGTAATATGTTGTTGTGTTTTGGTGATATGTCTGCGAATGTGCTATAAATGTGCACACCCTATCCTAGATTGATTGAGTAAAATAAAGAGATAAGTAGCAAAAATGAGATTAAAGTGTATAAGCCAAGTGGATAAAGGTCAAGTTTGCACGTAAATGATATGGGAATAAAATTATGTGAAATACAGTTCAATGACAAGTGGAAAATGAAACAATAATAGTGGTATAGGAAAAAAGTTGTCGAGTTGAGGTTAATTCACCTTTGTGAGTATACCTTTGATAGTGAAACAATTGAGCTTATGTGTGGAAATAATAGAGGAAGCGATCGGTGATTTAGCGAATAAGTGCTAATCATAGTTCCTATATGTCAAGGAATTTAGAATGTTCGTTTGGGAAGAAAGTACAATTTCTAATGATGCATCATGTGTGACGAATTTGAGGAAAGAAGAAGGATACACTTATGGCATAGTTCCTCTATTCGCGGATTGGCACAAACGAAAAGGAGTTTTGGGGAATCCTGAGTAGTATAAGCTACTAATTAGTTTCTGGATGAGACGAAATGACATTTGGTAGAAAAGAATTGGTTGATGAGAATTTCATGAACGGTATCAAGGGTTGTAGCATGATGAGTTACTAGTGGTCATGACGGGAACAAATTAAAAATAAGTATGTACGAAATCAAAAGTGAAATGGAGTCATGTCTCAAGAGGAGACTCAGGCATAACAAGTGGAATACTCTTGAGGTTATAGGTATTGTGAAAGAACTTGTTTAGTGCCTCACAGAACCTGAGTGCAAAGGATGTTCCGATCAAATCATAGCATAAAATTGTTCGTAGTGAGATAATAAGTATCGTTGACATTGATTTTTGGGAGATACTGCAAAAAATGTTGGGAGATCGTAAATTGGATCTAAGAATAAAATAATACCAAAGCATGAAGCGAAATACGCAAATGGAACGTAAGGTATGGAAATACAGAGAATGAATAGGCATTGGCATATGTCGATGTGCATTAACAGAAATCGAATGAAAAGAGAAACTTAGTAGAGACAAGAAGTTCCAAGGGGAAACTGAAAATGACGTGAAGTAATGTTACCTTCATTAAGGGATTGAAAATAAAGTAATCATGGACCAAAAAAAAAATTGAGTAATGTCTGTTGAAGTCGACAATACCCCAATAGAGATTGATGCAAGGTAAACAAATGGTATCAACTGATGACTATAATCATAGATGGAATGTGTTTGAAAGTGTTGCAAAGTAAAAAGAGCTATATGAAGACTTGAGGAATCTGACACTGATAAGCATACCTTTAGAGATTGCACAGTGTGTGATGAAGTGTCATATCAAAAGGGAGGAGACAATATGTTAGAACGGTATAAGATGAATTGAGTTGATTTTGATAAATGATATTGGTACTATGATCGAAATTGTTTAAAGCCTTGGAGACCTTAGATATGCTAGACATTCCTATAAGGTATACATCATGTAAACTTGAGCAAATTATGGAGTTTGAATAGCATACACAAATGAATACTATATTGGTAAAGAGAGAATGTAGTCTCACATAGTGAATAGGAAAATCTGAAATGAACAGACCAATAGCAGATATTGGGGTTTCCGAAACTAGGACAATGACGAAGGCAAAATGTCAAGTAGAATATGAGGTAAAATGAAGTGTTACTAAAGCATTGAAGTTTTTAGATTTAGTTTTGCTGGACAGAGGTAAATTTCTAGCAAGAAAGTTGAAGAGTTCAGGAGTCGAAGTGGTGAGTCCCGTAATGAGTCGGAACGTTCAAGTGAAATCGGAAGAACGATATGGGTTGATTCGAAGAAGAAGCATATGTACCCGACAAAAGTGATTGAGCAAAAAAAAAATGAACAATCGAAGCTAGACATCCTAGTAGGATTACGTGAAGAGTGTAGACGAGTATAAAACGAACTGATTATATGTTTGAATTCCCTGTTGGAAAAGTGTTTAAGTGTTTTAGGCTTCATAAGATTATAACCTGGTTATATAGTTCTGATTGACTATAGGGATAACTAGGGTGATCACAAGAAGGGATTGTACACTCTTGTATTCCACGAAAAAGTTACTAACGAGAGTCAAAGACCACAATGGATTGGAATACAGAAAGTGATTGAGGAAAGCTGAATGGGTTAGATGAGGTGGGGCCGGATCGGACAAATGAAATATAGTAAAATGCATGTATGAATAGAGTGCGTGAACACTAAAGAATAGTGAATTATCAAAGGAGAGATGAATCTGACCTAAGAGTCAATGAGATATAAAGGCTAAACGAGTTAGGTGTATTAACACCGGTTATAGCAAAATAGACATAAGTATCACTGTGTTAGTACCAAAGGAAAGGGAAGTGGCAAAGACGAGATGAAGAGTTTTATTGTAAGTATCACCTGGGTAAAGTGTACTCAGAATTGGCAAAAAGGGTATCAATGGAGCATGAATTAATCTGCATGTTACAGGTGAAAAGGGCTTGATAAAGCGTGATAAGTGCATAGGTTCGAAAATAATGATCTACTTTGAAATAAACTGAGATAGTTGAGATAGCCAAATACGTGACTGAAAGACTCATTGAGTCTGTCTACTGTGATCTTTCAGAAAATAAGTCATTGAGTGATGAAGTGTATGGGACATGCAGGGACTTGTGACCAATGATTAGTTCTCTCATATTGAATCATCGACTGAGAATTTTGCGGACGAAATTTTTATTAGGAGGGGGGAGTTGTAACATCCCACCCCTGACGGGAAGGGTGGACTAGTAATTTGGCAAAGGATGAGAGTGATTGGGACTAATTAGGATTGTTCATGCATACTGATAGCTATGAACAGTGAATTTATGCACATGAAAAATACCTGTACATGCATTTATGACATTCCCGGTATTTGTGCCTAATGACATTGTCTTGTGAATAATGTGGAAATTGTGTTTGAAAAATTTATTGGAGTGAGTTTTTGTGTGTTTTATATTTTAAGGGAATTTTAGAAATTTTTCTGGACTTTTTCGGAGAAAATTCCCGGACCGGAAAAATCGCCAAGTGGCCAACCGGTTGATTTTCGGTATTGAAAACTATTTTCTAATGGCCCTACAATATTGGGTATATTATTTTGGATTTGAAATTTGGGCCATTGGAATTGAATGGGTCAAAGATTCATTTCATTAGGGTTTAATTTTATGGTTTTGTCTTTTTCCTACTTACCATGCCAAGTGTCCTACCATTTAATAGTTTTGTTTTTTTCTCACCCTTTTAAACCCATTGAATTCGACAACTTCTTAATTAAGGAATGAAAAGTTTAAGTTAGCTTGCTTATGTCCTCATCCATCCGAAAACTCTATCTTCTCTTTCTTTGTTTCTTTTTTTTTTCTTTGGCTTTGGTTCACTGCTTCTTCTCCTACTTAATGCTTCCCTCATACTTGCAAGCTTAAGCCCTCTATCTTCTTTCCATGAGAACTATGCATGAAGATTAAGTAGAGGAAGTAAAATAGTTGGAGAATTGAAGAGTTGGAAGCTTTGATTAGGTAAGTGTATGGTTTAAGCTTTACTTATGTATTTCATGAATGAATTAGTAGTTAGTTGCAATCATTGGAAGTTATTGTTCATTATATATGATGTATGATGCATGAAGGTGATGAAACCTATGGGTTGAATTGTTGGGTATGTTTGTGTAAGACATAAATAGGTTAAGATAGTTAGTATGTGAATTATGTATTTTGAAGTGCATTTAGTCATATTAGATGATTAATAGTTAAAAGGAAAATGAGTGAGTATGATGCTGCAATTTTATGGATTGATGTTGAAGTGAAGTGTTTGATGAAGGTTTGGTTGAATGAATGATTAAATTTAGGGCTTATTGATGTGTAATTGACATTGGAAGTGATAGAATATAAGTTTAGGAGCAAAGCTGGAAAATGCAAATTGATCATAGTTTAATGTTTTTGCTATAACTAATTGTGTAGTTAAGCAAATGAGGTGAAGTTTGGACCAAATTAAACTTTAGTTGTTTGGGTACAATTACTTGTGAAATAAGTGTTGTCTAATTGTAGCTTTAAGAGGTTGAATTTTGGCTTTGAAAATCAGTGATAGGAGTTGTTTGAACAGTACCCGAATTAGAGGACCTAAACCTTTGATGATTTTTATAGATTGATTTAGGAGAAATTGGTGAAAATGGTCTTTATGAAAGTTGAAGCCTATCTTGTTAGCTTTTCATTGCCCTGATGTTGCAATTTTTCGATGTGTATGTTGGGAGTTATGAATTGTTGACTATTGATTGGTTATGTGAATTTTGGTGAAACCTAGCCATAAGTGTAGGTTTTGTGAGTATTGTAATTGGAAGCAAATTTAGAGATTTCTGTAATTTGAATTGGCTCAAGTGATCTTCTGTAAAGTTGTAGAGGAAGCAATTATCTTGAAAATGAGATATAATATACTATTTTTGGATATTAGAATTGCTAGTTATGAATTTTCAAAGATTGGACCTAAGTTAGGTCATTGACTAGTAATCAGGGCAGTCACTTGCATGATAGTTTTGAGTTTCTTAGAGATGGAATTGGTTTTTAAGCCCTTCATGGGAAGTGTATTATGTTGTTTTATCTTTTCATCAATATAAAGTATGCAATTTGTTGACATTTTTTCAAGGATTTATGATTTTTAGAAAATTGGTGTTCTGTCAGGTCAAATGTAGAGGCAGCATCATTCAATGAATTTTTTTGACCTACTTAGCAATTGAATTTGATTTCATGTTGTTCATGAAAGTTGTAGATCACATTCTGATATTTCATTTGGCATAAATCTTGTAATTTTTAGCAAAGGTAATGAAAAATTATGGATTTTACAAAATATTGCACTGTTTTGACAAAATGTTGCACTGTTTTGAGAGGCATTGTGAAGGCAGTAACTTTGATTGCATTTTTGACACCCTTAGAGGTGAAATTGGCTTTTGTGTCCTTCATAAAACTTGTAGAGCTCTCTTTTCTCTATTAAATAGACACCAATTTTGTCCAAATTGGAGTTCGGAGTAGGGAGTTATGACCTAGACAAGTTGGCATGTCGGAGGCAATTGTTTCAGATCTGTCATTTTAATAGAGCTAGTCGACTAGGATTCTTAGACCAGTCGACTAGGACATTATAGTAGGGCTAGTCGACTAGGATTCTCATACCAGTCGACTAAGACATGCATTTCTCCACTATTTTGCCTATATCTTTGTCATCCGACCTCCGATTGACCTGATTCTTGAGGCATCAGATTCGTAGAATATTGAATTTCATTTTATAAAAAATTGAGAATTTTTGGACGGAAAATTGACGTGTGTCCGGGTAATGGTTCTTTGGTCACTGTTTTATTTATTTTTGGACCTATAGAGGTTCGAATTGAGTAATTTCAGTACCGTTCGATTTCTAATGTTTAGACGGAATTTTATGAAGGAAAATTTTGGATTTGGGCCGGGAATATCATGAACATGCATTGTGCTCCTTCTAATTGTTACATGTGTATTCTTAAATATTTCTGAGTGGACAATTGATAATGTTTGCATACTATAACTGTTATAGAGGCACATTTGGGGCGTCGATCTACCGATGTCACTGAAACTTCTAGGTATTAGCTCGGAAGTACAGGTGAGTAACCTAGATGGTTCATTCAATTATTATATGTCCAATGTGGGGAATAATGGAGGGATTAAGATTGTGTTTTTGTTTATGCTCGGATTAGGACGATGGTCCGATGAATTGGGAGATCTGACATAGAAGTGTCTGTGTTTGTGATTCTGTGAGCTGACTTGCTTCTACTGTGTGATCAATTGTGATTGGTAGAATTGTGCTATATGAATACATTGTGAATTGTTTGCTATTACTGTGATATACTGTGATCAACTGCTCGCTATACCGTGCTTCATTTCATTGCCTCTACTGTGGCAGACTGTGTTATATGGACTGTTAAATTGTGCATGTGCATTTCATACACAAATGCATAAACGGATAATAACAACAGTTGTGACCAGAGTCGCCATTGATACTGAAAAAGAGCCTCGAGCTCGAAGGGAGATAGTGCATACCTAGAGGGCTCTCCTACTCCCTAGACGCGTCTACTGTATACTGTTACTGTTTAAGCGCCCGGTCACAACACTGCAATAAAATGGGAAAGTGTCACATATGCATTGCATATATACTTGACTGACTACTTGAAATGGGAAAAAGGCATGAGTGCCTTATTCAATTGCGATTTGCTTGTATGTAATGATATGGTACTTCTAACTGTGTTATTGCAAACTAAACTGTGATTGCTTGTGTGCTGTGTTATTACTATGACGTGATTAAGTGATACATGAATTGGGCGAACCATCGATGATGGTTCCTCACTGAGTTCGCGAAACTCACCCAAAATTTACATCTATTTTTTAGGCCTTGAAGAGTACCCCGCTAAACACAGGAGTATGCCTACTGCAGGCAAGGGAAAGATAGAGGTCGGGATCAGTTCGAGTCTGCATTAGTGTTCTGTCAAAAAAATTGTTTTTTTTTTAAATCGTTGTAAAAGAATGCTCTGTATTTATAGTGAGCCCAATTTGGGTTATGGTTTTTTGCGCAGTAAATGGCTATTGTAAATTATTGTTGACTGTTTGTAATAACTGAAAATGCTTCCTTTTACCGTGGGCTCAAGTTGTCTTCTGTTTTTCGAGTGAATGAATGTTTTAAAATACCATTATAAATATTTATACTGATTTTCGTTTGACTGACTGATATAGCATACCACCCTCGCGGGGCACGGACTCGGATATCACCAACGATGTTGAGTTCGGGTTATGCGGGAGTGAGGTGTTACAATTGTACACATTTTAATTTCTCCATGTGCATTATTAAATATTTCTGATTGTACATTTGGTAATGTTTGAATATTTTGATTGTTATAGAGGCGCATTTGGAACGTCAACCCACAGACGTTGTCGAGACTTCCAGGCATTAGCTTCAGAAGATATTGGTGAGTGACCTAGACGGTTCTCTCAATTAATATTTGCTTAGAATACTGTGGTGAATATTGGTGGGTTTGTGAATTGTTTCTGATTGTAGATTCCGGACAGAAGGTTCGATGTATTGGGGAGCTATGACATAGAAGTGCTACTTGTTTGTGAATTTGTGAATTACTTTCTCGAGATGTGATAATTTGTGACACATGTGTTGATTATGACATATATACTACTTCATTGTGACATGTACATTCCATGCATGAATGCATGATCAGTTAATGACAGTTGTGACCGGAACAACCACTGAGAGCTAGAAGCTCAATACATTTGGGCCTTGAGCCCCACAGTGATTTTAGAGCCTCAGGCTCAACGATTAATGCGCCCATATTGGTACAGTTTAGGCGGTCAGTCACAACACCTTAATAAATGGGAAAAGTGTCACATGCGCATTTCATATGCATTTGCTTACATATATTTGATTCAGTGAAAGGCAAAATGCCTTATACTTATGTGACAATCATGTGGTACTTCTGATTTATGTGAAATTATGAAATAACCGTGATATGCTTGATTATTGCATGAATTGAGTGAACCATCGATGATGGTTACCTACCTCACTGAGTTCGCAAACTCACCCAAACTTGCAACATATTTTTTAGGACCGAGAGTAGACTCCTAGCTTCAGAGGGACTTTTCCTGCCGTGTAGATTGTGTTGGCGAGAGAAGTCATGGCTCACAGGTCGATCAACTGGGACTTTTGGGATGACCTAGATAGATTTTTTGTTTTCCTCTTTCATGTAGCTTTTTGTCTTAGGATTTTTGAGATTTATGTACATACAGTACATAATGACAGATGTATAAAATCCTTGATTTTGATGAATGAAATGAGGAAAAAGTTGGTTTCAAAAATTAGTGATTTTTTATATTGATATTTTATTATTATGATGCCATGTGAAGTATAGTAGTGATCATTCGTAGCTCACCCTTATCGTAGGATATGTATCGGAATGACCTACGGGCGTCCCAGTGTATACCCTACAGTAAGGGGGCGCTACAATACCTTTAACGTTTTATACTAGTATTGACATTATTCAAAGCTCAAGGGGGCTTAGCACCCTTTGATTTATTATTCTTACCCGATTTTCTTTTCATACTACTTTGAAACTCATTGAAGCCAAACTTTATTCCTTCATTAATTTGGACTTGTGCCTCAACTACCTCTTATCTTGTAGTTTGGTTTTCAATTCCTTCATTGCCTTATAATATGCCTTCTTAGCATTGATTCCCTAATGATTTATTCAGTTCACTCACCTTTTGAATTATCATGTTATCTATTCATTCAAGAGCAAGAAAACCTTTCCCTTTTTCCTTCAACTTATTTTGTTCCTGAATGTTTTTTTCATCTTATTTCTTACCATCTAAGCTCATAAGTTCATCAAAGTCTCATCTTTCAAACCTTCTTCCATTTAGTTTCCACATCTTCCCTTGTTTAAGTGATGTTCTCCAAGCGTAAGTCCTATGGACTCTATCTTCTACAAGTACATCTTCATCTCCAAGTCTTAATATATGGATTGTCTTTGAAGTTTGCTTGTTGAGCTCCACATTCATGCATATTCTTGCAAAACCTGTCATTTTCCTTATGGACGTGATTTGATGTATATAAAGGGGCTTTCTAAGGAGCTAATGGTTTAGTTGACTAATATTCTAATAGTATACTATAGAAGTTGACCCACATTGGTACATCCTCTTGTTTGATTCTTTCCAAGTTTAAGTCGAGTCCTCCAAACTTGAAGGAACAAAGGTATATTGTTGGATCCTGATTTTTTTTAATTTTTATTTATTATATTATTTATTTTTCTCAGAATTCAGTCCATTAAATTAGCTAGCAAGAATAGAAGTTAGAGTAATTACATAGATAACTTTAGAATTAGGTTAGGATAATATGGTGTTAAATGGATTAAAAGAGTTAGAGACATAAAAGACAAATGAAGGGCAAAATTGGGGGAACAAGACTACAAAGGGGTATAACTGGAAGAACAAGGATAAAAATGGTCTTGAACTAAGAATAGAGAAGAGAGAAATGTTATGGAAGAGAGGAGAGAGAAGAAAAACGTGAGAGAAGAGAAAAGAAGAAGAAGAAATTGTGGGAAAGCTAGGAAAAAAGGAGAAAGAAGAAGAAGAGGAGAAATCAAGCTTGTTAGAGGTAAGCTTCATCATTTTTCTTCTTGCTTTGATAGAAAAACAAGAAGAGTTAGGAAGATAATGGGATTTTGTGTTGGGCGTAAAGGAAGAAGAAGAGAATCATGAAACCCTAGTTGAATGTTTAAGGATTTTCAACTAGGTTTTGGTTTTTCTAGCCTAAACAATCCATGGGTGGATTAAGTTTAATTTAATTTTGTTCATGATTTTCAAAACCTTATGGGTTTTCTTTTGTATATTGGATTGAATGGGATATGTATTTGATTGAATGAAAACTTGGTTTATTAAAGGAAACCAAGAAAATCCAAGGTAAGAGCAAGAGGAAAGGCACCATGGAACTTGGATTCCAAGCAAATTAGCTGGGTAATATGTTTATGGTTATTGTGATAATGAGTCAACTCTTGTTTGAGTGTTTAAATTTCTTGAATGGAGTTGTTATGATTGTTATGAAATGTATGATGATTTATTTCTATGATTATGCATTAAATGATGTTATGACATTTTGTATGGATCAAAAGAAGAAAAAGCATAAGAAATATGAAAATATGATTCTACGATGAGATGGATTTGAGCATAAGAATTTGCTTGTGATTGGGCAAGAGAGGAACTATTTTGTTTATCATGTGCACATTTACTAAAGTCTTCTCCTGGCTACCGGCTTGTGGCATACGAGATCCTAAGAATTGGACTTGTTTTGTTCATGATGTAAACTTCAGTTTCTCCGTTTCATTCCATGGAACCCTCAAGCCATTTATTTGTGCATTGCATTTCAATCCGTAAGCATGATGCATAATTGAGTGTTATGTTAATTATTATAAGTTACATGATATGATTTATGTGAGAATGTGTTGAACTATGAGATGTACACATATATGAATAAGTAATATGCTTGACATGTGACTCGTTATCACTAGCTATAAATATATTAGTCACTGAGCTTAGTAGTTTAACTCATTTTTTTCTACTCCTTAGGTGTAGAACAAGAAGATCGTTGACTCTTGCAAAAAATTTGGCAAACTCCAAGAATAGAGACTTTTGTAACTAAGTTAGTGACTTTTGGATAACTTTATAAGCATATTAGCATGAACATTCATTGTATTTTGTATTTTGTAGTAAGCCAATGGCGTGGCTTTTGATATGTAACTAAAGTTGTGCACTTCTTTGGAATTTGAAATGAGATCAAGATTTGAAAGAGATATTTGTGTATGTTCATATATATCATTTGGTTGAGTTGTTGAAATTGTGTTGGGAATGAAATTGCATGTTGTTAGTAATGGATTAGGATGTAGTGTGTAATGGTTGTTGGAAAATGTATGAAATTTATGTTGTTGGATGTTTGGGTCTGGTGTCTGTGTGGAGGTTTCTTGGCCTCACCACAGCGAACTTATCCCAAGGGCTTTTTGGGTTAAATTTTGCGACTTTGCTGTGGCGAAGTCAGAAGCTCGGCGCGATGTATTTATCCCGAGAGTGCTTGGCTTTAATTCAGGGATTTTGTCGCGGAAAAGGTAGAAGTTCGCCATGTCAAACTTCTCCCGAAGGGTCCATGGAGATAATTCCATAGTTTTGCCGCAACGAAACAATTGTTTCTCCACAGTGAACCCGCCACTGCTGATGCTAATTTCTCTCACTAATTAAGCGGTTTCTACCTTTCTCTCACACAATCCTCACCCGACCACCCCAAATGGTTGCCTCGGGATTTGTCATAGGACTCGGGCCCAACATATATTATATATATGTTACGATCCACCTTCTAATATATTCCTAGCTTTATTCTCACTTTGGAATTGAACTGAAATATGATTGTCTTATGAGATTAATACCTTATGTAGGCCCTTCCCTTTCTATGCTTTCAATGCCCAACTTTGTATCATCTGGAATGAAGGCCTTTAATCCATAAAGAATCCTATAATAGTGGTGTTCTAAACCTTACCACCTTCTTTTAGTATCTTTATATTTGGTGCCATAATGCTCTTGCCTTCTAAGATACTATGGGGAGTGTATTGTAAGGTTTTTCCTTATACCTCTTTGATGCGGAACCCCAAGGCTAAAGAACCTGAAACCCCGTAAACACAAACCTTGGATAGAACATGAACAATAATAAATCCCCAACCCTAATGAACCCCAGTCAATTATATGAAAGGAAACATGTATAATAAGGTTGATTTAAAAACAAGAATAGAAATTTGCCACAAGTGATTACCTTGATAAGAATTATATTCTTGATGCAATAAAAGAATACAAAAAAATTCTCCCTTAAAGAATTCATTATTCATCTAATATAAACCTTAAAAAATGTTTATTATGAGGTATTTATACTCATTGAAAAGAAAGAAACCCTAAATATATAAAAGGGCTTTAAACATGGGCCTCCTACCAAAATAACTAACGCCCCAAACACAAGTTGTGGGCTGCTTAAAATGATACTTCTAACTTAAAATAATTAATTAAACAAGAATGAAAGTCTTTTTACAAATTCTGCCCAATGATTATTTATGATACCATTGACCCTCATTGTCTCTTGAGATTCCATGTCATCTACAAATTGGCCCATGTAGGATTAAAGTGCTTCTTTGAACTTCTTAGCTCTTGATCTTATTATTGGTTCCTCCAGCATTACTAGCTCATCTTTGGTTTCATTTCACTTACAAAGTCCTATGATCATGCTCATATCATCCCCTCCCTCTTGAAAAGAATTCGTCCTCAAATTTGAATCAAAGTCAAAAGGAGATAAGTCAGAAATATTAAAAGTAACACTAATATTATACTCACCTGGCAAGTCTATTTTGTATGCATTTTCATTGATGCATTCCAACACTTGGATCATCCATCACCCCTTACATCAAATTTTGACTTACTTTGCTATGGAAACCTTTCTTTTTGCCTATGCACCCAAATCCAATCACCTAGTTCAAAGAGAACTTACTTTCTACCTTTATTTGTTTTTTGTGTATACAAGCGATTCTTTTTCTCAATCTATTCAGGTGCTTTCTCATATATTGTTTTAATCATGTCAACCTTCTTTTTTCCTATCTAAACTAGCAATCTTAATCAAAGGTAAAGTCATCAAATCCAACAAAGTTAATGGATTAAAATCATACACAATTTAAAATGGAGAATAACCTATAGAAGAACGTGTAAAACGATTATATGTAAACTCTATGAATGGAAGATAATCTTCCCAAGTTTTCAAGTTCTTCCCAGTAATTTCATGCAACATGGTTCCTAAAGTCTTATTAACTATCTCAGTTTGTCCATCAGTTTGTGGATAACATGTAGTAGAAAATAAAAGTTTAGTACCTAACCTTTCCCACAAAACTCTTCAAAAGTGACTTAGGAACTTAACAGCTCTATTTGAAACAATGGTTCTTGGCACATCATAAAGCCGAACCATTTCCCTAAAGAAAAGATCAGCAATATTTATTACATCATCTATTTTCTAACAAGCAATGAAGTGAACCATTTTGCTAAATCTGTCCATAATAACAAATATATTATCTTTACCTTTCCTAGTCCTAAGTAAACCTAATACAAAGTTCACAGATATATTAGTCCAAGGTTCACTAGGTATAAGAAAAGGTGTATACAAACCATAGGGCATAGAACTAAACTTAGCTTGTTTACAAGCAATACACTTGGCACAAAACCTTTCCATATATTTTCTTTATCTTGCTTGTATTTAATCATATACAAAAATGTTTCAAGATACTCCACCTAATTTGCATTCCTTTTGCTCAATTTCGCTTATCCCTTCAAGCATTTGATAGATTGATGATTACTATGTATAACGAACTCTTTAGGTAACAACAAATGTTTCCACACTTTAAGATCTTTCACCAATGTATAAAGTTCCTTATTATAAGTGGAATAGTTCAAAACTGATCCGCTCAACTTCTCACTAAAATATGCTATGGGATGATTCTCCTGCATCAAAATATCCCCTATAATAATCCCAGAGGTATCACATTCAATTTCAAAAGTCTTGCAAAAATAAGGAAAAAATGTTGAGCCATCGCCAACTCGAACTAAACCAATATAATCACAATCAGCCACTTTGCCTATGACGACAAAGCCCCCTGTGGTAATGTAGGTACAGTACATAGTTTTTCCTTTAAAGTATTAAATACATTTTCCTGTTCTTCCTCCCATCTAAAACCAACATTCTTCTTAACAATTTCATTCAATAGAGCAGCAATAGCAGAGAAATATTTAAAAAATCTCCTATAAAAAATTGCTAAGCTTTGGAAACTCCTAACCTCACTAATTGACTTAGGTGTCGGCCATTGTTGGATAGTTTTCACCTGTTTAAAGTCAATTCAACTCCCTTAGAACTCACCACAAATCCTAGGAAGACAACTTTATGCATGAAAAATTAACACTTCTTAAGGTTTGCGTACAACTTCTCTTTCCTAAGAATATCCAAAACAACCTTAACATAACATGTTCATTTAAGTTCTTACTATAAATCAATATTTCATTAAAGTAAAAAATCACAAATTTACCAAGAAATTCATGTAAAACATGATTCATTAAGGGTAAGAAAGTATTAGGTGCATTAGATAAGCCGAAAGGCATTACTAATCACTCATACAATCCATATTTGGTTTTCCTTTCATCACCTTATTTCATCCTAATATAATGATAGCCACTTTTAAAATTAAATTTTTTTGATTATGTAAACACCATGCATCTCATATAGCATATCATCTAATCTAGGAATAGGATTGTTAAGGAAGTGCTCTAAAGGCAATCACCTTTAGTACTTATTGTACATATCATTTTATGATTAATAAAGAAAATTTTCATTATTTCGATGTTCATACATTTATGGATTTGATGTTGATATTAAATTGATTTAATGAAGTCCTTGATACAGAACATAGTATGGAGGAAATCATGATGAGATCATGATAATGAGATTCCTATCATGTGTAATTATGTTAGTATCTAAACTTTCCCTAGTCATAGGATTAGTGAGATGGTATATCATTAATCCCGATAGACTAGCATATATTATATTGCTTAATTAGATCAAGCAGTAGATCTCATAAACTGTAGACATGAGTTATTTAGAGTTAACATGTGGATGTTTACTAAGGATAGTAAGTACATTAGATTGACCTACTATGAGACAATCATATGGATAGTTTATTCCAATGTCAATGATAGTCTCATCATAGCAATGGTGCAAGTATCCTTTGACTTGAGGTGCTCAAAGATATATCAGATATTGATCTTATGCTTTGACTCCATTCACCAGTGCCTTTCAGGGGTTATTTATAGGGTGGTAATTGGGTACAACTTGAGGTATTTGAAGGTAATTGAACAGCCAATAAAGGATTAACCACTCCCTATAGAAGGAGATGATACCCATAACTTCTTATCAGGGTTATTACTTGGGACCACAACCTCTTGTCAGGGTCATTACTCGGGAGTCTTTGGCCAGAGTAGATATATGTCATAAAGAGAGTCTTCAATGATACATAGAGTAATGAGATCACCAGGATAAGATCTAATATCACTTGGATTAGATGTGAAATAGTCAATATAGTGGGAGTTGACACTTTGATCATACTTTAAACCAAGTGGAGTATAGATGGTGAAAGGATAAATTACATGGAAACATTGTGTATGGAAGGGTTCGTAGTCAAACCACTAATTTTTTGGTCAATTAGGGGTCATAACATGTTACTAGATACCACTCTTGAGTTACTTGAATTAAGTGTTAATTCAAGTAGCCAATATAACCATGAACCTAATGGGTCACACACATAGGAGATCCGAAGGATGAATAAAATGGTCTTGAATGGTGATTCAAGATACGAGAGAGTGTTTCGGGATTGTATCGAGATGTGATTGTGGTAGAAAATGTTGTATAGAATGGATTAAAAATAAGTGTTGTGGGCTACCAATTTGGCCATTAACTTCCCAAACTTCCATTAATGCATGCTATTCATGGTTATTAACTTTCCATGACTTCCATTAATGCATGCAATTAATGACCATTAACTTTCCATTGCTCTCCATTAGTGATAGGAGTTATGGAAGGCCAAATGGTACAGAAAATACAGATGATTTTTGTGTATCTTGTGTAAAACACAAGTGAAAGAAAGGTTCTTTTCACATACACATACTCTTTTTCTCTCTAACTCTCATAAGAGTTCTTGTCTTTGCTAGCACAAAGAAAGAATTCTAGCCATCTCTTAGTGATGTTTCATCCTTCTATCTTTGTATGGACTTTCATTAGACATGGTCTATGTTGATAATTGTAGTTTACGATAACCCAACACGGAGAAGATTAAAGAACGAAGGAGATTGTCGAAAAGGTATGTAAACATCTTACATTTCATGTTTTTGTTTTCTATATCTATGTGCATGAGTATATTTTTTTAGGTTCCATTTTATTTTCTATTGTGTATATTTGACATATGTTATGTATGAGATGCATGATCAAAACCTTACAAGGATGACAATACTTTACAGTGATCTTGTGGACCATTCTATAATCCACACACATCCTCCAATTTTCGTTCCATACACATCCTCCAAGTTTCACCTTTCTTTGGCACTAAAAGAACTGGCTTAGCATAAGGACTCATGTTGTCATTCACATACCCCGTTTTAAGCAATTCATTCACTTGCCTTTGTAATTCCTTTGTCTCCTCTGAATTGCTTTGGTAAGCTAGATGATTAGGAATTTAAGCTTATGGTACGAAGTCAATCTGGTGCTTATTCTCTCTCAAAGGTGGTAACCTATAGGGTACCCCTTCAGGAAAAACATCATCATAATCCTAGAATAAGATCACAAACACACTAGGCAAATTTGGATCTATTTCAGTGTTAATAAACAAAGTTTCCTTAAACCAAATCAAGATCAATGCTCTCTTGCCTAAGTATGCACTATTTAACTCTCTATCTTTTGCATAAAAATATGGTTATGACTTAACTTTTGCACTCCTCTCAAATTCTTTTCACTCACTTTTCATGTTCTTTTCTTTCTTTTCACTCACTAACATCTCTTCTCTTACACATCTTCTTTTTTTCTCACTTATGTAGTCACTCACCATTGGGCTTTTGATTTTATTTTTTTTTCTCTCATGGCTTCTTTTTTCACCTCACTACCTGAATCCCTGTTGGATGATTGTTAAATTTTCAGCTGTTCAAGGTATGGTTCTTTGTTGATAAAGGAGCAAGGTAATTATATTTATTATTCTTAAATTGTTTCAAGTTGTACTTTCATTAGGATGAGATAATGATAAAATAGTAAAACTATTATAAGTTATGTTTCCTTTTTATGAAGAAAATAATTAATCTCATAAACTAAAGGATGGAAATAAGTAAATATGTGGATGTTTATTAGAGAATAAGTTCATTGAATTGACCTAGATATGAGGACTCTAAATGAAATATTTTTATATGTCTGTGAATTTCTTTCTTATAATGGTTGTATAATTGATCCTTATCCTTGAGACTACTAAAGTATCTTATATAAGAATTACAATGTTTTAATACCACTTGTAACTTATTCTAAGCAGGAAAGTTCAATTGGTAGTACTTGGATACATTATGAACCATATAGAGATAAGTCAATAATAGATTTATTATTCTAAAGTAATTAGAGAGAATGATCCAAATGTTCTTGATTAGTAATAATTTAAAAATTCTCTAGTCAAAGTGAATTGATATTTGAAAAGTATTTGAAAGTATTAATTTATGTCAATTACTAACTAGAAATAATGAACATGGTTTGATTTATAAGAGTAGACATTATATTTATACTCTATAAGCAAAAAGGTTGTTTTTTTATCCTAAGTTTTACATAATTCGACAAGTTTATCCATAATATTTCAGAGCGAACAATTATAATCCTAACATTTAGAAAATGTTAAAATTAGACCCCACCATAATAAAATTTTTAACTCCCGTATGTTAAGTATCAGGTCAGCGCTGATTGACAAATTTTAATAAGTTTTATTTTTTCCAATGCCACATCATTGCTGACGTGACATGGTAGGACTCACTTTTTTAAAAAATAAAATTTTAAAAACATGGGACCCACCATTTTTATTAAATATGTGCTATCTTAAATAAATATAAACTTAAACATGTTACCTCTGTCATTGTCTTTTGTTTGCTTCTCATTGTCCTCATTGTCTATTGCCTCTCTTTATCCAATCCTTTCTCTTCTGCCGCGACCTCTGCCCCCCTAATCCAAACCATTGCTAACCTCGTTTACCTCGACAATCCCTTTGATTCTACCATGCAAAAGCTCGAGGGAGCCTTATTTAATGCATTGGTCTTTGTTATCCTTACTACTGTCATCACTTTCGTTTTGGTGTCCTTATTTTATTATAACTGTACCAACTTCTTGAAGAATTATATGCGCTTCTCTCCTTTTTCATGCTAGGTAGTTTAGTTGTACCATTATTAACCTAATTTTGTAGTTATTTTTGGTTAATATGGTTATCTTTTTTTAATGCTGAGGATCTGGGGCCTGCTTTATGTTAGAAAATTAAGTCGGGATCTGATCCTGAATGCAGCAGAATAATCACAAATTTTTTTTGCGACTTTTGATTTCTAGAAAAACAAAATCTCTTTAAGTCTATAAAATGATTAACACAAATCATAATAAAGCCAAAACTTAATTCGTAACTTATTTCAAAGCTTCATTTTTGTCTTATCGTATCCCTCAAACTTGTTGGGACCCGATCCAGGAACCGGATCCCAACCGGGAAACGGAAACGGAAAAGTGAAACAAAGTGCGGAAAGTCGTTAATTGGAATACGAATAACAAAGCGGAGACAAGCGAAATAGTCAAACTGAAACCAACATCGACATCCGTTTCAAACACGAAGCATAGCAAACTGATCGCGTTGGAAACACTAAGACATTCCAAATCTGGTCTAATTTTTTTTTTCATTCTTATTAATCATTCCTTTTCTCTTTAATCAATCTCCTACAACTCAAAACAATACAATTTCCCATTTGGAAATTTAACCATTCCAAACTCACTAACCTTTTTCCATAAGCTCAATTCACTTTTAATCGTGCAGATCTTAATCCCATCTTAAAACCCTCATTCTTATAATAACTTTGCCATAACCCGATTTTCTCGAAAATCGGGCAAGATAACTACTGTATTTTGGCAGCCCGTAAATTTCTGCAATTCAAAACACACTTCTATAATCTCAACCAATCATACAGAGTCATCGGACCTCCCGTCCGGCATCCTAACGTCAGCAGAACACACATCTACCTAACACTTCAATAATTCTCAATCCAATTCCATCATCATAAATAACCTTATTTACACATATCTCAAAATCAAAATACCAATTCATAATTCGATTCAAACCACTCATATTCATATAAACTACCATGATCTACTTACATAATCCCATATCCATAATCATACATAAATTCGAATACATCAAGAACTAAATACTTCATACGCATAAGTGGCATTCCAAGCCATATACAAATTACAAAAGCATATAAATGTCGAATCGACATCTTGATCAAGATTCATCCGATCTCCGCTCAAACACGGAGATGGGGATGAAAGGGGGGTGAGCTTGACAGCTCAATGGGTAACATATTTATTAATGAAACATAAGCGAAAATTGTCTTTTCAAACTTTTCAAACCTTTCCCATTCGGAAATTTTATTCAAAAACTCATTTTCAAACTTTTCAAAACATTCATAAACCTTCATCAACATTTTCTAAGATTATTTTAAACATCTTCATTTATTTCAAAACATTCATAAACAGTTTCCGAAATTTCATGATTGACAAATCACTCTCATTTCTCAAATTCTCAAACTTTTCACAAATCATGCACAATTTTAAATATGAATGCATCACATAAAAGAAGTGTCACGTACATAAACAAAATTAAAAAAATATAACATAACAGAATGGTTTGATGTTGGACCCCACACCCCACCCGTAGGTGTTTGCAGGAGTTATATCATGCAGGCGTGTGTTCATGGGTTATACCGGCATCCAACACAAAACACATAACACATTTAATGGTTTGAGTAGGTCTAACATAACTAATCGCACATTCCCGCATATAATTCATTCATGCAATCGTAAACTGAGGGGAGTCTGAAATTGAGCTCTAAGCCACTTCAAGGCAAATGGAGAAGGCTTTTAACACGAGACAAGTGCACTGACTCAACTTAAGGGACCTAACCCAAACCCACATAACACATATCATACATCAAAAATGAAATTGCCCGAAGGCACATTTCAAAAGCTTGATTTTCAAACTTCACATAACTCACATATCACATACATGCATATTACAATTCTCCATATATTTGTCATCGGACAAACAAAATATAATCACAATCCATCACCAGCTCATGAGAATCAAAACTTCAATCAATTCACACAATTCGTAACAAAGTATGCCACACCTTTGATACTTTATCAAATCATTAAAACAATTTTAACTCGAAAATCGCATCAAATCTCATCAAATCATTCATAACATTGATTTCACTCACGGTAGCCATTCCTTATAAAATTCAAAACATGATGACTAATAACTTCGTAAAAATCATTGTTCATTCGAAAATCAAGATTTTTAATTAAAAAAAACAATCGGAAATCGCAATGTATTTTATCAATCAATCCCAATATATCGGAAATCATAATTATCAAGCACTTTTATAAACGATATGTTTATCATAATTTCAAACGGTATTTTTATAACACTTTCAAAAGCTTTCGAAAATCATAATTGTCAAACACTTATATACTTAAATCATATTTTCTAAACAATTTCAAAAGCATTTTTTTGGAATCAAAAACTCTCAACATTTCTACACAATTCCAAACGCTTTTCGGAAATCGTTCTTTTCAACATTTAAGTAATATTTATTTTCTAACAATTTCAAACACAACTTTGTCAAACATTTTTTTTAACAAGTTCGGGAAATCGTAAACTTTTCAAACACTTTTATAAACACTATTTTGTAACCAATGCCGAAAGAATTCGGAAATCCTAAGTTGTTCAAACATTTTCTATAAAAGACATTCTAACAATATTTGAAAAGTCCTCATTTTTTTTCAAACTTTTCCATAACCAATATTGTATAAACACTTTCAAACAAATTCGGAAACCATAATTTCTTTCAAAAGGAGTAAATTCAAACCCAAAGAATTTCTCAATTTTCAAGATTAAAGAATACAATATTTCCTAACTTATCAATCATTCAAGACTTGTACCAATTTCTAAACCCATTTGAAAATAAATAAAAAGTCGATACTTTCCTTCTTAAATTTGTATCAAATCACTTAAAATCAAATAATGTAAAAATCGATACATTTTCATTCACTTAACCAAACACTTTTAGCAATATCTCCAATTAAAACATTTACTTTAAACAACTTTGTTAATTTCATAGATAGTAATAAAATTTCTTAATTAAACTTCCAAACTCAATAAATGCAACAATTTTTCATAATTCGTCAATTCTTTGGAATCATTTATCAAATTATTTCTAAAACATCAATTTACAAATCTTTTATCCTCTTCTTGCTTTTCCCAGATAAACAATAATTTTCAAAACATTTCTCATTTTGATTTTGATTTTTTAAAACTCCTACAAAACTTATGATTCAAAATAAATACATTCAAACATAAACAATATTTGCTATTCAATTTCAAAAGCATTCAAAATCAGAAAATTCAGATTCTAAAATATAAACTATCCATTTTCAAACATTTCTCTTCTACATTGAACAATCAATTGTTCAATTTCATCAAAATATTCAAAGCAATGACTTAAAAAAAATCCCTTTCACTTTCTTGAATTCCAAAGAACACACATAAAGTTTATAATTCCAAAAATAAATATGATACCCACCTCATTTTCTTGCTAGAAACTTTTCCAAAGTTTCAATTCCTCCATTACTTCTTTCCTTCATCCAAGCTAAAGGTTCCTAAACCAAAATTACCAATTTCAAAATCACAAAAAACATAAGGACTAAAATGAACTATAGAAACCCCATACTCATCATAATTCCAAACTTTCTAAATCAATACACTTCCAAAATTCCAAAATCCCCAAATTCAAGACGAAAAACCCTAACCCATTCATAACCAAAATTAAATCAATCTAACATGAAATCTCCCAAAATTTATCATGGAATTAACAAACCCATAACATTTTTCATAGATCTAAACCAAGGATTCAAGAACAACTCAAAGATCAAGGTTCATCTCTTACCTTCATCTTCTCAAATTTCGAATTTTCTTGCTCTAAGATGAAGCTTTCATCTTCTTCCTTCCATTCTTCTTGAATCATGGTCGAAATTCCCCCAAAAACCCCATAAAATCGAAGCACCAAGCTTCCTTTCATCATCTTCTTCTTCTTCTCTCTCACTCGCTACTCCTTCTCTCCTCTCTTCTTTTCATTTTCGGATTCTTTCTTCTCTTTTTCTTCTATTTTCCTTCTTATTTTTGCTCCTAATTATCGTGAATCAGATGCCCTATACGACAGCCATGGGCTGTGTTTTGCCATGTCACTTAAGTGAGGAAGAAAAGACCATCTTGCCCTTGCACTGTATTTAAAAATCTGATATCTTACTTCCAACTTTTGGGCAGCTAAATGACATAATTTGGATAAACTTTATACTAGAGAATTGTTACCCTCTATCATACGAATCCAACGCCACCGACAGCGCTCAATTCGGAGCTAAAATGAAGAAGTTATGGCCGAAATACTATCGGACCTGCACAAAATCCGAGATTAAATATAAACCCTACTTTGATTCAAAAATTAACGACCTTAGGGACTAAATTAAAAGTCGAACCCTTCACATAATTGAAGTCCCATATCTTAAGTTTATTTGGCCTCAATAATCGTCTCAATCGGATCTCTACAGCTCCCGAATTTCGCAAATTACCGAACCATGTTCGGAAACTTTCTTAACTCACTTGATTAAAATCAATCACCTTCAATTCAATCTCCTAAAATTCATAATTCTTCAATAAAATGACATTAATTGTCTTAGGAATTCAACGCTTCAACAATCAAATCAATCGGATGTCGGACGAAGGATTTATATGCAAAAGATTACAAAAGGGTCGGAGTTCAAACCAAGTTACAAGACTTCAAATGCATACTTATACCTGAATTTTCCAAAAATCATATCTCTTAATCCCGAATTCGGAATTTGACGAATTTGGTGTTAATAAAAAGATCAAAGGAAGCTCTACAACTTCCCTGAAGAATAGAAAAATCCAATTGGATTCTAAGGAAGTCAAATTTCCACTCAAAGATTCTGTCTTAATCAAAATTTTCCTAAACAACTTCCCAATTTCGAACGATCATAACTCCTAACCCCAATATTGAAAAATTACATACTTTATGGTGTCGGAAAGATCGAAATACAAGCTCCAACTTTCATTCAGACCACTTATTCCAATTTAGACAAAATCTATATGACGAGTGGCCTCAAAATATAGCACATGCAAATATACACTTAGGTCATTTATACAAAACAAAGCTAGATCACTTAACTTCGGAAAATCATAACTCTCAATCCCGACATCGAAAAATAGCAAACTTTATTACCACAGAAAACTCTCAACAAACACTACAAATTTCATGTAGATCATTTTCTCAAATTTTGCCTAAATCAAAAGTCACTGTCAATCCCAAAAGTCAAACTTCAAACAAATTTCATACTTAACTTTGACTGATCATAACTTCCACTCCCGATATCGAAAAATATCAAACTTTATGGCTACGGAAAGCTCTTGACAGGAGCTACAAATTTCCTGCAGATCATTTCTTCAAATTTGGCTTAAATTAAAAAGTCAACTTTCTTAATTTTTCACATTCTCTTACTTTCTTTCTTTACTTTTCTACTTCCATTTCATTCACCCATTCTCTTAAACTTTCATAACCTAAGCAAAATGACTCAAATGTCAAAACTATCAAAACGAATCAATTCTTTTTCTCATCAATTTCCTTTAAATATAAATTCATCTAATACACAAAACATACATTAAAACACTCATTCAAGTTCATTTAATATTTCTAAATTCTATTTAAAGATCGGAGTCCAACATTTCTCCCCATCTTAAAAGAATTTCGTCCTCGAAATTCAAATGTAGTCATCAAGTAACACATCCTCCTCATAATAGTCAAATCACTTTCTTATTCTTAACTTAATCACTATTTTTCACTTGGCATTTATATCAGAACACTATTGTCTCAAATAAAATATTTCTTAACACATTTTCACAAATCAATGGTCATCAAAATTCATCATGAAATTTTAATCACAATGTCTTAATCTCAAACCTAAAATCAATCATAATCCTTAACCTTAATCAAATAATCACTCTTCTTATCTAATTTTTCTTCATCATACATATTTTTCACTTCTTCACAAGGAACTCTTAAGATCATATTAACGCACAATCACCACAAATCAGTATTTCTCAATCCATTTACACGGATCAAAGGTTCAGGTCTTAATGAACCCTAGAATGGATCAATCATCAGTCAAATCAATACCATCATCAAACTCGTCTTTCAAATTTTCATTCGTTCATCTCCCAAATATATAATCACACACAATTCATCCCAATCATTAAAAATTTCAATCTCATTTTCCTTAATACATTTCTAAAGTCATGATAGGTCACTCACATCAAATCACACTATCATTAATGCAATTCGATCTTAATCTCTTATCAATCTCCTGCGCCCAGTTACGATCCTAATACTGGGCTCTAATACCATAAATGTTGGGACCCGATCCGAGAACCAGATCCCAACCGAAAAATGGAAACGAAAAAGTGAAACAAAGTGCGGAAAGTCGCGAATTGGAATACGAATAACAAAGCGGAGACAAGCGAAATAGTCAAACTGAAACCAACATCGACATCCGTTTCAAACACGAAGCATAGCAAACTGATCGCGTTGGAAACACTAAGACATTCCAAATCCGGTCTAAATTTTTTTTTTCATTCTTATTAATCATTCCTTTTCTCTTTAATCAATCTCCTACAACTCAAAACAATACAATTTCCCATTTGGAAATTTAACCATTCCAAACTCACTAACCTTTTTTCATAAGCTCAATTCACTTTTAATCGTGCAGATCTTAATCCCATCTTAAAACCCTCATTCTTATAATAACTTTGCCATAACCCGATTTTCTCGAAAATCGGGCAGCATAACGGCTGTATTTTGGCAGCCCAAAATTTCTGCAATTCAAAAACACACTTCTATAATCTCAACCAATCATACAGAGTCATCGGACCTCCCGTCCGGCATCCTAACGTCAGCAGAACACACATCTACCTAACACTTCAATAATTCTCAATCCAATTCCATCATGATAAATAACTTTATTTACACATATCTCAAAATCAAAATACCAATTCATAATTCGATTCAAACCACTCATATTCATATAAACTACCATGATCTACTTATATAATCCCATATCCATAATCATACATAAATTAGAATACATCAAGAACTAAATACTTCATACGCATAAGTGGCATTCCAAGCCATATACAAATTACAAAAGCATATAAATGTCGAACTGACGTCTTGACCGCATTCATCCGATCTCCTGCTCGAAACCTGGAGATGGGGATGAAAGGAGGGTGAGCTTGACAGCTAAATGGGTAACATATTTATTAATGAAACATAAGCGAAAATTGTCTTTTCAAACTTTTCAAACCTTTCCCATTCAAAAATTTTATTTAAAAACTCATTTTCAAACTTTTCAAAACATTCATAAACCTTCATCAACATTTTCTAAGATTATTTTCAACATCTTCATTTATTTTAAAACATTCATAAACAGTTTCCGAAATTTCATGATTGACAAATCACTCTCATTTCTCAAATTCTCAAACTTTTCACAAATCATGCACAATTTTAAATATGAATGCATCACATAAAAGAAGTGTCACGTACATAAACAAAATTAAAAAAACATATAACATAAGAATGGTTTGATGTCGACCCCACACCCCACCCGTAGTGTTTGCGAGTTATATCATGCGGTGTGTATTTGCGGGTTATACCGCGGCATCCAACACAAAACACATAACACATTTAATGGTTTGAGTAGGCCCTAACATAACGAACTGCACATTCCGTATAGCGGTTACATGCAATAGAACGGAGGGGAGTCCAAATTGAGCTCTAAGCTACTTCATGGCAAAGGAGAAGGCTTTTAACACGAGACCAAAGGTAATCGACTCAACTTAAGGGACATAACCCAAACCCACATAACACATATCATACATCAAAAATCAAATTGCCCGAAGGCACATTTCAAAAGCTTGATTTTCAAACTTCACATAACTCACATATCACATACATGCATATTACAATTCTCCATATATTTGTCATCGGACAAACAAAATATAATCACAATCCATCACCAGCTCATGACAATCAAAACCTCAATCAATTCACACAATTCGTAACAAAGTATGTCACACCTTTGATACTTTATCAAATCATTAAAACAATTTTAACTCGAAAATCGCATCAAATCTCATCAAATCATTCATAACATTGATTTCACTAATGGTAGCCATTCCTTATAAAATTCAAAACATGATGACTAATAACTTCGTAAAAATCATTGTTCATTAGGAAATCAAGATTTTTAATTAAAAAAAACAATTGGAAATCGCAATGTATTTTATCAATCAATCCCAATATATCGGAAATCATAATTATCAAGCACTTTTATAAACGATATGTTTGTCATAATTTCAAACGGTATTTTTATAACACTTTCAAAAGCTTTCGAAAATCATAATTGTCAAACACTTATATACTTAAACCATATTTTCTAAACAATTTCAAAAGCATTTTTTTGGAATCAAAAACTCTCAACATTTCTACACAATTCCAAACGCTTTTCGGAAATCGTTCTTTTCAACATTTAAGTAACCTTTATTTTCTAACCATTTCAAACACAACTTTGTCAAACATTTTTTTTAAACAAGTTCGGGAAATCGTAAACTTTTCAAACACTTTTATAAACACTATTTTGTAACCAATGCCGAAAGAATTCGGAAATCCTAAGTTGTTCAAACATTTTCTATAAAAGACATTCTAACAATATTTGAAAGTCCTCATTTTTTTTTTCAAACTTTTCCATAACCAATATTGTATAAACACTTTCAAACAAATTCGGAAACCATAATTTCTTTCAAAAGGAGTAAATTCAAACCCAAAGAATTTCTCAATTTTCAAGATTAAAGAATACAACATTTCCTAACTTATCAATCATTCAAGACTTGTACCAATTTCTAAACCCATTTGAAAATAAATAAAAGTCGATACTTTCCTTCTTAAATTTTATCAAATCACTTAAAAATCAAATAATGCAAAAATCGATACATTTTCATTCACTTAACCGAAACACTTTTAGCAATATCTCTAGTTGCTCGAAAACATTTACTTTAAACAACTTTGTTAATTTCATTAGATAGTAATAAAATTTCTTAATTAAACTTCCAAACTCAATAAATGCAACAATTTTTCATAATTTGTCAATTCTTTGGAATCATTTATCAAATTATTTCTAAAACATCAATTTACAAATCTTTTATCCTCTTCTTGCTTTTCCCAGATAAACAATAATTTTTCAAAACATTTCTCATTCTTGATTTTGATTTTTTTAAAACTCCTACAAAACTTATGATTCAAAAATAAATACATTCAAACATAAACAATATTTGCTATTCAATTTCAAAAGCATTCGAAAATTAGAAAATTCGTATTCTAAAAATATAAACTATCCATTTTCAAACATTTCTCTTCTACATTGAACAATCAATTGTTCAATTTCATCAAAATATTCAAAGCAATGACTTAAAAAACAATCCCTTTCACTTTCTTGAATTCCAAAGAACACACATAAAGTTTATAATTCTAAAAATAAATATGATACCCACCTCATTTTCTTGCTAGAAACTTTTCCAAAGTTTCAATTCCTCCATTACTTCTTTCCTTCATCCAAGCTAAAGGTTCCTAAACCAAAATCACCAATTTCAAAATCACAAAAAACATAAGGACTAAAATGAACTATAGAAACCCCATACTCATCATAATTCCAAACTTTCTAAATCAATACACTTCCAAAATTCCAAAATCCCCAAATTCAAGACGAAAAACACTAACCCATTCATAACCAAAATTAAATCAATCTAACATGAAATCTCCCAAAATTTATCATGGAATTAACAAACCCATAACATTTTCCATAGATCTAAACCAAGGGTTCAAGAACAACTCAAAGATCAAGGTTCATCTCTTACCTTCATCTTCTCAAATTTCGAATTTTCTTGCTCTAAGATGAAGCTTTCATCTTCTTCCTTCCATTCTTCTTGAATCATGGTCGAAATTCCCCCAAAAACCCCATAAAAATCGAAGCACCAAGCTTCCTTTCATCATCTTCTTCTTCTTCTCCTCTCACGGCTACTCCTTCTCTCCCTCTCTTCTTTTCATTTTCGGATTCTTTCTTCTCTTTTTCTTCTATTTTCCTTCTTATTTTTGCTCCTAATTATCGTGAATCAGATGCCCTATACGACAGCCATGGGCTGTGTTTTGCCATGTCACTTAAGTGAGGAAGAAAAGACCATCTTGCCCTTGCACTGTATTTAAAAATCTGATATCTTACTTCCAACTTTTGGGCAGCTAAATGACATAATTTGGATAAACTTTCTACTAGAGAATTGTTCCCCTCTATCATACAAATCCAACGCCACTGTCAGCGCTCAATTCGGAGCTAAAACGAAGAAGTTATGGCCGAAATACTATCGGACCTGAATAAAATCTGAGATTAAATATTAACCCTACTTTGATTCAAAAATTAACGACCTTAGGGAATAAATTAAAATTCGAACCCTTCACATAATTGAATTCCCATATCTTAAGTTTATTTGGTCTCAAGAATCGACTCAATCGGATCTCTACAGCTCCCGAATTTCGCAAATTACCGAACCATGTTCGGAAATTTTCTCAACTCACTTGATTAAAATCAATCACCTTCAATTCAATCTCCTAAAATTCATAATTCTTCAATAAAATGACCTTAATTGTCTTAGGAATTCAACGCTTCAACAATCAAATCAATCGGATGTCGGACGAAGGATTTATAAGCAAAAGATTACAAAAGGGTCGGAGTTCAAACCAAGTTACAAGACTTCAAATACATACTTATACCTGAATTTTTCAAAAATCATATCTCTTAATCCCGAACTCGGAATTTAACGAATTTAGTGTCAATAAAAAGATCAAAGGAAGCTCTACAACTTCCCTGAAGAACAGAAAAATCCAATTAGCTTCCAAGGAAGTCAAAATTCCACTCAAAGATTCTGTCTTAATCAGCTTTTCCTAAACAACTTCCCAATTTCGAACGATCATAACTCCTAACTCCGATATCGAAAAATTACATACTTTATGGCGTCGGAAAGATCGAAATACAAGCTCCAACTTTCATTCAGACCACTTATTCCAATTTAGACTAATCTATACGACGAGTGGCCTCAAAGTATAGCACATGCAAATATACACTTAGGTCATTTATACAAAACAAAGTTAGATCACTTAATTTCGAAAAATCATAACTCTCAATTCCGACATCGAAAAATAGCAAACTTTATGGCCACAGAAAACTCTCAACAAACACTACAAATTTCATGTAGATCATTTTCTCAAATTTTGCCTAAATCAAAAGTCACTGTCAATCCCAAAAGTCAAACTTCAAACAAATTTCATACTTAACTTTGACTGATCATAACTTCCACTCCCGATATCGAAAAATATCAAACTTTATGGCTACGGAAAGCTCTTGACAGGAGCTACAAATTTCCTGAAGATCATTTCCTCAAATTTGGCTTAAATTAAAAAGTCAACTTTCTTAATTTTTCACATTCTCTTACTTTCTTTCTTTACTTTTCTACTTCCATTTCATTCACCCATTCTCTTAAACTTTCATAACCTAAGCAAAACGACTCAAATGTCAAAACTATCAAAACGAATCAATTCTTTTTCTCATCAATTTCCTTTAAATATAAATTTATCTAATACACAAAACATACATTAAAACACTCATTCAAGTTCATTTAATATTTCTAAATTCTATTTAAAGATCGGGGTCCAACATTTCTCCCCCTCTTAAAAGAATTTCGTACTCGAAATTGAAATGTAGTCATCAAGTAACACATCCTCCTTATAATAGTCAAATCACTTTCTTATCAATTTCTTATTCTTAACTTAATCACTATTTTTCACTTCTCATTTATATCAGAACACTATTGTCTCAAATAGAATATTTCTTAACACATTTTCACAAATCAATGGTCATCAAAATTCATCATGAAATTTTAATCACAATGTCTTAATCTCAAACCTAAAATCAATCATAATCCTTAACCTTAATCAAATAATCACTCTTCTTATCTAATTTTTCTTCATCATACATATTTTTCACTTCTTCACAAGGAACTCTTAAGATCATATTAACGCACAATCACCACAAATCAGTATTTCTCAATCCATTTACACGGATCAAAGGTTCAGGTCTTAATGAACCCTAGAATGGATCAATCATCAGTCAAATCAATACCATTATCAAACTCGTCTTTCAACTTTTCATTCGTTCATCTCCCAAATATATAATCATACACAATTCATCCCAATCATTAAAAATTTCAATCTCATTTTCCTTAATACATTTCTAAGGTCATGATAGGTCACTCACATCAAATCACACTATCATTAATGCAATTCGATCTTAATCTCTTATCAATCTCCTGCGCCCAGTTACGATCCTAATACTGGGCTCTAATACCATAAATGTTGGGACCCGATCCAGGAACCAGATCCCAACCGAAAAACGGAAACAGAAAAGTGAAACAAAGTGCGGAAAGTCGCGAATTGGAATACGAATAACAAAGCGGAGACAAGCGAAATAGTCAAACTGAAACCAACATCGACATCCGTTTCAAACACGAAGCATAGCAAACTGATCGCGTTGGAAACACTAAGACATTCCAAATCCAGTCTAAATTTTTTTTCATTCTTATTAATCATTCCTTTTCTCTTTAATCAATCTCCTACAACTCAAAACAATACAATTTCCCATTTGGAAATTTAACCATTCCAAACTCACTAACCTTTTTCCATAAGCTCAATTCACTTTTAATCGTGCAGATCTTAATCCCATCTTAAAACCCTCATTCTTATAATAACTTTGCCATAACCCGATTTTCTTGAAAATCGGCGTAGATAACTACTGTATTTTGACAACCGTAAATTTCGCAATTCAAAACACACTTCTATAATCTCAACCAATCATATAGAGTCATCGGACCTCCCATCCGGCATCCTAACGTCAGCAGAACACACATCTACCTAACACTTCAATAATTCTCAATCCAATTCCATCATCATAAATAACCTTATTTACACATATCTCAAAATCAAAATACCAATTCATAATTCGATTCAAACCACTCATATTCATATAAACTACCATGATCTACTTACATAATCCCATATTCATAATCATACATAAATTAGAATACATCAAGAACTAAATACTTCATACGCATAAGTGGCATTCCAAGCCATATACAAATTACAAAAGCATATAAACGTCGAACTGACGTCTTGACCGCATTCATCCGATCTCCTGCTCGAAACCTGGAGATGGGGATGAAAGGGGGGTGAGCTTGACAACTCAATGGGTAACATATTTATTAATGAAACATAAGCGAAAATTGTCTTTTCAAACTTTTCAAACCTTTCCCATTCGGAAATTTTATTCAAAAACTCATTTTCAAACTTTTCAAAACATTCATAAACCTTCATCAACATTTTCTAAGATTATTTTCAACTTCTTCATTTATTTCAAAACATTCATAAATAGTTTCCGAAATTTCATAATTGACAAATCACTCTCATTTCTCAAATTCTCAAACTTTTCACAAATCATGCACAATTTTAAATATGAATGCATCACATAAAAGAAGTGTCACGTACATAAACAAAATTAAAAAATATATATATATAACATAACAGAATGATTTGATGTTGGACACCACACCCCACTCGTAGGTGTTTGCAGGTTATACTGCGGCGTGTATTTGCGGGTTATACCGCGGCATCCAACACAAAACACATAACACATTTAATGGTTTGAGTAGGCCCTAACATAACGAACTGCACGTTCCGTATAAATTGCTCAGACGATTAGAACGGAGGGGAGTCCGAATTGAGCTCTAAGCCACTTCATGGGCAAATGGGAGAAGGCTTTTAACACGAGACCAGTGCACTAACTCAACTTAAGGGACATAACCCAAACCCACATAACACATATCATACATCAAAAATCAAATTGCCCGAAGGCACATTTCAAAAGCTTGATTTTCAAACTTCACATAACTCACATATCACATACACTTTTATAAACACTATTTTGTAACCAATGCCGAAAGAATTCAGAAATCCTAAGTTGTTCAAACATTTTCTATAAAAGACATTCTAACAATATTTGAAAGTCCTCATTTTTTTTCAAACTTTTCCATAACCAATATTGTATAAACACTTTCAAACAAATTCGGAAACCATAATTTCTTTCAAAAGGAGTAAATTCAAACCCAAAGAATTTCTCAATTTTCAAGATTAAAGAATACAACATTTCCTAACTTATCAATCATTCAAGACTTGTACCAATTTCTAAACCCATTTGAAAATAAATAAAAAGTCGATACTTTCCTTCTTAAATTTTTATCAAATCACTTAAAAATCAAATAATGCAAAAATCGATACATTTTCATTCACTTAACCGAAACACTTTTAGCAATATCTCTAGTTGCTCGAAAACATTTACTTTAAACAACTTTGTTAATTTCGTTAGATAGTAATAAAATTTCTTAATTAAACTTCCAAACTCAATAAATGCAACAATTTTTCATAATTCGTCAATTCTTTGGAATCATTTATCAAATTATTTCTAAAACATCAATTTACAAATCTTTTTATCCTCTTCTTGCTTTTCCCAGCATAAACAATAATTTTTCAAAACATTTCTCATTCTTGATTTTGATTTTTTAAAACTCCTACAAAACTTATGATTCAAAAATAAATACATTCAAACATAAACAATATTTGCTATTCAATTTCAAAAGCATTCGAAAATCAGAAAATTCGTATTCTAAAAATATAAACTATCCATTTTCAAACATTTCTCTTCTACATTGAACAATCAATTGTTCAATTTCATCAAAATATTCAAAGCAATGACTTAAAAAAAATCCCTTTCACTTTCTTGAATTCCAAAGAACACACATAAAGTTTATAATTCCAAAAATAAATATGATACCCACCTCATTTTCTTGCTAGAAACTTTTCCAAAGTTTCAATTCCTCCATTACTTCTTTCCTTCATCCAAGCTAAAGGTTCCTAAACCAAAATCACCAATTTCAAAATCACAAAAAACACAAGGACTAAAATGAACTATAGAAACCCCATACTCATCATAATTCCAAACTTTCTAAATCAATACACTTCCAAAATTCCAAAATCCCCAAATTCAAGACGAAAAATCCTAACCCATTCATAACCAAAATTAAATCAATCTAACATGAAATCTCCCAAAATTTATCCTGGAATTAACAAACCCATAACATTTTCCATAGATCTAAACCAAGGATTCAAGAACAACTCAAAGATCAAGGTTTATCTCTTACCTTCATCTTCTCAAAATTTGAATTTTCTTGCTCTAAGATGAAGCTTTCATCTTCTTCCTTCCATTCTTCTTGAATCATGGTCGAAATTCCCCCAAAAACCCCATAAAAATCGAAGCACCAAGCTTCCTTTCATCATCTTCTTCTTCTTCTCCTCTCACGGCTACTCCTTCTCTCCCTCTCTTCTTTTCATTTTCGGATTATTTCTTCTCTTTTTCTTCTATTTTCCTTCTTATTTTTGCTCCTAATTATCGTGAATCAGATGCCCTATGCGACAGCCATGGGCTGTGTTTTGCCATGTCACTTAAGTGAGGAAGAAAAGACCATCTTGCCCTTGCACTGTATTTAAAAATCTGATATCTTACTTCCAACTTTTGGGCAGCTAAATGACATAATTTGGATAAACTTTCTACTAGAGAATTGTTCCCCTCTATCATAAGAATCCAACGCCACTGTCGGCGCCCAATTTGGAGCTCAAACGAAGAAGTTATGGCTGAAATACTATCGGACCTGCATAAAATCCGAGATTAAATATTAACCCTACTTTGATTCAAAAATTAATGACCTTAGGGAATAAATTAAAATTCGAACCCTTCACATAATTGAAGTCCCATATCTTAAGTTTATTTGGTCTCAAGAATCGACTCAATCGGATCTCTACAGCTCCCGAATTTCGCAAATTACCGAACCATGTTCGGAAACTTTCTCAACTCACTTGATTAAAATCAATCACCTTCAATTCAATCTCCTAAAATTCATAATTCTTTACTAAAATGACATTAATTGTTTTAGGAATTCAACGCTTTAAGAATCAAATCAATCGGATGTCGGACGAAGGATTTATAAGCAAAAGATTACAAAAGGGTCGGAGTTTAAACCAAGTTACAAGACTTCAAATACATACTTATACTTGAATTTTCCAAAAATCATGTCTCTTAATCTCGAACTCAGAATTTGACGAATTTGGTGTCAATAAAAAGATCAAAGGAAGCTCTACAACTTCCCTGAAGAACAGAAAAATCTAATTGGCTTCCAAGGAAGTCAAATTTTCACTCAAAGATTCTGTCTTAATCAGCTTTTCTTAAACAACTTCCCAATTTCGAACGATCATAACTCCTAACTTCGATATCGAAAAATTACATACTTTATGGCGTCGGAAAGATCGAAATACAAGCTCCAACTTTCATTAAGACCACTTATTCTAATTCAGACTAAATCTATACGACGAGTGGCCTCAAAGTATAGCACATGCAAATATACACTTAGGTCATTTATACAAAACAAAGCTAGATCACTTAACTTCGGAAAATCATAACTCTCAATCTCGACATTGAAAAATAGCAAACTTTATGGCCACAGAAAACTCTCAACAAACACTACAAATTTTATGTAGATCATTTTTTCAAATTTTGACTAAATCAAAAGTCAACTGTCAATCCCAAAAGTCAAACTTCAAACAAATTTCATACTTAACTTTGACTGATCATAACTTCCACTCCCGATATCGAAAAATATCAAACTTTATAGCTACGGAAAGCTCTTGACAGGAGCTACAAGTTTCCTGAAGATCATTTCCTCAAATTTGGCTTAAATCAAAAAGTGAACTTTCTTAATTTTTCACATTCTCTTACTTTCTTTCTTTAGTTTTCTACTTCCATTTCATTCACCCATTCTCTTAAACTTTCATAACCTAAGCAAAACGAATCAAATGTCAAAACCATCAAAACGAATCAATTCTTTTTCTCATCAATTTTCTTTAAATATAAATTCATCTAATACACAAAACATACACTAAAACACTCATTCAAGTTCATTTAATATTTCTAAATTCTATTTAAAGATCGGGGTCTAACAAAACTGTTCCTGAAACTAATCCGTATTAACCGCCCTAGCCGCACAAATGTTCGACCTCTAACGATATCCACAGAATGAGTTGAGGGAACTCTGTAACTCTTATAGAGAGGGTTACGCAAGAAGTGCTAGCTCTATAGAGCTCAAGTCTATTTATAATAAGCTTTAGACATTTTAGTAATGTAATTAAAATTAAATTCTAATTTCAATTAAACTTTAATTAGAATCAAAAATAATTCCAATTGAGTACCAATTATGCCCATATAAGACTTAATATCTCATATTGATCCTTATTTATTAAATATCTCATATTTAATCATAACGTTTCTTAAACTTTACAATCAAGTTCAACTTGATTAAATTAACTTTGCTCTCTTCAACCCATTATATATGTAAGACTCATTAGGTTCCCAAATATGTTGGTAATGATTATAAAATCTAATTTTAATTTATAATTAAAATTAAATAAAATAAAACTCCTTTTAATTTATCTTTAATCCTCCAATTAAACAATTTATAATCATAAATCAAGATTAATGTCTAACAACGCATTATGACCACCCAAATATTTAAGAATGTCAAAGTAGTTTTGACTAACCTTTTTGTGCATAATTTTTTCGTATAATTCAATCCTTTCATCATACAATGTTTTGATTAGGCATAAAGCATGAAATTAATGTCTACTCTAGTTTGAGTCTAATTATATTAGTTCTCCACCATTAGCTATATTCAATTAACGACATTTGTAAACTATTTACTAAGCATCATTTCATCTTGGCCAAGGATTTCTTGAATTAATACTAATCGAGAACAATGAAACATTTTTCCTAATTATTTTATAGTGATAAATCCTATCTTGATCACTCAACTATCTCCATATAGTTCATACTACATACAATGACTATCGATTAAACGACTTATGATTAAATAGATCATAAGTGGTATCAAAACATAGCAATCCCTATATAAGATAATTTTAATGACCTCAAGTCAAAAGATCACTTATACAATCATCACAATGAAAATTCCATAGACATACAAGTGATGTTCCAAATGGATTTCTCATATCGGGTTTGTTAAGTGAACTTGTTCTCTAGCAAGCACCCACACATTTGTTTAAGTATCTCTATAATTTAGCCTATGAGATCGACCACTTCTTTCATAAGGAAAAACAAAATATATGCTAGTATTTTTATGTTATATTAATGTCCAATCTTAATACAACAATGACTAAGAACATTTAAAAATAATATATAAATGTAATATGAATCTCATAATTATAATCTCGTTATAATTTTATTTGCAATGTATAATTATTCTATGAACTTTATCATATACATCTAATCATGTACAAAAAAAATAATGCCTTTAAATAATTTGTTACTAAAATACAATCAAAGCGATTGACTGTAGGGCATAAAAACAACACTTGCTCCAAACAAATCATTGGATAATGTATGGGGACCATCATTTACACCCTCAATAAATCCTTAATTTGGTTGAACCCTTCTCTCCTGATGATTTTAGCCTTTTTGACAATCATTTTACATCCTCATCCTTTTGATAGTAGGAGACAAAATTGCACACAACTGATCGTAGATAGACTAACCCTTTTGATCTTCCATATGATTATGAGCTAGAGCCAAATGAAATGGTATGTTGTAGTTGTAGCTCTTATTGGATCGACAACCAATACCTTTTATCTCAATTGTTTGTGTGAGATAGTGTGAATCTTTTGTGGCTCATAACTTACTATTGCTTAGTGTAAGATAGCTCCATTTCACTTTTTATCATGATCTACTGACAAAATGGGCGAGACTTTCTTTTAGAATTCATCTACACTTCCATTGAGATTAAGTTTGCACCATTATGAACTGGATTACATTGTTCCATTATACTCAAGTGGCTCTATATAGAGATGGAGTCATTTCATTCTTCTTATTTATTAGCTGATAAATACATGATTACGTCAACATCAATATGTGATGATTCCAATCCCTGACATTAACATGGCATTTCAATGATACAAGACCTTTCTTTCAGTTTGGGAATTTATTTTGAACTTTTTTTCATATGCTAGTGTTGCATATGCATGGAAGGATGTTTTCATTTCTATGCCTTTTCTTTCATGAGATTCTAGATTACAGTATTGTTGAAATTTGATATTTTGGTTATGGGAGAAATGGAGAGATAAAATTTCATATTAAGGGTATACGTGAATGGTGGCTTGCTAAATTGGTTCTTGGCAATGTCAATAAAGCAAAATGCTTTCAAACACACACCAAAAGAGAAGACTAGAAAATTATAAACTAAGCATGTTTTAGGAGCTACCAAGTTACTAGTGTTTGAGAGAGAATTGTTATTTTAATAACCTTTGCTTCTTCACGCATGGCTTCACTCGGTTTTAACTTTGTGAACTTTTTCAATTCTTCGACATAAGCTCTTTGCAAAATATCCTATCTGCTAGCCATTAGCCTGCTAGTCTACTTCGTGATGTCACACAACTATGCTTTCCTCAAGAAATGATGACAACTTATGTTCTAAGAATACCACAAGGTACTTTCTTCTTAAATATTTTCTAAAGCCAAACGGGAGGCGTTGAGGACATTGTTATTAGGCCTCTATTGATCTATGGAAATACAAAGCATTTAGTTGAATGTTTAAGAAAAGATGTTGAAATATTATCCTTGCATTTGATAATTTGCTCATTCCATCTCATTCTCTTAGGTGTTTTAGCGTATATGGCAGGCGAAGCACATAATCCTCAGTTCACTTAAGTTTTGAGGTGGTTATTACGCATTGGGATTTTCTTAGCAATTGGAAAACCAATATGAAATGAAACCTAATAGAGCATAGCAAACTTACAGATACAATGAAGGTAAAATTTTTATTTTCATATTTAAACCACATGGAGAGAGGGAGTAGACGATGAGGGCAACGAGAAGTAAATAGAAGACAAAGGGAGGGTGACATGTTTAATGTTTAATGAAAATGGTGGTCCCACATTTATAAATAAATAATTTTTTATTTTTTAAAAAGTGAATCTCACCTTGCCACGTTAGCAATGACGTGATGTTAGAGCCTACAAAAAAGTAAAAAATTATTAAAAAAATTTGTCAGGACAACATTGACCTAACATTTAACTGATAGGGGTTAAAATTTCCATTATAGTAGGGTTAAATTTTAACGTTATCTAAATGTTAGGGTTATAATTGTTTGTTCTGAAATGTTAGGGTTAAACTTGTCGATTTGTATAAAACTTAGGGTCCAAGTGAAACATTAGATGACAAAAATATTAAATTATATACTATAACCATGTATAGACATATTGAGACAAACCACTTTGACATTCTTAGTATTTAGGTGGTTATGACGTTGTTAAATGTCAATCTTGATCCATAATTATAAGTTGTCTAATTAAAGAATTAAAGATAAAGTAAAAGAATTTTAAATTTGTCTTGTAGCACCCCACCCTTGCAAGACATGTACCCAACATCCTGAGTAATGTTCGAGTGCGAATCTTGCAACGGTGGCATGTTAGAACAGTCACAACACATTGAAAACTCAATACAAAATTCTCACATTTATTATACGCATATGTGGAAATCAGTAATCAAATCGGGATCATACTTTTAGTTCATAAAACTTTAAATCATAATCATCTTTACACTTTGATCAATCTCTTTTACAAAACATTTCCAAATTTCACCAGTTATTACACAGAGAAATATTTGAATACATATTGTATAGAAATCACAGAATATACAATGTTATACAAAAATAAGAAAATACAAATGTAGACTTAAACTGATCTCGATCTCTTTCTCTTACTTGAATATAGTTGGTATACTCTCGTTTGTCTAATGGGGTAATTTTCTGATCCTGAAAAATATTTGCAAATTTTTAGATAAGTTTTTGCGAACTTAGTGAGTGACCATCTTCGATGGCTCACTCAATCACATAACACATACAATTCACATCATATTGAGTCACATACATTACATGTTCACTTAAGCATGAATCACATTTAGAAAGCATTCAAACTATTAAAACATACATATCAATTTTATATGCAATGCATATGAGACTCAGTTCTAATTATTATTGTTGTGACCGAGTGCCTTTTTATCAAACCCACATCCCTTAATGGATATCGAGCTGGCCAATATCCTTTTTGGATATCGAGCTATATCGGATAATGTCCCATATCCCTGAATGGATACTGGATATATTCACAACAGAGCCAGAGGCTCTTATCACATTCTGAGCTTTAAGCTCTTTTTTGGTGGCGACTATAGTCATAACTGCCTTTATGTTTCATGATTTCGTGTAATGGAATGCATTACATTCACATATTTTTTGTCAGTCACATGATCTCACTTACACATTCTCATCGGACCTTGGTCTGACATTCAGAGATCACTTATTTCTTCCAATTCACATTTAATGAACACTTTTATTATTATTCATGCATTTATCAAACTCCTCGAACATTCAATGACTATAATCAAAACAATCATTCAAAACAATCACATTCTCAACTCATTTATAATCACACAATTAATAATATAAACAAATAAACAATAAAGTAAGACCATCTAGCTCTACTCACAGTATGCTCTAGATTAGCATTAGCTTCCATGATCTGAAAACGTTTGAATGCAAACGTTTATCCTATACATCCAAATTTTACAATATAAACATAGCACACACACACACATTAATAACTTTGCACAATTATAAGTAGTTATTTATGCATAAATATGGACTATATACAATGCATGCTCAATGACAATCCCGGATATATTATTAAACTTCATATCTTATGCTCATTTTCATTTCATAATTCAATCACTCTTCATTTCTTTTCTAGCATTACTTGCTCCTATTATCAAATTCTCATTCACTTAAACTTGATACACTTTACTGCTCTTCTTTGAATCATAACCTCAATCATGTGAATACCTTTATTCCCAAACAAACTCATACCTTTGATACTTTGATATCAATAATTCATTCATATAATATTATTCTAACATTACAAGGTCACACATTATCTAAACTCTCTTTTCTTCTTATAAATTTCTCTAAAGTTCCAGACCTTTGGGTTTATTTTCTATGACCAATTAGACAATTTAAATGAAGTAATTGGATAAAAATTTCTTTAAAATGTTTCCCCATTGTCTTAAGTTTCTAATGACACTAAAATCATTTAATTTGGTTTAGTATTTTGAAAGTTATACCCCAAACATTTTCGGATTGTTCTTATTCCAAAATAGTGCATTATACTCAACTTCCATTCAAAAATTGAAAGTCTTAGAGATTGAATTAAAATTAGACTTCTTATGTATTTTGTATTCCTATTTCTTTAGTTTACTCAAAATTAAAAATCATCTCATTTGGATGACTATAGAACAAGATATTGTTAAATTACCGAAGTATGTTCAGTAAAATATTCTAGTTTATACTATTCCAACAAACTCCCTCACTTTCATTCAACCAATATTTTTCAAATCAATTCAGAATGATACCAATTTTTATGGAATGGTAGAATAATGTGTTAGAAACCTATTGGTTCAAGAATCAAGTCATTTGGAGGTCTAAAAAAAGTTATGGTCAAAAGAAGCGTGGTTGTTTAGTTGTAAAATGACCTCAGGTATTAAAGAGCACAGTGTCACGATGTGACAATTAAAACCATGCTGGTCTAACAATTGACTCTCACAGGCGTGAGAGAGAAAAGTCATTAGTGTGAGAAATGTAAAATCACAGGAGTGAGGGAGAGTCACAGGCGTGAGAGAAGAAAAACACGAAGCGCGATCGCGACTTCCCAGTTGCTCACCCATAACTTTCAATCCAGAAATCCAAAAATTTCAAAATTTATATCATTAAAAATATAAAAGAAAGATCTAAAACTTTCATGAAAACAAGTTTGTGAAAATCTTCATAGATCAATACAGTTTAATCATGGAAGTTTCAGACCACATTTTTACCCCTTTTTCTCAACTTTTTCTTCATCATTTCCATCTAAATATTTTCATTCAATCTCTTTAAATTGATTTCAGATGGGTCAACTTCCATATAAAAATTGAAAGTCTTATGGATTGAATTAAAATTAGACGTCTTCATGTATTTTGTATTCCTATTTCTCTAGTTTACTAAAAATTAAAAATCATCTCAACCAATATTTTCAAATCAATTTAGAATGAAAGTTATGGAGGTCTAAAGAAAAAGTTATGGTCAAAAGAAGCAAGGTTGTTTAGTTGCAAAATGCCCTCGAGTATTAGAGAGCACAGTATCACGATGTGACAATTAAAACATGCTGGTCCAACAATCGATTCTCACCGGCATGAGAGAGAAAAGTCATCGGTGTGAGAAATGAAAAATCACAGGTGTGATAGAAGAAAAACACAAAACGCGATCGCGACTTCCCAATTGCTCACCCTCACTTCAAACCCCCATAACTTTCAATCCAGAAATCCAAAAATTTCAAAATTTACATCATTAAAAATCTAAAAGAAAGATCTACAACTTTCATGCAAACAAGTTTTTCAAATCTTCCTAGATCAATATAGTTTAATCATGGAAGTTTTAGACCACATTTTACCCCATTTTCTCAGCTTTTTCTTTATCATTTCTGTCTCAATATTATAATTCAATCTCTCTAAATTGATTTCAGATGGCTACGATATTTTTTTCGAAATCCAATGGTTTAAGTCCCATATCATTTGGAGGTCGAAAGAAGGAGATATATCCAAAAGATCAAAGGATGTTGCGTCAGCCTCCAACCTTATGCACGATCGCGAGTTGGCTATTGACTTTCAGAGTCACGATAGTGTTTTCTTCAGTCTTTAAAGTAAATTCACGGTCGTGCTAAAGGCCAATCGCGATTTCCTATCCTCTCTTCCCAAAAATGTAATCCAAACCTCTGCATTTTCTTTCTTCTTCTTTCTTTTCTTAAATTCTTATTTTCTTCCAAACCAACTTCCCTAACTCATCTTAACCACATTTTTGACTTCCGTGCAACCCAACACATTGAATACAGATCAAAAACAAGGAATTAACATCAAACATAAAAAAAACATAAATTCTCCACGTATGTCTTCATTTTTCTGCATTAGTTCATTTGTTTCTCTCCTTTCTCTCTATCTAACATTTCTAATTTGATTCTATTCTCATTTTCTCTTCATTTTTAACTCTTATTAAACTCAATATTCATAAACAAAATCCAAAACCCAGGTTTTCATAAAAGTCATCAAAAATAAAATAAAATCTATCCACGCATAACTCCACTTTACTACACTGTTTCACTCTCATTTTTCTGCACCTTCAACTTCTACGTTTTCTTCATTTCTTCCTCAAACTTTCATTTTAAATCATTCATTCTCCTTCTCAGACATCACCACATACTTGTTCCTTAATTCCAAATTCATTCTTTTATCATCTCTAAAAGTACTCAAAACTCACGTATAAAAGTGAAGAGAAAAAAAAACAGAGTATATATATGAATATCATCTTTCATAAATTTCTGCACTAATCTTATACACATTTTCATTGATCTTTCAACTCGAAAAATAATTTTAACACTATCTAACAACATATTGATCCTCAAATCCGAAAAATAAACTCATCCATATTTTCACTCCGTACACTATTTTCATAAAAAAAATGTCCATTTTTCTCATGTTCATGTAATGTCAATAAATCACCATTTTTGTTTCATAAAACAACAACTCTAAAAGATTTACACAATACTTACTTAATATAGCTCCAAAATCTTCAAAAATCAAGAAGCCCTAACTTTTATGCAACTCACGTACACCATTGTAGGAGTTGGCAAGTTTCAACTTTTCAAGAAACAAAGTTGAAGTAAGGAGTAGAAAAAGGATAGATGAGAAAAAGTTTTTCTTTGGTGAAGATTTGATGAAAAACCTTGTTTTAAGGAAAATCTTGAGGAAGAAGCTACGAGGAAGATGAAGACAAGACTACAGTGCTTGGTCTTTCAAAGTTAAGAAAACTTAACTTTAAAGTTGGACACTTGTCCACTTCTTAGGCTCTTAGCTAATTTCCTAACTAACTAGTTCTTATTGAGCTAGTTCCCTAACTCTCATCCTTTCATTCCAATTATCTCCAAAGTTCTCAACGTCATCTTCTCACAAATTTCTTTAATATCATTACACTCATTTCTATTTTTCATACATTAATTTGCTTGCCAAGTGGCATTTTTCCTAGTATAATAATATCCAACAATTTTTAAAATTATTCCTAAAATTAACCAAAATTCAAAATTAACAAATACACTCACCAATTAAATTTTCAATACAACTAATTCACAATTTTCAATAATATCACATCACAATTCAATTCTACCTGGAATGTCAATAAATGCATGTACAATCATTTTAAATGTGTGCAAAATATTCAAATTTACGTGTGTGTATGCTAACAATATGTATGAGCATAAAAAATGCAATTTTCTTAATCTCTTATTGATCTCCCATGTATCGTACTTTTGGGTTCTAACTTTTAATATGGCGATATGATGTTACATTTCTCTCCCTTAATAAATTTCATCCTCGAAATTCTTATCTGACTGATCAAAGAGGCAGGGGTATGTTTCCTCATATACTCCTCCGTTTCCCATTTAACTTTATCACCCGAGTAATTTCTTCCAATTGACCATAATCAATGTAATCAATCAATCCTCTAATTATTTCTTCAGATATTATACTATCTTAACTGTTTCCTCAATAATTCAGGTTACTCAAAATTTTTGACTTCGTAAGTCCACAATACATCTTTGTCAGATCATATCATTATTTCTTAACATACTCACATATCACACATTATAAGTCTGAGACATCCTTATTGATAATACAACTCATAATTTACTAGTCCTATGCTCTCAATAACTTCATGTGGACTAATACAATTCGAGCTTAGTTTATCCTTTTTCCTAATCTGAGCACATCTTGCCAAGGTGATACCCTTGGATGCATTTCATTTTCATTTTTTTCTGGTATTAATACACTTAACTCTTAGGTCTATCTCACTATATTCCATAACTTCGATGTTGATCCACCAAAATTCATTCGTCTTTCATAAGCCACTTAATTTATATTGTAGATTCATTTCACTCATCAATAGTACTGGAAGCAATTTTGGCCTTCAATCATTTTTAGGCTCTCTTCATTTCAATTAAGGTCAAATTGCTCTTTTTATCGTATAACGCCTCATATAGTATGCTAATGACATCACTGTGATAATGATTGATATGCTGAAAGTCAATTAAAACTATACATTGATCTTACATTCCTATGAACTCCAAAAATATAAGCTTTAAGCATATCTTCAACAGTTAGGACTATTGGCATTTCAAACATTTAGTTACTTGTTTCTACATCCTTAGCAGTAAAATAACATTTTTCCTATTCGGACTCAAAATTCAGATTCGTTTTCAATTCCTCACTAAGATTCATAATTTCTGAATCCTCAATTTGGGCTTTGTTAATCTTTTCTTGTGGGACTGATCTGAAATTCAATAGCTAATAATACTTTGATTTGCCTTAAAATTCAACTCGACATTCTATGCTCTTTATTACACTAGGTTTGGTAACCTCAATATCTAAATTTGTGTTATTTCGTTATTGAATTTTCTGTTCAATTCATCATATCATAACACTAGCTTTACTAGGAATTACCCATTTGTACATCATAATCTTCCTATAACTCTATCCATTGTCCCAATCTCATTTTCAATTCTTTTAGACTCAATAATTACCTTAAACTTTAATGATCTTTATAAATTCTGAAATGTTTTTGTATATATATAATGTCTCTAAAATTTCAAGCAATCACTATTGTAGCAAGCTTTAATTTATATATCAAATAATCAACCCATGAGACTTTAATATTTAATTATCTCCATGCATATGAAATCACTTTATTATGCTGCATTGGATTTTATCCTAATTTCTTATACAAACATCATTGTATACTACAAAATCTTCAAATCCAGATGATATAATTAATATCGGTGTTATAATTCGTCAAAATTATCTATATATATTACTTAGGGTTTCTCACTTCATAATTACCTCTATTTTCTTGAGTCTCCCAACATACTATGTTCAGATAATATACCACCAAACATTTTATTCAATCAAGCTAAGATTCACTCCTATTGAAATTGACATAGAATTGTTTCTACCTTCATTATATGTAGGATTTCCTTAAGTATTCAAAATATTCGTCTTAACTGTTCGAATATATTCAATATCTCATCTATAATCATCGTCACTAATTGATCTGATTTTCCTTGGATCACTTTAATCTTCAATTTCATGATATTGTCGGGGGCATTGTTACTCAAACAAATATAGCCAAAACTCTATGTGCCCATGATTAGTTCTCGTAATTCTTTAAGTAACTAATTCCTCAATGAGGTAATATTATCTCATGTTAATATCGGTTTCCCAATTAACTTATTTTCTTGAATGATTTTCTCCATTCATTCGATTTCCTCTAATTTTACATTGACTTGTTCTAATGTCTATTCATTTATACTAATTTCTACACACATTTCAATTTATTTGAAATTTTAATATCCTGTGTTGGTAACACATTCATCAGATCTGATTTGTATCTCTTATACTTAAGGTCACCTCAAATTCAAGAATCCATCACTTAGTTGGATACTTTACATCAACAAAATGCATACACTCTCAGTAGCATATTCTACCTCTTATGCTTGAGTCTAAATTAGGATTAAGACTCCAATATCATTTATAATTTATTCCTTCATTGATCATTTTTAAGAATAAACTATCTAGTCCGCTTGATCTAATTCAGTGGAATTCTTCTTTGAAAGAAGATTTCTTGTTACTATCATCTATACTGTTCATATAACCTTTATCAAACCACTGTTTCCATTATTACTTATCAGACATTCTTAGTACCTAAAAAAATCACCTTTTTATCATTTCTTACAATATTCTATTTACCAAAACTCAATGAGGTAGTAGACATGATTATTATCACATATTCCTAGGTGTGCATCTTCAAAGTCATCCCGTTCTATTTAGAGATTTATTTCCAACAATTCTCCAATTTACATCTTACAGTAGTAACACTTTGATTGTAATTGATCCTAGAAAATATTTCTCTTTTTATCCTTACCACAATCGAGGTTCCTCCCATTAACACATACTAACATCAACTTGACTCCAATTCTCCAGAATTTACCTCTTCCAGTGTTACATCATGTCTTAATGATTCAACTATCATATTGGGTGCATTAACTCTTCTCATTTGATTCATCATCTTTTCTTTATCTCATTTCTATCTCATCTTCCAATTGTCATTTATTTCATCTCCCATATATATATCCTCAATCAATTTAGAATTATTGATGCATAATCATTTTGAAATTCTGGTCTCATTTCCTCTAATATCTTCTTACAGTAGATTGTAATTCTTGTCACATTAATCAAATAACCATTTCAGTTCAAAATTCATCTTCTTAAGATCATAATAATTTTTGTTTTCATTACATTCTACTTGTACACTTTAATCTCATCATTTCTACTTATATTCCTATTTTCCTCAAACAACCTACGACAATACATTTACATCTTTATCACATTCAGGAATATATCACCACAATACAATATTGATGTCATATTTAATAATACATCCTCCAATACAATTGCATTGAATCATTATTTATCATATCTAACTATGTACTATTTTCACAACTTTCATTTTCTCATGTTTTTATAGAGCATCACTCTTCTCACTAATTCTATCAACTCAAACTCTTAACATATGCTTATACGTGTGACTCATACATATGTGACTTAGACTAGGGATAAGTTGCTACTGTCTGCTATAACATGACTAAAATGCATGTAACTTGACATATATTTCAAAAAACGCCCATGTAAGATACTAATTTTGGGCTCTAATACCAAAATATAGCACCCCATCCTCCCAAGACACGTACCCGATATTCTAAGTAAAGTTTGAGTGCGAATCCCACAAGGGTAGCATGCTAGAACAATCACAACACATTGAAAACTCAATACAAAATTTTCACATTTATTATACGCATATGCGGAAGTTAGTAATCAAATCGGGTTCATACTTCTAGTTCATAAAACTCTAAATCACAATCATGATTACACTTTGATCAATCTCTTTTACAAAACACTTCCAAATTTCACCAGTTATTATACACAGAAATATTTGAATACATATTGTATAGCAATTGTGGAATATACAATTTTATACAAAATAAGAAAATACAAATGCAAACATAAACTGATCCTGATCTTTATCTCTTACTTGAATGTAGTTGGTATACTCCCGTTTGTCTAACGACGTACTCTTTTGAGCCTAAAAAATATTTTCAAATTTTTGGGTGAGTTTTGTGAACTAAGTGAGTGACCATCCTCGATGGCTCACTCAATCACATAACATATACAATTCACATCACATTGAGTCATATACATTACACATTCACTTAAGTATGAATCACATTCAGAAAGCATTCAAACTATTAAAACATACATATCAAATTTATATGCAATGCATGTGAGACTCACTTCTAATTATTATTGTTGCGACCAAGTGTTTCTTTATCAAGTCCATATCCCTTAGTGGATACCAGGTTGGCCCATATGTCTTGTGGATACCAAGTTGTATTGAATAATGTCCTATATCCCTTAGTAGATACCAGGTACATTCACAACTGAGCCAGAGGCTCTTATCATATTATGAGTTTTAAGCTCTTTTTCGATGGCGACTCTGGTGATAATTTCCTTTATGTTTTATGCATTCGTGTAATGGAATGCATTACATTCACATTTTTTCAGTCAATCACATGATCTCACTTACACATTCTCATATACATTCCCATCGGACCTTGGTCCGACATTTAGAGATCACTTATTTTTTCCAATTTATATTCAATGAGCACTTTTATTATTATTCATGCATTTATCAAACTCCTTGGATATTTAATTCCTAGAATCAAAACAATCACATTCGCATCTCATTCATAATCACACAATTCATAATATAACAAACAAGCAATAAAGTAAGACCATCTAGGTCTACTCACAGTACACTCTAGATTAGCATTAGTTTCCATGGTTTGGAAATGTTTGAACGTGGACATTTATCCTACACATCCAAATTTTGCAATATACACATTACACACACACACACATTAATAACTTTGCACATTTATAAGCAATTATTTATGCACAAATTCATATATGGACTATGTACAATGCATGCTCAATGACAATCTCGGGTATATTATCAAACTTCATATCTTATTCTCATTTTCATTTAATAATTGAATCACTTATCATTTCTTTTCTAGCATTACTTGCTCTTATTATCAAATTCTCATTCACTTAAACTTGATACACTTTACTCCTCTTCTTTGAATCACAATCTCAATCATGTGAATAACTTTATTTGCAAACAAACTCATACCTTTGGTACTTTGATATCAATAATTCATTCGCTAATATTATAACAACATTACAAGATCACACATTATCCAAACTCTCCTTTCTTTTTATAAATTTGTCCAAATTTTCAAACCTTCAAGTCTATTTTCCATGATCAATTAGACAATTAAAACGAAGTAATTTGGTAACACTTTCTCATATAAAAATGTTCCCCATTGTCTTAAGTTTCTAATGACACCAAAAGCAGTCAATTTGGTTCCATATTTTGAAAGTTATACTCCAAACATTTTCAGATTGTTCTTATTCTGAAACAATGCATTATACTCAAATTCCATCTAAAAATTTAAAGTCCTAGAGACTGAATTAAAACTCAAATTCTGCATGTATTTTGTAGCCCTATTTCTCTATTTTACGTAAAATGAAAATTAATCTAATTTGGATCACTATAGAACAAGATACTGTTAAAATATCGAAGTATGTTCAGTAAAATATTCTAATTCATACTATTCCAACAGACTCCCTCACTTTCATTCAATCAATATTTTTAAAATCAATTCAGAATGCTACCAATTTTTATGTAGAGGTATAATATGTTAGAAATCGATTGGTTTAAGAATCAAGTCATTTGGAGGTTTAGAGAAAAAGTTATGATCAAAAGAAGCGAGACTGTTCAGTTGCAAAATGCCCTCAGGTATTAGAGAGCACAGTGTCACAATGTGACAATTAAAACCACACTGATCCAACAATCGACTCTCACAAGCATGAGAGAGAAAAGTCACAGGTGTGAGAAATGAAAAATCACGGGTGTGAGGGAGAGTCACAAACATGAGAAAAGAAAACAAGAGGGAGTCACGATCACATTTCGTTGCGATCGCGACTTCCCAGTTGCTCACCCTCACTTCGAACCCCCATAACTTTCAATCCAAAAATCCAAAATTTTCAAATTTTATATCCTTAAAAATCTAAAAGAAAGATATACAACTTTCATGCAGACAAGTTTGTCAAAATCTTCATAGATCAATACAGTTTAATCATGAAATTTTCAGACCACATTTTACCCCTTTTTCTTAGCTTTTTTGTCATCATTTCCATCTCAATATTATCATTCAATCTCTCTCAATTGATTTCATATGGATATGATTATTGATGGAGATGTAAATCAATGTGTTACGAATCCAATGGTTTAAGTCCCATGTCATTTGGAGGTCGAAAGAAGGAGATATAGCCAAAAGATCGAAGGATAGTGGGTCAGCCTCAAACCTTGGAAGTCGCGATTGTGACATGATCATGAGTCTTCAGTCTTTAAAGGATATTCAAGATTGTGTTAAAGCACGATCGCGATTTCCTATCCTCTCTTCCCAAAAATGTAATCCGAACCTTTGCATTTTTTTCTTCTTCTTTCTTTTCTTAAATTCTTACTTTTCTTCCAAACTAACTTCCTTAACTCATCTTAAACCACATTTTTGACTTCTATGCAACCCAACACATTCAAATACAGATCAAAAACAAAGAATTAACATCAAACATCAAAAACCAGAAATTCTCTAGGTATGTCTTCATTTTTCTGTATTGGTTCATTTGTTTCTCTCCTTTCTCTCTATCTAACATTTCTAATTTGATTCTATTCTCATTTTCTTTTCATTTTCGAGACTTATTATACTCAACATTCATAAACAAAATCCAAAACCCAAGTTTTCATAAAAGTCATCAAAAACAGAAAAATCCACCCATGCATAACTCCACTTTACCATACTGTTTCACTCTCATTTTTCTACACCTTCAACTTCTGCATTTTTTTCATTTCTTCCTCAAACTTTCATTTTAAATCATTCATTCTCATTCCAAGACATCACCACTTACTTATTCCTTAACTCCAAATACATTCTTTTATCATCTCTAAAAATACTCAAAACTCACGTATAACAGTGAAGAGAAAAAAGAACAGAGTATATATATGAATATCATCTTTCATAAATTTTCTCACTAATCACATACAAATTTTCATTGCTCTTTCAACTCCAAAAATCATTTTCACACTATCTAAGAACATATTGATCCTCAAATCTGAAAAGTCAACACATTCATATTTTCATTCCATACACGATTTTCATAAAAAAAAATGTCCATTTTTCTCATGTTCTTGTAATGTCAATAAATCACTATTTTTGTTTCATAAAACAACAACTCTAAAAGATTTACACAATACTTACCTAATATAGCTCCAAAATCTTCAAAAATAAAAAAGCCCTAACTTTCATGCAACTCATGAACACCATTGTAGGAGTTACTTTCAAGAAAGAAAACTGAAGTAGGGAGTAGAGAAAGGATAGATGAGAACAAGGTTTTTCTTTGGTGAAGATTTGATGAAAAACTTTGTGTTAAAAAAAATCTTAAGGAAGAAGCTACAAGGATGATGAAGACAAGACTATAGACTTGGTCTTTCAAACTTAAGAAAACTTAACTTTAAACTTGGACACTTGTCAACTTCTTAAGCTCTAAGCTAATTTCCTAACTAACTAGTTCTTATTAAACTAGTTCCCTAACTCTCATCCTTTCATTCCAATTATCTCTAAATTTCTCAACGTCATCTTCTCACAAATTTCTTTAAAATCATTACACTCATTTTTATTTTCCATACATCAATTTACTTGCTAAGCGGCATTTTTCCTAGTACAATAATATCCAACATATTCATAATTATTCCTAAAGTTTACCAAAATTCAAAATTAACAAATGCACTCACCAATTAAATTTTCTATACAACTAATTCACAATTCTCAATAATATCACATCATAATTGAATTATACCAGGAATGTCAATGAATGCATGTACAGTCATTTTAAATGTGTGCAAAATATTCAAATTTACGTGCGTGTATGCTAACAATATGCATGAGCATAAAAATGTATTTTTTAATCTCTTATTGATCTCCCATGTATCGTACTTTTAGATTCTAACTCTTAATATGGGAATGAGATGTTACATTTCATACTTATTACCCATATTGGTCGGAGAGGCGAACGATGCATACCTTATAAGGTTATGGCAACCTTTCCCTCACAGACGTGTTTTCCATGCCCTAACGCACCGAATCCCTTCAGAACTTTGAAGTTAAATGTACTTGGCAAGAGTAGTACTAAAATGAGTGACCTCTTGGGAAGTCATGCAGGAGTAGTGTCCAAAAGAGGCCTACAGGCTGAAAAAACAAAATCGTGCAGGTCGAGAGCACTAAGAATTTGGCCCAAAGTAGACAATATCTATGAGCCGGTGGTCTGGGCTGTTACATTTGGTGTCAAAGCCAATACTCGGATGGTATGCCAGCAAGGACACTGAGCACCAAAAAGGGTGGATACTTGTTATCCCATATCGTTTAGAGAGGCGAACGAAGCATGCCTTATAAAGCTGTGGCAACCTCTCCCTCGTAGATGCATTTTCTATGCCCTAACATTCCGAATCCTATCAGAACTCTGAAATTAAATATGTTTGGGCAAGAGTAATATCAGGATGGGTGATCTCCTAGGAAGTCCTGCAGGAGTAGTATCTAAAAGAGGCCTACACGTTAGAATAACAAAACCATGCAGGTCGGGAGCACTAAGGCTTTGGCCTAAAGCGAACAATATCTGCGAGCGGGTTGTAGGAAAATCCCGGTGTGTGTATCACATGCACACGGTGCGGAAAAAAAAATTGTTCCGGGACCTTCCTAAAAGCCAGGATCCATGTTTCTATATAACGATGTCAAACCATAACGACTAAAAGAGATCGTCTCTAACGGTATCCACGCAGAGGTCGGAGAACCTAATCGAGGCAAACCCTTTGACCCGAGAATAGCTAGAATAAAGTGAAGACTGCTAGATCTTACCTTATTCTTGGAGAGCTAAAGAGAAGGCGATGGAGGAGAAGCTTGGAGAAGAAGATGAAGCCTTGAAGGAAGATGGTGAAGAGTGAAAGCTTAGGATTTTAAAAACCCTTTTTCAAAACCCACGATCATCATCCACTTTTTTTGGTCTTCAAATAGATTTTTCCTTCTCATGGCCACTTGTCACACACGATGATCACCTTCATTTGTCCTTTAGTTCATTTTGTCTTTAACCATTTAAAGACATTAATGGCTAAAGAAATGATCATCATTTGGTCTTCTCTCCTCCTTTCACGTTAGTCATATATATATATATATATATTAATTACTTAATTAATTAATAAGATATATATATATAAATGCTGAAGTGGTCCAGTCACACTGGGGTCGGTCCTACCGGGTCCCGGTATGGAAAAAAAACACCGGAAACCTGTTTCAGTAATATCGATGTCGCGATCTCATCAGGACATATCCCAATCTCATCGGGATCCATTTAGTCCTATTGCTCTCCATATATTGGATCTCTATCCAAAACTATTTTACGAATTCTCCGAATCACTCTTATGCGTGTGACCCATTAGGTTCCCGGTTATGTTGGCCACTTAGATTAACACTTAATCCAACCAAGTCATGAGCGGTATCTAGCAACACATCATGACCCCCAATTGACCGGAAAGTAATTGGTTTGACGAATGAACCTATGTTCATCACGAACCATATCACGAACCTTTCCATAGACAATTACTGTGTAATTTGTCCTTTCACCATGCTATACCTCACTTGGTTATGAGTATGGGCAAAGTGTCAACTCTTACTAGACTGAGTATGTCAAATCTAGTCCAAGTGATATCAGTTCTTGTCCTGGGACTCATTACTTTATATGTCACTGAAGACATTCTTCATGACATATGAACTCCGGCCAGAGATTTCCAAGTAATGACCCTGACAAGAGGCCATGGGTATCATCTTTTGTTATTAGAGAAGTGATGAATCCTTTATTGGCTACTCAATTACCTTCGAATACCTCAAACTGTACCCAATCACCACCCTATGAGCGACCTGTGTAAGGCAACAAGGAATGGAGTCAAAGCACAGAATCAGTATCTAAGATATCCTTGAGTACCTCAAGTCTAATGATATTTACACCATTGCTATGATGAGATTATCACTGACATTAGAATAGGACATCCATGTGATGATCTCATAGCAGGTCATCCAATGTACTTACTACCTCTAGTAAGCATTCACATCTCAACCCTAAACATCTCATATTTACGCTTTACGAGATCCACCGCTTGATCAAATCAAGGAGCTTGACATGTGCTAGTCTCTCGGATTAACGATGTCCAGCCAAAGAATCCTATGACTAGGGATAATTTAGATACTGACATAATTGCACATGATAGGAATCTCAGTAGTATGATCACATCATAATTTCCTTCATGCTATGTCATATATCATGGACTTCATTAATTTGCTTATAGATCAATATCAATTCATAAATAATGAACATCAAATTAATGAAATATGTCTTTCTTTATTTATTCATAAAGTCTGTACATAATTTTGTACAAAACGCGCTAAAGGCGATTGCCTTTAGGGCACTACTCTAACAAAATCTCCCACTTGATCTAAAGCCAATCACCTTGGTATCTAATACCATAGGCGAGTACATGAGAATCAAAGCTCTTCTGTGATAATGGCTTCGTCAACGGATCAGCAATATTTTACTCGGTGGGAATTCTCTCTATCAGCACATCATCTCGACCAATGATCTCCCTAATCAGATGATATCTACGGAGTACGTGTTTGGATCGTTGATGAGACCTTGGTTCCTTCGCTTGCGCAATAGCCCCATTGTTGTCACAATATAACTGTATGGGCCCATCACAGCTTGGAACTACACCAAGTTCAGTAATGAACTTTGTGATCCAAACTGCTTCCTTTGTTGCGTCTGAAGTGGCAATGTACTCTGCCTCGGTTGTTGAATCGACAGTTGTCTCATGTTTGGAACTCTTCCAACTGACCGCGCCGCCGTTCAGTGTGAATATATAACCTGATTGGGATTTTGAATCATCCTTATTAGATTAAAAACTAGCATCTGTATACCCGCTCACTTGGAGATTTCCATCTCCATATATCAAGAAAACATCCTTAGTCCTTCGCAAGTACTTGAGGATATTCTTGACAGCCACCCAGTGACCCTCACCAGGATCCGATTGGTATCTGCTCATAACACTTAGAGCATATGATACATCGGGTCTCGTACATAGCATAGCATACATGATAGATCCTACTGCAGATGCATACGGGATCATATTCATGCGCATCCTCTCATCTTGTGTCTTAGGACACATAGATTTTGAGAATGTTATCCCATGAGTCATGGGAAGGTACCCTCTCTTGGATTGTTCCATGCTAAATCTCTTTAACATCTTGTCTATGTACGTTGACTGTGAAAGACCAAGCAATCTTTTTGATCTATCTCTATAAATCTTTATCTCAAGGATATAAGTTGCTTCACCAAGGTCTTTCATGACAAATTGTTTGGATAACCAAATCTTCACAGATTGTAGCATAGAGACATCGTTTCCTAGTAATAATATGTCATCTACATATAGCACAAGGAATACGATTGCAATCCCACTAACCTTCTTATACACACAGTGTTCATCTGGATTTTGTGAGAAACCAAACTCTTTGATTACCTCATCAAAATGGATATTCCAACTCCTGGATGCTTGTTTCAATCCATAGATAAATTTCTGAAGCTTGCATACCTTTTCGCCATCATAGAACTTGAAGCCCTCTGGTTGTGTCATATACACATCCTCAGCTAGATTTCCATTTAGGAAAGTTGTCTTCACATCCATTTTCCATATCTCATAATCATAATGACTGGCAATGGCTAGGAGTATCCTAATGGATTTAAGCATTGCTACTGGGCTGAAGGTCTCGTCGTAGTCAATTCCTTGTCTTTGACGAAAACCTTTAGCCACAAGCCTTGCTTTATAGGTAATCACATTACCATCCATGTCGGTTTTCTTTTTGAAAACCCATTTACACCCTATGGGTTTTATTCCTTCGGGTGCCTCAACTAAAGTCCATACTTGGTTTTCATACATGGAATCCATTTCAGCCTTCATGGCATGAAGTCATTTCTCAGACTCCGAACTCTTCAGAACCTCTTCATAGGTGGTAGGCTCATTATCTTCTATGAGCAATACGTCATTCTGTTCATTCACAAGAAATCCATATCTCTTGGGAACAGAGCGTATCCTACGTGAGCTACGAATTTCATGTGTTGTAGAAGGTTGAACTGTTACTTCATCTGTATGAGTCACAGCTTGAGTTCAGCGATTGATCTGCGTCTGTTCGAGCATCTTGAACTTCTTCAAGTTCAATTTTGCTCCCACTGTCTTCTTGTAAAAGAAACTCTTTCTCTAAAATGATAGCATGCTTTGAAACAAACACCTTTTGTTCCTCAGCAAGGTAGAATTGATATCTCATTGTTTCGTTAGGATATCCTACAAACAAACACTTGTCAGACTTTGCATCAAGTTTATCCGACATTACTAAAAATGACCTTGGGTTTACCCAACAAGCCACCTTAGGTCAATCGGTAGGTATCGGTCATACCAATTGCATCATAGATATCCGACATTACTAAGAATGACCTTGGGTTTACCCAACAAGCCACCTTAGATCAATCGGCAGGTATCGGTCATACCAGTTACATCACAGGTGCAATTATCGACTAGTGCTATCAAATCGTAATGTATGCACACACATTGGGTTATCAACTCTTGATGCGCATATATCTAATGTACACTACCCAATTTTGCCTCTGTCTACGTTGACCTTGAGTTTACTCAACAAATCAACGTTTCTAGTGAAAACCGGCCCATTAATCCAAAAATCTTATTTCCATGATTCGAACATATCCGTATAAAGTGAGCTTGGGTTTACCCAACAACCCGAACTCTATAAGAACTCTGGTTCTCCCCATATTAATGGAAGGCGTTAGTTTTCATATTATGTGTGAGGGATTTCAAACTCTGGTCTCATCCAAGCTGTAGGATTATAGTCACAATGACTATATGGAATGATTTAGGGCATTTGATCAATCACATTGAGTCTATACCTGTAATCATCCATCATCCCACCTAAGCATGTTGTAAGTCGACTTACCTGAGAATGCAAGTCGACTTATGCATGTGTAAGTCGACTTAGACTACTGTGCACGAGCAAGTCGACTTGTGCATATGTAAGTCGACCTACCTGACTACTGTGCACGAGCAAGTCGACTTGTGCATGTGTAAGTCGACTTACCTGACTACTGTGCACGAGCAAGTCGACTTATGCATGTGTAAGTCGACTTACCCAAGAATGCAAGTCGACTTATGCATGTGTAAGTCGACTTATATTTAGAAGTGCTCTCTAATCGACTAATTTCTCAATCCGTGCAGTTCTAATTCACAATACCAAGTGTAATATACTTTACTTTGATGTACCAATGAAACACTTTCATTGTATCATGCTTACCATATATAATCATATTATACATGAAAAACTTGAAATTGATTAATACACTATTATTCACTTAGATTTCCAAATAATTTGAGAATACCAAATTATCTTCCTAAGTATCTCTAGGTAGTCTACACTTTATCAAGACTACTTCGGCACTTGTCACAAAATTGGTGACGGCTAAAACAATCAAGACAAGGAAATATACTAACGAGACGCTAATGAGACACATTTGACATCCGAAAATTTTTGGAAACCCAATTTCAAGAAAATCAGTTTGGAAAGCATACAAAATCAATGTAACATATTTTTAATCACATTAAAAATGATCCAAGGCATTGGAACCGAAAAATACACAATCAGACATTCCAAACAATACAGTTCCAGCAACTTTCTCAAAACTGCCAAGCTCTGTTTTTTGCTTGGAAAAATAATTGAAAATATTTCAATAAATTCTGAGAAAATTTAAGAGGTTACAACATGTTCACAAAATGCTCCATAAATTTTTCCAGGATTTATTTCCAATAAAAACTCAACCAGACTCAGCAACAAAGCCAATGTTGAATCTGTGTTCCTCAACACAGATATTCCCAGCAGCACACGATAAATTCTCAAATAAATAGTAAATCACCTTGAAAACATTTTTCCATCCTCATAGAAATTTATAAACATCATAGAGACATGTCGGTGAAAGAAAAATCCGAAAAAAAAAATTTCTACAATTTATTCTCGAATTTACAAGTATGCCTGTTCAAGGAATGTGCATAAACACAGCAACCAGAACATTAGGGAATAAATTAGCAAAACCATATCAAATCACATTGATAAATTCTTTCCTTCCACAAACATATTCAACAACATCTTATGAGCACATCTGGGGAAGAAAACTTCGAAAACAAGGTTTCTATACTGATTTCGAATTTAACACAGTCAACATGCATCATCGTCACAACCAATAGGCAGCTCCAACCTTGTTATGATTTCTTCGTTATATACGACACAAGTGGCTCTGATACCACTGGAGGAAAATCCCGGTGTGTGCATCACATGCACACGGTGCGGAAAACAAAAATTTTTATTCCGGGACCTTCCCGAAAGCCAGGATCTATGTGTCTATATAACGATGTCAAACCATAATGACCAAAAGAGATCGTCTCTAACGGTATCCACGCAGAGGTCGGAAAACCTAACCGGGGCAAACCCTTTGACCTGGAAATAGCTAGAATAAAGTGAAGACTGCTAGATCTTACCTTATTCTTGGAGAGCTAAAGAGAAGACGATGGAGAAGAAGCTTGAAGAAGAAGATGAAGCCTTGAAGGAAGACGGTGAAGAGTGAAAGCTTAGGATTTAAAAAACCCTTTTTCAAAACCCACAATCATCATCCACTTTTTTTGGTCTTCAAATAGATTTTTCCTTCTCATGGCCACTTGTCACACACGATGATCACCTTCATTTGTCCTTTAGTTCATTTTGTCTTTAACCATTTAAAGACATTAATGGCTAAAGAAATGATCATCATTTGGTCTTCTCTCCTCCTTCCACGTTAGTCATATATATATATATATATATATTACTTAATTAATTAATAAGATATGTATATATATATATAAATGCTGAAGTGGTCCAGTCACACTAGGGTCAGTCCTACCGGGTCCCGGTATGGAAAAAAAACACCAGAAACCTGTTTCAGTAATATCGATGTCACGATCTCATCGGGACATATCCCAATCTCATCAGGATCCATTTAGTCCGATTGCTCTCCATATATTGGATCTTTGTCCAAAACTATTTTACGAATTCTCCGAATCACTCTTATGCGTGTGACCCATTAGGTTTCCGGTTATGTTGGCCACTTAGATTAACACTTAATCCAAGCAAGTCATGAGCGGTATCTAGCAATAAATCATGACCCCCAATTGACCGAAAAGTAATTGGTTTGACGAATGAACCTATGTTCATCACGAACCATATCACGAACCTTTTCATAGATAATTACTGTGCAATTCGTCCTTTCACCAAGCTATACCCCACTTGGTTATGAGTATGGGCAAAGTGTCAACTCTTACTAGACTGAGTACGTCAAATCTAGTCCAAGTGATATCAGTTCTTGTCCTGGGACTCATTACTTTATATGTCACTGAAGACACTCTTCATGACATATGAATTCCGGCCAGAGATTTCCAAGTAATGACCCTGACAAGAGGCCATGGGTATCATCTTTTGCTATTACAGAAGTGATGAATCCTTTATTGGCTACTCAATTACCTTCGAATATCTCAAACTGTACCCAATCACCACCCTATGAGCGACCTGTGTAAGGCAACAAGGAATGGAGTCAAAGCACAGAATCAGTATCCAAGATATCCTTGAATACCTCAAGTCTAAGGATATTTGCACTATTGCTATGATGAGATTATCAATGACATTAGAATAGGACATCCATGTGATGATCTCATAGCAGGTCATCCAATGTACTTACTACCTCTAGTAAGCATTCACATCTCAACCCTAAACATCTCATATTTACAGTTTCTGAGATCCACTGCTTGATCAAATCAAGGAGCTTGACATGTGCTAGTCTCTCCGGATTAACGATGTCCAGTTTCAATAATCCTATGACTAGGGATAATTTAGATACTGACATAATTGCACATGATAGGAATCTCAGTAGTATGATCACAGCATAATTTCCTTCATGCTATGTCATATATCATGGACTTCATTAATTTGCTTATAGATCAATATCAATTCATAAAAAATGAACATCAAATTAATGAAATATGCCTTTCTTTATTTATTCATAAAGTCTGTACACAACTTTGTACAAAACGAGCTAAAGGCGATTGCCTTTAGGGCACTACTCTAACACGGGTGGTCTGGGCTATTACATGTCTAATTCTATTTATGAATTAAAAGTATAATTTATAGTAATTATGTACATATTAGGAATTTAACTGGATACATAAAGAATAGTTTAAAACTTAATTTAAATTAAGTTGGACTTAATAGTGAAATTTGAGAAACTTTAGGGATAAAATATTAGATTTTGATTTTATTAAAGCGTAATTAAAGATTTTGTTTGAATATAATTAGGAGATTAAATTTTAAATGAAATAAAAACCTAATGTTTTTTAGTAAATAGGAAATAAACGTAAGAGAGCTAACACTCTTACTTATTTCTTCTCAAATGTTGAGTTCTTTTTCTCTGTTATGTAGATACTGTTAGAGGTTCGATGTTTAGACAACACGTGGTTGACACTTCATGAAAAGGTTTCAATAGAAATTCATAAAAGATGTGATTTTATTACTTTTATAAATCAAGTTTTTCAAGTTATTCAAATAATGAAATTTGATAAAAAAAAGTTATAAAATTTTTATTTTTCATTGCACTCGTAATTGAATAACAGTTGACTTCTCGATAACATATTAAGGGCCCATAAAACTCCAAATTGGTCAAGTTTGTTAACTCTCACCTTTGCCTCTACATGAACAAGGTGAAGGGGATATTCAACTTAATGTTACACATCATACACACATATGTACACACACACACACACACACACACACACACTATTGGATCCCAGCTTTTCTTGGAAGTTAGAACTATTAAATGAGAAATTGTTGAGGATTAGTCATGTGTAAAGAAAATAAGAATTCTTGAATTTGAAAAGAAGTAGAAAAGATGGTTTAGGTACAAGATGGGCTATATGTGAAATGTTAGTTAAAAGCTGGAAAATGTAGTTGAAACATATTTATTGAGTATGTATCGGTGTTTTAGCCATAACTTTTTTTTTCTAGTTATCCAAATGAGATTATTATTAATTTGGATTAAACTAGAGAAATAGGGCTACAAATTGTCTGATGACATCGAGTTTTAATTCAATCTTTAAGAATTTTAATTTATGAATGAAAGTTGAGTACATAATATTGTTTTAGTATAATAACAGTTTGGAAATCTTTGGGGTATAACTTTCAAATTTCTAAACCAAATTTGATAATTTTGGTGTCATTAGAAAATTAATACAATGAGGAACATTTTTCTATAAGGAAGTATTATCAAATTCCTTCAATTTTTCCATGATCATTAGTTAAGGAGTTAAAAGCATAAAATGTTAGTTTTAATAGACATAAGGGGTAAAATGGGAAGGACAAAGTAAATGAAGGGAAAGATGGGAAAAAGACCAAATAAATGGTCTTGAAGTAACAAAGAAGAAGGGAAAAACGTGGAGAGAAGAGAGAAGTGTTGTGAGAAGCCGAAAAGAGGAGAAAAATGTGAAAGAAGAGAGGAGAAGAAGAAGAATTGTGGAAGCTAGGGAAGAAGAAGGGAAAATCGTGAGAGAGAAAGAAAGAAGAAGGAAAAAGAAGAGGAAATCATCTTGTCAAGGTAAGTTCATCTTTTTCTTCTTGCTTTGTTAGAGAAGGAGTTAGAGAGAGAAAGGGGTTTTGTGTAGAAAATGAAAGGTTTGTGTTGGAAGAAGATGAGTTAAGAGAACCCATTCAATTTTAGGGTTTCTAAACTAGGTTTTAGCTTTTCTAACCTAGATGGACTATGGGTAGGTTAGATTTGAGCTTGATTTGTGTTTATTGCACTTTTTTGATTATGGAAGTTTTAAGGGGAATTCCATATAAATATGGATTGAATGAGAATTTTGGTTATATTAGGAAATCAAAAAAATCCTATTCAAGAGCAAGAGGAAGGGTACAATTGAATTTGGATTTTCAAGCGAAATAAGGTGAGTAATTTATTTATAGTTGTTGTGTAATATGAGTAAAATGCCTTGTATGTGTATTGTGTACTAAAATGGCTTGTTTTGAAATGTTGTGATGTGGAAAATGCATTATGATGTATGACATTTTGATATAATTGAATGGTGAGTGTGATCATCTTATGCCTTGGAATTGTATCATGGCATTTTGATTAAATGGAAAGAAGAAAAAGCATGAGAATATGAATTTGTGATAAATATGTCCTTTTGTATGGGCAAGAGAGGAACCGTTTCGTAGTCACTTGAATGTCGACATAAAAGCTTCTCTCATCTGCCCACTTGTGACATATGAGGTCCAAAAAGTGGACTCGTTTCGTTCATTATGTAAACCTCGGTTTCTCTGTTTTGATCCACGGAACCCTCAAGCCATTTGTTTGTGCATTTGCATTTTGATATATTAAGTTATGATGCAATTTGTGTGTTATGATTGATGATAAATTTCATCCAATACATTTTATGTGATGATATATTGAACCATAAGTTGTGAATTGGAATTATGAATGTTGAACTTAGATTGCTAGATTAAGATAAGACGAGTATGCCTATATGAATTGACGCATATATGTTTGATTGTGTGGCTCATTGCCAATAGATATAAATATATTAGCCATTAAGTTGTATAGCTCAACCCATCATTTTTTCTCCTTAGGTGCAGAATGAGAAGGTTAGTGATCCTTGCAAGGTAATTAGACAAACTCCAAGATAGTTAACTTTTGCACTAAGCTAGTTCGAACAGTATTGGATAGCTTATTAAGCATGACAAACATTGAGCATCCACTTGTATTTGTATTAAGTTAGTAATGTGTATATTGATATGTAAATAAAGCTTGTTCAAATATTTACTTTGCTTAGCAATGAGAATGAGAAATTGAGGATTTCCTTTTATGTATGATTATGTTATTTTACAGGTTGAGTATGATGGTTATAGAAGTGGAATGTGTATGTGCATATTCTTCTTTGATGAGATTGCAAATTGTTGTTAGTTTTAAAATAACATGTTAGAGATTTGGAAAGGTTGTATGGAATGAATCATTTGAGGTGAGATTCAAGAGTTTAACGAAAAGTATTTAGTAGTTGAATTGATATGAATAGATATTGCATTTTGCAAGTTCATAGGTGTGGAAATTGTGTTCTGAACTCAAGGAAAAAACTGTATCGACTAAGGTGGAATTAGCCAAAGTGGTCTTCATGAAAGTTGTAGCCTATCCTTATAGCTTTCCAATGATATAAAGTATGAAATTTTTGGACATCAGAGTTAAGGGATATAATCATTATAAGTGGTTATGCTGCATAGGAGATAGGTACATAACAGCTATAGTAATTATGAGAATTTGTTATATGTGATGAGTCATTTGAGTTGAGATTTGGAAGTTTAATGCAATCAAATTAGTAGTTAAATGTTTAAGGAGTGATATTGCATTAGAAGAAGTGATGAGTGAAAGTGTTGTTAGAATGGGTGTAGGAACCATTGGAGATGCTTTGGAGGGAGTTTTGTATGACATATGTCCATTAGACGGACTTTAGGTCCGTTAAACAGACCTTCTTGGGTGTAAAAATGCCCCCATCCCAGTGAATGTCCATTAAACGGACCTTCTCAGGTCTGGAAAACACTCCTAAGCCCGTTTATGCCCATTAGGTGGACATGTATGTGTGTTTAACGGATATACATGGGACAACTACAGTAAATCAACAATTTTGACCCTCTAGATGGCAAAATCTCTCTTTGGGATCTTCATAAAAGTTGTAGATCTCAAAGTTCTCTTTGAAAATATCATAAAATAACCTTAATCCAATGCCTATAGTGAAATTTATGTCAATTTTTCCAAGATAGGTACAATATGATTGAGGATATAGTCATGGTTGATTCTTTTGGCCATAACTTTATCATCCGACCTCCAAATGAAGTGATTCTTGAACCAATAGATTCCTAACACATTTTTCTATTTCTTCATAGGAATTGGTATCCATTGGTGTTTATTTAAAAAATATTGATGGAGAGAAAGTGAGGAAATTGATTGGAAGAGCAGGAATTGGTTGTTTATTAAACATACTTCGGTATTTTGACCATATCTTAATCAATAGAGCTCTGAATAAGATGGTTCTTGTTTTAAAACCAATTAGAGACATGGAGCTACAATTGTTCAGAAGAAGTCAATTTGTGATTCTGCTGTGTGGGCTCATCTTTGTGGTTGAGATGTTATGAGAATGATGGCTAAAGAGATTTCATGGAAATAACCCTGTAGGGAAATACGCTCGTGTCTTATGATATTCGGATCGATAGTTGGGCTTTGCAAACAGGGCCCAACACACGCACACACACAAATATAATAAACATATTTCCATATACACATTTTTTATCACATGATTTGAAAATAATATTGAAATTTATGATAAAAATAATTATAAAATAAAAATAAAAGATTATAAAGCATTATTGACTTTATATGATACAAAGGCACCATATAAACTGTTGGGACTCGATTTTGGAATCGGACCCCAACCGAGAAACGGAAATCACAAAATCGGAAAACAAAGTGGCGGAAACGAATCACACTTATCTCAAAACCGAAAGTGGCCAAAAAAAAGGCTAAACACAAATCGGATCAAAAGGCGAAAGAATCGAAAATTAATCGAATTCTTAATGAGCCATAGAAAAATCGAAGGGCTCGGATTAAAAAAATTTCAGAAACAAAGAAACAAAATGGATCAATCAACTGAATGTTCAAATTTCGACATCCGAGAACAAATATTTTAGAAAAAACATCGCGTTGGAAACCCCTAAGGTATTTAATCTAAGCTACTCAAATCCGGTAAAAAAAAATTTATCTTTCATTTTTCACCATTCTGCTCAATAGCGTGCCCACGTTTCAAAAGCATGCCCATGTTTCAAAACAATACCAAATTCTAAATGGAATTTAACAATTCCCCAACCTCAATTTCATTTCATTCTATCTTATACATTCATTCCTCATCTTTTAAACAAAACATATATCTTATTCGTATTTTTTCCATAAAAACTCTCACATGATTTATACACAATCATGCCATACATAATAAGCACTTCTATATTCCAAAACCATCAACACAATCATTACCATATCGGACCTCTTGTCCGGAACCCAAATCACATTCAATCACATTCATCCATATCCAAGTCACATTCATATCTCAATTCAATACACAAATTTATAAATCATACACATCATGAAATAAAAGCTTACAGAACATTAATGGCACTTCAAGCCATGTACAAAACCAATATCAATAATCCGAAAATACAAAATATACAACTCTTGAATACACTAACATCTTACTTTTACAAAAATCTAACTTCAAATTTATCATAAACAAACATAACGGAAAAACGTCTTGACTTTCTTTCATCCGATCTCCTTGAAACCTGGAGATGGGGATGAAAGGGGTGAGCTTTACAGCTCGCGGATAACATGTTTATAAATCGAAAAATAAGCAAAAATCATCTTTTTAAAACTTTCGTCATTTTATAAAAATTTCACAGTTGAACTATCAATTTCTTATTTCTCAAAATTCTCAACTTTTCAAACTTCATGAACCATTTCAAATCATGTAAATCTCCATTTCTCTCAAAATTCATGAACAATTTTCAAATCATGCAATGCATCACAGTATAACACACATAAGCACATAACATATCAGAATTTGGTTTGGGTCGGTCCAAAACAGAAGATACTGCACACTCCCGCATAGCGGTCCTATGCAGCCGTAAACAGAACGTACTACACTTTCCCGCATAGCGGTCTAGTGTACCCGTGAACTTATGGGAGTACTTAACGGAGCTCCAATGCCACTAGGGGGTAGGCGGGCGAAGCCTAGATAAGTACACTTGACTCTCTTGTGGGACCTAACCAAACCCACATAACAGATAAATTCATACTTGAAAATCGGACTGCCCGAAGGCATATTTCGAAAACTTAATTTTCATACACATATCATATCCAAAACAAAATTTCCCTAAGGCACTTTTCAAAAATTTGTTCTCCATACACATGTCATATAGCAAACAAAATGCATTCACAATTCATCAATCAATTTCATAACAATCAAATTCATATTCAATTCTCAACCATTCATAAGCAAGGAATGCAACACTTTTGACAATTTATCAAAATCATTCATAAATAATGAATGTAACAAATGTATCAATTTTTTGTTAGAGTAGTGCCCTAAAGGCAATTGCCTTTAGCGCGTTTTGTACAAAGTTCTGTACAGACTTTATGAATAAATAAAGAAAGGCATATTTCATTAATTTGATGTTCATTATTTATGAACTGATTTTGATCAATAAGAAAATTAATGAAGTCCATGATATATGACATAGCATGAAGGAAATTATGATGTGATCATACTACTGAGATTCCTATCATGTGCAATTATGTCAGTATCTAAATTATCCCTAGTCATAGGATTACTAAAATTGGACATCGGTAATCCGGAGAGACTAGCACATCTCAAACTCCTTGATTTGATCAAGCAGTGGATCTTAGAAACTGTAAATATGAGATATTTAGGGTTGAGATGTGAATGCTTACTAGAGGTAGTAAGTACATTGGATGACCTGCTATGAGATCATCACATGGATGTCCTATTCTAATGTCAGTGATAATCTCATCATAGCAATGGTGTAAATATCCTTAGACTTGAGGTACTCAAGGATATCTTGGATACTGATTCTGTGCTTTGACTCCATTCCTTGTTGCCTTGCAGAGGTCGCTCATAGGGTGGTGCTTGGGTACAGCTTGAGGTATTCGAAGGTAATTGAGTAGCCAATAGAGGATTCACCACTTCTGTGATAGCAGAAGATGATACACATGGCCTCTTGTCAGGGTCATTACTTGGAAATCTCTGGCCGGAGTACGTATGTCATGAAGAGTGTCTTGAGTGACATATAAAGTAATGAGTCTCAGGACAAGAAATATTAGCCCAAAAAAAAATTTAAAAAAATTAAGCATGATTAGATTAATTGAGTAAGTTATGTTAGCATTAAATTGAGTTGACATTAATTAGTATGTGATAGCATTAAAGAGTTAGGTGGTGAGTTAATGAAATTAAATGTGTTAGTTGGGCCTTAATGAGGTAGGAAAGGAAAAGAGAATAAGATGGGCTTTAGGCCTTGGGCTTAAGTAGTTAAATAGGAAATAAGAAGGAAGGAAGGAAGAGAGTTGGGCTTTAGGGCCTATGGGCTTAAGTTATTAAGTAAGTAGTATAAAAAGAGAATGAAAGAAGTAAGTTAGTAGAAGAGGAGAGGAGGATTTACGAAAATTAGAGGGAGAAGAGAAGGAGTTCGTGGAAGTGGAGGAAGAAGAAGAAAAAGAGAAGAGACTTGGCTAGGTTTAAGATTCCAAGAGTTCAAGTGAGAGTTTGAAGAAAGTTCAAGAAGGAAAAGTGTAGAGGAGGAGCTAAGCTACATTTTGAACCAAGAAACTCTTTGGTTGAGTCAAGAACCAAGGTAAGTTATGTTTTCAAGTGTTGGTTTTTAGTTGGCTTTTGGTGTAGAAAGCTTAGAAAGGAAGTGGGTTTAGTGATTTTAAAGTTGATTTCATGAAAGGGGTTATGTAGAATTTTAATTGAATTTATATTGAAATGGGTTCTTTTTTCTCTTGAAGTAGAGCAAGAGAGAGGAGAAGAGCAAGGAGAAGAGCACTCCTAAGCAAGGATTAAGCAAGTTATAAGGTGGGTTTCATTTTTATCTTTATGTTAGTAAGTTCTAAATACTATCTCAACTAAGGAAAATTAATGTTTTTCAATTACCTTGGGTTGAGCATTGATTGAGCTTTGGTTGTGTATTAATTGATTTATGATAGCCATTATGTGAGAGTTTGATTAGTATATGACATTGCTTACTTTTTCTTGACAAGTTCATGAATTGAATGAGCATGAATATTAGTGAAATCATGAAAGGTGATTTAAGCATGAAATACAATTTTCAAGAATCAGCTATTTGGATGCATGAAAAATCCAATTTCAGAAATCAGCCAACGGACAAGAATAGTCCAGATTTTAATGCGTGAATTTGTGTTATGTTGGTACTTAAGTCCACCCAGCAAAGTCACGTGCACGTTGACCAGTATAGGCTTCGCCCGCCTGCCCGATTGTGGCATAGGATGTTCCTTTTTGGACTCCTCAGCATACGACTACACTCGTGTAGTTCGTCAGTTATTGTGGACTTATGAACCATCAGCTATGTGTCTATGTGTAGCATGTATGTGCCAGAATGAAAGATGCATGAATCATGAAAGTTATGCTTTTAGCTTGATGAAATTATGAGAATGCAAGTTGTATGAATGTTTGATGAGAAAATTGCTAACAGTATGAATAATGAATAGATTCAGCTTATTTGCATAAATATAAACATGTTACCCACGAGCGAAAGCTCACCCCCTCCAATCCCGTCCCATCTCCAGGTGAGGAGCACGAGATTGACCATCGAGCTTAAAGGCATTACTCCAGAAATGATGATTTTGTATTTTCAAGATAGATTTTGTAAATCAATGCTTTAGATGCAATTTGGGCAAGTTTACTTTTGCAAGTTGTATTTTGGATTTTGGATGCAAGTGGCTTAAAATGCCTCTAAAGCCTTGTAATAACTCATATTTTTCATATGAAAGCAAGAATGTTAAGTTCTAATGTATTTCGTGAAATCCATGTATGTTTTAAAACAATTGCATCATTGTATAGTTTGGATATGGTTAGAATGCTAAGAGTGTGGTTGTTGCCTTGAATTGCATTTGGAGATGCTTTTGGGATTGAGTTATGTTATATGAGGTTGCATGTTGAGTTTTATGCAGGTGGAAGCATTAGGATTGCAAATTGGTTAGTTGCATTTTCAAGGGAAGTGCTGTCAAATTTTCCTAAACTTTGACAGAACTTCGCTTCAGTTTTAGACCCTCTTAAGGCTTGATTTAGATCAGGGAGTCTTCGTGAAGATTTTAGTAGAAGTTCAGAACTTTCTAAGGGTGTATCATTTGTCTCATTTGGACTTAGGGTTAAAAAGTTATATGGTGAAGAACACATTCAGTCACTGTTCATTTAGCTATATTACTGTTACATTGGTCTTTAATGAGCAATGTCCTTTGAGTAGCTTTTTGCCTTGATTAATGATGGAATTAGCTTTTGCATCCTTCATGAGAGTTGTAGAGAATCTTGTTATCTTTCCATAGAGGTATAGTATGCACATGTTGGAGTTAGGATTAAGAAGTTATGAGTTTTGAAAGATGCTAGTGTCAAGTGGTTTGAAGTTGGATTGAAGAGGAGAGGGTTTGAAGTTTTGAAGAAAGGCGTGTCCGTTAAACGGACAGCCTCGGGTGCCAAAACACCCCTTAACCTGCCCATGTCTGTTAAACGGACTTGCATGTCCATTTAACGGACATTTGCGAACCAATTGGTACACTTTCACCCGAACGTGTCCGTTAAATGGACATGTGTGTTCGTTTAACAGACAGCTACGGGAAAAAGTGCAAATTGTACAATGTTAGAGGCCGAATCTCATTTTGTGGTCTTCATAAGAGTTGTATATCTAGATGTCTACTTTCAAATTATGAAATAACGAACATAATCCTACATCTAGATAAAAATTTATGGCAATCGCGCCAAAAGAGTTTCAATTTGATTTTGGAAGTGAGCATGGTCTATTGTTTTGATTATAAATCCCCCATCCGACCTCCAATTGAGGTGAGGCTTGAACCATTGGATTTATAAGACATATATATTTATTTCTACAAAAATTGGTATCATTTGGAGTTAAATTGAGGAATTTCACATTAAAGGAAGTGAGAGGCCGGTTAAGAGAGCATGTTTCAGGTGTGAACTCTTTTAGGTTTTTGGAGTGTATCTTGAGTTATATAACTCCGATTAAGGCGATTCTTGCCTCTATGCGAACGTGAGGCTTTAATCTATTTTTTATATGAACAAGTCAATATGTGATTACGATGTTTAGGTAGTGTACGCCATCACTTTTATGGAACAACGATATACAAAGACCGCAATGTTATAAGCGCAAGGTTTCAGGAATACGGAAGTTGGGCTCCGGGAGCGGGATCCAATATCTTGTGGTATCAAAGAAACTGTGATAGTAGTAAGTATATGTAGTTGGGTCCTGGATCCAACAACTGTGGTATCAGAGCAAGTGTGACAGTGGTAAGTCTAAGCAGTTGGGTCCTGGATCCGACAACTGTGGTATCAGAGCAAGTGTGACAGTGGTAAGTCTAAGCAGTTGGGTCCTGGATCCAACAAGAACTGATATCACTTGGACTAGATTTGATGTGCTCAGTCTAGTAAGAGTTGACACTTTGCCCATACTCATAACCAAGTGGGGTATAGCATGGTGAAAGGACGAATTGCACGGTAATTGTCTATGGAAAGGTTCGTGATATGGTCCGTGATGAATATAGGTTCATTCGTCAAACCAATTACTTTCTGGTCAATTGGGGGTCATGATGTGTTGCTAGATACCGCTCATGACTTGCTCAGATTAAGTGTTAATCTAAGTGGCCAACATAACCGGGAACCTAATGGGTCACACGCATAAGAGTGATTCGGAGAATTCATAAAATAGTTTTGGACAGAGATCCAATAAATGGAGAGCAATGGAATTAAATGGATCCCGATGAGATCGAGATATGTCCCAATGAGATCGCGACATCGATATTGCTGAAAAAGGTTTTTGATGGTTTTTCCATACCGGGACCCGGTAGGCCGGTAGGACCAACCTCAGTGTGACTTGACCACTTCAGCATTAATATACATATATATATATCATATTAATTAATTAATTAATATATCTATATATATATATATATATGTTATACGTGTATGGAGGAGGAAGCTTTACTTTATATATATATATATATATATAAAGGCCATACGTGGAAAGCATTCCACTTTGCATTTAATGTCTTTTAAAAGTTAAAAGGCAAATGGCATTTGATGAGTAGAGAAGAGGATGATCGTGGGTTTTTGATATAGGAAGAAGGATTTTGTGAAAATTCAAGAGAAATTTGATTTCTCATCATCCTCTCTTCATCATCGTTCAAGATCATCTCCTCTCCAAGTTTTTCATCTCTTCTCCATCGTTTCCAAGCTCTCCAAGGACAAAGGTAAGAGCTAGCACTCTTTAATTTGTTCTAGCTATTCCCGGGTAAAAGGGTTTGCCCCGGTTAGGTTCTCCGATCTCTGCGTGGATACCGTTAGAGACGGTCTCCTTTGGCGGTTATGGTTTGAGTTTATTGTATAGACACATAGATCCTGGCTTTCGGGAAGGTCCCGGAACAAAAATTTTTGTTTTCTGTACCGTGTGCATGTGATGCACACACCAGGATTTTCCTACAGTGGTATCAAAGCCACTTGTGTCGTATATAACGAAGAAATCATAACTAGGTCAGAGCTGCCTATTGCTAGTGATGATGATGCATGTTAACTGTGTTAATTTCGAATTCAGTATAGAAATATAATTTTCAAAATTTTCTTGCTCAGATATACTCATAAGATTTTGTGGAATATGTCTGTGGAAGAACAAAATTTATTAATGTGATTTGATATGGTTTTGCTAATTTATTCCCTAATGTTCTAGTTGCTGTGTTTGTGCCATTCCTTGAACAGGCATGCTTATAAATTCGAGAATAAATTGTAGAAATTTTTTTTCAGATTTTCTTTCACCGACATGTCTCTAATATGTTTATGAATGTCTATGAGGATGGAAAAATGTTTTCGTGGTGATTTACTATTTATTTGAGAATTTATTGTGTGCTGCTGGGAATAACTGTGTTGAGGAACACAGATTCTACATTGGCTTGATTGCTGAGGTTGGTTGATTTCTTTTTGGAAATAAATACTGAAAAAATTCATGGAACATTTTGTCAACATGTTGTAACCTCTGTAATTTTCTTAGAATTTATTGAAATTGTTTCAATGAGTGTTTCAAGCAAAAGACAGAGCTTGGAAGTTTTGAGAAAGTTGTTGGAGCTGGTTTGTTTGGAATATTTGATTGTGTATTTCTCAATTCCAATGCCTTGGATTATTTTTAATGTGATTAAAAATATGTTACATTGATTTTGTATGCTTTCCAAACTGATCTTCTTGAAATTGGTTTCCAAAAATTTTGGGATGTCAAATGTGTCTCATTAGCGTCTCGTTAGTGTATTTCCTTGTCTTGATTATTTTGGCCGTCACAATTTTGTGACCAGTGCCGAAGTAGTCTTGATAAAGTGTAGACTACCTAGAGATACTTAGGGTGATAGTTTGATATTCTCAAATTAATTGGAAATCTAAATGAATAAGAGTGTATTCATTGATTTCAAGTTTCATGTATAGTATAACTATATATGGTAAGCATGATACAATGAAATTGTTTCATTGGTACATCATAGTAAAGGATATTACACTTGGTATTGTGAATTTGAACTACACGGATTGAGAAATTAGTCGATTAGAGAGCATGCTAGTACATGTATCAGTCAACTAGCACATGCACCAGTCGACTAGCACATGCACCAGTCGACTAGCTCGTGCACAGTAATCCATAGTAGTCGACTAGCACATGTACCAGTCGACTAGCACATGCACCAATCGACTAGCACATGCACAAGTCGACTACAACATGCAAAGGTGGCATGATGGATGATTTTAGGTATAGATTCAATGTGATTGATGAAATGCCCTAAATCATTCCATATAGTCATGATGATTATAATCCTATAACTTGGAGAAGAAGAAGATGAGACCAGAGTTTGAAAACCCTCACACTTAATATGAAAACTAACGCCTTCCATTAATATGGGGAGAACCAGAGTTTTTATAGAGTTGGGTTGTTGGGTAAACCCAAGCTCACTCTATACGGATATGTTCGAACCATGAAAATAAGATTTTCAGATTAATGGGTCGGTTTTCACTAGAAGCGTTGATTTGTTGAGTAAACTCAAGGTCAACGTAGACAGAGGCGAAATTGGGTAGTGTACATCAGATGTACGCGCATCAAGAGTTGATAACCCAATGTGTGTGCATACATCACGAGTTGATAGCACTAGTCGATAATTACACCTATGATGTAACTGGTATGATCGATACCTGCCGATTAATCTAATGTGGCTTGTTGGGTAAACCCAAGGTCATTTTAGTAATGTCGGATATCTATGATGCAATTGGTATGACCGATACCTACCGATTGACCTAAGGTGGCTTGTTGGGTAAACCCAAGGTCATTTTAGTAATATCGGATATCGACCCACTAGGACATTTTGTCATAATGTTTCTTGGATTCGTAATGAGGGTTATGGATTCTTTGAAACTAGTGGGAGTCATATGCATGTCATGCAAGTCCTTATGATCATGCATGTAATTCTATTATAACATTCTTTCTCTCTTTCCCTTTAGGTTGATTGAAGATGACTTCTAGTGTGAATTTGTGCTCACTAATGGATTCTAATAAGTTAACTGGACCCAATTTTCTCGATTGGCTGAGAAATCTGAGAATTGTTCTCAGATCTGAGGAGTTAAGTTATGTCCTAGATGTTCCACTTCCTGATCCACCTGCTGTTGATGCTTCTGATGAGGATCAGAAAGCATATCGTAAGCATCTCAAAGACAGTGACATGGCTACCTGTATTATGCTCGCCTCGATGTCACCAGAGCTGCAGAAGCAGCATGAGTCTATGGATGCTAATACCATAGTGTTTCATCTTAGAGAGCTTTTTGATGAGCAAGCTTGGTTTGAAAGGTTCGAGACTTCGAGGCTACTCTTCACGACTAAGATGACTCCAGGTTCATCTGCAGTACAGTATGCACTGAAGATGAATGGGTATATTGAGAGGTTGGTCGTCTTAGGTTTTGTTATGGATTATGAATTAAGTATTGACTTAATTTTGGTTGGATTATCTGATAGCTATTCACAGTTTGTGTTGAACTATCGGATGAACCAAATATCCACGACAATCCCTGAGTTGATCAATCTGCTCAAGACAGTAGAGCAAACTATCAAGAAGGATAGCAAGTCATTGCTTGTGGTGGACTCTACTTCTTCTGGTTCTAAGAAAAAGAAACTGAAGAAGAAACAGTCTAAGCAACCAAAAGGAAGTGCAGCCAAAAAGAAAACCAAAGAAACTGCACCAAAAGGAACTTGCTTCCATTGTGGCAAGACTGGCCACTGAAAGCGAAACTGTAAAGTCTATCTGGAAGAATTGAAGAAGAAGAAGGCATCAGATGCCTCAGCTTCTAAAGGTATATTTGTCATTGAGGTTAATACTATTTCTGACCATAACATATGGGTATTAGATACCGGTTGTGGCTCACACATATGTAATGATATCGGGGCCTCGGGGACGATGAGCATTTCGTGAAGGAGAACTAGACTGCGTGTAGGAAATGGAGCAAGAGTTGCTGCATTAGCCGTAGGCACTTACTTTTTGTCACTCCCCAGTCGGCTTGTAATTAAACTGGATGAATGTTATTTTGTACCTGTATTAACAAAGAACATATTGTCTGTTTCTTGTTTAAATAGAGCTAGTTTCCATTTGACTTTTAGTAGCAATGGTTGTTCTATTAGTTTGAATGGAATGCTTTATGGTACTGGTACATTATGCAATGGAATTTACATATTAGATATGTCACATCCAATTATGAATGTCAATGACACGAAAAGATATAAGCGAGATAATTTAAAATCAACTTACTTATGGCATTGTCGCTTTCGCCATATAAATGAGAGACACATAGCTAAGCTCCACAAGAGTAGTAGTTTAGGGTCATTTGATTATGAATCATATGACACATGTGAATCTTGTTTATTAGGCAAGATGACTAAGTTACGCTTTAAGGCAAAGGGTGAACAAGCAACTGGAGTATTAGACCTAATACATTCAGATGTATGTGGTCCGATGTCCATCCATGCTAGAAGTGGTTGTCTTTACTTCATTACCTTTATCGATGATTATTCTCGATATAGGTACCAGATTCGATGAGATACAAATCAAGCATTTGAAAAGTTCAAACAATTCAGAAATGAAGTAGAAAACCAACTTGGGAAAAGTATCAAGACATTACGATCCGATCGTGGTGGGGAATACTTAGACCAACAGTTGTTGGATTATCTCAAAGATAATGGGATTTTATCTCAATGGACTCATCCTTACACACCACAGCATAATGGTGTGGCTGAAAGGAGAAATCGAACCTTGTTAGACATGGTACGATCGATGATGGGCTTTGCAAAGTTACCAAAATCCTTTTTGGGGTATGCACTCGAGACAGTTGTTTACTTTTTAAACAGAGTTCCATCAAAGACAGTTGATGTTACTCCATATGAGATGTGGACTAACAAAAGACCCTATCTTACTCGTTTGAAAGTTTTGGGTTGTCCTGCTTAAGTGAAGCGGACACAGTTAGATAAACTTGATGCAAAGTCTGACAAGTGTTTGTTCGTAGGATATCCTAAAGAAACAATGGGATATCAATTCTACCTTGCTGAGGAACAAAAGATGTTTGTTTCAAAGCATGCTGTCTTTTTAGAGAAAGAGTTTCTTTTACAAGAAGACAGTGGGAGCAAAATTGAACTTGAAGAAGTTCAAGATGCTCGAACAGACGCAGATCAACTTCCTGAACCTGAAACTGTGACTCATAAAGATGAAGTAACAGTTCAACCTTCTACAACACACGAAGTTCGTAGGTCACGTAGGATATGCTCTGTTCTCGAGAGATATGGATTTCTCGTGAATAAACAGAATGACGTATTGCTCATAGAAGATGATGAGCCTACCACCTATGAAGAGGTTCTGAAGAGTTCAGAGTTTGAGAAATGGCTTCATGCAATGCAATCTAAAATGGATTCCATGTATGAAAACCAAGTATGGACTTTGGTTGAGGCACCCGAAGGAATAAAACCCATAGGGTGTAAATGGGTTTTCAAAAAGAAAACCGACATGGATGGTAATGTAATTACCTATAAAGCAAGGCTTGTGGCTAAAGGTTTTCGTCAAAGACAAGGAGTTGACTACGACGAGACCTTCAGCCCAGTAGCAATGCTTAAATCCATTAGAATACTCCTAGCCATTGCTACTCATTATGATTATGAGATATGGCAAATGGATGTGAAGATAGCTTTCCTAAATGTAAATCTAACTGAGGATGTGTATATGAAACAACCTGAGGGCTTCATCTCCTATGATGGCAAAAAAGTATGCAAGCTTCAGAAATCCATCTATGGATTGAAACAAGCATCTAGGAGTTGGAATATCCGTTTTGATGAGGTAATCAAAGAGTTTGGTTTCTCACAAAATTCGGATGAACACTGTGTGTATAAGAAGGTTAGTGGGACTACAATCGTATTCCTTGTGCAATATGTAGATGACATATTATTACTAGGAAACAATGTCTTTATGCTACAAGCTGTGAAGATTTGGTTGTCCAAACAATTTGCCATGAAAGATCTTGGTGAAGCAACTTATATCCTTGGGATAAAGATTTATAGAGATAGATCAAAAAGATTGCTTGGTCTTTCACAATCAACGTACATAGACAAGATGCTGAAGAGGTTTAGCATGGAACAATCCAAGAGAGGGTACCTTCCCATCACTCATGGGATAACACTCTCGAAATCTATGTGTCCTAAGACACAAGATGAGAGGATGCGCATGAATATGATCCTGTATGCATCTGCAGTAGGATCTATCATGTATGCTATGCTATGTACGACACCCGATGTATCATATGCTCTAAGTGTTACGAACAGATACTAATCGGATCCTGGTGAGGGTCACTGGGTGGCTGTCAAGAATATCCTCAAATACTTGCGAAGCACTAAGGATGTTTTCTTGATATATGGAGATGGAGATCTCAAAGTGAGCGGGTATCTGAGATGCGATTTTCAATCGATAAGGATGATTCCAAATCCCAATCAGGTTACATATTCACACCGAACAATGGGCGTCGGTTGGAAGAGTTCCAAACAAGAGACGATCGTCGATTCAACAACCGAGGCGAGTACATTGCGTCGACGCAAAGAAAGGAAGCGGTTTGGATCAAAAGTTCATTCTTGAACTTGGTGTTGTTCCTAGTGTGATGGGCCCATCTGATTGTATTGTGACAACAATAGGGCTATTGCGCAGGCGAAGGAACCAAGGTCTCATCAACGATCCAAACACGTACTCCGCAGATATCATCTAATCAGGGAGATCATTGGATGAGGTGATATCCAGATAGAGAGAATTCCCGCCGAGCAGAATATTGTTGATCCATTGACAAAGCCATTATCACAAAAGAGTTTTGATTCTCATGTACTCACCTATGGTATTAGATATCAAGGCGATTGGCTTTAGGTCAAGTGGGAGATTGTTAGAGTAGTGCCCTAAAGGCAATCGCCTTTAACGCGTTTTGTACAAAGTTCTGTACAGATTTTATGAATAAATAAAGAAAGGCATATTTCATTAATTTGATGTTCATTATTTATGAACTGATTTTGATCAATAAGCAAATTAATGAAGTCCATGATATATGACATAGCATGAAGGAAATTATGATGTGATCATGTGCAATTATGTCAGTATCTAAATTATCCCTAGTCATAGGATTACTAAAATTGGACATCGGTAATCCAGAGAGACTAGCACATCTCAAACTCCTTGATTTGATCAAGCAGTGGATCTCAGAAACTGTAAATATGAGATATTTAGGGTTGAGATGTGAATGCTTACTAGAGGTAGTAAGTACATTGGATGACCTGCTATGAGATCATCACATGGATGTCCTATTCTAATGTCAGTGATAATCTCATCATAGCAATGGTGCAAATATCCTTAGACTTGAGGTACTCAAGGATATCTTGAATCTTGATTACGCTTTGACTCCATTCCTTGTTGCCTTGCAGAGGTCGCTCATAGGGTGGTGCTTGGGTACAACTTGAGGTATTCGAAGGTAATTGAGTAGCCAATAGAGGATTCACTACTTCTGTGATAGCAGAAGATGATACACATGGCCTCTTGTCAGGGTCATTACTTGGAAATCTCTGGCCGGAGTACGTATGTCATGAAGAGTGTCTTCAGTGACATATAAAGTAATGAGTCCGAAGATAAGAACTGATATCACTTGGATTAGATTTGACGTGCTCAGTCTAGTAAGAGTTGGCACTTTGCCCATACTCATAACCAAGTGGGGTATAACATGGTGAATGGACGAATTGCACGGTAATTATCTATGCAAAGGTTCGTGATATGGTCCGTAATGAATATAGGTTCATTCGTCAAACCAATTACTTTCCGATCAATTGGGGGTCATAATGTGTTGCTAGATACCACTCATGACTTGCTCAGATTAAGTGTTAATCTAAGTGGCCAACATAACCGGGAACCTAATGGGTCACACGCATAAGAGTGATTCGGAGAATTCGTAAAATAGTTTTGGACAAAGATCCAATAAATGGAGAGCAATGGAATTAAATAGACCCCGATGAGATCGAGATAAATCCCGATGAGATCGCGACATCAATATTGCTGAAAAAAGTTTATGGTGGTTTTTCCATACCGGGACCCGGTAGGCCGGTAGGACCGACCCCAGTGTGACTGGACCACTTCAGCATTAATATACATATATATATATCATATTAATATATATATATATATATATATTTATATGTTATACGTGTATGGAGGAGGAAGCTTTACTTTATATATATATATATATATATAAAGGCCATACGTGGAAAGCATTCCACTTTGCATTTAATGTCTTTTAAAAGTTAAAAGACAAATGGCATTTGATGAGTAGAGAAGAGGATGATCGTGGGTTTTTGATATAGGAAGAAGGATTTTGTGAAAATTCAAGAGAAATTTGATTTCTCATCATCCTCTCTTCATCATCGTTCAAGATCATCTCCACTCTAAGTTTTTCATCTCTTCTCCATCGTTTCCAAGCTCTCCAAGGACAAAGGTAAGAGCTAGCACTCTTTAATTTGTTCTAGCTATTCCCGGATCAAAGGGTTTGCCCTGGTTAGGTTCTCTGATCTCTGCGTGGATACCGTTAGAGACGGTCTCCTTTGGCCGTTATGGTTTGAGTTTGCTGTATAGACACATAGATCCTGGCTTTCGGGAAGGTCCCGGAACAAAAATTTTTGTTTTCCGCATCGTGTGCATGTGATGCACACACCGGGATTTTCCATTTTTTTTATCAAATCATTCAAAAACAATGAAATTAACCTTTGCAACAAATTTTCAAAATCATTCGCAAACAATAGGATTTGAAAATTTTTTCTTTTCTTGATTTTTCGAAAACACATAATTGGCTTATAATTCAAAATATAAACATGGTACCTACCTCATTTCCATGCTTGGAACTTGTTCAAAGCCTCAATTTCTCCATTGCTCACTTAAATTCCATAATTCATGACAAAATCCCTAATTAATAAACATCCAAAATTGAGCAATTTAAACCATGCAATCACCAAATTTGACTTTAGAAAGCACAAACCCATTTAATCCTCAAGCTATCTAAACCAAAATCTTTTCACAATTTAAAAAAGTAAAAATTTCCCTTACCTTAATCTTCTCCAATTTTGGATTTTCTAAGCTTGTAAGAAAGCTCCCATGCTCCTCTTCATTTTTCCCTCTTGAATCTTCATCCAAATCCTTCTTGAAAGCTTGGAAAAATCAAAGTCGTAATCCATTTTTTCTTCTTTCCTCTTTCTCCACCAAAGCTTTCTTCTTCTTTCTCTTCTTTTCCTTCTTTTCTTCCTCATTTTTGTGCCTTTCATCCTTCTTAAACGACAACCCACTTTTAATGAATGAGTAATGATTCATTTACCCTTCCTTATAAGCCTTTTAACTTAACAACTTAAGTAACCTTCCAATTTTGCCCTTCATGCCTTCTTTACATTTTAATTTCTAACACTTTGATTCAATTTATTCCAATAAAACTATGCCATATGATCTTACATAAACTAACATGTTAATTTCTCACATTAACATGCAAATTAATTCCTCAAAATCATAAAATAAACAATTAATCTCCCAAAATTCATTAAATCGAGCTTTACATTAGGACATTTTTCTAATCATCCAATTTGAAGGAATTTGCTAAAATTTCCTTCTAGAGAAATGTTTCTCATTGCCTCAATTTCATAATGTCACCAAAATCATTTAATTTGGTTTACTACTACAAAAGTTATACTCCAAACATTTCAGACTATCATTATGCTAAAATATTTTCCAACGATTTATTTCCATCCAAAAATTGACATTCTTAAAGACTAAATTGAAACTCGAGTCTTTGAGAACATTTGTAGTCTTATTTCTCTAGTTTAATCCAAATTAAGAATCACCTCATTTGGATGAGTAGAGCAAAAGTTATGGCCAAAATACTTTCAGCTCTTATTAATCCAAGACTGAACACTAAACCCAACTTCAATTCAGAAATTGAAAGTCTTAGGGGCTAAATTAAAATTCAATTCCTCATATGACTTGTAGCCCCATGTCTTTATTTTATTTTGCAACAAGAATCAACTCAATTGGATCTCCACAGATCAAAAATTCACCAAATTACTGAACCATGTTTAGAAAATTATCCAACTTACTTTGATTAAATAAATCATCCTCAATTTAATCTAAAAAAATCCACAATTTTCTATGGACAAATGGAGGGATGTCTTAGGAATCCAACGCTTTAAAAATCATGTCAATCGGATGTCGGATAAAAAAGTTATAAGCAAAAGATTGAAAAGGGTCGGATTGGAGGAAAACAAGCAAACGAAAACGGTGTCGCAAAGGAGGAAGGAGCAGAGTGAAACGGCGTCGCACACGGGTGCTCGCCCTCGCGAGCACTGGCAGGGGCGAGGCGCTCGCCCTCGCAAGGGCACATGCGAGTTTCGAATTTCTTTTTTTTCCAAATATACATATATATATAACCGAATTTTCCAAAATTCATAACTCTTGTTACCGAACTCTAAATTTGACAAATTTGATATCAATAGAAAGATCCAAGGAAGCTCTACAACTTACATGAAGAACTCGAAAACCAATTCCATCTCTAAAGGGGTCAAAAACCCACTCCAACATTCTGTCCAATACTACTAATCCCAAAACAGTATCACAACTTCTAAAATTTCTATCTTTGAACTCCAAAGTCCAAAAATGTCACATTTTATATCAATGCAAACAACAAAAAGCAACCTACAACTTTTGTGAAGGACTGAAAAATCAATTTGGCCTCTAAGGAAGTGAAAAAGCCACTCAAAGTTTCTGTCCACTAAAACTCTTCCCAAATAGTAACAACAACTTGTAAAAATCGTAACTTCCTATTTCATAGCCCAAAATTTCCATACTTTACATCAATGGAAAGATCAAAACATAATATAAAACTTTCATGAAGTACTTCAAAGCAATTTCAACCTCTAACTAGATCAATTTTTCAATTAAAATTTCTGCCAGAAATTTGTCATCCTATACCACATCCAAACTTTAAAATTTCATATCTTCCAATTCCCACATCCACAAATAACATATTATACATAATTTAAAAGATATGAAATTTCTGTATAACTTTCATGAAGGATGCAAAAATCAATTTAGTCTCTAAAGGAGGTAAAACCTCTTTCAAAGCTACTGCCTATAAAATGACATTTCAAACAGTAACTGTATTTTTCCAAACCTTATAACTTCTTACTCCTAAGCTCAAAAATGGCATATTATAAACCAATGGAAGGCTCTAAACATGAACTACAATCTTCAAGAAGATCTTCCAATCCAATTCAAACTCTAAAAGGGTCAAAAATTCAGTCAAAGTTTCTGCCCATAATATAAATTTTGATAACATCTCCCCTAAACTTACACTAGCCAAATTCTTCAAACACCCACACAATTTTCAACACCTGCACAAACACTTCAATCATCCATCCTCCATGACACTCAAGAAGGCTAAGAGAGCCAACAACTAATCCACACCAAAACCAGAAATTGTCTCACAAAAGCAAAGAAAGTACAACAAACACCATTCTACTCATTGGACGAGGCCATGTTCAACTTCATACTACATCATCTTTTTATCAAACATATACAAAATACAATACAATTCAAAAGTCTTTCATTAACATCATAATATAAGATTTTACAAAGCTTTAGTAGGCACTTTTAGCCCAAAATTTCAGATTTCCTATTCTCCAAAAGTTTACACTTTCATTATTCATTTTTCATTTCATAGTCATTTATCAATGCTAAAGTCCAATAAAAGATCAGGGTCCAACATAAACTAATTTACAAAAAAGTTAAATACTCTTAAACTTAAAAGCTAAAATTAAAATATAAAATTTATTTTATAAATGAAATTATTTGAGGTATAGTATAAAAATAAGAAAAATTGATAGAAAAATTGAAAAAACTTTAAAAATTTTCAATTTGACGAATATCTTTTATACTCTTAAAATCATCAACAACAACAATAGCAACTCCTACTAATGCTACTACTACTCCTACTCCTACTCCTGCTCCTGCTCCTGCTCCTTCTCCTGCTCCTCCTCCTCCTACTACTACCACCACTACCACTACTACTACTACCACTTCTCCCACTATTACTACTACCATTACTACTACTACCACTACTACTACTACTACTACCACCACCACTACTATTACTACTACTATCACTATTACTACTACTACTACTACTACCACTATCATTACCACTACTACTACTACTAGGACTACTACTACTACTACTACCACTATCACTACCACCACCACCATCACCACCACCACTACTACTACCACCACTACCACTACTACTACTACCACCACTACCACTACCACTAATACTATAACAATAACTACTACTACTACTACTACTATTACTATTACTACTACTACTACTACTACTACTAATAATAATAATAATAAATCGTCAAGACAGAAAAGCGGAAAAAACCTAAACCCATTCTCGTGATTTTTTAAAGTTGAAAATCTAGATTATAATCTCCCAAGTTGGTATGTCGATTCTTGTTTTTGTGATTTTCACTAACGATGGGGATACCAAGAAAAAACCAAATAGTCACACATATAACTTAGGGAACATAACCATATTTTGTAGAGGTAAAACCCTAAACCTAATGGGTTTACCATTTCGAATATGATCCATCATCAAATTAGAAATTGTTATCCTAGTCTCTACATATATAAAATTGGCATATACCTTATTACATGTTTTAAGACCAAATTCTAGTTACATCACTTTAATTTGGCTTAAACTTAATGATAGCCCATAATATACAATATTCTCATAATATACATATAAGCTTATAAATTAATCGAATTTATTCTAAGAATATATATACATGAAACCTTAACAATTGTATATTATGCCAAAAATAATTAAGTTTACAAATATGTTATCATCACCAAAGGCATTTAGAACAATCTCTCATCCATCATATAGATCAACAAGGGATCATAGCAGTTTTGTTACATTGAGTGGCACTAAATTGTAGACTTTATTACTATAGTGTTAACTATAAAATAACCATATAATGTAATATAAACTCTCACTAAACCATAACATCCTCAAAAGATACTACACATATATGAGCGATATGCTCACAAAAGACCTTGGGTGGTAATTCCTTAGTAAGTGGATTCGCAACTATGAAGTTTGTCCTAACATATTTGGTAGATGTTAACCACTATGGAGTTTTTTTTAACCATTAGGAACTTGATATCTATATGATTAGACTTTGTCGAGCTACTATTACTATTAAAATACAAAACTGTTAAATTACTGTCACAAAATGTCTTAAATGGTCTATCAATGTCATTTATAATTTGTAGCCCCCTAACAAAATTTTGTAGCCATATCCTATGATTAGATCTTTATAATATATTATAAACTTCATCGCCATAGTAGTGCTTACTTAGCACTCTTCCAATAAATAGCTCCTCTAACCAACATAGGGATATAGCCTGAAGTAGATTAGCTACTATCTTGACGTTCAACAAAATCAAAATTAGAATACTCAATGATCTCAAGCTAACCTGATCTCCTATATGTGGGCATGTAGTCTTTAATTTTTTACAGATACCTCATGACTCTTTTAGATACTACCCAATGGTCTATTCCAAGATTTCTCGAATATCTCCCTAGCATTGTAATAATGTATGCAATATTTAGACTTGTATATGCTTAAGCATATATAGAACTCCCTACAGCTAATGCGTAAGGAATTTTTTACATCTCTTTGGCCTTAAATCATTCTTTAGGTATTGAATAAGACTAAATTTGTCTCCTTACCATATCCTTAAGTGTTCTGTTTCGTCTTTCAGCTCCATCATTCATGCTAGAAGTGCACTATGGGACAATTCCACAGTCCTCAAAGAATTTGACAAAGGTTTTTAGGCTTTGTTCGCCTGAACCATCATATCTACAGTACTATTCTCCATTATGATCAAATGTGATGCACTTAATTCTCTTGCCAAGTTAATTTTTAACTTTAAACTTGAAAAACTTTAAACACATCCAAAGATTAGGATTTCTCATGAATGAGCTATAAGTAATTTGTCTATGAATGTGATAAAATATTATTGGCCATTCCAAGGTGCAGTAAGGAATAGCCCACATATATTTGTTTTTATTAGTTCTAAGATGTTTAACATCTAATCTCTTTTGGTTTGTTTATTTCCCCTTTATACAATTAATGTATACATAAAATATATATAAATTCAAGGGAACCAACAATTTCATTAGACACAAACCTTTCGATTCTCTTTTTAGAGATATGATCAAATTGTTTATGCCACAAAGAAGAAGAATTCTTTTTAGGGCACTAGTATGCAAGATTCATTGTATGAAACAATAGCATCAAATATATAAAGGTTATCATTTAGTTCGTACTAATACAGTTTGAATTTTTAAAAAGACTTAATTTTCTATTTCTAAATGAATAAGAGTAACCAAATTTGACCAAAGTAGAAATAGAAACCAAAGTTTGTCTAAAGGATGGTAAAAAAATCTCTTTCAAATCCGATGTCCTTATTGTTTACAGTTCCACCTATTTTCCATCACCCACAAAGATGTATCTTTCACCATTACTTGGCCTTTGGCAACTCATGCAAACCTACATAGACACACTTAGAGTAGTAGAACTAGAATTCACCAAGTATGTTTAAGAGTTAAGGGTAAATAAACCTCAAAACAAACCAAAGAAAGAAATTGCACCCTTATAAAAGTAACAAGCAAATTCCTTATCCTTTTACTACCTCTATTTCTTTTGTATATAATTGGAACCTAAAACTTCCTTAACCCTCTTTATTTTCTTCCCCTTATCTTTGGATATTGTGACTAAATGAACTTTCTCAATCTTTTCTTGCTTGTTCCTATCTTCTTCTTGAACACAATTGGAAATGAGCTTATTGAGGGACCATTTATCCTTCTAACAGCTATAATTCACCCTGAATTGACTAAATTATGCAAGAAGAGATATCAAAACTAAATGCATAAGCAAATCTTCAAATAGTTCTAACTTAAGTGCCTTTATTTTCAAAGCAAGATAAGACATCTCCATGATTCACTCCCTTATGTTTCCTTTCCCTTTTTACTTCACTGATGAGAGGTTTTATAAGAATTTACCAGTTTTTGCATTTTTATTTCTGACAAACCTCTTTTCAATTTCAGTAGGGAGACCCCTAGTTGTAGTAGCCTCCTCAAACATATTGTCCCTTAATGCTTCTAGAGCGATACACTTCGTGATCATGGGACTCATGCAATCAAAACGTTCCCACTTCTTCATCTCCCTTTTTTGGTCATGAGTATTGGTAATTGTAAGAGCAGCGGGACATTCCATCCTTAATGCAAGGTTAAGATCCATAACCCTAAAAATAATCATGACATTTTCTTGCTAAGTATTGAAGTTTATACCATTAAACATAGGAAATGAATTAATGCTAGAAAAATATTAGCAGTAAAAGAATTAATTGAATCACAAAATAAAATGTGCTCACAACAATAACTTATTAATACTTCACCAAATTTAAATTCAAATTATGGTAAAACCCCATCATAAGATACCTATTACAACATTACTATTCAACCTTTGAACAAAAATATTAACTTGTAAGTCGTACTCTTGGTGTAGTAATCACACGACAACAACAATAATAATAACAACATCCTAGTAGAAGTCCTACTAATATGTTAGATCCGAGGAGCTTCAAAAATGTGCAACCTTATCCCTAATTGGTAAGGAGACTATTTCATATAGAACCACGTGAAAAAATAAAAACTAATAAAATTAATAAAATACATATTAAATTAATAAATTTATGAAAATAAAAATAAAAATTAGACATAAAAGATAATACTATTAATATAAATAAATAAATAATAAATACATACAAATATAAATATAAAAAGGTGAAGAATGAAAAGAAAAAAGAAAATAAATACATAAATAAAAAGAAGACAAGTAAATAAATAAAACAAACAAGTCATTATAAGAAAATGTTCAGGCTAATTAAGAAAATGTTTAGGTTAAATAATTAAAAGGAAAGTATTATATATTAAATGTTTAGGCTAAATATAAGACATAAAACTTGAAGAAAAATGATTAAAAGACCTATGAGAAAGAGAAGCATCTCTATGTGAGATCCTTTACCTGTATTCTAATACACTAAAGTTTTCTATTAAGGGTCACACCCTCAATAAGTTTTAACAGAGCTATATCATTCTTGATTACCTTTCCCCAGTTCTTCTTAGGCCTACCTTTCTTTTTATCTTACAATCCCTAAGTACAATCTTCTCACATCTTCTCATTAGAGCATCAGAATGTCTCCTATTAACATATCCGAACCACCTAAGCCTTGTCTTTCTTAATTTTCATTAATATTAGCCACCTTTAATTTGTATTTTACCATTACATTGCTAACCTTAGCTTTTCTAGTAATGTTAGACATCCAACATAGCATCCTCATCTTTGCCACTATTAATTTATGATTATGTATCTGTTTGATGGGTCAACACTCTACCCTATAAAGTATGGCCAACCTAATCACTAAATGATAGAATGTATCTTTAAACTTAATTAGTATCTTCTTGTAATATAAAACTCCTAAGCATTTCTTCATTTAAGTCACCCTGATCTGATACAATAAATAATGTCCTCAACAATCTCTCCATTGATATGGGTAACAAATCATAGAAACTTACAATACTCTTTTTATGATATAACTTCTGAACTAATCTTTGCCTCCACATCAAAAGTCACCTTATGGCCCTAAAAGGTTACACTCTAAGTATTTAATTTTAGCCTTACTCAATTAAAAACCCTTCGACTCTAATGTATACCTCTAAAGTCCTAACTTGACATTGACACCTTCTTTTGTCTCATCCACTAAAATAATGTCATCAACAAATAACATACATTGAGGAAACTCTATTTGGATATTTTTGATAAGTTCATCCATCACTATTGTAAACAAAAAGGGACTCAATGAGGAGCTTTGGTGTAGCCTAATATTGATAGAAAAATGTTCTATATCTTCTCTCATTGTCCTTACTTTAGTCTTTACACCTTCATACACCCGTATATGGTTCATTGAAACTTCCTTAACTTTTAAACACCTCCACGTGATTTTTGCAGAGGCCTATTATAGACCTTCTTTAAGTTAATAAAAATATATAGATGACATTGTCTTTCCTTGTAATATTCCATTAATCTTATAGAAAGATGTATAGCTCTGTGGACCTTCCTAGCATAAAACCAAACTGGTTCTCTGAAATAAGTGCATCATTTCTCTGTCTCTTCTCAATCACCTTCTACTATAACTTTATGGTGTGACTAAATAGTCTGATGCCTCTATAGTTGTTACAACTTTAAATGTCTCTTTTGTTCTTGTATAGAATAATTAGCATATTAAATCTCCACTAATCCGACATTTTGGTTAACTTAAGGATCACATTTAGAAACTTTTCTAGCCAAGTAAAACCCTCTTCATCTAGGCTCTTTTACACCTCTGTGAGTATCTCATTAGGCTCTACTTCCCTTCCACTCTTTATCTCCCTCAAAACTCTTTTAATTTCTTCCTTTTATGATATGCAAACAATAAGTATAGTTATGATACCTCTCGAACATACTAAGATTATCTAGATAGATATTTTCCTCTACGCCCTCATTAAAAAGACTATAGAAGTATCTCTATTATCTTCTCTTGTTGTCATTTTAATCTGCAAGCACCCCCGCTTCATTCTCTTGCTTTCTATACCCTAGCTCTCACCAATTTAAATATATCATTTTCTCCATCTTTACTTTTCAATCGTTGCTATAAGTTTTCGTAAGCTCTTCTCTTAACTTCTTAGACTATCTTCTTAGCCTCTTTCTTCAATAGTTTGTAACTTTCTCTATTAGCTACCCAATTTACCTCTATAATGCTATCCTGTTGAGTTTTATAGGCAAATCTTCTTGATCTTAACATTTTCTTATACTTCTTCATTTCACTACCAAGACTCCATCTTATTACCTTAGGTCCTTTAGAAACACTTAAGATCTCTATAATTGCTTTCCTTAATAAAATTTGTCTAATAATAAGCCTTTCTTTGGACCTATTTATTGTTCACATAAAAAACTAGATAATTGTCAAATATTTATTACCCAAGTATGCATATAGTTTGGCTAAATGATAACCTTCCGTTGGGTTGATTGATATTCGTATGAACAATATAAACACACCCTAATTGATGTTCTAATGTAAATTAATCTACACAAGAGAGGTTACTTTGATAACATGCAGGGACAAATCTACATTGGGGCAAATGGGGGCACTTGCCTCCACTGCCTTCAAAAAATTTCATATAAAATTATTATTTTAAGTTTTGATCTCATAAAAAAATAAATTTTCTCCTATTAAAATTTTGCCCCCACTTAAAAAAATTTATGGATCCGTCCCTGGTAACATGTTACTTCAATTAAGTCATTCCAGACTGAAAGTTTTTAAGTTGATATCTTCATCGTTAACTGATGAATGAAGAGAGAGAGAGAGAGAGAGAGAGGAGCAATTTGTGTTTCATATATTGCTGAAAAAAACACAGTACAAACTATGTATATATATATAATCAACTAATGGAATCTGCAGTACAATATTTACAGAGGTATTCGTGTCTGTGCTATAAATTATTTACACAGGTATGCGTGTGTGTCCTGTCTGTTGAGGTGGTTAGATAAGGAGGTATCTGCTGTGGTATAGAGGAGTGAGCTCATGATGTTTACATTCTACCAACATCCCCTCCTCAAGTTGGGAAGTCTACGAGACCCAACTTGGCATTAGCAATACGGATTGTGTCTACAGATATTGTTGGATCCCGAACGTTTCATAAAAGTTAGAATTATGTGAATGAGAAATTTTGGAGATTACTCATGAGTAAAGAACAAATGATGAAAATTTTTGAATTAAGAAATGATAGGCAAGGGTAAATTAGTGAATGAGAAATGTGATGGATTCAAGTTTTGCTTTGGTGTTTGTGGTGGATAAAAGATTTTGAAGTGAGAAGAATTAGGGTGAAAGTTAGAAGTAAAATGAAAGCTAAAATGAAGTTGAATTGTGTAGTAAGTTCATGAAGAATATGTATATAGGTGTATGTTTTGTTATTGGTATTCATGATTAATCATGGATTATAAATTTTTTCATAGATGATATTGATTTAAAATGAAGTTGAGAATGAGGAGTAAATGAAGTAGAAAAGGTGATCTTAGTATTATTTGTGTTAAGGAAAAAGTTGGAAACAAAATTGGTAGTGATCTGGAAAATGTTCATTGAGTGTGCTTCTGTCTATTAGCCATAACTCTTTTTTTATTTATTCAAATGAGACAATTCTTTGTTTAAATTAAAATAGAAACATATTTCTACATTTCTTATTAAGACATAAAATCTCAATTCTATCTCTAAGAGTCTCAAATTTTTCATGAAGTGAGAACAGAGTGCAATACATTGGTGGATGAATGTAAAGTTCTTATTCTGAATTTGAGGGAAATTCTAAATCGATCTAGGCTATATTAGAGAAAGTTGTCTTCTGAAAAATTATAAATCTTCCTTTTATCTTTCCAACAGTATATAATATGAAATTTTTGAACATCAAAGTCAAAAGTTATGACCTTATAAGTGGAGATGCTCAGGGGTGTAGTCTGCTTCTTCTTAGGTTGATTTTTGCTACTTCCTAAATTGACCTTCTGCTTCTTCTCAGTCACTGTTCATGAACTTCTTCTTAGTGATTGTTCATGAACTTCTTCTTAGTCATGAACTTCTTCTTAGTGATTGTTCATGAACTTCTTTTTAGTCATGAACTTCTTCTTAGTGACTGTTCATGAACTTCTTCTTAGTGATTGTTCATGAACTTCTTCTTAGTGACTGTTCTGTTCATGAACTTCTTCTTAGTCATGAACTTCTTTTTAGTGACTGTTCATGATCTTCTTCTTAGTTATAAACTTCTTCTTAGTGACTGTTCATGAACTTCTCTTCTGAGTCATGAACTTCTTCTTGGCCAATGTTTATGAACTTCTTCTTAGTGACTGTTCATGAACTTCTTTTTAGTGATTGTTCATGATTTTCTTCTTAGTCATGAACTTCTTCTTAGTTACTGTTTATCTTATATCTTCTATTTCATTTTTGATCTTCCAGAAGATGGAATTTATCTTTGAGGTCTGCATGAAAGTTATAATTCTTGAAGTACTATTTCGAACCATATAAAGAACATCCAAATCCGATATCTGTAGGGAAAGTTATAGCAATTTTCCCACTTCTTCTGTCTTTTTCTATTCTTTTTCTTTTTCTTTTAGTTTCATCTAATCCTAATATTTGGTCCATTTTGACCCTTCAGATGATAAAATCTGACCTCAAGGTCTTCTTCAAAGTTGTAGATCTCAAAGTTCTCTTTGAAATCATCCTAAGATAATCTTAATCCAACGTCTCTAGTGAAAGTTATGTCATTTGTCCCGAGACAAGTTTGATATGATTGAGGACCAAATCTTGTTTGATTCTTTAGGCCATAATTTTGCTATCCGACCTCCAAATGAAGTGATTCTTGAATCCTTAGTTTACTAACACTTTTCTTTTTACATCTCCATAAAAGTTTATAGATTTTGGTATTGATGTGAAAAAGATGTATTAAATCAAGTAAGAGTATCGATTGGAAGAGTAGGAATTGGATATTTTATTGAATATGCTTCAGTATTTTGATGATTTATAGATCAGTAAAGCTCAAAATAATATGATTCTTATTTCAAGATAAATTAAAGACATGGAGCTACAAATGGTATGAAGAAGTTAAAATTTAATTTAGTTTCTAAGATGTTTAAATTTCGGATAGAAGTTGTGCATAAGTATACTGATTTGGACAAGAGCAATCCAAAAATGTTTGAAGTGTATCTTTCGAATTTATAAACCAAATGGATTGATTTTGGTGGCATTGGAAACTTAAGACAAGGAAGAACACTTTTCTAGAAGAAAGAGTTATGTCAGAATATTCAAGGGTGCTTTTGGCAAGACACTTAAGTATAAAATACATAAGGCATAAATGGAAGGGCAAATGGGACATTTCTCAATCATTAAGGGCATAAGTAGAATAAGAAGTGTTGTCTTGCTTATAAATGAAGAAGAAAAACGTGAATGGAAGGATAAGCAAAAGAGAAAAACAAAAATTTAAGAGAAAAGAGAGAGAATGTCATGAAAAAGAGAGAAATACAAAGAGAAGGAGAGAAACAAGAGAATACAAGCTAGGGTTTCAATTTTCCTAGCCTATAAGAGAGATTTTGAGGCTGTCCAAGAAGAGAAAAAGGAAGAGGAAGAAAAGAGCTTCTATTTGAGCTAAAGATTTTTTCATTTGGTGAAGAATCAAGAATCAAAATAGGCAAAAGGAACAAGAGAAGAGGCATGTTTGAGCAAGTCCATAATCAAGGAGATCAAGGTAGGTTTCAAGTTTATAATAAAGTAAATAAGCCACTAAATGTTTTCTTTGAATCAAGAAAGTTTAATGATTTTAATTGCATCATAGATGTTGCATTTATTTGCTTCGTGATTTTATTGAGAAATTGTTATATATATTTTCTACATGACTTGTATTGAAAATCTATGAAAAGACTTTGAAAATGATTCTCTTTGAAAAGATGCAAGTTTAAGAAATCAAGTTTTGAAAGAACATATGAAATATTGTATGCTCATGAAACTTAAGTTTTCAAGAAGCGCCATTTTGGGCAACACAAGTTTACAAGTCATGATATATGTATTATGTGGGTTTGTGGTAGTCCCCTAAGTTAAGTCACGTGCATGTTGACCCAAGTTTAAGACTTCTCCCGTCTGCCTGCTAGTGGCATGAAGCTCCTTCATGGACTCCCATAAGTTTACAGCTACGCAAAACCATTACATGGGATTGTGTTAGTACGTTCTGTTCACGGCTACACAAAACCCTTATGGGGAATGTGTAGTACGTTTTGTTTTAAATCTACCCAAACTATTCTGATGTGCTTATGTGTTTATGATATGTTGACAAGTTTGCTGCATATATGATTTAAAATTGTTTCATAAATTGTTTGATAAATTGATAATTTTGCGAAATAAGTGTTTGATGATATTTTGCATATGAAATTACTTTGGTTTCGAAAATGTAAAATGGCAATGAGTTTTGAAAATGATTTTTGTTTATCTTTCTGTTATAAACTGTTATCCACGAGCTTTCAAGCTCACCCCCTCTCTGTCCCCTCTTCAGGTGATAGTTAAGAAGTCAAGTGATTAAGAGCCTAAGGGAACTTTCGCAATTTCGCTATTTGTATTTTTGTAATAAACCAATGGTGTGGCTTTTGGATATGTAAATAAAGTTTTCCAACTCTATTGCTTTAGTAATGAAATGACAGATTGAAGTAGTTCAGTTATGTATGTATGTTTATATTGATTTTCTCGTAGTAGGGTTGAGTTAAAGTAATAAGTTTGCTTGATGTTTGATCATCATGGGCACGCCACCCTTATGAGATGATGACTAATAAGGGTTGTTGGAAATAACCCCGTAGGATAATACGCTCAGGCTATATGGTTCCGATTAAGAGTTAGATTTCGCAAGAGTTGGGTTTCGAAAATAGTGCCCAATAGTTTGTGGTATCAGAGCAAGAGTTGGGTTTCAGAAATGGTGCACAACAAATATAGCCTTGATGAAACTGTCGGCCAATTGTTGTGTGGAAGGAATATGAGCAGTAGTGATGAAACCTTCCTAATCAACATTCTGGACAAAATGACAGTTTATTTCCAGATGTTTGGTACACTCGTGAAAAATAGGATTTTCAGAGATGTAACGGCGGCTTTGTTGTCACAATGCAGAGTATATGGAGAAGGAGACTGTACCTGTAAGTCTCGTAACAAATAGGAAATCCACCGGAGTTCACAAACTGTGCTAGACATGCTCCGGTATTCAGTTTCAGTATACGAACGACTAACGGTGAATTGTTTCTTTGTCCTCCATGAAACTAGTGAATGTCCCAAGAAAATACAGCAGTCAGTAAGGGATTTGCCAGAGAACAAACAATTAGCCCAATCAAAATCAGAAAAAGCTTGTAACGAGACATGGTCTTGAACAGGATAAAAAAGACGGCGATGTCTTGTGCCAATAATGTATCGTAAAACATGGACAAGTGTATCCCATTGTGGTTGTCGTGGTTCATTGTTGAACTGACTAAGATATTGAACAACGAAAGATAGGTCAGGACTAGTAAAACTCAAATAAAACAACTGACCCCCAATATGTGTCAGGATTTGGTAAAATAGCCCCTTTGTCGCATGACAATTTAGTACCTAACGGGATTGGGGTCATGGCAAATTGTAGTTCTTCCAACCCATCATCACGCAAAATATCAGAAATATACTTAGATTGAGACAAGTAAAGACTATCGGTAGAGCGAGCAACCTCAACACCCACAAAAAATTGAAAGTAACCGAAGTCTTTAATAGTAAATTGGCTGTTCAGATATGCTTTAATGCCAATAATTTCAGATTCATCAGGGCTCAAGACTAGCAGATCATCCACATAAATAATAATAGCAAGGAAAGATGAGCCAATACCTTTGGTAAACAAACAATAGTCAGATATGGCCTGAACAAAACCATAGTTGATAAGGGTTTGGGATAGAGCTTTGTTCCATTGTCTGCCAGTCTATTTCAAGCCATAGAGAGATTTCCGTAGGTGACAGACTTGACCATCCTGTAGTTTATCATAACCCTTTGGAGGTCGGAGATAAATTTCTTCATCGATGGAACCGTGCAAAAAAACGTTGTTAACGTCAATATGATGGAATGGCCAACAATTAGCAACAACGATGGCAAAGAATAATCTGATTGTCATAACCTTGGCGACCGGTGAAAAAAGTCGGAATAATTGTTAGGATATATTTTATATATTATTTATTTAGTTTTGACATTTTAAATTGGACATATAAGATAATTAGAATTATAATATGGATTGGTGAACTTAAAAGGATTAGGTTGATGCATGTTTGAATTGAAGTAGGACTCTTATCATGTGTGGGATTTATGCATATCGTGAATCTTTGGCGGATCTATCTCTAGTCTTGAAGTTGATATCTATCTCCAATATACGGATGTGTGGCTAAGCATGAAAGGGTGCGTCAATGGTTAATAGTTGAACAAAAGGAGGAACGTGGGTTGTGAGACAAGGCAACAATGTAGTGGGCATGATTTCATTGAATTAAAAAAAAGGAGATATGTGTCTTGTCACGTGTGTTGCATTAATTAAGTGGTGAAGATGCGTGTGTGAGATGGACTCTAGAGTTAATTGTTTAATCAAATAGTAACTGTATTTGGTGGATTGGCCTGCACAGATTGCAAAGTTATGTAAAAGCAACCAAGGTATAGTGCGTCAGATGTGGTGGCTGTGGAGCTGATTTGTGAGCCACGGTGAAATTAATTTGTGAGCAAGGGTTGGTCTGCATATGTTTTGATGTCGCAGGTGTTATTCTTATGGTGAGAAAACTGAAGTGACTCTGTGTTCTTTTTGATAAGCCGCGACTGTGGTGATTTGTTTTATGAAGAAAGAATCAACTATGGTGAAGAGTTTTAGCTTAATTATTTCAAGAAGATAAAATCTACCAAAAACTCTTCTTTTTATCTCAAGTGTATTATTTTATTCTTAATTTATTGATCACCCTTGAGTTGTTTATTGGAGTTAATTTTTTAAAATACTTCTAATACAATCATCTCTACGTTTATTGGAGCCAAGTGTGAAGGGGCCTTTCAATAATAGTGACAACCATGCATTGAATATGCAACCGCCCAACCACAAAGACCCTTTTCACAATCAATTTTGTCCACCCTTTAATGTCAGCCAGACCTGGCAATTGCTGAAGTCCAACAATGGCTTTATCTTGGTGTCCCAATTGAAGAAAGAAGAGTCGCCTCTGCCTATCAATTGGCATTCGTCATTTCACGCACGCCACGTTGTACCTCCCCTCAATCTCTTCTTTTTCTCTACGACTCTCCACTTGTTGTAGTCACGGATATTTCTCCACAAACCAATGGCTCTTATTTTAACAAAATGAAGCGCTAATTAAACCTTTTTTGACATTGACAGATGATCAGAAGATGTATAAAATTACGGTGTCGACCACATAAGGAATAGGAGAGCCTAAAAATCCCAGAGATTGTTTCAAGGGTTAGTAACTATTTTATGACAAGAGAAAGGTTGCCATTTGGTAGATGAGCTTTGATATTACAGTGGCTTTTGACAAAATTTTAATGGTTCACCAAAATTCCTTAATTTCTAATGGAGTTCCGTTTATTCACCTCGAGAGAAAAATAAAGCTAATAACCTAAAACTAATTCCTGGGAATTACAGTACTGCTTCTTCTTAATAAGAAACTGTAAACATGCATGGCATCGCCAGCTACTAAAAAATGTAGTCAATGTCTCAATTGTTCATAATCAGTTGAGGTATTTAAAGCTTTCTCTAAGACACCAAAGTTTCTCACCATCAAAACAATTACATTCCATGAAGAATGTAAGTTAGTGGAGTTATAATTCATTATCGTGGTCCATAAAAGGCTTAACAGAAATCAATAGGCAAGTCTAGCAGAAGACTCCCAATTTTTCCCAAATAAGACTCGCGTAAGGGTTTACTCTAGTCCTCAACTTTACAAGACTTGAAGTTAAGACAATTACACAAGGGTTAGCGGGCGGCCTACAGTGATTGCTGTATATTGGGAGGTGGTTTGAGTCTATTGTTATTCTTTTAGTTAACCGCTTGTTATTTTAAAGATAAATTAAAATGTATTATAAATATTTATTAATAAATATTGACAACTTTATTTTATTCTTTATTAAAAATTAATGAATAAATAAAAATTTGAAAATAACATTTATCCTTTAAAATTGATAAAGACTTTAGAATAAACTTTTAATTTTTCAAATAATTTTAAAATTTTAAAATAAAAAATAAAAAATAAAATCAAACATCATTAATCCGTCCAGCCGGCGGTTGTTTGGACCCTCAATCGTTGACAGTCCATATTCCCAATATTAATGAATAGCTAATGATGAACTTCACTTAGGTCCACTGCACTGGCCAAGTTATGAGCATTGAATGTGTAAAGGCAGACAGCACGGCAGGCTGGTTTGAAGAGGAAGCACAATTACTACATACAACTTGCCTTTGAGGAGAATGGAAGAGTTCCTTAGCGGTGCTTTTGATGTCTCCTTAAATAATGTTGCAAATATCGGAAGACTTGATGCTGCAAGTGTCGGAAGTCTTTTTGTTTGAAATCATTATGTATATAATTTCACAAATATTTTCCAGTACAAAAAGGTGTATATCAAGAATAAGATTTATTTATTAAAAGCAGGAGCAGCCCACTTGTCAACCAACGACAGTCCACAGTCGACAGCTTATCTTTAAGGCCAAGTGAATATATCTTCTTCTGATTCATAAAAAGCAAAACCGACCGACAAAAGGCAGCCCTTCACACTTCCCATCCCAATGATTCAAGCCAGTCACGAACACCCACTTAAACGGCTTAAAACTATCAATCACTGCCATGAGCAGCCTCTCATACCAGGCTTGCCTGACCATTTAGCTCAGCTTTGCCTCTCCCTTGTACCACCTTCATTGCTCTACTCTGTCTGTCACTCATGGCGCCGCCTTATTTACTCTCCTTCTTTCCCTCCGTTCTTGTCCCTATACGCTATTCTATCACCAACCACCACTGACTCAAACCCTAACCCTACATCTACCTATAATCATAGTTCCATCCAATTCTTTACGTATGATCCCACCTCCTCCAGATGGAGCTTACTCCCTCCGCCGCCTGCTGACCCTCCTCTACGCCTTCTTCTCCGCCACCCTTCCTTCATCTCCCGGCATATTCCAGTCCAATCTGTCTCCGCGTCCGGCAACCTTGTCCTCCTCGCTGCCACCACTGATAACTTCAATCCAGCCCTCTCTCGTCCCCTTGTCTTCAATCCAATATCACGTACATGGACCTTCGGCCCACGACTAGCAACACCGCGTCGCTGGTGCGCCGCTGGCGCGACCCACGGTGCTGTGTATGTGGCTAGCGGAATCGGATCCCACTTCTCAATTGAAGTGGCCAAGTCAGTCGAAAAATGGGATCTTCAAACTAGAAATAGAGATGGGACTAAAATCCAGAGAGGCAATTACAACAACAGTAACATGAATAATGGATTTTCATGGAAATGGGAAAAGGTTAAATGTCTTAAAGATGGAAGATTTTGCAGAGACGCAGTGGACGCAGTGGGGTGGAGAGAGAAGCTATGCATGGTGAACATGAAAGGTGATGCAGCGAAAGAAGGGATTATTTATGATACCAAAAAAGGGGTATGGGAAGACATGCCGGAGGGGATGGTGGCAGGTTGGAAAGGTCCGGTGGCGGCCATGAATGAGGAGGTGGTGTATGTGGTGGACGAAGCAAAAGGTGCGCTGAGAAAATACGACCCGGAAAGGGACAAATGGGAGGAGATACTCAAGTCTGAGAGACTTAAAGGAGCTCAACAGATTGCTGCCGGTGGCAAAAAAGTTTGCGTAATATCCTGCGGCGGTGGTAGTATTATGGTGGTTGATACGGAGGCGAAGCCTGTGAGTCTAAGATTGATTGAAACGCCACCAGGATTAGAAGCCGTTGCAGTTCACATATTGCCGAGAATGAGCCTACCGGATATTGAATTGCAGGGAACAGGTTCCACATCCATTTAATGAAAATTTCCTTTTTATTTTATCATAGTCATACTATATTTTACTTTTTATTCCGTTTCCGTTATCGTTACTGTTTCTATTCTTTGTCTAAAAGGTGGAATCCCATTCCAGACGTCCGTTTCTATTCTATTTCTATGTGAAGATGTGGAAAGTGAGAATTTGTCTGTTCTTGATTGAATAGACAAGTTTACATGTTATCAGTTATGGAGTGATAAGACAGGCAAACTGATAATGTCACGCCAAAAAGTTACATTGCAATTAAAATTTGACATTTCCTTTTCTTAAACTATTCGAGTAATTAGTAATGTATGGCAACTTCCATATTTCAGCTTTTTGTAGTTTCAGTGCTACTTCCATTACAAGGACACGCAATCAAGTACTAAACTAAGTCTATACATTAAACAAAATCATTAATATTATCATTTGGTAATTGGCTTATTTCCAAAAAATCTTATAATTTAATATTTAAAATTCTTTATATTCATTATGAGTGTTTTTCAAGTCAAATTTTACAAAATAAACTACTCTCAACATATAATTTTGTTAAGTTTGAACGACCTTATTGTCAATTGGTTACTTTAAGAAAATAAACTAATAAAAAAATATGATGTAGTTACAATATTTGGAATCTAAATGAAGTTGGGAAAGAGGCACTAATCACAAACCAAAACCGTGCCCTTCCAAGTGGCAATCACAAACCAAAATCGTGTCCTTCCAAATGGCAATCATGCTTTAAACCAATAAGTTAGTGTCCTCTTTAATAAGTTTATTACAACCTGATTAAAAACCAAAATCGGTTCCTTCCAAGCGGCAATCAAGGAAGGAAGGAAGACTGTTAACAAAGCTTTAAATTGCGGAATGACGGTAATTGGAATTGAATGGCACCTCCGTCTTGGGTTGGGTAGAAGCTTGAGGACTCGAGCGAACCTTTTTGTGGTTTTGACAAGGTAAGGCCATCTTATTATTTTTACAGAACTTGTAGGTTTTTCTTCATTAACCATCATCAGATTGTATCTAAATGGTGTCATTCCCGTAGCCATTTGGTTTGTGCATGCTTTTCTTAATGCTATTGTTAATTTGAAGGTAATTTGACATGAGTTGGGTTTGTTAAACTGGGATAAATTACATTTACCACAAATGACAAAAACAAAACTATAAAAATAATGGGCAAAAAACAGTGCATTCATTTTCTACCTTAGGCAATGTGAGATTTTATGACTGCCTGTAAGCTCAAGAAGTTGCACGCGCAATAATTACAGTTTATTGGATGATAACAGTCTAGCTTTTGTGATGTTTATACTCCCTTTGATTCATAATAAGAGTCATTTTAGATACATTTTAATTATTTAAAATAAGTGTCATTCTTGACTCTGTATGCAAGTTTATAACTTTTCTTCCAAAATTAACCTTTCATTTCTCTCTCATCTTAATTATATAGATCACAATTTCTAGGTAATTTCTCTCACAATTTTATTTAAGATGCTGATTACCGAGATAATTTTATGGAAGTATTAATAAGGATATATCTATAATTTTATTAACTTTCTTAATAAACGTGTATTTTTCTAAAACGACTCTTATTATGAATCAGAGGGAGTAGGTAATAGACAATGCAAACGAATGTCAAGTTCTGACATTAATTACAAAGAAATTACAGTAACAGAGAATGCAAACAAATGTCAAGTTCTGACATTAATTATGAAGATATTATAGTAACATCTTTTTCTTCAATTTAATTTGCCTACCTTGGCTGGATGTTGTGGCAAGTTGACGTATTCCTTCAGGAAATTTTCTTTGGGCACAGAATATAAACAAACTTGATTTGAAATGGAAGAGTCGGTCAGAGCCAGGCTACGCTGGACTGAGGTGATGTAACCTAGATTCACACACACGCTTTCGTTCATCATGTCGTAACTTTTCTGGAGTCGTAAACCATCGTTGGTCTATCACGAGTTCACGACTCATTAGCTTACATTGAGATTGTGCTTTCTTGTCCTTGTTTTTGTCTTTTAAGCTACCCTTGACAACGACGTGACTTCACTGGCCAATCCAAGCCATTGTCGGACCCTTAACCAAGAATGATTCCCTTAAAATTTAAGGGGTTGTTTGTTTCCCTTGTTCAATTGTAACATTCATAATATAAAATAACTACTATTTGTAAGGAAAAGTTACCTTAATTTCAGTAATTGGTTATTAAGTTACGATCATCATTCAACATCTTACCTCGATATAGAATCCCCACATTATTAACAAAATTGTCAAATCTGTTAAGTTACTATTTTCTTGGAACAAATTAAAAATTTTCATTAATCAAAAATTAAGAGTACATGAAACCATAATATAAGGATCAAAGCATATATGTTTGGAGAGTTAAGAATGAAAACCTCCCCTTAACCAAAAAATAATAATGATGTGCACCATTTTCAGACTAACTAAAACTCTGTCATTTAACAAAGAAGTAAAATATTCATTCTATATAAAGTTGAAGCCTCCAAACTTTACTAAATTAGGGATTGGAAAATTTTCAATTTCCTCTAGAAGGTTCTTTGGTTGTTGCATTGCTTCCCTTAAATGATTTGGCCACCATTAGGTAAGGTTGACCATATTCTTTGTCTTTGACTAGTTGTTCTCCTGGTTGAATTTTCATTAAGCTCCAATCAGCTCTTGTAACTACTTAAAGATCACTCTACTGTCAAGAATGTTATGCACGATATGGGGTTTGTTGCCTTTAAGGTATCCTCGCAGTTTTACTATTCTTCTCTATTGCTTTACATTAGTTCCCAACATATTGATTGTTCATTTATGCTCTATAGTATGGCTGCATAGTTGTTTGCTTATAATGTTCCTTGTTTTGGACCCTTCTAAGATTCCTTTCCTTCCACAACTCATAAGTGGTTATGGCTAGGACCAATACATATTTTTTCCAAAATGGATTGGAGGCTTGTGAAACAATTCACCAATTGATAGCCTCAAAAATAGAGTTAGAGTTTTCATTCCATAGGTAATGCTCTCCGATTTTACACTAAATGGAGTTAGAGAAAGAATAGTAAAAAATTAGGTGATCTCTCATTTCATTATCCTCCTTACATAGGATACAATTCCCATTCAAATTCATAAATTGCAATTTATCCATCACAGTAAGTCTATCCTTGACAGTTAGCTAAATTAGGAAAGTTTCAATGGGACATAATGTTGGGACCCGATCCGAAAACCGGATCCTAACCGAAAAAGCGGAAAGCACATTATCGAAAACAAAGCGAATTCAAATTGAGAAATCGAATCCAAAGGTGAATAGAATAGCAAAATCGAAAGAAAGGAACATAAGGCGGAAGCAAAATCATATACGAATCAATTGTCAAATCGGATAAATTGAATCCGAAGGCGAATCGAATAATACAAAGCGGAAGCAACAAATCGATTAACAAATTCGCGAAGCAACAACATATCAAAGATCAAAGCGAAACAAATACGAAGCGGATCAATCGAACTGAAATATATTCGACATCCGAGAACTCAATAGCGAAGAAAAAGTTTGCGTTGGAAACCTTAGACTTAAACTGTCCAAAATTCAGTATAAATTTTTCCTTTTCTTTTCTCTCTTTTCCCATTCCTCAATCCAAATACATTCACATACAATCGCACTATCCACTGTCCAATACACGTTCATTCACATTTTTCCATATACAAATCATGCTTATATCTCAATTGAACATACAAAATTTATATAACATATCCATGTGCAATACCATAACTCAATAGCCTCATCAAAATCTCATAATTCAATTACAATTTATACACCATTACATAAATCAAAGCTTTATACAAAATATAGTAGCATTTTCAAGCCTTATACATTACCCATAACCCTAAACCAAAGTACACAATACACAACAATTTTAGACTTCTCAGCAACCATCTAACTTAACAATAATACAATATAAACACATGCAAACAGAAATCTTCAATTTTCTTTACCCGATCTTCTTCTCATTACCTGTGAATGGGAATGAAGGGGGGTGAGCTTATAGCTCGTGGGTAACAGTTTATAACAAATAAATAAGCAAAACCTTTTTAAAATGCTTTTCTTTTCTTTTCTTGCAGAAACTTTGTTTGAAACCCATAATGCACTGTTGGACCCCGAACTTTTGATGAAAATTAGAAATATTAAAATGAATATTAATGAGAAAGAAATTGGTGAGACAAATTATGAATTTAAGGAAATTTGATGAAATTAAAAAAAAATTATAAGAAAAGAATTGTTTAATTTTGAGGACTTTGATATTTGAGTGAACTTATATGGATTATGAGAAGAAAGTGGATGATTTGATTGAAATGAAGTTAAATAGCAAGAATTAAAAAGAAAAAGTGTGAAAATTTGAAGAATTTAGAAAGTTTGACTTTTGGAGATAAAATGTTTGACTTGAGAGTTGACTTTTTGATTTTGGGAGAATTTGAGAAAATTGTCTTCTGGAAACTTATAGTTTATGTCAAGAGCTTTCGGTAGCCATAAAGTTTGATATTTTTCGATATCGGGAGTGAGAATTATGATAAGTCAAAGTTAGCTTGAAGTTTGACTTTTTGAAGAAAAAGTTGACTTTTTGATTTAGGCAAAATTCGAGAAAATGATCAACATGAAAATTGTAGCCTCTGTCGAGAGCTTTTTGTGGACATAAAGTTTGCTATTTTTCGATGTCGGGGTTGAGAGATATGATTTTCTGAAGATATGCTTTGTTTTGAAAATGCTATTAAGTATAGATTTGTGTGTTCTATGCTTCGAGGCCACTCGTCGTATGGATTTAGTTTGAATTAGAGTAAGTGGTCTTCATGAAAGTTTTAGATGATGTTTTTATCTTTCCATTGATATAACGTTTGCAATTTTTCGATATCGGGGCTAGGAGTTATGAGCGATTAAAAATTGGAAGTCGTTTAGGAAAAGCTGTTTTGGACAGAATCTTTGATTGAGGTTTTGACCCCTTTCGAGACTTAATTTGATTTTGAGTTCTTCAGGGAAGTTGTAGAGCTTCCTTTTATATTTTTATTGACACTAAATTTGTCAAATTCAGAGTTCGGGATCGAGAGATATGATTTTTGAAAAGTTCATTTTTGAAGTTCCGATACTTTGTTTTTTATGCGATCCCTTTTGTAATCTTTTGCTTATAATTCCTTCGTCCGACATCCGATTGATTTGATTCTCGAAGCGTTGGATTCCTAAGACAATTAATTTCATTTTTTTGAAGAATTATGATTTTTAGGAGATTAAATGGAAAGAGATTGATTGAACCAAAGTAAGAGATGGGGTTATAGGTTATAAGTTGGATAATTTTCTGAACATGGTTTAGTATTTTGGAATTTTCGGGATCTGTACAACTCTGATTGAGGTGATTCTTGAGGGAAAATAAAATTAAGATATGGGGCTACAACTCTTATGAGGGATCAAAATTTAATTTCATCCCTAAGATTGTTAATTTCTGGACTGAAGTTATGTTAATGTTCAGCCTCGGATTTTGTGAAGGTCCGATAGTATTTTGGCTATAACTTCTTCGTTTCTGATCCGAATTGAGCGCGGTCAGTGGCGTTGGATTCGTATGATCTAGAGGAACAATTTTTAAGAAGAAAGTTTGTCTAAATTATTTCGTTTAGATGCTTGAAAACAGGACGCAAGTAGTCAATTTTTCAAGTTCATGCAGGGGCAATTTTGAGAAATAGGCAAATAAGTGAGGGTAACTTGGTCATTTTGGCACCATTTTAAGTGACATGGCAGAAACACATGGGAGGCTGTCGTTTATTCAAGAGGAAGCACGAAGTTTCTGGAAAAATGAGAGCAAATAAAAGAAAGAAATAAGAAGAAGAGAGAAGAGAAGAAACGAAGAAGGAGAAGAAGAAGGGAGTTCGTGAGAGAGCAAGGTAAGTTCAGTTTTTTCATGGTTTTCTAAGTGATTTTCATTGGTTTTAAGAGAAAAGAGGAGGAAGAAGAACATGGTGAAATTCGAAATTAGAGAGAGAAGGTAAGAGAGAGAAAGCTTGAGTTTTTGATTTGTTTGATGGTTGATTAAGCTTAGAATGGTTATGGATTTAGTTTATCTATGATTATTTGAAGAGATTAGGCTATGATTGTGTTTAATTTTGGATGGAATAAAATTGGGGTTTATGTCAAAGTTCAAAATTGAGGTTTTGTGAAATTGTTGCTTTAAATGGCTTAAATTAGTGATGAATTTGAGATATCCTAAGTCAATTTTAATGTTTATGCTTTAGGTGAAGTTTAATTTGAAAAATTGTAAATTGGGGGTTTAGGTGTAGCACCCCACTCCCGACGAGACCCGAACCCGATATTTATGGTGATATCCGAGCCCGTGACCCGCGAGGGTGGCGTACTAGAACATTCATTACCTTCTTAACAAAAATCGTATGACATTTTTTTTCTTTCAAAAACATTAGAGTGCGCAAAACAAACATTGACTTGGCCCAATTATAACAAAACACTTTCAAAGATTAAACCATTTTACTGATAAAACAATTTCACTCATTATTAGCACTCATTAGTGCTCAGTCACTCTATACAATTACATGTAAACAATTGGGCCTACTAAATACCAAATTAATACACTAATGCAGATACGAACGACACTGATCCTGACCCGATACTTTGTCTTGCTAGCAGTAGACGTACTCCCGCGTGTCCAACGGGGTACTCTCCATTCCCTGAAAAATAGATGCAATGTTGGGTGAGTTTGCGAACTCAGTGAGAAACCATCATCGATGGTTCACCCAACTCATGCATATCCACACAATCACACAATATTGTATATATATCATAAACAAGAAATCACAGGCACTCAATTTCACATTTTATAAGGCAATAAGCCTTTCACACAATTCACATTAAACATTCATTGATGCAGTGTGCATGTGACCCTTTCATTTTCTTTCGTTGTTGTGACCGTGAGCCTGAGCTCATATACGTTGAGCCATTGGCTCTGAAACATTGGGCTTAAAGCCCTGAAACGTTGGGCATAGCCCTGATCATCGAGTCGAGGCTCGGAATACGTTGGGCACGAGGCCCTGTGCGTTGAGCTTAAAGCTCTGAAATCGGTGGTGACACCGGTCACAACTGCCATTATCTGATCATTTACTATGCATGAATGCACATGTCATTTTCCAATTTCCAATTATCGCATTTCTATTTCCAATTCCAATTAATTACTATTTCCGATCATTTTCCAATGTTCTCGGACTTTCAGTCCGGTATTTCATTCCCATGCATTTACCTTTCGTTTCACTATCACATTTACAATCCAATTAACTAATGCATTCTCACGCACTTATTCTCATTTGCACTTCAATATCACAATCCAATATTTCGAACACCCATGGTCCGAAATCAATCAATTACATATATCCATCCTTGCTTCCTCATGGCAATCAATGCATATAATTAAGAAACACATAAGGTTGAGAAACCAACTAGGTTACTCACCTATTACTTCCGAGCTAATGCCGGGAAGTTTCCACCCCGTCGGTCGGACGACGCTCCACTTGGGCCTCTATAAGAAACAGAGAAAGAACGAGTCACTACAGATGCAATTTGTGCACATGTAGGTGAAATATGCATGTTCATGAATTTTCCGGCCCTAAATCCAAATTTCCCCATAACAAAATCCGTCTAAAAATTAGAAACCTATTGGCGCTGACGGTGCGCAATTCGGACCTCTATAGGTCCCCAATTAAACAAAACAGTGATTAAAGGCTCCGTTGCAGGGCCACGTCAATTCCGTCCAAAATTCCAATTTCTCACAAATGAAATTAAATGTTCAACGAATCCGATGCCTCAAGAATCAGGTCAATCGGACGCTCGACGGAAAAGAAATTGACAAAAGAAGCATGAAATCCCAAATTATCACTTAACAAATAAAATAAAAAAATTAAGATCAGCCTCGCTGGGCGAAGTCTCGCCCAGCGGGCTGACTTATCGACCCCGTCGCTAGGGCGAGGCGAGCCCTAGCGACGCTGGGCTTTACGCCTAAATCACTAGGCGGCGGCGTCGCCTAGTGAACCAGGCGTGATTCCATTTCCAAAATTTTTTTTTTCAATCCAATTTTCAACACCAATAATTCATTGCACACAATTCAGAAAATTTCTAACTATATCTCGTTGGAAAGTTCATGAAACCCTCTACAATTCTCAAGAAGACCATAAAAATCAATTTCACCCTTAAGGGTGTCAAAAATCCCTTCAAAACTACTGCCTACTCAAATCCCATTAACACAGAGCAGTACATTGAAATTTCCATAACTCTCAGATTCTTCAGCCAAAAATTACCACATAAATATGCTCAATAAGTTCACAATGTCATCTACAACTTTCATGAACAACCCAAAATCAAATTCCATTACTAAGCAAGTCAATTAATTCACTCAATGTTTCTGTCCCTGAAATCATTCAATTTGAGCAGTAAACTTATAACAAGCATAACTCCCTGTACACAAGTCAGAAAAATCTGAACTTTATATCCCTAAAAAGATAAATCCTCAAAATTCAATTTTCATGAAGAACTCAATTTCCAATTTAATTTCTAACCATTTCAAAACTGTCATGCAAGTTACTGCCATGATCAGCAATTCCTAACCTAATGCAGGATCAGTTTTTGCAAAATCATAACTCCCAACTCTGACCTCTAAAAATTATATGCCATATCTCATTTTCAAGATAATTTCTTCCTCTTAAACTTTGCAGAAGATCACTCACACCAATTCAGTCCACAAAAATGGCTAAAATTGCTTCCAAGCAGAATACTCAAAAGTCAGACACTTAAGCTAGGTTTCATCAACATGCCCAAAACCAGTCCATAGGAATCAGTTCATATCTCCCAATATACAACTCGAAAATTAGCAAGATCAGTGGAAATGGAAAGCTAACTCAATATTCTACAACTTCCATGAAGACCATTTTTCCAAATTCCATCTCAATTAATTTATAAAAATCAGCAAAGCTCATAGGGTATGGTTTTGGTTACTGTTCACAGGCAATAAAACAGTAACTTTCCATGCCACATTTCAACCTATTAGAGTTACAATTTGACAACACCTATTTCACACAAAAATGTAGCTAACATATGAAAGTTTCATTGGGCACAAACTTCACCTCATTTACACACCTACACAGTTAGTTATGCTCAAAACATTACAATAGGCTCAACACCAAAATTTCCAGATTTCACCTATACCTCATCCTCTTCCATTCTATCACTTTACCTACATTAATATACATTCATTTACACCTCCAATTCAGCCACAAACTCAACACAATATTTATCTGTATTCTTACACAAAATTTGGCAGCAATAATTCCTCAATTCCTATGCACAATTCATCATCAACATGCAATTACAATCAAGCTAAAACCATTCATCACTCATCCTACTTTCAATTCATAACTAACTCTAATCTTATACCCATTAATTCAAGCAATAATTATCATCAATTTAAGGCATCAATAATTATAATAAACATACCATAACCCCCATTCAATGTTTCTACCTACCATGATTCATAAATTCATACTTAAGCATCATTGAAAACTTAATTAAACTAACTTACCTAACTAGCTTTTCCAACCTTGAATTCTTTTCAATTCTTTCCTAACAATTGCTAACCCCTTCTTCTTACCTCATGCAAGAGAGTGGTCTTCATGGTAGGCAAGCAAGTAAGTTAAGTGTATAAAGAAAGTGAAGGAAGGTTTGATAAGAGAAAGAGAAGAAGAAAATCGATGAAGGAGGAGAAGACTTGAAGCTAGTTTCGATGATGCCTAAACCTCTCCACCTTTGGTCTTTTATTCACTTTTTCAATGTAAAACGATAGGAACTACTTGGAGTCTTAAAGATGGCATTTGGTGGCAATTTTCATTAGTCCACATTTGTAAAGAAAAGTCAAAATATTAATTTAATAATTCAGATCAAAATTACCCAACCCAATCAACTCAATTGACCCCAATTTCAATCCCAAAATAATATAACCAATAAGATAAAGCCATTGGGTAGCAATTTTATTCTCGAAAATCGATTGTTCGCTAATTGGTGATTTTTCCGATCCGAATTTTCAGAATTTTCCCAAATTATTTTTTGAAAATTACCTAAATTGCCCAAAATTGTAAAACATAAGACAGTCCACTCCCAATAATTTTTAAACACGAAACCACATTTTCCACAACAAAACACATTTAGGCCATTTACCATGATTTTGCTTGGTGTCTGCAGGAATTTTCTCCGGATAATTTCAAAAAAATTTCCATAAATTCCTAAAAATGTAAAACACTCTATGGCGCACTCCAAATAATTTTTCAAATCCCATTATCACACCAATTTTACAAAAAATCACAATTAGACACTTATGCCGGGAAATGTCATGAATGCATGTATGACTATGTGCCTGTGCAAAACTCACCATTTATAGAGGCTGCATGACATATGTTCATGCCGAGTTATAATTTAATACTCCTAACCCGTCCCAATTTACTAAAATACCCTTCCCATCGGAGATGGGATGTTACAATTCTCCTCTCCTAATAAAAATTTCGTCCTCGAAATTTCATATCGATTTATCGAAGAAGCAGGGAGTCTTTTGATTAATACCCTCTGCTTCTCACTGCTTTTACTACTACGACCACATTCGGTCAATGAACGGAAATCAAAACAATCAATGACTCTTTTCCTTTTTCAACTTTCCATGATTACGCACAATTCGTGATCCTAACAATATCTATGAAACACTTTGTGAATCCGAATCATCTTTTAAGTTTTAGCCTAACTTGCCAATCCATACTTCTATTCACACCACAATCGTATGGAGGCCACTCCTCACGAATTCAATTTTTCTTAACTACACCTTTATTTCCATCTAAGTACCTTTTGGCCGAGGCCATACCCTTCAAAATATTTCATTTATCGCTTATCAGATTCCGTTATTATCAAAACACAAATCTCATGAGATTTATAACCTCGGTGTGAATCAATTCAACTCAATGTTACCATCTTAAATTGCTTAACGCCCTGATCACATAATAAAGACCCCTTATACACTTTTCGAATGGTGACACCAATATAATGATTGTCATACCACAATCACTTTGCACTATAGATCAATCTCATATCCCAATGAAATCCAAAAACACCTGTTGGTTAATCACACATGTCATCGTTCACTTTGACAGACTTTACCATCAATTGCTTTTCCACAATACTTTTACTAGAACATAACGCTTCGATTGTTTCTTATGCTTTCTCGAACCATTTACTTATGATCATTTGATTTCTCATTCTAACCTTTCAATTACTCTTTCAATACGCTCTTGCTAAAACATAAAGCTTCGATCATTCCTTACGTTTTCACTAACAGTTCCCGTAATGAATATCACCCATATTTCTTAATTCGAACCATACCTATCATTTTCCTCAACAATTGGAGTTAATTCAGTTCTTTGATACGGTTTACAATTTTTACATCCTCACTTCGGGTTTTGCCAATCCGTTTTGATGCACACCACCTTTGAAATTCCCATAGCTAATAATACTTTCTTTTGCCCCCTTTTTTTTCAGTTCGACTATTGATACGCAATAATACACCAGATTTGATAACTTTATTGCCCAACTTTTGATTTTTCTGCAATTAAATTTTTTTTTATTTCTTTGTTCAATTCCTTGAATTGCACCATTAGCTTAGTTTGGAGTAATCAGCCACTGAATCCTTTTCAAATCCTTCAACTGCACGACATAACTCAATAGTTATCGATTTGCATATTCATAGACATCTCCAAACTATTTCTGTACGATTTATGTCTCCAAGCTTTTAGGCCACACTCAATATAACAAATTTCAAATCATCAATCATAATACCGCCCATGGAATCATATTTGTCCCAAGGTGCATAAAATCACTTTATCCAATTTCCATAGATCACATTAGAACCTTTACTGGAACACTTCAATATAGATAGTAAATTCTTCAAATGTCTCCTTTATGATCATCAGTCATAACAATCACATGTTTTCCTCAATTATTCTTGTCGATTTGCTAAAACCAGAAAATCTTTGACAATTTCTGAACGCATCCAGCATTCCATTAGTTCCCATTAATTCCAAATTCCGCATACATATATCTTTTAAACTTTCACATTTTATCAATACCTATATCTTAATTAATTCTCCCAATATCCCATGTTCGCATCCTAATTCATCCCTTATTTCACTCTTATGAAACTTGCATGATAACCAATCTCCTCACCTATACCAATGTATCTATTTCTTATGCTTATATCCATTATCCACTGCAACACAATTGAGACATGTTCCTTTTCCGTACCCATAGTTGATTCATGTAACTTGGTAATTATCGAACGTCTCCAATGAGGAACAATTTTCGTATAATTTGTCTCATCATAACATATTCTGCCACGTGTTCCTTACCTTCATTTCTCCACATAACTTAATTTATTCACGATAGATCACTCATTGACTTAGATAAACAATCGTTATATCGATCTCGTGCTTTCAAAACATAATTACACAAAATATACACGAACCTTTAATCCCATCAAATTCGCAATTAATATTTCCTTAATATGCAGTACTTCTCTTACATAATCAGAACCATCTCATTAACATAATGTACACTTTTTTTTGTAGCATATTTTAGCTCTTACGCTAGAGTCTCGCGGATGTAATACAAATCGATTACTCTTGATACATCACGAAGATAAATCTCTGAAGAGCACTTAAACAATTTCTTTTCCTCTACTATCTCGCCATACATCACCATAATCATCACATCCTATCTGACAATATATATCTCTATAGTCCCATCAATTTGCCCATTAATAGATCATACTGCTAAGAATACCTTAATTGCATTTAATTCTCGATAACCATTTTCTTTTTGGTACCAATTCTCGATCATGGGGACCTTACTCTATTCATGTCCCTCATTTTCTTCTCTCAAACTCATTCTTGATGCTAACATCTTTAATCAGATCACTTCTTTCTCAATTGATCATTCCGAGCATTCTCATGTCTTACTCTCACTCATTTTGAACTTGAGCTACCGGCATTATAATCGGAGCTTATGTAATAGGCCACCGATTTCTTCCTATATCATAATCACGCAAATTATTCATTTATGCTTAATCATTTCACCCGTGATAGTAATCCCACTATCAGATATACACTTACAGTGACAATATATTACGAACTCAAAGAACCTTCCTGTTTACACCCGTCCTCGCTCGTGAGGATCATATACAATCTCTATATTCTAACACATAACAATTCTGGCTAGCAATTATCCATTAACTCAGCAATTGTAACTGAACATTTTCACTTACCATAGGGCTCCCATAAGCAGGTGTGCATTTACTTAGGCAGATCAATTAAACCCGAACAACCTTTTCATCGATCAATTTCATTGTCTTACATTTCAATCTTTTCATTATGGCATTATACTCATATATTTCCACACTCAAATCAAGATCACAGATGTGAAATCATTCTTGATTTTGCCCTTAATATATTTTGACTCCAAATTACCAATCCTTATATATAACTCTCATCACGGTAATCAATCCCAATTGTGACCTCGCTATATCATAGAACACTTTATTTTCATTCACCTAATACACTGGAAATCTTCCCATTATCACAACTCTATTTTTTTTTCTATTCATTCCCAACTATAATCTTTATTCAAATTCATATTCAAGGATATACCCAATCTAACTCCATTATTGTACTTCACAATATACCCGTCAATACCAGCACGAAATATTCGTCTGTCTGGTCGAACCATACACTTTTTCCTATTTTGTGATATCAATTACTTCCTTTTATCACATTCTAACACATTATCCTTTTTCTCACCTTTTTTTTTTCTAACCGCTTAAACAACTGAGACATATTTATGCATACGACTCATATACTACACTGGGGATCAGTTGTCACTATCTGCCGTGACACATCTTAAATGCACATAACTTGCCACACTTTTTTTTTCAGAAAGCCCATGTAAGATTGTACTTCTGGGCTCTGATACCACAAATGTAGCACTCCACTCCCGATGAGACCCGAACCTGATATCTATGGTGATATCCGAGCCCGTGACCCGCGAGGGTGGCGTACTAGAACATTCATTACCTTCTTAACAAAAATCGTATGACATTTTTTTTCTTTCAAAAACATTAGAGTCCGCAAAACAAACATTGACTTGGCCCAATTATAACAAAACACTTTCAAAGATTAAACCATTTTACTGATAAAACAATTTCACTCATTATTAGCACTCATTAGTGCTCAGTCACTCTATACAATTACATGTAAACAATTGGGCCTACTAAATACCAAATTAATACACTAATGCGATATCTGAATTACATCGATCCCGACCGATACTTTGTCTTGCTAGCAGAGCGTACTCCCGCGTGTCCAACGGGGTACTCTCCATTTCCTGAAAATAGATGCAATGTTGGGTGAGTTTGCGAACTCAGTGAGAAACCATCATCGATGGTTCACCCAACTCATGCATATCCACACAATCACACAATATTGTATATATATCATAAACAAGAAATCACAGGCACTCAATTTCACATTTTATAAGGCAATAAGCCGTTCACAAAATTCACATTAAACATTCATTAATGCAGTGTGCATGTGACCCTTTCATTTTCTTTCGTTGTTGTGACCGTGCGCCTGAGCTCATATACGTTGAGCCATTGGCTCTGAAACATTGGGCTTAAAGCCCTGAAACGTTGGGCATAGCCCTGATCATCGAGTCGAGGCTCGGAATACGTTGGGCACGAGGCCCTGTGCGTTGAGCTTAAAGCTCTGAAATCGGTGGCGACACCGGTCACAATCGCCATTATCGATCATTTACTATGCATGAATGCACATGTCATTTTCCAATTTCCAATTATCGCATTTCTATTTCCAATTCCAATTAATTACTATTTCGATCATTTTCCAATGTTCTCGGACTTTCGGTCCCAGATTTCATTCCCATGCATTTACCTTTCGTTTCACTATCACATTTACAATCCAATTAACTAATGCATTCTCACGCACTTATTCTCATTTGCACTTCAATATCACAATCCAATATTTCAACACCCATGGTCCAAATCAATCAAATCAATCAATTACATATATCCATCCTCGCTTCCTCACGGCAATCAATGCATATAATTAAGAAACACATAAGGTTGAGAAACCAACTAGGTTACTCACCTATTACTTCCGAGCTAATGTCGGGAAGTTTCCGTCCCGTCGGTCGGACGACGCTCCACTTGGGCCTCTATAAGAAACAGAGAAAGAACGAGTCACTACAGATGCAATTTGTGCACATGTAGGTAAAATATGCATGTTCATGAATTTTCTGGCCCTAAATCCAAATTTCCCCATAACAAAATCTGTCTAAAAATTAGAAACCTATTGGCGCTGACGGTGCGCAATTCGGACTTCTATAGGTCCCCAATTAAACAAAACAGTGATTAAAGGCTCCGTTACCCGGGGCCACGTCAATTTCCCGTCCAAAAATTCTAATTTCTCACAAAATGAAATTAAATGTTCAACGAATCCGATGCCTCAAGAATCAGGTCAATCGGACGTCGGACGGAAAAGAAATTGACAAAAGAAGCATGAAATCCCAAATTATCACTTAACAAATAAAAATAATAAAATAAAAAAAAAAATTTAAGATCACCATTTGGGCGACGTCTCGCCCAGCTGACTGACTTAATCGGCCCCGTCGCTAGGGCGAGGCGTCGCCCTAGCGACGCGGGCCTTTACGCCTCGTCACTAGGGCGAGGCGTCGCCCTAGCGACGCGGGCCTTTACGCCTCGTCACTAGGGCGAGGCGACGCCCTAGTGAACGGGCGTGATTCTATTTCAAAATTTTTTTTTTTCAATCCAATTTTCAACACCAATAATTCATTGCACACAATTCAGAAAATTTCCAACTATATCTCGTTGGAAAGCTCAGGAAACCCTCTACAATTCTCAAGAAGACCATAAAAATCAATTTCACCCTTAAGGGTGTCAAAAATCCCTTCAAAACTACTGCCTACTCAAATCCCATTAACACAGAGCAGTACATTGAAATTTCCATAACTCTCAGATTCTTCAGCCAAAAATTACCACATAAATATGCTCAATAAGTTCACAATGTCATCTACAACTTTCATGAACAACACAAAATCAAATTCCATTGCTAAGCAAGTCAATTAATTCACTCAATGTTGCTGTCCCTGAAATCATTCAATTTGAGCAGTAAACTTATAACAAGCATAACTCCCTGTACACAAGTCAGAAAAATCTGAACTTTATATCCCTGAAAAGATAAATCCTCAAACTTCAATTTTCATGAAGAACTCAATTTCCAATTTAATTTCTAACCATTTCAAAACTGTCATGCAAGTTACTGCCATGATCAGCAATTCCTAACCTAATGCAGGATCAGTTTTTGCAAAATCATAACTCCTAACTCTGACCTCTAAAAATTATATGCCATATCTCATTTTCAAGATAATTTCTTCCTCTTCAACTTTGCAGAAGATCACTCACACCAATTCAGTCCACAAAAATAGCTAAAATTGCTTCCAAGAAGAATACTCACAAGTCAGACACTTAAGCTAGGTTTCATCAACATGCCCAAAACCAGTCCATAGGAATCAGTTCATATCTCCCAATATACAACTCGAAAATTAGCAAGATCAGTGGAAATGGAAAGATAACTCAATATTCTACAACTTCCATGAAGACCATTTTCCCAAATTCCATCTCAATTAATTTAGAAAAATCAGCAAAGCTCACAGGGTATGGTTTCGGTTACTGTTCACAGGTAATAAAACAGTAACTTTCCATGCCAAATTTCAACCTATTAGAGTTACAATTTGACAACACCTATTTCACACAAAAATGTAGCTAACATATGAAAGTTTCATTGGGCACAAACTTCACTTCATTTACACACCTACACAGTTAGTTATGCTCAAAACATTACAATAGGCTCAACACCAAAATTTCCAGATTTCACCTATACCTCATCCTCTTCCATTCTATCACTTTACCTACATTAATATACATTCATTTACACCTCCAATTCAGCCACAAACTCAACACAATATTTATCTGTATTCTTACACAAAAGTTGGCAGCAATAATTCCTCAATTCCTATGCACAATTCATCATCAACATGCAATTACAATCAAGCTAAAACCATTCATCACTCATCCTACTTTCAATTCATAACTAACTCTAATCTTATACCCATTAATTCAAGCAATAATTATCATCAATTTAAGGCATCAATAATTATAATAAACATACCATAACCCCCATTCAATGTTTCTACCTACCATGATTCATAAATTCATACTTAAGCATCATTGAAAACTTAATTAAACTAACTTACCTAATTAGCTTTTCCAACCTTGAATTCTTTTCAATTCTTTCCTAACAATTGCTAACCCCTTCTTCTTACCTCATGCAAGAGAGTGGTCTTCATGGTAGGCAAGCAAGTAAGTTAAGTGTATGAAGAAAGTGAAGGAAGGTTTGATAAGAGAAAAGAGAAGAAGAAAATCGATGAAGGAGGAGAAGACTTGAAGCTAGTTTCGGATGATGCCTAAACCTCTCCACCTTTGGTCTTTTTATTCACTTTTTCAATGTAAAACGATAGGAACTACTTGGAGTCTTAAAAGATGGCATTTGGTGGCAATTTTTCATTAGTCCACATTTGTAAAGAAAAGTCAAAATATTAATTTAATAATTCAGATCAAAAATTACCCAACCCAATCAACTCAATTGACCCCAATTTCAATCCCAAAATAATATAACCAATAAGACAGTGCCATTGGGTAGCAATTTTCGCTACCGAAAATCGACCGGTTCGCCAATTGGTGATTTTTCCGATCCGGGAATTTCCAGGAATTTCCCCGAATTATTTTTTTGAAAATTACCTAAATTGCCCAAAATTGTAAAACATAAGACAGTCCACTCCCAATAATTTTTTAAACACGAAAACCACATTTTTCACAACAAAAACACATTTAGGCCATTTACCGGCGATTTTGCCGGTCTGGGAATTTTCTTCGGATAATTTCAGAAAAATTCCCATAAATCCATAAAAATGTAAAACACTCTATGGCGCACTCTAAATAATTTTTCAAATTCCATTATCACACCAATTTCACAAAAGATCACAATTAGACACTTATGTCGGGAAATGTCATGAATGCATGTATGACTATGTGCCTGTGCAAAACTCACCATTTATAGAGGCTGCATGACATATGTTCATGCCGAGTTATAATTTAATACTCCTAACCCGTCCCAATTTACTAAAATACCCTTCCCATCGGAGATGAGATGTTACAATTCTCCCTTCCTAATAAAAATTTCGTCCTCGAAATTTTATATACGATTTATCAGGAAGGCAGGGGAGTCTTTTTGATTAATACCCTCTGTTTCCCACTGTTTTTACTACACGACCACATTCGGTCAATGAACGGAAATCAAAACAATCAATGACTCTTTTCCTTTTTCAACTTTCCATGATTACGCACAATTCGTGATCCTAACAATATCTATGAAACACTTTGTGAATCCGAATCATCTTTTAAGTTTTAGCCTAACTTGCCAATCTATACTTCTATTCACACCACAATCGTATGGAGGCCACTCCTCACGAATTCAATTTTTCTTAACTACACCTTTATTCCCATCTAAGTACCTTTTGGCCGAGGCCATACCCTTCAAAATATTTCATTTATCACTTATCAGATTCCGTTATTATCAAAACACAAATCTCATGAGATTTATAACCTCGGTGTGAATCAATTCAACTCAATGTTACCATCTTAAATTGCTTAACGCCCTGATCACATAATAAAGACCCTTATACACTTTTCGAATGGTGACACCAATATAATGATTGTCATACCACAATCACTTTGCACTATAGATCAATCTCATATCCCAATGAAATCCAAAAACACCTGTTGGTTAATCACACATGTCATCGTTCACTTTGACAGACTTTACCATCAATTGCTTTTCCACAATACTTTTACTAGAACATAACGCTTCGATTGTTTCTTATGCTTTCTCGAACCATTTACTTATGATCATTTGATTTCTCATTCTAACCTTTCAATTACTCTTTCAATACGCTCTTGCTAAAACATAAAGCTTCGATCATTCCTTACGTTTTCACTAACAGTTCCCGTAATGAATATCACCCATATTTCTTAATTCGAACCATACCTATCATTTTCCTCAACAATTGGGGTTAATTCAGTTCTTTGATACGGTTTACAATTTCTACATCCTCACTTCGGGTTTTGCCAATCCGTTTTGATGCACACCACCTTTGAAATTCCCATAGCTAATAATACTTTCTTTTGCCCCCCTTTTTTTTTTCAGTTCGACTATTGATACGCAATAATACACCAGATTTGATAACTTTATTGCCCAACTTTTGATTTTTCTGCAATTAAATTTTTTTTTATTTCTTTGTTCAATTCCTTGAATTGCACCATTAGCTTAGTTTGGAGTAATCAGCCACTGAATCCTTTTCAAATCCTTCAACTGCACGACATAACTCAATAGTTATCGATTTGCATATTCATAGACATCTCCAAACTATTTCTGTACGATTTATGTCTCCAAGCTTTTAGGCCACACTCAATATAACAAATTTCAAATCATCAATCATAATACCGCCCATGGAATCATATTTGTCCCAAGGTGCATAAAATCACTTTATCCAATTTCCATAGATCACATTAGAACCTTTACTGGAACACTTCAATATAGATAGTAAATTCTTCAAATGTCTCCTTTATGATCATCAGTCATAACAATCACATGTTTTCCTCAATTATTCTTGTCGATTTGCTAAAACCAGAAAATCTTTGACAATTTCGAACGCATCCAAAGATTCCATTAGTTCCATTAATTCCAAATTCGCATACACATATCTTTTGAACTTTCACATTTTATCAATACCTATATCTTAATTAATTCTCCCAATATCCCATGTTCGCATCCTAATTCATCCCTTATTTCACTCTTATGAAACTTGCATGATAACCAATCTCCTCACCTATACCAATGTATCTATTTCTTATGCTTATATCCATTATCCATCGCAACACAATTGAGACATGTTCCTTTTCCGTACCCATAGTTGATTCATGTAAGTTGGTAATTATCGAACGTCTCCAATGAGGAACAATTTTCGTATAATTTGTCTCATCATAACATATTCTGCCACGTGTTCCTTACCTTCATTTCTCCACATAACTTAATTTATTCACGATAGATCACTCATTGACTTGGATAAACAATCGTTATATCGATCTCGTGCTTTCAAAACATAATTACACAAAATATACACGAACCTTTAATCCCATCAAATTCGCAATTAATATTTCCTTAATATGCAGTACTTCTCTTACATAATCAGAACCATCTCATTAACATAATGTACACTTTTTTTTGTAGCATAGTTTAGCTCTTACGCTAAAGTCTCTGCCAGATGTAATACAAATAAGTTACTCTTGATACATCACGAAGATAAATCTCTGAAGAGCACTTAAACAATTTCTTTTCCTCTACTATCTCGCCATACATCACCATAATCATCACATCCTATCTGACAATATATATCTCTATAGTCCCATCAATTTGCCCATTAATAGATCATACTTGCTAAGAATACCTTAATTGCATTTAATTCTCGATAACCATTTTCTTTTGGTACCAATTCTCGATCATGGGACCTTACTCTATTCATGTCCCTCATTTTCTTCTCTCAAACTCATTCTTGATGCTAACATCTTTAATCAGTATCACTTCTTTCTCAATTGATCATTCCGAGCATTCTCATGTCTTACTCTCACTCATTTTGAACTTGAGCTACGGCATTATAATCGGAGCTTATGTAATAGGCCACCGATTTCTTCCTATATCATAATCACGCAAATTATTCATTTATGCTTAATAATTTCACCCGTGATAGTAATCCCACTATCAGATATACACTTACAGTGACAATATATTCTGAACTCAGCAACCTTCCTGCTTACACCGTCCTCGCCGTGAGGATCATATACAATCTCTATATTCTAACACATAACAATTACGGCTAGAATTATCCATTAACTCAAAGAATTGCAATGAACATTTTCACTTACCATAGGGCTCCCATAGCGGTGTGCATTTACTTAGTGCATCAATTAAACCCGAACAACCTTTTCATCGATCAATTTCATTGTCTTACATTTCAATCTTTTCATTATGGCATTATACCCATATATTTCCACACTCAAATCAAGATCACAGATGTGAAATCATTCTTGATTTTGCCCTTAATATATTTTGACTCCAAATCACCAATCCTTATATATAACTCTCATCACGGTAATCAATCCCAATTGTGACCTCGCTATATCATAGAACACTTTATTTTCATTCACCTAATACACTGGAAATCTTCCCATTATCACAACTCTTTTTTCTATTCATTCCCAACTATAATCTTTATTCAAATTCATATTCAAGGATATACCCAATCTAACTCCATTATTGTACTTCACAATATACCCGTCAATACCAGCAAGACGAATATTCGCTGCATGCTGGTCGAACCATACACTTTTTCCTATTTTGTGATATCAATTACTTCCTTTTATCACATTCTAACACATTATCCTTTTTCTCACCTTTTTTTTTTCTAACCGCTTAAACAACTGAGACATATTTATGCATACGACTCATATACTACACTGGGGATCAGTTGTCACTATCTGCCGTGACACATCTTAAATGCACATAACTTGCCACACTTTTTTTTCTTCAGAAAGCCCATGTAAGATTGTACTTCTGGGCTCTGATACCACAAATGTAGCACCCCACTCCCGACGAGACCCGAACCCGATATCTATGGTGATATCCGAGCCCGTGACCCGCGAGGGTGGCGTACTAGAACATTCATTACCTTTTTAACAAAAATCGTATGACATTTTTTTTCTTTCAAAAACATTAGAGTGCGCAAAACAAACATTGACTTGGCCCAATTATAACAAAACATTGACTCATTTCCATGCTTGAAGCTTGTCCAATGCTTCAATTTGACCCTTGCTTCTTTCTTTCTTCCAATTGAAATTTCCCTAAACCATAATCATCTAAATTTAACATCATAATTAGCATAATCCTCAAAATTAACTATAGGAAACCCATACTCATCATTTTTCCAAGCTATCTAAAGCAAGAATTTCTAAAATCCCCAAATTCCAAAATTGACCTAAACCAATTCACCTAAATTCAATAGCATAAATCACAACATCTTCAAAATTGATATCATATTTCACCAATCCATAATATTTCCCATGATTCTGAACCAATAATTTCCAAAAACCCCAATCATAAAATTGGGCATAAACCCTAATTTCCAATTATCCAAAATCGATCCCATTCAAACATGTAATCTCCAAAATTGACTTTAGAATTCACAAACCCATACCAATTCCAAGGTATCTAAACCAAAAACTCTCTAGAAGATCAAAGATCGAAAATCGACTCTTACCTTCATCTTCCCCAATTTCGGATTTTCTTCGTTCATGATGGAGCTCTCTTCATTCTCCACCTTTTTCTCTCTTGAATCAACATAAAAAGCTTCCTTGAAGACCCCTAAAACTCAAACCCTAGCTCTCTCTCTCTTTTCTTTCTCCTTCACTCATTCGAAAGTTTGCTCTCCCTTTTCTCTTCCTTCTCTTGTTCTTTTTCTGTTTTGCTCTTTTGTATTGTACTTCAACAAGGGAAAAACGACAGCCCACTTGCTTTTATATTGCCATGTCATTTAATGACTGAGGAATGACCCATAAGCCCCTCCATTTAAGCCTATAAACTTAAACCTTTAAGTAAACTTCCAAAATTGCCCCTGCATTGGTCCTTAAAACTGACATCTTGTATGATTATTTCAATCAGGTAAATGAAGCCATTTGATAAAACTTTCTTCTAGATAAATTTCCCTCTATGTCTTACGAATCCATCGCTTCAAGAATCAGATCGATCGGAGCTCTATAACTCAAGATATCTCCAAAATACTGAAGTTTGTTCTTCAGACCCGAGACTGAACACTACACCTAACTTCCGACCCGAATTTGGAAGTCTTAGAGGCTAGATTATAGCTCGGCTCCTTCATAAAATTTGTAGCCCCATGTCTCTATTTTAATTAGCAACAAGAATTAACTCAATAGGAGCTCTATCGATCGAGATATCTCCAAAATACTGAACACTATACTGAACTTCCGACCTGAACTTGAAAGTCTTATAGGCTAAATTATAGCTCGGCTCCTTCATAAAATTTGTAGCCCCATGTCTCTATTTTAATTAACAACAAGAATCAACTTAATCGGAGCTCTACCGATCGAGATATCTCCAAAATACTGAACACTGTTCAGGCATTACAACACCAAGACTGAACACTACACCGAACTTCCGACCTGAAATTGTAAGTCTTATAGGCTAAATTATAGCTCGACTCCTTCACAAAATTTGTAGCCCCATGTCTCTATTTTAATTAGAAATAAGAATCAGATCGATCGGAGCTCTACCGGTCGAGATATCTCCAAAATACTGAACACTATTCAAACTTTTACAACCGATTAGCTCACTTTCATCCGAGCTATCTTTCTCCATTTAATTCCGAAACCGACCTATCTAGTATGGAAAGATAGAAAAATGTCTTAGGAATCCAATGCTTTGAAAATCGGGTCGATCGGATGTCGGACAAAAAAGTTATGGGTAAAATAAGGAAGAGAGGTCGGTCGGCCAAAGATCGATCGCAAAGGTCGCATAGCAGGTCGGCCCGCCCATGTGCGCATCGCCCCGCGCGGGCGCTCGCTGTCGAGCGATCGGCCACGCGATCCGACCTCTAAACTTCAAACTTTCATATCTTTTGACTCCAAACTCCAAATTTCGCAAACTTTGTACCGTTGGAAAGCTAAAAGAGAGATCTACCATTTTCAAGGAGGACTCAAAGGCAAGCTCGGTCACTAAAGGGGTCAAAAGTTTCCTACAAGGTGACCGATCGATAAACTCCTCAACAGTACCAAAACTTGTAAATATCATAACTTTTGATCCAGAACTCCAAATTTGACAAACTTAGTGTCTACGGAAAGGTGAATTAACCCTATACAACTTTTATGAAGGCCTTAAGAATCGGATCGACCTCTAAATAGGTCAAAAACTCCACACAAAGTGACTGGTCGATCGGCTTCACACTTAAACAGCATCAGAACTTCTAAAAATCATAACTTTCCACTCTCTTGTCCAAAATTTTCGTGCTTTATATCAATGGAAAGATAAAAACAAGCTCTACAATTTTCATGAAGAACTCCAAAACAACTTCAATCTTTAACTAAGTCAATTTTTCAATCAAAGTTTCTGCCCTGTTAGCAATCACCTAAGCAATATCCAAACTTCACATTATCATAACTTCTTGCCCCGATATCGAAAAATTGCATACTTTATGGCGTTAGAAAGCTGGAAACATGACTAAAATTTCATTAAGACCCTATGAACAAATTACACATCAATGAGGGTCAAAATCCAAATCGAAGCTACTGCCCGAAATTTCCATACTAAACAACATTCAAACTTCACAATTTCACATCTTTCAACCTCCACATGCAAAAACTGCATATCATACATCACTTTAAAGCTATTCTAATTCTCTATAACTTTCACGTAAACTATTTACTCCAATTCAAACCACATCAGTACCGAAATCGCCTCAAAACACAACATATACAATCCTACACTTAGAGCATTTTCCAAAACCAAAGCAAAATATACTTAACTTTCAAAGATCATAACTTTCAATCCCGATATCGAAAAATAGCATACTTTATGGCTACGAAAAGCTCTCAACATAAGCTACAATTTTCATTAAGATCATTTTCTCAAAATGTGCCTAAATAAAAAATTCAACTCTCAAGTCAAACTTTCTATCTTCAAAAGTCAACTTTCTTAATTTCTTCAAAATATAACACTTTCACTAATTATTTCTTGCTTTTCAACTTCCAATTCAATCAAATAGTTCATTTTGACTTTCATAACTCATACAACTCTACTTAAATTTCAAAGTCATCAAAATCAATCACTTCATTTTTCATCAATCTCCTTTAAGCATAATAACATCTATAACACAATTCATATTCGAAAATACTCATTGAATTCATTTTAATATTTCTAATTTTTACCGAAATTTCGGGGTCCAACACATAAGATATAATTCCAGATTACCCTATGCCAGGATACCTCTTGATCATTACAATGAATCTTCTTTTTTTAAGCCTTGCTTGTAAAATTTTTGAATATGCAGATTAAGCCATAATTAACAATCTTGAAGATTAATATAAGGTGAATATGATGTTGTATTGCTTCTAGAAAGTGCACCCAATGGTTTTGGTTGATCAGGGTGGCAACTTTATCCTTGCCCATTAACCCTGAGAGAGCTATTACTGCTTATGGGATTTGAGAAAGAGGACCATAGCTTGTCCAGTTGGCATGCCATAAGAAAGATGAGTTTCCATGACCAAATTTGTAGCTTACTTCATTTGTGACCTCTTCCTTAATATTTAGCAACTGATTTAGGAGTCAAGAGGATGTTGGTCTTATAGATATGGTCTATAAATTATTCCCTTTTAAAAAGTAGCTATGTAATCATTTCATCTAGAGGAAATTTTTGTCTTAGAGCACTTTCCAAAGTCTTTTTATTATTAAGACTTTATTGGTAACCTTAATAACTATGATTCCCTATCCTCCTTTTTCTTTAGGTTTACACACTTACACCCATTTGACTTTAGGATGAACAGAACTCTTTTTTGCCCCAAAGAAAGTATCTCATCATTTTCTCATTGAATTTTTTTTCTAAATGAATTTTACTAACTTTCATTTTCTTAATGAATTTTACTAACTTTCAAGAAATGGGAAAATGAGAACTCCAATAAGCATGAACCAAATGATAGATTTGATTAGTTGAACTCTTCCTCTAAAAGATAAAAACTTATTAGTCCATTTGCTAATTCTCTTCTTAACCTTCTCAATCAAAGGGAGACATTAATTGAATGTTATTTTTTTTATTTGTAATAAGAAGGCCTATATATTGTAATGGAGGGTATTTCCTGTTCATTCCAGTTAGGTTAGAAATACTAGCGTATAGAAATTCCACAGATGAAGATAGGATAAAATGGATTTTATTAATATTTTAAAAATCAGATGGAAGTTGAAATATGATTGAAAGGTTCAACTGATGTTATATCCTTATAAAACTAGTGAAGATTGAATAAAATTAAAGAATTTAAAATATGATTAAAAGAGATTGTTGTTACCTATAAAAATTTAAAGTTTAATTAAAAGAGATTGTTAAATAAACATTAATTGATTTATTTTGGTTTATAAAACTTATTAATTTACAAAATTTGTCTAATTAATTAATAAATGGATTAATTTTGACAACAAGAGTTATTAAAGTATATCGAATCAAAAAGTTAAAAACTAAATTACAAAGTTAGACAATTCAAGGCTTTTACAGTTAAATTGGTCGAATTGGTTAAGTTTTTTAATTTTTGGCTTTTATTAAGATTCACCTTGAGACCTGACATCAAATTGAATAGCTTGAGAGTTTCCATTAATTGTTTAACTGATTTTAGATGAGCTTTAGAGAAGAGAACTAAGTCGTTTACAAAACAAAGGTGAGTAAGATAAATTCTTGTGTATCTAATTAAATAACTTGCGAGTTTCCATTTAGATCAACCAATCTATCCATTTTTAAGTCAGTTAATTCTAAGCCTCTAATGGATGAGTGAGAGTTATTTTGTACAATTTTAGATAATTATTAACTTTTCCTTTTGAATAATCCTAGAAGATATTAAGAGGCAACTAAACTTTCTCTAGCTTTATTAACAGCTGCTTGAGTGCTTGGAAAATTTGTGGCTTTCAAATTCTTCATTTTTAACTTAATAGCTTTATGGTTTTGACAACAAATGTATTATTTGATGCCAGAGAATTGAGTGGAAATTCATTCAATAATACCTTATTAAATCCCTTTCCTTTGACAAGAAAGTTATCAAACTTGAATGGGTTATGCTTGCAGATCCTTTGAAAGGGAGCATCAATTAGAATTAGGGTATGATCTAAGATGGCTTTGTTAAAGTTCTGTCTAGTTTTTTCTTATGGACCATGAAGTATTTTGTTTATTACTCCATGTAAAGGAGTAACCTTTCTGTCTAAGATTTGTTAGCCCTAATTGATCTACACATAACTTAAAATCTCCATTATAATTTCGTAGATTGTATTTCCCCTCTACATTAGATCTATGGATAGTAGAATTGAAATCTCCGTTAATGATCCAAGAACATGAAAAAGTTCCTTGAATATTTCTTAAGTTGGACCAAATATCACTTCTTTGGAAGACTGTGTTAAAGCTATACATAAAACAGGAGAAGATTGTAACCCTTTTTAAAATGAAGTACATTTTTAAATGCATCAACTGTGCATTAGAGAGCTTCTCTTCCACTTTTACAAAATTCTCATTGTAACCAATTATGATTTTGCCATAACGGTGATGTTGATGGTTAAAAAGAAACTAAAATAAGTTATTTAGATTTTCATAACTTATTTTAGTTTCAAGTAAACCTAAGATTAGAGGCTTAATCCTCCTTATAAAATCCCTAAAAACAATAAGCTTTTTAAGGCTATTGATTTCACAAACATTCCATACTAAGATCGTCATATTAGGATATTTTTACCTTTAGGGCCTTTTTTTCTTCCACTTCTCTAAGTCCTCTTATTGATCACATATTGAAACTTATGTAGCTCAACCTATTCAATTTTTAGATTGAATGAATTAATAGAGGAATTACCTATAGTTGCCTTTTCCTTATCAAGAGGTTTTATTCTAGTCTCAGTATCTTAAAATGGAATTGTTGTTAATTTATTATTTTATTATGATTCTTAATTCTTCCATTTCTCTCCACTGCAATTTTTTATAGAGGTATTGACTTTATTGAAGACATTAATTACTACATTATTATCCTCTTCCTTAGGCACAAAATCCTCGAAACGAGTAGTATCAATCTTTAACCCTATTAATGCAACACAATATCCCTTAGAAAATACTTTACCTGTTGGTTTCCAAACCTTTATATGAGACATAAGGGAAGGTTTCTAGTGGTAGGGAACATGCACCATATCCTCCTAAAGAGAGTTATCAGATCTAGCCTTATAATGGAAATAAAATCAGGAATCTTTTTACTTTTATCCATACTAACACATAAACTTACATAGCCAGTCCACTTTCTTTTTATTGGGTTTTCCTCAATAGAAAGTGGTCTTCCTAGGTAACTTGTAGACATACTAAGACCCTGTGTGGTTTAGCACTCCAAGGGATGTTATGTATTTTGACATTTTCTAATCTAATGTTAGGTTGCCATATTTGTAGCAATAATGGAAGTTGAGTTACATGTCAGGGGTCCTCTTCCACAACCTTATTTGTTGCAATTTGGAACGTACACGTAAACAAGATCAAGTTATCCTCAAATAGCAGGATATTTGTTATACCTCTAGCTTTTCATGCGTTAATTGCCCATCTTTGGATTACTGTAAAAAGGTGGCCTTTTCTCTATAAAGAACCCTACTAGTGTAGATTCCCAAGATCTAGCACCTACTTTTAGTGTCTCAAGATTTGGTGCAACAATTGACATGCTTTTAATTTCTTTAGGAGGACTATAGTGGAGTGTAAGGTTTAAGGACTCCCCGTCCACTTGCTTCCAGCTTCTATTCCATAGGTTTTTTTTTGTTGGTGCTAGATGGATAATGGTTTTGGGTTAGTAGACTATTTGTGTAGGTTGGTGGAGGTTGGTGGAGGGTAGGTGATTGATGATTTAAACGTCGGGAGAGTAATAGTGGAAAAGTTTATGAATTAATAGTCTGCGTTAATGAAAAAAAGGGAAAAGTAATATCTTTTTAGAAGTGAAGTGTCAAAGTAAAGTTATTTAAAAACAAAAGTTAACTAAATATTTTAACAACACAAAGCTCTCTATTATTGATTTATCTTGGATTTTGCATGAATAGTAAACAACGAATAATAGTACACAGTAATTCTACGTTGATTACACGCTATTTTATCCGCCTATTCGTCTTCCTTCTCCGGCAACTACCCCGGATATTGATTTTGCACAGCCATGGAGACTCAGGGCTCGGAGGGCCATCATCCCAAATGCGTCCGAACCCGCAAGCGCGAGGAGGAGACCACACCTCATCCTCTTCAGTCCTACAGTGCGGCGATGCAGGGGCCGGCGGCTGCCACTGATCTCAGTCCCTGGCCTGTTGATGAAGTTATAGAAATCGACGAAGGAGACATCCAACCTTCCGCTGAGCACGCAGGAGGACTCACCCTCTCCAGTAACCTCCGCAACAAGTTGGACTCCCAATGGATGAATGCTGTTGTTCTCAAACTTCTAGGACGCAAGATTGGATATCGCCTACTCTGCTCCCGTTTAGCGTCCCTATGGCATCCCCGGGGCCCGATGAAGGTTGTAGATTTTGATTATGACTTCTTCCTTGTCTGATTTAAAGAGGACAATGACTATCTTAAAGCTCTCACACAAGGGCCCTGGGTCATCTTTGGTCATGTCCTCTCGGTGCAACGGTGGCTCCCAACCTTTCGGCCTTCGCAAGGTTCGGTGAACAGAGCAATGGTGTGGATCTGCATTCCAGACCTCCCCATTGCACGCTATCACCCGCAAATCATCACTGCCCTCAGGGATTTAGTGGGCTCTACCGTCCGCATCAATGAAGCCACCCTTCTGCAGAATCGTGGCAAGTTTGCTCGGCTGGCTGTGGATATCGACCTCACCGTTTCGTTGCGACATAGTGTGGAGCTAGATGGAGAAACTCTGAGGATTGCTTATGAGGGCCTGCCTTAGTTATGTTTCTATTGTGGGAGAATTGGCCATGCTGAGGCGGTCTGCCCCCAACGTCCGTCTCCCCGTTTTGACATCCCAACCCCTGCGGCCCCCAACCTTCTGGTGGAGCAGCGGCCTAGTGAACCGTTGGCGTCTAGGACACGAGCAGAACCTATTGGCGCCCAGGCTGAGGACGACTTCGGTGCCGGGTATGGAGAATGGAACCAAGTCCCCAGGCGTGCTCAACGGAAATCTCCACAACAGACAGCTACGTCAGGAACGAACAGAGAAGTGACACGTCTGGGAGGCTCAAGGTTTTCAGTGTTGGCAGAGGAGGTACAAGATCAGGGTGCCGTTGGTTCTACGCACCCACGTCAGTTCCCAGCTTTTAAAGCTGGACGCCCATCCTCGTCCCATCCCGCCGCAGCCCCCACTTCCCAAACTTCCACGGGCCTAATCTTCACATCCACTGGGCCCAAAGCAAAAGCTAAGGCTAGGGCTCCTAAAGGCAAAGGCCCCCACTTGCCAGCGGGCCTGCTTTTCCAGTCCACTGGACCCACCTCCAGAATCTCTCCACTTACCAGAAACCTACCCTATATTTCGACCCAAACGCCCAGTGGGGCAAGTTCCCGCCCACAGTCCGCCCAGGCTCCTAGGCTTCCAACCCTCCCCCCGACCCACCCATCCAACTCCAACCCTCCCCTCAGGACAATCATATTGCCATCGAGCTATCATCCCATACTGAAATGCTCTGTGATGGTCTAGCTCTTAGGGAGCCCTTCGGGTCCGCCTTAGCCGGTCACAATCCTATGGAGGGCATTGAAACTCAGTCGGGATCTACTCCCCAGATGGCTCCCGACCCTCCCCATATTGATTCCTCCATCGACGATCTAGCTCATGGGCCTCACATTGCCAAGACCCAAGATGCGAGTCTCCCGGACAAATACGATGTTCAGTCGGACTTGCCCGTTGCTCTTCCCGCGGCCATTGCTGGAGGTACGGACTCGGCCTCAGCTTCTATTTAAATTCCTGTTGTCTTTTATGTTTGTCCTTCTTTGGAATTGCCAAGGGGCTGGGGGTTCCAGCTTCCTTGCTATCCTTCGTAATTATTTGCGTACTTATAAGCCTAGTATCCTCTCTTTATATGAGACTCGCATTAGTGGCACTCGAGCCAATGCGGTTATTCGGTCTCTTGGGTTTGATTACTCCTTTCGCGTTGAAGCCGTCGACTTTTCGGGCAGAATTTGGCTATTATGGCAGGTTGGGATTGACCTTTCTGTGGTGGTAGCCCATCGTCAATTTGTTCACACCACGGTCACGATCGACTCCGTTACGTTTGATTTTACAGTTGTCTACGCGAGTCCGCAAGTCGCTACTCAATCTCTCCTCTGGCCTTTACTTAGTTGGATAGGTCGTCATATGCATCGACCTTGGCTGGTCGGTGGGGATTTTAATGCGAAATTGGATCAATCGAAAAAGCAGGGCGGTTCCCGAACTTCACGGGTGGTCAGTCCTTCTTTTCGCGCTTGGGTTCAGGAGTGTGGGCTCCACGATTTGGGTTTTTGTGGGCTCTAAGTTCACATGGCGTCGTGGAAGGATCCAAGCTCGGCTTGACTGAAGTTTTGGGCCCTCATCCTGGCTCCAGAAATTTCCTCACGCGACTAACTATCACCTATCTTTCATGGGCTCTGACCACCGTCCTCAGCTTCTTTCTTTGCATGAGCAACGCCCTTGTCCTCCCGGTCCGTCTCCATTTCATTTCCAAAATGCTTGGCTTACGCATCCAGAGTTTGGGTCGGTGGTCGCTCGGATCTGGTCCAATACTGACGGCCCGCCGAGCCATACTCTAGCTTCTCTTTCCACCCATCTTTTGTAGTGGAACCACACTAACTTCGGTAATATCTTCCAACGCAAGAGCTGACTCCTCGCTCCGCTGGAGGGTATCCACCGATCCACCTCCCCTGACAACTTGGATGCTATGCTTGTTTTGGAAGATAAGCTGAGTGCCGACCTGACTCAAGTCCTGTTTGTGGAGGAACTCTTCTGGCACCAGCGCGCTCGGTGCGACTGGATTTCTCAAGGTGACTGAAACACTAAGTTTTACCATACGATGTCCCTTGCGAAGCGTCGAAAGTTGAAGATTGAATCTCTCTTCGATTCAGATGGGACCCTTATTTCTGACCCCGCCAGACTGGGTCGCCTTGCTCACACCTACTACTCCCAGCTTTTTTCGCAGGACACTGGGTCTCCTATTCCCTTTCCCCTTTCCGGTCACTTCCCGCGGCTCTCGGCCGGGAGCGTGAGCGACCTTAGTCTTCCCCATCATGAGTTTGAGGTCCGCTCCGTGGTCTTCTCTATGAATCCTAATAAAGCCCCAGGGATTGATGGGTTTAATGCTCTCTTTTTCCAAAAACAATGGGCTACAGTGGGACTCGCAGTGGTGGATTACTTTAGGGAAGTGTTCAGCTCCGAGCAATGGGACGAAGACCTTAACCGTATGGTTTTAGTTTTAATCCCAAAAATCCCTTCTTCGACTCAGATGGCTCACTTCCGACCTATCAGCCTTTGCACCGTTCTTTATAAGGTCCTTTCCAAAGATCTGGTGAACCGCATCAAGCCTCAGCTGGCGCATTTGGTGGCTAAAACCCAATGTAGCTTCATTCCTGGTCGACATATTATGAACAACATCATCATTGCTCAAGAGTTCATCTACACGATGCATCAGAAACGGGGGAAGACCGGCTATTTAGCTCTCAAGGTTGATTTGGAGAAAGCTTACGACCGGCTCCGTTGGGACTTTATCCACAACACGCTGTCTGACATTGGCTTCCCCGCTACGCTTATCTGTCTTCTTATGTAGTATGTGACGACGGTCACCATGCAAGTCGATTGGAAAGGCTCTAAATCTCCTCCGTTCCATCCCTCCCGTGGCCTTCACCAAGGCGACCCCCTTTCTTTGTACCTTTTCGTTCTGTGCATGGAACGGTTAGGTCATCTCATATCTACAGAGGTGCGTCATGGCAATTTGAGACCCATCCATATGGGCTCAACCGGTCCTCCCATTTCGCATTTGTTCGTCGCTGATGATTTGGTCCTTTTTACCGAAGCGACTGATTCTCAGGTTCAGCTTCTTGCCCATACCCTGGAGACCTTTTGTAAGGCTTCGGGTTAAAAAGTCAATACTGACAAAATCAGGATTTTCTTTTCCAAAAATGTTTCTTCTGGAGTTGCTCGTCGGCTTAGTCAATTTTTGCATGTCACTCGTACGACCAATTTAGGGAAGTACCTGGGAGTTCCCCTCATCCACGAACGAACTACGAAGCGCACCTACCAGCATATTGTGGATGCAGCCAGCAAAAAGCTCTCCGGTTGGAAGGCCCAGTCTTTGTCCCTGACAGGGCGAGTCACCCTTGCCCAGTCAGTTGTCTCCGCTCTCCCTATTTTTACCATGCAGACAGTTTGCCTTCCCCGTCACCTCTGCGATGAGTTGGAGCGCCTCATCCGTAATTTTGTCTGGGGTGGTACTAGTGATCATCGCCACATACACCTGGTCAAATGGGAGGACGTTTGTCAACCCAAACTAGCCGGGGGTCTCGGCCTCAAATGTCTCCGCACGACAAATGATGCTCTCTTATCCAAACTTGGGTAGGAATTGATTTCTCAACCCAACTCGCTTTGGGTAAAAGTCTTACGGTCAAAGTACCATCTAGACCCAACCACTCTTCCCCTTTCTCTCCAGCGCTCCAGGCCCTCCCACTCCTGGCGGGGTATTGCCACGACTTGGCCCTTTGTCCGCCAAGGACTACTGTGGATGATAGGCAATGGGCGGAATATCTTTTTTTGGATGGACTCCTGGGTGCCGGGCTGGGGACCTTTAGTCTCCATGGTCATTTTTTCTATTCCAGAGATGGATCTTTACGGCCCAGTAGCTGACTACATGATTGGGCCTGGATCATGGCACTGGCACCGATTCTAGCATTACCTCCCCTCTACCGTCTGCATGGCTATTGCAGTGATCCATCTACCTCAGGATAGCACCGTGGAGGATACTTTTCAGTGCCCTACTCCCAGTGGCAAGTTTACTACTGCGTCTGCTTACACTTTGATCGAGGGGATTGATCCGTGTGAGTCTAGTCGGGCTTGGGAACCTATCTGGAAATGGGCCAGACCACAGCAGATTTGGGCTTTCCTTTGGCTCCTGTTCAAGCAAAAACTTTTGACTAACCAACAGCGGGTGGACCGACATCTCACGTCTGACAGCCAGTGTCCTTCTTGTGGCCTTGCGGAGACGACGTTGCATGCTTTGCGGGACTGTAGGCAAGTCAAAGCCTTCTGGTGTACCTTTGCTCCTGTTCTTCAGGACTCAGACTTCTTTTGTCAGGGTTATGACCAGTGGGTGACGGGCAATTTGTGTAAGAGCGACTGCTTTCAGCAGTTTTCTTGGTCCTTTATTTATGGGGTAGCTTGTTAGTTCATCTGGAAATGGCACAATAAATTTATATTTGAGGAGGGCTTCACCTGGCCTATTGATGGCCATCGGGTAATCTTGAACTATGTACATTGGACAGTTCGAGCTAGCATTGTAGCGGGGAGTGTGCACGGGGCACATGGGTTAGTTGTAACATCCCGTCACCGATGAGAAGGTTATATTGGTAAATTAGGACGGGATAGGATTTTTACCGCCTATTATTATTGACTGAGCATTCATTTGGCCTCTAATTTTATAGGAATGGGTCTTTTGCACATGCACATATGGGTACATGCATTTTGATAGCGACCCTTAGGAAATTTTCTAGAAATTTGGAAGAAAAAGTCCGGACCGAAAATTTTCCAAGTGACGAACTGATTGACTGCATAATGTTAGAATAATTGGTAAGTGGCAATGGAAAATTTATATATATGATTTTAGAGATGAATATGTTGAGCTATTAAAATTTGGAGACGGATTGGACTGAAAATAAATCGTGAAAAGAGATAGAGATTTGAGGATAAAGACTAGAGGCATAATGATTCTACCTATAAATACCTTAGTTTTGAAAGCTTGGAAGGAAAAGCTTGCTCTCTTCCTCCTAGGGCACGATGTCTTCTCCTTTCTTCCTCCCTTGGAGATTCTCGCTTGTTGCTTCTCCATTTGCAAAGTCTAGCTTAGTCCATGAGAAGATGAAGATTTGTTGAGGTTTGGAGAAGCTCACCGTGGGTGTTAGAGAAGGAGGAAGGGTTGGAGGATTTTCGAAAGAATCAAAGATTGGAAGCTTGATTTGGTAAGAAATTCAGTTATATGTTGTTTATTATTGTGTTAATTGCATTCATGAGGTTAATTGTTAAAGATTAGAGTGTTCGAGTTAAGTTATGACAGGTTTTAGAGAGAGAAAAGTAAAAAGGGAATCGGAGAAGACGAACCAGGGCCCGCACGTCGTGACGAGAAAATAATTAGACGTCGCAACGAGAATAGGAGTAGACGTCGCGACGAGAAAAGGAGTATTCGCCGCGACGCGCGTATGCCGCGACGTGCATAGGCGCCGCGACGAGCGCATGTCGCAACAAGCGATAGATTGGGACGTTGCGACGAGCCACTGTATAGACGCCGCGGCGAGCGTCCATACGTCGCGGCGAGGACCAGATTTCTGAACTGATTTAGTTTGGTTTTTAAGGCATAGCTAATGGGGTAGACCTCCAATTGAGGTGATGTTTGATTCACTATGATCGAGAGAAAGAGGTCTACGATTGATATGAAGGATGAAAGATTGAATTTAAATTAGTAGGATTGTAGTTAGGGAAAGAAAGTTAAGAATGTGATTGTATTTCAACCTAAGGATTGTTTTGATAATTGGGGTATAATAGTGAGGTTTCTAAATGTAAAGAAAGGCTATTGGAGTTTAGAACTGAGCATAGAGGATAAATTCGATCTAGAGAATAGTGATATTGATTTTGAAATAATACCCTAGCGAGTATGATGTGATAAATTGATTGAATATTAGAATTGAAATAGGGGAGTTTCGTAATATGTTATTGAATTGGAATTGAGTCTTTATTGAGCAATTGAGTGAAAAGTTATAATTTGTCAAAAGAAAGTGGAAAATGAAAAATAGCACCGGGAAAGTCATGAATAGGCATAGTACATCTTTTATTCAAGACATGTGCTTCATCGAATTATTTTGAAGTAATTGGAAATTATTTGACTGTTATAGAGGCTCCGATGGATCGATATTTCACGGACAGTGCTGAGACTTCCAGGCTGTAGCTCGGAAGTACAGGTGAGTAACCTAGTTGGTTCCTCAATTTCTGATTTGCCAAATGATCTGTTTGTGAACTGCTGTTAATATGAGTTGTATGATCACTGGTAACTGTGAATTGGTGTGCAGAATTGTGAATAATCTGTTTGAATTTGATAAGTAGAATCGACTGAAATATGTTATTGTGCCATTGTGAACGCATGCTAGGCATGATCGGAAATTATATGTCTGTTTCCTATAAAATGATTCTGATTGCATGGGATAAATGAATTCCATAATTGATTGATTAAAATCGGTAATTAACAGTTGTGACTGGAGCAATTAGTGATCAGAGCTTTGAGCTCGATTATCAGTGAAAGGGCCTAAGGCAGAAAAGGAATAGTACATACCCAGAGGGCTCTCCTATCCCTAATGTGAGCGGGCAGTAGTGCATACCCTGAGGGCTCTCCTACTTGCCTAAAATGCGATTTCTGTGTAATGTGCCCGAATCGGGACAGTATTGACGCTCAGTCACAACACTGACATAAAAATGAGAAGTGGCATACATTATGCATCTGACTGTATTATGAAAATTGCAAATGCGTGTATTATGTGACGATTGCACAGTGACATGTCTGATTTATGTTATGAAAAGGTGTAAATTGTCTTGTAGTGTTCTGAATGTGTTATTGTGTGACTATGTGATATATTGTGTATATGCATGAGTTGGGTGAACCATCGATGATGGTTTCTCACTGAGTTCGTAAACTCACCCAACATTGCAAATATTTTTCAGGGATCAAAGAGTACCCCGTTGGACACACGGGAGTATGTTTACTGCTAGCAAGTCGGAGTTTTAGGTCGGGATCAATTCACGTCTGCATTAAAGTCATTTTGAATTATGTGTAAATTTGTATTTCCGCAAATTTGTATTGGGCCCAATTTGGCTAGGGATAATGTGTGTGTATGAACTGATTTATGACTGAAATTGTATTTTAATTGAAAATGTTTTCGTATGGCGGGCCCAAATTGTTTAATGATATCTGCGCACTCGATTGTTTTAACAAGAGAAAAAATGGCTTTCCGAGTTTTTGAATTGATTTGATTGCTCTAGCATACCACCCTCGTGAGGCACGGGCTCGGATATCACTATCGATATCGGCTTCGGGTCTCGCAGGAGTGGGATGCTACATTAGTGGTGGGCCAATTGGTGGGTTGGACCAAGCCTCCGGAAGGCTGGGTCAAGCTCAATACGGATGGAGCAGTTAAACATGGAGCCACCATCGCTAATGCCGGTGGACTGATCAGGGATTGTCAGGGCCGGAGGTGCGGGGGTTTTCTTCATCATATCGCCCGGAGCTCCCCCCTCGTGGCGAAACTTTAGGGCGTCTTCTCAGGGCTTAACTTGGCATGGACTAGGGGCTTCCGGCGAGTTATCGTTGAAGTGGATTCCCTGGAGGTTATCAATATTCTCTCCACATCTAGCTTACCTTCGACTGACTATTCTTTCTTGGTGGCAGGTATACGAGAGATGTTGTGTCGCGATTGGGACTTGAAGTTCCAGCACGTCTATCGAGAAGGCAATCAGAGTGCGGACAGTCTTGCTGCCCTAGCTGCTTACTCCAGCACCGGGATCCACACGCTCCAGGCCACTCCGTCGCTTGTCTTCGCCACTATGTCCCGGGATTCTCACGGCGTCTTGTCTCGTCGATCTATCCACTAGTTTTTTCTTGTTCTCTTTGCGCTTGTAATAAAAAAAAACAAAAGTTAGGTTTAAAAACAATAAGTAGGTTGCGTGGGAAAATAGTGAATGTCAAAGATATCCTCTAGGATAGTATTTGGAGGGATAGGGAAGTGGAATCTAAAAATTAGAGACATCAAGAGACGTCAAAGAAGTCAGAAAGGGAAGATGGTAAAGCACAAGTTGGAGAAATTAGAGAGGGAAAGGAAGAAATCACAAGAAGATGGGGGTATTAAGCAGAGCAAGATGGAAGTTTAAGTTTTAATTGGGACAATGTTGTGTTAAAGGGGGCATTTTGTAGAGAGAAGGTAGAACATTTTATAAAGATAAGATAGAGCATTTTGTAGAGGGAAAGAGAGAGGTACAAGTTATATATTAAGAAATAACAAATATTTAGTGTTTAATGGACTTGTTTTTTTCATCACTTTGTCATTAACCTTTTATCTTCAAGTTTTATTCTAACCAGGGGCAGCATCCTAGAAGGAATGGCTCCCCGTTTTATTAAATTAAAATCAAAATTACAAGGAGAGGGGGACTAGACCATAGCCACTTCTGATCAAAAAGAGGGGGCTCGTACAAAATAGCTAGCATCTATGAGCAGCACCCTTGTTCAGCAAACTAATGGAAATTACAAATACCAATTCAAATCAAAAGACTATAAACTGTGAATTCTAAAGTTTCTAATAATTTAATAATACTTGTAATTGTTAAGAATCTCATAACCAACCATCATTATAACGTAACAATTATCTTTAATTTTATTATCACTAGTTCTACTCTATGTCATCTCTTACAAATGATAGTTCGTATGACATGATTTTGGGATTTTTTTATTTTTATTATAAAATATAGAATACATTTTTTACCCTTTTAATTAATTGAAGTTATAGCACATATGAATAATACAAATTATAAGATATAAATAAATACGTTTGAGAAGCTCCTTGTTATGGACAAGTGTGAGTTTTTGATAATCTTTATTATGTCTACCAAATTCCTCCCATTCTTTAGGTGTGCTTGTTTGGTGGGTATGAAGAGAGAGGAATGGGTATGGAATGAAAAAGAAAGCTTGGTTGGAGGTTATGATTATTGAACTTTTACTTTCATTCTTTACTTTAGGGTATTGCTCCATTCCTCTCCATTATGAGAGAAATGAATGGAGAGGAATGGAGTTATTCCTAGCTTTGCAAATGTTTAATGTTTTTTTGGTTTAGTAAGGTTTGATATCCTTTAACTAATATTATAATTAATTAAAATATTTTAATTAATTAATTACAATATAATTAATTAAAATATAATTCATTCATTAATTAAAATATTGTAATTAATTAATTAATTAAAATATAACTAATTACAATATAATTCATTCATTATTTAAAATATTATGATTAATTAATTAATTAATTAATTATAATTCATTAAAATATATTTTATAAATAAATTATATTTTAATTAATTATATTTTAAATAATTAATTAATTACATTATAATTAATATAATTAATTAATTAGTTACAATATAATTAATTAAAATATAATTCATTTATTAATTAAAATATTGTAATTAATTAATTATACTATTTTAATTAATTACATTAATTATATTTTAAAATATAATTAATTTTTATTTCTCAATATTTTTACAAACCAACCAATATCAATGGTAATGATAATCATTCCTTTCTTTTAACCAACCATCATAATTATAATGATAATATCCATTCTCATTACTCACTATATTCATTCCTATTTCCATTCTCATTACCCTCGGTGAACCAAGCACCCCTCCATGTATCATTATTGGATGATTTTACTCAAGATTAAATAAAGTAACTTATTGAGTTAGAATAAAATAAACATATATAAAATATTATTAAAATGATCTTCAAAATTTTTAAGATCATAATTCTCTCATAAAATAAAATTGAGGATCCTTTGCCTTAATGAGGGTATAAAGATACTAAATTCTTTTACAATGCAATCTTGATAAGAAGGAAACGAATCAAAATTAATGCACTATCAAATCCATATAAAAACACAATTTGTAACTACGACGACGTCAAGTCTTTGACATACAACTAGTTTAAAGACTTCCTAACTAATATAAATCTTCTTTATCTAATGAATAAGAAGTTCATTTTAAAATAGTTATTGTAATTTTTTTCATTTTCTTTCTATTATGCAAGCACTCAGGTATTTCGTTCCTCACTTAATTGATTCAATACAAGTAAACCAACTTGTTGTACCATTTAATAGAGCTGATATAGATGTAGGTGTCTTTAACATTAATCCAAACACAGCTTTAAGCCCTGATGGCTCTAATGCTCTATTGTTTTAGAAGACATAGAATATTATTGGTGATAAAGTGTCATAGGAAATCACGAAGTTCATCTCTAGAAGGAAAATGCCGAGAGAAGTTAATAAAACCTATGTTAGCCTAATTCTCGAGATTGTTAATCACAATAACCTATAGAACTTTAGACCAATCTCTTGTTGAAATGTAATATACAAAATCATTTTAAAATGCTTACTTCAAGGCCGAAAGAAGCTCTAAAGAACATGATAAGTCCTATTCAAAGGGTTTTCGTTAAAAAGAGAAACATAGGATATAACATTCTCCTTATTCATGATTTATTCAAGAATTATCATAACAAAGTATCTGTAAAAAGCTAGTTAGTGAAAATCGATTTCTAATTTTTTTTAATAAAATGAATTAGCAACGCTTCTCTACAACTTCTAACAGTATTCTTGTGAAAGGAAAGCAAAAACTAGTGCTTAATAGAGTTAAAAGATTGAGGCAAGAGAGACCCCCCTCTCCCTTTAGCTCTTTACTATTTATATCGAGCTACTCACTATGCTCATCTCATACTATATTGATAAAAGTAAAATTTCAAGTATTATAGCAAAGACAAAGAACTCAAGTTATTCAACATAGGATTTACTGATGATTTATTATTGCTTAATGGTACAAACCCCTTCTCTATTTAAATCTTACATGAATTCCTTTCATTCCTTTATTAAGATCTTTGTTCTTGGCATAAATTCTAGCAAAAGCAAGATCTTTATCTCAGTAGGACCAAAGAATGTAGTTAAGCTTCTTTTTAGAATTTTAAGACTCCAATTTCTGGAAGCTCTATTCAAGCACCTTAGAATTCTTATCACTACTAGAAGGCCATCATTTAGGTAAGGTTAACCACATCTTAACTCAAAATGGAAGAGGATTAGTAACTGGTAGAACTAACTTTTTATCATATTCAAGTAGATTTCAACTTATATTCTTAGTACTCAATAACATGCATATATACTGGAGCTCTCTTCTAATTCTACCAAAGAGTCTAATCAAGGCTACTGAGAGAATTATCAAGAACTTTCCATGGATAAGGGAAGTTAAGAAGGAAATAATAACTAAAGTAAAACGGTTCAATTATATTATCGAAAAGAAAAGGGGGATTTTTGAATTATTCCCATCAAAGACATAAATAAGATGTTAATTGTGAAGAGGATATGAATATTATTCATTAAAAAGGAATCCATTTGAATCAAATATATGCATTCCCATTGTTAGCCTTCTAAATTCGAAAACTAGGAATAATAATTAATAGATTCTTAATTAGATGCTTGGGATGAGAGACTCCATTAGCTAAGAAAAAAGGACCTTATATCCAATCGACAAGATTTTTGGTTTTAGTATGATAATTGGAATGATTTGGGTGCCTTATACAAAATATCGTATTTCAATTCAATTAGACATATGTTGTTAAACAAAGCTAAAGTGAAGGACATCATTCAAAGAGAGGAATCACATTGAGCATTATAGGATTTTATATAATCTAATGGAAGCTTGAACCTTCCTCTAGCTTTTCCTTCTTGAATTAGCTCCAAACACCCACCTGAACTCCAAGAAAATTGGAAACCCTAGCTCTTCCTCTTTTTCTCCCCTCTTTCTCTCCATTTTCGTGCTTCTCTCTTCTCTCTCTCTAATTTTCGTTTCCCTCTCTTCTAATGGAAGGAAGACTCATTTTTCTTGCCTTTTATACCACTTATGATTGGATAATGTCCATTTTGCCCTTACTTATATGCCTTGCAACTTAAATGACTTAAGTGGTCTTCCAATTTTACCCTCATGCATAAATTACCACCTTAATTCAATTTAAATCCAATCAACCCATGCCATATGATCTTGCTCAAAATTAACATATTAATTTCTCATATTAACATGCTAATTAATTCCTCAAAATTATAAAATAATCTATCAATGCCCCAAAAATTTGTTTTAATTCATGCTTACTTTAGGACATTTTTCTAACCATCAAATTGAAGGAATTTGCTAAAACTTCCTTCTAGAGAAATGTTCTTCATTGTCTTAATTTTCTAATGACATCAAAATCATTCAATTTGGTTCACTAATCTGAAAGTTATACCCAAACATTTCCAAACTGTTCTTATGCTGAAACATTATCCTACGCACGACTTCCATCTAAAAATTGACTTTTTTAGAGACTGAATTGGAATTCGATTCCTTAAGATAACTTGTAGCTCCATGTCTCTAGTTTAGTTAGAAACAAGAATAAATTCATTTGGAGCTCTACAGATCAAAATATCATCAAAATACTGAAGCATATTCACTAAAATATCCAACTCATACTCTATTTACCGATCCTCTCACTTTGATTCAATCAATCTTTTCTACTTTATTTCAAATTCAAGGATTCTCCTTTTCTATACACATGAAGAATTGCCAACAATTCCTCATTTAATAGTTCTACCTTTCAAGGAAAGTTCAGGGTCCAACAATTCTCCCCTCCTTAAAGAATTTCGTCCTCGAAATTCATACCTTACTGATCTAGGGCTAGGGGTTCGCTTCCCCTTGATCTTTTTTTTTTTTTCATTTTACTCCATCACTCCAATGTTTTCTTTCAAATGACCTTGGTTAACGGATTCAAACAATCACTCTCAGGTGCCACACCATCTTATCAATTTCTTCCATATTCTTCAAACTAATCACAATTTTATTTTCCACTTCCTGGGTCCATAACATCCATATTATATCCTGACAATCTTCTTAACTTACTCACATATATCACATTTCGAATGTGAGACATCTTTCATCAGTAGCAAAACTTATAACTATTTCATGTAAACCTATTCATGTCGGGCTTGAACATACTCTTGCTTGAGCTTGAGCACACCTTGGCATGGTGGTATTTATAAACATGTACTCATGTGAGTATAAACATATAACTCTGAGAGTATCACAAAGGTAATTTATCTTATGCTTGATGGTTCACATCAGGGTAGTGCTAAGTGACTGTGTGCTAACACACTTAACTTTCATGCCTAATCTTGCTAAATGTCATGCCCTTGACATTGATCCTTCTAATTCATTCATTTTTCTTAATTCACCTAATTCTTATCATTCATCCATTTCACCTGTCCATAACATCTCCAATTCTAGCCTTCAACGACTTGTAGGCCTTACTCATCATAATACAAAAGCAATGACTCCTTCTATCATCTAACTCCTCATACAATATTCGAGAAGAAATCACTAAGATAGTGATTGTCGTACTTAAATTCAAATAGAACTGTACTTGGATCTCATGGCCCTATGAACTTCAAACCCTATGCCTTAAGCATAGTCTTGGTAGTCAAGACCATCAATTCAAACATCCACTTGCTTACTTTGGCATTTTTAGTCACTAAAAGATCTTTCGATGCATTCCTACTAGGATGCATAACTTATGTTACCATTTGTACTTTTCTCGCAATCCCTTTACTCAATCATCTTTATTGATTTCACATACTTCTTATTTCACTCACCATGCATCATTCTTCTTATTCGAACTCGAAATTATATTTGTTTTCAATCTCTTAATAAGATTTGCAACCTCTTAATCCTTAATTTGGTATAAACCAAACCGCCTGTTCTATGCTTCTTTTTGCATTAGTTCTGATAACCTTAATATCGAATTGCTACATAAGGTATCTGATATAACACTTAGCTTTACTTGGAATTTCTCACTTGAACAATCATAGCCTTTCGGTGTTTATATCAATCTCCTGAGTCTCATAATTAATTCTCCCAATTCATTGATTGCCTCAAACTTTTACGATCTGTACTTGCATATGTATATCCAAAATGTTCCTGCACATATACTATCTCCAAACTTTCAAAACAGTCATTAATGTAGCAATTCTAAATCATGTATCAACTAATCAACTCATAGGACTTTAGTTGTCTCCATACATATGAAATCACTTTGTTACGCTGCATTGGATTTCAGCCAAATGTCTTATACAACATCAGCGGATACTGTAAAAATCTCCAAATCTGTATGATATAATTTACCTCGGCACAGCTCTTTCAAAATTCTCTTTACTTACATTACTCATATGCTTTACACATTTTTTTTTCAAACTATTCTTCTCAATTCTTCAAATATGTTTAATACATCATCAAATCTTGGACCACTTTAGTCTCCAATACCATAGTGCTACTGGGCATTTATTAACTCAAACAATTTTTTTATCAAATTCCATGTGCCTCTTGATTAGCCCTCGTGATTCCTTAAATAACTGATTCCTTAATGAGGTACATTGTTTCACTTTCTTTTCAATTTCCCAATTGACTTCCTTCCTCGAATGATTTTTTCCATTCCTTGTATTTCCTCAAATCTCACTTGGACTTATTCTCATGTTTGCTCATTCATACCAATTTCGCCTGAAACACCCCACTCCCGTATGACCCGAACTCGATATCGATGGTGATATCCGAATCCGTGTCCTGTGAGGGTGGCGTGCTACATCACTCAGTACAAATTTTCTTTTCTTTACTTTAACACATACACACACATTATAATTTATGCGGAAGACAACTTACATAAACCATTCAATGGCCTCGGGGCCCTTTTCATAAATACAATTTATTTATGTCTGTTGACTTTACAAATTGACCTAATCTTAATACAAAATTTTAAAAAATAAAAAAATACACTAATGCAGACACGAACTGATCCCGACCACTCCTCTATTTCATTAACCAACAGATGCCATACACCCGTTGCCTAACGGGGTATTCTTCTAAGTCCTGAAAAATAATTACAAATTTTGGGTGAGTTTTGCGAACTCAGTGAGGAACCATCATCGATGGTTCTCTCAATTCATGTAACACATCAATTCACATATCATATATTTTTGCATCGTTGCATATTTAAGCACATTGCACAATTGCACTTGAACATAGACAATGTGCCACATTTCATTCGCTGAAACATCTATAACCAATTGAATTCGTAAAACATTCAAACATAAGACAGTTATTTCCCAATTCACATTCAGAAATTACCACAGAATCACAAGGCAGTTAGCCTTTCATTCATTTAAAGAAGTGCAATCCAATGCATATGTAATGCGCATGTGACCCTTTCCAATTTATTTCGGTGTTTTGACCGAGTGCCTAAACTGTCCCAATATAGGCGCATTAATCGGTGAGCCTGAGGCTCAATCGTCCCAAGATAGGCGCGATTAATCAGTGAGCTGTAGCTCAATCGATGGGCTCAAGGCCCAATACATTGAGCTTTTAGCTCTCGGTGGCTGCTCCGGTCACAACTGCCATTATCTGATCATGCATTCATGTATGAAATGCATATGTCCCAATTTAACAGTAATTGTATCACAATTCATCCACATGTCATAATTAGGCAGTAACTGTATCACAATCCATTCAAGTATCACAATTTATCACATCAGAGACACGTAAGTCACAAATTTACAACAGATAACACTTCTATGTCATAATCTCCCACATACATCGGACACCTTCGGTCTAGAATATAGGCATAAACAAACGCAACAGTCCCGCCATTATTCTCCACAGTGTTATAAGTGCAAAATATAAACAAATTATAATTGAGGAACCATCTAGGCAACTCATCTTTGCTTTCGAAGCTAAAGCCTGGAAGTCTCGGCAACTTCTGTGAATTGACGTTCCAAAAGCGTCTCTAAAACAGTCCAAATATCCAAATATTACCAAATTGGCAATAAAAAATATTGAATAAGGCACATGTAGCGATTAAAATGAGTACAATGCATGTTCGTGACATTCTCGGCACTAATTCACAAATTCCCATCACAAAAATTCCGTCTAAAAATTAGAAAACCATAGCCACAAGAATCACTCAATTTAGACCTCTATAGGGCCAATTATAAATAAAATACGAATCAGAAAAAATTATTTCCCGGACCCCTCACTTCGACCTAACCAATCCCCATCAATTTCAGCTCTAAAAATTTTCAATTTCACAAATAAATAAAATTAAATATTATACAAATCCGATGCCTCAAGAATCAGGTCAATCGGACGTCGGACGGAAAGGTAATTGACCAAAGAAGCAATTAGGTCACATAATCACAAATAATCAAATAATATATATACATACATATGTATGTATATATATATACATACATATGTATATATATACATATGCATGTATATATATATATGCATGTATACAGTCGCCCTCGCGAGGACACTGTAGCGTCCTCACCCTCGCGGGGGCGAGACGTCGCCCTCGCGAGGTACAAGTCTCTGCAATTGTTTTTTTTTTTCTCAAAACCTTAGTTAAACCTTCTCTCCTTCCCAAATTTATAACTTTTAGCACAAAGATTGAAAAATCACAAACTCGGTCTCATTGGAAAGATCATGAAAAATTATACAAGTTTTATGAAGAGTAAAAAATCCAATTTCACCTCTAAGGGTGTCAAAAATGCACTCAAAACTTCTGTCAAATTTTAAAATTGCCACAACAGAACAACATTTTTCCAAAAATCATAACTTTTCATTCTCTTTGTACAAAATTCCAAATTTTATATCAATAAAAAGAGAAAAACAAATGCTACATCTTTCATGAATAAACTAAAAGCCAATTCCATCATTAAACAACTCAATTTCTCAATCAAAGATTCAGCCTATCCAAATCATTCTCAACAGAAACCCAATCTTTCAAAATTCATACCTTTCCAACCCATTATCTAAAAATTACATATCATATAGAAATAAAAAGCTTAGACAATGTACTACAATTCTCAAGAAGAACGTAGCACCCAATTCCATCTCTAACTAGGTTAAAATCTCCCATTACTGTGGCTGTCCAAGAAAACAGCATTTAACCTAAACCATAACAAAACCTTACAAATTTATGTCTAACAATCCTTACATCCAAAATTCACACAAAATACCTCATTAGAAAGCTACAACAATCCTCTACAACTTTCTATAGGGTCACTTAAGCCAATTTCACCACTAACAGTCCCAAATAAATACCAGAACAAAAATAGCACAAAACCTGTTCACTTAGAGCATTGCACACCAAAACACAATTTGGACTGAATTACTATTTGAACATTAACAGACCATAAATTTCAATCTACACATCAATTAAATTCATAATTAGTGGCGTTAGAAAGCTAACACAAAAATCTTCAACGTTCATGAAGACCAAAGTAGCAAATTCAATCCAATTTACTCCTTAAAAAATCATTAAAGTTTCAGGTCATAAGGTTCGGATACTGTTCACACAGCACCTAACAATTCACTTTGCATGCCAAAATTAAAATCCTTAAGGTCAGAATTGAACAAAACTTCCTTCATATGAAATCTATCCATACTTCTTAAGTTTAATTTAAAACAAACCTCAGCTCCATTGGACAACCAGATCAAAAGTTATGAGCCAAAATCTGAAACCTACACAAAGTCACATTTTCCAGATTTCCTCCCTACCTCAACTCTTTTCATTTCATCACTTTACCTACATCAATATGCATCCATTTGGACCTCTAATTCAGCCATAAATTCATCAAAACAATTACTTGAGTAATCCATCATAATTTGGCGGTAATAACATACACAATTTCCTTACTTCATTTCCACTCATCTACCATCACTCTAACATCAAAACTAATCAAAAACCAATTCAACACATATTAGTCATTCAATCTCATACATACATACACTCATACCCAAGCAATCTAACCACTATCTTTATGAAATTTATGCACAATTAATCACCATAAATGCTTCTAATTTCCAATAAAAGAATATACAACTTCATTCTCACCTAAACAAGCTTTAACTCTTAAATCTTCCACTAACTCACCAAATCCCCTCCTTCCCTTCTCTCACACAACAATCACCATATCAAGAGAGGTAGCAAACTTAAGCATGGACACATGAAGGGAAATATAAGAGCTTTGGTGTGGGTGGAGATTAACAAGAAGAAGAAGAAGAAAAAGAAGAAGAAGAGACCATCAAAGAAGCAAGGAGAAGAGGCTACGGATGGGAGGAAGAATAAGCTTTCAAAGTGATTTTTTTAAAATGTTTCAAGGAGAAGAGTCGTGGATGCTTGCCTAACTTAAGATATTTATATAAAAAAATGAGAAAATGACTAAGTAGGCAAGTGACATGTGTCACTTGCCATTTGTCCCGGTTTTTAATCCGGTTCCAAACTCTGCTCCAATTTCTCGTCAAACTCCAATGGCTTAACTTAATATATCCTAACATCATATCTATAATTTTCCAGTGCCATTGGCCAGTCATTTCCAGTACCGAAAATTCACTCAATCAGCCACTTGAAAATTTTTCCGGTCCGGACATTGATTCCCAAAAATTCCATAAAAATTTTCAAAATCCCTTTAAAATGGAAAACACACCTAGATCACTCCAGATCAATTTCTTTTAAAACACAATTATCACATAAATCTCACAAAATTGCATTTGGACACATATGCAGGGAAATGTCATGAATGCATGTACAATCATGTGCATATATAAAAATTTCAATGTATGCATATATGGAGGCCATTTATGCATGTTCATGCCGAGATGAGTTTAAAGATTCCTAACTCATTCCAAATTACCAATTTACCCTTCCCATTGATGATGAGATGTTACAAATCTCCCCTCCTAATAAAAATTTCTTCCTCGAAATTCATTTTTGATACAGAATAAGGTAGGAGTACCGTTATTTCATACACTCCTCCGTTTCTTGTATCATCATTATACTCGATGCTTCTTTCCCTATAATCACAATTTATAACGTCGATAGGTCTCTCCATTCACTATTTCGATATCATACTTCCTCAATTATATTCTTGATGACTCTTTACTTCCAATTTCAATACCATATATATTGACTTATAACAATATAAACCATAAAATCACTCATAATGTCTTTGTCCCATTTTTGCCATAGTTTCATATGGACCACTTTATGTCACTCTTAGCTTCCCTTAGTACCCTTGTATCTCATCCAACTATATCTTAGCATAGGTGATACACTCAAAGACAAGTAGTTCTCATCGGTATTAGTATACTAAACTTTCACATCTGTCTCATATAGTCACATCTACGAGGTAATCCACCAAAATCCATTCGTCAATCAAAACCCACTTTATTCAGATTTAAATTCATTTCACCCACTATTTCACTTACTAGTGATATCCCAAATTTGTTCTAACTTTTACTCAGGGTGATCGACTCTTTTTGTCATCTCACCAAAATAATGACGTTTTATCCTGTAATCACTTTGCACTATACATTAATCTTATATGCTAAAATATTTCAGACATATAAGCTTTACACCTGTCTCCAATAGGTACAACTACAATGAACTCATACATATAATCACTCAGTTCGATATACTTAGTCACCAATTGCTCTTTTGAGGTACACTTACTAGCAGGTAGTACATATACGTTATTCCTAAAATCCTTGATTTGGGCTTTCCAAATTCCTGTTTGCATAATTGATGTTACTTTTCCCATAACTAATCAAATTCTCTTTTTGCTCTACTTTAAACTCGTCACAATACCCTATTTATTTTACTAGATTGAGTAACCTCATGTCATATCCAAATATGTGATCCTCTACTACGAAATGTGCTAGTCGATACAGGTGATTATAACACCAGCTTTATCAGAACGAGTCCCTCTATACAACCCTTCAATCTTTTCCCATTCCAGTCTTACCTTAGTTTCTACTCATTTGTCTTTTCATATATATATTCGACATGGTTCTATGCACGTCATGATTCCAAACTTTCAAACCAACTACTATTGCAGAAATCTCTAAGTCATGTATCTAAATTTAGCTCATGAAGCTATATTTTTCTTTAGGTACACAAAATCACCTTCTACTTTACAGCCAATTCTCTCTTGATCTCGATTGGGAACCTCTATTGTGGATATTATAAAATCTCCAATTTCAAATAGCATACCTAATACTATACTTATTTTGTTTTCATTTATCACTGACGCAGCTTACATCTATTCCCCCAAGTATTCAAACTTTCATCCACTTTTGTCAATATGATCATAGTCACTCACGAATACCATGTCGCTTGGCTCACATGAACCTTCAATAACATAAGTCTATCAGGGTATGGTTAACTCCAATAGATAAAACCTCAAACTCAATATGCTTATATTTAGTTCTTGTAATTCCTTGAGTAACAATTTTTTTTTTCATTATTTTTCATTGAACTTCCCTTTTCTCGACAGATTTCAGTGGTTCTTTTTCTTTCCCAATGATTATACATTGACTTATGCTAATATCCGCTCATTTATGCCTATTACTCCACACATTGCAATCTATCTACAAACATAACATCCTGTGTTGGAAGCCTCATCATCAGAGACATTTTGGGGTTCCCAAACATATTTTCACAACCTATGATGTGGACCAATTTTTTTTTCACATTAACCAGAATGTCTCCTCGGGTTATCGCAATCCGCTAATATAGTGGGATACTTCACATCGATAATACCTATATATAGACTCCCAATAACTCTTTTTTCAACTCTTATGATTGAGTCTTTGCTATGGATATGACTCCAATATTCATTATTGATAGGAAGTCAACACATCACAACTCCTGGAGACTTGCCGTCTTATTTCAAACTTCCCTCTGTTGCGTCATACGGTTCCCTTCCAAACAAACCCGATCGACTCAAGCGAAGGGCCTGTGACCATTGGACAATGAAAGAATTTCTCGATTCCATTGTTGCATTGAGAGAAGAACTTATGATCCCAGCTACTGGGCATGAAAAGCCAGCCTTCATTGTTCATATATCAAATTACCCGACTTTCTGACCCTATCTCAGTGATTCTTGGTACAAACCTCGATATTGTCACTCGCCTATTATCTCTGTCATTCTCAATAGCTCAAGGAAATCAATTATAATTTTTCACAAGATCTTGAGAAGATCAATTCGTCTCATGAATTCTATGGTCAATGCATCCTCAATACTAAGGCTCAAAGAGGCATTAAGCAATTTCATTTACACTAACACCTTAGCAGATACCATCCAAAATCCTTACGTCTTACTTAAAGATGTATTTATTTATTTATTTATTTTTGTGTCTGCATTTACTCCCATTCGCTAATGCTACTTACATTCCAATTGACTCCAGATATGCCCAGGACTGGAAATTACTATTCATTCATAACAAAAACCTCTTTTTTTTTCTTTTTTTCTTCTTTTTTTCTGTAGGCCTATAACGTATCTTGTGCTTTCTTCATCACCTTAACACACCTATAGACAGCGATGCTATCTCAATTTCCAAGCATTTACCTCTTCTTCTTCCCATCATAATCATTGAATTTGCATTTTGAGTGCATTTAATCTCCTCCTTTGAGTTATCATCTTTTTTCCATAATCGCATACATAATTACAATTCAAACCTAAGCGCATACCTAATTATTTCTAGACTAACACATCATGTATCACATTTCATCACTTATAAAAAATCATATTTCTATTATTTCATCATCCATATGTATGTTCTCCACCCATTCAAAATTATAAATGCAGAATCATCAGTATCTAAGTTATCTTATTACACTCAATCAAACCTTTTATTACATTTCAAATCCAAGTCTATTCTAATTATTTATTTTAACTGGGTTCGCACACTTTAATCTCACCACTTCTACTTCTTCCTGACAATATCTTCACTTCTCGATTTCATTTACAGGTAGACCAGTACAATTGCCTTATTGAACCATGTTTTTTTTTCATTTCCAATTATCCCCATGTTATCGAACATATAAATACCTATTTTGATCTCACAAAGGCATATTCTTTGCTTTCATAACGCTCATCACTGTTAACCAATTTTCTTCTCATGTCCACATTTGACCTCTCCAGACTATCGCAAATGTCGCATTCTTTCAACTCGATTTCTACACCTTAAGTCTCATTAGTCATTTTGAGATCACTTCTTTCCGAAATCAGCCCATGCCAACGTATTCACATTCGTAGCACAATCAAGGGTTTATAACCACAGTACAATATGCATATTATTATCCATTTTCTTTTCCCATTTCTAATTTCCCATACTATTTCTAATTGCCCATAAACCTTCATTGGCACAACTTCTGACATATCGTCACTTTTCTCACACTTAATCATTGACGCATACCCATACGACTCAGACTAGGGATCAGTTACTACGGTCTGCTATGACATGACTTGAATGTATGTCACTTGCCCCTATTTCTAAAACTGCCCAGATACGTTCGTACTTCTGGACTCTGATACCACCTAAATGAAACACCCTACTCTTGTATGACTCGAACTCGACATCGATGGTGATATCCGAATCCGTGCCCTGCGAGGGTGGCGTGCTACATCACACGGTACAAATTTTCTTTTCTTTACTTTAACACATACACACACACATTATAATTTATGCAGAAGACAACTTACATAAACCATTCAATGGCCTCGGGGCCCTTTTCATAAATACAATTTATTTATGTCTGTTGAATTTACAAATTGACCTAATCTTAATACAAAATTTCAGAAAATAAAAAATACACTAATGTAGACGCGAACTGATCCCGACCACTCCTTTATTTCATTAACCAGCAGATGCCATACACCCGTTGCCTAACGGGGTATTCTTCTGAGTCCTGAAAAATAATTGCAAATTTTGGGTGAGTTTTGCGAACTCAGTGAGGAACCATCATCGATGGTTCTCTCAATTCATGCAACACATCAATTCACATATTATATATTTTCGCATCGTTGCATATTTAAGCACATTGCACAATTGCACTTGAACATAGACAATGTGCCACGTTTCATTCGCTGAAACATCTATAACCAATTGAATTCGTAAAACATTCAAACATAAGACAGTTATTTCCCAATTCACATTCGGAAATTACCATAGAATCACAAGGCAGTTAGCCTTTCATTCATTTAAAGAAGTGCAATCTAATGCATATGTAATGCGCATGTGACCCTTTCTAATTTATTTCGGTGTTGTGACCGAGTGCCTAAACTGTCCCAATATGGGCGAATTAATCGGTGAGCCTGTGGCTCTGAATCAGTGTGGGCTCAAGGCCCAATACGTTAAGCTTTTAGCTCTCGGTGGCTGCTCCGGTCACAACTGCCATTATCTGATCATGCATACATGTATGAAATGCATATGTCCCAATTTAACAGTAATTGTATCACAATTCATCCACATGTCATAATTAGGCAGTAACTGTATCACAATCCATTCAAGTATCACAATTTATCACATCAGTGACACGTAAGTCACAAATTCACAACAGATAACACTTCTATGTCATAATCTCCCACATACATCGGACACCTTCGGTCTAGAATATAGGCATAAACAAACACAACAGTCCCGCCATTATTCTCCACAGTGTTATAAGTGTAAAATATAAACAAATTATAATTGAGGAACCATCTAGGCTACTCACCTTTGCTTCCAAAGCTAAAGCCTGGAAGTCTCAGCAACGTCTGTGAATTGACGTTCCAAAAGCGTCTCTAAAACAGTCAAAATATCCAAATATTACTAAATTGGCAATCAGAAATATTGAATAAGGCATATGTAGCGATTAAAATGAGTACAATGCATGTTCGTGACATTCCCCGCACTAATTCACAAATTCCCATCATAAAAAATCCGTCTAAAAATTAGAAAACTATAGCCACAATAATCACTCAATTCGGACCTCTATAGGTCCAATTATAAATAAAATACGAATCAGAAAAATTATTTCCTGGACCCCTCACTTTGACCTAACCGATCCTCGTCAATTTCAGCTCTAAAATTTTTTAATTTCACAAATAAATGAAATTAAATATTATACGAATCCGATGCCTCAAGAATCAGGTCAATCGGACGTCGGACGGAAAGGTAATTGACCAAAGAAGCAATTAGGTCACATTATATATATATATATATATATATATGTATACAGTTGCCCTCGCGAGGACGCTGTAGCGTCCTCGCCCTTGCGGGGGCGAAACGTCGCCCTATAGCGTCCTCGCCCTCGCGGGGCCGAGACGTCGCCCTCGTGAGGTACGAGTCTCTGCAATTGTTTTTTTTTCTAAATTTTTCTCAAAACCCTAGTTAAACCTTCCCTTCTTCCAAAATTCATAACTTTTAACACAGACATTGAAAAATCACAAACTTGGTCTCATTGGAAAGATCATGAAAAATCCTACAAGTTTCATGAAGAGTGAAAAATCCAATTTCACCTCTAAGGGTGTCAAAAATGCACTCAAAACTTCTGCCAAATTTCAAAATTGCCACAACAGAACAACATGTTTCCAAAAATCATAACTTTTCATCCTCTTTGTCAAAAATTCCAAATTTTATATCAATAAAAGGAGAAAAACAAATGCTACATCTTTCATGAATAAACTAAAGCCAATTCCATCATTAAAGATCACAATTTCTCAATCAAAGCTTCAGCCTATCCAAATCATTCTCAATAGAAACCCAATCTTTCAAAATTCATAACTTTCCAACCCATTATCTAAAAATTACATACCATATAGCAATAAAAAATCTTAGACAATGTACTACAATTCTCAAGAAGAACGTAGCACCCAATTCCATCTCTAACTAGGTTAAAATCTCCCATTACTGTGGATGTCCAAGAAAACAACATTTAACCTAAACCATAACAAAACCTTACAAATTTATGTATAACAATCCTTACATCCAAAATTCACACAAAATACCTCATTAGAAAGATACAACAATCCTATACAACTTTCCATAAGGTCACTTAAGCCAATTTCACCACTAATAGTCCCAAATAAATACCAGAACATAAATAGCACAAAACCTGTTCACTTAGAGCATTGCACACCAAAACACAATTTGGACTGAATTACCATTTGAACATTAATAGACCATAACTTTCAATATACACATCAATTAAATTCATACTTAGTGGTGTTAAAAAGCTAACACAAAAATCTGCAACGTTCATGAAGACCAAAGTAGCAAATTCAATCCAATTCACTCCTAAAAAAATCATTAAAGTTTCAGGTCACAAGGTTCGGATACTGTTCACACAGCACCTAACAATTCACTTTGCATGCCAAAATTAAAATCCTTAAGGTCCGAATTGGACAAAACTTCCTTCATATGAAATCTAGCCATACTTCTTAAGTTTAATTTAAAACAAACCTCAGATCCATTGGACAACCAGATCAAAAGTTATGAGCCAAAATCTGAAACCTACACAAAGTCACATTTTCCAGATTTCCTCCCTACCTCAACTCTTTTCATTTCATCACTTTACCTACATCAATATGCATCCATTTGGACCTATAATTTAGCCATAAATTCATCAAAACAATTACTTGAGTAATCCATCACAATTTGGCAGCAATAACATGCACAATTTCCTTACTTCATTTCCACTCATCTACCATCACTCTAACATCAAAACTAATCAAAAACCAATTCAACACATATTAGTCATTCAATCTCATACATACATACACTCATACCCAAGCAATCTAACCACTATCTTTATGAAATTTATGCACAATTAAACACCATAAATGCTTCTAATTTCCAATAAAAGAATAAACAACTTCATTCTCACCTAAACAAGCTTCAACTCTTCAATCTTCCACTAACTCACCAAATCCCCTCCTTCCCTTCTCTCACACAACAATCACCATATCAAGAGAGGTAGAAAACTTAAGCATGGACACATGAAGGGAAATATAAGAGCTTTGGTGTGGGTGAAGATTAACAAGAAGAAGAAGAAAAAGAAGAAGAAGAGACCATCAAAGAAGAAGCAAGGAGAAGAGGCTACGAATGGGAGGAAGAGTAAGCTTTCAAAGTGATTTTTTTTAATGTTTCAAGGAGAAGAGTCGTGGATGCTTGCCTAACTTAAGATATTTATATAAACAAATGAGAAAATGACTAAGTAGGCAAGTGACATGTGTCACTTGCCACTTGTCCTGGTTTTTAATCCAGTTCCAAACTCTGCTCCAATTTCTCGTTAAACTCCAATGGCTTACTTAATATATCCTAACGTCATATCTCTAATTTTCCAGTGCCATTGGCCAGTCATTTCCAGTACCGGAAATTCACTCAATCAGCCACTTGAAAAATTTTTCAGTCCGGACATTGATTCCTAAAAATTCCAGAAAAATTTCCAAAATCTCCTAAAAATGGAAAACACACCTAGATCACTCCATATCAATTTTTTTAAAACACAATTATCACATAAATCTCACAAAATTGCATATAGACACATATGCCGGGAAATGTCATGAATGCATGTACAATCATGTGCATATATAAAAATTTCAATGTATGCATATATGGAGGCCATATTATACATGTTCATGCCGAGATGAGTTTAAACATTCCTAACCCATTCCAAATTACCATTTTATCCTTCCCATCGGTGATGGGATATTACATCGCCACACATTGTAGTTCATTTGCAGACTTAACTTCTTGTGATTTTAATATATTCATCAAGTCAGATTAGTATCTCCCAAACATACTTTCACATGATATACAACATGAACCTATATACTCCTCATATTAGCGATCAATGTCTCCTCAAATTCGGAAATTCACTCATGTGATCCTTTACATCAAACAAAATATATACTTTTTCAATAACATACTCTACCTCTTTGCTTAAATCTCTGTTAGGGAGTGTACTTACTTTTGAATCATTAACTATTCCTTTCCAATCAGTTCTTTCATTGATAATTTTTAATAAAAACTATCTGATCTGCTTAATCTAACTTAATAAAATTTTTCTTCGAAAGAGGGTTTCTTACTACCATCATCTATACTATTCATGCAATCTTGATCAATCACCTATTATCAGCTATTCTTAATACTACGGGAAGACCAATTCCTATCATCCAAACAAGGTCATAATGGTCAAGTCACTCAAAACTCAATGGAGTAATGAACATACTTGTTGTCGCATATGCTTGGGTGGGCGTCGTGAAATTCATCCCATTTTACCCACATATTTATCTCCATCAATTCACAAATCTATCTTTTACATGATTGATACTTTGATCCTTATTAATCCTAGACAATATTCCTCTCTTGATCTTCGAATTTATTTCTCATTGCGATATCATCAACAAATCCCAATCTATCTCCGCTTGATCATTGTGAGCACTTTCATGTGTCACTCTAGTTCCCCTTAGACTTTAACTTATGGAAACTATGACTAAAAATATCCAATAAGTTATAGGTTTCTTCCTCTATCATCTCCATATATATATATTACCTATGTGCTTAATATACTCACTTGTGTATGATGATGGACCATCATATAGATACTCATAATAACAACAATTTAACCTTCTTGGACTTGTACAAACATTATTATCATTCATCTCATCTTCCCATTATTCTTCACATTACATTTTACATATGTATATTCACTATTGATTCAAACTTATAGATGTAAAATCATCACACAATTTACATATCAAACATGTAGCAAATTTCTCAAATCAATCACAAGCAATAAAAGAAACATTTGTGAAGTAATTGAAAGCATTTCATTCTCTTGATTCAAAAACAAACTTTTATTTCTTGATTCGAAAAAAGAAAACTTAAAGGCTCATTACTCAAATTATAAACATGCACCCACTTAGGTTCCGATTTCATCTTCTTATGACCATAAGAATCTCAGTTTTCAATAAATTTCACTTGTTCACTTTAAGCTCAACATTTCCACTTATATCCTTGTCTTCCTCAAACAAGCCATGTTCATACATTTACATCTATATCACATTCGAGGATATATCACCATAATGCCATACACTGCATTCCCCCCACTTCAATTACATTGAATCATTATCTACCATATTACCCCTATGTTGTTTCGCATTTCCATTTATCCAATGAAAGATTATCATTTTGCTCACTAATTCGATTAGTCTAAACTCTTAACAATTGCTTATGTGTGCAACTTATACACCTGCGCCCATGCAAGATCTCAATTCCAGCGCTCTGATACCACAAATGTTGGATCCCGATTTTTGGAACTCAACCCTCTTGTAGAACTCATACAGTTGTTGGACCCCGCTTGCATCCGGAGCCCAACTCTTGCGAAGTCATGAAACTTGCGCTTCATCGGTTCATTCTCATTCTTATAAAATCCCAATAATTTTTTTTTCTTTTTTTTCCACAATTTGTTCAATGACATGCCCACATAAAATTATTCACCATGCTTATGGACCTTGGTTATGCCGGATTCTGGCGGAACTGAACGTTGCCGTTTGGATCCATGGAGTTGGTTGCTTCTTGTGGGAGCTTCGGTGTGAAGGTTCCTGTAAAACAAAGAAGGCACATCGGGGGTTGTTTCTCGACAAGCCCCTCCGACGCTCAAGTCAGTCTTTTGGTGAAGGTACGTTTTTTGTGAGCAGAGAGAACTAGGGTTATGATTACGTACCTCTGTTATGACAGAGTTATACCTTATATATGGTGCATGTGCTAGGTTTAAGTCTTTATGTATGCATGGGAGGCCTCCATCTGCGGATGGGTCGTGAAACGTGGGCTGGGCCTGACGTAGGTATAAGACTGATCCTTAAAGAATGGACCGATCGGCCCTTGGGTTGTTATGTCTGGATTCGGGCCCAGCACGACCGACCCGACCATAAGCCCCCCTACTCCTCGAGTCTGAGTAAGGAGAAGGGTCGAAGGAGTATGCGAGGGTCTTGTAGCTCGTACGTGAGACAGCTCTGGGTAGGCCTGATCGGTCGGATGTTGGCATTATAGCTCGTCTGTGGGACAACTCGTAATAAGCCCGATCGTTCGGATATTGGCATTATAGCTCGTCCGTGGGACAGCTCGTAATAAGCCCGATCGATCGGATATTGGCGGGTAGTGTGTGACTGCTCGTATTGGGATCGGTCGGCTGAGTGTCCCAATCGGTTGGCATTGGCGCTTATTGCGTGATAGTTCACACCAAAGTAAGTTGGGGGGTCATCATTAGTGAGCGTGTGGTGGTACTTGGAGCATTCATTGTTGGCAGCGCGTGCCCTCTGACAGATTCATAATTTGTAACCGTTGTGTAGCTGTCATGTACGTACGTCCTTCTAGCTGTTGTGCCACTTCGGGTTTCTGAGAACCCTAATTTACTTCCGCTCAGAACCAGCCACGTGTCTGAGCTCGGCTCGGATTTTCACCACGTGTCAGGCGTTGGTTGGGACGCTCGTTCGCCTGGCCTTCTATAAGTACTCAGGATCAGATGACTTCTGGGTTTTCTTTACGTTTGCTTCGTTCCCTTGCTTTCACTCTGTGTTTTCTTGTTTACAGTTCTCGAAAATTTCTTCCAACCGTCGTCCGATTTTTTGAACTCAAATCACTAAATAGGTACGTCCCTTTCCCTTGTCTCCTCCACTAAACTTTTTCTTCTTAGTAAGCATGTCGACGGTCAGTTCTAGAAGTATGGTAGGAGATGTTGAAGAAATATCGATGAGAGAGCGGAAAGATGGGTTGGTTGTGGAGGAGCCACCGAGAAATGCGTTGACGATGACCGTGGGGGAGCTGAACCGGTCGGTTCTTAGGAACAACATTCCTTCATCCTAGGGACCCAGGATGGCCCTCAGTCATGAATGAATCTACAGCAATCTGAGTGGGTATTTTGCCGTCTCTGACAGTTTTTTCTCGGTGGGCGGTATGAGGCTCCCGTACACCCCTATTGTTGACAAGGTGTGCGCCGCCTATCAGCTGATGCCGAGCCAGATTCCTCCGAACAGCTGGAGGTTTATCAATGGCTTGGCTTTTTTATGCCATCAGTTCGGCTGCCCCCCTTTGATTGGCATCCTGCGTCATTTTTGAGGATGAACCAAAGTTCGGGCTCCGGGGTCGGGGTCCTTCTTTCTTTGTCTGAGAGATGCTGTATCGCCCGTGGCAACGGCTTCAAAGTCTCGCTATGCGGGCGAAGTATTTTTTCGTGAGAGCCCCAGGATCCTCCTTCGAGTCTCGGCCGTGGAGGTATCCTTTAGCCAAGCAGTGGAATGACACGTCGAGCATATCTCTTAGTAGAGCTGAGTGGGAAGTGGTCGGCCACATAAAGGAGCTCGGCTGATATGACTTTGCTCGACTCATTATGGGGTATCACGGGGGGGCCTCGGCCAATTCCTTTTCACTCGTCCCCCCCCACGACTTAGCGGGCTAGGAGAGGAGACCGCCCCGTTTGGTTGACCTTTTGTGGTTGAATTATTTGCTATATTTTTTAGTGTTGGTTTTGCTTTCTGACCTATTTTATTACTGTACAGCCATGGTGAGGATAGAAGATTTCCCTGGGTCCTCCCTTCCCCCTAAATCCAAAAAGCAGGCCGAAAGGAAGAAAAAGAGGAAGGAGGCGGAGGCCGGTGAGGGTGCCACTCCTCCAACGGAGCCAGGCCTTTCTACAGCGTTGCTGGTCCCTCTGCCCGCCGAAGACCGTCCTGTCATGTTGGCATCATTGGCGATCGTGCCAGCGGGTGCGGGTTGAGCAGGTTCGGAAGGGGAGGAGGAAGAGGAGGTGGAGCCACCTCTTAAGAGGAAAAGGACCATCCGGGTTGCTGGTCAGTCTTCTCGTCCTTCGGACCAAGGCAAGGAGAAGGAGAGAGTGGGAGAGCTTACTGCTCGGTTGGATAAGGGCAAGGGGATGAAGCGACCAGCGAGCGCTGATAATTGGAAGCCAGCAATCTGTCTGGACAAGACTGCATCACTCGCTGATCTCGATGTAGCTCTTTATCTTGCCGAGAAGATCGTTCCCCCTGTGGACGAGGAGCGCATTGACTCGCTATCCCATCAAGAGTTATCGGCCCGCGCTGTCCGTACCTGTGCTAGGGAACTGGCTTTCGTCTCTTCGATGCATCGACGTATCGAAATGCTCGACGGGACTGTTCAGTCGCTGGACCGGGAGGTGCATGACCTCCTCGAGCAGGTGAACACTTTAAGGGCCGAGCTCTCTGTGGCCAAGGAAGAGAAGGATGTTCTCAAGGCTCAGCTCTCTTCTTTGGAAGAAGAGAGGAAGTTTTGGGAGGAGGAGAGAAGTGTCCTCAAAGCTCAACTCGCTACGGGGGAGGAGGAGAGGAGCGCTTGGGAGCTCGACTCGCTGCGGAGGAGGAGGAGAAAAACAGGGGGATTGCAGCGAAGGGTGAGCTGGCCAAGGAGTGTGAGGTCTTGCATGGGGAAGTGGAGTCGGAGAGAGAGCTAAAAGAAAAGTTCCTCCATGACTGTCATGCAGCGGTGGAGGGTCAGTGTAGGACCGAGGATATACTGAGGGAGTTGCGGTGCTCCCTCAAGAAGCAGAGGGTCGAGGCGATAAAGCGGTGGAAGAGGCGGTTCCTGAACAGAGAGTGTTTAGAGTTCGCCTGCTACTTGACCCTTTCGGTCCTAAAGAGGTGTCATGAGGTTCATGTTCCTGACGGGGTGGAGTGCCCTTCTTTCGAGGATTACGCCAAGTCGCTGCTCCCCGCCGCTCTCGGCCTTTCTTTGGAGCAGATGAGGGAGTGGGCCGAGGGAGAGCGGACCATAATTCTGGATGAGGAGCTGGACCTTAGCTCAGAAGAGTCAGACGGGCTTCCCCACGAGGATATTCCTCTGATTGCTCCCTCAGGCCCTGCTCCTACCCCGATTATTCCGTCCACTTCTGAGGCTTCTCCTGTGCATTCTTCGACCTCCGAGGCTCCTCCTGCTCCTTCGGCTCTTCATAGTTCTCCTTCTGCTGACTTTTAAAGCTCACCTGGTCGGGCTTATGGCCAGGACGGATTTAAAGAAATGAAATTCTTATTTTTGTCCTTCATTATTTCGAAGTCATTTTCCTCGTTTATGTTCTTTATTCTTGATCTATAGTAGGATTTGATAAAGTTGCTCATGGCCAACTGGCGTTGAGGTCGATCTATAGTTGCGACCGAGCTGTGGTCCTAAGGATCTTGTCTTGGCCACCCGGTCGAGCGATGTCGAAGTCGATCAATGGTTCCAAGGATCTTGTCTTGGCAACCTGGTCGATCTATAGTCAAGGCCGAGCTGTAGTCCTAAGGATCTTGTCTTGGCGACCCGGCTGAGCGATGTCGAAGTCGATCGATGGTTCCAAGGATCTTATCTTGGCAACCTGGTCGATCTATAGTCGAGGTCGAGCTGTGGTCCTAAGGATCTTGTCTTAGCGACCCGATCGAGCGATGTCGAAGTCGATCGATGGTTCCAAGGATCTTGTCTTGGCAACCTGGTCGATCTATAGTCGAGGCCGAGCTGTGGTCCCAAGGATCTTGTCTTGGCGACCCGGCCGAGAGATGTCGATGGGATTTTCTACTCTGCCAAATTTATTGAAATTCCTTCTTGCCGAGAAATTTGAAAACCCCTTTATTGATGATAATGAGGGTGTGGGCCGTTAAAAAACCTGACTGGCATGGTCAGAAAAAAGGTACCCACAGGTTATGTACAAATAACAGTTAATAAACAAAGATTAACTAAAATGAAACTTATCTACTGGTAGAATGCCTTCAAGTTTCGAGAGTTCCAAGGCCTCGATACTATCTTCCCGTTCGCATCGCGAAGGATATAAGAGCCATGTCCGGCTTGCTTGATGACCTGGTAGGGTCCTTCCCACGCTTGTTCGAGCTTTCCAGGGTGTTTCCCAGCCGCCTCGACTTTTCGCATGATGTACCCACCGACCTTTACGTCGCTCGGCTTTACTCTTCTATTGTAGAACTTCGTCGCTTTTTGCCTGACGGCTTCTGAACGAGCGGCTGCCCTATCCCTGTCTTCACTAAGAAGCACGAGCCCTGCTCGGCGGGCTTCATTATTCCGCTCTTCTTCATAGCTCAACACCCTTTGGTTGTGCAACACCACTTCTACTGGGACTAGGGCTTCTGCCCCGAAGGTCATCCTAAACGGAGTTTCCCCTGTGACTCCATTTGGTGTTGTTCTGTACGTCCACAACACTTCATCCAGTTCTTCCACTCAAGTATTTCGTCCGTCTAGGAGCTTCTTGAGAGCGCTCATTAACTTTTTGTTGGTGTTCTTCGCGAGACTGTTGCTTTGGGGGTGAGCTACTGAGGTCAATTGCAGCCTTATCTTTAGTCGGTCGCAGAAATCTCTGAACTTCTCATTATCGAATTGCCGACCATTGTCTGTAACCAGCACCATAGGCATCCCGAAGTGACTTAGTATATTTTTATTCACGAAGTTCTCCACCTTCTGCTCGGTAATTGTAGCGACCGCCTCCGCTTCTACCCATTTGGTGAAGTAGTCCACTGCTACTACTAGGAACTTCTTCTGTCCAGGATCGAGAGGGAAAGGCCCCAGTATATCCATGCCCCATTGAGCAAAAGGGATAGGATGACTCATGATTCGCATCCTCTCGGTTGGCTGATGAGATAGGCTTCTGTTTTTTTGGCAAGCCTCGCATCAGTCGACCTTCTCCTAGCAGTCTTTCCTCATTTTTGGCCAGTAATACCCCTGTCTAATCAGTTTATGAGCCAACATTCTGCCTCCTACGTGGTTTCCACACATTCCTTCGTGGACTTCGGCCATTGCTTGTTCTACCTCTTCTTCGCTCAAGCATCGCAGCAGTGGCCAATCATAAGATCGCTTGTATAGGGTGCCGTCAATGATCGCATATTCGGCTGCCTTTATTCTCAATTTCTTAGCCTCCAAGGTTTCTTCTGGTTGTGTTCCCTCTAAGAGATACCGTCTGATCGGTTCCATCCAGCTCGATCGACCGGTATTTACGTCGAGAACTTCCTTGGCTTTCTGGATGCTAGGCCGGTCTAGTCGCTTGACCAGGACGTTATTTCTGGCATCTCGATCAGAAGCCATTTTGTAGAGCGCATCCGCCTTAGCATTATGAGCTCGTTCTATTCTACTAATCGAATACTGCTCGAAATTACTTAACTCCTGCTTTACCAGCTCCAGGTACTTGATCATGCTGTTCCCCTTTGCATCATACTGTCCAATGACTTGACCGACCACTACTTGGCTTTCGCTATACACCTTGAGGTGTTTTATCTCCATTTCCTTAGCCAATTGGAGGTCGGCTATCAGAGTCTCGTATTCTGCCTCGTTATTGGAGGCCTTGAATTCTAGCGGAAGGGCGTATTCCACCTTTTCTTCCATATGCGGGCTAATCAATACCACTCCTGCTCCGCATCCCTCAGCGTTGGACGACCCGTCAACGAATAAGCTCCAGGCAAGGCATTGCTCACCCTGCAAGCTAGGTTGGCTCATTTCTGCAATGAAGTCTGCCAACACCTGTGCCTTAATCGTCGTCCGATGCTTATATTGTATGTCGAACTCCCCCAACTCTACCGCCCATTTTATTAGTCAGCCCGAAGTTTCGAGCTTTTGAAGGCACTGCCTGAGAGGTTGGTCTGTCCATACCTCGATGGCATGACTTTGAAAGTAAGGTCTTAGCTTTCGAGCCACCGTTATCAAGGAGAGGGCCAGTTTTTCTATAGGCACATACCGCGTTTCTGGTCCGATCAACACCTTGCTGACGTAGTAGATCGGGCGTTGCTCATTTCCCTTCGATCGAACAAGTACCGCGCTGATCGACCCTTCTGTGACTGCCAAATATAAAATCAGATTCTCCCCCTCCACTGGGCTTTGCAGGACGGGTGGGCTAGACAGATACTGCTTCAAGTGTTGAAATGCTTTCTCGCATTCATCCGACCACTGAAACTGGGTTACATTCGCTTTCCTTAAAACTTTGAAAAATGGGAGGCACTTGTCTCCCAATCTGGAAACGAACCTGCTCAGAGAGACTATCCGACCGGTCAATATTTGTACTTCTTTCAAGCATTACGGCGAGGGCATTTGGATGATGGCTTCGATCTTTTCTGGATTAGCTTCAGTCCCCCGCTGAGTAATCATGAACCCCAGGAATTTTCCTGATGCCACACCAAAGACGCATTTTTTCGGGTTCAACTTCATCTGGAATTTGTTAAGGATCTGGAAGACCTCTCTGAGATCCTCCACATGCTTTGCAGCCGTCTTACTTTTGACCACCATATCATCCACATAAGCCTCGACCGATCGATCGATCGACCGATCTGTTTCTTGAAAACTTCCATGACGAGCCGCTGGTAGGTGGCTCCCGCATTCTTCAAGCCGAACGACATTACTTGATAGCAATATGTGCCCTGGTCAGTTATAAAGGTAGTCTTTTCTTCGTCTTCGAGACTCATCTGAATTTGATGGTAGCCCGAGAAAGCATCCAGGAAGCTGAGAAGTTCATGTCCAGAGGTGGAGTCTACTAACTGGTTGATCTTGGGCAAGGGGAAACTGTCCTTTGGACATGCTTTGTTCAGGTCGGTGAAATCGATGCACATTCTCCACTTCCCGTTCTTCTTTTTCACTAAAACCACATTGGCGAGCCATTCAGGGTACTTAACTTCTCGGATGAACCCGGATTCGAGTAATTTCTCTATTTCTTTCTCGATCACCTCCTGTCGCTCCTTGTTGTGCAATCGCTTCTTTTGTCTGATTGGCTTGTAGTCATGTTGAATACCAAGGGAGTGCGATGCGACCGATCGAAAAATTCCAGGCATGTCGCTCGGTACCCAAGCAAAGACCGATATGTTTTCTACCAAACAGTCCGTGATTTCTTTGACTAGGTCCTTCTGAAGCTCGAAGCCTAGATTTGTGAATTTAGAGCGATCGGCTTCATCCAGTACGACCCGTTGCGTTTCTTCCACCGGGTTCATTCTCTCTGTCTCCTCATCGACTCTCATGTCAAGAGAGCTCGTCAGGACTACCGCCCCATCTAGCGTTTTTGTTTCCGCTAGGTAGCATTCTCTAGCGATTCTCTACTGACCTCTGACAATGCCGATTCCATGGGGCGTTGGGAACTTCATCGCTTGGTAGTAGGTGGAAACTACCGCTCTAAGGGCGTTTTGAGTGGCTCGTCCAATTATCGCATTGTACGCCCCTTGAAACTTCACGACCAAGAATTCAACGTCCTTCTCTATTTGATGGGGCCTTTGCCCGAACTTCATTTTCAAGTAGACCCTGGCAAACGGATAGGCTAACGCTCCAGTTACCCCTTTGATAGGTCCTTCTATAGGCAGTAGTCGATCCTCTGGTACCTCCATTTTCTTGAAGGCATCATAGTACAACAAGTCGACCGAGCTGCCCGTATCAATCATCACCCGCTTCACCTCGTTGTCGTCCATGTTCAAATCTACAACAAGCGCGTCGTCATGAGGGCAACTTACACCATCAAGGTCAGACTCGTCGAACGATATTATCTCATCGTTCTGCCTCTTTCTTTTGGTTGACAAATATTCGCCGACCTTCTTGGTGTACCTCTTTCTTCCTTTGGCAGTGGATCCCCCTGCTGCATTTCCACCAAATATCATGTTAATGACCCTCACCGATTGGTCTTCTTATTGCCCAGTGTTCCTATCGCCTCGTGCCCTGGATCGACCTCTCACTCCGCGTCGATCGTCTGTATTCGCGTTCTGCCTCCCTCCATCATTTCTATCATTCCGCCTCCAATATTGTCGTCTGTTGTCGGTCCGACTGATCTTATGCTCGTTATCTCGATCAACATTTTGCTTGCGCTTCACAAATCGGCCCAACCTTCCCCTTTGGATGAGGAATTCGATTTCTCTTTTCAATTGCCAGCAATCTTCCGTGTCATGACCAATGTCTTTGTGGAAACGGCAATATAAATCGGGGTTCCTATCCTTGGTGGGAGTCTTCATCTTATCGGGTTCCCGGATAGTTTCCCCATCCACTCTCATGGCCGCCAGTACTTCTGCATATCGTCTATTGAGCGGGGTGAACTCTTGTCGATATCCCTATCGATCGGTTGGTTTTCTCCAGTTCGACTGGCCTTTCTGTCGCTTATGCGAACCACTCGCTCTGTCATTTGGCGAGCGATCATCCGCCCTACGTTTCGTATTTTTCAGCACTTCTTCGAGCTGAATGTACTTATCCGCCCTATTTCTTATTTCCTGAATGGATCGGGGCTGATCGAGGGCTAATGACTTTTTAAACTCCCCATCCCTCGTGTTGTTCATAAGCGCTACCAACATGGACGAGCAAGTGAGGTCGAGGACCTCGACTGCTTCGTTATTAAACCGAGTGTGAATTCCTGCAAGCTTTCATTCCGCCCTTGAGTCAATTGCATCACCTCCAAGGCCATCTTTTGCGGCCGCTTACTTGTGGCGAATTGGTTGAGGAATAGCAATCTAAAGTCCTCAAAACAAGTAATACAGCTCGGAGGTAAGCTATTAAACCACTGTCGAGCTCCCTCTTGAAAGGCCGTACAGAAAGCCTTGCACTGAATGGCGTCTGGCACGCAGTGCAGATTCATCATCGACTGGAAGTGCTGTAGGTTGTCCAGGGGATCGGTCTTTCTAGTGTATTTTTCAGGCGTCGATATTTTGGTGCCGGGCGTCGGGAGGCTATCCAAGATTGCCGGAGTAAAGGGAGAGTTGTACTGAGCTGTTGGGTGATCTGGGCGGAAGCTCATTGCCGCATTGATCCGATCGTCCATGATTTTTTCTAGGGCTTCAGTAGGGTGGCGATCAGTCGTCATACTGGTCTGTCGTACAGATGGCTGCTGTTGTGCTGACTGAGACTGTAAAATTTGGCGAATCAACAGATCAGCCGCTTCCTCATTCTGTTTTCAGGTGAGGGAGGCGTGCACAGGCGCAGGAGAATTTGCATCTGATTGGTGCTGGAGATTCGATCGCATATTGATTCCAGCGTTATCTTCCAAGGCTACGCTCTGTTCTTCTTGTTCCAAGTTTTGAGGTTGTGGTTGATCATTCGGGTCTGAGGATTCTGTGCGGGAAACATGATGTGCCGACGGCAGGGTTGCAGGTAACTGTAAACCTATCCGTTGTAACGCCAGAGTCGCGACAGCGGCTATATCAGGATTAGTTGTAACCGCCTGACTGATTTGCGTGTTCCTGGACGTGGTGCCCTGATGTCAAGTCCCACGGTGGGTGCCAATTGGTTCTGTCGGATTCTGGCGGAACTGAACGTTGCCGTTTGGATCCATGGAGTTGGTTGCTTCTTGTGGGAGCTTCGGTGTGAAGGTTCCTGCAAAACAAAGAAGGCACGTCGGGGGTTGTTTCCCAACAAGCCCCTTCGACGCTCAAGTCAGTCTTTTGGTGAAGGTACATTTTTTGTGAGCGGAGAAAACTAGGGTTATGATTACGTACCTCTGTTATGGCAGAGTTATACCTTATATATGGTGCATGTGCTAGGTTTAAGTATTTACGTATGCATGGGAGGCCTCCATCTGCGGATGGGTCGTGAAACGTGGGCTGGGCCTGGCGTAGGTATAAGACTAATCCTTGAAGAATGGACCGATTGGCCCTTGAGTTGTTATGTCTGGATTCGGGCCCAGCACGATCGACCCGACCAGACCCCATTTCCGAAGCCCAACATTCGGAGACACAAACCTTGAGCTTATTTTCCTAAAGGGTCTTTTGCTGCCATTCAACAATGGTGCTGAGCGCACACTAATCAATCACCAAAATCATAAGTTTACTTCTTCAAATAAATTGTATCTTAAAGCCTCATATTTGTTTTGAAGCAAGAATCACCTCAATCGGAGCTATATAGCTCAAGATATGCTTAAAATTCCAAAGCGTGTCTATACCTCAATCTTGCTCTCTAAACTGACCTCTCACTTTCTTTTGATAAAAAATTTTCAAATCAAAACCAAAAGCTACCAAATTTCATGGAGAGATAAATAAATGTCTTAGAAATTCATCGCTTTAAGAATCTCTTCATTCGGAGGTCGGATGAGCGAGTTATGACCGAAATAATCTAACATGTTCATAACCTCAATCATGCAGTAACATGTCTTGGCGAGATTGTCATAACTTTCACCAAACATGTCTGATTTGTTTCATTCTTAGACCATTAGAAAGAATACTTTGAGATATACAACTTTGATGAAGACCACAAAATCAGATTCAGCCTCTAACGTGGTCAAAAATCGACATTTCCTTAAGCTGACCGATGGCTGTCCGTTAAACGGACATGCGTGTCCATTTAACGGACACATACGGGCCAAGATGCACCATTTCATCAGAGTATGTCCGTTTAACGGACATGGGCAATGCAAAGGGTCCTTTTTGACCCTTAGCTGTCTGTTAAACGGACTCGTTTAACGGACATGGGGTTCTCCAAAACCCCTCCAAACCTTCTCCAATGCTTCCTACCTCCAATTTAACATCGTATACACTTGTAATCTTCACAAATTCACTTCTTCTAATGCCTAAACACTTCATAACAAACCAAACCACAAATTCATTTCACAAACTTCTCAAATCCTAAATTCATTTGGTTCATCAAAACCACCATTTCCTATCATTTAACATAGCTGTCATCATACACAAATCCTATGCAATACCATAACTTGTAACAATCATATTTTTTCACTCCGATATCCTAAATTTGCATACTATATAGAGACAGAAAGCTAAGAGAATCATCTATAACTTTCATTAAGACATCTTGGTTAAAATCATCATAGATTAATACAGAATTTCTTCTGAACTCAGAATGCACAATTTACCCTCATGAAGACTTAAAATTTAACCCATCATTACTTCCTTAATTGCACATCATTGATAACAATTTAACTACCAATTAGAATTCATCCAACCCTCAATCTCAATTCACTTGACTTCTCATATTCATCAATATATCTATATTCATATCATTCCTATATTTCTTTTCCATATATAACAATAACTCATGTTAATTCCAATTTAAGCTCATCCTTAATTAATTCATATTCCAACTCTACCCCAATTTTATAACCATTCAAATTCTAACTTTTCTTCATCCATTCTTAAATCTTAGCTCATTTGACTTGTCACATTAAGCTACATCTCATTATCCAAAACTATACATAGTTCCTATTGTCCTTTTCATAACATCTCATTGATGTGTATATATATAATTACATATATATACCAACCATTCATGCTCAACATTCATCATAGTCATCCATATACAAATTTACATTTCATCATCATACACAATCCCATACTTCATCTACATCATAACTTAAGAGTTTACAATCTTCAATGGCAACTCATGCCGCAATACATTACCAATATCAATGTCGAATATACAAGACATGCAAAACTCAATAATTCTTAAAATACATGTAGAGCCTTGATTTACATCAATTAACCCAAAACACAACAAAACATGCCAACCCGGAGAAATGTCTTAACTTTCACTCTGTTTCCTGCTTATTACCTGAGGATGGGGAAAGAGAGGGGGTGAGCTCGAAAGCTCTTGGGTAACATGTTTATAAACGGTAATAAGCAAAAGCCATTTGAAACTTTCATGTTTATAGCAAAACCTCATTGAAGATTTATAAAACATTCTTTTCTCAAAATTGTCAACTTGTCAAGCAAATTCTCATTTCACTCAAGTCAAACAATCATCAAACTTATTAATGCATGAAAACACAAAAACATGTCATAATGGTTCGGGTAGGCCCAAATTCATGACGTACTACACATTCCCATATAATGGTCCTGTGTAGCCGTAAACTTGAGGGAGTCCTTGAACGAGCTTCGTGCCACTAGCGGGCAGGCAGGAGAAGCCTATTCTTGGGTTAACGTGCACGTGATGGTTCTTGAGGGACTACTACGAACCCACATAACATGAAGTTCATGAACTTGAAAACATGTGGCCCATATGGCACATTTTTGAAAAACTTGACTTTCATGAGCATGCACCATTCATATGCAATTCTATCATCATTTCACAATTTCACAACCAAAAGTATATGCCAATCATAATAAACCTTTCTCAAATCATGTGAAGGCAACATGTACCACAATTGCAAAGCATTTAGCAATCATTCTCAAAATTTCATTTACAAAAAAACATGTGGAAATTTGCAAGTATTCAAAGAACAATAAATGCATTTTTATCAAGTAGTTGGAAAAATCAATTTATTTCCCTTGAGTTGGAAAACATTTATGGCTTATTAACACAAATATAAAAATGTCACCCACCTTAATTCCTTGCTTGAAACTTGACTCAAATTGCTTCCCCTTGATCTTGATTCCTCTTGCCTCCCTAAATCCCCTTTAAAATAAACCATAATTCCCAAATCAATGGTGATCCCAATTGACAAACCCATAACACATCATCACCAAAATTAATCTTGGAAAACACAAACCCATACCATTCTTAAGCCATAAGAACCAAAATCTTTCAAAAATTTGCAAATCAAAATCTTAGTCTTACCTTGAATCTTCACCCAACCAAGGGTTTTCTTGGCTCTAATGGAAGCTTGAACCTTCCTTTAGCTTTTCCTTCTTGAATTAGCTCCAAACACCCACTTGAACTACAAGAAAATGGAAAACCCTAGCTCTTCCTCTTTTTCTCCCCTCTTTCTCTCCGTTTTCGTGCTTCTCTCTTCTCTGTCTCTAATTTTCGTTTCCCTCTCTTCTAATGGAAGGAAGACTCATTTTTCTTGCCTTTTATACCGCTTATGATTGGACAATGTCCATTTTGCCCTTACTTATATGCCTTGCAACTTAAATGACTTAAGTGGTCTTCCAATTTTACCCTCATGCATAAATTACCACCTTAATTCAATTTAAATCCAATCAACCCATGCCATTTGATCTTGCTCAAAATTAACATGTTAATTTCTCATATTAACATGCTAATTAATTCCTCAAAATTATAAAATAATCTATCAATGCCCCCAAAAATTTGTTTTAATTCATGCTTACTTTAGGACATTTTTCTAACCATCAAATTGAAGGAATTTGCTAAAACTTCCTTCTAGAGAAATGTTCCTCATTGTCTTAATTTTCTAATGACATTAAAATCATTCAATTTGGTTCACTAATCTGAAAGTTATACCTAAACATTTCCAAATTGTTCTTATGCTGAAACATTATCCTACACACCACTTCTATCTAAAAATTGACTTTCTTAGAGACTGAATTGGAATTCAATTCCTTTAGATAACTTGTAGCTCCATGTCTCTAGTTTAGTTAGAAACAAGAATCAATTCATTTGGAGCTCCACAGGTCAAAATATCATCAAAATACTGAAGCATATTCACTAAAATATCCAAGTCATACTCTATTTACCAATCCTCTCACTTTGATTCAATCAATCTTTTTAACTTTATTTCAAATTCAAGGATTCTCCTTTTCTTTACACATGAAGAATTGCCAACAATTCCTCATTTAATAGTTCTAGCTTCCAAGGAAAGTTCGGGGTCGAACAGTTATACCTTTTAGGAAAATATAGAAAATCTTGAAGAAGAACCAAACCCATATGTAAAACATTTTTTTGACTTACTACACTTAACTGACCAAGAATTATAACCAAATTGTGAGACAATGACTCAATTGTCTTCAATTGCTCGAATATTGAACATAAAGTCTGAAGGACATACTTATGATCATAGTTTTGATAAAATTCTTGGATGGTATAATGTATCATTGCCTCCTGATCATACAATGGTTGATAGTTTTTACATTATGAAGAAACTTATTAAGGGTCTTGGTTTGCCTATTAAAAAGATTGATTGCTACAAATTAGGATATATCTTATATTGGGGAGATGATATGGAATTACAAGAGTGAAAATTTTGTGGTCAATCTAGGTTTAAGCCTAGAAAGCATTCTATGAAACAGAAATTAGTATTTTGGAAGCGGATGTATTATTTCCCACTAACTCGAGACTTTAAAGACTATATGCCAGTGTTATGGGTGCAAATGTCAGCGTCGCCGGTAGATGCGTCTGCATCGCCGGAAAAATGGTACCGGTACGGCGACGAATGTACCGGTCAAAAATTCCGGCCGGTACCGGCAAATTCGGCATTTTCCGGCCAATTTCGAAAAATAACGAAATCTCCAGGGACGAAATTGCAAAACAAAAATTTTAACCTAAAACTACCCCAGCCCCCGAGGACCCCGACCCTTCTGGAATCTCAGTCTTCTTCTCTCTTCTTCGGCTTCTGCTTCTTCTCCTCGCCGCCGCTCGTCCCTCTCGGATCTCGTCTCACCGTCGTCTCATCACCGTCCCCAGAGTCCCGACTCTTCGACCTCCTCTCTCCCACGTCGCACGCCTCCTCTCCTCGCCGGTGTCTCTCTCCGTGTCTGGCGACTCTCTTTCGGCCGTCGCTGTCTCCTCGCCGTCTCCCTGGCCGTCGCGGATCTCCTCCTCCTCGCCTGGCCGTCGCGGATCTCCTCCTGGCCGTCTCGGATCTCCTCCTCGCTTGGCCGTCTCAGATCTCCTCGTCGCCGTCTCTTCTTCGACGGATCGGTCTCCTCGCCGCTCCTCGTCGCCTTCTCCTCCGTCCTCCTCCTCGTCGACACACCACATGACCACCGAAGGAAGACCCGACCCTCAGACGACCCTACGAAGACCCGATTATTTTGGGTGTATGTTTTTTATTTTTGCTTTGATTTTGAATGAAATTTTGTTGTTGATTGCTTCTGTGTTTTTGTTGATTTGGTGTTGTTGTTGGATGGAGGTGGATTTGGAAAAAATTGTAGGTTGTTTTCGGCTGAGAACAAGGAACAAAAAAATGGTGGAATTGGAGCAAATGGTAGAGGTAGAGCCGTAGTCCGTAGAGGTTGATTTGGGATGATGGTGGATTTGATTTGGTGGATTTGGAGAAAAATCCGAATGTGGGAAGTTGAAATTGACATTGAATTTTGTCATTTTGCCTTGTGGAAGAAGTACCAAATGTGTGAAATTAAATTGATTGGTAATTGTTATTGTTGGTTTGATTGAAAATTAAGTTTGGAATTGGAATAAAATTTGGAATTGTACTGAAAATTAAATTTGGAGTTGGAAATTAGATTTTGGCATTTTGTATTTTGGATTTAGAAATTGTAATTAGAATTGGATTTTTGAATTGATAGAAAATTAATTTTGAAATTGGAATTAGAATTGGATTGAAAATTGGTTGAATGGAAATGGAAATGGACATGGACATGGAAATGGAATTGGAATTTAATGGAATTAGAATTGAATGGAATGAATGGAATTGGGATTGGAATTGAATGGAATTGAATTGGAATGAAATGTAATTGAATTGAATTAGAATTGAATTAAATTGAATTAGAATTGGATTTGAATTGATTTGCAATTGAATTGAAATTTAATTGAATTGGAATTTAATTGAAATGGAATTGCAAATTGTTGGAGTATGTTTTGAATTGAATTTGAATGGAATTGAATTGAATTAGATTTGAATTGAATTGAATTGGATTGAATGGAATTGAATTGTAATGGAATTGAATTGGAATTAATTTGAAATTGAATTGCAATGGAATTGCAAATTGTTGGAGTATGTTTTGAATTGAATTGGAATGGAATTAAATTGAATTGGATTTGAATTGAATTGAATTGGAATTAAATTGGATTGAATTGGAATGAAATTGCAAATTGTTGGAGTATGTTTTGAATTGAATTGGAAGGAATTGAATTGAATTGGAATTGAATTGGATTGAATTTGAATTGAATTGAATTGGATTGGATTGGATTGAATTTGATTTAATTGAATTTAATTGGATTGGATTGGATTGAATTGAATTGAATTGGATTGGATTGAATTGGATTGAATTTGATTGAATTGAATTGGAATTGGAATTGAATTGAATTGAATTGGAATTGAATTGAATTGGAATGGAATTAAATTGGAATTGGATTGCATTGAATTGAATTGGAAGTGAATGGAATGAATGGAATTGAAATTGGAATTGGATTGGATTGAATTGGATTGGATTGGATTGGAATTGATTGAATTGAATTGAATTAGATTGAATTGAATTGAATTGAATTTGATTGAATTGAATTGGATTGAATTGAATTGAATTGAATTGAATTGAATTGAATGGAATGGAATTGAATTGAATTGAATTGGAATTGGATTGAATTGGAATTAGATTGAATTGGAATTGAATTGGATTGGATTAGATTGGATTTAATTTGATTGAATTGGATTGAATTACATTGAATTAAATTGGATTGAATTTGATTGGATTGGATTGAATTGAATTGAATTGGATTGGAATTGAATGGAATGGAATGGAATTGAATTGAATTGAATTTTATTGGATTGGATTGGATTGGATTGGATTGGATTGAATGGAATGGAATGGAATAGAATATAATTAAATTGAATTGGATTGGATTGGATTGGATTGGAATTGGAATTGCATTGAATTGGTTTGGATTGGATTGGATTGAATTGGGTTGAATTGAATTAAATTGAATTGGATTGAATTGGATTGGATTGGATTGAATTGAATTGAATTGATTGAATTGGATTTGATTGTATTGGAATTGAATTGAATTGGATTGGAATGAAATTAAATTGGAATTGGAATTGAATTTGAATGGAATTGAATTGAATATTTTGGATTGTTATCTTTGTGCATATTGTCATTATGTACTGAAATTATGTGTTATTTATTTTTGTGTACAGATAAATGGAAGGAAGTTCAAATACTCCGATCAATCTAGTTCAGAAGATACTGATGATCCAACTTGGGCTCATGCTAGTGTGGTTCTGGTCAAAAGAATCATACCATTTGCTTGTTTTGTAACAAGCATTTGAAAGGTGGAGGAATCACCCGATTGAAGAGGCATTTAGCTGGGGTTAAAGGAGATGTGGAAGCATGCAAGAAAGTAAGTCATGATGTGAAGTGGCAAATGAAAACATTGCTTGATGAACAACAATTTGAGAAAGATAGAAGGGAAAGATTGAATCTTGAAATTGGTAGTGGAAGTTCATTTCCCGGTTTTCGTGGTGATTATGGAGATGTTGGAGGTGGAAGTGGTAGTGGTAGTGGTAGTGGTACTGGTACTGGTAGTGTTCCATCTCGCCTTAGGATCCTGTACAATCTGAAGTGAGGAAGAGAAGAAGGCAATTTGCTGGTTTCTTTGCACCACGAACAACTCACAGAGCCCAACCTTGATTCAGTAGTGCAATGCGAGACAAGAGATCGCGCTCACAATGTGGATATGGCGATAGCTAGATGGTGGTATGATCTGGTTCGTCATTTAATGCTTCTCAATCATATTATTATCAACCTATGATAGATGCCATAGCCTCTTATGGTCCAGGATACAAAGGGCCATCGGTTGATGACTTAAGAGGTAAACTTTTGAGTTGTGCTGTGTCTAAAATGAGAGCTTATTTGGCTGAACGAAGAGTGAATTGGGGTGTTAATGGATGCTCAATTATGTGTGATGGTTGGACGAATAGGAGACAAGAACCTATCATAAATTTTTTGGTTTATTGTTTTAATGGCTCTATGTTTTTAAAATCGATTGATGCATCTGGCATGATTAGAAGTGCTGATAATTTGTTTCGGATATTTGATGAAGTTGTGAATGAAGTAGGGGTGGAAAACATTGTTCAGTTTATTACTGACAATGATTCCGCTTATAAAGCGGCAGGGATGAGGTTGCAGAGAACCTATAATTCATTCTTTTGGACTCCTTGTGTTGCACATTGCATTGACTTAATACTGGAGGATATAGGAAATCCTAGGTATTTTCCTGTTTTTGATGAGACCATGCAGAAGGCAAAGAAGGTGACAAAATTTATTTATAATCGTGCATGGGTTTTAAATTTGATGAGAATAGGATTTACCAATGGTAGGAATTTGTGTCGCCCTGCTGTGACAAGATTTGCGACAAATTTCTTATCACTTCAGTCTTTTCTTTCGTTGAGGGTGGAGTTAAGACAAATGTTTACAAGTGATAAGTGGGTTACATCTCAGCATGCTAGGTCTAATGCTGGAATGGAAGTTTGTAGTATCATACTGGAAGATAGGGAATTTTGGTCGCAATGTCAATTCGTTATCCGAGTTTGTGAGCCATTGGTGAGGTGCTTGGTTGGTGATAGTGAAGAAAAGCCAACAATGGGTTATATTTTGATGCAATGGAGAGAGCAACGAAGCAATCAAGGCCAATCAAAAACATAGGCCTTCTTTATACCACCATATATCTCAATCATTAATGAGAGAAGGAAAAGACAACTTTCTTCTCCATTGTTTGTAGTCAGGGCATTTTTAATCCCGGTGTGTATTTTAGACTGGATGTTGAAAAGCAAGCTGAAGTTAGTAGAGGAATGCTTATGACAATTACAACAATTGTTCCTCATGACTCAATGCAAATTGCTTTAACCACACAAATGGAGGCTTATAAGTACTCTTATGGAGATTTTAGAATGTCGGTCGCGATTCAACAAAGAGGACTTCTTTCTCCAGGTATTACTTATTTCATATTTCTTATTTGTTGAAATTTATTTATCACTTTATTTTGTTTATACACTACTTTTGTTTTCTTATAACTTGCAGTTGCTTGGTGGGATCTTTTCGGATGTAGTGTTCAGTTTGAGAAAGTTTGCGATTGAATTTTAAGTCAATGTGTAAGTGCAACTGGTGTGAACAAACTGAGCACATTTGAATTTATCCATTCCAAGAAAAGGAATAGATTGGAGCATAAGAGGTTGAATGACTTGGTTTTTGTTTGTTACAATTTAAAGCTTCGGGAAAGGTATGCTATTTTCATTATTTTAATTATTAATTTTATATAATTTCTTATAATTTTCTAATAATTAAATGTAATTATTTACTAGGACTCTTAGTAGCACAAGTTGTTCAAATGATCCAATTGCAATTGATAATATTGATATTTTGGCGGATTGGGTTTCTGAAGAACCGAATTTGGTTGATGTGAGTGATTTGAATGTGGAAGATGATCTTGGATGGGAAAGCATTGACATGTCATTTGGTGCATTAAATTTGAATGATGATGATAATGAAGCTCCTCTCAATGATGAGGATTTTGTACCAAATGATCGATTAGGGTCGGTCTGATTCAATGGGTATCCGCCTTTGTGATTGAACTTGGTGTTTTATTTTCCTCTTCTTTTAATTTTACTTGTATTTGATCATTGATGTTTATGTTAAATTATATGTATGTAATGTAAATGTAATATTTTTGTTTCAGGTTCAACTTCTACTTGATTGCTTATTCGTCATCAACCTTTTTGTAATGAGTTGTTGTTCTTTTTATCGGATGTTTTGAATCTTTTGATGTAAATATGTAATATTATTTATTATAATGATGAAATTGTATGATTGTAATATTTTAAATGCTTTGTATTATTCTTAGTTTTATAATTGTATGATGATGATTGTCTTTATTTATATTAATTGTGGTTATTATTTATATGTAAAATATTTAAAAATTATTGTTATTTCAAATTAATTGTCATTATTATTTATTATTAAGATTTTTTAAAATATGGTTGATGTAAACAGTAAATTGGTAAAGTATACAGTACAGTTGTATAATATATCAATATGGACTATTTTGCAATTTTTAAAAAATTTAGGGACTATTTTATAAATTTAAAAAATATCCCGAAACGGTACCAGATACCGTTCCGTTCCAGAGCCCAATCCGGTACCGAGTCTAGTACGGTATTCATAACATTGCTATATGCTTCTAATGTTACTGCATCTTACATGAGATGGCATAATGAATACAAATAGGAAGATGGAATAATGAGTCATCTATCATATGCACTAGTATGGAAACATTTCAATGACACTCATTATGAGTTTGCAGCTGAAAGTTGAAATGTTAGGTTGGGATTGTCGACGGATGGATTACAATCTTTTGGCCAATTCAGCCAAAAAATTTTATCATGGCCAATCATAATTATTCCTTGTAATTTGCCTCTATGGATGTGTATTAAAGAGGCATATATGTTCTTGATAGTGATTATGCTAGGGCCTATAAATCTAAAGCATACAATTGATGTATTCTTACAACCATTAATATCTGAATTGTAGCATCTTTGGTAATATGGTGTTGAGACATGATGTGTCTCTAAAACAAAATTTTGTGTTGAGAGCGGCTTTAATATGAACCATTAATGATTTTTAGGCATATGTTATGTTTATGGATAGAGCACAATAGGGAAATTGGCTTGTCCTTATTGTAACAATGATTCTGATACATTTTATCTTCCAAATGGGGGCAAATCATGTTGGTTTGACAACCACAGGAATTTTTTTCCTCCAAATCATCCTTTTAGACTCACTAAACAAAAGTTCATTAAGAATATGATGGTAAAAATACCTCTCCCCCTCACAAAGCTAGTGAAGAGATATTGCAGGAGATTGAAGAATTAGGCTTGTTGAAGTTACAGAATTTGAAGTTAATACAAGCATTAGTAAAAACTTTGGTTGGAAAAATTGAAGCATCTTTTGGGATTTGCTATATTGGAAAACTAATTTTATACATCATAATCTATATGTGAAGCATATTGAAAAAAATATTTTTGACAATTTGTTCAATACCATAATGAACATTGAAGGGAGGACAAAAGACAATGTAAAATTACACGTTGATTTGAAACTTTTTTATAGAAGGAATAAGTTACATAAAGATCTTCGTATCGGTAAATATTTGAAGCATGTTACACTTTGGTCAAAAAGCAAAAGAAAATATTATGTGAATGGTTGAAAAGTCTAAAGTTTCCCGAATTTAGCAAGGTGTGTGGATATGAGGAAGTACAAATTATTTGGGATGAAAAGTCATGATTGTCATATGCTTATGCAAAGGTTAATTCCAATTGCATTTTAGGAGTTGCTACCGAATAAGGTTTGGGAAGTAATAACATAATTAAGTTTGTTTTTCAAAATTTTAACATCATTTGACATCAAGTTAGCTTAAATGGAAAAACTAGAAAGGAAAATTATGGTAATTTTGTGCAAGTTAGAAGGGATTTTTCCTCCAAACTTCTTTAACTGTATGGAGCATCTACCTGTATATTTAACACACGAGGCTAAACTAGTCGGTCCAGTTCAATATGAATGGATGTATCAGTTTGAGAGGTAATTCAACAAAAATGATTGTAATTGAAATAATATGTTTTAATAACTAAATTGTAATAACCCTATTCGTTAATATAGGTATTTGCATCACTTGAAGAAAAATGTCAAAGACAAGGCTATAGTTGAAGGTTCGATATGTAATACTTATTCAGTGGAGGAAGCTAGTACATTTTGTTTACATTATTTTGAGTCGTATGTTCACATGTTGATGGTAACTTATCCATTTTCACATATCCTAGATGAACATATGGACATTCAACAAGAAGAATGTTAACAGAGGAAGAAATTGAGGCTACCTATGGTTACATTTTATTAAATTGTCAAGAGGTTCAACCTTTCGTGCAATAAGTTGAAATGGATTATTTAGGTTTTGAAATTTAGTGTTATTCATAACTAAAATACATAATAACGTTTTTAGAATATATGAGGAATTGTTACGCGAGCTAATGCCTGACAAAACATAGGATGATATCAATAAAGCAGTTAGAAGAGACTTTCCTCGATGGTTCAAAAAATATGTAAGTTTTCACTTACAAATATAGAAATGATTGAATTATAAGATTTAAGTGTTCAAATGATATTATACTGTTTAACATGATAATTTCTTTTGTGTAGGCCTTAGAAAATCCAATAGAGAACAAGTTTATATGTGATCTTACGAAGGGACCTTTACAAATTGTTAAATCGTATCCGATGTATTTCGTTAATGGATACAAATATCATTCAGAATATTATGGTCATAGCATGGCAACAATAAATAGTGGAATTTGCATACAGGGAGAATTGATGGATTACTATGGTAAAATTTGAGATACTTGAAATTGAATACCCTACATTGCCAATAAAGCGAAGTGTGATATTTAAGTATGACTGGTTTGATCCAACTCCAAATATTGGTACAAAAGTGCATCGCTGATACAATCTAGTTAAAATCAACAAGCTAAGAAGATTTAGATAATTTGAATATTTCATGTTGACAATGCAAGCGATCCAGGTATATTATGTACCTTTTCTTAGCTTATGACGAGATAAGTCAGATTGGTTGGCCATTTGCAAATTTAAACCTAGAGGTGTTTTTGAATCACATGGAAAAAGAGAACAGAGAATTGAAAGTGAAGTGTTTCAGGAAGATGTCTATAGGTGTGAGGCTTACACCCCGTTAACTCTTTTTGCACACTCACACTAAGAAGTATGACGATGTGACATTCGTCAACACCAGATGTAAAAAACTGAATGTATGCGAAATTTATGGTTTAATATTAATGCTTAACAATTATCACTTACTAATATAAACATTGCCTTTTGATGGGACCAAATACAAGAAAGTATTCAACGACAATCTCAGCAGTTTGAAGCTGTTGATGAGACTCAAACTTATCTTTATGTAGTGGTGGTAGGGACCGTCATGGAAGGATATTCAATTTAGGTTTATTTGCGAATACATATTATTTGCAATCCTCCATGTTCAGTACAACAACATCTAGTAGGCGGTCTACAACCAATGAAGTTCATGAGCTTGAGAGCGTAGTGCAGACATTGGCAACTTAGTTGCAATAATCGATGAAGTACATAGCTCAGCTCCCTAATGAGATGGATGAGTTGAGCAATCAGAGCATTTGCGGTCACCAAATCAATAGTGTACTTGTGGTCATTTCATTCAAATTACAAATACTTATTATATACAATTTAATGTTTTTATTATCAATTAAGATAATTTTAACTTTATATCATCAATCAACTTTCTGTTTAAACAAATTAAATGTATAAACAAATCAAAATATTATGCACAGATAATTCATAGATGTTTAAATTATACATCAATCATAAGTTCATCAAATAAAATTTAATGACAGGATTTTAAATTTTTTGTTAATTTATCGAAAAAAAAATAAAAGTGCGTCGGTGAAATCAATTCTATTTATCGACAAAACATAACAAACTGTCGATAATATTAACAGTAAGTAACAGACGGAATAACCAATTTTGTTGCCAACTTTACCAGCAGGATTTACCGCAAAATAACTATTGGTATACTCACCGGTGGAACAAATATAACTGTCAGTAATATTATAATAAATTTAACAACAGAATAACTAATACTGTCCGTAAATCTGCCAATTGACACATTTTGACCGTCGAAAATTTACCGTCAATCAACCGCATAAACAACTGTCAATATTTTCACTGACGGTTACATAAATTGTCTGTCGGTAAATTTATCGACGAACATTTTGCTATTCTTCATAAATTATTACCTATGGACGTTTGTGTGACGCCTGGTTCCGTTAGTAAATTCGGTCCCTAAACTGTCTTGCCAACAAAATGTTTAGGTTTTTCATCAATAATATCCATCGCTAAATGACATTTTGTTGTAGCGTGAGTAGAGCCTTAGTATGCAAATTCCTCTATACAAGAACAAATAGGACATCCAAAGCTATAATAACTATAGATGCATCAAACTATTTAATCACATCATAAAGTTATAGGAGAAAGTGCTTAAGAAGAGAGTGAGAAATGATGCACCTATCTCAGAGAACCAGTTTGGATTCATGTTAGTAAGGTCCACGATAGAAGCTTTACATCTCCTTAGAAGATTAAAGGAATATTATAGAAAAAGATAGCGTAACATACACATGATTTTTATTAACTAGAAGAAAGTGTATGACAGAGTACTTAGGAAAACCACGTGGAGTTGTCTAGAAGTTAAGGGCATTCTTATGATTTATATATGAGTTATTAAAGATATATATGAAGGTGTAAAGAATAGAGCAAGGATTATAGAAGGAGATATTACAAATCATTTTTCAATCGATATTGGAGTATACCAAGACTCCTCATTGAGCCCCTTTTTGATTATACTAGTGATAGATGAGCTCATCAAGAATATCTAAAGGGATGTGCTTTGGTGTATGTTGTTTGCTGATGATATTATTTTAGTGGATGAGATAAGAAAGAGTATCAATGTTAAGCTAGCACTTTGGAGAGATACATTAGAGTTTAATGACTTTAATTAAGCAAGAATAAGATTGAGTGCTTAGAGTGTAACTTTTTGGGTCATAGGGTGGCTCTCAATATGGAAGTAAAGATTAGTTTAGAAGTTATACCATAGAAAGAATGTTTTAGGTATCTAGGATCTATCATCCAAAGTAATGACGAGATTAATGAAGACATAGTTCACCTATGGTGGCTTAAATGGAGAAATTCATCAATAGTTTTATGTGACAAGAAAATACTACTTAAGCTCAAAGGTAAATTCTATCGTTTAGCAATTAAGTTGACCATGCTCAATGGGGCAAAGTGCTAACTCATCAACCAGGTACATAGTCATAAGTTAAAGATGGCAGAGATGAGAATACTTCGTTGGATGAGCAATCTTATTAGAAGAGATAAGGTTAGGAATATAATGGTAAGAGACAAATTAAAGGTGACTAATATTAATGAAAAATTAAAAGAGACAAGGTTTAAGTAGTTCGAACATGTTAAGAGAAGACACCCAGACGCTCCAGTGAGAAGATGCGAGAAGATTGTATTTTAAGACCATAAGAGGAAAAAAAAAAGAAGATCGAAGAAGAACTGGGAGAAGGTGATCTCATATAATTCTACAGAAACTTACCAAGGATATGATCTTCAATAAAAAAAACTTTGGTATACTAGGATACGGATAATGGATCTTAATAGTAAAGGATTTTAAGTCTCGTCTCTTGTATTTATCCTAACTATTTAATATTTCAAGTCTCCTCTCTTGTATTTATCCTGTAACACCCCACTCCCGAGTGACCCAAACCCGATATCGTTGGTGATATCCGAGTCCGTGCCCCGCGAGGGTGGCGTACTACATCAGTCGATTAAAACCCAGTATACATTTTTTTTCTTGAAGCCATTGATTCCACGTTAGCGCGGCAAAAACAGTAAGTAACTAACACCCATGTTCATAATAAACCAGTTTCAGTTATTACAGTCATCCAAGAATAATTTACAATCAGTCAATGAGTAAAACATTAAAACCACAATGGGCTCAGTAGAAATACAAAGCATTGTTATACAATGATTGCGGAACATAATTTGATAAGACACTAATGCGAGACCGCGGACTGATCCCGACCTCTATCCTTTACTTGCCTACAGTAGACATACTCCCGTGTCAACCGGGGTATTCTTCAGGACCTGAAAAAATAGATGCAAATTTTGGGTGAGTTTTGCGAACTCAGTGAGAAACCATCATCGATGGTTCACTCAAATCATGCATTACGCACATGGCGTACTACATAATACAGTAGTATTCAATTAGCAGTAACATAACAATTTACAGCATTAAATAATAATTTGCAGTAACATGTAACAGTTTACAGTAAATCATGCCATCACGTAATCAGTAATTTTCACAAAACAAATCATTCATGTGAATGCAATGCATATGTGACCCTTTCCAATTATTCATGTTGTGCCCAAGTGCTCACCAAGATTCGATGGGGACGCGTGTGATTTCTCCCTCGGGCTCGAGGCGGTCGAGACAATGATTCGTGGATAAATCCCTAGGACTCGAGGCCCGATCAAGAATAATCGCAACTTGGGTCACAACGTCCATTATCTGTTCATGCATTTATGCATGTAATGCAAGACTCGATGGGTTTACATAGTATGGCTATAAAAGCCCGAGATTGCGACTCAAGAATCCATCGATGATATGGCTATAAAAGCCCAAGATTGCGCTTCAGCCATGCATTAGTCGAATCCAATACAAGAAAAGCATGCAACTTAATCCTATACTGATTCAAGAACCATACAATTCACCTTGCAAGTAGTTCCATTCAAGACAAGAAAAGCATGTAATTCCATCCAATATGTTTGATAATCTATGTAAATCACCTCGTGAAGTAATTCACATAGGGCATTTAGACATTTAGAATTTGAGAAACCAACTAGGTTACTCACCTGTATTTCGAGCCAAAATCTGGCGGTCTCGATGACGTCGATGGACCGACGCCCAAGTGTGACTCTATAACAAACGATAGAACAAACATTATCAATTGTTCAATCGAACTATTTCGAATGCACATGTAACACTTAGAAGGTGCACAATGCATGATCATGATATTCCGGCCCTAATCTCATCTTTTTCCACAGAAAATCCGTTTCAAAATAAAAATCTAATGGTGCCGATAACAACAATTCGACCTCTATAGGTCCCATAAAATAAAACAGTGACCAGAAAATAATAAACCGGACCCACGTCAATTTTCCGTCCAATAATTCCCAATGTCTCAAAAAATGAAATTCAATAAGTCATGAATTCGATGCCTCGAGAATCAGGTCAATCGGACTCCGGACGGACAAGTTATAAGCAAAAGAATGAAAAAAGGTCAGTACAAGTTGACTTACACTACTCCCATGACAGATCTGCAAAATGTTCTCCGACATACTAACTTTCATAGGTCATAACTCCTTACTCTGAACTCCAAATTGGGTAAAATTAATGTCTATTTCATAAAGAAAAGAAAGATCTACAATGTTCATGAAGAACTCAAAAGCCAAATTTACCTCTAAGGGTGTTAAAAATACAATCAAAGTTTCTGTCCAGTCAATGAGTTCCTAACCAGTGCAGTAGAGTTCCTACCCAGTGTAGTATTTTGTAAATTCAATAACTTCCCATTTTCTTAGTCAAAAAAATTACACAATAAATGTGCTCAGTAAGATCACAATGTGATCTACAACTTTCATGAAACAACACAAATTTCAATTCCCTTGCTAACTAGGTCAAATAATTCACTCAAGGTTGTTGTCCCTGAAATCACTCAATTTGAGCAGTAACTTTCTATCAATCATATCTCCCTGTATACAAGTCAAACACATCACCAATTTATATCCCTGAAAAGATAAAATCTCAAAATTCAATTCTTCAAGAAATAACCAGACTCCAATTCAACCTATAACAGTGTCAAATCTGTTGTGCAAGTTTCTGACCTAATCAGCAATTAACATCACAATGTAGGTTCAAATTGTGAAAATCCATAACTCCCACATCTGATTTTGAGAAATTATATTCCATACACCATTTTCAAGATGAATGTGTCATATAAAACTCTTCAGTAGATTTCCAACACCAATTCAATGCACAAAAATTACTAAAATTCCTCCTAATCTGAATGTACACCAAATTTGACATTCCAGCTAGGTTTCATTCAATGCATAAAAACAGTCAATAGTCATCAGTCCATAAATCCTATTATACATATCTAAAAATTGCAAAATCAGTAGCATTGGAAAGATAACTTAATAGGCTTCAACTTTCATTTAGTCCATTTGTTCTAATTCCTTCTCAATTAATCTAGAAAAAAATAGCAAAACTCTAGGTTATGGTTTCGGGTACTATTCATTCCTGTCAATAGCAGTAACTTTCCAAGCCATATTGCAACCTCTTAAAGCTAAAATTGGACAACACCTATTTCACACAAAAATGTAGCCAACATCCCAAAGTTTAATTGGGCAAAAGCCTCACCTCATTTGCTCACCTACACAATTAATTATGATCAAAACATTACAATAGGCTCAACACCAAATTTTCCAGATTTCATCTACACCTCATCCTCTTCCATTCTATCACTTTAACTACATTAATATACATTCATTTACAACTCCAATTCAGCCACAAACTCAACACAACAATTATTTGTATACTTACACAAAAGTTGGCAGCACACATATACACAATTCCCATAATTATTTCCCTTCATTACACATCATAAACATCATTAACAACCTTACTTTCACATTCTTTAACTACTCTATCCATTTCCCTCACACAAGCATGCATTAAACCCATTCAAACCTACCACTTTCATGATCAAATAAATGCTTAAAGGATTTCCATGAATGCTTCTAACTACCAAAAGCATGAAAACAAACATCAAATCTCACCTTAAACAAGTTAAAAGCTATCAATTCTTCAAGTCTTTAAACTCTCCACACCTCCTACCTTGATACCTCACCCACGGCTATCTCCACTACACATGCATATCATCATCTTCTCAAGGATTAAACTAGCTTTACATGAGAAGGAAGAATGAACAAGCCAAAGAACAAGAAACCTTCTTGGATGAAGAAGACACCAATGAAGGAAGAAGAGAAACCCACCAAGGAAAGAGAACCAATGTTTCAGATGAGAAGGAAGAATGAGCTTTCCAAAACTTTCCAAAATGAATTTTTAAGTATAACAAGAAGAAAAAGTCGAAGGTGGAAGCATAATATAAGACAAAGTCATTAATTATAAGGAGACACTTGGCTTTTAATGAATGGAAAAGACAAAAACTTAATTAACAACATTTAATCTTAACTCTAATCCCATTTAATCTTAATCTATCATAAGCTAATGGTTCCATAACAATTCCCACAATTTTTTTTAATTCAATAATCCAATGCCATTAAGCAGTCCTTTTAGTCTGAGAAAAATTCAGCAGCATCACCAATTCTAGTTAATTAAGTACTAATCCCAATTAAACTCTAATCATGGCACTAAAATAATTTCCTAACATTATTTATCCACTAATCTCATGCCATTAGGCAATCCTGCTCAATCTGAAAAAAGCTCACTCGATCGATCGATTAAAATTTTTCATCAGGAAAGAACCCGAAAAATTCAGAAAAATTCTCATAAATCCCTAAAAATGTAAAACACTCAATGGCGCACTCCGAATAATTTTTCAAATACCATTTTCACTTAAATTTTACAAAAGATCTCAATTTGACACTTAAGCCGGGAAATGTCATGAATGCATCATTATTATAGAGGCTATATGATGTATGTTCATGCCGAGATATAATTCAATATTCCTAACCCGCCCCAATTTACTAAAATACCCTTCACATCGGTGATGGGATGTTACAATTCTCCCCTCCTAATAAAAATTTCGTCCGCGAAATTCTCAGTCAATAGTTCACTATGACAGTTCTCAAATATCCCTACATGTTCCATACACTTTTCCACTCAATGATTCATTTCCCAAAGGTCACGATGACACGATCGATCGGTTGTTCACCACTTATTTGGCTAACTCTATCCCTCATCACAGTAGACGAATTCAACAATGCTGTCAGTTGGCAATCTCACTGTCTCCACTATCTCTCTTGCCATTTTCATAGTAGTTCCGATGCTATGACTTAAACCACTATTTCCGAACCTGTTATCATTTAATACCTTTTTCTCAATATACAGACTTATTCTAATACCTTCCTTGATATGCCAATTCTGCGTACCCTTTGTCACTATGATACTTACCATAACCTCCTTTATCTCGTCCCTGACGATTCCGTTTCCTTTGGTACCAATACAGTGACATTTAGATCCATTTCGCTATAACCAATGATAATTTACCTAATGCAGTCATTCTTTATATTCCATTGGCTAAGTGTTCAAATTCAATTCTCCTTAGACAATTCACTGTTCTAATGTGTTAACGCACTTTATTCGGATATGTACTTAACCCATTCAGTTTTCCTGAGTCACTTTCCTTTATTTCACTCATCACAAGCATTTCGACTCAATGTTGGTCTTTGCCTCCCGTTAGGCAATCGCGATGTAGCGAAGTATCCTATAGTAAATCAGAACTCTATAACACGGTCATAATCCTATGAAACCTAAACCACTTACGCATTGTGCTTGTTGAACATTCAAACCTCTAAACACTTGAATCACTCATCACTTCATTCTATACTCATAGTGTTAGCCCTAAAAAAAAAATTTTTTTTAAATTAAGCATGATTAGATCAATTAAGTAAGTTAAGTTAGCATAAATTGAATTAAGATTAATTAACATGTGATAGCATTAAGGAGTTAGGTGATGAGTTAATGAAATTAAATGAGTTACGTGTTAAGAATTAATGTTAGTAAATGTATTAGTTGATTTAAATGAGTTAGATGTAGTTAATGTGTTAATTGGGCTTTGGGTCCAAATGAAGTAAGAAAGAAGAGAGGATTAATGAAATGGGCTTAAGTTGTAGTAGGAAAATAGAAGGAAGGAATTAAATGAAGTGGACTTGGGCTTGGGCTTAAGTTAAATGAGAAGAGTATAAAGAGAGGAAGTTAAATGAGTTGTAGGGGAAAGAAGGATTTCTGAAAATTGAAAGGAGAAGAAGAAGAGATGTCGTGAATGGAGAAAGAAGGAGGAGAAAAGAAGAGCTTGGTTAGGGTTGATTTCAAGAGATTTAGAGGGTTTTGAAGAAAGTTCAAGAGGAAAAGTGTGGAGGAAGGCTAGAGCTTCATCTTGAACCAAGAAACTCTTGGTGTTGTTGAAGATTTAAGGTAAGTCATGAAGTTTTGTTAGAGTTTTGTTTGGGTTATGGTTGAGAAGAGTTGAAAATGGAATGGGTATAGTGAATCTAGGACTAATTTCATGAATGATGTTGTATGGTTTTCAATTTGTGTTAAGTGACTTGGGTTTTGGTTTTAATGAAGAAAGAGAAGGAAGAGAAGAAGAACAAGAGTAGTAGCAAGGAAACCAAGAATTTATCAAGTCTACAAAGTGGGTTTCATATTTATCTTTATGTATATAAGCTATAAATGTAAATTAATGCATGACATTAATGAGTTTTGATTACTTGGTAGTTGTATTAAATGTTTGTGATTGAATGTTGGATGTGGTTGTTATAAGCCATTGATGATTGTATGAAATGCTTGATGTTGTTGTTGTTAGCAATTATGAAGGTTGAGTATGGGATTATGATGTTTATAAATGTACATTGTATGATGACGATTGAAGTTGTTTTAGAGAAACTTGTTAAATGAATATGATGAAAAGCATGAATGATGTATGAAAAGATTATTTTAAAAGAAATGTGAATTGGACAAGAACGGTCAATTTTCTTGTATGATGCATGATTGTTATGTTATGTGGGTAAGGTATAGTCCTAAGAACTGCCACGTGCGTCGACCATGAAAGCCTTCCTTATACCGCCCGATTGTGGCATAGGATGATCCAACATTTGGACTCTAAAGATTTGCCCATATAAGCTCATTAAATGAGACTATATGGTTGCCAAGAATATGGACTTACCGAGCCAGTTGATGTGTTTCATATGTGATTACATGAAAATGCAAGAATTATGAATGTTCGAATTGTGAGAAATTATGTTTATGTATTGATGAAAATTGCATGATGCATGTATTATGACTTCATTGGAAGATTGTTTAATGTATGGATAACTAAATGGACATGCTTGATATATAAATGTAACATCCCATCACCGATGGGAAATGTATTTTAGTAAATTGGGACGGGTTAGGAGTATTGGATTATAACTCGGCATGAACATACATCATATAGCCTCTATAACTGATGATTGTTTTGCACATGCACATGGTATACATGCATTCATGGAATTTCCGGCATAAGTGTCTAATTGGGATCTTTTGTGAAATTTATGTGAAAGTTGTATTTGAAAAATTATTTGGAGTGCGCCATAAATTGTTTTACATTTTTAGGAATTTATGAAAATTTTTCTGGAATTTTTCGGGGTTCTTGCCTGGACCGGAAAATTCTAACTGACTGGCTGAGTGAGCCTTTTTGTACTGAAAAGGATTGCCTAATGGCATGAGATTAGTGAATAAATAATTGTGGGAATTATGTTAGTGCCATGTTTAGAGCTTAAGTGGGATTAGTGCTTAATTAATTGGGTTTAATTCATTTTTGTCTTTTCCATTCATTAAAAGCCAAGTGGCTTCTAGATTTTGTCCTATCCTATGCAACACCATCGACTTTTCATCATCACCTATGACTTCCTCCTTGTTCTTTTAAAATATATGACTCATTTGGAAGCTTATTACTCATCCGAAACATTGCTTTTCTCCTTCCTTGGTGTGCTTTTCCTCTTCCTTCGTTGGTGGCTTCTTCACACAAGATAGTTTCTTGTTCTTTTGGCTTGCTCCTCTTCCTTCTCATGTAAGGCTAGCTAAATCCTTGAGAAGATGATGATATGCATGGTTGTTGTGATAGCCATAGGTTTTGGGAAAGGTTGAGAGGTGTGTGAACTTGGAGAATTGATAGCTTGAACTTGTTTAAGGTGAGTATTGATGTTTGTTTTATGCTTTTGGTAGTTAGAAGCATGCATGGAGATCCTTTATACATTTACTTGATCATCATAGTAGAAGGTTTGAATGGGTTTAAATGTATACTTGGTTATGGATGAATGAAAGACTATAGTTTTCCTTGATTTTGGGTTGGTTTGGATTGAGTTTGTAAGGTTAGATGAATGGAAAACTTAGGAAGATAATTTGTGTTAGTGCTGCCAACTTTTGTATAATCATGTAAGTATATGTTGTGATGAATTTGTGGTTGAATTAGAGGTATAATTGGATGCTTAGGGATGTATTATTGATATTAGAAGTGATAGGAGTTAGGGTAATGTTGAAATCTGGAAAATTGGTGTTTGACCTATTGGAATGTTTTGATCATAACTTATTGTTTAGGTGTGCAAATGAGGTGAAGTTTGTGCCCAATTAAACTTTGGGATGTTGGCTACAATTTTGTGTGAAATAGGTGTTGTTAAATTGTAATGCTAGAAGGGAGAAATTTTGCATGGAAAGTTACTGTTTTATTGCCTGTGAACAGTACCCGCAGTTATGACCTGATTACTTTGTTGATTTTTCTAAATTAATTGGTATGGAACTAGGAAAAATGGTATTTATGAAAGTTGAGGCATATTGAGTTAGCTTTCCATTTCCACTGATCTTGTTAATTTTTGAGTTGTATATTGGGAGATATGAACTGATTACTATTGATTGGTTTTATGCTTTTTGGAGAAACCTAGTCAAAGTGTTGATTTTGTGAGCTTTCTGCTTGGGAGCAATTTTAGCAATTTTTTTGGACTGAATTGGTGTGAGTGATCTTCTGAAAAGTTGTAGATGAAGAAATTATCTTGAAAATGATTTATGGTGTGTAATTTTTAGAGGTCAGAGTTGGGAGTTATGATTTTGCAAAAACTGACCCTGCATTAGGTTGTGAATTGCTGATAATGGCAGTAACTTGCATAATAGATTTGAACTTGTTAGAAATCGAATTGGAGTTTGAGTTCTTCATGAAACTTGAAGTTGGTGATCTTATCTTTTCAGGGGTATAAGGTAGTGAATTTGGTGACATTTTTCCTAAGAGATATATTGTTTGGGAAATTACTGTCCAGATTAGTTGATTTCAGTAGACTAATTCTTTGTTGAATTGTTTGACCTAGTTAGTTATGGAATTTGATTTTGGGTTGTTCATGAAAGTTGTAGATGACATTGTGAACTTATTGAGCATATTTATGTGGTAATTTTTGGCTGAAGAATCAGAGAGGAATGGAATTTGCAATGTACTGTTCTGTTTTAATGAGATTTGAGTAGGCAGTAGCTTTAATGGAACTTTTGACACCCTTAGGGGTGAAATTGATTTTTATGGTCTTCTTGAGAATTGTAGAGGGTTTCATGATCTTTCCAATGAGATATTGTTGGTAATTTTCCGAATTGTGTGCAATAAGTTATTGATGTTGGAAGTTGGATTAGAAATCAGAAAAAGGAGAAATGGGAAGATGAATCACGCTTTGGTCACTAGGCGGCGCCGCCGCCCTAGTGATTTAGGCTTAGTGAGGGTCGGCATCGCTAGGCGCGACGCCTCGCCCTAGCAACGAGGTCGATGAGTCAGCCACGCTAGGCGACGTCTCGCCCAGCGAGGCTGGTTTTTTTAATTTTATTTTATTATTTTATTTGTTAATTGGTATTTTAGGATTTCTTGCTTCTTTTGTCAATTTCTTTTCCGTCCGGCGTCCGATTGACCTGATTCTTGAGGCATCGGATTTATGACACATTGAATTTCATTTTGCGAGAAATTGGGAATTTTAAGCGGAAATTGGCGTGGCCCGGTAACGGAGCCTTTAATCATTTATTTTGTTTAATTGGGGACCTATAGAGGTCCGAATTGCGCACCGTCGGCGCCAATAGGTTTCTAATTTTTTAGGCGGATTTTTTAATGGGAAAATTTTGGATTAGGGCCGGAATGCCATGAACATGCATTATACACGTTTACTTATTCCATGTGCATTGTTTGATATTTTAACTATTTAGTTGGTAATGTTTACTTATTTTAATTGTTATAGAGGCTCGGTTGGAGCGTCATCCCACAGACGTTGCGAGACTTCCAGTATTAGCTTCGGAAGTTATTAGGTGAGTAACCTAGATGGTTCCTCGGTTAGTAAGTGTTTATAATTACGCACTTAGAACCCCGTGGAGAATAATGGTGGGAAAATTGTGTTTGTTTGTGCTGGATTGCGGACCGAGGTCCGATGGATTAAGGAATTCGACATAGAAGTGTCATATGTGATTTTCTTGCGATTACATGCGAGACTTATGTGTATATGTTGAATTGGGATCGATATAGCGTTGGTGTTGTTTTATTTGGACATATGCACTTCATGCATAATTGCATGATCGATGAATTGGCGATTGTGACGGGCGAACGAGCTTAAAGCTCAACGTGATTGGGCCTTGAGCCCATAGTGATTCGAGCTTATGGCTCACCGCTTAATCGCCCTTAATGGGACGATTTGGCGCCACCACAACAACGTAATAAATTGGAAAAGCGTCTCATATACATTCCATGTGCATTTGAATTGATTCTTTGGATTGGTATGAAAATTATGTGGTACTACTAAATGTGATTTGGTGAGATAATTGTGCGTAGCTGTGTTATGTATGTGTATATGCATGAATTGGGTGAACCATCGATGATGGTTCCTCACTGAGCTCGCAAACTCACCCAAAATTGCAAATTATTTTCAAGACCGGAGAGTAGACTTATAGCTCAGAGGACTTTTCCTGCCGTGTAGATTGAGTTGGCAAGAGAAGTCATGGCACATAGGTCGGTCAGCTGACACTTTTTGAGGATGACCTAGCTAGCCTTTTTGTTTGATTTTCTTTTGGAGTAATGTACAGAACATAACAGTTGTGTAAATTTACTGCTTTGAGGTTATGAAATGAGAATTTATGGTTTCAAAAATTAGTGGATTTCATATTAATGCTTTATGATTTTGATGCCATGTGGAGTGTTAGTGGTTGTTAAGTGGCGCACCCTTATCGTAGGGTGTGTGTCGGAATGACCTACTAAGTCCGATACATATCCTATGGTATGGGGTGCTTCTGATAAATATAAATGTGTTACCCACGGAGCGAAGCTCACCCCTCAATTCTCCGAAAATGAGCGGGATCCCGAGGAACAAGCTTAAAGGCATTTACTCCAAGATTTTCTTTTGGTCTTGTATTGGAAATGATTTTGTAAAACAATACTTTAGTTGCATTTTGAGAATGATATTGTATTTTGAAGCTTCATTGTAATTAGGCTTGAAATGCCTACTAAAGCATTGTAAAACATTTGTTTTGATGTGAATGAAATGCATGAATGATGTTTTATCAGGGTTTCTCAAGACAGATTAATATCATGTCAAGTGTAGCTTTCAAAGTTGTGTCGAATGGCTTTAAACTCCATGTGGGTAGAAATCCATGTTTAGTTCAAGTAAAGATGTGTATAGAGTTGTGATTGATGAATCTTATGTAGAAGTAAGAATGTTTTGAATGATGGTTAATGAGTTTTGCATGAGTGAATGTACAGGATCATTGAAGTTGAACTTGAGTTTTTTTTGTAAGTCAAACTATGTGTTTGACATGAGAGGAGGTGTTAAAATATTAAATGAATGAATCCGGTATAGAAATGGGTAGGTTTAAAAAGGTTAGGAGTGTTTATGGTGTTTGGGATAGATCGAGAGAGTATAAAGGTTTGGAGACGAGCTAATAATAGACATAGTTTGGAGTTATTTGTCTCATAACTCGACTTGTGAAGCATAGTTTGATTAATAAGTCGACTTGTCGATCAAGCATAACTCGAGTTATTTGCCTCGATAAGTCGACTTGTTAGTGATAAGTCGAGTTATTTGTCTCGATAAGTCGAGTTGTCGACAAGATAAATCGACTTATGCTGTAAAGCCATGGTTGGGAATGTTATTTTGGGGTTTATCAAGAGCGATCGAGGTCTAAGTCTTAGTCGATGCATGCTCACCACCAATGTGAGTCATTAGAGAGTGTCAAGTTCAGGATCTCAAAGAAGGCAAGTGTCTCGGGATGGGCTCCACCGGGCTCACATCCGGGACGGTCGGACTCGAGAGTGGGGTCTGACATCTGTGGTATCAAGCAAGTGTGATAAGTGTAAGTTCTATGTAGTTGGGTCTCGAATCCAACAGTTGGGGTCCGGTCTCCGGGTCGGGTTCTGACATCTGTGGTATCAGAGCGAAACCGGGTTTAGGGTTTCCTAGGAACCTTAGTGGGATTGTCTAAGGGTCAAGTCATCATGCATTTTCCTACATGAATTATGTGAATTATGTGCATCGTTTTAAATGCATAACATGCAACATTGCTTTCAAATGAGTGGATTGACTTGCTTTAAATTGATTTACATGAACTGAATTTGTTTTATGTGAACTAAAGATTTTCACTGATTTTTAAATTGAAGGAGTAATGTCGCCTCGAAAGAGAACTCGAGGAGCTCAATCTCGGCCCGGCTCTCGTAGCGGAAGCACAGATGAGTCGTGACGTTCGCGGGATCGAGGACCTTCCACATCTCCGACTCTGATGCACCAAGTGTGCAACATGAGGCGCCTCCGCCGCCTCCTCCCATGCTACAAGTGAACCCAATGGATCCCCAGTTCTTTCAGGCATTCGCACAGGCTTTCACTTATGCCATGGGCCAAGGAAGACAGCTCAGTGCCACCCCATGAGAGAGAGCAGGCGGATGATAAGCTCCGGAAGTATGGGCGATTGACTTCAGCGGGACTACTAATCCCGAGGAAGCGAAGCATGGTTGAAGAGGACCGAGAGGGTCTGAATCGAGATGAAGTGTCTTGATGATGAGAAGCTCGACTATCAGCTTAGCTTATCTGCAGAGGATGCACCGTGACCTTTGGTGGGAGTCGGTGCCATGATCGTGAAGTACCTCCGTCTTGACATGGAGGGAATTCTAGAGGCCTTCGGAGGAAGTATTTCGATGGTCTACATGCGAGGATAAGGCCGTGGAATTTCTGAATCTCGCTCGAGAGGGAGTTAAGTGTGGCGAGTATGAATTGAAGTTCACTCGGTTATCACGGTATCGCACCAACATCGTGGCAATCAAGAAGACAAGTGTAGGAAGTTTGAGGGTGGATTGCACCTAGGGATCCAGAAAAGGTGGTGATCCACAACTTCCGTGATTACCAAAGCGGTGGATGCCGCTTTGCTCCGAGAAATTCGAGAACATTAGATCAAGTGACTAAGAAGAAAAGAAAGAGAGCAGATTCACGAGAAAAGGCATGAGTGCTTCACAGACTGCGAGAACACTAGAACTCAAGATATACAGAGTGAGGTGGGTAGCAGTGGCCCCACTAAGAGTAAGCAGCCTAGGGCTACTTCAGTGCAAGCTTCCAGTGTGGCAAGTCCAGGATGGACAGGTAGAGGGAGTCCCCAGTGTGATCACTGTGGGAGATTTCACAAAGAAATGTCTGCTGAAGATAGGAGCATGTTTTGGTTTGTGGCCAAAGGGGCATGTAATCAAGGATTGTCCCAGGCGGTCGAGCGGGAAGGGTCTCAGTCTCAGGCCCCAAGAAGAGCAGAAATAGTGGCATCACGGCCAGTACATGATGTGGGCAGTTCAGGAACTGCAAAGAGGGCATATCCGACAGGGAGACCTATAGGACAGGGTCAGGCACCAGCTCAGGTCTTTGCCATGACCAGGGAAGAAGCTACAGCCGCTCCGGAAGTAGTGACGGGTATGGTTATGCTATTTGATTTACCAGTTTATGTGTTGATTGATACTGGCTCCACCCATTCATTTGTATCTGCAAGTATGAATATGCATGCTGTATGTCCTGAGATTATGGATAACTTTCTGGTAGTTAGTACTCCTTTAGGGAGTAAGGTGGTGATCAGTTTGATCTACAAGAACTGTGAGCTTAACATAGACGGTGCTAGACTGGTAGTAGACTTACTACCTCTGGACCTTCAAGGGTTGGATGTCATTTTGGGGATGGATGTTATGGAGATATACAAGGCGAAGCTAGATTGTAGTTTGAAGGAAGTAGAATTTGATCTGGGAGATGATCAGAAGATGGTCTTCAAGGGGGACAGAAACGCCAAAGTCTTAGGATCATTTCGGTATGTTAGCTGACAATATGATGAGCCAAGGGTGTGAGGCCTTCTTGGCGCATGAGTGGATCCAGAAGTGAATGCGGGCAGATTAGAAGATTATCAGGTTGTGAGGGAGTTTCCTGATGTATTTCCAGAAGAATTACCAGGGTTGCCGCCGGTGAGGGAAATTGAGTTCGAAATTGACTTGATTTTCGGAACCGTGCCAATCTCCATACCACCCTACAGAATGGCTCCAGTTGAGTTGAGAGAACTCAAGGAGCAATTGCAGGAATTGTTGGAGAAGCAGTTCATCAGGTCGAGTTCTTCACCTTAGGGAGCTCCGGTCCTGTTTGTTAGGAAGAAGGATGGAACATGGAGGATGTGCATAGACTACAGGAAGCTTAACAAGATGACGATTCAGAACAAGTATCCTCTGCCAAGGATAGATGATTTATTCGATCAGCGCGAGGAGCAAGGGTCTTTTCAAGATTGACCTAAGATCGAGTTATCATCAACTCCGAATTAGGAGTCGATGTAAACAAGACAGCTTCGGGACCCGTTCACGGCACTATGAATTGTGGTCATGCCCTTCGGATTGACCAACGCTCAAATTGCCTTCATGGATCGATGAATAGGGTGTTTAATGAATTCTTAGATCAGTTTGTCATTGTGTTCATTGATGACATCCTGGTCTATTCTAAGGATGAAGGAGAGCATGAACAGCATCTCAGGATAGTACTGCAGAGATTGAGAGAGAAGGAGCTGTATGCCAAATTCAGCAAGTGTGAATTTTGGCTGTATGAAGTAGTTTTCCTTGGACATGTGATTTCCAGCAAAGGGATCCATGTTGATCCGAAGAAAGTAGAAGCAGTAGTGAATTGGCAAGAGCCTAAGACATTGAAAGAGGTAAGAAGCTTCCTAGGTTTGGCAGGTTATCATAGGAGATTCGTGGAAGGATTCTCAATGATAGCTGCCCCTATGACTAAGCTGTTAAGAAAGAATCAGCAGTTCATATAGAGTGAGGAATGTCGGAAGAGCTTTGAGGAGCTCAAGAACAGATTGACAAGTGCTCCAAAGATTGATTTTGCCCATTGGAGACCGGGGGTATCTGGTTGTCTGATGATGCTTGAGGAAGGGTTTAGGATGTGTGTTGATGCGGGATGACGGTAATAGCCTATGCTTCACGGCGATTGAAGCGATATGAGTTAAATTATCCGACTCATGACTTGGAGTTAGCGGTAATTTTGCCCTAAAGATTTGGAGACACTACCTATATGGGGTTGAGACTAGGATCTTCACAGACCACAAAAGTCTTAAGTACATTATGAGTCGAAAGAGTTGAATTTAAGCGAGGCGATGGTTGGAGTTGCTCAAGGACTATGACACGATGATAGAGTATCATCCGAGCAAAGCGAATGTAGTGGCGGATGCTTTGAGCGAAGTCATCCATATCTTATGTGCAATCGGTTTACTTACCTCTGTTGGAGCAGATGGCCAAGTTGAAGATCGCTTTAAGCGGGATGAAACAGATGGTGTTTTGCTCAATTCGGTGAGACCTATCCTTAGGGAGAAGGTCAAGGAGTTCTGAGGCGGGATACGAAATTAAGTAAGCCGAGAAATGAAATTCAACATGGTAAGCAGTCAGAAGTGCAAGTAAGGGATGATGGGCTAATGGTAGTCGGAAACAGGTTATGTATTCCGAATGATAAGGCAGTTAAGGATGAGATCATGGATGAGGCACACAATGCACCTTATTCTATGCACCCAGGCAGCACCAAAATGTACAGAGATTTGAAGGAACATTTATGGTGGAAAGGCATGAAGAGGGACGTAGCTGAATATGTGAGCAGATGTCTAGTGTGTCAGCGAGTCAAGGCTGAACACCAGGCACCTTCAGGCATGCTAAGGCCATTGTCCATTCCTGAATGGAAGTGGCAAAGGATCACGATGGATTTTCTGATGGGTTTGCCTAGTACCAGCAAGAAGCATGATGCCATTTGGGTTATAGTTGATCGGTTAACCAAGTCAGCCCATTTTCTGGCAATCAAGCAAACAGATTCATTGCAAGCCTTAGCCAGGAAGTATATTGATGAAGTGGTAAGGTTGCATGGAGTTCCGGATTCCATAATATCCGACAGGGATCCTCGATTCACATCGAGATTTTGGGGAAGTTTGCAGGAAGCATTAGGAACTAAGCTGAATTTCAGTACGGCGTTTCATCCTCAGACGGATGGTCAGTCTGAGAGGACAATCCAAACTCTAGAGGGGATGCTTAGAGCATGTGTCATAGACTTCATAGGAGCATGGGATGATCATTTGCCGTTGGTCGAATTTGCTTATAACAATTCGTACCATTCGAGCATACAGATGGCTCCTTATGAAGCACTTTATGGCAGAAGATGCAGGACTCGATATGTTGGGATGAGGAAGGTGAGAGGAAATTAGTGGGACGAGTTGGTCCGGATGACGATTGAGAAAGTGGATGTAATCAAGCAAATGACTTAAGGCGCCGAGGATAGAATGAAGAGTTATCCGATGCTAATGTAAAAGAAATGGAATATCGATGGGTGACAAGGTGTTCCTCAAGGCGTCTCCATGGAAGGGAGTTATGAGATTGCAAGAAGGGAAGTTAAGTCCTCGCTATGTGGGTCCGTATGAAGTATTGGAGAGTATTGGGCGTTGGCCTCTGATGGCATTACGCTTGAATTATCACAGATTCATGATGTATTCCATGTCTCGATCTTTGAGAAGGTACAGATCGATCCTTCTCACATCATTCGGATCTCGAAGTTCAAATGAGTGATGATTTGAGCTATGAAGAGGTGCTGTGGCAATGCGGATAGAAGGATAAGATCCTCGAGAACAAGACAATCAAGCTAGTCAAAGTCCCGTGGAGGAATCATGCAATTGAAGAGGCGACGGGGAGCCTCGAGGTGCAATCTTGAGGCGAGACCCACACCTCTTGATGAACGGTAAGAATTTCGAGGACTAAATTTCTTAAGGGGAGAAATGTTATCCCAAAAAAATTTTTTTAAAAATTAAGCATGATTAGATCAATTAAGTAAGTTAAGTTAGCATAAATTAAATTGAGATTAATTAACATGTGATAGCATTAAGGAGTTAGGTGATGAGTTAATGAAATTAAATGAGTTAGGTGTTAAGAATTAATGTTAGTAAATGTATTAGTTGATTTAAATGAGTTAGATGTAGTTAATGTGTTAATTGGGCTTTGGGTCCAAATGAAGTAAGAAAGAAGAGAGGATTAATGAGATGGGCTTAAGTTGTAGTGGGAAAATAGAAGGAAGGAATTAAATAAAGTGGACTTGGGCTTGGGCTTAAGTTAAATGAGAAGAGTATAAAAGAGAGGAAGTTAAATGAGTTGTAGGGGAAAGAAAGGGATTTACGAAAATTGAAAGGAGAAGAAGAAGAGATGTCGTGAATGGAGAAAGAAGGAGGAGAAAAAGAAGAGCTTGGTTAGGGTTGATTTCCAAGAGATTTAGAGGGTTTTTGAAGAAAGTTCAAGAGGAAAAAGTGTGGAGGAAGGCTAGAGCTTCATCTTGAACCAAGAAACTCTTGGTTTTGTTGAAGATTTAAGGTAAGTCATGAAGTTTTGTTAGAGTTTTTGTTTGGGTTATGGTTGAGAAGAGTTGAAAATGGAATGGGTATAGTGAATCTAGGACTAATTTCATGAATGATGTTGTATGGTTTTTCAATTTGTGTTAAGTGACTTGGGTTTTTGGTTTTTAATGAAGAAAGAGAAGGAAGAGAAGAAGAACAAGAGTAGTAGCAAGGAAACCAAGAATTTATCAAGTCTACAAAGTGGGTTTCATATTTATCTTTATGTATATAAGCTATAAATGTAAATTAATGCATGACATTAATGAGTTTTGATTACTTGGTAGTTGTATTAAATGTTTGTGATTGAATGTTGGATGTGGTTGTTATAAGCCATTGATGATTGTATGAAATGCTTGATGTTGTTGTTGTTAGGCAATTATGAAGGTTGAGTATGGGATTATGATGTTTATAAATGTACATTGTATGATGACGATTGACGTTGTTTTAGAGAAACTTGTTAAATGAATATGATGAAAAGCATGAATGATGTATGAAAAAGATGATTTTAAAGAAACGTGAATTGGACAAGAACAGTCCAATTTTCTTGTATGATGCATGATTGTTATGTTATGTGGGTAAGGTATAGTCCTAAGAACCATCACGTGCGTCGACCATGAAAGCCTTCGCCTACATTTGCCCGATTGTGGCATAGGATGATCCAACATTTGGACTCTAAAGATTTGCCCATATAAGCTCATTAAATGAGACTATATGGTTGCCAAGAATATGGAATTACCGAGCCAGTTGATGTGTTTCATACGTGATTACATGAAAATGCAAGAATTATGAATGTTGAATTGTGAAATTATGTTTATGTATTGATGAAAATTGCATGATGCATGTATTATGACTTCATTGGAAGATTGTTTAATGTATGGATAACTAAATGGACATGCTTGATATATAAATATAAATGTGTTACCCATGAATAAAGCTCACCCCTCAATTCTCCGTGAAATGAGCGGGATCCCGAGGAACAAGCTTAAAGGCATTTACTCCAAGATTTTTCTTTTGGTCTTGAATTGGAAATGATTTTTGTAAAACAATACTTTAGTTGCATTTTGAGAATGATATTGTATTTTGAAGCTTCATTGTAATTAGGCTTGAAATGCCTACTAAAGCATTGTAAAACATTTGTTTTGATGTGAATGAAATGCATGAATGATGTTTTATCGGGGTTTCTCAAGGCAGTTAATATCATGTCAAGTGTAGCTTTCAAAGTTGTGTCGAATGGCTTTAAACTCCATGTGGGTAGAAATCCATGTTTAGTTCAAGTAAAGATGTGTATAGAGTTGTGATTGATGAATCTTATATAGAAGTAAGAATGTTTTGAATGATGGTTAATGAGTTTTGCATGAGTGAATGTACAGGATCATTAAAGTTGAACTTGAGTTTTTTTTTTATAAGTCAAACTATGTGTTTGACATGAGAGGAGGTGTTAAAATATTAAATGAATGAATCCGGTATAGAAATGGGTAGGTTTAAAAAGGTTAGGAGTGTTCATGGTGTTTGGGATAGATCAAGAGAGTATAGAGGTTTGGAGACGAGCTAATAATAGACATAGCTGGAGTTATTTGTCTCCATAACTCGACTTGTGAAGCATAGTTTGATTAATAAGTCGACTTGTCAGTCAGCATAACTCGAGTTATTTGCCTCGATAAGTCGACTTGTTAGTGATAAGTCGAGTTATTTGTCTCGATAAGTCGAGTTGTCAGTCAGTATAAGTCGACTTGTCTGTAAAGCCATGGTTGGGAATGTTATTTTTGGGGTTTATCAAGAGCAGTCAGGGTCTAAGTCTTAGTCAGTGCATGCTCACCACCAATGTGAGTCATTAGAGAGTGTCAAGTTCAGGATCTCAGCAAGGCAAGTGTCTCAGAGATGGGCTCCACTCGGGCTCACATCCCGGGACAGTCGGGTTCCGGGAGTGGGGTCTGACATCTGTGTTATCAAGCAAGTGTGATAAGTGTAAGTTCCATGTAGTTGGGTCTCGGATCCAACAGTTGGGGTCCGGTCTCCGGGTCGGGTTCTGACACATAGTCATCAATTTCACTTTTTGCATATACTTACCAGAATGTCTAGCTTCGATTGTTCACTTTTTTTGTTCTATCACTTTTTTATCGGGTACCCATACTTTTTCTTTGAATCATTCAATATTGTTTTTTTTTCCGATTTCACTCGCATATTCAGACTCCTTATAAGACTCACCACTTTAACTCCAGCACTCTTAACCATTCCTTACCTTTATCCAGTATCTCAAGTTTCTAGAAATACTTCACAATTAGCCATAACCTACCTGACATTCATTGGAAATCCCAATATCTAATAATCTTACGTTGCAACATTATCTATTCACTATTTGAATTTAGTAGGCGAAATTATGCATTCATTTCGTAATTATCGATATAGTAGTCATTATGCTCGTCTTTTCCTCGAATGAACCCAAGGTATCCTTATAGGAATCTAAGGTCTCGAGGCTTTAAACAATTTCGATCATAGAACCAATACCATTTATCAAAATCAATTCAATTTATCTTATACCGTTTTAACATATTGTCTCATTTCATCACACACTGCCCACTCTCTAAGGATATGCTTATCATCAGTATCAAATTCCTCAATTATTCATAAAGTTCTTTTTACTTTTCACTGTTCAACACTTTCAAGCACATTCCGTCTATAATCATAGTCACTACCATTTGCTTACCTCGCATAATTCCCTATTAGGGTCTCATTGACTTTACCCTACATCATTCAACTTTCTCATTGAATCCATAAATGGTGTATTTGCAATCCCTTTATGAAGGTATCACTACATCACGTCATTGTCAGCTTTCCTTTAGGACTTTTTGTCTCTACTCATTTTCTCTTTTCAATTGATTTCCTGTCATTCACATCAACATATGCCAATAGTTAGTCATCCGTACTTGGACTTCCATAAATTCCACTTCATTTAAGTATTTCACTTCACATTGCAATAGTATCATCTCAAATTAAAATTCCACTCATGTTATTGGATACTTTACATTTCCATACACACAATACAGATAACTTCAGTAGTATAAGATATGACTCAATTTCACTTTTAATTTTGTCCATACTTCTTTCCGTTTGACCATTAGTCTTGTTATCATCTTTATACTGTTCACGAAAGTCTCATCAACCAATTAGTGTCCCTAATTGCTTTAACTCTACGCACTATCTCAGTCAGAACAATTTTATGCCATAATTTAAAAGATCAGAACATTCCTTACACTAAGGTTCCTTGTGACAGTCACATAAACACTTTCTTTCACACTTATTCAGTAATCTATACCTCAGCATTTTATCCGGAAACCAATTAGTAACCTATACAATTTAGACTTCCATAAGACTCCTTTCCGTTTATGCTAATTCTCAAATAAATAACTGATGCCATAATCATTTCTCATTTCCTCTCATAAAGGTACATTCAGTCCTCCTATGTCTTACTTTAACCTAATATAAACTTTACACTTATAGCCACTCATAGAAGCACGTATTTAATCATTCACTGATCATTTCCTCCATGATTTCCATGTATCTTTCACATACATTTCATTAATCATGATCAACTTTACTGTCCAATAGGTACTCCCAACGGTAAATCGACTTAAATGTGACAACTCTTTTCATATCACTATCATTGTTTCATTTTTTTTTCTTTTCATTTCCCTAGTTTCATTCCCATAGCATTCATGTGTCAACTTGACCTTTTAAGGTCATATCCACTTGGCTTATACAATGTCATCTTCTTATTGCTTCGTATTTCTTTAATATCCTCAAACAATCTATAATAGGGCATTCACAGTCCCCAAATCACGACAAAATCGTTGATACAACTCCATTGTATCTCTATCTATTTACCCATCCAGTTACCATTTCTGTGTCTATATACATTTTTTTCAACCAAATCTAGAATTTCCCGATACACATTCAGTAGAAAATTGTCAGTCTGTCTTTTTCCCTTACCATCTTTTGACACTAGTTTCCAAACTCTAAGCACAATATTCATTTTTCTGTCTCCACAAATCTTGCCATTTTAATCCAGGAATTCATTGTGATATCACTTCTTTCCTTACTCAGTCTAGGCCAACACAGTCATACTACTATTACAGACGAGGATTTCTAACCATAGTACAATATCAATCTCTTTATCCCCTTTTTCCTTTTTCCTTTCCTAATTGCTTATACACTTTCGTGGATTTACACTCTGTCTGCCTCACTTTTCTCTCACGTAGTCACTTGACTGCACATATACACGTAGGATTTCTACTGCAACTCGGACTAGGATCGATTGCCACGATGCGCAACAACACGACTCAAATGCATGCAACCTATGTTTCAAATCGTGCCCAGATACATTACGTACTCTTCGGGCTCTAATATCACTAAATGTAACACCCCACTCCCGGTGACCCGAACTGATATCGTTGGTGATATCCGAGTCCGTGCCAGCGAGGGTGGCGTATTACATCGATCGATTAAAATCCGATATACATTTTTTTCTTGAAGCCATTGATTCCACGTTAAGCGGCAAAACAATAAGTAACTAACACCCATGTTCATAATAAACCGGTTTGAGTTATTACGGTCATCGAAGAATAATTTACAATCGATCAATGAGTAAAACATTAAAACCACATGGGCTCGAGAAATACAAAGCATTGTTATACGGTGATTGCGGAACACAATTTGATAAGACACTAATGCGAACACGGACTGATCCCAACCTCTATCCTTTTCTTGCCTACGATAGACATACTCCGTGTCAACCGGTATTCTTGAGACTTGAAAAAAATAGATGCAAATTTTGGGTGAGTTTTGCGAACTCGGTGAAAACCATCATCGATGGTTCACTCAAATCATGCATTACGCATATGGCGTACTACATATCTGATAGTATTCAATTAGCGATAACATAACAATTTACAACATTAAATAATAATTTGCGAGAACATATAACAGTTTATAGTAAATCATGCCATCACGTAATCGATAATTTTCAAAAAGCGGTCATTCATGTGAATGCAATGCATATGTGACTCTTTCCAATTATTGATGTTGTGCCCAAGTGCTCACCAAGATTCGATGGGGACGCGTCGATTTCTCCCTCGGGCTCGAGGCGGTCGATCTGATATTCGAGGATAAATCCTCGGACTCAAGGCGGTCAGAATAATCGCAACTTGGGTCACAACGTCCATTATCTGTTCATGCATTTATGCATGTAATGCGATACTCGATGGGTTTACGATGGTATGGCTATAAAAGCCCGGTATTGAAGTACTCGAGAATCGGTGATATGGCTATAAAAGCCCGAGATTGCGGTTTCGGTTTCATGCGATAGTCGATCAATCCAATACAAGAAAAGCATGCAACTTAATCCTATACGATTCAAGAACCATACAATTCACCTTTGCAAGTAGTTCCATTCAGTACAGTAAAAGCATGTAATTCCATCCAATATGTTTCAGTAATCTATGTAAATCACATCGGCAAGTAATTCACATAGGGCATTTAGACATTTAGGAATTTGAGAAACTAACTAGGTTACTCACCTGTATTTTCGAGCAAAAATTTGGCAGTCTCGGTGACATCGGTGGACCGACGCTCCAAGTGTGACTCTATAACAGTGACAGTAAACAAACATTATCAATTGTTCAATCAGAACTATTTCAGAATGCACATGTAACACTTAGAAGGTGCACAATGCATGATCATGATATTCCCGGCCCTAATCTCATCTTTTTTCACAGAAAAATCCGTTTCAAAAATAAGAAATCCAATGGCACTGACGGCACTCAATTCTGACCTCTATAGGTCCCATAAAATAAAACAGTGACCAGAAAATAATAAACCGGACCCACGTCAATTTCCCGTCCAATAATTCCCAATGTCTCAGAAAATGAAATTCAATAAGTCATGAATCCGATGCCTCAAGAATCAGGTCAATCGGACGCCAGACGGACAAGTTATAAGCAAAAGAATAGAAAAATGTCAGTACAAGTTGACTTACACTACTCCCATGACAGATCTGCAAAATGTTCTCCGACATACTAACTTTCATAGGTCATAAATCCTTACTCCGAACTCCAAATTGGGTAAAATTAATGTCTATTTCATAAAGAAAAGAAAGATCTACAATGTTCATGAAGAACTCAAAAGCCAAATTTACCTCTAAGGGTGTTAAAAATACAATCAAAGTTTCTGTCCAATCAATGAGTTCCTAACCAGTCAAGAGAGTTCCTACCAGGTAGTATTTTGTAAATTCAATAACTTCCCATTTCCTTAGTCAAAACAATTACACAATAAATGTGCTCAGTAAGATCACAATGTGATCTACAACTTTCATGAAACAACACAAATTTCAATTCCCTTGCTAACTAGGTCAAATAATTCACTCAAGGTTGTTGTCCCTGAAATCACTCAATTTGAGCAGTAACTTTCTATCAATCATATATCCCTGTATACAAGTCAAACACATCACTACTTTATATCCCTGAAAAGATAAAATCTCAAACTTCAATTCTTCAAGAAATAACCAGACTCCATTTCAGCCTCTAACAGTGTCAAATCTGTTATGCAAGTTTCTGACCTAATCAGTAATTAACATCACAATGTAGGTTCAAATTGTGAAAATCCATAACTCCCACATCTGATTTCCAGAAATTATATGCCATATACCATTTTCAATACGAATGTGTCATCTAAAACTCTTCAGTAGATTTCCAACACCAATTCAATGCACAAAAATTACTAAAATTCCTCCTAATCTGAATGTACACCAAATTTGACATTCCAGCTAGGTTTCATTCAATGCATAAAAACAGTCAATAGTAATCAGTCCATAACTCCTACTATACATATCTAAAAATTTCAAAATCAGTGGCATTGGAAAGATAACTTAATAGGCTTAAACTTTCATTTAGTCCATTTGTTCTAATTCCTTCTCAATTAATCTAGAAAAAAATAGCAAAACTCTAGGTTATGGTTTCGGGTACTATTCATTCCAGTCAATAGCAGTAACTTTCCAAGCCATATTGCAACCTCTTAAAGCTAAAATTGGACAACACCTATTTCACACAAAAATGTAGCCAACATCTCAAAGTTTAATTGGGAACAAACCTCACCTCATTTGCTCACCTACACAATTAATTATGATCAAAACATTACAATAGGTTCAACACCAAATTTTCCAGATTTCATCTACACCTCATCCTCTTCCATTCTATCACTTTAACTACATTAATATACATTCATTTACAACTCCAATTCAGCCAAAAGCTCAACAAAACAATTATTTGTATACTTACACAAAAGTTGGCAGCACACATATACACAATTCCCATACTTATTTCCCTTCATTACACATCATAAACATCATTAACAACCTTACTTTCACATTCTTTAACTACTCTATCCATTTCCCTCACACAAGCATGCATTAAACCCATTCAAACCTACCACTTTCATGATCAAATAAATGCTTAAAGGATTCCCATGAATGCTTCTAACTACCAAAAGCATGAAAACGAACATCAAATCTCACCTTAAACAAGTTAAAAGCTATCAATTCTTCAAGTCTTTAAACTCTCCACACCTCCTACCTTGATACCTCACCCACGGCTATCTCCACTACACATGCATATCATCATCTTCTCAAGGATTAAACTAGCTTTACATGAGAAGGAAGAATGAACAAGCCAAAGAACAAGAAACCTTCTTGGATGAAGAAGACACCAATGAAGGAAGAAGAGAAACCCACCAAGGAAAGAGAACCAATGTTTCGGATGAGAAGGAAGAATGAGCTTTCCAAAGCTTTCCAAAATGAATTTTTAAGTATAACAAGAAGAAAAAGTCGAAGGTGGAAGCATAATATAAGACAAAGTCATTAATTATAAGGAGACACTTGGCTTTTAATGAATGGAAAAGACAAAAACTTAATTAACAACATTTAATCTTAACTCTAATCCCATTTAATCTTAATCTATCATAAGCTAATGGTTCCATAACAATTCCCACAATTTTTTTTAATTCAATAATCCAATGCCATTAAGCAGTCCTTTTTAGTACAGAAAAATTCCGCGCGGTCAGCCAATTCTAGTTAATTAAGTACTAATCCCAATTAAACTCTAATCATGGCACTAAAATAATTTCCTAACATCATTTATCCATTAATCTCATGCCATTAGGCAATCCTGTGCAGTACAAAAAAGCTCACTCAGTTAGTCAGTTAGAATTTTTCAGTCCGGGAAAGAACCCCGAAAAGTTCTAGAAGTATAGAACTGATTGAACCCAAGTTTAATATATAAGTGGCTACACTTTCATGGTTGTTAATGCACTTTTTTTACTCTTAATTCATGATTTTTGTGCTTAAATTAGTCTCTTACGGTGAGCTTATGTTTTATGCAATTTGCTAGTAAAATTGTACAAATTGACATTAATTGCATTAAAATTTTTCTAAGAACAATTGATACTGCAAAGTGTTATTTTATATTGTAGGAGAAAAGGAGTCAAAAAGGATCAGAAGAGTCAACACGGCATGAAGTCCTTAAGGCACGTCGCGGCGGCGGCGAAATGTAATTCCCACATCGCGGCGCATCAATACAGATCGTACGTCGCGACGTCAACAATTCAGCACGTCGCGGCAAGCAAACCAGATCGTACGTCGCAGCGTCCCAGACATCTCGTCGCGGCGAGCAAGACAGAGCACATGTCGCGACGAATTTGATTTATTTATTTTATTAAATCATGACGTGCGCGACGGATACCGAACTCAAATAGAGATTTCTCTCATTTATGTCGACCGACTCGTGACCCATCCTTTAAATCCTGCCGAATTAGGTTATCATCATCATCTGGAGAGGGATCGAGAGACGAGGCAGAGAAAAGAGAGACGAGTGAAGAGAGAACAAAGAAGAGAGAACAAAGAAGAGAGAGGAGAGATTCACGACCTTACCATCTAGGGTTCCCTTCGGGGTTCCCTGGGTGAAATCTTTGTATAGTTTTCTTTTCATTTTCAGCGCCGACTCCGTCATGGGTAGCTTGGATTTGTCACGAGTTGTGAAGGCTTCGGGTTCCTATGCGTGGCTTGGCATTTCTTTCCTGTTGAAGATGCAGGGATGGCTGGAGTTCACCGAAAGGGAGTAGCTTAATCTGTAGTTTAGCTATGATTTATAAATGCCTAGGTTTAGGGATTTGTAATTTGTAGTGAAGCTACTTGATTATAGCTAAATGTTTGACATTTAATGTGTTGTTCGGATTGGTAATTTACATTGTCACATTTAACTACATTGTTATGAACAGCCGAGTTGGGGTTTATTGCTTTGTAGTTAGATTAGCTTAATTAGAGTTTAATTAAGCGTTGAACAATGTAATGTGTTGTGGGTTTGCTTATGTAGAATTCTGTGCTTAAATATATGAAGTCTCATATATGTCAACTTGTGATCTTGTTGATTCTCTTTTATCTGCCTAGTTGTGTTTGATATTGAGTTGATGCTAGATTTCATTTGACTCATTGCATTGGCTAATCCACCGCACACACTAACATGCTTTTAACAAGGTTTTAAGCAATGGAGTTCATTGATTAAAGCCTTGGACTTAAGAATCCTTTAAGGTTACGAGGCTCGAGAGCACTCGATGGGGTCTTGAGAAATGGAGTCGAGTGACAGAGTCCATCAATTAAGACCACGGACTTAAAGATAGTTCTTTAAGGTTTACCATTCAAAGCGAGTGATTTCTAATCCCACCGCACACACTAAGATGAGCTTAACGGGATCTTGAGCAATGGAGTTCATTGATCAAGATCCGGACTCAAAATCCTTTAAGGTTACGAGGCTCAAGAGCACTCAATGGGGTCTTGAGAAATGGAGTCGAGTGATAGAGTCCGTTAATTAAGACCTTGGACTTAAAGTGAATTCTCTAAGGTTTACCATTCACACTTAGTTTTGAACTGTGATAGCCAAAGCTTCGTTTTCAAGAGGATTTTATCACTTGTTTTAGTATTTTCTTTTCTATTTCCAAAAAATCCAAAAATACTTTTTACATGCTTTTTAGTGTAGTTAATGTTTTCAAACAAAACCCCTTTTCCTTCTTGATTTCACTTGCATTTTATGACATATAGGGTAGCTTAGGTCCATTTCATTAGGTTCGATTAAGTGAGGCGACCGAGGTTGCATCTATCTGCGATCTTGGAATTTATTATTTTGATCGGTTTCAAGGATCGATCGAAGATCGAATCGACAAGCTGCGATCGAGGAACCGATCGGGCGACTTGAAGTAGCGGCGGTGTCGGGGGTAAGAGGTATTGAAGAAATCTCGACGAGAGAACGGAAGGATGGGTTGGTCGTGGAGGAGCCACCGAGGGATAAATCAATGATGACCGTGGGGGAGCTGAAACGGTCGATTATCAGGAATGATATCCCTATGTCCTGGGGGCCTAGGGTGGCCTTGGGGAACGAGTGAATCCACAGCAACTTGAGTGGGTATTTTGTTGTTTCCGATAATATCTTCTCGGTCGGTGGTATGAGGCTTCCGTATGCCCCGATTATTGACGAGGTGTGCGTCGACTACCAATTAATGCCAAGCCAGGTAACTCCGAATGGTTGGAGGCTCATTAACAGTCTGGCCTTGCTGTGCCATCAGTTCGGTTGTTTGCCACCAGTTGGCATCCTACGCCATTTTTTGAGGATGAATCAGAGTTCGAGTTTTGGGGCCAAGATCCCTCATTTGTATTACAGAGATGCCCGATACTGCCCAGCCGGAACGGCCTCAAAAATTACTTCTTAGCGGACGAAGTACTTTTTTATGAAGCCCCCAGGATCTTCCTTTGAGTGCCAGCCGTGAAGGTACCCTCTAGCCGAGCGCTGGAACGATGCATCGAGCTTATCTCTTACTAGGGAGGAGTAGGAGGTAGTCGGTCGCATTAAAGGGCTCGGCCGATATGACTTTAATCGGCTCATTCTGGGATATCGCGGGGGGGCCTCGGTCGATTCCTTTCTAATCGACCCCCCTCCCAAATTAGCGGGCTAGGAGAGGAAACCGCCCCCTCTGGTTGACTCTGTGGTTGAACTATTTCCTGTATTTGTAAGTACTGGTTTCGCTTTCTGACCTGTTTTTATTGCTGTGCAGCCATGGCAAAGATAGACGATTTTGTCGGGTCCTCCCTTCCCCCTAAATCCAAAAGGCAGGCCAAAGGGAAGAAACAAAGGAAGGAGGCAGAGACCAGTGAAGGCGCCGCTATGCCAATGGAGCCAGGCCATTCTACCGTGTTGCTGGCCCCTCCGCCCACTGAAGACCGTCCTGTCGTGTCGACGTCATTGCTGATCGTGCCGATGAGTGCGGACCGAGCAGGTTCGGAGGAGGAGGAGATCGAGCCTCCACTCAAAAGGAAGAGGACCGCTGGGAGTGCCGGCCGGTCGTCTGCTCAGCAGGAGAGGAGAGTAAGGGAAAAGCAAACGCCCCGATTGGATAAGGGCAAAGGGAAGGAGCGAGCCTCTAGTGGCGAACGATGTACGTCAATCGGGTGAATTAGGTCGAGTGATAATGAGGTCGACCAATCGATGGTCGATCGATGTCGAGGCTGAGCTATAGTTCGAAAGATCTCGTCTTGGCAACCTAGTCGATCGAGGTCGATCAATGTCGCGGCCGAGCTATGATTCCAAGGATCTTGTCTTGGCAACCTAGTCGAGCTATGTCGAGGTCGAGCTATGGTTCCAATGATTTGGTCTTGGAAGCCTAGCCGAGCTATGTCGATCGATGTTGGATTCCGATTCTCAGAACCGGACCCCAACCGAAAAACGGAAAAGACAAAAAGTGAAGGTCAAACCCGGAAGTGGGCCGAAACGAAAGCGGAAGTAAAAGCATAAGCGAAATTGAAGCGAAGAAAAACGCATAAAAGCGAAATGACGGAAAGCAAGCGAAGCGAATAATAGCAGTTCAAAAGAACGAAGCAAAGTAATTCGAATTGAATTCCAAACGATCTGAAACAAACTGAGAGGCAAGACTCCGACATCCGCGAAGAAAACCTTTTCGAAAAAGCGTCGCGTTGGATACCCTAAGAATAACTTGGTCCAAACTAATCCGAAACAGGTATAAATTTTTTGTTCATTCTTATTCCTTTCATCTTTATCAATTTTATCCAAATCAAAACAATTTAATTTCCCATTTGAAAAATTCAACCATTCTAATCTCACTATCCTTTTCCATAAGCTCAAATCACTCTTAATCATGCATATCTTAATCACATCTTTAAACCTCTTAATCTTATACTTATTCAAACTTGCCATAAACCGATTTTTATCGAAAATCGGGCAGCATAACGGCTGTATTTTGAACAACCCAAAAATCTACAAATAGTTCAAATACACTCCTAAATCCCATCCACCAATAAAATTCGTCGGACCTCCTGTCCGGAATCCCCTATACAATCAACTCACAATCATACTCATAGCACTTTAATAAATCTCAATCCATAACCCAAACACAATTATTTACATTCATAAGAATCAATCTCATTTATATACATCTCAAATCAAAATACAAATTCATAATTCAATCTAAACCACTCATATTCATAAACAATCATAACTCGTATCCCAAAATCATACACAAACCCAACTCCATACATTAATTCATAATTCATATACATCATGAAACCAAAGTGGCATTCTCAAGCCACGACATTACATCTATTGCAAAAATCGAAATACATAAGAATACATATTTCGCCAAAATACACAACATATGTCTAAACTCTTATTTTTAGAAAAATCCTATTGCAACAAAAATACTATTACAAACATAATGGACGAACTGACTTTCTTCCATCCGCTCTCCTTCTTGATTACCTGGAGATGGGGATGAAATGGGGTGAGCTCGACGGCTCAATGGATAACATATTTATAAAAGAAAAATAAGCAAAAACATTTTTCCAAAACTTTTGCCATCTTAAAATTTCACAATCTAAAAACTGGCAAATTTTCTTATTTCTCAAACTTTTCACTTTCCAAATCCTTCATAAACAATTTCATAAATTTCTTGGTTAAAAACTTTTCCACATATCATTCCTCCAATTTCTTAAATCTTTCACAAATTGTGCACAATTTCAATAACATAAATGCATCACATAGAAATGCATCACATCTTAAACAAATCAAAACACATTGCACATCAAAATGGTTTGGGTCGGTCCAAAACAAAACGTACTGCACATTCTCGCATAGCGGTCCTGTGCAACCGTGAACAGAACGTACTACACCTTCCCGCATCGCGGTCCAGTGCAGCCGTGACTTTTGAGAGTCCGAGAACGGAACTCCTGTGCCACTATCGGGTAGCGGGGAGAAGGCTTTACAACAGACAAGTACGCACATGTCTCACTTATGGGACCTGACCAAACCCACATAACACATAATCGGAAACGAAAATTTGGATTGCCCGAAGGCACATTTCGAAATCTTGCTTTTCGTGACATGTCATAATTGAACAGAGAGTCACACAAAACCCATAACCATATTTCAATCATTCAAAAACCAAAGGATTCTCATACATCAGAATCAAAGAATGCAATACTTTAGAAATTTCCAAATCATTCAAACACAATGAAATCAACCACCTTAGAAAGGACAAACTTCAAAAATGAACTTAAACTATTTACCTTGGAAAAAGTCTTGAAAAACTTTATCTTAATTTCCCTCATGAAGTATCAAAAATCCTATTCTTCAACTAAAAATGTAATTTCATAACTCTTCACACCAAACACCAAAGTTCGCAAATTTGGTATTAATAAAAAGCTCAAAGAAAACTCTACAACTTTCATGAAGTGTTTAAAACCCATATGGCCTCTAAGGAGTCAAACACTACTTGAAGTTCTTGCCCGTAAAATGACCTATGAGCGATGTAGTCTTCTTCCAATCCTCATAACTTCTTACTCCAAAACTCAATCATAGCATATTATATACCAATGAAAAGATAAAAACCTACACTACAATATTCAAGAAGATCCTCTTGTCAAATTCTAATTCTAAGAGGGTAAAATAATAAACCAAAGTTGTTGTTCAAACAGTGAAGGTAAACAGTAGCAGCAATTTTCCGAAACTCATAACTTCTTACTCCTAACTCTAAACATTACATATTATACTTCAATGAAAAGATAAAAAGACATTCTACATCTCTTATGAAGGATTCAATAATCAATGAAGGCCTCAAAGGGTTGAAAAACCCTTCCAAAGATACTGCACAAAAACAGTCCAAACAGTATGGTAAACCGTAGTTGTTTTCTTTCAACTCTTATATCTCCTTACTCCTAAGCCGAAAAATGACATATTATACATCTATGAAAAGATAGAAACGTAAACTATAATCTTCCAGAAGACCTCCTAATCCAATTAAACCATTAAGGAGGTCAAAAGCACAATCGGAGCTGCTGCCAAATTTGTGAAAAATTTGACAGCACGTCTCCTAAAATATCATCTAGCCAACTTCTTCAATTTCAATCCAAACTCCAATACCTGCACAAAACCACTTCAATCTCCACCATCCTCAATCTTCCAAGTCCATACTCATCCAACAATCCCATCAATTCACTCAAAATGGCAGCCATACACTCCTAACATTCTAATCATTTCCAAACTATAAAATGACACATTTGAAAGCAATATATCTGAGAATGCTTTACAACTCAAAAACTCAAAGTCACACAACTTCAAATTTACAATGTCTATGCAAATCACATAACACATCCTTTATCATTCAAGAATGCAACAATCTTAGAAAACATTAATATATTCAAACATAATGGCTTTAACGATTATTTCAATTTTTATCAAATCATTTGAAATCAAAGAATGTAACAATTGAACCATTTGATTAAAAAGTCCGAAACAATTGTAGCCATTTCCAATCATTCGAAAACAAAACCTAAGAATAACTTTTCAAATCATATCACTCCTTGATTTTTTTCGAAAACACAAACAATAAATTTGTTTTAAAACATTCCTATTCTAAATTTTTTTAAAACTTGAAATTAGCTTATAATTCAAATAATAAACATGTTACCCACCTCGAAACGATGCTTGGAACTTGCTTAAAGCCTCAATTCTCCATCCTTACGAAAATCCCCAAATTCATGACAAAACCCTAATTAGTCAACAACCAAAAATTGAATATCATAAATGGCATAATCTCCAAAATTAACTTTAGAAAACCTAAACCCATAACATTCTTAAACTATCTAATCCAAAAACTCATCAAAAATCCAAAGATCAAAAACGATTCTTACCTTCCCTCTTCATCAATTTCGGATTTTCTAGGCTTGGGATGAAGCTCTTGAGTTCCTCCACCTTTTTCTCTCTTAAACTATGTTCGAAAATCCTCTTACAAATCAAGAAAACGAAACCCTAAACATTTTTGTTTCTTCTTCTTCTCCTCTCTTCTCCACCGATTCACTCTTCTCCTCTCTTCCTTTTATTTTCATTTCTTTTCCTTAAGACTATCGTGCTTCTCCTTTAAAACCAACGACAGCCACTCTTCTTCTTCTTAATTGACTACAAAATGACCAAAAGACCCTTGCTTAATAGCCTTATATCATAGTAACTTAAGTGAACTTCCACATTTGCCCTTCATTTAACCTTTAAAAATTGTCATCTTGCTTCCCAATTTTGAGCAGGTAACTGACATAATTTGAAAACATTCTTCTTAAAAAATGTTCCTCTATGTCTCATCTTTAAAATGACACCAAGAACGCTCAAATCGGTTCATAAATGAAGGAGTTATAGGAAAAATACTTGTTCAGCTCTTACTAATCCGAGACTGAACATTTACTCAACTTCAATCCAGAAATTGACAATCTTAGGGATGAAATTGAATTTCGATCCCTTCACATGATTTTTAGCCCCATGTCTCAATTTTATTTTTCCTTAAGAATCAACTCAATCGGAGCGCCAAAGCTCCTGAATTTCTCAAAATACTGAACCATGTTTAGAAAATTATCTAACTCATAACCTTTAACCAATCCTCTCACTATGGTTCAATCAATCTCTTTCTATTTAATCTCCTAAAAATCATAATTACTCATGAAGGAGTAGCTAAATGTCTTAGAAATACAACACTTTAAAAATCGAATCAATCGGATGTCGGACGAAGGAATTATAAGCAAAAGGTTGAAAAAGGGTCAGATCAAAAGCAAAATTACAGTACTTCAAAAACATAAATGTAACTGAATTTTTCAAAACTCATAACTCTTGATTCCAAACTCCAAATTTGACAAATTTGGTGTCGATGGAAAGATAAAAGGAAGCTCTACAACTTTCATGAAGAACTTAAAAATCAATTCCATCTCTAAAGGGGTCAAAATCTAGTCAAAGTTACTGCCCTAATCAACTTTTCCTAAACAACTTCCAAATTTCAGTCGATCATAACTCCTAACTCCGATATCGAAAAATTGTAAACTTTATGGCGTTAGAAAGATTGAAAGACAAGCTACAACTTTCATTAAGTCCATTTACTCAAATTCAGCCTAAATCCTCACGATGTGTGGCCTCGAAGCATAGAACACACAAATCTATACTTAATAGCATTTTCAAAAATAAAACAAAAGAACCTTATCTTTGGAAAATCATATCTTCCACTCCCGATATTGAAAAATTGCATACTTTATGGCAACAGAAAGCTTTTAACAGACACTACAAGTTTCATGCATATCATTTTCTCAAATTATACCTAAATCAAAAAGTCAACTCTTTTACTCCAAAAAGTCAATCTTTTCTAATTTAACAACTTTTCACGCTTTCTCTCTTTATTTCTTGATTTTTCAATCCATTTACATCAAATTAATCACTATACTTGTCATGGCAACCCAACACACACAAATTTATTCACAAACTTCCATGTCAACAAAACCAAAATCCACTTCTTTACACATCAATTTCATTTAACTCTAAAACACCCACAACACATACATACTCAAAAGCACCTATGTCATTCATTTTATAATTTCTATTTTCCAAGAAAATTTCGGGGTCCAACATTTCTCTCCCTCTTAAAAGAATTTTGTCCTCGAAATTCTAACTTAAGAAAAATCACCAAATACACATTCTCTTAACTAATGTTTTTGAAGTCACCAAATACATTCTCTATCATATCACAACACTATATCTACAACTTAATATTCCTTAACATATTCATTCTTACATCTCACATATATAGATATCCAAACTCGAGTTATCTCATATTTCACAATTTTCATCTCTCCAAAGTATAGTCAAATCAATTCATCCCAATTCATCAAAATGTCTAATCCCAATGTCATTAATACATTCCTAAAATTAACCATAATTCTGGTCACTTTGACCAAACGATCAATTTAATTCTTCCAATATTGCATGTCATACGTTCACATCATTAATTCCTATCTTTCAAGTATTTCTGATTTCAACTAACACATGTATATCCAAAGCCCATTCATCCAATTTTTTCATGAAGTTCTTCTCCAAATTTCCTTTAACACTTTCTCATATCAAATACCATAATAACATATCCAAGCACTATATCCTCTAAGCAATATGTCTTAACACAATTTCACAAGTCAAACAACCTATTGACCTTCCATACATATTTTTCTATCCTTTAATCTCATCTTTCAAGTATGTTTTCTTTCATCTCACAATAGTCTAGATAACATCAACTTATCCCAATTCCATCATGACTTTCAAATCTCAAGTTCATTATCACAAACCCAAAATCAATTCATAATTCTTAACTTTAATCAAACAATCACTGCACTCGTCACATAATTCATGGAAATACTTTTCCATGTTCATCAAATTCGCACAAATTCGATCTCAACAAACATAAAGCCCAAGTAAGATCCTAAAACTGGAGTCTGATACCATAACTGTTGGATTCCGATTCTCGGAACCGGACCCCAACTGAAAAACGAAAAAGACAAAAAGTGAAGGTCAAACCTGGAAGTGGGCCGAAACGAAAGCGGAAGTAAAAGCATAAGCGAAATTGAAACGAAAGCAAAAATGCAGAAGCGAAGCGAACGGAAACGGAAACGTGAAACGAATAATAACGGATTCGAAAGAATGAAGCAAAGTAATTCGAATCGAATTCCAAACGATCTGAAAAAAACTGAGAGGCAAGACTCCGACATCCGCGAAGAAAAACTTTTCGAAACAGCGTCGCGTTAGATACCCTAAGAATAACTTGGTCCAAACTAATCCGAAACAGGTATAAATTTTTTGTTCATTCTTATTCCTTTCATCTTTATCAATTTTATCCAAATCAAAACAATTTAATTTCCCATTTGAAAAATTCAACCATTCTAATCTCACTATCCTTTTCCATAAGCTCAAATCACTCTTAATCATGCATATCTTAATCGCATCTTTAAAACTCTTAATCTTATACTTATTCAAACTTGCCATAAACCGATTTTTATCAAAAATTGAGCAGCATAACGGCTGTATTTTGAACAGCCCAAAAATCTACAAATAGTTCAAATACACTCCTAAATCCCATCCACCAACAAAATTCGTTGGACCTCCTGTCCGGAATCCCCTATACAATCAACTCACAATCATACTCATAGCACTTCAATAAATCTCAATCCATAACCCAAACACAATTATTTACATTCATAAGAATCAATCTCATTTATATACATCTCAAATCAAAATACAAATTCATAATTCAATCTAAACCACTCATATTCAAAAACAATCATAACTCGTATCCCAAAATCATACACAAACCCAACTCCATGCATTAATTCACAATTCATATACATCATGAAACCAAAGTGGCATTCTCAAGCCACGACACTACATCTATTGCAAAAACAGAAATACATAAGAATACATATTTCTCCAAAATACACAACATATGTCTAAACTCTTATTTTTACAAAAATCCTATTGCAACAAAAATACTATTACAAACATAACGGACGAACTGACTTTCTTCCATCCGCTCTCCTTCTTGATTACCTGAAGATGGGGATAAAATGGGGTGAGCTCGACGGCTCAATGGATAACATATTTATAAAAGAAAAATAAGCAAAAACATTTTTCCAAAACTTTTGCCATCTTAAAATTTCACAGTCTAAAAACTGGCAAATTTTCTTATTTCTCAAACTTTTCACTTTCCAAATTCTTCATAAACAATTTCATAAATTTCTTGGTTAAAAACCTTTTCCACAAATCATTCCTCCAATTTCTTAAATCTTTCACAAATTGTGCACAATTTCAATAACATGAATGCATCACATCTTAAACAAATCAAAACACATTGCACATCAAAATGGTTTGGGTCAGTCCAAAACAAAACGTACTGCACATTCCCGCATAGCGGTCCTGTACAGCCGTGAATGGAACTTACTACACCTTCCCGCATCGCAGTCTGGTATAGCCGTGACTTATGGGAGTCCGAGATCGGAACTCCTGTGCCACTAGCGGGCAGCCGGGAGAACGCTTTAAAACAGACAAGTGCACACTTGTCCCGCTTATGGGACCTGACCAAACCCACATAACACATAATCGAAAACGAAAATTTGGATTGCCCGAAGGCACATTTCGAAATCTTGCTTTTCGTGACATGTCATAATCGAACAGAGAGTCACACAAAACCCATAACCATATTTCAATCATTCAAAAACCAAAGGATTCTCATACATCATAATCAAAGAATGCAATACTTTAGAAGTTTCCAAATCATTCAAACACAATGAAATCAACCACCTTAGAAAGGACAAACTTAAAAAATGAACTTAAACTATTTACCTTGGAAAAAGTCTTGAAAAACTTTATCTTAATTTCCCTCATGAAGTATCAAAAATCCTATTCTTCAACTAAAAATGTAATTTCATAACTCTTCACACCGAACACCAAAGTTCGCAAATTTGGTATTAATAAAAAGCTCAAAGAAAACTCTACAACTTTCATGAAGTGTTTAAAAACCCATATGGCCTCTAAGGGAGTCAAACACTACTTCAAGTTACTGCCCATAAAAATGACCCTATAAATAGTAACCGTCTTCTTCCAATCCTCATAACTTCTTACTTCAAAACTCAATCATAGCATATTATATACCAATGAAAAGATAAAAACCTACACTACAATCTTCAAGAAGACCCTCTTGTCAAATTCTAATTCTAAGAGGGTCAAATAATCAACCAAAGTTGCTGTTCAAACAGTGAAGGTAAACAGTAGCAGCAATTTTCCGAAACTCATAACTTCTTACTACTAACTCTAAACAATACATATTATACTTCAATGAAAAGCTAAAAAGACATTCTACATCTCTTATGAAGGATTCAACAATCAATGAAGGCCTCAAAGGGGTGAAAAACCCTTCCAAAGATACTGCACAAAAACAGTCCAAACAGTATGGTAAACCGTAGCTGTTTTCTTTCAACTCTTATATCTCCTTACTCCTAAGCCGAAAAATGACATATTATACATCTATGAAAAGATAAAAACGTAAAATACAATCTTCCAGAAGATCTCCTAATCCAATTCAACCATTATGGAGGTCAAAAGCACAATCGGAGCTACTGCCAAATTTGTGAAAAATTTGACAGCACCTCTCCTAAAATATCATCTAGCCAACTTCTTCAATTTCAATCCAAACTCCAATACCTGCACAAAACCACTTCAATCTCCATCATCCTCAATCTTCCAAGTCCATACTTATCCAACAATCCCATCAATTCACTCAAAATGGCAGCCATACACTCCTAACATTCTAATCATTTCCAAACTATAAGGCAACACATTTGAAAGCAATATATATAAGAATGCTTTATTACTCAAAAACTCAAAGTCACACAACTTCAAATTTACAATGTCTATGCAAATCACATAACACATCCTTTATCATTCAAGAATGCAACAATCTTAGAAAACATTAATATATTCAAACACAATGGCTTTAACGATTATTTCAATTTTTATCAAATCATTTGAAATCAAAGAATGTAACAATTGAACCATTTGATTAAAAAGTGCGAAACAATTGTAGCCATTTCCAATCATTGAAAAAAACCTAACAATAACTTTTCAAATCATATCACTCCTTGATTTTTTCAAAACACAAACAATAAATTTGTTTTAAAACATTCCTATTCTAAATTTTTGAAAACTTGAAATTAGCTTATAATTGAATAATAAACATGTTACCCATTTCGAAGCGATGCTTGGAACTTGCTTAAAGCCTTAATTCTCCATCCTTACGAAAATCCCCAAATTCATGACAAAACCCTAATTAGTCAACAACCAAAAATTGAATATCATAAATGGCATAATCTCCAAAATTAACTTTAGAAAACCTAAGCCCATAACATTCTTAAACTATCTAATCCAAAAACTCATCAAAAATCCAAAGATCAAAAATGATTCTTACGTTCCCTCTTCATCAATTTCGGATTTTCTAGGCTTGGGATGAAGCTCTTGAGTTCCTCCACCTTTTTCTCTCTTAAACTATGTTCGAAAATCCTCTTACAAATCAAGAAAACGAAATCCTAAACATTTTTGTTTCTTCTTCTTCTCCACCGATTCACTCTTCTCCTCTCTTCCTTTTATTTTTGTTTCTTTTCCTTAAGACTGTCGTGCTTCTCCTCTAAAACCAACGACAGCCACTCTTCTTCTTCTTAATTGACTACAAAATGACCAAAAGACCCTTGCTTAATAGCCTTATATCATAGTAACTTAAGTGAACTTCCACATTTGCCCTTCATTTAACCTTTAAAAACTGTCATCTTGCTTCCCAATTTTGAGCAGGTAACTGACATAATTTGGCAAAACATTCTTCTTAAAAAATGTTCCTCTATGTCTCATCTTTAAAATGACACCAAGAACGCTCAAATCGGTTCAGAAATGAAGGAGTTATAGGCAAAATACTTGTTCAGCTCTTACTAATCTGAGACTGAACATTTACTCAACTTCAATCCAGAAATTGACAATCTTAGGGATGAAATTGGATTTCGATCCCTTCACATGATTTAGCCCCATGTCTCATTTTTATTTTTCCTTAAGAATCAACTCAATCGGAGCTCCAAAGCTCCTGAATTTCTCAAAATACTGAACCATGTTTAGAAAAGTATCTAACTCATAACCTTTAACCAATCCTCTCACTATGGTTCAATCAATCTCTTTCCATTTAATCTCCTAAAAATCATAATTACTCATGAAGGAGTAGCTAAATGTCTTAGGAATACAACACTTTAAAAATCGAATCAATCGGATGTCGGACAAAGGAATTATAAGCAAAAGGTTGAAAAAGGGTCGGATCAAAAGCAAAATTACAGTACTTCAAAAACATAAATGTAACTGAATTTTTCAAAACTCATAACTCTTGATTATGAACTCCAAATTTGAAAAATTTGTTGTCGATGGAAAGATAAAAGGAATCTCTACAACTTTCATGAAGAACTTAAAAATCAATTCCATCTCTAAAGGGGTCAAAAACCTAGTCAAAGTTACTGCCCTAATCAACTTTTCCTAAACAACTTCCAAATTTCATTCGATCATAACTCCTAACCCCGATATCGAAAAATTGCAAACTTTATGGCGTTAGAAAGATTGAAAGACAAGCTACAACTTTTATTAAGTCCATTTACCCAAATTCAGCTTAAATCCTCATGACGAGTGGCCTCGAAGCATGGAACACACAAATCTATACTTAATAGCATTTTCAAAAACAAAACAAAAGAACCTTATCTTCGGAAAATCATATCTTCCACTCCCGATATCGAAAAATTGCATACTTTATGACGAAAGAAAGCTTTTAACAGACACTACAAGTTTCATGCAGATCATTTTCTCAAATTATGTCTAAATGAAAAAGTCAACTATTGTACTCCAAAAAGTCAAACTTTTCTAATTTAACAACTTTTCACACTTTCTCTTTTTATTTCTTGATTTTTCACTCCATTTACATCAAATTAATCACTATACTTGTCATGGAAACCCAACACACACAATTTTTTTCACAAACTTCCATGTCAACAAAACCAAAATTCACTTCTTTACATATCAATTTCATTTAACTCTAAAACACCCACAACACATACATACTCAAAAGCACCTATGTCATTCATTTTATAATTTCTATTTTTCAAGAAAATTTTGGGGTCCAACAATCGATGTCGAGGCCGGACGAGGGTTCAAAGGATCTTGTCTTGGCAACCTGGCCAGGCTATGTTGATCGGTGTCGAGCCCGTACGACGGTCACTAGTTTTGATTTTATGATATAATTTTTTTTAATAGTTTGGAGATATTCTTCTTTTATTATTGATGTATTGTGGACTTGGTTAAGTGTATGGTGAGGAGAAATCGGAATTGTTTCGTGATACCACAGAAAATCAATAACATTAAAAAGTAAACCTTAAACCAGAGGTAGCAGAAGAATATTTTTGAAGAAGAAAGAATCATAATATGAAGACGGATATTTATTTGATGAAGTACAAATAATGATGAAAAATGGAGACGATGAAAAACAGACTAACAAAAGCAGAAGGAAGCTATTGAAAAGCAGACGGAAGTTCAAAAGCAGACGGAAGCAAAAGCAGACGAAAGTTATTCAAAAGCAGACGGAAGCAAAAGCAGATGGAAGCAAACCACCTCCGAATTAAGAATCAGTTTGAGTTAGTTACAAAATTTCACTGAATAACTGCTTCTTTTAAGATTGAAGAAGGAAGATTGAAGAAGCAATTGAACACAAAGGTTATAAATAAGAGTCGGAGTCGACGTATTATTGAATATATTTATGTAAATAGTATTATTCCTGTTAGGTTTAAAAACATTTTTGGCTTATATTAATAAAAACAAATATGTCATGAACCGTTATTATGATTATATAAAAAAACATGAATATATGAATCAAGTTGAATAATAATAATGAATTTAATAAACCTTAAACGGAGGTAGATTAGCGTGAAAATCGCCCGAAATCATTCAAAAGATACCACATGTGACATTAAAGTTTATGAGAATCGGGTTTTCCTATTACGACGAGTGTACATGTAGTGGTATCGTAATGTCGATTGTGGCGTACATTGGTCTTCTTGATCGGCTTATCCATTTGTGACGGCGAGTTGTGTTCAGCATCGGATAATCTTTTTTCGAGGCATTGTTTAGTCGAAGAAGAAGATTCAGAATTTTTTCTGAAAAAATCAGAAATGAGTATATATTAAGCAAACGATATAAGGGGAGATCACTGCAAACTAAATGGCACATACAGAAATAATCAAAGATGATGTTATAGATAAAATCAAGATGAAGGAAGAATAAAAAGGACCTGAGTGTTAGAGTAGTGCCCTAAAGGCAATTGCCTTTAGCGCATTTTGTACAAAGTTGTGTACATACTTTATGAATAAATAAAGAAAGACATATTTCATTAATTTGATGTTCATCATTTATGAATTGATATTGATCAATAAGCAAATTAATGAAGTCCATGATATATGACATAGCATGAAGGAAATTATGATGTGGTCATACTATTGAGATTCCTATCATGTGCAATTATGTCAGTATCTAAATTATCCCTAGTCGTAGGATTACTGAAACTGGACATCGGTAATCCGAAAAGACTAGCACATTTTAAGCTCCTTGATTTGCTCAAGCAGTGGATCTCAAAAACTGTAAATATGAGATATTTAGGGTTGAAATGTGAATGCTTACTATAGGTAGTAAGTACATTGGATGACCTGCTATGAGATCATCACATGGATGTCCTATTCTAATGTCAGTGATAATCTCATCATAGAAATGGTGCAAATATCCTTAGACTTGAGGTACTCAAGGATATCTTGGATACTGATTCTGTGTTTTGACTCCATTCCTTGTTGCCTTACACAGGTCGCTCATAGGGTGGTGATTGGGTACAGCTTGAGGTATTCGAAGGTAATTGAGTAGCCAATAAAGGATTCATCACTTCTGTGATAGCAAAAGATGATACCCATGGCCTCTTGTCAGGGTCATTACTTGGAAATCTCTTGCCGGAGTACATATGTCATGAAGAGTGTCTTCAGTGACATATAAAGTAATGAGTCCCAGGACAAGAACTGATATCACTTGGACTAGATTTGATTTAGTCAGTCTAGTAAGAGTTGACACTTTGTCCATACTCATAATCAAGTGGGGTATAGCATGGTGAAAGGACGAATTGCACAGTAATTGTCTATGGAAAGGTTCGTGATATGGTTCGTGATAAATATATGTTCATTCGTCAAACCAATTACTTTCCGGTCAATTGGGGGTCATGATGTGTTGCTAGATACCGCTCATGACTTGCTCAGATTAAGTGTTAATCTCAGTGGCCAACATAACCGGAAACCTAATGGGTCACACGTATAAGAGTGATTCGGAGAATTCGTAAAATAGTTTTGGACAGAGATCCAATATATGGAGAGCAATAGGATTAAATGGATCCCGATGAGATCGAGATATGTCCCGATGAGATCGCGATATCGATATTGCTGAAACAGGTCTTCGATGTTTTTTCCATACCGAGGGCCGGTATATATATATATATATATATATATATATATATATATCTTATTAATTAATTAAGTAATTAATATATATATATGTCATTAACGTGGAAGAAGGAGAAGAGACTTAACTTTATTATATATATATATATATATAAGGCTAACGTGGAAAGGAGGAGAAGAGCTTTAATAAAGTAGCATTAAATGTCTTTAAAGGTTAAAGACAAATGGCAAAAGCAAATGAGAAGAGGATGATCGTGGGTTTTAATAAAGGGTTTCAAAAACCTAAAGCTTTTATCCTCTCATCATCGATCTTCATCTTTCTTCAAGCTCACCTCCTCTCCAAGTTTCCTTCTTCTCATCGTTGATTCCAAGCTCTCCAAGAACAAGGTAAGAGCTAGCACTCTCTCCCTTGTTCTAGCTATTCCCGGGTCAAAGGGTTTGCCCCGGTTAGGTTCTCTAATCTCTGCGTGGATACCGTTAGAGACGGTCTCCTTTGGCCGTTATAGTTTGACTTTGTTATATAGACACATGGATCCTGGCTTTCGGGAAGGTCCCGGAATAAAAAATTTTGTTTTCCGCACCGTGTGCATGTGATGCACACACCGGGATTTTCCTACAGTGATATCAGAGCCACTTGTGTCGTATATAACGTAGAAATCATAACAAGGTTGGAGCTACCTATTGCTTGTGACGATGATGCATGTTGACAGTGTTAAATTCGAAATCAGTATAGAAAACTTTTTTTCGAAATTTTCTTGCTCATATTTTATCATAAGATGTTGCTGAATATGTCTATGGAATGAAAGAATTTATCAATGTGATTTGATATGGTTTTGCTAATTTATTCCCTAATGTTCTGGTTGCTGTGTTTGTGCACAATCCTTGAACAGGCATGCTTATAAATTCGAGAATAAATTATAAAAAATTTGTTTTTGGATTTTCTTTCTCTAAGATGTTTATGAATGTCTATGAGAATGAAAAAATGTTTTCGAGGTGATTTACTATTTATTTGAGAATTTATTGTGTGCTGCTGGGAATATCTGTGTTGAGGAACACAGATTCAACATTGGCTTTAATGCTGAGGTTGGTTGAGTTATTATTGAAAATAAATCCTGAAAAAATTCATGGAGCATTTTGTGAACATGTTGTAACCTCTGTAATTTTCTCATAATTTATTGAAATTGTTTCAATGAGTTTTTCAAGCAAAAGACAGAGCTTGGCAGTTTTGAGAAAGTTGCTGGAACTGTTTTGTTTGGAATGATTGATTGTGTATTTCTCAATTCCAATGCCTTGGATTATTTTTAATGTGATTAAAAATATGTTACATTGATGTTGTATGCTTGCCAAACTGATTTTCTTGAAATTGGGTTTCCAAAAATTTTCGGATGTCAAATATGTCACATTAGCGTCTCGTTAGTGTATTTCGTTGTCTTGATTGTTTTGGCCGTCCCAATTTTGTGACCAGTGCCGAAATAGTCTTGATAAAGTGTAGACTACCTAGAGATACTTAGGGTGATAGTTTGATATTCTTAAATTATTTGGAAATCTAAGTGAATAGTAGTGTATTCATCGAGTTCAAGTATTTCATGTATAGTATGACTATATATGGTAAGCATGATACAATGAAAGTGTTTCATTGGTACATCATAGCAAAGTATATTACACTTGGTATTGTGAATTCGAACTGCACGGATTGAGAAATTAACCGATTAGAGAGCAATTCTATACATATAAGTCGACTTACACATGCATAAGTCGACTTGTATGTTCAAACAAGTCGACTTACACATGCACTAGTCGACTTGTATTCTCAGGTAAGTCGACTTGCACAATGGTATAAGTCGACTTGCATGTCTACGATAACATAAATCGACTTGCATGTTCGACAAGTCGACTTACACATGCACAGTAGCATAAGTCGACTTGCATGCTTAGACAAGTCGACTTATACATGCTTAGGTGGGATGATGGATGATTATAGGTATAGATTCAATGTGATTGATGCCCTAAATCATTCCATATAGTCATGGTACCTATAATCCTACAGCTTGGAGAAGAAGAAGTGTGAAGAAAGATGAAATCCCTCACACATAATATGAAAACTAACGACTTCCATTAATATGGGGAGAACCAGAGTTCTTATAGAGTTCGGGTTGTTGGGTAAACCCAAGCTCACTCTATACGGATATGTTCGAACCATGGAAATAAGATTTTCAGATTAATGGGTCGATTTTCACTAGAAGCGTTGATTTGTTGAGTAAACTCAAGGTCAATGTAGACAGAGGCGAAATTGGGTAGTGTACATCAGATGTACGCGCATCAAGAGTTGATAACCCAATGTGTGTGCATACATCACGAGTTGATAGCACTAGTCGATAATTGCACCTATGATGTAAATGGTATGACCGATACCTGCCGATTGATCTAAGGTGGCTTGTTGGGTAAACCCAAGGTCATTTTAGTAATGTCGGATATCTATGATGCAATTGGTATGACCGATACCTACCGATTGACCTAAGGTGGCTTGTTGGGTAAACCCAAGGTCATTCTTAGCAATATCGAATATCGAACCACTAGGACATTTTGTCATAATATTTCTTGGATTCGTAGTGTTGGACCCCGAACTTTTGATGAAAATATTGTTTAATTTTGAGGATTTTGATATTTGAGTGAACTTATATGGATTATGAGAAGAAAGTGGATGAGTTGATTGAAATGAAGTTAAATAGCAAGAATTAAAAAGAAAAAGTGTGAAAATTTGAAGAATTTAGAAAGTTTGACTTTTGCAGATAAAATGTTTGACTTGAGAGTTGACTTTTTGATTTTGGGAGAATTTGAGAAAATGATCTTCTGGAAACTTGTAGTTTATGTCAAGAGCTTTCTGTAGCCATAAAGTTTGATATTTTTTGATATCGAAAATGAGAGTTTTGATCAGTCAAACTTCGCTTAAAGATTGACTTTTTAAAAAAAAAGATGACTTTTTGATTTAGGTAAAATTCGAGAAAATGATCAACATAAAAATTGTAGCCTCTGTCGAGAGCTTTTCGTGGACATAAAGTTTGCTATTTTTCGATGTCGGGATTGAGAGATATGAATTTCTGAAGATATGCTTTGTTTTGATAATGCTATTAAGTATAGATTTGTGGGTTTCAATGCTTCGAGGCCACGCATCATACGGAATTAGTTAGAATTAGAGTAAGTGGTCTGCATGAAAGTTTTAGATGATGTTTTTATCTTTCCATTGATTTAAGGTTTGCAATTTTTCGATTTCGGGGCTAGGAGTTATCAGCAATTAAAAATTGGAAGTCGTTTAGGAAAAGTTATTTTGGACAGAATCTTTAATTGAGGTTTTGACCTCTTTCGAGACCTAATTTGATTTTGAGTTCTGCAGGGAAGTTGTAGAGCTTCCTTTGATATTTTTATTGACACCAAATTTGTCAAATTTCGAGTTCGGGATCGAGAGATATGATTTTGGAAAAGTTCGGTTTTGAAGTTCCGATACTTTGTTCTTAATCCGATCCCTTTCGTAATCTTTTGCTTATAATTCCTTCGTCCGACATCCGATTGATTTGATTCTTGAAGCGTTGGATTCCTAAGACAATTAATTTCATTTTTATGAAGAATTATGATTTTTAGGAGATTAAATGGAAAGAGATTGATTGAACCAAAGTAAGAGATTTGGTTATAGGTTATAAGTTGGATAATTTTCTGAACATGGGTCAGTATTTTGCAAATTTCGGGAGCTGTACAACTCCGATTGAGTTGATTCTTGAGGGAAAATAAAATTAAGATATAGGGCTACAACTCTAGTGAAGGGATCGAAATTTAATTTCATCCCTAAGATTGTTAATTTCTGGACTGAAGTTATGTTAATGTTCAGTCTCGGATTTTTCGCAGGTCCGATAGTATTTCGGCTATAACTTCTTCGTTTCTGATCCGAATTGAGCGCGATCAGTGGCGTTGGATTCGTATGATCTAGAGGAACAACTTTTAAGAAGAAAGTTTATCCAAATTATTTCGTTTAGATGCTTGAAAACATGACGCAAGTAGTCAATTTTTCAAGTTCCTGCAGGGGCAATTTTGGGAAATAGGCAAATAAGTGAGGGTAACTTGGTCATTTTGGCACCATTTTAAGTGACATGGAAAAACTCACTTGGGGCTGTCGTAAAAGGCTTCTGTTTCACGATTATTAGCAGCAAAATAAGAAACAAATACAAGAAGAGAGAGGAGAAAAACGATGAAGAGAAGAAGAAGAGGTGGTTCGGCCATGGTGGAGCAAGCATGAAGGTTAGTTTTTCTTGGGTTTTCTAAGTGACTTTCGTTGGTTTTAAGAGCAAAGAGGAGGAAGAAGAACATGGAAGCTTGCAACATGGTGAAATCCGAAATTAGAGAGAGAAGGTAAGAGAGAGAAAGCTTTAGTTTTTGAGTTTTTGATTTGTTTGATGGTTGATTAAGCTTGGAATGGTTATGGATTTAGTTTATCTATGATTATTTAAAGAGATTAGACTATGATTATGTTTAATTTTGGATTAATTGAAAATTGGAGTTTATGTCAAATTTGAAAGTTGGGATTTTGTGAAATTGTTGCTTTAAATGGCTTGAATTAGTGATGAATTTGAGATATCCTAAGTTAATTTTGATGGTTATGCTTTAGGTGAAGTTTAATTTAAAATTTTGTAAATTGGGGGTTTAGGCTTAATTTGAAATTTGGGGATTTTGTGAATTAATAGTGTAGAATCATCAATACTAGTATGAATTGGTGAAATATGAAATCAATTGTGAAGAAATTGTGATTTATGATATGGAATTTGTGTAAATTGGTTTAGGCCAATTTTGAAAATTGGGGATTTTCAAAATTGGAGATTGAAATAGCTTGAATATGTGAGGAATTGATGTTTCCTAAGCTCAATTTGAGTAATTATGATTTTTGTGATATCGAATTTGATTGAATTGGTTTAGGTTCAATTTAGAATTTGGGGGATTTTGGGATTTTTAGAAATTGTTGAAGTAAGATGGCTTGAAATATGATGAGTTTGTGAATTATTAAATCAATTTTGAAGAAATTGTAATTTATGGTATTGAATTTGGATAAGTTGGTTTAGTCCAAATTGGTGAATTAGGGTTTTTGTAAATTGGTGAGTTAGATAGCTTGGAATTATGGTAAATTGGTGAATTCCTAAGTTAATTTTGAAGATTATGTTATTTATGATGTGAATTTGGATGATTATGGTTTAGGTTTTGTTAAATTGGAAGAGAGAGAGCAAAAGTCAAATTGAAGCATTGGACAAGATCTAGCATGGAAATAAGGTGGGTAGTATATTTATTTATTGAATTTTAAGCTAAAATGTGAATTTGAAAATTCAAGAAGCAAAGTTTTGAGAAATGAATGTTTATAAAATGTTTGGATATTATGATTTTGAAGGATTAATTTCCTTATGTTAGAAATGATTTTAGAAAATACAAGATTTATGAAAATCATGTTTTTAGACAATTTGAGCAATGTGTTTTATGAAACTATATATGTTTTGATTTATGTGTGAAAGCAATAATTGCATTCATGTTTATCGTTTGATTTATATCGATTAATTGATTTATTGAATATGATTGTATATGTGGAATATGCATGTGTCAAGCTTTTGACACAATTTGATGTTATGATTTGAAAATTGTGAAAAAATCAAGATTTTTAAAAGTGCCTTGAACAATCTGAATTTCCGTTTTAAACTTATGTGTTATGTGGGTTTGGTCAGTCCTTTTGTGAGTCGGTTACCGTCTCTACTGTTTAAGCCTTCGCTCGCCCCTTGAGAGGCAATGGAGTTCGATCACGGACTCCTTCACGGCCGCACACGACCGCTATGCAGAAATGTGCGATCGTCTGTTATGGACCAAACCAAACCATTTAATGTGTTATTGTGATTTGTGTTGGATGCAGCGGTATAACCCATAAACACACGCCGCAAATATAACACTGCAAACACCTACGGGTGGGGTGTGGGGTCCAACATAAAACCATTTTGATGTGTTATGTGATTTTGCTCTGTTTGTATTGTGATGCATTATGACGTGATGCATTCATGTTTGAAATTGTGCATGAATTGTGAAAAGTTTGAGAATTTGAGAAATGAGAAAGTGAATTTTCAATTATGAATTTGAGCTGTTTATGAATGTTTTGGAAAGTTTGAAAATGGGTTTTGGATAAATTTCGAATGGGAAATGTTTGAAAATTATGAAAAGATAATTTTAAGCTATATTTCAATTTATAAATATATTATCCACGAGCTTAGAAGCTCACCCCTTTCATCCCAATCTCCGGTATTGAAGGAGATCGGATGAAAGAGCGTCAAGTTTGATTTTGCCGCATTTATATTTTTGTGTAAATTGAGAATTGATATTGTTTTGGCTTGAATTGCCTTTTGTGTATATAAAGCAGTTATTACGGGATGTATATGAATTCGAGACTTAGATATTGATTTTATGGTCATAATTGAGTATGATTATGCTTTATGTTTGTAATTGGATATTGAATGAGGATTTTGTATATGGATTTGAGATATTGAATGTGGTTAGGATTGATTGAGATTTTATATAATCGATTGAGGATTTATGAAGTGTTAGGTTTAGATGTGCGTTCCTGCTGGTGTTATGGATTTCGGACGGGGGGTCCGATGATGATTTGTGTTGTTGGGTTGTGATATTAGAAGTGTATTTTGCCTTTGCAGAAATTTTGGGCTGTCAAAATACAGTCGTTATGCTGCCCGATTTTCGGTAAAAATCGGATTAAGATAAGAATAAGAATTAAGAAGTAAGTTTGGTATGATTTTGATAAATGAGTATAAGAAAAAGAAAAAAAAAAGAGATTTATACCGGATTTCGGATGGTTAGTCGAGGTTATCCAACGCGATTAGTTTCCTATGCTTCATGTTTGCAACGGATGTCAATGTTTGTTCAGGTTGATTAATTCGTTCGCTTTGCCTTATGATTCGATTCTATTGATTATCCCGATTTGGTTTTCGATTCCGATTTGCATTCGCTTTGCGTCTCGATATGTTTATTTGATTTGCTTTAGCTACATTCACTCCGATTTATACGCCGATGCCGTATTAAACCGTCTATGTTTACATTTGGGTTGGGATCCGGTTCCCAGATCGAGTCCCAACACGTAGTGAGGGTTATGGATTCTTTGAAACTAGTGGGAGCCATATGCATGTCATGCAAGTCCTTATGATCATGCATGTAATTATATTCTAACATTCTTTCTCTCTTTCCCTTTAGGTTGATTGAAGATGTCTTCTAGTGTGAATTTGCGCTCACTTATGGACTCTAATAAATTAACTGGACCTAATTTTCTCGATTGGCTGAGAAATCTGAGAATTGTTCTCAGATCTGAGGAACTGCGCTATGTTCTAGATGTTTCACTTCCTAATCTACCTGCTGTTGATGCTTCTGATGAGGATCAGAAAGCTTATCGTAAGCATCTCAAAGACAGTGACATGGCTACTTGTATTATGCTCGCATTTATGTCACGAGTCTGCGAAGCGGCATGAGTCTATGGATGCTAATACCATAGTGTTTCATCTTAGAGCTTTTGATGAGCAAACTTCGGTGCGAAAGGTTTGAGACCTCGAAGCTACTCTTCACTACTAAGATGACTCGGGTTCATCTGCGGTCAATATGCATGCGAAGATGAATGGGTATATTGAGAGGTTGGCCGTCTTAGGTTTTGATATGGATTATGAATTAAGTGTTGACTTAATTTTGTTTGGATTGTCTAATAGCTATTCACAGTTTGTGTTGAACTATCGGATGAACCAAATATCCACGACAATCCCTGAGTTGATCAATTTGCTCAAGACAGCAGAGCAAGCTATCAAGAAGGATAGCAAGTCGATGTTTCGTGGTGGACTCTTCTTCTTCGTTCAAAAAAAAGAAATGAAGAAGAAAAGGTCTAAGAAACTAAAAGGAAGTGCAGCCAAAAGAAAACCAAAGAAATCGCACTAAAGAAACTTGCTTCCATTGTGGCAAGGCCGCCACCGGAAGCTAAACTATAAAGTCTATCTCGAAGAATTGAAGCGAAGAAGGCATCGATGCCTCGGCTTCTTCAGTATGTTTGTCATTGAGGTTAATCTTTTTACGATCATAACATATGGGTACTAGATACGGTTGTGGCTCACACATATGCAATGATATCACAGGGCTTTAGGGACGATGAGATGGCTCACGAAGGAGAACTGAACTGCATTATAGGAAATGGAGCAAGAGTTGCTTGCATTAGCGATGGCACTTATCTTTGTCACTCCCAGTGGGCTTGTAATTAAAGCGGATGAATGTTATTTTGTACTGTTTTAACAAAGAACATATTATACATTTCTTGTTTAAATAGAGCTGGTTTCTATTTGACTTTTAGTAACAATGGTTGTTTTATTAGTTTGAATGAAATGCTTTATGGTACTGGTACATTATGCAATGAAATTTACATATTAGATATGTCACATCCAATTATGAATTTCAATGACACGAAAAGACATAAACGAGATAATTTAAAATCAACTTACTTATGGCATTGTCGTCTTGGCCATATAAATGAGAGACGCATAACTAAGCTCCATCAAAATGGTAGTTTAGGGTCATTTGATTATGAATCATATGACACATGCGAATCTTGTTTATTAGGCAAGATGACTAAGTTACCCTTTAAGGGAAAGGGTGAACGAGCGACTGGAGTATTAGACCTAATACATTCAGATGTATGTGGCCCAATGTCCATCTATGCTAGAAGTGGTTGTATTTACTTCATTACCTTTATCGATGATTATTCTCGATATGGGTATCTGTATCTGATGAGATACAAATCTGAAGCATTTGAAAAGTTCAAACAATTCAGAAATGAAGTAGAAAACCAACTTGAGAAAAGTATCAAGCCATTACGATCCAATCGTGGTTGGGAATACTTAAACCAACAATTTTTAGATTATCTCAGAGATAATGGGATTTTATCTCAATGGACTCCACCTTACACACCACAGCATAATGGTGTGGCAGAAAGGAGAAATCGAACCTTGTTAGATATGGTACAATCGATGATGGGCTTTGCAAAGTTACCAAAATCCTTTTAGGGGTATGCACTCGAGACAACTGTTTATTTGTTAAACAGAGTTCCATCAAAGACAGTTGATGTTACTCCATATGAGATGTGGACTAACAAAAGACCCTATCTTACTCATTTGAAAGTTTGGGTTGTCCTGCTTATGTGAAGCAGACACAGTCAGATAAACTTGATGCAAAGTCTGACAAATGTTTGTTCGTAGGATATCCTAAAGAAACAATGGGATATCAATTATACCTTCTTTGGAACAAAGGTGTTTGTTTCAAAGCATGCTGTCTTTTTAGAGAAAGAGTTTCTTTTACAAGAAGGCGGTGGGAGAAAATTGAACTTGAAGATGTTCAAGATGCTCGAACGACGCAGATCAATCGCTGAACACAAATTGTGACTCATACAGATGAAGTAACATTTCAACCTTCTATAACACATGAAGTTCGTAGGTCATGTAGGATACGCTCTGTTCCTAGAGATATGGATTTCGTGAATGAACATAATGACGTATTGCTCATTGAAGATAATGAGCCTACTACCTATGAAGAGGTTACGAAGAGTTGAGTTCGAGAAATGGCTTCATGCCATGAAGTCTGAAATGGATTCCATGTATGAAAACCAAGTATGGACTTTGGTTGAGGCACCAAGGAATAAAACCCATAGGGTGTAAATGGGTTTTCAAAAGAAAACCGACATGGATGGTAATGTGATTACCTATAAAGCAAGGCTTGTGGCTAAAGGTTTTCGTCAAAGACAAGGAATTGACTACGACGAGACCTTCAACCCAGTAGCAATGCTTAAATCCATTAGGATACTCTTAGCCATTGCCACTCATTTTGATTATGAGATATGGCAAATGGATGTGAAGACAGCTTTCCTAAATGGAAATCTAGCTGAGGATGTGTATATGACACAACCTGAGGGCTTCATCTCCTATGATGGCGAAAAGGTATGCAAACTTCAGAAATCCATCTATGGATTGAAACAAGCATCCAGGAGTTGAAATATCCGTTTTGATGAGGTAATCAAAGAGTTTGGTTTCTCACAAAATCCGGATGAACACTGTGTGTATAAGAAGGTTAGTGGGACTGCAATCGTATGCCTTGTGCTATATGTAGGTGACATATTATTACTAGGAAACGATGTCTCTATGCTACAAGCTGTGAAGATTTGGTTGTCCAAACAATTTGCCATGAAAGACCTTAGTGAAGAAACTTATATCCTTGGGATAAGGATCTATAGAGATAGATCAAAAAGATTGCTTGGTCTTTCACAATCAACGTACATAGACAAGATCCTAAAGAGGTTTAGCATGGAGCAATCCAAGAGAGGGTACCTTCTTGTGACTCATGGGATAACACTCTCGAAATCTATGTGTCCTAAGACACAAGATGAGAGGATGCGCATGAATATGATCCCGTATGCATCTGCAGTTGGATCTATCATGTATGCAATGCTATGTACGAGACCCGATGTATCATATGTTCTAAGTGTTCTGACGGATACCAATCGGATCTGGTGAGGGTCCTTTGGGTGGATGTCAAGAATATCCTCAAGTACTTGCGAAGGACTAAGGATGTTTTCTTGATATATGGAGATGGAAATCTCGGTGAGCGGCATCTGATGCTAGTTTTCAATCTAATAAGGATGATTCCAAATCTCAATCAGGTTATATATTCACACCTTTGAGCAATGGACGGTCGATTGGAAGAGTTCAAACAAGAGACAACTGTCGATTCAATAGCCGAGGCGAGTACATTGCCGCCAGACGCAAAAAAGGAAGCGGTTTGGATCAAAAGTTCATTCTTGAACTTGGTGTGGTTCCCAGTGTGATGGGCCCATCTGATTGTATTGTGACAACAATGGGGCAATTACAGCAGCGAAGGAACCAAGGTCTCATCAACGATCCAAACACGTACTCATGAGATATCATCGATCGGGGAGATCATTGGTCGGTGATGTCGGATAGAGATAATTCCACGAGCGAGAATATTGCTGATCCGTTGACAAAGCCGTTGTCACAGAAGAATTTTGATTCTCATGTACTCGCTTATGGTATTAGATACCAAGGCGATTGGCTTTAGGTCAAGTGGGAGATTTTGTTAGAGTAGTGCCCTAAAGGCAATCGCCTTTAGCGTATTTTGTACAAAGTTGTGTACATACTTTATGAATAAATAAATAAAGGAATATTTCATTAATTTGATGTTCATCATTTATGAATTGATATTGATCAATAAGCAAATTAATGAAGTCCATGATATATGACATAGCATGAAGGAAATTATGATGTGATCATACTACTGAGATTCCTATCATGTGCAATTATGTTAGTATCTAAATTATCCATAGTCGTAGGATTATTGAAACTGGACATCGGTAATCCAGAAAAACTAGCACATTTCAAGCCCCTTCATTTGCTCAAGTAGTGGATCTCAAAAACTGTAAATATGAGATATTTAGGGTTGAGATGTGAATGCTTACTAGAGGTAGTAAGTACATTGGATGACCTGCTATGAGATCATCACATGGATGTCCTATTCTAATGTCAGTGATAATCTCATCATAGCAATGGTGCAAATATCCTTAGACTTGAGGTACTCAAGGATATCTTGAATCTTGATTACGTGCTTTGACTCCATTCCTTGTTGCCTTACAATTGTCGCTCATAGGGTGGTGATTGGGTACAGCTTGAGGTATTCGAAGGTAATTGAGTAGCCAATAAAGGATTCATCACTTCTGTGATAGCAAAAGATGATACCCATGGCCTCTTGTCAGGGTCATTACTTGAAAATCTCTGGCCGGAGTACATATGTCTTAAAGAGTGTCTTCAGTGACATATAAAGTAATGAGTCCCAGGATAAGAACTGATATCACTTGGACTAGATTTGATTTAGTCAGTCTAGTAAGAGTTGACACTTTGCCCATACTCATAACCAAGTGGGGTATAGCATGGTGAAAGGACGAATTGCACAGTAATTGTCTATGGAAAGGTTCGTGATATGGTCCGTGATGAATATATGTTCATTCGTCAAACCAATTACTTTTCGATCAATTGGTGGTCATGATGTGTTGCTAGATACCGCTCATGACTTGCTCAGATTAAGTGTTAATCTAAGTGGCCAACATAACCGGGAACCTAATGGGTCACATGCATAAGAGTGATTCGGAGAATTCGTAAAATAGTTTTGGACAGAGATCCAATATATGGAGAGAAATAGGATTAAATGGATCCCAATGAGATCGAGATATGTCCCGATGAGATTGCGACATCGATATTGCTGAAATAGGTCTTCGGTGTTTTTTTCATACCGGGGGCCCGTAGGATCGACCCCAGTGTGACTGGACCACTTCAGCAGTAATATATATATATATATCTTATTAATTAATTAAGTAATTAATATATATATATATATGTCATTAACGTGGAAGAAGGAGAAGAGACTTAACTTTATTATATATATATATATAAGGCTAACGTGGAAAGGAGGAGACGAGCTTTAATAAAGTAGCATTAAATGTCTTTAAAGGTTAAAGACAAATGGCAAAAGCAAATGAGAAGAGGATGATCGTGGGTTTTAATAAAGGGTTTCAAAAACCTAAAGCTTTTATCCTCTCATCATCGATCTTCATCTTTCTTCAAGCTCACCTCCTCTCCAAGTTTCCTTCTTCTCATCGTTGATTCCAAGCTCTCCAAGAACAAGGTAAGAGCTAGCACTCTCTCCCTTGTTCTAGTTATTCCCGAGTCAAAGGGTTTGCCTCGGTTAGGTTCTTCGATATCTGCGTGGATACCGTTAGAGACGGTCTCCTTTGGCCGTTATGGTTTGACTTTGTTATATAGACACATGGATCCTGGCTTTCGGGAAGGTCCTGGAACAAAAAATTTTGTTTTCCGCACCGTGTGCATGTGATGCACACACCAGGATTTTCCTACACTGAGATGGGTAAAAGTGAAGTCTGTTGTAGTTCATGAGCATCGATTTTGTGGTAGTAAGCAACAGTAAATCGTTGCACCCCATCTGAAGACCGAATGTTTGCTGGCTTCACGTGGAGAAGAAAGGTATTGGTTTTCAATTGTGCGTGCAGTTTCTCCAACGGGAGATCCATGTTCTTATAACGTAAAACAAAAAATCTCTATTGTCAGTGGAATAAGTACATCAACATATTTTGTGCTGATTAAATTGGAAATGTAGATGAAAGAAGGAAGGAAAATATAACCTCATTGTAATATTTCATAGTCTCAACGACGGTGAAGTTTAATAGTTTTTCAGCGAGGTCGCCGAAAATGGAAGCTGTTATAGTTCCGGTATCGTCAGTCAAATCCATGTCATATCGGCATCTGTACAATAAAGTCATAATAGTGAAAAAGGAAGAGTGTGGACAAAAAAGAAGTGCAAGTGATATGGAAGTAAAAAAGTGATGCGAAAATTACGAAATGCACACGGAAGGAATAAGCAACAAATGGAAGATTGCAAATAGAAGGCAGAAACCTTGGCTCTGCTGTTCGTTTTCTCTACAGTAATTACAAGTGAAGAGAACTCCAGATGCAGTAGCTGTAGACCGGAAGCATTTGTTGCATGCCATATACCAAAATATTTGCAAAATGTGCTGGAAGGAAATTTTGGCTTCAATCCATGATATCTAGGGAAAAACCGATAAGAACGTTCAGAGGAAGAAGTTCTAAATTCAATATCTCACTGGAATATGCAGATGTGATTACCTTGGGGGTAGAATGTAGAGACATAATCTTGGTGATATTCTGGCGAGATCCAGAAGATATATGAGGATTATATGTGAAGTAAGATCTTCGACTGACGAGGTTTTTCATATGGCTGTTATTTCGTTGTGTCTTGTAACATAATAATTATTTAGGTGAGAAAATAGACAAATTTTAAAATTGGTATATAATTTGTGACAAAATATTAGAAAGGTTCTAGGTAACATAATGGATTACCAATTTTTGAGATCTGCAGCTTCATGTATCGGTGGGTCAATGACGATGGCTGAGTCGAACCATGTTGACAATGTAACACCTAACATTTGAAAATCAATGTTTGAGATAGAATAAAAAGGGACAGAGTAAGATGTGTTATTATGAGGAAGGAAAAAAATACCATTAAAGAAATTGACTTTGAGCTTTGTGCAAACAATAAACGGATGAGAGTGAAGTGATTCGATAATCTGTTGGCCCTCGTTCTCAACAAAAGAATTCCAAAGCAATAGTATCACTGTTTGTTGCCTAAAAAAAAGAAGACATTACGAGAAGATATTAAATTTGTTTACTTCCAACGCAAAATAGCAACAAAGATACAGACTGAGAATTACTCTTCATTCATGATAACAAATTTTTGCACAATTGAAGCTTTTCCGTCTCTCATGACATCTTTTTTTTCCAACACTTCAACGACGACGACTTAAATATCTATCATGTGTTAAAGATTAATGTAATCAGCAACAGTCAACTTTATAGAAGATTGTATGAACAAATATAATAAGCATCTAACAAACATATTTATGCTTGTCGTCCACATAATCCATAAGACTCTGGAAAGGTGTGAAGTTGAAAATCAGAGGGACGATTGTATCGTCTTGTGTGACAGATTCGATGACCGTGCGGCTTCAGAGAATCCACTGTATCTTCAAATTTTGAGTTTGGTACTGAGGGGGAATTGATTTGACAATCGCATTAGAAATGATATATTCCTGACACGGCTGTAAGATGTCCCCAATTCTTTGGATATCATTGTTGAATATGATACCCTCAACTTGGGATCCCTGTTCATTATCAAGGAATTATCGATAGATAAGTTGATAAAATGTAAAAGGTGTTAAGTCCAAATGACTTTACTTAGATATGATTTTGATGTATAACAAAAGAGCAAAATAAAAGAAAAACAAAAGCGCATTTAAGTCGGACATACGAGCGAAGTCAAACAAGCGAGCGAAGTCACAAAGACAAAGGAACATGAGACGAGCGAGCATGAACGCAGACGCAGATCACGAATAGTAAAGGCATTTAAGACGCGAAATAATAAAGCGGAACGCAGCGAAGTAAAGCGAAGCAGTATTTAAGTAAAAGCAGGGCGTGAGCGAAGCACAGACGATAAAATATAGACGAAGAAAAACAGATGTGGAATTCGAAAAGAAGACGAAGGAGTCAGTTCGAGTTAGTTACAGAACTCAACTGAATAACCGTTTCTTTAAAGATTCAAGAAACAAGAATCAAGAAGCAGTTGGAGATGAAGGCTATAAATACAAGTCGACGTCGAAGATTGCAAAGTTAGAAAAAGTGAGACAAAGTGAGAGAAAAAGTTAGCAGATTTACATCTACGTGATCGTAAAAGCATTCTGTTCAATTTAGCTGAGAGCTATTTTACTGTAACAAGTGTTCAAACACTTTTCTGAGAAAAAGTAGTGCAGATAGCCTGCAGAGGCTAAGTGTGAAAGAATACTGATTGTAGAGACCTGAAGAGGCTCGCAAAGAATACTTGTAACGTTGAAAGAGATAGTGGAAATCTCAGAAAGAACTCTGAGGACTGGACGTAGCCCACGGTTTGGGGTGAACCAGGATAAATTGCTGTGTCGACTACTCTCACTCTATCTTTATTTTAGATTCAAGTTTTATTATTACTTAATCAGTAAACAAAGTTTTCAAAAGTTTTGATTAATTAGAATCTATTGGAAGTTCTGTAAAGAATTTTATTTCTAACAAACAGTTTTGAAAGATTTATCAAAAAGGGGAATACACAATTCAACCCCCCTTCTCATACATTCTATATCGTTTTATTAGTATTGTATTAATGTGTGATTCACTTATTGGTATCAGAGCCTGGTATCTAAGGATCACTTTAGCAAAGTGTGGATCAAAGATAATGGCAAAATCACATGTATACATCGCAGAAGGAGCCTCAGTCACTAGACCTCCAGCATTCAACGGAGAAGATTATCATTACTGGAAAGATAGGATGCGGCTATTCATAGAATCTACTCATGTCGACCTTTGGGACGTAATAGAGAACGGACCTTATACACCAGTAGATGAAGATGGCAATTCCATTCCACGAGTCAGATGGACGGCTGACCAAAAGGTGAGAATACAACTAAACTCAAAGGCGAAGTTCTTCTTGATGTGTGCCCTAAGCAGGAGCGAATATGACAAAGTCCACGGATGCGATACCGCGAAGGAGATGTGGGACACATTGCCTATCGCTCACGAAGGCACAAGCCAAGTTAAAGAATCCAAGATAAGTATTCTTGTGCACCGGTATGAACTTTTCAGGATGAAAGATGAAGAATCTATTGATCAAATGTTTGGAAGATTTCAAACAATTGTCAATGGATTAAAATCTCTTGAAAGGACGTACAACAATCAAGATCATGTTCGAAAAATCTTAAGAAGTCTTCCGAAGAGGTGGAGACCTAAAGTTACTGCGGTGTAAGAAGCCAAAGATTTGAGCGTGCTAAAACTTGACGAGTTGCTTGGATCCTTGAAGATTCATGAAGTAGAACTCGATGCTGAAGACAAGCCCAAACGGGACAAGTCGATAGCGCTGAAGGCCGGACATAAGAATCACAAGACTCAAAGACGGAGGAAATCATCAAAAGCGTTAAAGATTGAAGAATCAAAGGATGACGACTCCAGCCAATCAGAACAAGAGTCGAGTGATGAAGACGACGAGTTATCTTTTATCTCTAGAAAGATAAGACGCATGTGGAAGAAAAAGTCCAGAGCAAACTAGACTTTCAAGAAGAATGTCAAAGATGAAACTAAGCCAGAGAAGTCATCTATCATCTGCTACGAGTGCAATCAGCCTGGACACTACAAGTCCGAATGTCCTACTCTTAAGAAGAAACCAAAGAAGAGTAGAGAAGACAAGAAAAGCATGATGGCAACATGGGAGGACCTAGATTCATCAGAATCAGATACAGGTTCCGAATCGTCTGAACATGCAAACATCTGCCTGTTAGCCGAGGAAGATAGTGATAAGGAGGTAAAATCTGACTATGATTATTTGCATGAAGCCTACTCAGAACTGTTAGAAGATTCTCATGCTATTCTGAAACAGTACAAACTGTTAAAGAAAAAGTATGCAAAAAATATTAGACGTACTGAAGTAATAGAGAGAGAAAAATGTCTGTCTAAATAAGCAATTAGAGGAGAAAAATAAAATCATAAACAGGTTAGAAGAGATTAATCAGCTTAAACTAAGAATTAAGAATCTGTCAACTGATTTAGCTATTTTCACAGAGAGCACTAAGAAAATGAATGAGATGCTTGAAAAATGTAGACATCCGAGTGATAAAGCCGGATTAGGGTTTACAGGTAACAAGACTCAGTCTCATAAAAAACCTTTCGTTCAAAAGAGAAACCCTAATAAATCTCGTTTTAATCAACATTCTAGTTATATGCATCAAAGAACTCATCATATGCATACTACTAACCATAAAGGACCTAAGAAAATTTGGATACCAAAAAATAAAATAGTTTCTCCTGCAGATATCCTTCCTTGGAAAATACGGCAAGCACCATTGGTATTTAGACAGTGGATGCTCACGACATATGACGGGAAAAAGGTCTATATTCCTAGACCTTCAGTATAAGAAGGGAGGATCGGTAACTTTCGGAGACAACCAGCAGGGCAAGATCATTGGAATCGGTAAAATTGGTAAAGATTCCTTTGTATGCATAAATAATGTACTGCTTGTTGATAGTCTGAAGCATAACTTGATTAGCGTCAGTCAATTGTGTGATTCTGGTTTCACAGTCACATTCAATCAAAATCTTTGCGAAGTCAAAAACAAAGATGGGTCTATACTTTTCTCTGCCAAGAGAAGAAACAATCTTTACAAAATTGATTTAGAAGATTTTCAAAGCCAAAATATTTCATGCTTTCTATCTTCTGAAGAAGAAAGACTAATCTGGCATAAAAAGCTAGGTCATGTTTCTTTTAAACATATTTCAAAGTTGGCAAAACATGATTTGGTAAGAGGATTGTCAAAAATAAGTTTTGACAAAGAGTTTTTCTATGAAAACTGTTTGAAAGGAAAACAAGTTAAAACCTCTTTTTCTTCTAAAAATTTTGTAACATCATCTAGACCTTTAGAGCTGTTACATATGGATTTATTTGGTCCAACAAGGACAATAAGTCTTGGCGGAAAGAAATATGGACTTGTTATTGTTGATGACTTTACTCAATTTTGTTGGATATTATTTTTATCACACAAAGATGAATCTTTTAAGTACTTTAGGACCTTATCCAGAAAGTTACATAATGAAAAAGGAGTGTCTATAGCCAGTATCAGGAGTGACCATGGTGGAGAGTTTGAGAATGAGAAGTTTAGGTTATTCTGTGAGGAGAATGGAATTTTCCACAATTTCTCTACTCCTAGGACTCCACAACAGAATGGAGTTGTTGAAAGAAAGAACAGGACGATTCAAGAGATGGCAAGGACCATGCTGTGTGAGATGAATCTTCCTAAATATTTCTGGGCAGAAGCTGTGAATACAGCATGCTATATTCAAAATAGAATTCTGTTGCGACCCATGTTGAAGAAGACTCCTTATGAGTTATGGAATGGAAGAAGACCAAACATATCTTACTTTCATCCATTCGGGTGCAAGTGCTCTATTCTGAATACAAAGGAGCTGTTGGATAAATTTGATTCAAAGACCTATCCAGGAATCTTTCTAGGCTACTCATCATCGTCTAAGGCATTTCGGGTGTACAACCTTACTTCAAAGACAGTTGAGGAGACCATCCATGTCAAGTTTGATGATAGTTCCCAACCCCAAAAGGAACATGACATGGAGAGTGAAGGTCCTTCAAAGAACTTAGATGATAGAACAGAAAATCCATCATCAGGAACTCAAGTAGACAAAGTTGAAGAGATTTCAGAAACTATCGGACAGAAAAGAGACTGGAAATATAAAAGTTCTCATCCAGAAGAGTTGATTATCGAAGAGACCTCAGAAGGAGTCAGAACAAGGTCCAGATTCAGAAGAGAAGCTAATGTGGCTTTTATCTCTGAAATAGAACCTAAGAAGGTTGAGGAAGCTCTTCGAGACGAAGCTTGGGTGCTCGCCAGCTGAATCAATTTACTAGGAATAATGTGTGGTCCTTAGTTCCGAAACCCCCTAAGAAATCCATCATAGGAACTAGATGGGTCTTTAAGAATAAGTTAGACGAATCAGGAAGAGTGATTAAAAATAAGGCTAGATTAGTAGCACAAGGCTATAATCAGCAAGAAGGAATAGACTACAATGAGACGTATGCTCTAGTAGCAAGACTTGAAGCCATTAGAATATTGATGGCATATGCAGTCTGTCATAATATAAAGCTGTTTCAGATGGATGTTAAGAGTGCCTTTCTGAACGGTCTTATAGACGAAGAAGTGTATGTTAAGCAACCACCTAGTTTCGAGGATGTTAAGAATCCATACCATGTCTATAAACTTCATAAAGCCTTATACGGCCTGAAGCAAGCTCCTAGAGCTTGGTATGATCGTCTGAGTACTTTTCTCTTAGAGAATGGTTTTAGTAGAGATCAAGTTGATAAGACGCTCTTTAGGAAGAATTTTTAGAATGATTTTATTTTAGTTCAGATTTGTGTTGATGATATTATTTTTGGAGCTACTTCAAACAAGCTATGCATGAAGTTTGAGAGTCTAATGAAGAAAGAGTTTGAAATGAGCATGATGGGTGAATTAAAGTTCTTTCTTGGGTTGCAAGTTAAGCAGACCGAAGAGAAGATCTTTATTCATCAACAAAAGTATGTGAAAGAATTGTTGCTCAAATTTGATATGCAGAATGTGAAGTCAATGACTACTCCGATGCATCCTTCAAACCTTTTGTCGAAAGATGAACTTGGTAAGAAGGTGGATCAAACCCTGTATGGAGGGATGATCGGCTCTTTACTGTATCTTACAGCAAGTATGTAGGGTCCGTGAACTTGGGCCACGCGATCGCTACAGTAGAGCCCGGCCTCTACCGCCAACACTCCAAGTATTGTCCTCTTTGGCACTTGGGTGAGCCCACGACTCGAAACCAAGACCTCAAGGTTTTGTCCCACGTTAAGTGGACGCCTCTTACCATTGAGTCATTCTACTGTAGCGGTCGCGTACCCTACATTAAAAAGGCATCTTTTTAATGTAGGTCCAGAACTGGACCACGCGATCGCTAAAGAGAGCCACGCCCTCTACCGCCACACTCCTGTATTGTCCTCTTTGGCGCTTGGGTGAGCCCACGACTCGAAACCAAGACCTCAAGGTTTTGTCCCACTTTTTGTGGATGCCTCTTACCATTGAGCCAAAAGTAGACCTGATATTTTATTCAGTGTTTGCTTGTGTGCAAGGTTTCAGGCCGATCCTAGAGAGTCTCATTTTATTGATGTTAAAATAATTATGAGATATCTTGCAGGTACTACTGATCTTTGCTTAATGTTTGAGAAAGGTAAAGATTTCAGGTTAATCGGATATTGCGATGCGGACTATGCCGGAGATAGAATTGAAAGAAAGAGCACAAGTGGAGGATGTCACTTTCTTGACGCAAACCTAGTTTCCTGGTCAAGCAAGAGACAAAGCTCAATCGCTCTATCAACCGCCGAAGCAGAATATATGTCTGCCGCAAGCTGTTGTTCACAGACGTTGTGGATCAAATATCAACTGGAAGACTATTCAGTTCAAGAAGAGGACAACACAAGTGCAATCAACCTGTCAAAGAATCCGATTCAGCATTCGAGGGTGAAACACATCGAAGTCCGACACCACTTCTTGAGAGACTATGTTTAGAGGAAGGTGGTTAAGCTACAGTTCATTGAAACAGAGTCTCAGTGGGCAGACATCTTCACCAAACCATTAAGTGAAGAACGTTTCCAGAAGATCAGACGCAACCTTAACATGGTCATGTTAAGCGAACAGTCAGGCTAAAGAGACGTCAAAATTAACGGCGTCAGGAACAGTGAGTTACAGCTGGTAACCTCTCTGACAAGGAAGTTTTGGAGGGAAACGCCTCACGATCTTCAGAATCCCTATGATTCTAGAATACGCGTGTTAAGACCTTTCAAGTTGCTTGAAGTTGATAGCATTGCGGTTACTCTCATCTCCAGACGGTTCATCTTGTTTTCCAAATTCTCTCAATTATCCTACCCTAGACGAAAAGCTTACCAGAAACAGTATTCATTCTGATACAATGGTATGGACGTAGAACCGGAAATTGTAAGAGCTGATTGGAGGAATTTCTTCCAGGTACGAGAACCAGTATACACAAATGAGGTTTTCGATTTTTGGAAGAATGCTCAGCTTGTAGACAACACTGTGGTATCTTCAGTAGATGGTATAACTGTTGTTGTGACTAAGGTGCCGATAAGGAAGGTGACCGATTGTCCATCGGTTGGTGAGACTCTGTCTACCAAGGCCGGTTGGATGTCTCATGTTGGTGTGAGAGAAGAAGATGTCAAAAGACAATTATATGGAGCCAATGACCCTTCGGAGAGGAAGACTTCGAATCTGATCCCAAAAGCTAGGGTTCTTCATGCTATTCTGTTTAATTGCATTCTACCCAGAGTAGGTGTTGGGCCCCGTTTCCAAAGCCCAACGATCGGACCGAAGACGAAAACATATGCGAATTTCCAAGTTCCTTAACCTGGAAACCATCAAGGAGAAATTCCTCCTTGGCATGATATCTCAAGCCCAAGGGCGAGCCCACACGATGGAAACACAAAATCCCCCAAAGAACTTCTTCATATTGGTAGCTCTTAATCTCTAGGTTATTTAGAAACAAGAACCACCCCAATCCAAGCTCTACGGTTCAAGATATGCTTAAGAAATCGAAGTGGGTTTATAGCCCAATCATGCTCTCCAAATCTACCCATCAATTCCTTTTCATCAAACTTTCTGGATTTAAATACAATGGTTACCAATTTTTGTGGAGAGGTAGTTAAACATGTTATAAATTCAATGCTTCAAGAATCGCTCGATTCGGAGGTCGGACAAAGAAGTTATGGTCGAAAGAATCCGATATGTTCATGTTCAGATTCTTGTTGAACATACTTTGGCGCAAATGCCATATATTTTGCTACAAATGTCTAATTGCTTTCGTTTTTGTACCACTTGAAAGAAGACATCGAGATCTACAACTTGTATTAGATGCCTCGAAGGGAGATTCAGCCTCTAAACTAGTCAAAATCGCAAATTACTGAAGCTAACCCGAGGCTGTCCATGTCCGTTTAATAGACACAGACTGGCAAAACAGCTCCAAATTGTCCGAGAAAGTCCGTTAACGGACATACATTTGACTAAGGACCCTTTTCCACCCGAGAAGGTCCATTTAACGGACACGCGCAACCCAAGACCTCTTCCAAGCCTTCCAATGCTTCCAACCTCTAATCCTAACATCATATACATTCAAAACCTTCCCAAATAAAATCCTTCAAGTGTAATAACACTCCTCAAACATTCAACTACCAATAGAGATGCATTACACTCCCAAATATCAACTCAAAAACCCATACAACACATAATTTCTCATCATGCACCAAAGCTATCACACTCAAGCCTTCCACACAATATCATCACTTGCAAAACCCATAACTCTCAATATTGATATCCAAATTTCGCAAACATTATACCATTAAAAAGCTAAGAGGATAAACAACAAGGTTCAAGAAGATCATTTCGCCCATAAATTACCTAAATCAACCCAGTTTTTCCCCTTAAGAATCCAACACACAAGTTACCCCTATAAAACCTAAAATAAGCATTTCACATAACAAGATAGATAAGCACCTGCACAAAGGAAATTTTCCCAATCTTCAAATTCAATTCAAAGCCCGAAATGGAGTTCATACAAGCTTTCATACATAGCTTTAAATTACATATCGACATTACACAAGTCGCAAAACTACATTCGATGCTCAATGTTCAATATGTTGTTAAAGCTATTCAAAAATCTAGCTCCTAACTTAATACAAAAGTTAAATCTCTCAAGACCATCCAAATGCCCGCAAGAACTTACTGATCTTCTCGATCTGCACCTGAGGAGGAAAAATCGTGGGTTGAGCTATACAGCTCAGTGGCTAAACCATTTATAGTCAATGGCATTGAGCCACACAATCAACCAAATACATATACATACTAGCATGTTTGGGCATAAGTATATGACAATGAGAATTCAACATTCACAAGCAATTGTCAACGCATAATTTCAAATCATCTTCACACACTAGATATAATTCATTTCAAGGCAACTCGTAACATCAAATGCAATGCACATTTCAATGGCTAGAGGGTTCCAGAACAAAACGATTAAACTGAAGTTTACGCCGTGAATCAAACGAGTCCATTCTCGGATCTCGTAGGCCACAAGCGGGCAGCCAGGATAAAGCTTTGACGTCAACGTGCACGTGACTCGAAACGGTTCCTCTCAGCCCAAATAAAACACATAATCCAATTCAAATGTTCATATAACAAAATGTCATGCTTTCATTCAATGGCATACCTTCTTATCCAAATGTCAAGCATTCATTCATACACAACATGGCATAATCGCATTTCTATGATTTAATCATCATGTTATACATCATATTAACATAACAAATATGCAAACAAGTCACATACAATGCATATACAAGCATTTGCCCATTTTGCACAAAAACTATAAATAATTTACCCACCTTAGCCTTGAAATCTCCAAAATCAATGGTTTCTTTCTCCTTGCTCTAGGATAGCCCCTTGATTGCCTATACACAACCAAAATTCCATGAATTTCAACTCAATTTGGAAAAACCCCAATTTTCCCTAATCTTAATCAAATCACAATTAACCTTAATCAAGTTCTAATTTACCCTACCCATGGTTCATATGGGTTAGAAAACCCACAACCTAGCTTAAAACCCAAGAAAATCCAAAGGTCTTTCCATCTTCTTCTTCCTCCATTAAATCCCAACATAACCCTTCTTTCTCTCTCTAGAACTTCTCATTCACAAAACCCCAACCTATTTCGCTACTAAAGCATGAAGAAGATGAAGAACTTACCTTAAAGATCTTGAATCTTCCCCCTTTCCACGAATTTTTCCACCTCTCCTCTTGGATTTTCGAAAATCTCCTTCTTCCTCTCTATTTCTCCCACTTTTCCCTCTCTTTTCCTCTTCTCCTTGACAGCCCACGAAATTTCCCTCTTCTTCTATTTTGTCTTTTTATCTTCCTTCTTCTTTGCCTATTATGCCCCTCATTAACATGGCTCTTCCAAATTTACCCTTCCTTGTCTTATAAGGCCCTACTAACCCCTTAAGCCCAGTTAAATACTAACTTAATCCTAACCCTTTCATTCAAATTTTAATTTCTAATTCTTCCATCAAGTTTCTAATTAATGGCCCAATTCTAAAATAAAAAAAAAATTAACCAACATATAAACATAAATAACCAATTAAACAATTTAAGCAAATAAGGACAAGGTCTAACAATTCTCCTCCCCTAAAAGAATTTCGTCCTCGAAATTCTTACCTGAAACATCGAAAAGATGCGGATATTTCTCCTTCATCGCTTCCAAAGGCTCCCACGTTGCCTCCTCTGTCGAATGGTTCCGCCATAAGACTTTAACTAATTTCACAACCTTATTCCTTAAAACTTTTTCCTTCAAATCTAGGACCTCTACTGGTTGCTCCTCATAAGTCAAATCCTCTCTGAGCTGAACTTCCGAAGGTTGAACTATGTGCGAAGGATCTGATCGATACTTCCTCAGCATCGACACATGAAAAACATTATGGACCTTAGACAATTCCGGTGGCAAAGCTAACTTGTATGCCAAAGGCCCAATCCTCTCAAGGATCTCATAAGGGCCTATATACCTCGGACTTAGCTTGCCTTTCTTACCAAATCGCAAAACCCCTTTCCATGGAGAGGCTCTAAGAAACACTCTGTCTCCAACTTCAAAGTCCATTTCTTTCCTATGCGCATCTGAGTAGCTCTTCATTCTATCTTGAGCTGCCTTAAGTCTCTGTTTCACCATCTTAATCTTGTCAACAGTAATCTGTACCAATTCAGGCCCTACTAGTCTCCTCTCACCTTCCTCATCCCAACAAATAGGAGTTCTGCACCTCCTGCCATACAAAGCTTCATATGGTGCCATCTGAATTCCTGAGTGATAGGAATTATTATAAGCAAATTCTATTAAAGGCAAATGATCATCCCATGAGCCTTTAAAGTCCATAAAACAAGCTCTCAACATTGCCTCCAAAGTCTGAATCGTTCTCTCCGATTGTCCATCAGTTTGCGGATGAAAAGTTATACTAAAATTTAACTTAGTTCCTAAAGCCTCCTGTAAACTTTCCCAAAACCTGGAGGTAAACCGGGGATCCCTATCCGAGACTATCGAACTTGGAATCCCATGCAGTCTTATGATTTCATCCATGTATTTCTTGGCCAACACACTTAATGGATCCATCTGTCTAATTGGCAAGAAATGGGCAGACTTGGTAAGCCAATCCACAATCACCCATATTGCATCATGCTTCCTACTGGTTCTTGGCAATCCCATCAAGAAATCCATCGTAATCTTTTCCCATTTCCATTCTGGAATCGACAAAGGTTTAAGCTTACCGGAAGGTGCTTGGAGCTCAGCTTTAACTTGCTGGCACACTAAGCATCTTTTAGCATATTCTACAACTTCTTTCTTCATCCCTTTCCACCAGAAATGCTCCTTCAAATCTCTGTACATTCTCGTACTTCCTGGGTGCATTGCATAAGGCGCATTATGTGCCTCATCCAAAATTTCATCCTTCAACTTTTGCACATTAGGAATACACAGTCTGTTGCCTACTACCATCAATCCATCTTCCTTGACCTCTACCTCAGAAGGTTTACCATCCTTTATTTCTTTTCTGAGCTTGCTCAAGTACTCATCATGTTTCTGCAACTCCTTAATCTTATCATTCAATACTGGCCTTACTCTAAAGTTAGCCAATATACAATCTGATTCAGCTTGTGTCAACGTCATTCCAAGTCTAGCTAATTCCTTCAACAAAGAAAAATACACTGTCTCCACATGTGCCATAGTCAATTTTCTACCCAGTGCATCCGCTACTACATTAGCTTTCCCCGGATGGTAATTGATCATCAAGTCATAATCCTTTAACAACTCCAACCATCTTCTCTGTCTCAAATTCAATTCTTTCTGGCTTATCAAATACTTCAAACTCTTGTGATCAGTAAATACCATAGTGGTAACTCCATACAGGTAATGTCTCCAAATCTTCAACGCAAAAATTATGGCAGCTAACTCCAAGTCATGCGTCGGATAGTTCATCTCATAAGGTTTCAATTGCCTTGAAGCATAGGCAATAACCTTACCTCCTTGCATCAGTACACAGCCTAACCCTTTCCTAGAGGCATCACTATACACTATGTATCCATCATTACCCAAAGGCAAAGTCAGAACTGGCGCACTCGTCAATCGATACTTAAGCTCCTCAAAGCTCTTCTGGCATTCATCGGTCCATACAAACTTCTGGTCCTTCCTAGTCAACTTGGTAAGTGGAGCTGCTATTATAGAGAATCCCTCCACGAACCTCCTGTAATATCCAGCTAAACCCAAGAAACTCCTCAATTCTGCTATATTCTTCGGTGCTTCCCATTTCACAATTGCTTCTATCTTTCTCGGATCCACAGGCACTCCGTGCTCCGAAATCACATGTCCAAGAAACACTACTTCCCTTAGCCACAACTCGCATTTATCAAATTTGGCATATAACTCGTTCTTCCTCAAAGTCTTCAAGGCAATCCTCAAATGTTCCTCATGCTCCTTTTCATTCTTAGAATAAACCAATATATCATCTATAAAAACAATGATAAATTGGTCTAAGAAAGATTTAAAAACCCTATTCATTAAGTCCATGAAAGCTGCCGGCACATTCGTCAATCCAAAAGGCATAACCAGAAACTCAAAGTGGCCATACCGAGTTCTGAAAGCAGTCTTGGACACATCCGACTCCTTTATTCTCAATTGGTGGTAACCCGATCTCAAATCTATCTTAGAAAAGACTCTCGCCCCTTGCAACTGATCAAACAAATCATCGATGCGGGGGAGCGGATATCTATTCTTGATAGTGACATGGTTGAGCTTTCGGTAGTCCACACACATCCTTAACGATCCGTCTTTCTTCTTTACAAAAAGGACCGGAGCTCCCCATGGCGAAGAACTCGGCCTAATGTAACTCTTCTCTAATAAATCTTCCAATTGCTCCTTAAACTCCTTCAACTCTGCCGGAACCATTCTATAAGGCGGGATCGAAATTGGCATTGAGCTCGGAAAAAGCTCAATGGGAAATTCAATTTCCCTAGGCAGCGGTAGTCCCGGTAATTTCTCGATAAAGACATCCGGGAATTCCCTGACCATAGGTATTTCCTCTAATTTCCCTCCATCTGCCCTTGTGTCTACCACGTAGGCCAAGAACGCTTCACATCCTTTCCTCATCAATTTTTCTGCTGTCAAAACCGAAACCATTCTAATCGGGCTCGCCTTTCTGTCCCCCACGAACACTACCTTTATGCCATTGCCGATCTCAAACTCCACAGTCTTATGTCTGCAATCCAATTTGGCGTTGTACTTCTCCAAAGTGTCCATCCCCAAAATTACATCTAATCCGCTCATCCTCAAAGGCATTAGATCCATCACTAATCGCTCCTCTCCAATAAGAATCTCACAATCTCTATATACTTGACTAATAATACTACATTGGCCGATTGGAGTACTCACCATCAAAGGAGTATCCAATGGGCTCAATTCCCTACCAACCACAGTTCTACTCAAAGACACAAACGAATGGGTAGAACCCGGATCAATCAGAATAGTAACATCTTCAGCAAAAAGTTTAATCATACCAGTCACGACTTCCGGAGCTGTCTCAGCATCTTCCTTTGTCATAGCAAACACTCGAGCTATAGCTTGTCCTCTAGGTCTCCCTGGAGGGTTCACCTTTCTGGCCGCATCAGAACTTCTACTGCCCACCTCTGATACTGTTCTGTGTCCCACTTTCTCAACCCTCTTAGAGGCTTGCATCTGACTCCTCTCCTGCCTCGGAGGTTGAGGACACTCTCTTGCCCTGTGTCCCTTCTCTCCACAGTTGAAACAGGCTCTAGTCAAACGGTAGCATTCCCCTTTGTGGAATCCCCCATAGTGCTCACATTTAGGAATGGGTGGCCTATCCCCATCTCCCCTCCTACTGCCTCCAGTCGTTGAGGCTTGATATGAGGCAGTTCTCATTTACCGAGGTCTGCTCACTCCACTGCTCTTTTCTTCTGACTGGGTAGGGAAGGTCCGGGCACTCCTCTCAGTCATGGGAGCACCGCTTCCCCTCCTGAACTGTTCTCTCCCTTTCCTCTTTCTGCTTACCGCACTCTTAATGTTCTCTACATTTTCCACTCTTAAAGTTGCTTCAACCAGCTGCTGGAAATCACAGAAATTTTGTGTCACCACTTTCTCTCTGATGGCCAAATGCAGTCCTGCTTCAAACCTTCGACACCTAGCCGCTTCACTCATCATTAGATCAGCAGCATAACGGGCCAGTTGGGTGAATCGACGCTCATATTCACTCACCGTCATCTCCCGCTGGGTGAGGCTCAGAAACTCTCTTTGCTTCTGTTGGATGTACACTTCCGACAAATACTTCTTCTTGAAGACTATCAGGAAATCCTTCCATGCTAACACCGACGGTTTCAGCTGACTTCCCGGGACACTTTCCCACCAATGTAGAGCATCCCCTTGCAACAAACTTGCAGCATATTCCACCTTCTCTTCATCTTCATAGTCCATCTGATCTAGTATCCGTTCCGTCTTCCTCAGCCATGTCTCAGCTTCTTCGGGATCAGTGGTCCCCAAAAAGTCCACTGCGCCATACTTTCTCAACTTGTCAAATTGCTTCCCTTTCTTAACTGAGGCCGGAGCAGAAGATTGCGGCATCTGTCCCATAGCCTGGACAAACGCCTGGGTGAAAGCTTGGAACAGTCTCGGATCCAAGGTAGGCGCTTGTTCTGCGAATAAAGCGACTCTTCTGATCGGACCGAGTGGGCTCACTACCTTGCTCGACAGAAGCCTCAGCATTCACTGGGGCTACAGATTCATCCGTGCCCTCCTCACTCAGTAGAGGGTCAGGTGCAACTGATCCTTGCATAATTCCTCGAGTTCTTCTACGAGGTGGCATTTCACTCCTTCAATAGAAATACTAACGATTAGCTCACATTCTACATGTATGCATGATATGCATGTCATTTAAGGCAAACAATCAATTCAAAATGCAAGCACTTTATCACATAACACCACAATGCATAGCACAACACATTCTAAGCCTAGGATTCTTTAAAAGCCTAAGCTCTGATACCACAAGATGTTGGGCCCCGTTTCCGAAGCCCAATGATCGGACCGAAGACTAAAACATATGCGAATTTTCAAGTTCCTTAACCTGGAAACCATCAAGGAGAAATTCCTCCTTGGCATGATATCTCAAGCCCAAGGGCGAGCCCACACGACGGAAACACAAAATCCCCGAAAGAACTTCTTCATATTGGTAGCTCTTAATCTCTAGGTTATTTAGAAACAAGAACCACCCCAATCCAAGCTCTACGGTTCAAGATATGCTTAAGAAATCGAAGTGGGTTTATAGCCCAAACATGCTCTCCAAATCTACCCATCACTTCCTTTTCATCAAACTTTCTGGATTTAAATCCAATGGTTACCAATTTTTGTGGAGAGGTATTTAAACATGTTATAAATTCAATGATTCAAGAATCGCTTGATTCGGAGGTCGGACGAAGAAGTTATGGTCGAAAGAATCCGATATGTTCATGTTCAGATTCCTGTTGAACATACTTTGGCGCAAATGTCATATCTTTTGATACAAATGTCGAATTGCTTTCGTTTTTGGACCACTTGAAAGAAGACATCGAGATCTACAACTTGTATTATATGCCTCGAAGCGAGATTCAGCCTCTAAACTAGTCAAAATCGCAAATTACTGAAGCTAACCCGAGGCTGTCCGTTAAACGGACATGCATGTTAAGTATTTCGTCAATATCAGGCGTGGTTTCTAGGTCGCCAACGCTAAAGTTTACAAGGTCGTGGCCCTTAAATACATATTTGTATAAGTATTTAACAAGCTTGACAGTCGAACATATTTCAACATTAATGTGGCAATCAAGTAACATCAGAAGGTATGGGTTATGAGGAACCACCCATCTATTATCAACCTCATGTCTGAAAATTTTAACTTTTCTTCCATTATCTCTACGTCTATAGCACGGATAACTGTCTTCACCATGGATAGTGAAAGGAGTAAAATCCTTGGGGTAATGACTTTTGCATGCACCACTTCTCATGCAAGGGCACTGTTTGTTCATGAAACCACAAGGACCGTGGATCATATGCTTAATGATAAGAGCATATAACCGGGAATTGTGATCAGGATTAGGTATTTTAGCTGATATGATTTGATCATAGGAATCTGGATTCAACAACTTAAATTGTGGTTGAAGTATTAGAAGCAAATGAGCATGAGGGAATCCACGCTTTTGAAATTCAATAACGTAAACAAATGCGGCAACATCTCCGAAAATTCCTTTTTTTATCAACTCATTTTTTAGAATTTCCATTTTCGCCCTAAACACTCTGGATAATAAATCTGGTCTGTCTTGTGCTTTTTCGTGGAATTTAAGATTCTCTTGTATTTCCTTCCACATAGGGTTGCAAGTCATAGTGATGAAAATATCTAGTTTCCCATATTTTTGCACTAGAGCCATTGCATCCAGATAATGGCGTTTTATGTCCCTTGGGCCGCCGATAAAGGAAGCTGGGAGGAAAACTCGCCGGCCAATCATAGAAGCTTCAGTTTGACCAACATTAACGCTATCTAAAACACCCTGCAAAATTTCGGACCGTATCTCGTTTTGTTTTTTCCTATGGAAGTCAAGCCGTGATGTTTCAATCTTTATATAAGAACCAACAATGAATTGTTGTAGTAGTCTTAAGCTGTGCAGAAGCATGGATTCATCATAACTTCTGATTTGAAGCCGATAGTAGTAATACTCTCTGGCAGATACAACTCCATGTTTAGAGTTCGCTTCTTAAGTAACTAGTAATAGTAACAATAAAATGATAAATTAATTTTGCGTTATTAGACAATATTTTGGAAAGAAGGGAATAAGCAGACAACTAACTTATGTTTTCGAGAGCAAATAATTCAGCTGGTTCAGTAAAACTGCATAAAGGAGCAATGCTTGTTTCATCGGAAACATTGGTGCTATTTGCTTATGGCATTAACCACTTAATGCGAGGATGCCATCTTGATTCACCTTGTGGAAACAAAAGTGGGTATTGAAGTGGGTCGTAGCATGCATAATAAGATTGAATTCTATAGGTCGGACCTGAGTGAGTGTAGACTTGGATATAAGGAGATTTGTCATGTTGTTCATCATTAGTCTCAGTCCATATAGCAGCAACTTGTGATGCAGTAGGAAGATTGTAAATGCGCTGATCAAGACCCGGATAACATCTGAGAACAATTTGGTGATTTTCAAGCGACAGAATATCTTTAAGACTTCGAAAGAACCTAGCATAAGGTTTATCTTCAAGAATTGTCATAATCAGCTTCAATGTACTTTCACGAAGTTTATCGTAATCACCCTTTGTTGTAGTTCTTCATCAAGATCAAAGAAATAAAGTTGATTCCAGATACTTTATTGCTTGTCGACACTAAACTGTCAAGGAAATGGTAAACTTGTCCTTGAACACGGAATGTATAAACTCCCTTTGTGTTTTTTGTGCGGTCACAATCATATCTGGCTCCATAGGAAGTGAAAGCTACATTGTTATTGTATGTACGAACATTCTTTCTGAAATGTTTCGATTCTTCGTCACTATTTAGAAAGAAAGACTTTAAAGCATAAGGCATCTGAGGAGCAACAATTGAAATTTGTCCAGATGAGCAACAGATCGATGGAGGTTCAAGGTGAAATCGTTTTGCGTTACAGTATTGACAATCTGGACTAGAACGGAGCTGTTGAGGTTCAAGAGGTAAATTCTGCAAGGATGTTAATCTTGAAGGAAAGGTGTGATGATTTATACCTTGAAATGTAAAAAAACGACATTATCATTATGTGCACAAGTTAGGTCGGAAATAGTCTAAATATAGTGAAAAAAAGTTACCTTCATTTATGTGATGAGCATGGATATCAATACATCAGTCACTTATTTGTTGATAAGAGGGTTCATGAGTGAGTTGTTGACCGGTGGAAGGTTCGATATTAACGAAAGAATGGCAATGTTGAGGAGTAATTGTTTGCTGAAGTGTCGATGAAGTGGAAGTTGTGTTTTTTGCATATTGACTTTCTCTACGTCGTCGTAACAATTCTTGTTTTTTCTCATTTGCCATTTCAGCATATTTTTGACGTCTTCTAGCATTTCTATCCATATCTAAATACCTGAGGGATGGACATAATATGAACATCTTTAATTGATCCATTAATGATGTTGGCTAAAAATGAATTGTTAGATATATATATAGAGATATACATACATAGCTATAGATATGTATATATATATATATATATACAAATAATAAATTTTAATATATATTATAAATGATTTCATAGTAAACATGTTAAAACAATATTTTGTTTATGATATAACAAACAATATGTGGAACAAAATTATAATAAACCATTAAAATAACCATAGGAGAATTTTAAAAAAAATATTTCATTTAACTACACATACCTTACTACTCGAATAATCCAGCAGAGAATAAGGAGGGGACCTATAAAAAATGGAGTATACATGTAGTCAGAACGTAGAAAGGAAAATTTTATCTATTCAGATTAATAAATAACTATAGCAGAATTTCTACAATAAATTTATTTAAGGTAAGCATGTATACCTTAGTACTCGAAGAATGCAGTAGAGAATAAGCAGGGGGCTTTACAAAAATGGAGTATAAATGCAGTCAGAATGTAGAAGGGAGAATTTGATAAGTAAAAGAAGAGGGTAGTTGAGAGAAGTTAAGTTTGGTGGAGAAAATGTTTCAGCGATTATGATAGATTTGCTTTAAGGGTTAAGACAACAGAAGAAAAGCTCAGAAGTTAGAATATAAAGGTGTCAGTGGAGGGCGTGCTAGCGATCACATTTCGATGTAAAATATTTTGATGACAAAGAAATGGCCCTTAAATGATTGATTGATAAACGAATGGAAAAAAATGCAAGCAATGATGGTTATTTCTGAATGCGTAGAGAAGAGTAAAGGCAAGCAATGATAGTAATTTCCGAACAAGAGAAAATGATTGTAGAAGGTCAACCTGTTAGGAAGAAGAGTAAAGGCAAGCAATGATAGTAATTTCCGAAGAAGAGAAAAGGATTGTAGAAGGTCAACCTGTCAGGAGTAGGACGTGTATAATAATTAGAAATGTGGATAAACAAGTTATTTGATTTGATAGTTCATACATTGTAGGGGTTAGCGTGTCTTTCCTTGCCGCAAGTAAAAAATGAAATCTATCACATATGAATTAAAATGTCAATCTCTATTCTGGTGCTTTTCTTCTCTATTTCTCTTCATGTTTGCTTACTTCTTTATTACGTTTTTGAACGTCAATCTCTATTCTGCTGCTCTTCTTGTCTAATTCTGCTCATGTTTGCTAAGTTCTTCAAAACGTTTTTGGCAGGAATCCACATTATTACAACAGTTACAAGATTATTCGATACAAGAAAAACAGATCTGAATGTCTGGTTCATACATTTTAGGGGTTAGCGTGTCTTTCGTGGACACAAGTAAAAAATGATGACGGTCTGTAGAAATCTATCAGCTATGAATTGAAACGTCAATCTCTATTAAGAGTAAAGGCAAGCAATGATAGTAATTTCTGAAGAAGAGAAAAGGATTGTAGAAGGTCAACCTGTCAGGAGTAGGATGTGTATAATAATTAGAAACGTGGATAAACAAGTTGTTTGATTTGATAGTTCATACATTGTGGGGGTTAGCGTGTCTTTCCTTGCCGCAAGTAAAAAATGAAATCTATCACCTATGAATTGAAACGTCAATCTCTATTCTGGTGCTCTTCTTCTCTAATTCTCCTCATCTTTGCTTACTTGTTTAATACGTTTTTGTCAGGATTCGACATTATTATAGTAGTTAGAAGATTATTCGATCTGGTTCATACATTTTGGGGGGTAGCGTCTCTTTCCTCGCTACAAGTAAAAAATTATCATGTTTGCTTACCTCTGCAATACGCTATTGGGAGTGTTTGACATTATTATAGCAGCTAGAACATTATACCTGGTTTAACCTGATTCTGGCGAGGCTGCACATTGCCATTTGGATCCATGAGTTTGAATGTCTTCAACAAGAGTTCCTGCAAAACAACACAAGGCACGCCGGGGGTTGGAATCCGGCAGGCCCCTTCGACGCTCAAGTTAGTCTTTTTGTGAGGGTAGGATAGCTGTGAGCAGAGAAAACTAGGGTTCTGATTACGTACCCGTATCATGGCAAAGCTATACCTTATATATGAGATGGTTGCTAGGTTTAAGTCTTTACGTATGCATGGGAGACTTCCACCTGCGAGTGGGTCGTGGATGCGTGGACTAGGGCCTGGGCCTAGCATAGTTGATAGGAATTAGGTCAATTCTTGCGGGGTGAACCAATGGGTCCATGAGTCGTTTTTAGTGGGTTTGGGCGTAGCACAACCGACCCAACCATAAGCCCCCTACTCCTCAAGTCTGAGCAAGGAGAAGGGTCGAAGGAGTATATAAGGATCTTGTAGCTCGTCTGTAGAGCAGTTCGTGGTAGGCCCGATCGGTGGGACATTAGTGCATAGTGCACGATCGCTCGTACTGGGATCGATCGATGGAGTGCCCCGATCGGTCGATCAAGTGTCTCAATGAAAGCACCAGCATCAACGCTTATTGCATGATAGCTCGAGCCAAGATAGATCGGGTGGATATTGACGCTGGGCGCGTGAAGGTACTTGGTGTAATTATTACTGACGGCGCGTGTCCTCTGACAGATATTCAGAATTTGTAACCGTGGTGCAGCTGTCATGTACGTCCTTTCAACTGCTGCGCCACTCCGAATTTCCAATAACCCTAATTCACCTCAGCTCAGATTCAGCCACGTGTCTAAGCTCAGCTTGGATTTTTTCCATGTGTCGAGCGTGGGTTGGATCGTCCGTTCGACTGATCTTCTATAAGTATTCAGGATCGACAGACTACAGATTTTCTTCACGTTTGTTTCGTTCTCTTGCTTTCACTCCGCTTTCAGTTGTACCTTCTTGCTTACAGTCTCCGAAAATTTCTTTCAACTGTCGTCTAAATTCCCATCCTCCTTCATCAACTAGGTACGTGCTTTTCCCTTGTTTTTTCCTAAAGTTTCCTCTTGTAAACATGTCATCAACCAGTTCTAGAAGTGGGATTAGGCCTAGGGATGAAACCGCTGAGAGGGCGCCTGAAGTAGTGGTGATGTCGGGGGTGAGAGGTGTCGAAGGAGTCACGGTGAGTGACCGGAGGGATGGCTTGGTCGTTGAGAAGCCACCGAGAGATAAATCGACGATGACCGTAGGGGAGTTGAATCGGTCAGTTATTAGGAACAGTATCCCTTTGTCCTGGGAACCCAGGCTGGCCATCGGGAACGAGCGGATTCACAACAATTTGGGAGGGTATTTTGCTGTGTCTGACAGTTTTTTCTCGGTGGGAGGCATGAAACTTCCATATGCCCCGATCATCGACGAGGTGTGCGCTGACTACCAATTGATGCCAAGCCAAATTCCTCCGAATGGGTGGAGGTTTATTAACAGTTTGGCTATCTGCCTTCAGTCGGCATCCTGCGCTACTTTTTGAGAATGAATCAGAGTTCGAGCTCTGGGGCCAGGATCCCTCACTTGCAGTACAGAGACGCCCGATATCGCTCGGGTGGGACGGCTTCAAAAATTACCACTTGGCGGATAAAGTACTTTTTTGTTAAGCCTCCAGGATCTTCCTTCGAGTCCCAGCCGTAGAGATATCCTTTACCCGAGTGATAGAATGACGCATCGAGCCTAACTCTTACTAGAGAGGAGTGGGAGGTAGTCGGTCGCATAAAGGGGCTCAGTCAGTATGACTTCGGTCGCCTCATTCTGGGATATCGCCAGGGGGCCTCGGCCGATTCATTTCTAATCGATCCCCCGCCTCAAATTAGCAGGCTAGGAGAGGAAACTGCCCCCTCCGGTTGATTCCTCGTGGTTGAGCTATTTACTGCATTTGTAAGTATTGGTTTCGATTTCTTAACCTGTTTTTATTGCGTGCATCCATGGCAAGGTTCGAGGATTTCACTGGGACCTCCGCCCCTACCAAAGGCCAACGCAAAGCTGCCAAGCCCTCCTCAAAAGCGAAAAGGCAGGACGAGAAAGGAGAGGCCAGCGAAGATGTCGTTCGGCCTGCGACCTCCGAGCCGTCTGCAGTGCTCGCACTGGCTGTCGCACCCGAGCAGTCGGTCGTGATGACCCGGCCGACCGGTGAAGGCTTAGTAGTCGTAGAGGAGGATGTAGCGCCCCCTTACCACAGGGTATCCACCGGGACACCCGGAGGTCATTCCGGCACATATCCTACGATGAGGGCACGCTACGTTCGATCACTACATCCCTTTCTATGGCATGGTAACATAATTCAAGATCAAAGCATCATAAGAAGATCACAATATTTTAAAACCAACTTTTTTTTCCTCATTTCATTTCACAAAAATCAAGGTCTACATTGTCTGACCATAATATCCGTATGTACATCATCAGAAAACCTAATACAATAGTACTACGTGAATGAGGAAAGTGTATCAAAATTTATTTAAACCATCCAAAAGAACCCCAGCTGACCGACCTTTGAGCCATGACCTCTATCTCCAATCGCAATCTACTCGGCTAGAAGATCCTCTTTAACAACTAGAGTCGTCTCTCGGTCCTGAAAAGACAACGTTGCAATTTTGGTGAGTTTTACGAACTCAATGAGGTAACCATCATCGATGGTTCACTCAATTCATGCATCAAAGCATCGCACATATTCACAATGTATCACACTATCGCACATAACATAATATTCACTTCATCACATATTCACAATGTATCACATTGTTCAAATAAAAACACACATCAATTATTATTGGCAATGCACATGAGACTCACTTTCGTTTATTATTATCGTTATGATCGAGTGCCTTTTTCCAGATCACCCCTTTCTGGATGTCGAGCTTAGTCGAATAACGTCCCATATCTCTTCGTAGATATCGGGGACGATCGCTTTCGAGCCCAAGGCTCTATTCACATTTTGAACTTTTAGCTCCTTATCCCAGCAACTCCAAATATAACTTCCTTTATCTTTCATGCATACATGTAATGAATGTTTCACATATCATAATCTCACCAATTACATGGATGCACATTCACGTTTTGATCACATTTATCATCGGACCTTAGTCCGGCATTCAGTAGAAATGCTTAGCACACTTTTGCATTCATATGCACACTCACAATTTTCGCATGTTTGGAGCACTTAAATAATTCATTCGAAACATATTCTAAAGCAAACAATTAATTGAGCAAAACCGTCTAGGTTACTCACAAGTTTCTCCCGAAGCTAATGCCTGGAAGATCCAGCAACGTCTGGAGGTTGACGTTCCAATGGCTCCTCTATAACAAATAACATATACATATATCACAATTTGAACAATCATAAGTGTTTAATAAAGCACATGAATGAGATGAAATATGTACAATGCATATTCATGACTATCCCGGGTATCAATCCTTCAATTTCTTCACAAGACGTTCAACTATCAAAACTCACTTAATTAGCCTCATTCTGTGGGATTTAACCCTCCATAAACCATTTGAATCCAATCTCATAATCCAATGAACCATTTCAGATCTTTCTCTAAAACAGTGTATTATATCCGACTTCCATCCAGAGATTGAACACCTTAGAGACTGTATCAAGATTCAGCTCCTTCATATAATTTGTAGCTCTATTACTCTAGTTCACTACAAATCAAGAATTACCTCAATTGGAATCCTATAGACCAAGATATCATCAAAATACTGAAATACATTCAAAGAAAATATCCAATTCATACTCCTTCCACCGCACTTTTACTTTGATTCAATCAATCATTTCCAATATAACACCAAAGACCATAACTTTTTGTGGAGAGATAAATAAATGTGTTAGGAATCCAATGCTTCAAAAATCAGGTCATTTGGAGGTCTAGAGAAAAAGTTATGACCAAAAAAGTGCAATCTGTTGTTTTGTTTTTCTCGTCTGCGTCTCGGTTCTGCGTCTCCGTCTCGGTTTACGGCGTCTCGCCTCAATCTCAAGCGTCTGCGTCTCGGTTTCAGATCTCCGTCTCGGTCTTTGCGTCTGCGTCTCGCCTCTGCGCTCCATCTCGGCCTCGTGTCTCTGCCTCCGCCTTAGATCTCCATCTCGGTTTTTGCGTCTGCGTCTCGGTTTTGCATCTCCGTCTCGGCTCAAGGCTCTGCGTCTCCAAGGCTCCATCTCGGCCTTTGAGTCTGCGTCTCGCTCAAGGCGTCTCCGTCTTAGTCTCTGCGTCTGCGTCTCCGTCTCGATCTCTGCATCTGCCTCTCGGTTTCTGCGTCTCCGTCTCGAAGGCTCACAGATTAGTTTTGCATCTCCGTCTCGGTCTCGTCTGCGTCTCGGTTCTGCGTCTCGTCTCGGCCTCACAGATCGTCTCGGTTTACTGCGTCTGGAATGTATCCACTTAAAAAGATCATAACTTTTGACTCCGATATCCAAATTTTACCAACTTTATACCGTTGGAAAGCTAAAAGAAAGATCTACAACTTTTCAGAAGGAAATTTTGCTAGAATCTATCTAAATCAAGTCCAAATTTCCTCCCGAAGTTGGAACACGAATTTTCGCTCAACTCTCAACATCCTGCACCCAGTTCTCAACTTCGTGACAACTTTTGAGATTCTTAGAGACAGAACTGAAATTCAATATCTTCATACGAATTGTAGCCATATATTCCTAGTTTACTCCGAATCAAGAATCATCTTATTTAGACAACCACATAAAATGTTATGGCCAAAATACTAAAACATGCTCGGTGAGAAATTTTCTAGACTTTCCAACTTTCAACACTTTACGTCACCAAACACCAAAAGCTTTCTCAAAAACTAATTTAACACTATAACTGAATTTATTTCTCCCCAACTAACTAGTATTTAAGAACAAACACATGAAGTACATTTTTCATGCAGATGACAGTAATCTATCAACTTTATTTCACAAACCTCCAACAGTGAGGGATTTCTCTAACACTTACCTGTTGAAATCTCCAAAATCTTCAAGCCCTAAACTCCACACGTTTTCGTACTTCACTGAGTGAAATGATCAGCTTCTGGTTTTTCCTTAGAATAGATGACACACATGGCAAAGTAAGGTTGGTGAAAGAAAGGAAGAACACAAGAGTCCCTTAGAAGATATTTTGCTGGAAAATTACGTGTTTCAAGAGAGAAGTTTTAAAAGATGAGAATAAAGAAGGGACTTGGACAAGACTTAACCCGCCAACTCTCAAGGAATAGTGACTTACTTCTAGCTAGAGTACAAGGTCTAAGTGACACATGTCACTTTCTAAATGATTAAACCCTAACTTAGTTTCTTTGGAAACTAACTCCATTTAGTTCCCCTCTTTCCAATACAACAATCATCTTTACAACCCAACTATCTCCAAATCTTTATTTAATTTATTTCTTGTTCCCTACTATAAATATATCTCTCTCAATACTCCATAACTTCACCAACATATACAAATACAATAATTCCACTAAAATTCAAAACATCAAGATCTCACTAACCCATAAAATTTTCAATAATAATAACATTCAAGATTCTCAAATCATTCCAATTATACCCAGAATTATTCATGAATGCATGTACAAGTATTTTCATATGCAGCAAATCAAGTCTAAGTATGTAGCAAGTTATGCATGAACATGTAGAATACATTCCTAACTCTCATTAGTCACTCACATTTACCATCCTACCCCTTTCCACTAGCAATGGGATGTTACAACTCTCCACTCCTTAAAGAAATTTCGTCCTCGAAATTCTTACCTGTTTGCTCGAATAGGTGGGGATATTGTCTCCTCATATGCTCCTCTGTCTCCCATGTTGCTTCTTCAGTCGAGTGGTTCCTCAAAAGGACTTTTACCAATGGAATAACCTTGTTCCTCAACTGCTTAATCCGTGATCCCATAATCTTGATCGGCTCCTCAACATAGCTTAAGTTACTAGCAACCTCGATCTCCTGAGCTGGTATCACATATGTCGGATCCGATCGGTATCTTCGGAGCATACTCACATGGAACACATTATGCAATTGATACATCTCATTTGGTAAAGCCAACTTATAGGCCAAAGGTCCTATCCTCTCAATGATCTCATAAGGACCAATGTACCTAGGGCTCAACTTGCCCTTTTTACCAAATCTCAAAACTCCCCTCCAGGGTGACACTCTCAAAAATACTCTATCTCCTACACTGTACTCTATATCACGTCGATGTTGATCCACATAACTCTTTTGTCTATCCTGAGCCGCTTTGATTCAGCTTCGGATCGACTTCACCTTATCCACTGTGTCCTGTATCAACTCTGGGCCTTCCATCATTCTCAAGCCCTCTTCATCCCAATACAATGGCGACCGACACTTCCTACCGTACAGTGCCTCATACGGTGCCATTTCGATACTACTGTGGTAGTGGTTATTGTAGGCAAACTCAATCAATGCCATATATTGATCCCAAGCTCCTCTAAACTCCAATACACAAGCCCTGAGCATATCCTCAATAGTTTTAATTGTCCTTTCACTCTGTCCATCTGTTTGAGGATGAAACGTTGTACTGAAGTTCAATTTAGTTCCCATGGCAGTCTGCAAGCTCTTCCAAAATCTCGAAGTAAATCTAGGATCTCTGTCTGATACTATGGACACTGGCACTCCATGCAGTCTCACCACCTCATTCACATACTTTTGGGCCAACTGATCAAGTGAGTTATTCTCTCTCACTGGTAAGAAATGGGCCGATTTAGTCAACCGGTCCACTATGACCCAAATAGCATCATGCTGCCTCGGAGTCTTAGGCAAACCCATGATGAAGTCCATAGTGATCCGTTCCCATTTCCACTCCGGAATGGGCAATGAATTCAACTTCCCTACTGGAGCCTGGTGCTCCGCCTTCACTTGCTGGCACGTCATACATCTTGACACGTACTCAGCTACTTGCTTCTTCATTCCAGGCCACCAAAAATGTTGCTTCAATGTGTTATACATCTTGGTAGTACCAGGATGCATAGCATAGGCGGCCATATGAGCTTCCTCAAGGATCTCCTTCCTCAAATCATCCACATTAGGTACACATAGCCTATGTCTCAACCACAAAGTCTCATCTCTCAACTTAAACTCGGACTCCGGATTTGCCCTCACTTTATCTATAAGCTTTACTATATCGAGATCTTTGTTACATAGCTTTTCTAATTCTATCATGTAGCATTGGCCTCAACTTCAAAGTAGCAACTAGTGCCTCATCTTGCTCCAGATTCAACTCTACATTTAGAGCTCTCAAATGAATCAGATTAGGTAACCTTGATAACTGAATCTGAGCTGTACTAGCATTAGACTTCCTGCTCAAAGTATCTGCCACCACATTAGTTTTCCCTGGGTGGTACTCAATAGTACAATCATAATCTTTTAATAACTCAATCCACCTCCTTTGCCTTAAGTTTAGCTCCTTCTGACTCATCAAGTATTTCAGACTCTGATGATCAGTATATATCTAGAAAGTCTCCCCATACAAATAATGTCTCCAAATCTTTAAAGCAAAGACAACTGCAACTAGCTCTAAATCATGTACCTGATAATTGATCTCGTGAGACCTTAATTGTCTCGATGCATAGGCGATCACCTTGCCATGTTGTGTAACATCCAGTTCTCATATTAAGAGTTATGACCCGAAATTTCAGTCCATGTGAGCTCAAAGAGCAATTTAGACAATGCATTTTCTTGCTCATGCATCATGTTAGTATATATATGCACATAAATACGGAATGTTTTCACATAAAAAGGGGTACATGCATTCATTGACAACTTCTAGGTATAAATGGTATCAAATGCGTTTCTATTGAAAAAAAAGGAGTAGAAGGGGTAGAAAGAGTGATCTTGGTATGAGTTGTGATAAGGAAGATTTACAAACAAGATTTGGTAGTGATCTGGAAAATGTTCACCGAATAGGCTTCAGTCTTTTAGCCATAACGTTTTCTCTAGTAATCCAAACAAGATGATTCTTGATTTGGATTAGACTAGAGATATATGGCTACATTTGTTTTAAAGAAGACATCGAATTTCAATTCTATGTCTAAGAGTCCCAAATATTGTCATGAAGTGAGGAATTGGGTGCAGTGTTGGTGTAGGAATGAAAGTCTTATCTTCTGATTTTAGGGGAAATTTTGGGATTGATAAAGATAGATTTTGGCAAATTTTCCTTTTGGAAAGTTGTAGATATTTCTTTTATCTTTCCAACGGTATAAAGTTTGTAAAATTTGGACATCTGAGTCAAAAGTTATGCGTCTTATAAGTTGAGACGTTCTGGAGAAAAAGTCAGACGAAGTTACTGTTCACCCTATCGTCTCAGTTTGACTTTTTGCGTCTCAGTTTGACCGTCTCAGTTACTATTCATAGAAATGAGACGAAGTACTGTTCATCGTCTCAGTTTAACTTTTTGCGTCTCAGTTTGACCATCTCAGTTACTATTCATAGAAATGAGACGAAGTACTGTTCATCGTCTGTTTTTCATCGTCTACTTATCGTCTCAGTTTGACTTTTTGCGTCTCAGTTTGACCATCTCAGTTACTATTCATAGAAATGAGACAAAGTACTGTTCATCCTCTGTTTTTCATCGTCTACTTATCGTCTCAGTTACTGTTCATCGTCTCAGTTTGACTTTTTGCGTCTCAGTTTGACCGTCTCAGTTACTATATATTGTTACCTTCTAATCTATTTTCTACCCTTAAAACGTTAGAAATTGGCCTTTGAGGTCTTCATAAGAGTTTTAGCTCTTGAAATTATCTTTCCATCCATATAAAGAAATTCTGAATCCGATATCCGTAGGGAAAGTTATAGTAATTTTCCCAATCTGTATTTTCTGATGATGTCATCATCGTCTTAAAATGACATCATCATCGTCTGCTTTTGTTTTTGACCCCACAGATGAAAGATTTGGCCTTTGAGACCTTCATAAAAGTTGTAGCTCTTCATGTCCTCTTTCAAACCATTCAAATAACACCTCAATCAGACATTTCTATAGAAAGTTATAGCTGTTTCCCCGAATTAGGTTCAGTACGATTGAGGTCATAAACATGGTTGCTTCTTTTGACCATAACTTCTTCTCTAGACCTCCGCATGACTTGATTCTTGAACCATTGGATTCATACGACCTTTATTTTCATCTCCACCAAAAATAGAAGCTATCTGAAATTAATTAAGAAAGAGTAAGTGGAAAAGGTGGGACGGGTACAGTGAGTGATGTCTTAGAGGATATGAGCTGGTGTTTCCCACTGAACATATTTTAGTATTTTGATGTTTTCTGAATCAGTAGAGGTCAAAATGAGGTGATTTCTATTTCAAATGAAACTAGAGATATAGATCTACAAGTTATATGAAGGAACCGATCGACAATTTAGCCTCTAAGATGTTCAACTTCTGGAGTGAAGTTACGTGTAGTGATCAATCTTGATTTAGTTTTTGGTCCAAACGAAATATCTGACAGACTTCAGTATTTTTGAGATATTTTGAGATATAGAGCTCCGATCGATCTGATTATATCCGACTTCCATCCAGAGATTGAACACCTTAGAGACTGTATCAAGATTCAGCTCCTTCATATAATTTGTAGCCCTATTACTCTAGTTCACTACAAATCAAGAATTACCTCAATTGGAATCCTATAGACCAAGATATCATCAAATTCTCAAATACATTCAAGAAAATATCCAATTCATACTCCTTCCACCGGTACCCTTACTTTGATTCAATCAATCATTTCCAATATAATACCAAAGACCATAACTTTTTGTGGAGAGATAAATAAATGTGTTAGGAATCCAATGCTTCAAAAATCAGGTCATTTGGAGGTCTAGAGAAAAAGTTATGACCAAAAAAGTACAATCTGTTGTTTTTGTTTTTCTGCGTCTGCGTCTCAGTTTCTGCGTCTCCGTCTCAGTCTCTGCATCTCCGTCTCAGTCTCTGCGTCTCCATCTCAGTCTTTGCGTCTGCGTCTCAGTCTCTGCGTCTCCGTCTCAGTCTCTGCATCTGCGTCTCAGTTTCTGCGTCTCCGTCTCAGTCTTTGCGTCTGCATCTCAGTTTTTGCGTCTTCGTCTCAATCTTTGCATCTTCGTCTCAGTTTTTGCGTCTCCATCTCAGTCTTTGCGTCTGCGTCTCAGTTTTTGCGTCTCCGTCTCAGTCTCTACGTTTGCGTCTCAGTTTCTGCGTCTCCATCTCAGTCTCTGCGTCTGCGTCTCAGTTTCTGCATCTCCGTCTCGATCTACTGCTCTGCGTCTCGGTTCTGCGTCTCGTCTCGATCTCGCATCTGCGTCTCGGTTTACGTATGCACGTATCCACTTAAAAAGATCATAACTTTTGACTTCGATATCCAAATTTTACCAACTTTATACCTTTGGAAAGCTAAAAGAAAGATCTACAACTTTACATAAGGAAATTTTGCCAGAATCTATCTAAATCAAGTCCAAATTTCCTCCCGAAGTTGGAACACGAATTTTCGCTCAACTCTCAACATCCTGCACCCAATTCTCAACTTCGTGACAACTTTTGAGACTCTTAGAGACATAACTGAAATTCAATGTCTTCATACGAATTGTAGCCATATATTCCTAGTTTACTCCGAATCAAGAATCATCTTATTTAAACAACCACAGAAAATGTTATGGCCAAAATACTGAAACATGCTCAGTGAGAAATTTTCCAGACTTTCTAACTTTCAACACTTTACGTCACCAAACACCAAAAGTTTTCTCAAAAACTAATTTAACACTAGAACTGAATTTATTTCTCCCCAACTAACCAGTATTTAAGAACAAACACATGAAGTACATTTTTCATGCAGATGACAGTAATCTATCAACTTTATTTCACAAACTCCCAACAGTGAGGGATTTCTCTAACACTTACCTGCTGAAATCTCCAATTCAAGCCCTAAACTCCACACGTTTTCGTACTTCACTGAGTGAAATGATCAGCTTCTGGTTTTTCCTTAGAACAGATGACACACATGACAAAATAAGGTTGGTGAAAGAAAGGAAGAACACAAGAGTCCCTTAGAAGATATTTTGCTGGAAAATTTTGTGTTTCGAAGAGAGAAGTTTTAAAAAGATGAGAATAAAGAAGGGACTTGGACAAGACTTAACCTGCCAACTCTCAAGGAATAGTGACCTACTTCTAGCTAGAGTTCAAGGTCTAAGTGACACATGTCACTTTCTAAATGATTAAACCCTAACTTAGTTTCTTTGGAAACTAACTCCATTTAGTTCCCCTCTTTCCAATACAACAATCATCTTTACAACCCAACTATCTCCAAATCTTTATTTAATTTATTTCTTGTTCCCTACTATAAATATATCTCTCTCAATACTCCATAACTTCACCAACATATACAAATACAATAATTCCACTAAAATTCAAAACATCAAGATCTCACTAACCCATAAAATTTTCAATAATAATAACATTCAAGATTCTCAAATCATTCCAATTATACTCGGAATTATTCATGAATGCATGTACAAGTATTTTCATGTGCAACAGTCAAGTCTAAGTATGTAGCAAGTTATGCATGAACATGTAGAATACATTCCTAACTCTCATTAGTCACTCACATTTACCATCCTACCCCTTTCCACTAGCAATGGGATGTTACAGAGGAGGAAGAGGAGGTCGGGCCACGTCTTAAGAGGAAGAAGACTGCTCGGGTTGTCGACCTACCGATCCGCCCATCGGATCAAGGCAGGAGAGAGAAGGGGAAAGAAAGTAAGGGGAAAGGGCGAGCGGCGAGCGCCGACAAGTGGGAGCCAGTGATCAGTTTGGCTAAAACTGCATCGATTGGGGACCTCGATGTGTCCCTTCACAATGCTGAGAGGATCGTTCCCCCTGTAGATGAGAAACTCATGGACTCGTTGAGCAATCTGGAGCTAGGGCCCCGTCCCATCTGTAGCTGTGTAAGAAGTCTGGTGATGTCCTTCACGATGCACCAACGTATGGAACAGCTCGATGGGATCAATCAATCGCAGGACCGGGAAGTCCACGATCTCCTCGAGCAGGTGAAAACTTTAAGGGGCTAGCTTTCAGAGGATAAGGAAGAGAGAGACGTCTGCTAGGCTCAACTCTCTTCGTTGGAGGAGGAGAAGAAATATTGGGAGGAGGCGATGAATGTTCTGAAAGCTCAACTTGCCACGGGGGAGGAGGAGAGGAACCGGTTGATGGTGCCGCAGGACCAGCTAGCCAAGGAGTGTGAGGGCTTGAAGAAGGTGGTGGAGGTTGAGCAGGAGCATGGTAAGAGATTCCTCTAGGATTGTCATGAAGCGGTGGAGGGTAAACATAGGAAGGAGGATATATTGAGAGAGTTGCGATGCTCCATCAAAAAGTAGAGGGTTGAGGTGATCAAGCGGTGGAAAAGGCGGTTCCTACATGGGGAGTGCTTAGAGTTCACTTGCGACTTAACCCTTTCGGTCCTGAAGAGGTGCCATGACGTTCACGTTCCTGACGGGTCGAAGTGTCCTTCATTTGAGGATTATGCCGAGCCGATGCTTCATACTGCTCTCGGCCTTTCTTTGGAGGAAATGAGGGAGAGGGCCGAGGGAGAGTGGAGCTTAGTTCGGGATGAGGAGCTAGACCTTAGCTCAGAAGAGGAAGAGGATGTCTCTCCGTTGTCCTCTCCTCCCGATCCGGCTGCTGGCCCTTCCTCTGCCGACCCGGGTGAACCTGTTACTGGCCCTTCCTCTCCTCCAGAATGATTAAAATGATTGTTTCCCCTTGTAAGGCTCATCTGGTCGGGCTTGTCACCAGAGCTTTAATTCAAAGAAATAGAAACTCGTTTTTCATTACCTCTTTTATGTTAAAGATTAGACGATCCTGTCGAATAGCAAGTCGCGAATGAGTGCAGTCGATGTGCGTCGATCGGGTGAATTAGGCCGAGTTGTGTCGATCAATGTCGAGCCCGAGCGATGGTTCCAAGGATCTTGTCTTGGCAGCCTGGTCGAGCTATATCGATCGATGTCAAGGCCGAGCTGTGATTCCAAGGATCTTGTCTTGGTAACCTGGGCGAGCGACGGTCGAGGCTGAGCTGTGGTTCCAAGGATCTTGTCTTGGCAACCTGGCCGAGCGACGGTCGAGGCCGAGTTATAAGGATCTTGTCTTCGCAACCTGGCCTAGCGAAGGTCGAGGCCGAGCTGTGGTTCCAAGGATCTTGTCTTGGCAACCTGGCCGAGCAACGGTCGAGGCAGACCTGTGGTTCCAAGGATCTTGTCTTGGCAACCTGGTCGAGCGAAGGTCGAGGCCGAGGCCGAGCTATGGTTCTAAGGATCTTATCTTGACAACCTGGCGGAGCGAAGGTCGAGGCCGAGCTGTAGATCCAAGGATCTTGTCTTGGCAACCTGGCCGAGCGACGGTCGAGGTCGAGCTGTGGTTCCAAGGATCTTGTCTTGGCAACCTTGCCGAGCGACGGTCGAGGCCGAGCTGTGGTTTCAAGGATCTTGTCTTGGCAACCTGGCCGAGCGATGGTCATGGCGATCAGTTGGTGGAATTTTCCCCCTTTGCCAAATTTAGTGAAAGGTCTTGCCAAGAAATTTGAAATCCCTTTATTGATGATGACAAGGGCGCGGGCCGTTATCCCACAGGTTGTGTAAAATAAACAATAATAAACAAAGATTAACTAAAATAAAGCTTATCTACTGGTAGGAAGCCTTCAGGTTTTGAGAGTTCCAGGGGCCTTTTTTTAATCTGGGTTTTTTCCTATTACGATGGAAGTCTGTGGTGGACTATGCGTCTAATTGTCGCGGACATTCGGTGTTGCCGATCGACTTTTCCATTTGATATCAGACGAACTGGAAACTGAGACGAAGTAGTTACCATATTATGCAATCTAATATTACAATTCTTGTAAATACAATCCTGGTGAGCGCATTTACAATCTTCCTATTGTCTGCACTACGCCTTCTTTATATCAGCCATCCTTTTTTAGTTTTTATCGTCTTACTTTTATCTTCTTACTTTCACTCCGTCTTACTTTTATATCGTCTCACTTTCACTTCGTCTTTACTTTTAAAAATAACACGAAGCGATATGTCAGAAGAACTGGAAACCGAGACGAAGCAGTTACCATATTATGTCATCTAATATTACAATTCGTCAAGATACAAAGGCATTTACAATATTCCTATTGGATCACAAGTACCCGCTATATGGACTGAGACTGACTATGAACAACATGATAAATGTTGGGTCCACGGGTTCGGATTACGGGCAAGCCCCACCCATGCGACCTAGGCACCTAGGCATTGGCCTAGCGTACCCCATTATCTAGTATTTTCCTCTTTGGTCATGGGTGAGCCACGACTCGAGCCCATGACCTCAAGGTTTTGCTGCACCCTGTGCACGCCTCCACTACCACGACATTTCTAGAAACAAAAATAAGAAGAAAAAGAGAGAAGAAAGGAGAGAATGAAGAGAGGATGCATCGGTGGTGATGGGGGAAGGTAAGTTCTCGAATTTTTAAGGCTTCTACCATGAGTTTTGCATGGATTTCAAGGGGAAAGGGAAGAAAGAAGATGAAGTTACCATTGGAGCTTAAGAAATTTGAAAATCTAGAGAGAGAAAGAGGTAAGAGTAATTTCAATCTTTGAGTTTTTTCTTAAACTTTGGTTTAGAATCATGGAAAATGATATGGGTATGTGATTTATGAAGTCAATTGTGATGATTATGCCTTAAGTGAGATTTAATTTTGGTTAATTGAGTGATTAGGATTATGTCAAATTTTGAAATTGGGGGTTTTTGAAATTGATGCTTTAGATGGCTTGAATTAGTGATGAATTTGAGATATCCTAAGTTAATTTTGATGTTTATGCTTTAGATGAAGTTTAATTTAAAAAATTGTAAATTAGGGGTTTAGGCTTAATTTGAAATTTGGGAATTTTGTGAATTAATGGTGTAGAATCATCAATACTAGTATGAATTGGTGAAATATGAAATCAATTTTGAGAAAATTGTGATTTATGATATAGAATTTGGGTAAATTGGTTTAGGCCAATTTTGAAAATCCAAATTGGAGATTGAAATAGCTTGAATATGTGAGGAATTGATGTTTCCTAAGCTCAATTTGAATAATTAAGTTAAATATGATATTGAATTTGAGTGGATTGGTTTAGGTGCATTTTGGAATTTGGGGATTTTGAAGGATTTTGGAAATTCATGATTTAGATAGCTTGATTTTATGTGGAATTAGTGTTTTCTAAGTTTAAATTGATGAATTATGACATTTATGAAGTTGAATTTGGATTAATTTGGTTTAGGAAATTTTAATGTGGAAGAAAGAAGGAGGCACAGGGAGCGATTGAGGCCAAAGCAAGTTGTTAGCATGGATATGAGGTGGGTAGTATATTTATTTATTGAATTGTAAGCTAAGAATGTGATTTTGAAAATTAAAGAAAGCAAAATTTGATTTTGATAAATTGTTGTTGATAAAATGGGTTGAAAAAGGTTGTAAATGTTTGATATTATGATTTCATAGGGTTAAAATGAGTTTTAGAAAATGCAAGATTTATGAAATTCATGGTTTTCAAATTATTTGATTTATGATTTAAATGATTTAAAGAATTAGTGCATATATTGTGATGAATTTGATGAATATGTGATTTAAGTGATGATGTGAATTGCATTAGATTTGTTATGTGAATTCATGTGGATACGTGCCTGTGTCATTTATGACACAATATGATGATATGATTTGAAAAATATGAAAAATCAAGATTTTTGAAAAGTGCCTTGAGCAATCTGAATTTCCGTTTTAAACTTATGTGTTATGTGGGTTTGGTCAGTCCTTTTGTGAGTCGATTACCTTTGTCTCTACTTGTTTAAGCCTTCGCTCATTTTGCCCAAAGAGGCAATGGAGTTCGATCATGGACTCCCTTCACGGTACGCATATGACCGCTTCTGCGGAAATGTGTAGTACGTCGTCTGTTATGAACCAAACCAAACCATTTAATGTGTTATTGTGATTTGTGTTGGATGCCGCGGTATAACCCGCAAACACACGCCGCAGTATAACCTGCAAATACCTACGGGTGAGGTGTGGGGTCCAACATCAAACCATTCTGTTATGTTATGTGGTTTTTGATTTTGTTAATGTGCTATGTGATGCATTCATGTTTGAAATTGTGCATGATTTGTGAAAAAGTTTGAGAACTTGAGAAATGAGAAAGTGAATTTTCAATCATGAAATTTCGGAAACTGTTTATGAATGTTTCGAAACAAATTAAGATTTTGAGAAAAATCTTAGAAAATGTTGATGAAGGTTTATAAATGTTTTGAAAAGTTTGAAAATGAGTTTTTGGATAAATTTCCGAATGGGAAATGTTTGAAAATTTTGAAAAGATAATTTTCGCTTATGTTTCAATTTATAAATATATTATCCACGAGCTTCTGTCACCCCTTTCATCCCCATCTCCGTGTTTCGTGCGTGAGATCGGATGAAAGAGTATCAAACGTTTGATTTGATTTTGTATTATTTGGATTTTGTGCAAATTGAGATTTTGGTACTAAGATTGAATATGGCGAATTGCCATGTATGTATATGATTTATGAAGTTTGTATGAAATTGTGTATATTAGGTTGATGTAAAAGAATGAAGAGGTCGATGTACTGATTTTGAATTCGTGATTGTAAATGATTTTGGAAATTGTATATGAAATTGTGTATGATTTTGGGAAAATATATTGTTAATTGATATGGAATTTGATTGAAGTGTTTAGATCTAAGATTGCGTTTGTTTGCTAGTGTTTGGATTCGGACGGAGAGTCCGATGATTCGGATTTTGTGATATTAGAAGTGTATTTTGCCTTTGCAGAATTTTTGGGATAGGATAAATGCAAGATTATCTTTGCTTAATTTTTGCTATAAAATAAATTGAAAAAGAAGAAAATAAAATTTAGATGTATGAAAGATGGATTTATGAGATTGGTATTAATGTTAAGAAGTTTATTATGATTTGAGTGCGATTTGGGATTTGTATGAGTATCCAAGCATATGATGATTTTGTATGTAATGAAATAAAGTGATTAAGAATGAAAAGACAAGGAATAAGAAAAAAAAATTATACCGAGTTTGGATAGTCTAGGTTCCCAACGCGAATGTGGTTCTGTGTTCTTGATTGTTCTCGGATGTCGGCTCCGTTTGTTAAGTATCGATTGTTTCCGATTCGAGATTTCGATGCGAAATTTCCGTTTCCATTCGCTTTCGTTTTCTTCGTTCTTCATTTTTGGTTGGGATCCGGTTCCCGGATCGGGTCCCAACATAGATGGTATCAGAGCCCAGTATTATGATCATACTTGGGCGGAAGTGTTTGTTCAGAGTTTTAATGAATAGGATTGCATTAGTGAGAGAGTGATAAAGATGGAAATGGTATTTCATGCATGATGTGAAGAACCTAGTGGATTGTTTGATTAAGGTGATGAGTGATGATTAATTAGAAGAAAGTGTTAAGAGAAATTGAGAGGAGAATTTCATGATGAAATGGGAAGAATTGATTTTAGTTATACATGTGTGAGTTGAATTAAGAAATACTTGAAGGATAGGATTAACTGATATGAAGGATTTTAGAAATGTGTTAATGAAATTGAGATTAGAATTTTAATGAATTTGGATGAATTATTTTCTAATATGCATATGTGAGATGCAATTAAGGGATACTTGAAAGATGAGACAACTTGAATTTATATCTATATATGTAAGGAATATTGAATTGTGGATATAGTGATGTGATATGATAGTGAATGTGGTGTACTTGATATAAGAAGTAAGTTAAGAATGTGTATGATGAGGAAATTAGATAAGAAAAGTGACTATGATCTTTTGGAAAGAAATCAGCTAAGAGAATGTGTTACTTGATGATTTACTACGTATGAATTTTGAGGACGAAATTCTTTTAAGAGAGGGAGAAATGTTAGACCCCGAACTTTTGATGAAAATTAGAAATATTAAAATGAATTTAAGTAAGAAAGAAATTGTTGAGAAAATTATGAATTTAAGGAAATTTGATGAAAAAAAAATTTATGAGAAAAGAATTGTTTAATTTTGAGGACATTGATATTTGAGTGAACTTATATGGATTATGAGAAGAAAGTGCATGAGTTGATTGAAATGAAGTTAAATAGCAAGAATTAAAAAGAAAAAGTGTGAAATTTTGAAGAATTTAGAAAGTTTGACTTTTGGAGATAAAATGTTTGACTTGAGAGTTGACTTTTTGATTTTGGGAGAATTTGAGAAAATGATCTTCTAGAAACTTGTAGTTTATGTCAAGAGCTTTTTGTAACCATAAAGTTTGATATTTTTCGATATAGGAAGTGAGAGTTATGATCAGTCAAAGTTCTCTTAAAGTTTGACTTTTTGAGGAAAAAGTTGACTTTTTTATTTAGGCAAAATTCGAGAAAATAATCAACATGAAACTTGTAGCCTCTGTCGAGAGCTTTTCGTGGACATAAAGTTTGCTATTTTTTGATGTCGGGATTGGGAGATATGATTTTCCGAAGATACGCTTTGTTTTGAAAATGCTATTAAGTATAGATTTGTGTGTTCTAGGTTTCGAGGCCACTCGTCGTGTATATTTAGTTTGAATTGGAGTAAGTAGTCTTCATGAAAGTTTTAGATGATATTTTTATCTTTCCATTGATATAAAGTTTGCAATTTTTCAATATCGGGGCTAGGAGTTATGAGCGATTAAAAATTGGAAGTCGTTTAGGAAAAGCTGTTTTGGACAGAATCTTTGATTGAGTTTTTGACCCCTTTCAAGACCTAATTTGATTTTGAGTACTTCAAGGAAGTTGTATAGCTTCCTTTGATATTTTTATTGACACCAAATTTGTCAAATTCCGAGTTCGGGATCAAGAGTTGTGATTTTTGAAAAATTCGTTCGGTTTGCTTTGCTTTTGATCCGACTTTTGTAATCTTTTGCTTATAATTCCTTCGTCCGACATCTGATTGACTTGATTCTCGAAGCGTTGGATTCCTAAGACAATTAATTTCATTTTATTGAATAATTATGATTTTTAGGAGATTAAATGGAAAGATATTGATTGAACCAAAGTAGGAGATTTGGTTATAGGTTATAAGTTGGATAATTTTCTGAACATAGTTCGGTATTTTGCGAAATTCGGGAGCTGTACAACTCCGATTGAGTTGATTCTTGAGGCCAAATAAAATTAAGATATAGGGCTACAACTCTTGTGAAGGGATCGAAATTTAATTTCATCCCTAAGATTGTTAATTTCTGGACTAAAGTTATGTTAATGTTCAGTCTCGGATTTTGTGAAGGTCTGATAGTATTTCGGCTATAACTTCTTCGTTTTAGATCCGAATTAAGCGCCGTTGGTGGCATTGGATTCGTATGATCTAGAGAAACAATTTTCAAGAAGAAAGTTTATCCAAATTATTTCGTTTAGCTGATCAAATTCTGGACGCGAAATGACAGTTTTTTTAGACACATTGAAGGGTATTTTTGGAAATAGGCTAAAAAGAAGGGGCATAAGAGTCTTTAGCCTATCATTTTAATGACATGGCATAGCTTAAAAGAAGGGCTGTCATTTTTTTAAGCAACCCACAACATTTCTAGAAACAAAAACAAGAAGAAAAAGAGAGAAGAAAGGAGAGAATGAAGAGAGGATGCATCGGTGGTGATGGGGGAAGGTAAGTTCTCGAATTTTTAAGGCTTCTACCATGAGTTTTGCATGGATTTCAAGGGGAAAGGGAAGAAAGAAGATGAAGTTACCATTGGAGCTTAGGAAATTTGAAAATCTAGAGAGAGAAAGAGGTAAGAGTAATTTCAATCTTTGAGTTTTTTCTTAAACTTTGGTTTAGAATCATGGAAAATGATATGGGTATGTGATTTATGAAGTCAATTGTGATGATTATGCCTTAAGTGAGATTTAATTTTGGTTAATTGAGTGATTAGGATTATGTCAAATTTTGAAATTGGGGGTTTTTGAAATTGATGCTTTAGATGGCTTGAATTAGTGATGAATTTGAGATATCCTAAGTTAATTTTGATGTTTATGCTTTAGATGAAGTTTAATTTGAAAAATTGTAAATTGGGGGTTTAGGCTTAATTTGAAATTTGGGGATTTTGTGAATTAATGGTGTAGAATCATCAATACTAGTATGAATTGGTGAAATATAAAATCAATTTTGAGAAAATTGTGATTTATGATATGGAATTTGTGTAAATTGGTTTAGGCCAATTTTAAAAATTGGGGATTTTCAAAATTGGAGATTGAAATAGCTTGAATATGTGAGGAATTGATGTTTCCTAAGCTCAATTTGAGTAATTAAGTTAAATATGATATTGAATTTGAGTAGATTGGTTTAGGTGCATTTTGGAATTTGGGAATTTTGAAGGATTTTGGAAATTCATGATTTAGATAGCTTGATTTTATGTGGAATTAGTGTTTTCTAAGTTTAAATTGATGAATTATGACGTTTATGAAGTTGAATTTGGATTAATTTGGTTTAGGAAATTTTAATGTGGAAGAAAGAAGGAGGCTTGGGAGCAATTGAGGCCTGAAAGCAAGTTGTTAGCATGGATATGAGGTGGGTAGTATATTTATTTATTGAATTGTAAGCTAAGAATGTGATTTTGAAAATTAAAGAAAGCAAAATTTGATTTTGATAAATTATTGTTGATAAAATGGGTTGAAAAGGTTGTAAATGTTTGATATTATGATTTCAAAGGGTTAAAATGAGTTTTAGAAAAAGCAAGATTTATGAAATTCATGGTTTTCAAATTATTTGATTTATGATTTAAATGATTTAAAGAATTAGTGCATATATTGTAATGAATTTAATGAATATGTGATTTAAGTGATGATGTGAATTGCATTAGATTTGTTATGTGAATTCATGTGGATACGTGCCTGTGTCATTTATGACACAATATGATGATATAATTTGAAAAATGTGAAAAATCAAGATTTTTAAAAAGTGCCTTCGGGCAATCTGAATTTCGTTTTAACTTATGTGTTATGTGGGTTTGGTCAGGTCCTTTTGTGAGTCAAGACACCGTCTCTACTTGTTTAAGCCTTCGCCATTTTGCCATGAAGAGGCAATGGAGTTAGATCACGGACTCCTTCACATTACATACGATCGCTATGCGAAAATGTGCGATCACGTCTGTTATGGACCAAACCAAACCATTTAATGTGTTATTGTGATTTGTGTTGGATGTCGCGGTATAACCCGCAAACACACGCCGCAGTATAACCTGCAAACACCTACGGGTGGGGTATGGGGTCCAACATCAAACCATTCTATTATGTTATGTGGTTTTTGATTTTGTTAATGTGCTATGTGATGCATTCATGTTTGAAATTGTGCATGATTTGTGAAAAAGTTTGAGAACTTGAGAAATGAGAAAGTGAATTTTCAATCATGAAATTTCGGAAACTGTTTATGAATGTTTCGAAACAAATGAAGATTTTGAGAAAAATCTTAGAAAATGTTGATGAAGGTTTATAAATATTTTGAAAATGAGTTTTTGGATAAATTTTCGAATGGGAAATGTTTGAAAATTTTGAAAAGATAATTTTCGCTTATGTTTCAATTTATAAATATATTATCCACGAGCTTCCAAGCTCACCCCCCTTTCATCCCCATCTCCAGGTTTCGTGCAGGAGATCAGATGAAAGAGTATCAAGACGTTGGATTCGATTTTGTATTATTTGGATTTTTGTGCAAATTGAGATTTTGGTATTAAGATTGAATATGGCGAATTGCCATGTATGTATATGATTTATGAAGTTTGTATGAAATTGTGTATATTAGGTTGATGTAAAAGAATGAAGAGGTCGATGTACGGATTTTGAATTCCGTGATTGTAAAAGATTTTGGAAATTGTATATGAAATTGTGTATGATTTTGGGAAAATATATTGTTAATTGATATGGGAATTTGATTGAAGTGTTTAGATCTAAGATTGCGTTTGTTCTTTGGTGTTTGGATTAGGACGGGAGAGTCAGATGATTAAATTTTGTGATATTAGAAGTGTATTTTGCCTTTGCAGAATTTTGGGATAGGATAAATCGCAAGTTATCTTTGCCAAATTTTAGTTATAAAATAAATTGAAAAGAAGAAAATAAAATTTAGATGTATGAAAGATGGATTTATGAGATTGGTATTAATGTTAAGAAGTTTATTATGATTTGAGTGCGATTTGGGATTTGTATGAGTATCCAAGCATATGATGATTTTGTATGTAATGAAATGAAGTGATTAAGAATGAAAAGACAAGGAATAAGAAAAAAAAATTATACCGGGTTTGGATAGTCTAGGTTCCCAACGCGAATGTAGTTCTGTGTTCTTGATTGTTCTCGGATGTCGGCTCCGTTTGTTAAGTATCGATTGTTTCCGATTCGAGATTTCGATGCGAAATTTCCGTTTCCATTCGCTTTCGTTTTCTTCGTTCTTTATTTTCGGTTGGGATTCGGTTCTCGGATCGGGTCCCTACACTAGGTGCCTGGGTCGCATGGGTGGGATTTGCCCGTAATCCGAACCCGTGGACCCAACATTAAAAGGTGCCTTTTAATGTTGGGTCCACGAGTTGGACACGGCAAGTCTCACCCACGCGACTGTACAAACCTAGCATTAGCGTCTCCATTATCGATATTATCCAAGATCTTTGGTCGCCGGGTGCGACTTCGAACCCACGGCCTCCGCCGCCATTTCTTCTAGCCTATTCTGTCCCACTAAAAAACGTCGACGTTTCGTTTTATTTAAACTAACGTCTGCTTCACAGCTAATCTTAAGCCGAGCCCATCTTCGTTTGATTTTGCTTCCCGCGTCCGTTCTTGCCTTCCCTTTAATGACTCTCCCAGGTTTCGCAAGCAGGTTAGTTGCTGTCTCCTTTTACTTCTTTTGACTTCTCGACTTCTCGGCAACTACATCGTCGATTTCAATTTTGTAGCTGAATTCAGGAAGAGTTCGTGGGTTTTAGAGACCTACTTAAACGACCCAAGCACGCACACTCTGTCCCTTCTGTCTTCTTCTTCTTTCTCTAAATCTCGCTTCTTTAATCCAGACAAGACCAAATTTCGCTTCTAAATCTCTCCCAGGTTTCGCAAGCCCCACTCTTATCTATCTGGTCTTTTATTAAAGTTTCCGTTTTCATCCTAGTCTCTCCTACTCCTGGATGGCTGGCTTTTCCGTCCAAACCTCTAAACTTGCTCCGTCTTAACTGCCCCTTGCTTGAAATCTTTTTGTTTCTTCTTTTATCTGCTAAACCACCCACTTTTCCATTTTCCTTTCCTCGTCCTTACAAAAATAACAAGAAAGGAGGCAACTTTGCTTATCCAAACACTGTGTTGGTTATGGTTATGTTCCTATTTCAGATTTGTATGTGAAGCTTCTGTCTTCAGGGGTAAACAGGAGTTTTGCTTTGTTGTTGTTTCAGACACGTTTCTTAGATCAGCTCTTGTCCTGTCTTTTTATTAGCACATCTCGTTCCAAATCCTTTTGCGTCCTCTGTTATGTGTAAGGTTTTATTTGCTTCAGCACTAAAAGATTTTCCTTTACTAGCATAGCCTAACCACATCTGTTTTGGGCATCAACCCAAGTTCTGCCACACAGGGCTGCAACTATAGCCAACTTTATTCTGCAGAAGCTGGTTGGTAGATTTGAAGTAGATAGAAATGGATTTGTTGTCCAGGGTTATTGGATTACTTGGATTACTGTCCATGGTGAGTGTAGTGAGTGGGATAGGGGCCAACTGGGGCACACAAACTACCCATCCTCTGCCTCCAGAAACCATTGTTAAGCTGCTGAGGGAAAATGGGATCCAAAAGGTTAAGCTTTTTGACGTAGACTACGGAACGCTAAATGCTCTTGCCAAGTCTGGTATTGAGGTTATGGTTGGCATCCCAAATGACATGCTCTCCTCTCTGGCTAACAGCGTCAAGGCTTCTGAGAGATGGGTTTCTAAAAATGTTTCCACGCATATAACCTCCAACAATGTTAATATCAGGTGAGCTTGGAACTTCTTATTATTTTTTCGAAATATAGCACATGGTTGCTTCTGCGATTAATTGTTCATTGAAGCTCTTTTGAATCATTTTCTTTGCTAATAGCTATAGTTTCTGTAAATAGTTGTGTTAAGAGGGTCGTTTCTAGGAAGATGAGGTTATGACATGGTGCTGGTCCTGCTGGAATCTTAAGACTCCGTAACCAACCTTGCTTACTTTGATGATGAACAGTAGGTCTAACTGCAAGGGTTTCTATGTGACTGGCTTTCAAATTCTTTTTATTCTTCTTTGTTTTATTACTGGAACAGAACCTTTTCCGAGATTCTTTATCAGCTTCTTTCTTCAAAATTTACTTGTAATTTCGTTGAAACCTTTTTGTTAAATGGATGAATGCTCTGTATGTGTGTATTACCCCACGTAAAGTGTTCCAGATTGACCAAGGAATGCCTTCCGCAAAGCATTTTCAATTAGAATTGGAATTAACCAGATGGCTTGTACAAATCATCACGACACTGGATTGTTTTATAGTACTCTCTTTATTTTTTTATGCCTACACTTGTTAATAATACTCATTTTCTCACCATCTTTATGGACTATCAATCGTTTTTTGGGTTCATATTATCAATGATATGGTGATTTATGAGTTTAGTTGAGGGCCACCATCCTGAAAATTCCGTGTCCTGCCACAGAACCAAATCCTTGATGATTAGAAGATATATTGTTGAAAAAATTCTCTTGCTTTTTCATTGGAAGTGCGTGATGTATGTAGGATATGCAATTTGGTAACTCTTATGAACTGCATCATTTGGACATCGTGTAGTAGTTGGTGCATGTTGACTTATCAACTGATGTTTGTGCAGATATGTGGCAGTTGGGAATGAACCTTTCTTAGAAACGTACAATGGAAGCTACTTGAGAACAACATACCCTGCTCTGCAGAATATCCAATCTGCCCTGATAAAAGCCGGGCTTAGTAACCAAGTAAAAGTGACGGTTTCACATAATGCTGATGTGTATGAAAGCTCAACTGGACTCCCATCTGGTGGTGACTTTCGAACTGATATCCACGATCTCATGCTGACTATTGTCATCCACTCTCTGTAAATATACACGCCTGACAGATACATAGATGTTTTAAAGCCCGTCATTTGTTATATTTGACACGTCTTGCACATAATGTTTTAAAGCCCGTCCTTTATTAATTTGATTCGTCTTGCAGTATATCCAATATTAACTTTCGGTTTCCACCTTGCTGCTGCTGTAGCTATTAGTAGGTGTTATTAATAAGAGCCAATTTAGAAACTTTTGAAACAATTAGAAAATGATATGATTTGCACAGCTATGATGCAATTTAGAGTTTTGGAATCATCCAAAATTTGCTTGCCCCTACTCCTCTCTGTCCCAGACCCATTTCAACTTCTCAGTTGCTTCACAATTTATTGGCCTTTATGACTTGTCTAACTTCTTCCCTGCTTATTTTCTGATTCATTTTGCTTTTTCTTTAAATATTTTCAGTGAATTTTATCATACAGAAATTGTGAAACTGAATTATGAAAGAACCCCACTGAGTTTAGGTAGCAGAAAGGGAAAAATTGTATTTGACAGTGGCAGTTCCTACACATACCTCCCAAAAGAAACATACACACAGTTGATTGCTTATGTAAGTACCATTCACTCACAACCAAACTGAATTAGTATGTGGTGGAGTTATATAAAGGGAATGAATAATCTGATCAGAAAGCACTGGTGTAGGTTGAACAAGTTTCTGAAGCTGGGCTATACCAAGATACATCTGACGAAACATTACCAATCTGTTGGCGAGGCGGGTTTCCGATAAGGTATGGCAGAAAATCAAAGATGGTGAATTCCATCCTCCTTGAATTATGGTTGATGAAGGTCTTTTCAGTTGCAGAATATTTATCAAACATTTTTATTCCATGCCATATGTGGATTGACCGCTTCAAATTGAGGTGATTAAGTACACCAGTAATATTTATCAAACATTTTTATTCCCCCAGAGGGTTATCTGGTCATTAGTGTAAGGCTTCTGAACTGTTTTTCCTTTTTTGATTTTTATAAGATACCTGGTAGGATCATTGTCTGACAATATACTGCAGAAGAAGGGAAATGTATGCTTAGGAATACTTGATGGAAGCAGAGTACATGATGGATCTACGATTATACTTGGAGGTACACTTTCTGGGATATTGAACCTGAAAACTGTTTTGTTATGCAAAACCATATCCCTAAACAAAAATCTTTTAGTTAAAATTCCAGTCTCAGTTTTCATTGAGCAAACTATCACTACCATACAAAACAATTGTAATGACGGGCTTCCAATTTATGTTGGAGATGACAAGACAGATGAAGATGCTTTCAAGGGAAGAGCATATTTTTGTTTGTTGGAATAAGTTGTGTGTATTATGGTGTTACATGTTTATCTAATTGATTAACTGTGTGTCTGCTCAGTAGGTTATAACAAAGAGGAAATGTGGTTATGGCTTCTTAGTAGCATCTGCGCCTAAGGAAAGTAATGCAAATTACTCCCTCAGGGACCCATCAGAGGTACATACGTTCTCTTTTAGATGAAGCTCATGTTCAATGAAGTACTTGGTGTTGGTTTTTCAACTTGAAAAGTTTTAGTTAGTATGTATTTACGTTACTAGAAAGGGAACTATAGGTCTCATAGCACTCAATACCACATATGAAAATACACCATTTCAAGGTGGAAAGGTTGGGTCTATTACTACAGTATGAATAACTATAGTTACTGGGATATTGATGTTGTTTTTTTAAGGATGGGCCTATTATTGCAATATATGTAACTATACTTATTGGGATGTAGATGAAGATGCTTTGAGGGCAATGTCTACCTAATTCATGACATGAAGTACATATTATGACAGAGGGCTTGGAATGACCTCTAAATCAAATATGGAAGGCAGTACAAAAGGTAATGAACACTCCAAATCAAATATAGATGGCAATGAATGAAATTACACAAAGGGAAGTTCAATGATTGCTATGATTTTTGTTATATCAATTTCCACCTTTTTAGTGCTATTGTACTATTTCATGCCAAGTTGGTCTATCTGGATTTTGATTGTGCTCTTCTGCAATTGTGGTGTTAAGGTATTGAGTTCTCTACTTTCTCATACTTATTAATATATGCTTCTAGGAAACTCATATGCACATGTGATAGCTGTTTGTCAGAACCATTTTAATTGTTGGAAATCATTGTTGTACTTATCTATCCTAAGTAGATAAGTACTTGCATTGTTGCCTTTTCCATTCATGGTATATCATACTTATTAATATATGCTTATGGGAAACTCATACTTGCATTGAATGTCGTTTCTTAGCATAACGTTTTACATACTAAGACATCTCTAAATCACAGTCGAGATTTTGACTAAAGAGAAAATGTCATTTCTTAGCATACAATGGCAGGAAATGGAGAAATTGCCAAGAGAAGAAAATTGATATGCCTCTTATTGGAGAACGTTCAGTACTCTCCATTGTAACTTTGTGCGGTCTTGTGTATGTCATTTTTTGGGTTGTTCATCGGCATGCATCATATTCATGGATTGGGCAAAGTTGGCTCTAAACAAATTCGAGAATCAGGCTACAACTGCAACAATAACTCCTACAGTCTAGAAGCAACGGTGCTGAGTCACAATGAGAGACCTGAAGCTAGTAGCATTACTGAGAAAAATGATTGAATAAGTAAATCTGTATAATGTGGAAAGTTCTCAGCAATCATGCAGAGTTGCATTAAATAGTCAATGTAATTTTTTACGCTTTCCACATTGTACAGAGGTCATTTTTCCAGATGCAATTGGTTCAACTTCTTGCTTTTCTTTGCTCTCTTTGGTGCATATTGAAGGAAAGCTACAGTTAAGGCCAATACTTGTATTATAATTGTTTAGCTTATGATCTTTTATGACAATTATAATTGTAGATTATGATTTATTCTGAAAGTTGACTAGTGTTGATTTGTTTTCAAGAATGTTACTTTCAAGATTGTAACCTATGAATATACATTTATATAAAAGCTGTGTTTTTTTTTGTCCATTCCACCATGACTTTCTCACAGCTTCATTTAAATTGTGGCTTCATTTACATTTTTACTTCTGCTAATATTTTCCTCCATAATGTCATCCCTAAAAAAAAAGTTCAATACCATTATAAGAAGTTCCATGACAACTTCACGAATTAAACATTTTGCATTTTAGCACATCTTTTAACATAAGGATTTGTCATTTATAAACAATACATAATCAACAAAATATATAAAAACTACATAATAATAAGAGTATAAGACAAAAATTGTCAATTGTTAGTACAAAAAAAAAATGCACCTTGTTGATAAAGATGTACAAATTAACTTAAATTCTTTACTTTTTTTCACTTTGTATTTACAAAATATGCCTCCTGCACATGGAGTTAGACAATCACATGTCTCAACAAAACCACCTATATCTGTGCCCTCATAGTTAACGGTACTATTTTCTTATGAGTTATTTATCATCACATCGCTCACACCTTGTGGTCGTTGTGCCTATAAGAATAAAAAACAATAGTATCATTAGTTAATTGTGAATAATTTACTATACATAATGTCATCAGTAATAGTATTCTGACAAAAGATAAATACCAGTTGGGAGTAGTTCATGTTCATAAATAATGGAACACCTTCAATAGAATTTGTTTGACTTGAATTGGCAGAGATAACCTATCATCAAAAAAGTGAAAAATTATATAATCAAAATACTAGACTAATTGTTATAACATTGAATCTTTTTTATTAAAAAGTAGACATGAAAGGGACATGAAATTGAAAAACAAAATTACAAATCGAACCTCAAGATTAAATGGTAATGTTGGTGCGACAATTGTATTTGTTTGACTTGAATCGGCAGAAATAACCTATCATCAACAAAGAGGAAGAGCATATAATCGAAATACTAGACTTGTAAAACATTGAATTAAACTTGTAAAAAGTAGACATGTTAGGTGCATGAAATTGAAAAACAATATTACAAATCAAACTTCAAGATTAAATGCTAATGTTCGTGCTGCAATTATAAAATTTACCTGAGTCTGAACTTTTTTGCTTGAATTTCTTGTTTTCATTGCCTTCTCCAACCCACCCCTCAATTTCTTACCTGAAAACCGTTTTCTTCTTCATTTTGATTCCTTTAATTCCAATATTGTTCTTTTCACGAATTTCAATCTCATTTTGGTTCAAGATATTTGTTATAACACTCAAAGATTGAACCGACTGTTGGACAATTGATCCATTACCTTGTAGTCAAGCATCAACGACTTCCAACATCTTCAAAATACAATCTTTAACAATTTTGTAAGTTTCTTCACTCTCAGATGCTTTTGTAACCAACTAAACATATAGCCCACACAAATCTTTATACCGCAGACTTTGACATACCCTGGGATCCAAATTGCTTATGCTAGCTCCAGAATTTTCATTTCCCACGAATCCAAGTTTCACTTGACGTGTCCACCTTTTCAATATGTACTGACTTGGGATCTCCATAATATTTTTCACAAGAAAAATTTCAACACATGAGAACATAAAATTCCAAAGAAACTCAAATTTTCTACAACTACAATCAACTTTTCCATTTGATGAATCATAAGTAACTGTATGGCAATAACTCTTCTTATGAGGGGTTATTTGATATGTTGTGATTGATCCAACATCTCCAAAGCTTTCAATACAACAATTATGAGACTTACACCACTCATTTTCAAACCACTTGAATACCTCAAGAGTATAAAAAGTTGCTGCATGTTTCAAAATTTCAATTGGATACAATAATGAAGGAGTACTTGTACTTGATTTAAAATCAGCCTTCAACTCCTCATATCTACGATCTTCAAGGAGTCTCTCAAAATGATGAAAAAATTCCAAGAATTTGTGTTGATAACTGACATACCTCTTGACAACACTATTCATGCTCTCACTTCTTTGTGTTGTCGTCATGTCGGCACAAAACATTTGTCTTCCATACACTAAAGCCCATTTTTCCTTCATCCCAAACATGCGCCTCAACCAATCATTGTCTTCAAGCCCATATTTTCTCAACATCTCATTCCATGCATTAACAAAATCTTCCTCTTCTTCAATATCATATATGCATGAGCTAAAATCTCTTGAAAAATCTTTGAATTGCGAGAAAACACCGCTTAAATGGATGGCTGCATTTTGATAAATATGCCAAATACATAAACGATGATGAGTTTCGGGCCATCTTAGTACTAGAGCCTTTGCCATTGCTGCATCTTGGTCTGTAAGAATTGTTTTAGGCCTTTTATCACACATAGCTTTCGCAAAAGTATCAAATAATCATTCAAACGTCAGGGATGTCTCATCATATAACAATGCAACACCAAATATTGTAGTCTGCTTATAGTGATTAGCACCTACAAGCAATGCAAGAGGACGACCTTCATTGTTCTTCCTGTAAGTTGTATCAAAACAAACCACATCACCAAAATTTGAGTAATCTGCTCTCATCTTTGCATCTGACCAGAAAATGTTGGATATTAAATCATCTTCATCAACTTGGATAGCATAAAAAAAATTTGGATCATCAAATTGCATTTTTTGCAAATATTCCAGAACACCTCCTGTATCACCTCTTCTCGCATCCCTCGATCTTTTAGACCGTAAGTAGTTTCTGTAATCATCTGGTATGAAACCTAAATTTTCTCGACCACCCACTTGCCTAACCATCATATCATGACATGCCTTCGGTGGGATTCCTACATCATTTGCCATTTCAATTTGTATTGCTGCAGATAAACTTATCTTTCGGTGAGATCTATATAAGTGCGTCTTGTTTGGACTTGAGAGGTAGTGATTATGCTCCTCAATAAACTGAACCACACTGAATTTTTTGCTTCTTCGACAACTGACTCTCATTTTAGCTTCACAATCGAACCTTGTTTCAGGGCGTTTTGCTCTGACATCAATATCTCGTTTGTCTTTTCCTCGTTTACCTTCAGCACTACAACAAAACATTCTATCCATCAAGTTTCCATATTGATCTTTGTGGCTTTTGCTTCTCCTTATCCCAAACCCAAGTTTTTTAGCATATGCCAAATAGAATTGGTAAGCATCTTCTTCTGTCTTAAACTCCATTCCAATTTTTGGCAGTAATTCTTTGGATACTTCACTTGAGTCAGTAGCTTGCAATTCCTGATTACTGTTTAAACTCATGACAGCTACTACCTCATCTTCACCTTCACTCCTGCCAACTTCAATACCATCTTCAAAATTTAATTGACGACAAGACGAAGATACACCCTCCATTCAATTATTAGCTTTGATCTTGAAGTAAAAACCTAAAAAACAAATGAAAAAATGAAAATGGATGCTTCATTTTTATGATATAAACAAACACTAAGTATCGAATTTACAATTTAATTAAGAAGCAAAACACGAATCCTTTAGCATTAAACTTAAATAAATATCTAACAATTGGTGCTAAACAAATTGTTTTTAAAAAATTATTTCTATTTGACGTTCCCAATGACGGTAAACTAGAAACAAAAGGAAAGAAAAGGAAAAGTATTGGTAAGAAGTATATCCGATACATAATAAAATTGGAATTTATTAAAACATGATATTGTGATTGAACACGATTAGAACATATTTATTCAAACAATCTATTTCTTTTAAAGAATTAAAATAAAAGCTACATCCTTTTTCGTCACAATCAATTAAATGTTATTGTATGGAAATCAAGTTTGAATGTGATATAGAAGACACATCACCTAACTCATAACAACGCATATAAAACACTTACCCATCTCATTAAAGTATTAGATTATACAACATCAGTCCATTTGTTAAAAAAAGCACGCATAAAGGTTTGGTAGTTGAACAAAATTAGATAAAACTATATGAAATATAACTATGTTCATTAGCGCAGAGTTGGCTTGGCTTGTAGCAACAATGTACTGCGCTCATGGGACAACATCTTATTCTACCAAGCTCCACGAGTTGGAGTAGACTAATTGATACAAAAGATCTAAACCCGTCACAAGAACCTCAAGCCTATTCATAAAAGAACACTTGTCCCACTCCATGAAGATAATCCATTATGTAGACATGAATTGTACCTTCAAGATAATCTAATACTGTCAAACGTCAAAGGCTCGATTCCTTTTGACGACTAAAACAAACAAAACATCGAACGAACGATCGAAGAAATGCCAACGCACACAGGAATTATGAGTAATCTTCACAGCTTTTTATCCTACAAGCATGGGACCGAAACCTAATTGGGTGCTCAAACACATCGGTCATTAAAAAACTAAATAGAATTAGAAGAAGCTCTCAACTGACCATATTCATGAAGTAGCTTATGTCATGAAAACAAAAAATGAATCAGATTAGCATGAAAGTAATTGCCGATTGAGAAGCAATGAAGTTATGCAACTGTAATGTCAAATTTATTTTCCCTCGACGTGACAAATGTACAAGCATGCTAACTTAATATTTATGCAGCTAAAAGCTTGAAACATAAGTTAGGACTCATGAACAAGGATAAACCACATTTGAACCATTCATAGGCATTGAACAAAATCTGAACTTAACCTAAAATTCAGGTAGACCAAATGAAAAGTAACTATCTACCTTTGGAAACAAGATGATCAACCATCGTTCAACTAAAGCATAAAAGTATACATAAGGCAAACAAGGGAGGCAAGAATGTTATAAGGAATCGACAAAAAGCATACATGTCTAAACTTTTTCTTTAATTTTCAGCTTCACCTTTATATATTTTATGAACCTGTAATCACTTTCATTAAAACAAAAAGAATAGAAATTTTACAGTTAAATTGGCCAGATGGAACTAATTTCTCATATTGATCACTCATAATTAACCCCAAAAGAACTTGCTGGAAAACTCGCTGCAGTTAGCACATTTGACCTTCAACACCGCAGGTCGCACTTCATAACAAAAAGGATCACAAAGCAACAGCAAAGATGTCACGCACATTGAACTATTTACTTTCTTATTCTCCGTATGATTCATAATATAAGATCATAAAAACCAAAATACAAAATAAATTACAAGTTGTAGTAACAGAACAAGTTTTCTTTTAAGTGCACTAAAACAACTCTTACAATATAAAAAATTAAAGAAAATATGTAATACTAAAATATTAACAGCGTCATACCTTCCCTTGCAAACAATGCATGATAACTGCGGGATACACTTGGAAAGTATCTTTAGGAAAGCATTGTAATTGTCCCTTATTCCTGGAACAAATCATATAACCAAAAACCTTCAAGAAATGGAAGTAAATCAAACGCTATATACGCAAAAGCGAAATGAGAGAAAAATAAATAAATAATAAAGTGCGATACCATGTAAAGTGAATTGAGCCATGAAACGCTCATCCTCAACTAGGCTGCGAACAAGAATGCACCAACCAAAAGCTACACAATGTCTTCTTTTCATCGAGAATACCATTAGCTCCTCCCAACAAACAGAAGGCAAGTTCACATTGGAACAACCAATTGATCACTAATAACCCAGGACCACAACTCTGAATTATGAATACCAACATGCATAAAATACTACATATGTAAAACAAATACAACAAGAAATGAGAAAATTCAAAACTACTTACCACTAAATAAGCAAGAACCCTGCACCAGATTATAGCTGTATAAATCTTTTTGTTCTGAAAAATGAAGGGATGAAACGTCCACTGCAGAATAGTTAACATTTATTAGATGACTACAAAATCAGAAGCTCAAATTAGAATATTTTGTCAAACCTCACATATTTCACCATTTTTTAAATAATTTTAGAAGTAGAATGTTTTTGTATTTCAAGCTATCTTGAACAATCATACGGAAAAATGTCACATATAATGGTTATGCTTCACTATGGCGTCTTCCTTCACTCTTCTTCGATAGTATCTACTATCCAGCCATCTCCCTGCTTTATTCATTCTCTGGCGCAATCTTTACAAGCATATTTTGCTCTTAAAAGGTTTGAACTAATATCTTTACAAGTGCACTTAAGACTTGCTTGACAAGAGTACTCATATGCGTGTTTTAAATTCTATTGCCATCCTTGCGGATTCTACCACTCTCATCTTTCTTTCTTGAGATTTGCTGTCTTTGATCTACCCCATCAAGGTTATGGTGCAATACACGGTCTTTATATCATACCCTAAATTCTTTTTTCCTCTTGGAAATCTATTTTGAGATTAGAGCAGGTTCAAATCTAGGAACTTACCTGAAAACGGGTCTAAAAGACTAATAAATTGTATCATTTTAGTATCCACTTTATTTTGATGTGTACATTTAAAATTTTCAAAATTAAATAAACTTTGTTTTAGTAGTCACGCTCAAGTTAATAAAAATAGACATTAAATTAAGTTAATTTAATCTTTAAATCAACCTATTTCGATCTATAATTGTAATATCTCAATATATCATTAGTAGGATTTGCAGAGAGTGATTCCTTATACATAAATGGGATTTGATATTGTAGATAGCAGACATTGATATTGTAATAAAATAATCTCCGATTGTATACTGGCGATAAAAATTGCAGAAGATGAGGAAAGCAAACTGGTTTCATGCCCAAAATTTACAACTTTAAACATATAGTACGGCATTGCCCAAAAACCAGCCAAAGACGGAAGGAAAGACTACTAATAATGGTTTATCACGAGACAAGTGACTATTTAACGAGAATGTTGTGTCAGAAACAAGAAAAGATCATAACTTGTAGGAGTTCATGAGAAGAAAATAGGTAAACTTCAGACTCAAAACCCTAAACCAAGAAAAGCAAAAACGAGATTGTAAAAGATAACAGAATGAAACCCAAATTAAAGAAAATTACTGGTAAGGCAATTTACTATTATTAGCACTGCCAACGAAAAGGGAAGAACAAAATAGATACACAGAACAGTAAAAGGGATTGTTGGGAATCATCTTTGAAGCGTACCCACTTCACAAATCATCTATAAAAGCTGAAAACTTACCAATTGCGCAAATGGGCAATGGACTAAACCCGTAAAGTTTCGATCTTGATCCTCGATAAGTCGAAAAATTTATCAACCTTTTGCGTAACCGAGATGGAATAAAGAACAAGGGGAAGAGCAAAAGACTCGAGAGTTTAGAACATGAGTGTGGGCTTTCACTGATGAAAGTCGAGGCTTTAGAGATTTTGTTCTTGTTGGGAAGTAATTGCAAACCGTACGGGAGTCGTTGATGGAAGAAGAAAAGCGGGAAGCAAAATGGCTTAGGCGATAAGCCGAGTAGACGCTGGTTTAAATAAAATGAATACGTCGACGTTTTTTAGTGGGACAGAATAGGGCCAGGTTTAGTGGGATAGAAGATCTGAACCCCAAAACTAAGAGGAGAATAGGTTTTAGAACTGAGTCCGGATTGTCTGTCTAAGATATCCCTGTCTAACTCTGTCTAACCAAAAAAAGGCCGCCGTTTCATACAAAAATTGGAACAGTTACATGTGGCATGGACAGGCACCTGTGGGACCCACCCACAAGAGCCGTTTTACAAGCCATATCTGCTGACCCAGCCAACCACAGAGACTTATTAAGTGTGTTGCACAGTGTAGATATATTTGCAATGTTTTTTTTTTTGTTCTAGACTTTTGCAGCATTGGAATTTTAATTAAATTTGTTATTATTATGAAGTGTATATTTTTTTATATACTTATTAAATTTTATTTTAATAAGCTTGTAATTATTATTATTTTTATTATTATTATTTAAATTATTTAAATTTATTTCCACTATTATAGTAACTATTAAATATTAATCGAACATATACTTATTGTTATAATAATAATTATTATTATCCTGTCTTTTTAGTGCCATTATAATAAGATTTCATTAAAATTTATTTGTTCTATTCTTATTCTTCTAATTTTTATTATTTATGAATTTTTGTAATATTTATTATTATTATAATTACAATATTAGTTATTATTATTATTATTATTATTATTATTATTATTATTATTATTATTATTATTATTATTATTATTATTATTATTATTATTATTATTATTAATGATAATTCTACTCTTATTCTATGCCTATAATAATAATCATAATAATGATTATGATAATAATATTAACATAAAAATAATAATAAGAATAATAATAAATAATAATAATAATAATAGTAAGTAGAACTTATAATAATAATAGTAAGTTATTATTGTTATTAAAATTAACTTATTAGTTAATTAATAATATTAAAAATATCATTAAATTCCTTATTATTATTAAATTTGTTCTTATTATTATTATTATCATTATTATTATTGATATTGTTATTATTATAATTACAATTATATTATTATTATTATTATTAGTATTGTTATTTATATTATTATTATTATTATTATTATTATTTTATATATATTGATTATTATTTTATTATTATTAGTATTATTATTATTATTATTAGTAGTATTATTATTATTATTAGTATTGATTATTATTATTATTATTATTATTATTATTATTATTATTATTATTATTATTATTATTATTATTTATTATTCTTATTCTATGCTTATTCTTCTTATTCTTCATCATATTATTATTATTATTATTATTATTATTATTGTTATTATTAGTATTATCGATTATTGTTATTGTTATTATTATTACTATTATCATATTGTGCATGAATAGAAAATTTAGTAATTATTGTAATTTCTATTCCTTATAATGATAAAATGCATATATCTTTATTTGATATATATGTTATATAATTGCTTATTATGAATAATTATGTTTTGATTATGATTATATTTAGTTTTCTTATTAATATAATCATTCTTATAATTTCTTTAATTTTTTAATTTTCCGCTTTAGTTTATATTCTTATTACTATATATTAAAATAAATAGTATATAATCTCCTACACTTTGTCTGACCTTTTTTAGTTGGATCACTAAGGTGACCTTCGTCGCCTCTAGCGATCCCAACAGATGAAGATCAGTATCATTAGAAGCGACACGTCGCTCTAGCTAAAACATCGTGTCGATTTCAGAGAGCGCTAGACGACGACGTCAGCGCCGCTAGCGATCCAGCCTAAGACTGACGTGGATCGCTATGGCGAGGCTCGGCGCCCTAGCGACAACAAATTAGCGATGATCTGGATCGATAGGGCGATGAGCGTCGCCCTAGCGATCACAACGTATCAGTGTCTGGATCGCTAGGGCGACGAACGTCGCCCTAGCGATCACAACGTATCAGTGTCTGAATCGCTAGCTATAGCGACAACACCCTTGTAGACCACTAACATTAATTTTTAAATTATTATTAGTATTGTTATTTGTATTTATTAGCAATCAAAATATTAGTTACTTTTTATTCAAATTGTTATTATTGTGTCTAAGTATTAGTAATATTATTATTATTGTTTGTTATTTTTATTATTATGTTTATTAGTATTCTAATTATTATTATTATTATTATTATTATTATTATTATTATTATTATTACTGTTTAAAGTTCGAATAAATTTGAATGCATACATGATGTATAAATTTTTTAGCATTACTATTATGAAATTGCTTATTAATATTAGATGTCATTATTATTATTATTATCATTAATATTTTTCCCATAGGCATTTTTATTATTATTATGAAAATTGTTTAATATATTATGAAAATTATTTAATATATTATGTCGTAATTATTAAATGTATTAGAGAAATTATTAAATTGGTTGTTAATAATATCATAAATATTTTTGGTATATGTATTAGTATTATTATTAGTATTATTACATTTATTGAGAGTATTGTTCAAATTTATTATTATTATTATTATACCTAAATTTCTTCTTCTTATTATTATTATTATTATTATTATTATTATTATTATTATTATTATTATTATTATTATTATTATTATTATTATTATTATTATTATTATTATTATTATCAATCATAAATGTACTAATTCAATTATTATTCATAACATATTATTAATATAAATAAATATAAGGAAGCGGAGGAAAGACAAACAAAATAAGAAAAGTGGTGTAATTTATGAAAGTCGGAAAATCAAATTAAAATAAAAACAAGTATATTCAAGATCGACTTAACCTAATGCGACAATCGATCGCGATACCAATCGAAAAGTTCAGCCTCTTCTCTACCAAAGTTCTTCCGCTGGGTGCGATACCGACTGAACACTTCTTCCTTTGCTTAACGTTATAGCATTCGACCAGCACATTGTAGGTAAGTTGTTTGTATTGTTTTGATTGGGTTATGGGTGTGGATTGAGTGAGGGATATGTTGTTCACAACGTATCAGATCTGGGTATTTCCGATGAATTGCATATGGGTAATTTGTTTGGGTTTTGGTTTTCGAATGGGTATCTCTCTTGAATTGCATGTGGGTAACTCGTCGGAATTTTTTTTCCCATTGGGTATTTCATGTGGATAATTTCGTTTGGGTATTTCGTATGGGTATTGCAGGTCGTTGGACTATTACATTCGGTAACTCCCTTCAGTGGAAGCCTAGTAGGTGTTTCATCTTTACGTTCTTTAGGTATGGATTGCTATGAGGATTGTTTAATTTCAAATTGTGACTCTTTGTCGTTGTGATTGATGTTTTGCATATATTTTGGTTGCTTGAAATTGGGAATTATATGACTGCATGTACACATTTGAACCAGTAATGTTATCTGAAATAAAATTGTTTGTCCTCTTCTGTTGTTGCAGTCATATTTTTGTCCCATTAGGCTTCATGTGCGTTATTGAGTAGTAATTGGTCATTAGGATTAACTGTAGGTTGTTGTATATGCTACAAATAATAATGCACTCCAAAGAGCACTATGAATTGTAGCAAAGACAGAGTTGACAATTTGCAAACAGATACAATGATATTAGTAAAGTGTATAAGTAATGCGATGATTGCAATCAACAAGTTGATTGCTTTTAAGACAAGTTCTCTTCCCAAATATCAAAAAAGTTGTTTGCTTTTCCTCAATTACAACGATACATCTTGGTCTTCTACAACACCTATACTTATCAACTTAACACCCCTGCTTGTATAATCATCGGTTTTTTGGATCTTACATTATGTAGTACATAATATTTTTTGATTCAATTATAACAGCCCTGAAGATACTTGGAATTGCTTGTTACGTACTCAGAACTTGGACAAAACTTAACTCATAATTCAAATCCCTCTACTAACCCACTTAAAGACATATTACACTTCCTATGCACATGCTGTGATGAGAGCTTAGTTTTGTTACATGTAATTGACTTTATATATAATTAGACAGAGTATCTAAATCACAACCAACAACAAACAAAAACATTGCATTGTTTATAGAAACATGAAGAAGCCCAAATGATGGTTGTGATCTTATTGTTCTTAATTTGTGTTCTTAATTTCTGACATATGCAGCTTCTACCGTGACAATGCCCCATCGAAGAGCTAGACAGTCTGAGGAAAGCATCTGTTCTGAGGTGAGAGGGGACAATGCTGCAAACGTTGCTAATTATTATGATGCCCCGTTTCCAATTTATTCCCAGGCAGAAGGAGAGAGGTACAGGGAACTTTAAAGTAAGAGCGTTGAGGTTCCTACGTATTTTCATTTTGAGCTGCTTCATGACATAGGGTTGAGAGACAATTTGATGACATTATGTCGGAGAGGTGGCTGGCAAGATTTTGTGCAAAAATCTTGGCCCGTGTCCCGTGACCTGACATTAGAGTTTTTCACATCTTTGAGGTGGGTGTCACGGTGACCGCAGAAATTGTGGTTTAGGTTATACAGGCGGGTGTATTTTATGGATCAGATGGTGTTACGGACCGTTTGTGAGTTTGCGGAGCACGATATTGAAGATGGGCATCCGAGTTTCAATGTAAATGCATACTAGAAACGTTTAACAAACTTGGATGCGTATGATCCACACCTTGCATCCAATGCACAGATTGTGGAAGCGGAATTCAAGCTGCTGCATAAATTCATGTGTGGATCTGTGTTTGGCAAACAACAAAGTATAAAGTGCTCGACGAAGGAGCTTTTCTTGTTATGGTGCATCGAGCATGGACATAAGCTGAACATGTTCACATATGTATCTAAAACTTTGATGGAATTAGTGGGGAGATGGGGGAGCACCCTAGGTATGGGTTATTTACTAACTGGATTTGCTCAGGTATATAGGATTGATGTGAGTGACCTTGAGAAGCTGCAATATCACTATTTCGATGTAGCATACCTGACACGGTGCGAGATTATAGACGGGACAACCTTGCATTCTGAGCCAAGAACCCGCGTGCAAAGAATGAGGAGTAGGTTGGCAGCGGGAGAATCAAGTTCTAGAGGTCAGGGAGTTGATTATTGGTCTAATGTTCACGGTGCAGACTATGGTTCGGAGACTGAGGGGCAACAACCGCAACCACGACATCAGTCGAAACCTAATCTGACCACGATGCACCAACAGATTCTACATAACCAAAGCCTCATGCATGTATACGCGCGCAGAACACAGGACCAATTTCGGTTGATTATGGAACAGATGGTAAGAATGAACCGTCAATTAGTAAATCTGAATGCGCGAGTGGTGGCTATTGATGACGAGCTGGAATACTTAGACAACAAATGGAGAAAGGCTTGGGAGGTCCAAGGACTGGATGTGCCATCTCCAACCCCATCAGATGGAGATGAATAACAAATGGATGGCGCAGACGCTGCATCTGGCTCCGGTTCAAAATACGAAGGTATGACAGTTTTTCACCGTCTTGTGGATTCTTAACACTCTCTGCTTGTATGCTTACCTTGTACACTTGTTCCTTTTTATCTTCTTCACCTTATTTGAATTTGTTGCATTCAGTAGGAATACATGTTCAAAATGTAGCAATAAAGGTATACGTTTGCTCATTCTTAAGCACTTATAACATGCTCCTTTAATGCGCTCTATTGTTGCAGGATTAACTGTTTTTTAAAGGAGCCTAAACGTCGCCAAATCTGCTGTGAAGAAGAGGAACATACTACGACACTGACCGTTGCTAACCGTGTAAAACATAATGCATTTCTCAGAATCGTGGACTTAAATTTTCATCAATCATATGAACCGAGTTCTGTATTCAATTCTTGGTTGTTTCCTTGTAGACCAAGAACATAGACTTTACGGTATTTTTTGGGAGACAATTGGCTTTGCGTGAATCCAATCAAATTTGTTTTAATTGTTATAATATAAATAATTAACTAATTAACTAATTTTGAGTTAACTGTTGATACTTATAATATAATGTAAGTAATTAATTAGTTCAATTATAACAACAATATTTTCAACTTAATATAATTAATAGATTAGTGAATATTTCGTATTATTAACTAATTAGGTCATATATTTTGTCAATTTGTAATTAAATTTAATTGATATATAATTAATTTGCTAATTACAATAACAAACCTTAGTAGTTTCATCTTAGAAGGTAGCAAAGAACTATCACATTATTATTTTGACCATATGTTTGAAATAGTGGTAATCTATCCATACAATGCTATAAATGCATCCTATTTCTAACATAATCTTTACTCATCAATTAAGTAAATCGACCTTCAATTTCCAATTTTGCATTTTGTTAAAAATAGATGCTTTATTGCTCTGTAATGAGAAAACACAAACAGTTACCAAAGGAGAAGCCAATGACTCACAATTCAAAGAAATTACATGATTTTTTGCATTCCACAGGGGCCTAACATAAAAATAAATATGAAGTCCTTACTTCAAAATCATATTTATCAGCATTGTAATAGTGGTCCTTTTTCCCACCCCATCAGAATAGTGGTCCTTTGCTTTGGCGAGAATTGTTGCTGCCTTGCAACTACAAATTACATTCAATTAGTTATTAGAAAACTAAAACAATCATATGTTTTCCTTAACTTAAAGAAACAAATATTTTATCATGAACCCTGTATAGACATGTATATTCTAACAGATGAAGTAGGGAAATAAAGAATTTCAATTAGGGAAAGCATATCCTACTAAACAATAACAAAATTATGCTGCTCGTAAACAAAACTTGGTGAAGCATTCACGATAAACTTACATCATTTAGAGGTTCTTCCGCAGCATCAACATCTTCCGCAGCAAAAACATTCAACTGTTGCATTACCTGCACGAAATGAAAAATCAAGAAAGACACTGAAAGTGACGATTATTTTATCCATTGACCTTCTAGCAAAAACATTACGGTTATAAATTGCTAAGAAAGAGATAAAGAATAAGCCCTATCATGGATGAACACATATTATACGTTAAACTACAAGCTTATATAAATTCCATATGTTTTCCTCTATAGAATGATAACAAAGGATGTAAGACCTTAGAATGTGAAGGATACACGATGAATGGTTGACCTTCTTTGCATCTTGTATCTTCAAAGTGGGAACACGGTAAGTAACAGAAAAGGCATTACAAAAGCCGATTGAAGGACTAACAGTTTGAAGTATAGAAACGTGCTCAATATATCGGTACCGACATCCAAAACTGCCACATTCCAACCACACTACTCTTTTCGTGGGACATATACAACCAGCACTTCCTCCCCAACCGTACAACTTAAATTCTACAAAGGTCCTTCGTACTTACATCATTATCATGATCATTGTCTACAAGTACATAAGTTTTCCTCGCAAAGGCATATCCCACATTTGCCAATGGAAATACCAAGTGTTAAATTGTTAACGTCTTCCATATTTCCACAACCAAATGTTTGTTGTGCCTGGAAATCAAAATGCATGTGAACTCATTCAAACAAAACACAACAGGAAAATTCAATTATGGAACAAGATTGGGTTTGGGAGACAAACCGTGGCTTATTTACCACGAAAATCGGTCATCCGCATTGTCGGTGGGATAATGTTATGTATATTATCTTGACTTGGTCCAACAAATGCACCTAACATGGTAGATGACTCACAATTTCATAACACATTACATGGACAAATGGTTTTGTTAGAAACACTCCTATGTTTTACAAAGCATACTGCGATAATGTTGCGGTTTGATGATGCGTGTATGCCATTGTTGACTTATCGAATTGAACACGTAATGCCCGCAATTTGGAAGACATGGAAGATTAATCATTAACTTTTCATGCCTCTCAATTTAGAGTTGCCCAAAGACAACTTAAGAAAAATAACCTCAGATTGTTCTATCGGTCTTCATGATTGGACCCCATACTTGTCCATTCGTTAGGAAGTGGAACTTGACTGCATTTCGTCAATGTGATGACCATTCAAAGACATGAGATTTGCAAAGCAAATTGCATAACATTGTACACATTGGTAATGACCGTATACCAACTTCTTTGTTGATGTAGTATGGGCGGTTGGTGGTAGACATTAATCCATATTGCCGTGAATTCGCTTGATTCTCGCATCAAGTAGAATGACCATATTACATGAAATTCAAATATGACCAATAAAACAAAACATCCGTTCACGATGATATGCTTGAAGTTTTACTGCGTATTGGAAAGGGGTTCTTCTTTGAATCGCTACATTTCTTCGCAATGTCCTCTTCTTTCGACTTTTCTAATCCACCCTCATTCTCTTACTAGATGTAGGCTTGTTCTTCAACTTCACACCTCGTATGTGCTTTATGTGGCCAAAACGGCGTTAGCCTCATTCAAGACATTCACATCATTACTTGACCGTGGCGTGGGCTTAACTCACCATGTTGTCCTCTTGGGTTCTCGGCATCCACTATTTCTTCACGTTCCAATGTCTCATCAACCGTGTTCAACATGTTAAGAAGATGTTGTTTAACATGTTCATAGTACTGCCATTATCCATACAACACAACCCACTCAACTATCCCATATTAATTACCACTAACGTTATGTCAACAACCATTAATTAACCGCAACATTCCAGATACATGACAATGAATAACAAAACGTTAAATAGACATAAATGACTATACATTCCTTTAACAACCAACTTGTAAAAAAACAATATAAAAAACAGGCATTTTCCTAGTATCTGCACAACATTAACTAATGGTTTTAAATGTTTTCACCTGAGAAGGAGACCAAAATTAAACTCGGTGTCTGTAATAACGTAGGTTGTTGGAGAAGAAGCTCTGTGTTTTTTGTTAAAGAGTAAACAACTTCCTAATATTACCAAGGAATTAAATGGCGGGAATTGTTTGAGAGCATTTATTTGGAAATGACAACTCTTTCCCATGTCATGATTATTGTTAATTAATGCGTAAACTTTGTCATATTGCATATGTTTTTCATATTTGTTTTATTTGCTTAAATAATGTAATGAAAATTAAGTTCATTTCGTTTCCACGCAATTATGTTATGACTAATAATTGACATTTGTAATTCATATCGAAATTTATTAATCATAAGTAATAATAATAATAGTCATAATAAAAATCATTATAATAATAATAAGATAATAATAATAATAATAATAATAATAATAATAATTATTATTATTATTATTATTATTATTATTATTATATAATTATTATTATAATAAAGATAAAACAATAATTATAACAATAATAACAATTGCAATAATAAATATAATTATAATTATAACAATAATCTTAACAACAATAAAAACACAATAAAACAAGGCAGGATAACAATAATAAAAATAACATAATAATAATATTTATGATTATCAAAACATTTCGATTATAATAGAACTTAATATAATGATTTAAATTAATTATCATAACGACACATAATAATAATAATAATTATTATTATTAGAATACTAATAAACATAATAATAAAAATAACAGAATAATAATAATATTACTAATACTTAGACACAATAATAACAATTTGAATAAAAGTAACTAATATTTTGATTGCTAATAAATACAAATAACAATACTAATAATAATTTAAAATTAATGTTAGTGGTCTACAAGGGTGTTGTCATTACATTAGCGATCCGAACATCGATACGTTGTGATCGCTAGGCGACGCCGTCGCCTCTATCGATCCGAACAATCTTAAATTTGTTGTCGCTAGGCGCCGAGCCTCGCCATAGCGATCCACGTCGATCTTAGGTGGATCGCTAGAGCGACGCCGTCGCCTAACGCTCTGGCCGATCACGATGTTTTCATGAGGCGACGCGTCGCCTCTAGTGATACAAATACTCATCTGTTTGGGATCGCTAGAGGCGACGAAGGTCGCCTAGCGATCCAAATTAAAAAGGTCAGATGTAGAGGCGATTATATACTATTTATTTTAATATATAGTAATAAGAATATAAACTAAAGCGGGAAAATTAAAAAAATTAAAGAAATTATAAGAATGATTATATTAATAAGAAAACTAAATATAATCATAATCAAAACATAATTATTCATAATAAGCAATTATATAACATATATATCAAATAAAGATATATGCATTTTATCATTATAAGGAATAGAAATTACAATAATTACTAAATTTTCTATTCATGCACAATATGATAATAGTAATAATAATAACAATAACAATAATCGATAATACTAATAATAATAACAACAATAATAATAATAATAATAATATGATGAAGAATAAGAAGAATAAGCATAGAATAAGAATAATAAATAATAATAATGATGATAATAATAATAATAATAATAATAATAATAATAATAATCAATAATAATAATAATAATAATACTAATAATAATAATAATAATACTCATAATAATCAAAAATAATAATAATAATACTAATAATAATAAAATAATAATCAATATAATAATAATAATACTAATAATAATAATACTACTACTACTACTACTAATAATAATAATAATAATAATAATAATAATAATAATAATAATAATAATAATAATAATAATAATAATAATAATAATAATAATAATAATAATACTAATAATAATAATAATAATAATAATAATAATAATAATAATAATAATAATAATAATAATAATAATAATAATAATATAATTGTAATTATAATAATAACAATATCAATAATAATAATGATAATAATAATAAGAACAAATTTTGTAATAATAAGGAATTTAATGATATTTTTAATATTATTAATTAACTAATAAGTTAATTTTAATAACAATAATAACTTACTATTATTATTATAAGTTCTACTTACTATTATTTTTTATTCTTATTATTATTTTTATGTTAATATTATTATCATAATCATTATTATGATTATTATTATAGGCATAGAATAAGAGTAGAATTATCATTATTAATAATAATAACAATAATAATAATAATAATAATAATAACATTCAATAATCATAACGAATATTGTAATTATAATAATAACAAATATTACAAAAAATCATAAATAATAAAAATTAGAAGAATAAGAATATAACAAAGAAATTTTAACAGAAATCTTATTATAATAATGGCACTAAAAATGACAGGGATAATAATTATTATTATTATAACAATAAGTATATGTTCAGATTAATATTTAATAGTTATTATAATAGTGAAAATAAATTTAAATAATTTTAATAATAATAAAAATAATAATAATAATTATAAGCTTATTAAAATAAATTTTAATAAGTATATAAAAAAATAAATACACTTCATAATAATAACAATTTTAATTAAAATTCCAATGCTGCAAAAGTCTAGAACCAAAAAAAAATATTGCAGATATATCTACACTGTACAATACACTTAATAAGTCTCCGTGATTGGCTGGCAAATATGGCTTGCAAAACGGTACCTATAGATAGGTCCCACAAACACCTGTTCATGTCACACGTAACTATTCTAATTTTTGTATGAAACGGGCACGTTTTTTTTGGTTAGACACTCAGACAGGGATATCTTTAGATAAAGCAAACCTCGGGAACCTCTGACATCAATTTTGGGAGTAACGAAAAACCAATAACCTCAAATGTTTCTTTCATGGATAAGTTTATTCAAAAGGGCAGTCATTAAGGCATCCCTTCTCTCAGCTCTGCTCTCTTCTCGAATTCTCCTTTGTTCTTCTCTCTCCCTCCAAGCCTGCTCTATCATTAACCTCTCCCTCTCAAGCTTCTCCATTGACTGTCTCCATTCCTGCTCAAAAACTTGCCGCTCATGAGCACGCCTTTCCATCATTTCCCTCCACTGCATTTCCATTTTCTGCTGCTGCTGCAGAAAGTCCTTGAGCATTTCTTGTACTCCAACAATGGCATTAGCGTTGGCATTCGATGCAGTTGCTCCTCTTGCAGACTTCTCTAGCAGTATCCTTTGACCTTTCCTCTTTATAGAACTGCTTCTGGTCAGCTTCTCCTCCTCACTGTCATCACTATTATCACCATCATCTGAGAATTCACCAGAGGACCTATCTTCACTCATTCTCTTCACCCTTTTCCTGGAATTTGTAGAACCCGCCTCTGATTCAAGAAGTAATCGCTGCATGCTCTTTGTTCTTTCAGTAAATACTGCTTGCAGTTCCTCAAAGAACGGGCATTCCCTGCCATTCTCAGGATCAGATGTTTCCTTCCCCTGTTGAACCAGAAAATCACAGGATAAGGATAAAAATGTGGACGTAGCTAGGTTAAATAATAGTCATCCATCTTATTCAACGAAGAGCAATATGCTCCTATTGCAAGGGACAAGCTGCTGGCACGAGACTTCCAGATGTAGAGTAAATAAAAGCTGACGTTTTTTCACCATCAAGATTGAAATTATGAAGTTTTTTACTTGCAGTTATACCAACAAAATGGTTGCATCAAGAAGTTTAGTAGGATAGCTTGCACAGCAGCGGACAATATTGCCTGGATATTTTTACAAGAAAGGGAATATCTCCCCTAAGTCAAGATGAAAAGTCCACACTCCACATGAGTACATAAAGCCAGCGTTTATTTTCGTATATTGAAACAACATCCAAGGGATTAAAGTGAAAAAGATGTGACTGGGATTATAACTTCAAAAGACAACATTTAAAACGGATGTGTTTGCGTGTGTGTCAAGAACAAAGTCTTTTTATAAGCTGCACAAGCAAACCTCTGTATCAACAAACTTAAGATCTTGAACATGTATTGCTGAAGTTGGTAGAGCTTCTTATAAAACTATTATTGCTACTTCGGATTGGGAAGCGACCTTTATTTTCTTAAAGGCTAAAGTACAATAAGCTCTGCATCTTGTCCTAACTCATCAATTCCTATATTTTCAGCTCTGTTGTTCCTCTAATCTGACGTCCTACTTTATGGCACCTTACATGCAGTTGATGAAGAATAAGGACCAGTTTTATACATAATGTTGACAAAAGAAATATACGGGCAGTAGCAGAGGAACTTATGCCAGTTTGGGTGGATATTAATTAATAGAATAAAATAAAAGAAAACGTAATGATTTATAATAAAATATAATATAATATAATGAAAAGTTGTTTGGAAATGATAGAAAAGTTAATAATGTAATGTAATGAAATATTATATAAAAATGGACAAAATGAAATATTATTTATAATAAATAATTATTATACTCTTTTATAACATTTCCACACAACCTAGAATCGAAAATGTAAAAACACTCAAATGCTATAGTTTTAAAACAACAAAAACCTATGATTTACGAAAAACATTAGCAATAATTTTTAAACATATTTTCTATTTTTATTAGTAAAAATTTTATTATTTTATTATTAATTATATACAATTTATTGTTAATTATATAAAATATTATTGTATTGCGTTGGTTGTTATTAGGCTCGGTAAGAAGTGATTGGTATTATAAAAATTATTGAGGATATATTAACTAGTATATATTTATTAGTTTATGTTCTATCATAAACCTAAAATCGGAAGTTTTTATTTACAATATTTATGATAGAAAGAAATACAACATGAAACTCTCCATTTTTATCCTATTTCATTATATTCTATTATAAAATCTCCTTCTAAATGATAAAATTGTGTTACGTTTCATCATATTTTATTATAAAACCTTCAACCAAACATCCCTCCGTTATTGTTAAGATGCAAGATACGACTTCTAACAGGGGAAGAAGTGATGCACCAAAATACTTATATTGGTGTTGGATGAATTCCATCCGACAAGCCAATTACCATCTAATCTTTATCTAACCATTTGGTACATTGCCCGATTAGACTTCAAAGTGGGAGGTAGAAACCTTTCAGAAATTGGAAATATAACCAAAAGGAGAATGCAAAGTTTCTTCGAAAGCTTTTGGCCGCAGAAAGAACAGAACTTGGAGGAATTGACAACCAAATTAAAAAAAAGTATAATAAAAAAACTGGTTCACACACATCCATTTAAAGGGTCTCAACCTAAGACAACACTTGCCAATTGCCAATTATCTTCATCGCATAGATGATAGAACACACATGAAAAGAACAAAAACAAATATGGCTACCTTATAACGGTTGACAAGGTTCTTCCACTTGCACTTGCACTGATCAGAGGTGCGAAAGAAACCTCTTTCTCTCATCCTGGAGCTGACAACCTCCCAAAGAGTTCTGTTCCTTTTTGAAACGCTGAAATCCTTCTCCAACTCCCCTCTTATCGCTATTAGCTCTCTCGTCTCCTGCTGCCCCCACTGCGGCTGTTGTTGCTGACCACCCCTGCCCTTCGCCCCAACCGGAGACATCTCCACCGTAGTACCAGGACTAAGCATCATCGGTATGTGACCCAAAGCATCTTCCTCGTCACCGTCACCGCCCCCTCCGCTTTTAAACATGATTGCAATGGATATTCCCTGACTTGGGATTTGCAGAAGACAGAGATAGATTGTGGACCAGGATTTTGTCTGGGGCTTGGGATTGATCCGTCTCAAGTTTTCCTTTTCGTGTAGTAAGTGAAAGTCAGCAGTGGGCGTTGTTTAATGTGAACTAAGAATGTGTTCACACATGGTGTTGACGTCAGTAGTCTTTCTATTGGTGGTTTTCGGAACGTACCTTCAGGTTTTATCAAGAGAAAGAACGCGTTCACATTGGAAAAGAATAAAAGGGTTAGGGTGTGCTGGCGTGGGCAGGAAAATCGTTATGAATTGATGATTAATATGAACTTATTATTAAAGACTTAAAAATTTTATTTTTTTAATTTTAGGTAATTTTATATTCCTCTCGTAATTTAGAAGAATAGGAAAGAGAAATGGTGAAATCAATTAAATAATTAATTATATTATAATTAATTAAAATATTATAATTAATTAATTAAAATATAATTATTCATTAATTAAAATATTGTAATTAATTAATTATAATATAATTAATAAAGATATTATTTTATTTAATTTTTGATGCAATTTATTTTTATTTAATTAATTACATTATATTTAATTAAAATATTATTATTAATTAAAATATAAATATATTTAATTAAAATATTATCATTAATTAATTAATTGCAATATAATTAATTAAAAATAATTTATTCATTAATTAAAATATTGTAATTAATTAAAATATAATTCATTCATTAATTAAAATATTGTAATTAATTAACATATAATTCATTCATTAATTAAAATATAATTCACTTTTAATTAATTAATTACAATATTTTTACAAACCAATCATTATCAATGATAATGGTAATCGTTCTTTCTCTTGACCAACTATCATAATTATAATGTTAATATTCATTCACATTCTTTACTATATTCATTCTCATTTTTATTACTATTCTCTCGTACTAACCAACCCCCATTAATGAAAGTATTATCCTAACCTGATCTTGTTCGCTCACCAATTTAAGGATAATTTTGAACAATTTGGTAAATTTTAAAATGCTGTTCTAAATCTAATAAAGCGGTGGTGTGGCCGGTAACTTTTAAAAACTGTTGTAATAAAGATAAAATGGATTCGGAAGTTTTAACATTATTTCCAATAAGGTCAAGATTCAATTCCATTAAAAAAATGTATTCAAGGTTTACAGCATATGTTGATTGCTTTAATAATCTATTTAACATTTGTAGTTCACATATTTTAATACATATAAAATGAAAATAATTATAGTTTTCGAATCCAAAATTGATAATGAATACAAATATGTAAAATAGTATTGTCAAATAATTTTATAGTGTATGTTATATAAATTTCAACTACGAGAAATATTCAGTAATTACATTTTCCAAATTTAATATACGATTTCCCATTAATAAAAATACAACATATAAGATTAATAACTTTAATTTCATTAAAATTTGTCTATCTCTAGATCACCAGTTATTTTATAGGTCACCATAAATTTTGTCATAATATTGTTCACTTTGGTTTAGGCTATATATTAATCGTATAGAACATTTAAAAAATATATGTAGTTGGATTAATTTTGCTTTATTTATTATTAAACATTTTGTTATTGAGATCATTACAAAAATCAATTTATTCATCAAACACATACACTTAAAAAGGTAAAATTTTGATATGATAAAATTTAATAAAGAAAATTGTCATAAATTCAAGGATTAGCTTAGTTAAAAAACTCAAACTCTATCCAAAATTATAATTATAGTCGAACTTTAAAAATGACAATTAAGTACTCAAATTTTAATTTTCTTAATTCTAACTTGACGTTAATTTTTTCGTTAACGTTAGTGACGTAGTTTGCCACATAAGATAGAAATCCTAAATATTTATACACATTAAACTTAATAAAGTTTAACGATTAAGTTTAACTATGCTACGTCATTTTGAAATTAAAATATCTAAGTCAAACTTACTAACTAAGTTGCTAGAATTGAAAATCCTAAATTAGTTAGTTCTCACATAGAATGAAAAAGAGCTTAGGGTAACAAATTAATATTTCATTCAAATTGTTAGAAACTGTGTTATAGTCGCCTTGCACTAGCATTACAGAATGTTATTGTCTTTACATATCGGCGTGATAGAATTTGATTTAGAGATTTTAATTTCAAAACAATATAGTTTAGTTAAACTCAAATAAGTCTAACGTATATAAGTATTTAAAATTTCTGTCTTATATGACAAATGACGTCAACAAAGTTAACGGAAATATTGACATTAGGCTATAATTAAAAAATTAAAAATTTGAGTATTTAATTACACTTTTAAATTCAGACTATAATTGTAAAATTAAAAAGTTTGACTTTTTTATTAACCGTAAATACAATAATAGAAAAAGGATATACTTACATAATAAATGTAAATCATATCAACTAAATTGTTTCTCTAATTTCTACGAATTATCCATTAGAAAATTTAGAGACCCATATTTCAGCATTTCTTATTAGTAAAACTCATTAGGAGTAAATGAACGACTTAAAAAAAAAAAGGGTTTCTATTTAACCTAATATAAACGCACCTATCAATTAGTAAAATATTTAGTTAGCAAGCACAATTTGTGAATCTAACGTTGGGAAAATTACTTCAAAAAAAACACGTTGGCAAAATAAACAGAATCGATACGTTTCCTTGTGGGCCAATATTATGGCTCCACATAACACAAAATAAACAGAATCGATACGTTTCCTTGTGGACCAATGTTATGTGATGGCTTGGCTCCACTACCCCTTCATTATCATTTGTAAGGCAATGGAGTTTTGGTTCTTTATTCTTACAATTCTATGGTACCTATTACATGATAACAACGACCCTGCCGTACCAATTTTAGGCAATTTCTTATGACTTCTTACTACGTACCTAAGGAGTTTCTCCGCCGTGGAACCTACCCTTCGCCAATTACGTGCCAAATATGGTCCCATTGTCACTCTTCAAATAGGGTCGCGACCTTCCATTTTCATAAACAGTCATGAAGTTGCATATAAAGCTCTGGTCCAGGGCGGCTTAAACAGTAATTCAGAGATTATTAGCCCTCTCACCCACGGATCTTTCTCTATTAGAAAAAGAGAAACAGTCTTTATCAGCTTGTTTACTTGCCAATAAGATCTAGAGTACATTGGCTGAAAGAAGGAGATAAAAGTTCAAAAAAAAAATTTCAAATCTATTCTAGCTCCAAAAAATCGTAATAGAATCAGCTCAATCACTACAAAACGGGTTCAAATGATTCGGAATATGGATGACATTAAAAAGAAAGCTGTTTAGTTTCTTTGGTGACTTGCTAGACCCCATAAATCCTGACTCTGGTTCAAATGTTGAGTTCGAATCTTTATAGCTGAAATAGTTAACGCAGGTGGACAGTGAATTATTAATCAAACCAGTGGAAGATAAAGAGATTGAGGAAGTAGTCTTCAAAATGGATGGTTATAAAGCACTTGGTCCAAATGGTTTAAATCGGTATTTTTTTTTTCCAAAAATCTTGAAACATTATAGGGTTTGGAGTTAAAAACGCAATGAAAGAATTCTTCTCGTCTAGTTTTATGCTAAAGGAAATTAACAAAATTTTATTTCCTTGATACCAAAGACTGCTAATCCCTCAAGCTTCTCTGCATCGGTTAATTAGTGACAATCAAGCAGCCTTTATCAGCCAAAGAAAAATAGGAGACATCTTAATAGTGCAAGAACTTCTTAAGGGATATTCTAGAGTGAATTCAGCTTCAAATTGCACTATCAAAATTGATTTCCACAAATCATATGACAGTGTGAGAAGGAGCTTTTTTATGGAAATTACTGTCAACGTATGGTTTTTCAAACAGATTCATTGGATGGATGAAGGAATGCATCTTTACGGCAAGTTATGTTATCCTCATCAATGGAAGCCCTACCAAGTTTTTCAAAGCAGGAAAAGGCCTAAGGTAGGAGGATTGCTGGACCCCGCTTCCAGAGTCCAACATTCGAAGACATTTGACGGAAACAATGCTTGCCCTCAACTATACTAAACCTGTTTTGGGACATCTAAAATAACTCTCACTATGGATATTAGATACGGGTGTTCTCTGGATAGTTCGAAAGAGGACTTCAAGATCTACCACTTTCGTGAAGACCTTGAAGACAAATTCTATCGTCTGAAGGGTAAAAAAAAATGAACCAGACGATGGTATCAGACGAATAGTATAAAGAAGAAGAAGTCTCATTCACATAAGCAGAAAGCAGACGAAACAAGAAGACAGACAAAACAAAAAAACAGATGAAACAAAAAGTTAACGAAGCAAAAAGGCAAACGAAGCAAAAAGACAGACGAAATAAAAAGACAGACGAAACAAAAAGTAAACGAAGCGAATGCAGACGAAGCAAAAAGGCAGACGAAACAAAAAGACAAACGAAACAAAAAGTAGACGAAGCAAAATTAACTTAAAACGAAGCAAAGTTAACTTAAAACGATGCAACTCTTAAGATAAAGCGGAGTCAACTTAAGGTGAAGCAAAGTCAACTTAAGATGATATGACGTCATCACAGACGATACGTCTCTACAGACGATATAACGTCATCACAAACGATGTGACGTCATCATAGACGATACGTCTTTACAGACGATACATCCTTACAGATGATACATCTTTACAGACGATACATCTATACTCCTGAGCATCTCCCCTTATAAAGATCATAACTTTAGACTACGATGTCCCAATTTTCCACACTATATATCGTTGGAAAGTTAGAAAGATAAGCTACAACTTTCCAGAAGACATTTTAACTAATTTTGCCTCAATTAGTCTAGTTTTTCTCCTGGAAGTCAATGCACAATTTCTACACCTATGAAAGACTTAGATCATGAAATGTACAACTACCAAAGAAACATGCATATACACCTGGGGACTTTTCAGTTCTAAACTTATTTGTCAAGGCAACAGAAGCTCATACATCACTTTAATTACATCATAACATTTTAAACAAGGGCTTAACCCAAAATACAACATATACAGGATGCTCAATGTTTAACATGCTTATGAAGCTATCCAAAATTTATCGAACTAACTTAGTTACAAAAGTTTCTAACATCTTGGAGTTTCTGATACTTTGCAAGGATTGCTAACCTTCACATTCTACACCTGATGAGAGAATAGTGGGGTGAGCTACACAACTCAGTGACTAATATATTTATAGCCATTGAAATTGACCACAAATTCAAGCATATATATATATATATATATATATATATATATATATATATATATATATATATATATATATATATATATATATATATATATATATATATATATATATATATATATATATATATATATATATTCAATAATTCAAACATTCTCCAATTTAGTCTAACACTCATAGCACATAACACTCAAATGCATCATACATGATAAATTAAAGATGCAATGCACAACAAATGGCTCGAGGGTTCCATGAAAACAAAATGAAGAAATCGAAGTTTACCTCATGAACAAAATGAGTCCAATTTCGGAGCTCACATGCCACAAGCGGGCAGTTGGGAGAAGGCTCTTGTCAATATGCATGTAATGAACAGAATGGCTCCACTCTCACCTAAACAAAGGCACATATTTGTTTTCTCATATGCTCATACTTTTATGCTTTTTCTTCATTTTCATTTAATGCAAAAGTCACAACTTCATTTGAGGTATAACATAGTCATATTTCATCATGCAATTTTCAACATTTACAAATAAGCCAATTTCAAACAATTCAATTTCAACACACACACATAGGCAAGAATTTGCCCAATTACACTATAACCATAAATATGTTACCCACCTAATTGGCTTGCATAAATCCAAGTCAAGCTTGTCTTTCCCCTTGCTTTTAGGTAGGATTCCCTTGGTTTCCTAAAACAACCAAGGTTTCATTCAAAACAACAGTCCAATAAAATTTATAAACTTCAAAAATCACAAAATTCAACAAACACAAATTGAACTCAAATCTAACCTGCCTATAATCCACTTAGGTTAGAAAACTTAATATCTAGTTTAAAAACCCTAAAATCAATTAGGTTCTCCCAATCCACCTTCTTCCCACATGAACCTCTTTGCTCTCTAACTCCTTCATCCTCAATACAACCCATTCCTTTAATAAAGCAAGAAGAAAAGATGGTTAATCTACCTTAACAACTTGATTTCTCTTATCTTCTTTTTCACCGAAACCTCTCTTCTTCTCTCCTATTTTCGTTTTTTTCTTCTTTCTCTTTGGTTCTCATGACACTTCTCTCTTCTTGTTCTAATTGAAGACCATTTTTAATGGTCTTTTCCCCATTTTACCCTTCATTTACCTTGTCCTTCTCATTTTGTCCCTTCTTTTATTTAATCCATCTACTAACTCCTTTAAGCTAATTTGCTTCTAACCTTACCATATTAACTCTAACTTAATTCTAATCCTTCCATCTAATTCTAATCTCTATTCATGCTACTAAATTAATGACTAAAATCAACAAAATAATCAATCAATTGAATAATCAACCAAAACCTAAATAAATAGTTAAATAAACAAATCGATAATAATTGGAAAAAAATTCGATGTCCAACAAGGATCCTGTATCCCCCTACCTTTTTGTAATGCGTATGGAAGTTTTGAACTCAATCATTAAAAACGAAGTGGAATCAAGCATCAAATTTAAATATCACTTGAAATGTAAGAAAATTGGTCTCACTAATCTTGTATTTGTAGATAACTTACTTCTTTTTTGTAGCACCAAACTAGAATCTATCAAATGCTTTATGCATGCGATGCACACGTTCAAGGATATCTCAGGTCTACACATCAATTTCCTCTAAAAGAGTCACTTTGTACTGTCAAAGAAAGCTTCTCTAATGGCCTCACAACTTGCTCTTCTAACGCGAATGATGGAGAAAGAGTCACCTCTACTCCATCTCGTCCTCCCAATCTCTACCAAGAGATTAACATTCTTGGAATGCAATCCCCTTATAGAAAAAATACATAAGAGGATAGGCTCATGGGTGAATAAATTTTTGTCCTATGTAGGGAGGTTACAAGTCATAAAATATGTTCTAAACTCATTGCATATTTATTGGAGCTCTCACATTTTTCTTTCAAAAGCTGTAGCTAAGACGATTAAGAGGCAGTTCAAGGACTTCTTATGGAAATATTCAAATGGAGCTAAATGTCATGCAAAAGTGAAATAGGTTGATATCTGTTGTCCAAATGAAGAAGGAGACCTCAACATGTATTTAATAAAACTCATCAATCGAACGCTCTTATAGCGGTTTTGGTGGATTTTGGAAGATTGAAATTCCTTATGGCTTAGATGCTTTCACTCTTATTTTCTCAAAGGTAAAAGCATTTGGGAGCTCCGTAATAAAGAATCACATTCTTTCTTTTTTAACCAACTTCTCAAGATGAGGCAAGACATTGTAGCAGACATGTCGTGTTCTATTAGTAATGGGAAGCTCATTACACTGTGTTTTGATAACTGGTCAAGAAAAGGAGCTCTTATACACTCCTCAGTGGAAGTAAGGCTTTCTATTCACTTCCCACTTAATACAAAGATGGAAGTTTTCATTAGTCGAACAACTTGGCATTTTCCTGAAGGTATCACCCAATTACAACCAAACTACAATCCAAGTCCATCCCATTGAGACACTTTCTTTTGACACACTCGTCCAATCGAATAGAAGCATGAGAGAATTGTTATGTTTGTGCAAACCTGCAGTGAATTGGTCTAGAATTGTCTAGAACAAGAACAGTCCTCCAAAGGTTTCTTTCCTACTATAGCTAGCTATCCAAAACCACCTCAGTACAGTTGATAGACTCAGGTATTTAACTATTGATAGATAGTTTCCATTTTGTTTAATAGAGGTTGAATCACATGACCACTTATTCTTCACGGGTGAGATCACTAACTAGATTTGGGAAGTTGTTAAAAGGAAATTTCAATGTTCATTGCCAACTTGTTCGCTCTCAAATGGTATACAATGGTTAGCTGATCATTGTTTCCCTATGGAATCGGTTTATTCTATAAATATCGGACTCTATGTGAAAAGCATATGGAAGGAGTGCAATGTCCGAAGATTCGAAACTAAGTAAAAATCTATCTCCCTCTTGATAAAAGAAACACTGAAAAGTATCCATGAGATCCTAATGCTGAGATATGTTGTTTAACTCATTTACCTCCGTTTTTTATTCTGCTCACCTTATGCGAAATTGAGGTCGAGGAGTTGTAAATTCGGTTTAACTAGGATATCTCCCTTTGTTTTGTTTGTTATTGATGTTATGTACCTATTTACCTTTTATAAATGAATTTATTATTTTAAAAAAAGGTGGCTTAGCCTTTGACAGCTGATCAATGGCTCTTGAGACAACTCGAGGCCTCTTCTCTAATCAGAACAACGTTAGTACCACCCCCTATGGTTCATTGTGGCTTCTGTTCGGTCAAAACCTACTTTTTCTCACGTACACTTTTCAATGGAAACAAATCCTTTGTTCCACTTACCCAATTTCAACCATGTTCTATCCAATCTCAGCCACATATTTATTGAATGGAACAAGATAGGAATCACTACAAGAAAAGTATGAAATACTGACGAAAAATTACCGACAGAAAAGAAAACGTCGCCAATTACTAACGGAAATAATACATCCATCAGTGAAGTTGCCTGGAAAATTAAGAAAGCGTGAAAAATAAAGGAAAATTTACTGACGAACCTTTCCGTCGATAATATAGTCAGCAATTGTGCGTTATCTTCTATCTTGGAGCTCAAACTTTTAATGTAAACGACAACATTTTGAAAAGCAATAAAACAACGTTGTTTTGTTATAATTTAAACGACGTCATTTTGTTATAGGACAAATCATTTTGCTTCAAAATGAAAATGACGTCGTTTGTTTTTAAGCCATATGACGTCGTTTTCATCCTAGAGGAATATTTTGTTATTTAAACCAAAGCGACGTTTAAAACCAAACAACGTCGTTTTCATCCCGAAGAAACGTTTTATTATTTAAACCCAAACGACGTCGTTTTGTTGCTGGAAAAAAACATTCTGCCAGCAACAAAACGACATCGTTTGGTTTTAAACCATACGATGTCATTTTCATTCGTAAGGAACGTTTTGTTATTTAAACTAAAACGACATCATTTGGTTTTAAGCCAAATGACGTTGTTTTCGTCGTTTAGTTTAAAATGAAAATGATGTCGTTTGGTTTTACGATGTCGTTTTGGTTAGGTTAAAATTCCTAACCGTCCCCTCCCCCCCCCCCCCCCACCACTTGCATGCCCCTGTTTCCTTTTCCTCTCCAGATCTCCTCCATCCACCGTCGGCTATCTCTACACTGTGGACTACTGCGTCTTCGACCATGAGCATTGTCTTCTTCGGCGATTAACATCCAGGTATTTTCCTCTTCTGTCTCTCTATCTTCATGATGGGCTTTTTTGAAAATTAATGTTTTCCTTTACCATTTCAATGACTTTGGATTATCTACATTCATTGTAAAATTAATTTTTGTTGTTTCTTTGTGTTTTTTTGATGAAGATTGATTGAGTGTATTGAACAAAATGACAAACCGTGTATTTGAAAAAAAAACACTCTAAATTAAACATTTTCAAAGAAGTCTATATTTGAACTAATAATGCATGGTAAACTCTAAATTATGTGTTGACTTGAAATTTGGTTTTGTTAATTATTATATATTATAAGTTATATCATTATGGGATATGCTTTGATAATGAGAATTCATATATGGAATTATGTTACTTTTAATATTTTCTAATAACTATAAACAAGTTTATAATAGGTTTGTATAGAGGTATAAGGCTATTTTATAATTCAAATATATTAACAAGGATACAAGTATCTTTGAAAATGTTAACTATTTTAGTTATAGGTAAATACGTGAGACAAGGAAAGATTGAAGGTACCATCAAGTTGACAATGCCTTACTATAAGGTACTTGATTAAAAATTTAAAGAGTCATTAAGACTTATTGAATCAAATCAAAGTTGTATTAAGCTAATAAACTTTATAAAATTTCATGGGATTATTGTTGTGTATGTAACCCGTAATTTAGACACTATAGTGCCTACTCCTAACATATCACCTATAACTGAAGGAGAGGAGCACCTTAGGAATAATGGAGATTATATTGATGAATCTGTTACTAAAGAAGCGAAAGCAAAAGCTCATGAATATGTTGAAAAAATATTAATGAACATGTGTGATGAACATATTGATGGACAATATGATGAATATGCTCGATGATCCTAATGAATATGTTGATGAACATGATGATAAACATGCACAATATGATTTCCATGTAGAACTTTTGAATGAACCTTAACCATTTTGAAATTAATTCAACTAATTATGGTAATTTTATTGTTAGTGAAAAATATCCTAGTGTTGTTGACCCAACTGAAGCATTGCAAAGACTAAGTACAAGTATAAGGCATAATTCAATAAGTGTGGCATCAAAATGGAGATCGGGCATGGAGTGCAGAAATGCAGAAGAATTTAAGTACAATAGCCAATAGCATCAATCTTTAACTTGAATTTGCAATAGTAAAGAACCGTAAAGACTTGTAACTCATCTCAATAGTAATGGTTTTCAATTGAAAGAGGACACAATATTCCAACCAATTTGACTACCATGTTTACTAACCTTCAATTTAACTTGACTACCATGTTTAATAACCTTCATTAACTACTAAAAATCGCTTTTTTGTTCCATAAATAGAATATGGTTATCAATCAAAATGGTTAAACTTGTTTGGTTATACTTGAATCGACTATTAAACCCACAATATAGTTCCTAGCCACCTATTTGAATTCCTCGAAGTCACTAGATTTCAAGAAAAAACTAATCCCTTCAGAAAACAAACCCATTCAAATATTGGTTATATTGAAGAAGAAATCAACCATATTATTTTAGTTTATCTTAATTGCCATTGTCATCTTAAGCTTAATTGGAGTTCATTCCAATATCAGTGTACAAAAACATCATAATAGAAAGCAAGTCAAGTTGACAATGCAATCATACTCATAAATACAATTTTCTATATAAATTTTATATTTTCAATAAAAAGAAGGAATGGTAGTTTGAAAACCTTAGATACTATTATATGATTGAAGTTTAAGGTACCTAAATACTTCTCTAAGTCTTTCATGTTATTGGACACTCTAAATACTATATTATGTTTATAGTTCTTAAATCCTAACTATCTCTCCAATAATTTCATTTTAGTGTAAGGCCTAGATACCTCTCCAGGTCTTTTATTTCAATGAATATTTTTGTTAGTTATTAATTCTTAGAAACCCCTTTAAGAGCTTCAATTTTTTCCTAAAACCTTAGATACTCCTATTATTATGTAATTGTTAATTCTTAGAAAACTCTATAGGACCTGTAGTTTTTTAAACCCTAAATACCTTTCAAGGGTTTTAATTGTTAACTTATAGATACCTCCTTAATACCTTCAATTTTTGTTTGATAACTAAATCCATCTTTAGACTTGCAATTATTAATTCTTAGAAACATGTCTAAAACATTCAATTTATGTTTACATCCCTAAATACCAGTGTAGGTTTGTAGTTGTTAATTCATAGACCTAGCCAAGAACTTCAATTTTTACCTAAAACCTTTGATATTTACTTAGCTTTGTAATAGCTAATTCTTAGAAACCTCTATATGATCTTCAAAATTTTTCCTCTTTAGGTTTGTTGTTTTTAATTCCTAAAATTTCACTAAGAACTTCATTTTTTTGTCTAAAGTCCCAAGTACCTCTTTTAGTTTGTAGGTGTTAATATTTAAAATCCTCTAGATGACTTTCAATTTTGTCTAAAACCTAAATATCTCACTAGTTTTGTAATTGTTAATTCTTAAAAGCTTATTTAGGATCTTTAAATTTTTCCCCAAAAACTCTAAATACCTCTCTAGGTTTGTATTTAATAATTCTCATAAACCCCTTTAGCACCTTCAATATTTATTTAAAAAATCTAAATATTTCGTTAGGTTTTAAATTTTATTTCAATATTGTCCTAATTACATTTTAAAGCTTTTTTTTAAATTGTTAGTTATAAATATTTGATTTCCCTATAGGAATAAGATGCAAAATGAGTAAGGAATGAGAAATAAATAGCATAAAATAAAGGGTTGCCGTGTTAAAAGAAAGATCCAATTCAAAGAGGAGGAAGAATCACCATTACATATGAAACCTAGCTTAAATGGCAAGAGATGAAGGAGAATACCACATTACATATAACATGGATACACCCATAAAGTAGAATGACACCCAGGCATGTCTTAAAACAAAACCTAGTCAAAAAAAGAAAGGGAAGTAAAGGTGAAATGATGGTAAAAGAAGGGGAAAATGTACGAAAAGAAGAAAAACAACAAAAGAAAGATGAAACAATACGTATTAGAGGAGATAAACATAGTAGACTAACTTTGTTTTCAACTTTGTATTATATTGATAAACTCTTTTTTTATTTAAGTGTTAATTAAAGTTACGATGAAATACTTTAACTTTTATTTTTTTCAAAAATAGTCCGACTTTAATGTCTCTATTAGTGGAGCTAAGAAGGTAAGCCTTACCATATGTATTTTTTGACACATAAGATAATATGCGGAAAGGATGTGCAACTCAAAATTTTGTTTAATTAATTAACTAATATGGACTGAATTGAGAATAGACATATAGTTTGGAGACCTAATTTGAGTTGTGGTTACTGGTCGATATAAAAGTGTATTTTTATTGCAAGGGGATTTTTATTTCAAACGGGAGATGCCCATTTTATAGGAAAAATTCTGTCAAATTTTCAATAAGGTCCTCCTAAAATGTGACATAATCGTTTTTAATTAAAACAAGAGCTCCTTGGTATTAACTTATGATCTTATTGTGGAGGAGACTTATAATTATGCAAAATATTGAGGATAACACCTGATGGTTGAATTATTTGAGTATAGCTAATGACCTTGATTGATTATAATATTTCATGGTAATTGTTTTAATATATCCCGTTTTCTAAACTGTGAACAAATTTGTTCTTGGTTGTAGGAACTCATTTGTTGCCAGTATTTATATTTTGAAGGAGATTGAAGAGAAGCTTTCTCAGGTATTCAAATGACATTCATTTTCGTATATGATGTGATAATGTCAACAATGAATTTTCACACATTTTAATGCCTACATGATGTAAAATTTGTTTGTGGTATGAACTTCAGTTTATCATTGAATTAATACAAGATGAGTTTGACTTATATTATAGTTCCAATTACCTTAATATGTCAATCCATTATTTCATTGATTCTTATTTTGGCGTGATTAGCTTCTCTTTACTTTTCATGTCAAAAATTTTGTACGCATCTTTTAAAAACTACCTATATGTTAACATAATTTATTAAAATAAGTATTCATATTTTCATGAATACTTATTATATTTAACACGAGTACATATTTAATATAGGACTTTTAGTATTAATAATCTTCTAACATATATGATTACAAACATATATATTCGATCTTCAGGATAGGTTCTTTTTAGATTTGAACCCATAAACCTTAACTTATAACCTGTGATGATTACTCTTGTGAGGCTTATCAGTGAAAAATACGAGGAGCTTAGGAGTCACAACGAGAATTTGTTGTTTTGATTCACAAGTCTTATCTTAGATGTGAAGTAATATTTGGCAAACATGAATTATATTGTTGTTAATTAATAGCTGTGTAAAAATGAGTTATGTTGATAGATCTTGGATGTATAAACGATTAACACTTGATGGTTACATTAATCATGAATTTGTTGCCAGAGTTGAAGCTTTTATTCATTATGTATGTTCTCAACCTATATATATGGATGGGCCGAAGATCATATGTCCATGTAAAAAGTGCAAACACAAATGTTTCCTTTCTATTGATGAAGTTAATGGGCATTTATTGAGAAAAGGGTTTGTCCCCAATTATTTTGAGTGGACACGACATAGGGAACCTGACATTTGTAGCACTTCAAGGGGTAATCACACAGAATCGTCTGTCAACTTCAATAAGTTTGAAGGGGGTATTCCATTTAGAACAAATTATGAGTCAGCTACTGAAAATCCATACATGCAAATGGTTTATGGTGTAAGTGATAATACCTTTGAGGAAAATATAGAAAATCTTAAAGAAGAACCTAACCTACATGCAAAACAGTTTTTTGACTTACTACAGTTAGTAAACTAAGAGTTATGGCCAAATTATGTGACAATGACCCAATTGTCTTCAATCACTTAAATATTAAACATAAAATCTAAAGGGTATATTTCAGACCATAGTTTTAATAAAATTCTTGAGTGATATAATGAGTCATTGCCTCCTAATCATACAATGGTTGATAGTTTTTACAATATGAAGAAACTTATTAGGGGTCTTGGTTTTCCTGTTGAGAAGATTGATTGTTGCAAATTGAGATGTATGTTATATTGGGGAGATGATGTGGAATTACAAGAGTGCAGATTTTGTGGTCAACCAAAGTTCAAGCCTAGAAAGCATTCAATGAAACAGAAATTAGTACCCTGGAAGCGGATGTATTATGTCCCGCTAATTTTGAGACTTCAAAGACTATATGCTTCTGATGCTATTACATTTCATATGAGATGGCATAATGAACACAAACAAGAAGACGGAATTATGAGTCATCCTTCAGATGCACTGGCATGGAAACATTTCAACGACACCCATCTTGAGTTTGCAGCTAAAAGTAGAAATGTAAGGTTGGGATTGTCGACGAATGGATTCCAACCTTTTGGGCAATCTAGCCAACAATATTCATCATGATCAATCATAATAATTCCTTATAATTTGCCTCCATTGATGTGTATGAAGGACACATATATGTTCTTGACAGTGATTATACCAGGCCCTTCAAATCCGAAGCATAAAATTGATATTTTCTTACAACCATTGATATCAAAATTGCAGCATCTTTGGGACTATGGTGTTCAAACATATAATGTGTCTCTAAAATAGAATTTTATGTTGAAAGCGGCATTGATGTGGACCATTAGTGATTTTTCGGCATATGTCATATTGTCTGGAAGGAGCACAGCAAGAAAACTGGCTTGTCCTTAGTGTGACAATGATTCTGATGCCTTTTATCTTCCAAACGGGGGCAAAGTTTGTTAGTTTGACAATCACAGGAAATTTCTTCTCCCAAATCATCCATTTAGACGCAATAAACAAAAGTTCATTAAGAATAGGATGGTAAAAACACCTCCTCCCCTCTACAAAGCTGGTGAAGAGATTTTGCTGGAGCTCGATGAATTAATCTTGCTGAAAGTTACAGAATTTGAAGCTGATGAAGTTAATACAAGTATTAGTAAAAACTTTGGTTGGAGAAAACGAAGAATCTTTTAGGACTTGCCATATTGGAAAACTAATTTGATACGTTATATGCTAGATTTGATGCATATTGAAAAGAATTTTTTTGACAACTTGTTCAATACCATATTGAACATTGAAGGGAGGAAAAAAGACAATGCAAAATCATGAGCATATTTGTAAATTTTTTGTGGAAGGAATGAGTTATATAAGGATCTTTGCTTCGGTAAATATCTAAAAGTATGTTACACTCTGGAAAAAAAACAAAAGGCAATATTATGTGAATGGTTGAAAAGTCTAAAGTTTTCCGATGGTTATATGTCAAAGTTGGCAAGATGCATAGACATGAGAAAGTATAAATTATTTGGGTTAGAAAGTCATGATTGTCATGTGTTTATGCAAAGGCTAATTCCAATCGCATTTCAGGAGTTGTTACCGAATAAGGTTTGGGAAGTAATAAAAAATTTAAGTTTTTTTTTAAAATTAACATTATCCGAAATCAAGTTCATTGAAATGGAAATACTAGAATGAGAGATTCCCATAATTTTATGCAAGATAGAAGGAATTCTTCCTCCAAGCTTCTTTGATTGCATGGAGCATCTACTTGTGCATTTAGCACATGAGGTAAACCTAGCTAGTCCAGTTTAATATCGATGGATGTATCCGTTTAAGAGGTAATTCAAATTCAAATTATTGTAATTGAAGTAATAACATGTTTTAATTATTAAATTGTAATAAGCATATTTTCTAATATAGATATTTGCATCCCTTGAAGAAAAATGTCAAAAACAAGGCTAGAGTTGAAGGTTCGATATGTAATGCTTATTTAGTGGAGGAAGCTAGTACATTTTGTGGACATTATTTTGAGCCACAAGTTCACACAAGAGAAAGAAAAATTTCTCGTAATGACGATGGAGGAGGAACGAGTGATGCTGATAGTAACTGATCCATTTTCACATATCCTAGGCGACCATATAGATGTGCAACAAGAAGAATGTTAACAGAGTAAGAACTTGAGGCTACTCATGGTTATATTTTATTGAACTGTCAAGAGGTTCAACCTTTCGTGCAGTAAGTTGAACATGATTATATCGGTTTTAAAATTTTGTCTTGTTCATAAGGACCCCGAATCTAGAGCCCAACATCAAAACCATAAAACGTGAGCTTATACCAATGAAATTTTTTCAACAATCATCGATTCATCTTCTTGTTTTGATACCACAACTGTTGGACCCCAATTCTAAAGCCCAACTTTGATGTCATAAAATGTGTGCTTATGCTTGTTACCATGCATGGTTATTCCAATTAACCCTTATTAGTCATCCAAATGTCATCTAGAAATTGTAAGTCTTAAGGACTGAATTAAAATTCTATTCCTTTATATCATTGATATCTCTAGGTATCTAGTTTATTTAGAAACAAGAATGTAACATCCCATTACCTATGATAAGACTTGAATAATAAACATGAGAATTTTATGAGAAGTTAGAACGCACAATTTATGCTTATGCAAAATATGGCATATACATACGTGATAATATTGATTTTTGCACAATAATATGATTGTATATGCATTCATTGGCATTTCAGGGTAAATTGGTTTATAAATAAAAATTGTGGATTTATTTGGACTGTATTAAGTGTGATTTGGCAATTTTTGTACATTTTGAATATTTTGAAATTTTTGGTGAATTATTTTTGAGTTGAAAATTTATTTGGAGACTATTAGTATTATTTCAAAATTTTGGTGAATTTTAGAAAATTTCTGAAATTTTAGAGTATTTTAGACTAAAAAAATTATTAAAATAATGAACCAATTATAAGGTGACATGTGGCAGCCTATAGATGAGACAAATGGCTCACATGCAAGGGAACAACATGTCTCTAAGTTAGTAAAGTAAAACAAGAAAGTAGACAGGAGCTTTCATTGTTCTCTCTTCGGAAAACAACTTGTTCTTCACCGAGTTTTGATCATCTTCTCAAGCTGTGATTTTCTGAAAATAGGGTAAGTAAATGGCTAAGTTTCTGAGTTCTATAGCTGATTGTTTTTGTGTGATGTTTTGCTTGTTGGAATGAAACACATGCAAGAGATAGATGAGTGTCGTAACTATGCAAGAAACAGTAGGTGGATTTTGATTTTTGATGTTTGGTTTGAATATTGAGTTTTGAATTGTTTAAGAGTACGATGAGCTAGAATGGTAGTTAAATGAGGTTAAAGAGTGGATTAAGAAAAAAAAAGAGAACATGTAGTGGAGGTGAAAGTTTACAGTAGAGAGAGAGATGACATTTAGGAAACTTGGGATGGTAAATGTTTGAAGTGTAATTTGAGTCTAACTTGTTGCCAAGATTTTTCTAGATATGGAAATGTAGAATGGACGGTTTAGAAGTAAGAAATTTAAACAAGAAAAAAAAAAGAAGAGAGAAGAAGCAGTTCGGTGAAGAAGATGATGAATAGTATAAAAAAACAAATTCTGGTTTTGGCAATTATAAATAATGTTGCTCTTTGAGTTGTTTAGCATAAGATAAGTTGCAAAGGAAGGAGAAAATGTTGGATCCCAAATTGTTCTTGGAAGTTAGAACTATTATCTGTGAAATGTTGGATCCCAAATTGCACTTTGAGTTGTTTAGCATAAGATAAGTTGCAAAGGAAGGAGCAATGTAAGGTATAATTTTGTGATGAGGAATTAAGTAGAGGAGAGGAAGAAGATGGAAGAGAGTTGCTGCAAAAATGAGGAGACTTACGTGCAAAAAACGTTTTTCTATAGTGAAAAGGTGATAGTTTATATGTGTGGGTTAAAAACTAGAGTTTTCCCTTGAGCAGCTCTCAGTCTTTTGTCTATAACTTTATCATCTGAACTCCAAATGACTTAAAACTTGAACCAATGGATTCCTAAGACATTTTTCTTTCTCTCCATAAAAATTTATAGTTATCGAAATTGATTTGAAAGTGTTTGAGAGGATGAAAGTGTGGAAGTCTGCTGGAATGTTATGAATTGGAAATTTTCATGATCATATTTCGGTTTTATAATTATAAATTTAGCTGTAGATTTTGGAATGAGTTCATTTTGATTTATATTAAACTAGAGACATATTTCTACAATTTTTGTGGAGAGGTCGAATTTTAATTCTGTCTTTTTTATTTTCAAAATTGGCATGTAAGTGAGTTGTAGCTTAAGTTGAAACACAATCAGGGACAGAAATCATGTCCTGTGATTATTGAATAAACTGTATTGATTTGGACCGAATTAGGCTAAGTTGTCTTTACCAAAGTGTTAGATTATTCTCCTAGATTTAAATTGGTATAAAGTTTGAAATTTTTGGATGTCTGAGCTGAAAGATATGACTTGTACAATGAGAGGGTATGATCATGTACTAGCCAAAATTTCAAATGTACATAGTCTGAGGTATTTTGTGCATAACTCATTGAATACTAAATCAAATTGGATGGTCTTGGAGTCGTTAGAAACTTAAGATAAGTTAGAACAACTTTCTAGAAGGAAGTGTTGCCTAATTTTGTCTTTTACCCTATCAGATTAATTATGCAAAGTTGACCCAAAATCATGTGGGTAGAAAATCTGAAGTGTTCAATTAGGTTATCAAATTGATTTCACCTTGTTTTATTTTGGTCCAAATTATAAGTACCTTATGATATTAATAAGGGCTTTGATATCTGATCGATTTGATGCTGAGAGTTATAATAAGATACCCGGAATTGTCATTGAACATGCATTGTGTATACTTTCTAAATATTGATGTGCATAAAAGGACACTTGTATATTTAAGCAAAAATGTGATATTTATGAATGTGTTGTGTATGTTTTAGAGGAGCCAAGTGGACGCCAGATCGACATTGTCGGACCATCCAGGCAATAGCATATTGGAGCGTTCTGTGAGTCAACCTAGATGATTTCCTAGGATTGATTTGATTTGAATTTAATTTAATTTATTACACTTCCAATATTATTGAACTGTTTGTGAGTTGTTTCTGGATTCCGGACCTGAGGTCCAAGGAGTTTAATAGTTGGGCATGTATTGGAAGTATTTTGATTTGATATGAATTTGAAAATTTTAATTTGATTTGTTAAACTTCCAATTATTGAACTGTTGCGATTACTTATGAATTCCGGGCTTAAAGTCCGAGGAGTATATATTTGGGACTGTATTGGAATTATTCTGATTTGTTGATAATTTTGATTGTATTATGCTATGTGGATTCTCAACGAAAGTTGAATGCCAGACTTAGGTCCGATGACTGTGAAATCTCGCTTGAGCATTTGTATAAGATTGTGATATATGAGATTTTTTGAGATTGTTGCATTTCATAAAATGCATGCTCAGATAAAGGCGTTGTGACTTGAGTTGCCAGTATCAAGCGCTTGCACGTAGAGCTTTGCTTCGTGATATATGATTTGGCACGTAAAGCTATGCTCTGTGATACATGTTTCTGATTGAGCTCATTGGGCCAGTATTTATATATGTGATAGGCACTCAGTCACAACATTAATAACGAATGTGGAGTCTCATATGCATCTGTATGTGTTTATATATGATCTTTTTTGCATTGATAAAATGATTTGCCATGACAGCGCAAGTAATTGAAATATTAGTGTCCTGTATGTAATTTGTGTATGTAAATCCGGTGAAATCATAAATGATGGTTCACTCATTGAGTTCGCAAAACTCATAAAAAATTGTAACGTGACTTTTCAGGTTCAGAGGAGTTATCTAATTAGACCAATTGGAGTTCAGCCACTGCGAATGAGCATGAGTTAGGGGTCGGGATCAATTTGCACCTGCATATATCTTCAGTGATTGTATTTTTGGATTATATTCCGCAAGATTTGTATTAAGTGTATGTGATTGAGTTAGTAATGAAATAACATTTTGATTGAAGTGTTACGTATCTGAAATGGGCCCAAGTGGTTGTTGAATACTAATGTTTGTAAAAATTGTAACTTGTGATTGGAAATGTTTTTAAAAGAAGTGGGCCCGATTTTATTAATGATTTTCGCATACGTGTACTTTGTTTTAAAGAAACAAAAGTTTTGTTAGGAATTTTGACTGAATGGTTATTTTAGCATGTCACTCTTGTGAGGTATGTACTCTAATATCACCATAGATGTCGGGTATATGTCCTTTGAGAGTGGGTTGCTACAAAGAATCACCTCATTTGGAGGTCGGATGATGCAGTTATGGCCGAAGGAATTAAATAAGGTTTTGTCCTTAATCATATTGAACCTATTTTCGGACAAATTAGTATAAATTTCTCTATAGATGTTAGATTAATTTCATTATTATATGGTTTGAAAGAGGAATTCAAGATCTACAACTTTCATGAAGAGCTTGAAGATAGATTCTGTCATCTAGAGGGTCAAAATTGGACTAGACGATGTAAGATGAACAATACATAGAAGAAGTTTTAGTCTAAGACCTATTTTGGAACAATTGGAATAACTTTCTCTATAGTTATCAGATTAAGGTCATTCTTAGATGGTTTGAAATAGAACTTCAAGATCTACAAATTTTATGAAGACTTAAAGATATGTTCTGTCATCTAAAGGGTCAAAATTGAACCAAACCATGTAAGATTAACAATGCATAAAAGAAGTTTCAATCTGAGACCTATTTTGGAACAATTGACATAAATTTCTCTAGAGATATCGGATCAAGGTAATTCTTAGATGGTTCGAAATAGGAATTCAAGAGATACAACTTTCATGAAGACCTTGAAGATAGATTATGTCATCTAGAGGGTCAAAAGTGGACTAGATGATGCTAGATGAACAGTGCATAGAAGAAGTTTCAGTCTACAGTGCATAGAAGAAGTTTCAATCTACAATGCATAGAAGAAGTTATTTCTACTGGGTCTTCCTCGCATCTCCACAAGTTCTAAATTACTAATTACACTCTCAAGCGCACCTCCACTTATAAAGATCGTAACTTTCAATTCTGATGTCCAAAAATTTCATACCATATACCGTTGGAAAGTTAGAAAGGTAACTACAACTTTCTAGAAGACAACTTTGTCTAATTTAGTTTAGATCAATACATTTTTTCTCCTAAAGTCAGAACATGAAATTTACCTTTATGGAAGACTTGAAATTTGCACTGTACAAACTTGGAATGTCCTGAACATAACCATTCAGCTACCAAATTGACTTCATTAAATTCTCAGATCTTAACTCATTTGACTCATCACATTCAACTACATCTCATCATTCATGATTCTTATCTTTCTTTTCCATAATATCTCACTTACGTACATATATATATATCAACAATTCATGTTCAAAAATCATCAATTCAAGTTGGTAACTTCTTCAAGTATATCTAATTTCAACTCACATCATCCATACACAATTCATATTTCATTATCACTAAGGATAAGAGTTTACAAAGCTTTAATGGCATTCCAAGCTACGTTACATAATCGGCATCAAAATCCAAAATGCAAAAGATACAAAATCGAATAGTTCTCGAAATGCATCTAAAGCCTTGTTTTTACAAAATCGAACTTAATTTACAAAAGCATTGCAAAAGTAGAACGATTCCTCGACTCTTGGTTACTCTATCTCATTTTCTTCACCTGAAGATAAGATAAAAAGGGGGTGAGCTTGAAAGCTCGTAGGTAGCAAGTCTATAATGGAGAATAAGCAAAAATTTGAAATGTTCATTTGTCGTATAAACGTCATAATGAATTCGTAAAATGCTTTGTTTTTAAATTCTCAATCAAATTCACAATTTTAGCTCAAAACTCATAACTAAAATATCATCACTGTAGAACACTCAACTTATACAACAAACTTGACAATTCAAAGATGTAATGCACAAACAGATAGCTCGAGACTTCCGTGGAACAAAATGAAAAAATCGAAGTTTACATCGTGAATGAAACGAGTCTGATTTCTCAGGATCTTTTGGCCTCAAGCGGGCATCCAGGAGAAGGCTATAGGTCAACGTGCACTTGACTAACGAAACAGATTTTTTCTCTTACCCAAACAAAGCACATATTCATGCTCAAGTCATCTCATCATATGCTCATACTTTCATGTTCTTTTCATTTATACAAAATGCCATGACATTTTTTTCAAGGAATAACATAAATATTTCAAAATCATTTTCCATTTCATCATCAAAATTCATACACCAACATTATAGCAATTTCTCAAATCACTCAAAAGCATTAAAAGCAACATTTATAAAGTAATTAAAATCATTTTATTTTCTTGATTTGAAAAGGCATAAATGGCTCATTACTCAATTATAAACATGCAACCTACCTTGTTTTCCTTGCTTAAAGACTTGCTCAAAATGCCTCTTCCCTCACTAACAAAATCCCACTTAATAGGATTTTCAATTGAAAATCTCACAAAGTATAATCACCAAAATTGGTGCTAGAATACTTAAACTCATGCATTTTCTAAACTCCATGAACTAAAATCCTTCCAAAAATCCAAAAGATTCAAAATAATCTTACCTTGATTCTTCACCCAATGAAGAGATCTTTGGCTCAAATGGAAGCTCTTCTTTTCCTCTACCTTTTTCTCTTCTTGAACCACTTCAAAATCTCTCTCAAAAGCTAAGAAATGAAGAAACCCTAGCTCAACTCTCTTCTTTTCTCTCAACCACCTAAATTCTCTTCTCTTTCTTTCTTATTTTCTCTTCTTCTCTCCCAATTCACATGTTTCTTCTTCTTAAAAGAACATGACAACATTTCTTCTTCCATTTCTACCCTTAATGAGTCCAAAAAGTCCATTTTACCTTTTCTTATAGGCTTATGTTCTTTTAACCTTAAGTGTCTTGCCAAAAACACCCTTGAACATTCTTATAACCTTTACAATTTAATTCCACTTACTCATTCAATAAATCCTACTAACTTTGACAAAATCAAATAATTACAAAATGATTAATCTATCAAAACCTTACAATTAGTTAAATCATGCTTATTCATCAAGAAAATTTTTTGGGGCCAATACATAATAATGTATTTAAATTATATGAGGCATTGTTACGCGAGATCATACCAGACAACACACAGGATGAAGTAAATAATAAGGTTGGAAGACACTTTGCACGATGGTTCGAAAGATATGTAAATTTCCACTTACAAATATTCTCATAATTTAATTATAGGATTTAAGTGTTGAAATAAAATTATAAGTATTGAAATAAAATTATACTCATTTATTTGATAATTTCTTTTTATGTAGGCAATCGAAAATTCAATAGAGAACAAGTTCATTTGAGATCTTACTATAGGACCTCTGCAAACTATTAAATCGTATCTGGTGTATTTTATTAATTGATACAAATATCATACAGAATATCAAAGTTATAATATGGCAACAATAAATAGTGGAGTTTCCATACACGGTGAATTGATAGATTACTATAGTAAAATTATTGAGATACTTAAAGTTGAGTTCCTTACATTGCCAATCAAGTGAACTGTGATATTTATGTGTGATTGGTTTGACCCGACTCCAAATGTTGGAACAAAAGTGCATAGCCGATACAATCTTGTTGAAATCAACAACCGAAGAAGATTGAGATAATTTGAACCTTTTGTGTTGGCTAAGCAAGCAAAACAGGTATGTTATGTCCCTTTTTTCAGCTTACGACGAGATAAGTTTGATTGGTTGGCAGTTTGCAAAGTTAAACCTAGAGGTGTTTTTGAATCACATGGAAAAGGAGAAAAGAGAATTCAAAGTGAAGCATTTAAGGAATATACTTATTTTGTAAATGCATCTGTCACATATGATGATAATGAACCTTTGCATGATCCATCTAATGATTGAAATTTCATCTGGAGTGGAGGACGGGGGTTAAAGATCTGAAGAGGAGTCAAATTTTGAGTATTATTCTTCAGAAATTAAAGATGATTGTAATTTACAATTAAGTTATGATAGTGATTAATTTGTGTTTGTATTTGAATATTTTATTTGACAAAAAAGATCATTCCAAACTTTTCAGTATATTATGTCAAATATTTAATTCAAATTCTTAATCAATGAATGTCGACATGGCATCTGGTTCCGTATGGTAGTAATTCATTTCGTTGGGAGGAATGTGACAAAATTGTCCTTGTCGAAGGATTACACAATGCAACAAAAATCTCCACTTCTTTATGTAACGATCGTTTGCCTTCCCTGGCCGATCTTCTACTTCAAGGTGTATAGTATCATCTAAACAACGTCACTTTCCTTATTATGTACATCTAATTTCCTATTATGAAGATATTATATTTATTCACATTTGATGATATATACTACATGTTGTTTTAAGCTTGTTTGCATCTCGAAGATGACATGTATGCCGAAGGAGGTAGGAGCAATGACACAACAGTCGCTAAAGGATTAGGAAAACGGTTGCTTTGGAAAAGTTGGCAATTCCACAAAGTTCGTCTGGACATTCAAGTATGTATGAGTTTTCATGATAGGTTAGTTTAACAAGTATCTAATATGACAATATGTAAGTTTTATACTAATTGTATTATAGGTAAATCGTTTTGTAACGTTTCATCTACAAGTTTAGCAATATCGGAAACATTATTGCAAGAAGGTATTCAAAACCTAACATGTGAGGGAAGAACTTTCACTGTTTCCATTGGTGTATTCAAAAATGCTAGGACCCTTCTCCAGAATCCAGCCATCAGGGAATCATTTACCTTCACCAACTTTCATGTCACTTGGAATCTAAGATAATAATTATATCATTGTGATTTATCTTTACAATATACTAGACTCAGTGTAACACCCCACTCCCGTAAGACTCAGACCCGGCATCGATGGTGATACCCGAATCTGTGCCCCGCGAGGATGGAATGATACATCAATCAGTCAAATTACAGTAAAAAAATTTGTTTTGAAACAATCATACACTTACATATATGTATGTTGCGGAAAACAGTTTACATAACCAATCTGGTAGATACAATGACCACGAGGGTCCTCATATAAAATACATAATAACAAAATAAGCAAAGTCTTCACTTTAATGCAGACGCAACTGATCCCGTCCTTATCTGGCACTCCATGATCACTATAAGCCCGTTACTTGACGAAGTATTCTTCTGAGTCCTAAAAAATAATTGCAAATTTTGAATGAGTTTTTGCAAACTCAATGAGTGACCATCGTCGATGGTCCACTTACTCAAGTACAGAATTCAATAATAACTTATGTTCTCATTGTTTCTCTCTGATCCCATTTACAATTCTATCTCTATCTCGTAAGATATTTTCTCAAAAATTCCCCATTTACACATTTACAGAAATCTATATTCATACGTCCCATTTTTTGATACATGAGTATTTCACTCGCTTACTATTCAATCATCATTTGGCTGTGACCTAGTGCCTCAACTGTCCCATTGAAGGGCTCATTAATCGGTGAGCTTGTAGCTCTGAAACTGTCCCATTTATGGCTCATTAATCGGTGAGCTTGTAGCTCTGAAACTGTCCCATTTAGGGATCATTAATCGGTGAGCTTGTAGTTCTGAAACTATCTCATTTAGGGCTCATTAATCGGTGAGCTTGTAGCTCTGAAACTGTCCCATTTAGGGCTCATTAATCGGTGAGCTTGTAGCTCTGAAACTGTCCCATCAAGGGCTCATTAATCGGTGAGCTTGTAGCTCTGAAACTGTCCCATCAAGGGCTCATTAATCGGTGAGCTTGTAGCTCTGAAACTATCCCATTTAGGGCTCATTAATCGATGAGCTTGTAGCTCTAAAACTGTCACATTTAGGGCTCATTAATTGTTAAACGCGTCTTAGGGGTAAGAGAGTCCTCTGGGTATGCACTACTTCCCACGCGTCTTAGGGATAGGAGAGCCCTCTGGGTATGCACTATTCCCTTTCGAGCTCGAGGCTCTTTTTCAGTAGTCGAGAGCTTGTAGCTCTGATCAGTATATCACAGTCATTTCTAATCTATTCTAGATTTTCACATCACAAACACAATTACACTTTCACATTCTCATAACATTTCTGTATACTATCACTTTAATACTCTGGACCTTCTATCCGGAGTTCACATTTAATATTATTTCATCATTTTACTTCAGAGAATTTAAATCACTGAATTATAACATTTAATACTTTGAGAACCGTCTAGGTCACTCACCTGGATTCCGCGCTAACGCTTGGCAATCTTAGCAATGACGGCGGACTGACTTTCCAAAAGCCTCTATCACAATTCAAACACTCTATTTTACACATTGTCCAATCAGAAATAACACTCATGTAGCAATTTTCTAAAATAAATGTGTCATGCACTTCCGTGACATTCCCGTTACTAACCCAAGGATTTTGTTGGGCCCCGACTCGTAATAAGCATGCTTAAATTATGTTGAAGCATGTTTAAATTATTTTGAGGTTTGGTTTGATAATTTTAATTTGGTTGGAATAAATTGAGGAATTTTTTGCTTAAGTTATGAGTAAATGAAGTGGCAATTAAAAGAAAAAGAATAGAAATAAATGAGAAAGATGGACTTTTGGGCTTAAGTAGTAAGTGAGTTAAGTGAGTTAAGTAATGAAAAGAGAAGACTTATGAAATGAAGGGGAAGGTAGGAAGTTGGGCTTTGAGTCCTTTGGCATATCTTAAATGAGAGGTAAATGAGGTAAGTGGGCTAGGGTTTTAGAGGCCCACGAAATTTGTTGGCTTAGGTTATTAGTTAGTTAAGGTAGAAAGCATGTAGGAGAATATGAAACAAAATGAAAGAGGGCTTGAAGAGTGAGGGAGGCCCACGAATTTTAGGGTTTTAGTTGGAAAGACATGAGGTTATTTTAATAAAAGAAACAAAATTAAAGGAGAGCATGAAGAGGTGTAGTCGTATGGCATGTTCCAAAGAGAGAAGAGAATGAGTGGATTTCGAAAATTCGAAAGGGAGAAAGAAGAAGAGTGAGATTCGGCCAAGCTAGGAGAAGAAGAAGAAGAAGAAGAAGAAGAAGAAGAAGAAGAAGGAGAGAAGATTTCGTGGGTCACTTTTCAAGGTAGGGATTTCGAAATTTTCATGGTTTCTTGTTATAGTTCTTGCCTTTCTTGCTTAAGCATGGAGATTGGAAGATGATTGATGAAAAAGAAGAAGGATTAATGGAGGTTAAAAATCAGATTTCATTGGGTTAGGGTTTTCAAATTCCTTAGTGTTTTGTTAGGATTTGTGTCTTTAATGATTGTTTTGATGTTAAGGATAGGTTAAAGTATAGGTAAGGTGATGTTGCATGAATTTCAAGTTTTTCCCATTCTTGGAAAATTCCAGCACTTGAGTTTTTATTAAATTGTGAATCAAAGATGGGATTTTGCTTGGTTTAGAGAGGGGTTATGATGTTAATTGTTTAAATAAGGTATAGGTCAAGTGAGATGGGTCTTAAACCCAGATTTTGTATTCTTTAACATTTTCCAGCATATGTACCTTATGTTAATTATGATCTTATTGTTAGAATTTTGCTAAAAATGATGGTTTGAAGAGTAAATATGAAGGAAAGGGTAGGTTAGGTTAGTTCAAATGGAAGTTAGTACATCCTTTTAAAAATTCCAACATAGTTGGTTTTTGTTAATTATGATTCTATTGTTAGAGGTTTGCTTAAAGATGGGATTTGCTTTGCTTGGTTCAAAAGGGTGGTTGGAGAATGATGTATGATGGAAGAAAAGAAAGATCAAGGGAAAAAAAATCAGATTGTGATAGGTAACTTTTAGGCATGAGTTTTGAGAAAGTTGTTGGTTATTGAGATAGGTTTTGATGACAATGACTTAGATAAAGTATAGCTAAGATGATAGCAAAGAAATTCCATGTTTTCCTTGATGGTTTAAAATTCCAGCATTGGTAATGTTAGCTAATTCATGATTTCATTGTGAGATTTGTAAAGTTTAAGAATTTATTTAGTTAAGGCTTTAAAGAAGACATTATTTAGGAAGGAAAAGGAAAGAAGAAGAATACATGAAGTTTGAAAATTTCAGCATAGAGAATATGTGAGAGTTTGCATTTTGTTTAAACATGGTGGTTTGTAGTGTGAATATGAAGGTATAGGAAGATTAGAATAGGTTAAATGCAAGTTTTCCCAAACCTTAGAATTTTCCAGCATGTGTATCTTATGGTAATTAGGATTTTATGCTTTGTTTAAGGTTAAATAAGGTAATTGAAGGCATTAAAGGAAAAGAGAAATGAGAAAGGTAAAGGAGGTGTAAGAAAATCAGCATTTGTGGGGTTCTTTAAAGCAGGAGATTGTTGAAAGTTTGATGCTTTTGAGAAGGGTTTTGATAGTTATAATTTAGGAATGGAATGGGCATAGTTAGGTAGGTTTTTAAGCATGATTTATATTCTTTTAAAAATTTCAGCATTGATTCATTATGTTAATTAGGATTTTATGTCTTGATTAAGGTCCAATAAGGCATGGGATGTAAAGGAAAGGCAATTGGACCAATCCAAGATGCTAGCAAGGAAAATTAAGGTGGGTAATTTCTTAATAATTGAGTTAATAAGCATGTTAAAGTTTATTATAAATGCTAACTATTGCTTTCCAATGATTTACAAAGCTTGGATTAATTGCTTTTTGTGATGTTTTACACTTGTATGTGGTGTGCTTTGAGTATGAGTTTTATGTTGGAATGATTGATTGAATGGTTTATTAAATGAAAAATTATAAGTATTGGTGATTTTGGAAAATGATTAAATTATGTGATTTTGGAAAATGCCATGTTTGGCAAGTATGTGTGAATAATGTGAAAATGCATGATTATGTGGGTTTGTTGATCCCTCTGTTAGCAAGTGCAAGACTTGTTCATATAGGCTTCACCACTTTGCCATTAGTGACCCGGAGTTCAAATCGGACTCCCCTCATTCCACTGACTACATGGTCGCTTGTCGGACATGTGTAGTACGTTCTGTTAGGATCACTCAAACCACTTGTATGTGATTATGTGCTGTTATGTTATGATAGTTTGATATGCGATTATGTGTTTTCGTATGATCTTGTTGAATCTATATTGACTTTGCCAATTGTTTGATGTGTGGTATTTTGTAAATGAATAAATGAAACTTGAACATGGTTTTTGCTTATTTCTTTTTTATTAAGTTATTACCCACGGAGCTGTCGAGCTCACTCCCCATTTTCCCCTCCTCAGGTAGCAAGCAAGAATCCGGGTCGTCGCATCGGGATTAAGGAAAATCCGATGCATTTTTGTTGGTTTAGAAGTCTCAAAGCTTTAGTTTGTTCTTTGTAAATGCAGTTTTATCTTTTTGGTTGTATTTGGGATAAAATGCCTTGAAATCATTGTATTTACTTATGTCCGTGAAAATGTAAGAGTTTTGAAGTTAAAGTGTATTGTTTGTAAGATTGAAAATGATAAAAACAAGGACGAGATGGTATTCCTTTAGAAATTCAAATGATAAATGCCTATGATCGAGTTTTGGACTTGATGTTGAAATAATTAAATTGACATTGTTGTTGAGATTGTTGGATTGGATTGTAGTTGGATGATTGAAGATTGGGAAGATTAAATTGGGTTTTATGCAGGTTATTGAATGAAATTGAAGAATTTTGGCTAGATGCAGTTTTAGGGGAGATGCTGTCCAAATTTTCCTAAATTTGGGCAGCAACTTCGCTTAAGGTTTAGACCCTCTTAATGAGGGAATTCGCTTTGGAAGTCTTCTACAAAATTGTAGAGCTTGTTAAGATCTTGAAAACGGTATAAAATAGGCCATTAGATGACTTAGAAGTAAAAAGTTATAAGGGTCGGAAATTGGCCGGTTACTATTTATATGGTCAATTACTATTCTTTGGTCATTTTGCATTTTCTCTTATAACTTTCTCGTTTGGCCTCCGATTCACCCGAAATTCGAACCAGTGATTTCTGATCAAGTTTCCTACCTTTCCTTGCAAAAATGTCTAATTGTTAGCTTAATTGAATTTTGTCGGAATTAGCCCTCACGTTTGTCTTGTTGCTTTGCCCTATTTGAATTATGCTTCGAGATGTTCGCTTTGCTTCCGCCTTATGCCTTTCGAACCGATGTACTTTTGTTTCCGCTTTTGTTTTGTTTCTTTCCGCCTTATACCTTTCGGTTCGAGTTTCTTTGGCTTCTGTTTTCGTTTGTTTCCACACTTTGTTATCCGATTCGATTCGTTTCAGTCTGTTTTGCTTTCGATTTCGAGCCTTCGATTTGCTTTGTAATTTGCTTCGGATTCAATTCTTTAGTCTTTGATTTTCATGTGCTTCGTAATTTGTTTTCAGTATGTTTCTTCATTTCCGTATGCTTTTCTTCCGTTCCGTTCGATTTACTTTTGTTTTTGTTCTTCGTTTCGTTCTCCGGTTAAGACCCGAACCTTGTATAAGTATGATAATGGATTTTAAGATGAGTTAATTAAAAAAATATATATATATATGGACTTTCGGAGTAGTCTAAGGTTTTCAACGCGGATTCGGATTCCAATTTGGTTTTTCGTAAGAGGTTGGATATCCATAAATGGGTTCCAACATTTATGGTATCAGAGCAAGAAGAGTTTATAAGGAATCATGTGTACGTATGAGGGAATCTGTATGAGTAGTTGGATTTCGGAAACGGGATCCAACAGATTTTCCCCGTCAATAAATTCTCTATTTATCAGAACTCAATAATACTTAAATAAGTCAATTCGTTTCAGAAATCCAAAATTTAATCTCCTTTGACAATCTGTACGACAAGTTATGGTTTAAAACCCAAAACGTATACATTCAGGAGAAAGGGGTCCTCTCCGCGACGTGCTCCCTCATTCACGTCGCGACGTGCGGCCCTGCGTTAAATCATGACGCGCTAAAATTTGCTACTGGCGATGAGCACGTCGCGACGCGACGTCCCGCCTCCTTCCCGAATCCATTTTTTCACCATTTTCAAACCAACTCTTCCCATCTATTCAACACATAAATCATTCTAAACACTTAAACCTCACCAATAATCCATTTCCAACCCACTTTAACCCAATATTGTTTACCAAATCAACCAAAACCATCCATATTCGATAACCCTAAAACCCAACATAAAAACTCCCAACTTTATAACTTTTAACACTTAAAACAGGAATCAATCAACTCTTTAAGAAGAAGGAGGGTTAAACTTACTTGATTTGACTCACAAACTCCATAAGCCCTTCATGATTTCATCGAAAATCCTTTTCTTCTCCTCTTCCTCTTCTTCTTCCTCGACAACAACATTTCTTTCCCAATTTCAAATCCTAATTTTCCCTTTTATAGTCTTACTAATTAAGAAAAGTCCATTTTACCCTCTTTATTTAACCTTAAACCTTATTCTCTTAAGTGCCATACCCCATTTGCCCATATAACAATTCTTATAACCTCACGACTTCAATTTAGAAAAGTCCCACTCTTAGGGACTGAATTGAAATTCAATTCTTTCAAAAATAATTCACTTTCATGCCTGTCAAATTTCCAATTCAATCAATTCATTTACTTTGACTTTCATAAATCTTTCCAAATTTTTAGTAGGTCATGCTAAAACCAATTTCATAAGTCATATCTTTAATTGGAGTGTCAACAGTACAGTCATCTACAGTATCGGACAACTCATCGGTACCCACTCTGCAATTTAATGCTGAATACATAAATCAATCCAATTCAATTAACACACAATTTCATATTTTCACAAAGACACAAAAGCTAGGAATTGTCACGAGTGCATGCCTACCGAATTTCATGTACAAAATTACAACCCAAACCAAATTTACTATAATATCTTTCCCATCGGCGTCGGGATGTTACACTCAACTTCAAACTAATTACATTATTGTTCTATGATTGTAACAATTATTCTTGTAATTGAATTCAAAGTTTGTACTTCAATATGATATTCATTAAATCGCAATATCCTATTACATATATTGTGTAAAATATTATATTCAAATCCAAATTTTTATATTTCTACAAAATGCAATAAACAATGAATTTCAGGTAGAAATATGGGACCAAAGAGACAACGTGATGTAATGCGACCCAGGTTCAGACACATGTTCGACGATACTTACTGTAAGGGTGGACTATCATAGTCTCCGGTTGCAACGGAATCACCACCTCCATCTCCAGGGCCTACAGTTACAGATGAAGCATCACTTGCTGCTCTTGATGCTTCACCATCCATCACTCATACATCATCCACTACCCCTATAGCAGATGAAGGAGACGACCGCCAACCTAGAACTGAGGGACCTGATGGAAGAAAGTATATCATAATAGTCAATTAAATGTAAGAGAAATCGCATGAAACACTATATATGTTTATAATTAAGCTATAAGTTTAAATTTTTGCAAATGATATAAAATTATTTGTTTTTCTATTAGGTTGATTCCGTCTGGACCGTGTTCCGGACATATGACATCTACATTTAAGGAGAGGATTAATCCTGAGGGTTTTGTATGGAAGAAGATCTCTCAGGCCACAAAGACATTTTACTTTCAGGAGTTTAAGGTACAATATGCAAATAATTTCCTTTTTTCATTTATTTGTATACATAAATAATATTATATTATAAGTTATTGAATTTTGTCCTCTTAATTTCAAAAACAATTTTACTAGAATTCTGGTATCGACGGGGTCATACATGGCGTATGGGAGAGGCGAGCTCGTATACGCTATCACGTCTTTATTGGTGCAATACACAAGACTGGTGTACGACTGCCTTATATTTCTGAGGGCATATGGAGTCTTTGGCAGGAGTACTGGACATCACCTGAGGCAATGTTCATATCAGGGCGTAACTCTATCAACAGACGTGGAAGCCTAGGGGGAGACAGTCCTCACGTTCATATGGGAGGATCAATTACCCACTACGAGCATACAAGAGACTTGTAAGTATCTAACTATTACACTTATATTCTTTCTCTCCTACTTGAACATATTAAGATAATTTACATCTGTTGAGGATTAACTAGAAATCCCAATGCAGGCGGCTGAAACCTGGCGGTGGAGACATAAATCCTTCAATTTTCAGTGTTGTTGGTCCTACTGGACTATGCAACTAAGGAACGAGCAAAATCTCTTCAACCTGGACGTGCTATTGTCGTGCCGCTTCCTTTAGATTCTTCATTGTTCAAGAGATATCCCATGTCATGTATGTCCTTGGTCAAAATATGAAGCCACAGAGACTTAATTGTCTGAATAAAGACTACATTAAGGCCTCGTTTGGTTGGCATGGATTGTTGCTAGGGAAAGTAATCTTTTTCCTAAAATTTAAATTATTACGTTTGGTTTATTCTGTTGAGTAGTTAGGAAAGTAAAAACTTTCCTAATTTAGAGAAAGTAGTGACGCTTTTCTTGTATTCTAAATCCCAACACCCCCTTGGTATTTATATTACTTTCCTCATAAATTTAATCTAAAAAATACATTAGACAATTTAACCCTTCCTTCTCTCTCAACTCTACGACTTTAAAATGTATAATTTCAAATAAATTTTGATTTAATAATTAAAATATATAAAATAAATATTAGTTTATAAATAATGATTTTTAAATTATTTATTTTAAAATAAAATATTTTATTAATAAATATTATATAAAATATTAAAATAAATTTAAATAAAAATATTTTTGTAAGTTTTATTTAATTTATAATTATTATAAGTAATAAAATATTTATTATTATTTTAAAAACAAAATTAAAAATTCACAATAATTATAAAAGTTAAAATTAATAAAATAACTAATTAAAATTTTTGAAAAAAGGAGGGAAGGAGAGATAAGAGGGAGGTAGGGAAATTTTAAATTTTTTTGAAAATTTTGCAAAAAATCCCCCTATTCTTTAAAATTTCCAGTATCGGTTGGTATCTGTATTTTGAATATTTTTGCTCAGAAGTTTCAATCGATAATCTTCAGGTTCATATTTTTCCTTATTTAATGATTTCAATTTTTATTCTGTTTGTAGGGATATAATTGGAAACATAAGTCAAAATTAAGTTATATTCTATAAAATGTTGTTATATATCAAACACTATAATAAGAATCTACCCAACTTTCATATTAGAATTCTTATAAGTATCCAAACATGTAAATATCTTTACTTTCTATAGATTTATTTTCTAAAGAATCATATTCCAAATTTATTTTACTTTCTCGTCAACCAAACGGGACCTTTTCTCGTCAACCAAACGGGACCTAAAGGTTTTCTGAAATCCTTCACGAACCTTACACAACACTTTTTGAGTATTTTATCTCTATAGCAAGGAACCAAGAATCTCTATCACAAGGAACCAAGAACAGTCACCAGTCAAATTTAGTGAAAACCTTATATCAGGATCTTCAACTGACCGTTGAAGTCCTATCTTGAACACTGATCAAAAGACTAAGAGAGATGGTGATTATGCATATGATAAAAGCAAAAAGAGTAAGGGATGTAAGGATGAAATGAAAGGTTATGATAACATTTCCCGTTCGTCTTACGAAAAAGGAAGTGGAGAGAAACTAAGCTAGAAGGAAGCATTAGAGCGCCTGGGCACAAGCTCTTTACAATAGTGCCATGAATCTCCCGAGTCAAAAGGATCAGTTGTTGGAAATATTAGATGATATTGTTAAATTTAATAATATTATTTGTGACAAATACGAACACATTAGTAAAAAATTTATTTTAACATATAATCTTTATTTTTTTTGGGTGCAAAACATATAATCTTTATTTAGTGATAGCAATATTGTAACATATAACTTTATACTTGTAACGAAATTTGTTAGACAATATGATTACTGACACAAATTTCTTTTACCACTAGTACAATTCATTAATAAATTGATAGTTTTTGATAATAATAAACACATTAGTGGCAATATATTTTGTAAGAATAAATTTTTATTTTTATGACAAAATTATATTAACACTTTTTCTTAAAATATTAGTGACAAGAAGTAATGGACACTTTAAAAAAGCACTACCGACAAATATTTTCTCATTATTTCTAATTATTTTAGTGGTGATGATATTGACACAATAAATGAAGTATTGTTACGATTTAATTCAGAATTATTTTATATTATTTATGACGATAGACTTGTCATAAATATATAAAGTTACCGTAACTATATAGTTTTGTCACACATTCCACAATCTTTAGTGTCAATAATTTTGTCATTAAAGTGTTGTATAATTATGACCATTTTTAAATTAGTCATTATTTCATTAGTGTTAGAAGTATTTGTGATAGGAGGTGATGATTTTAAAAGTTGGACACTATTAATAATAGTGATTAATATTACTATTTTTAGTGACAATTTTTGTTGTAACTAAAAACACAATTTTTTATAGTGATAATTGTTACTAAAGTATAATCAAACCGATTAGTTGGAACTTGGAAGACTTAAACTAATTGGATAGCCAATTCTCCTTGTATTGTCGTGCTCTCATCAACTCTTATAAGTTTACCCAACTTGCTTATGATATGGCTCAACCCCTCTGAAGACTAGTACTCAAGAGGGGCTCCATAGAAATTTGCCAAAACTGGGGCAATTTCTGGCATACTCATGTTGAGCTTTATCCCCGGATGCCACGTTTTGACGAATAATAGGTATCCTTGGATATGCCAAGGCCCCGCATTTATAACTCTTTTAGGGGACAAGATTTTCTGTCTAATTTTATGGTGACTTATTTTGTCACATGAATCTTAACTATTCATTTATGCGGGACCCACATTTATTTATGCAAAATCCACGTAAAACCCATATAAATGAATAGCTGAGATTTATTAGACACAATAAGACACCATGAAATTGAACAAAGGATGTGGACTCCTCTTTTAGCCTTATCTTCAACTGAAAACTTAAAAATATATGGGTCATCTTCATTCACCATCACATTTTCTACTCCTATACTCTTCCACATAATGTTTTCCCACTTTTTTATAATCAGAAAAGCAAATCCTTTCTCCATGAAGAATCCAACTAGTGAGGCACTCCACTTTTTCTCTCCTACGAGGCAATAGGTAATAGACAAAAGCGTAACTATAAGTACAAATATCATTGCTTTTTATTAAGTTAACAAAATTTATATCATTGCTTTTTATTAAGTTAACAAAATTTATATCATTATAAAAAATGACGCTGGTATAAGGTAACACAATTTTTTAATTAGGCAATAAAATAAAAAATTGTTACTTTAAGTTTTGACTAAGGGAATACATTTACTTTCAAACTATAACAGTAAAAGTTCATTAATTTAAGTGAGGACCTTACAGATGTAAGCCGTATGTGTCAAACAAATTTTTTGTGATGGTTTATTTACTGCTTAATAGAATTTTTTATTTGGGATTAAATTCTAGAAAATCATTGTTGCTAATTCAGTTACGTTCTGATAATCAATCGGTTAGTTTCAGTTAGAAGCAACTACGACAAAATCGAAATTTTGTGAAACTTTGACCTTCGGGTTTTTCAGTAAGGACTCACTAACTAGCCTAAATACGATTTTCAGTTCAGTAAGGAGTCGCTAGCTGGCTGGCCTAAGTACAGTTTTATTATGAAGGTTATCACTTTGGAGATTATTTTTAATAGCTACATTATGAAGGGAAATAGGATTCAGGTCCCTAATCATTTGCAACTCGTGAACTTTAGGGATTAAGGTAATCAGAGTGTTATTTAGGAGGCTTAGAAAAAAACTACTCTCAAATGAATTTTACACATTTTCTATTACTTTGTTCTCCACTTCATCCCAAATTTTCTAGTTGATTCCTTATATTCCAGAAAAATAGAGGATTTGCCTACTCTACTAGCATTCTAAAATATAATTTTTATTGATTATAATACGTGCTAGAAGGAAACTTAACATAAATTGAGGGTCCTTGTCTCACCATTCACCTCCTTGACCAATTCATTCTTCTCGTCCAAAATAAGTTTGTTTCTATTACTCTAGTCATGGGCTCCAAGCTTGTAGAATTTGGAGCAACGTATATATGACATGATCTCTTGGACTTACAAATTTTGTTCATTCTTGTCTAATGCACCTCTAGTCGAGCAGAGCGGGTGAGAGTTAAAACTCTATCTAATTTCTAGTTCTCTAAATGAATTGACTTTTCATTGAACAAGTTTTTCTTAGTATTTTGTGTAGCTACAATGCTTGCTTTGTCTTTATTGATTTTGTTTTGTGGTTCTTCCCCTGTTATGTTAGAATTAAAGAGTCCTCCTCCTACATTGCCGAGGTTAAGAAGTACCTACCCATCTTGGTAGTGCTGCCCCTTAATTTTATGAGCGACTTATGGGTAGTAAAAGTTACTGTTTTCTTGCCCACTTGAATGCTAAAGATGGTAAATGGATCGTAGCTATAGATATTGAGCTTCAAAATCTTGAGTTTGTTGCATTCACCCTTTGGTGTCAAAGCTATTTTAGCCTTTTGTCTTCTCGTAATCAATTCCCACTCCACTCTCCAAAATTCTTATATTTAGTGTGTCTCTTCTCCTAGGAAATGAAAATTGCTTTGGATCAATGCTTGTGGTGTTTATGGGATTGCACTTGTAGTTGATATGAACTCTTTGACGAAGTCTATTTATAAATACTTTCGGTATCAAAGGTCTGGATAGCTCAAGTTCAACATGTGTTCTTGCGAAGTGACCATTAGCTGTCGACTGTCGTTGTTGTATTTTTATCTACTCAATTCATACATCCCAAATTATTCTTCATCGTCGATAATATTTTAACATTGTGAAGTTCTAGAGGAAGTCTCGATAGTCTAACCCAGGACTGAGGGAACTTGAGAGAAGCGGCGCCTAACACACACAATGGCATCCTATGTTTGCAGAGAATATAGTCTCCTCTGAATATCCATATGCCATCATATAATGCCACTTTAAAATTTTCAATGTTTGTGAAAGGTAGAAAGTAGAAATTTTTATTAATATTGGTTGGGTCGGCTATATTGGACCCGAGTCCAATCCCACAGGCCGATCGGTCGGTCTCACATCCATCAGTTAATTCGGACCTGACACACACATCCATGGCCCAACAGTAGAAGAACATCTCCCATGCAGATACGTGAAGACCAAAACCTAGCTGAAAAACCATATAAAAGGTATTATTCTCATAATAGAGGTACGCACAATTATTAACCTAGCTTTCTCTGCGTTTATCAACCTCACCCTCACCAGAAAACTGACTTAAGCATCGGAGGGGCTAATCAGGACACAACCCCCGTCAAGCCTTCCTTGTTTTGCAGGTATCTTCACACCGAATTCACCACAGAAGAAAGTCAATCATATGGAGCACAACGGCAACGTTCAGTCCTGCCAGAATCTAGCAGAACCAAATGGCGCCCACCGTGGGGCCCGACTTCAGGGCACCACGTCCAGAAACACACAAATCAGCCAGGCGGCGGCGATGAATCTGATATAGGCTGCTGTCATGCTCTGGCGATGCAACGATAAGCTCATAGACTTCTGCGACTGCCGCCTTTGCACATGTCTCCCGCACGAATCCTCTAATCCTAATGATCAATCGCAGCCTCAAACCTTAGAACAAGAAGAACAGAGCATGGCCTTGAGGATAACGTTGCACTCAATGCGCGCTCAATCTCCAAAGACCGGTTAGGCGCAGATCCTCCTCCGTCCACGCACACCACCGACCGAAATGATAAAGGAGGCAATGAATCGGTGATTCGCCAGATCCTGCAGCCTCAACCGGCATAATAGCTTTCCGTCAGGCGGCCAAATACCGACAAATCGACTTAACAACCGATCATCGCCCATCCGAAGCCCTAGAAAAATCGCGGATGATCGGATTAACGCGCATGAAGCTTTCGTCCGGACGCCTAATGGCGCAAAGATACTCCCTTCACCCCTGTAAATTTGATAGCCTTCGCACCCGCACAAAAATACCGACCCGAGAAATACATCGGGAAGACCGACCCTAGATTATCTGCGCAGACTTCCACCATGATGAATCTACATTGTGTTCGGACGCTATCCAATGTAAGGCTTCAGCGACCTTCCAAGAGGGAGCTCGGCGATGGTTCAACAAATTGCCCCGAGTATCACATGCTTCAAGATTTCAGTTGTTATTTCGAACCGCCGCCACTAGTAAGCGGTACGCAAAAAAGACTCTGAGGTGATGCAACTTACCCAAGGAAAAACGAGTTTACGGAGTTCATCACTTGTTCAATAACGGCGGTCAAGGTGTCCGACCACCGCCGTCCATCGCCGGCCGCGCCATGACCAATACGAGGATGAGGAGTTTAAGAAGTCACTAGCCTCGATCAGCCCCGATCCGCTCAGAAATAAGAAATGTATGGATAGGTATATTCACCAAGAAGTGCTGAAAATACGAGGCATCGAACGGATGATCACTCATGAATGACGTATGCAATTCGCATGAAGTGGCAAAAAGGCCACCGAATCGAGAAGACCGATCGATCGACAGGGGATATCGACAGAGTTCACCCCACTAAACAAAGGATATGAAGAGGTGTTGACAAGAATGAGAGCGTATGGGGAAACTATCCGAGAACCCAAAAAATGAAGACCCCTACAAGGATAGGAACCCTAATTTGTATTGCTGCTTCCACAAAGAGGTCGATCATGATACTAAGATTGCTTGGCAGCTTGAAAAAGAAATCAATTTCATACAAAGGGAAGGTTAGGCCGATTTGTGAAGCACGGACGAAATGCCGATCAGATAATCGACGCAGATGCAAGTCGGCCGCATAATGAGCGCCACCGCCTGAGTAGAAATGATGAAATGACGAAGGAGGCGTAATGCTAATCGGATAATCGACGAGAAGAGAGAGGGCGATCGAGGAAAGAAATGAAAGAAATGCCGCAACAAGACGAATCGATCGATCGGGGTCATTAATATGATATTCGGTGGAAATGCAATGGGGATCCACCAACAAAGGGAGAAAAGATATGCCAAACAGTCGGCAAAGACTCATACATCAAAAGTCGAGGAGAGTGACGGATGATATCATTTGACGAGTCCGACCTCGATGGAGTAAGTTGCCCTCCCGACGACGCCTCGTGGTAAACTTGAACATGGACGGATACGAGGTGAAACGGTGATGATTGACACGGCAACTCGATGACTTGTTGTATTATGAGGCCTTCAAACAGATGAAGATACCCGAAGATCGACTACTACCCACAGACGGCCCCATCAAAGGGGTAACCGGGGCATCGGCCTACCCGTTCACTCGGGTGAACTTGAAAGTGAAATTCGGGCAGAAACCGTGTCAGATAGAAAGGGACGCTGAGTTCCCGGTCGAAAGTTTCAAGGCGATAATGCAATAATCGGTAGGCAACTCAAAATACCCTCAGGTCAGTCGTCTCCACCTACTACGAAGTTATGAAGTTTTCAACACCCCACGGAGTTGGTATTGTCAGAGGTCAGCAGAGAATCGCCAGGGAATGTTACTTAGCAGAGACTAAAACATTAGATGGGCGGTAGTCTCGACGAGCTCTCTCGATGTGAGAACCGACGAAGAGATTCGACAGGATGAACTGGTGGAAGAAACGCAGAGGGTCGATCGACGGAAGTCGACCCTTCTAAGTTCACAAACCTAGGTTCCGAAATGCAGAGGGACCTCGTTAAAGAAATCACGATTGTTTGGTGGAAAATAGGTCGATTTTCGCTTGGGTACCGAAATACATGCCCGAATTTCTCGATCAATGATCTCACTCCCCAGATTCGGCATGAATATAAGCGATCGCATAAAAGAAGCGATGGCACGCAAGGAGAGAGAGGGGTGATCGAGAAGGAAGTAGCGGTTAATCGGAGGCCGGGTTCATCCGAGAGGTCAAATATCCCGAATGGCTCGCCAATGTCGCTTTAGTAAAAAGAACGGAAGTGGAGAATGTGCATAGATTTCACCAACTCAACAAAGCATGTCCAAAGGACGCCTTCCCATTGCCTAAGATCGACCAATTAGTAGACTCCACCTCGGGGCATGAAATCGCTTCGACTTCTGGATGCTTTCTGCTATCATCGATCCAAATGAGCTCGAAGACGAAGAAAAGACCGCCTTCATAATCGACCAAGGCACATATTGCTACTAAGTAATGCCTTTCTACCGAAAAATGCCGGTGACCTATCAACGGCTCGTCACGTAAGTCTTTAAAAAATATATTGGCGGACGGTGGAAGCTTATGGGATGATATGGTGGTCAAAAGTAAGACATCCACGGAGCATGTACAAGATCTCAAGGAAGTCTTCCAGACCCTGAATAAATTCCAGATGAAGCTAAACCCTGAAAAATGCGTGTTTGGGGTGGCATCCGGAAAATTCCTAGGGCTTATGATCACTCAATGGGAATCGGGCTAATCCAGAGAAGATTGGGGCCATCATACGATGCCTTCGCCGCAATGCTTGAAAGATGTTCGATATTGACCGGTCGGATAGTTTCACTGAAAGGTGTTCATTTCCGCATCAGAGACAAGTGCCTCCCATTTTCAAAGTCCCGAGGAAAGCGAACGTGACCAGTTTCAATGGCCGGATGAGTGCGAGAAAGCTTTCCAACACTTAAAACAATATTTGTCTAGCTCGCCTATTCTGCAAAGCCCGGTAGAGAGGGAGAACCTGATTTTATACTTGACGATTACGGAGGGGTCGATCAACAGATTTATCGGGATCGGAAGGAAGCCAAGAAGATCCCATCTACTATGTCAGCAAAGTGTTGACCGGGCCAGAAACGCGATATATGCCCATAGAGAAGCTAGCCCTCTCTTTGATAATGGCAGCCAGGAAGCTGAGGTCTTACTTCCAAAGTCATACCATTGAGGTATGGACTGATCAACCCCTCAGGCAGTGCCTTCAAAAGCCTGAAACTTTGGGTCGGCTGATAAAGTGGGCGGTAGAACTGGGAGAGTTCGACATACAATACAAGCCCCGCATGACCATTAAAGCGCAGGTGTTGGCAGAATTCATTGCAGAGATGAGCCAACCGAGCTCGAAGGACTAGCAGTTCCCCGCCTAGAGCTTGTTTGTCGATGGGTCATCCAATGCCGAGGGATGCGGAGTGGGAGTAGTCTTTGGTCACCAAGCATATGGAAGAAAAGGTGGAATACGCCTTCGGCTAGAATTCAAGGCCTCCAATAACGAGGCGTAATATGAGGCTCGATAACCGCCTCCAACTAGCTGAGGAGATGGAGGCGAAGCACCAAGATATACAACGACAAATGTAAGTGGTGGTCGACCAAGTCACCGGCAAGATGAGGCTAAGGGGAACAACATGATCAAGTAACTGGAGCTAGTAAAGCAGGAATTGAGCAATTTCGAACAGTACTCAATCAGCAGAATAGAACGAGCTCAAAATGCTAAAGCGGATGCGCTCTCGAAAATGGCTTCCGACCGTAATGCCATAAATAATGTTCTAGTCGAACGACTTGATCGGCCTAGCATTCAGAAAGCTGAGGAAGTTCTCAACGTGAGTATCGGCTCGGTCGAGTCGACGTAACCGATCGCGAGACCTTTTTAGAAGGAAAGCAACCGGAAGACGCGCCGAGGCCAAGAAGTTAAGGATAAGGGCAATGCAATACACGATCGTCAACGGTACTTATATATAAGCGGTCTTCGATCGTCACGCTTCGATGCTTGAATGAAGAAGAAGCCGAAAGCGTGCAATGGCGAAGTCCATGAAGGATGTGCGAAATCACATAGGCGAATGTTGGCTCATCGATTGATCGACAGGTACCACCGGCCGACAATGAGAAGAGATCGTCAGAAAAGGTTGACCGATGCGAGGCTCGCCAGAGAAACAAAGAAATTGCCTCACCAAATTAATCCGAAGCGGATGCAAATCGTGAGCCATCCTATCCCTTTCGCCAATGGAGAATGGATATATCGGGCCCTTCCCCTCGGTCCCGGACAAAAGAAATTCTCGATAGGACAAAGGGAATATTTCACTAAGTGGGTAGAAGCGGAGTTTGTCGCTACAATCACCGAGGGAAGGTGGAAAGTTTCATAAAGAAGAATATACTATGCCGCTTCGGATGCCTATGGTGTTGGTTACGATAATGGTCGGCGCTTCGACAACGACAAGTTTAGAGATTTCTGCGACCGACTAAAGATCAAGCTACGGCTGACTTTGGTAGCCCATCCCAAAGTAACGGCCTCGCAGAGAACACCAATAAAAGATAATGAACGCCTCAAGAAGCTACCGACGGTCGAAAGACCAGGTGGAAGAAGTAGACAAGTATCAGGGCATATAGAACCACATCGAATCGAGCCATGTGGGAAACACCGCTCAGATGACCTTGAAGCGTAAGCCCTAGTTCCAAAGAGAGGCGGCATTGCACAATCAAAGGGTGTCGGGCTATGAAGAAGAGCGGAATGATGAAGCCCGCAGAGCGAGCTCGCTTCTCCTTAGCGAGGATAGAAAAGGGCGCTACCGCTCGTAAGCCATCAGCAAAAGGCGACCAAGTTCTACAAAGGTAAGGGTCGTCGAGCGATGTAAAGGTAGGTGGTTACGTCCTACGAAAAGCCGAGGCAGCTGGAAAGCATCCCAGAAAGCTCGGATAGACGTGGGAAGGACCCTATCGAGTGATTAAGCAAGTCGGGCATGGTTCTTACATCCTCAGCGATGAGAAAGGAAAGTTTCTACCAAGGCCTTGGAACTCATGTAACTTGAAGGCGTTCTACCAATAGATAAGTTTTATTTTAGTTAATCTTTCAGATTATCATTTTGTATACATATGGGTACCTTTTTCCTGTCCCTGCCAGACAGGTTTTTTAACGGCCCACGCCCTCATTATCATCAATAAAGAAGTTTTCAGATTTCTTGGCAATAAAGAATTCAATCATGTATGACAAAGAATAGAAAATCCAGTACCCATTGTTCGGCATTCTCCATAGATCGACACGGCTTGGTCGGTCGCCAAGACAAGATCCTCGGGACCTCGCCATCGCCATTGTTCGGCATTCTCCATAGATCGACATCGTCGGTCGGGTCGCCAAGACAAGATCTTTGGGACCCTCGTCGTCATCGTTCGGATTCTCCATAGATCGACTACGGCCATCGGCCGTCGCCAAGACGAGATCCTTGGGACCTCACCATCGCCATTGCTCGGTACCTCCATAGATCGACCACGGTCGGTCGGTCGCCAAGACAAGATCCTCGGGACCTCGCCATCGCCATTGTTCGGTATTCTCCATAGATCGACCACGGTCGGTCGGGTCGCCAAGACAAGATCCTCGGGACCTCGCCATCGCCATCGCTCGGTACTCCATAGATCGATCACAATGGTCGGGTCGTCAAGACAAGATCCTTGGGACCTCGCCATCGCCATTGTTCGGCATTCTCCATAGATCGACACGGCCGGTCGGGTCGCCAAGACAAGATCCTCGGGACCTCGCTCGCCATCGCTCGGTATTATCCATAGATCGACCACGGCTTGGTCGGGTCGCCAAGACAAGATCCTTGGGACCTCGCCATCGCCATTGCTCAAGACCTCCATAGATCGACTACGGTAGGTCGGGTCGCCAAGACGAGATCCTCGGGACCTTCGCCGCTTTCGACACGGATCAACTAAGGTCGACGGTCATCAAGGCGTAATCGTCGGACCTTAGCTCGGCCTCAATTATAGGTCGACTCGCCGGGCCGACCATGAGCGACTTTTACCAAACTACACTATGATCGAAAATGAGAGCGAAAACACGAAAAGTAACTTAAAAAGAATTTATTATTGCAAATTGATCCCGCCACAAGCCCGACCAGTGTGAGCTCTACAACTGGGAGAAGGGAGCTACAACAATCAAGGAGAAGGAGAATACCCAAGGGAAGCCTCGGAAGCGGGCAGAAAAGACGTAGGAGCGGGACCCGGGGGAGCAACCGGAGGAATATCTTCACTAGGAAGCTCTTCCTCTTCGGAGAGCGACACAATGGGAACAGGAGCAGGACCCGGGGGAGCAACCGAAGGAACATCTTCATAAGGGAGCTCTTCCTCTTCGGAGCTGAGATCTAGCTCTTCATCCGGAACGTCGCCCGGTTTTCCCTCGACTTTCTTCGTGATCTCCTCCAAAGAAAGCCTAAAAGCTGCAGGAATAAGCGGCTCGACATAATCTTCGAATGAAGGGCATACCACCCCCTCAGGAGCATAGAGCTCGTAACCCCTCTTCAGAACCGAGAGGGTTACCTCACAGGTGAGCTCCAAACTCTCCTCGTACAAGAACCGCCTCTTCCATCGCTTGATCGCTTCAACCCGCTGCTCCCGCACAGAGCGCCGCACCTCCCGCAAGGTGTTCTCGGCTCTATCTCTATCCACCACGGCAGAATGGCAGTCTTGGTGGTACTTCTTGTTAAGCTCCCGCTCCGCCCTCACAGTCTTCCTCCACTCCTCACTCTCCTTCTCCCTCCTCTCTCTCTCTCCTCTCCTTCTCCTCCTCTACCTCGCCAATCGAGCCAACACAACTTCCTTCTCCTCTCCTGGACTTTTTCTCCTCTTCCAAGGACGATTTTGAGCCCGGAGGAGGTCTTTCCTCCTTACCCCTCGAAGCTCGTCCTTCAAACCCTTCATCTCGCCATGGAGATCCTGGACTTCCGGTCCAGAGTCTCCAAACGCCGCAGCAAGGTAAAGGACGCCGTCGCAGCTCGTGATACCGAGACGAACGAGCCGAGAACCCAACCTGTGTTACCTTTCTTCTCCATGACCCGCTCGTCCACAAGTGGGAGTAACCTCTCTCAGCAGTAGCGGGACACCTCGAGGTCCCCGATCGAGACGCCCTTATCCAACTTGATGGCAAGCTCCCATCGCCTAAGTTCACGGCCATGCGCTTCCCTTGCCTTTTTTCTTACACTGCTTCCTACCGGACTCACCAAGGGATGGAAGGTCACCCAGTCGAACCAACCTCTTCCTTTTAAGAGGAGGACCCGCGTCCTCCTCCTCCTCCTCCTATATCGAGCCGCCTGCACTACTACGATCGCACAATCGACAATGGCTCCGACGCAATAGGAAGGTCCCCGGCAGGGGGAACACTCGCCGACACTGCCGAGGAGACCAACCCCGCAGACAAAGCGATGCCCTCACCGGTCTCTGCCTCACTCCCCTTCTTCTAAGAGGTCTGCTTCCTCGACGTAGAAGCTCGAGCTCCCATCCTCACCATGGCTGCACGATGATAAATTAAGTGAGAGAATAAAACTAATGCACAAAAGTTCAACAATTAGTACAATCACGAGGAGTCAACCGGACGGGGCGGTTTTCTCCTTTAGCCCGCTTAATTGCAAGGGGGATCGACGAGGAAAGAATCGATCGAGGCCCCCCGGTATCCTCGAATGAGCCGAGCAAAGTCGATCTGCCGAGCTCCTCGATCTGACGGACCACCTCCCACCTCCTCGTTAGGGACATGGTCGATTTAATCATTCCATTGCTTTCGGCCAGAGGATACCTCCGTGGTCGGCACTCGGAGGAAGATCCCGGGCTTCACAAAGAAATACTTGATTCGTCAGAAGAAATTTTCGAGGTGTCTCGGCCAAGCGATCTCGAGTATCTCTATATTGCAGAAAGGGATTCCAAATTCAGAGCTCTGACTATGGCTCATCCTCGTGAAGTGGCGCGAGAATGCCGACAAGAAGGCGGATGGTCGAATCGATGACACAAAGAATGCTAACCCGTTTATAAACCTCCAACTATTCGGAAGAATTTGGCTCGGCAATAACCCAAACATGGCGCACACCTCGTCAACAATCGGGGCGTACGGGAGCCTCATGCCGCCTACTGAGAAAAAGCTACCGGAGACGGCGAAGTATCCACTGAGGTTGCTGTGGATTCGCTCATGCCTAAAGGCCAGTCGGGGCCCCCAAGACGTAGGGATATTATACCTAATAGACAATTTGTTCAACTCCCCCACGGTCATCGACGATGCAGTCTTTGGCGGCAACTCCACAACTAAATCATCTTTTCTCTCTCTCATCGACATCTCCTCCATACCTCCGACCATGCTCCCAGAACTACCCGTCGACATGTTCAAAAAGAAAAGATTTTTGGAAAAGAAGAGGGAATGAAGAAAAAGGACATACCTAATTAGAGGTTGGAAACAGGGAAATCGGACGGCGGAATGAAAGGAAATTTCTGGGAACCGCGAACGATAAAGAACAAGCGAAGGCAAAGTGTAAGTGGGAGAATGAAAGCAAAAGGTGAAAACCGCCACAACTCGTCGACTATGAGTATTTATAGAGGGTCGACAGAAGGAACACTCGAAAGTGACCCAATCGAACTACGACGCGTGGACAAAATTTGAGCTATGCTCAGACACGCGGCATGATCCAAGCCACGGGAATTAGGGTTGCTCGAAATCAGGAAAGGAGCGGTAGTTGAAAGGACGACGGATAATGCGCAAGAATCTGCCATAAGACGATATGTTTCGATTACGAGCGGTTGTCGAGAGCACGCACGTCAAATAATAAATGTTTCAAGAAGTCCAAGTCGTCGCCAATGATGGCTATCCGACCTACTATAATATGTTAGTCGCCACGCAAGAAGGGCCGAGACCGATCAATGGGGCCCTCACCAATCGACCATTAATACGATCGCAGCACGACTAGTCAAGACCGATCGATCGAACCGCCTGAGCTATCCTATGACCGAGCTACAAGACCAATACCGACCGATCGACCACCTTACGAGCCGCTTCACATTATGCCATGGGAACCGACGAACAACAACGTCAACATACTCCTTCGACCGCTTCTTCGCTCGACTCGAGGAGAGGGGCTTATGGTTAGGTCGGTATATTAGACCCGAGCCCAATCCCACAGCCGATCGGCCGGCCTCACATCTATCGCTTAATCGCCCGACCCACACATCCACTACCAACAAGAGAAGAACATCTCCCACGCAGACATCGCAAAGACCAAAACCTAAATTAAAAATCATATAAAAGGATTATTCTCATAATAGAGTGACGATAATCATTAACCTAATTTTCTGCGCTTATCAACCTCACCTCACCGTAAAATCGACTTTGTTGCTTGGAGGCTTAATCGACACAACCCCGTCAGCCTTCCTTGTTTTTATGTATCTTCACAATCAATTCACCATGTACATAATCAATCATATTGAAAGACAACGACAACATTCCGTCCTGTCAGAATCTGGCATAAGCAAATATCAACGGTTCCTAACTTATCTTAATGATGAATCCACAAAACATTTGCAATCAACACAAACTTTTGTCCTTCTGATTCTTTGTTTTATTGTATTGGTGATTTTAATTTTTGGTCAAGGTGAGCCTTATAGAGATTCTTGGTTCTAAAAATCAGATATTTTTTTGAATACGATCTTGAGATGGAGTGGATGGATCGGCATATTGCTGAGGCTAATTAACCCAGAGAAAAAACGGTGCATGATACAAAATTTTAGAAAATCAGAACCATCAGAAGAACAGCTAATGAGCTTATTATATACTAGGAAACTGGCTGGGTTGGGCAACGAGATTTCGAAAACTGGCCGTCAGTTGCTAGACCTGCAGATCCAGATCCAGATCCAGATCGTACTCAAAAATTAAGGTTTAGGTTAGGGTCCAGGCCGAACCTAGACTTTGAATTATAACCTTATTTCATTCATAAATTCAAATCATGGACAGGGACAAGGACAGGAGGAAGAAATGATGCATGATTGCGTATGGAAGAAATGATGCATGATTGCGTTTTGTCTTCTTCAACACGTGTTTTTGGATTATAAAGAAAAAGGAGGCAAGGCCACTCGTCAGTCGCATTCTCCACTCAAATATTTTACGGATGAACCTACGTTTGGTGTTTGAACGACTATGGAACGGTGATGTTTCTGTTTTTAATAATTAAATAGAACTAGTATTAATATAATAAAAGGTTCAAAAGAAAAAGCCACTAATGGAACTACTGTCAGTAGGGGGTTGGAGGAATCTGCTACATGGTGAACCGGGAAAGTTGAGAGTCGTGAGGCTTATTTGTAGCGATCAAATTATTAGTAAGAAAGTGTGTACTTCTGTTCCTCGCTCTCTTTTCACTGCTTCACCGTTTTCTGGATGCTGGTCCTCCACGTTTGTCACTGTCACTTGGTTTTTCTTTCAAGTTTTCTTTCTTCTGCATGATCGCTTTCTTAGTTCATAGATTGACTTAAATTCATCTTTTTTATCAAATCTTTTGGTTGAATGTGAGTTGTTTGGTATAATTTATGGATTTAAACAGATCATTTTACTTGTTAAGTGCAGGAACAAAAGAAGCAATTTTAACATTGATAGTTACACTAAGAAGTTAAGGACAACAATGGCTAATTATGGTGAAGGAAAGATGCTTACTGCATCTGATTCCGAAGTAAGCTCGGTGTCAGGGCAGATGATTTTTGAGCCAATCCTGGAGGATGGAGTTTTCCGGTTTGATTGTTCTTCGGATGACAGAGTTGCCGCATTTCCCAGTCTTTCATTTATGAATCGCAAGGATAGGGAGACACCTATTACTCCTCAGACTCACAGGGTTCCTTCATATACCCCTGCTTTTCAATGCCTATCAGGGCAACAGATTGTCAAGCTTGAGGTTGGTTGCTCAATTCCTGTTGTTGAGGTTGATGCTTTTGTTTAGTCCAACCTAATCATTGGAATTAATGGCATGGATTTCCTCTCTGGACTAGCTTCCTGCTGGTACCTCTTTTTATGGAACTGGAGAAGTTAGCGGACAGCTTGAGCGTACAGGGAAGAGGGTATGCCATTTTGTTTGATATCGTGTTCACGAGTTCTCTAATTTTTATTTTTCTCTAAACTGTAGGGGGGGTTACAGGCATTTTGGTTTTATTGTAGGTTTTTGCATGGAACACAGATGCATGGGGTTATGGCCCAGGAACTACATCCTTGTACCAGTCTCATCCTTGGGTGATAGCTGTTCTTCCAGATGGAGAAGCTCTGGGAGTTCTTGCCGACACAACTCTGCGTTGTGAGGTGATTCGATGTTCTTAATGTATATGTGGTCTCTTTCAATACCCAACCTTTATTATGATCTATGTTCTTTAAATTATTATTTGATGAATAAACAGATTGATTTGAGGAAGGAATCCGTGATTCAATTTATTGCCCCATCCTCATATCCTGTCATTACATTTGGTCCCTTTGCATCGCCAGTAGCTGTTTTGAAATGTTTATCTCATGCAACTGGTAAGTTACTAAGTGGCATTGATATTTGCTACTTAAATCTATTTTCTGTCACTTTTGCATTGTTATTCATGAATGTGTTAATGTTTTAGGCTGCGGATAATAGTTTATTAACGCCAACAGGAACTGTTTTCATGCCTCCAAAGTGGTCCTTGGGGTATCACCAATGCCGTTGGAGCTATGATTCTGATAAAAGAGTTCGAGAAGTAAGCTCTTTGGGTCACTTTACTAAATTATGTTTTGTCCCTTTGTTCTTGACCGAGGAAACAAAACGTGTCTATTGTTTAGAATTTCAACGTCGTTATTTCTTAAAAGGTCTCTTTCCTTCTCCAACAACATAATTCTCGTGCTTGGGTTTCTTAATTTTACAGGTCGCCAGAACATTTCGGGAGAAGGGTATACCTTGTGATGTAATATGGATGGATATTGACTACATGGACGGTTTTCGTTGTTTTACTGTTGATAAGGCATGTTTTTGTTGAATATGTTTGTCATGGTATTGAAGACTAGAATAAATTGGCCTTTACTTATTTTTTGCTTAGCTGCACTTGATGACTTGGTGTTACTAGCTTTCCATATTTAAGTAGTTGGCTTTAGATGGATTCCAAATTCAATTAGGAGATAGTCCAATTAACATATTGCTTTTGGGACATTCATCAAGTTCAACCATTTGTTGCTACTCAATAGTAATTTTTTAGAGCATTGCTTTGATAATGTCTGTCAATTTTTCATTATGAAGCCACTTTATTCAATCTTTGAATCTTGGATGTTATACATCATTCCTTCCAAAAATCTATTTCATTAGGATATTGCTGGTTCCTAGGAATTAAGATTTGACCCATAAAATTACTTATGTAATATTCTACTTTCCGTGCCCTTATATGCAGTTTCAATTAGACAGATACAAGCAAGATCTCTTGAATCAAGAGCTTTTCCATGTATAATTGGCTGTTGTTTTATAATAGACCTGCAATTTTTGCACTTGGCAGTAAGATGTTACATTGATGTCCACAGGAACGTTTTCCAGATCCACAGTCTTTGGTGAAAGATCTCCATGATAGTGGATTTAAAGCTATTTGGATGCTTGATCCTGGTATCAAGTATGAAGAAGGTTATTTTGCCTATGATAGTGGTTCTGAGAACGATATCTGGATTCAGACGGCAGATGGAAAGCCATTTGTTGGTGTGTTTTCAAGTTTGCTACTCTTATTTGATGTGTGTCTACTGCTCTATGTGTGTTTATGATTTGGGGCATGCCATGTTCTTTGAACATGTGTGTGCAGGTAATAGGTTTGGGGTTTAAAGTTATTCAATTTTCATGCATCATTCTTTTATTATTAATTTCAGGGGAGGTCTGGCCTGGACCATGTGTTTTCCCTGATTTCACACAGTCTAAAGCTCGCTCATGGTGGGCTAGTTCAGTTAAAGATTTCACTCTTAATGGTGTTGATGGTATCTGGAATGATATGAATGAGCCAGCTCTTTTTAAGGTGATTTCTGTGGTTCTTGCTGTGTTCTTGTTGTGGCTTACAATTATCCTTAGTCTAATTACTTCTCTCTCAGAGTGTGACAAAGACAATGCCTGAGGGCAATATACATAGAGGAGATGCTGAATTTGGAGGTTGTCAGAATCACGCTTACTATCACAATGTACTCTTCCTGAACCATGGTCTGCTAGTAACGTAATGATTCTAGAATGGATCTTTATTCTTTTATTTTTCCTGAACATTAGAGAATCCGGACCACCCAATTGGTTGATAAACTTTGCTTGGTGTATTTGATGATGCATTTTGATGGTTCAATTATAATCCAATTGGTGATACTGAATTACTTTCAAATTCTAATGATTTTAGGTTTATGGCATGTTAATGGTAAGGTCAACATTTGAAGGCATGAAATTAGCTGACAAAAATAAGCGCCCTTTTGTTCTTACGAGAGCTGGATTTGTTGGTAGTCAAAGATATGCTGCAACATGGACAGGAGATAACCTCTCAAACTGGGAACATTTACACATGTCTGTGGCTATGGTACTTCAACTGGTATGTAAATTTTACCTTTTTAACTATAGTTTTTATTCTTTTGAAGTGATCCAAATGAAGTCAAGATTTTAGGAAGTATTTGGCTATGATACTTCAACTGGTATGTAAATTTTACTCTTTTAACTCTAGTTTTTATTCTTTTGAAGTGATCCAAATGAAGCCAAGATTTTAGGAAGTAAAAGTCAAGATTTTAGGAAGTATATATGTAAATGTTACTCTTTTAACTCTAGTTTTTATTCTTTTGAAGTGATCCAAATGAAGTCAAGATTTTAGGAAGTATATATATAAATTTTACTCTTTTAACTCTAGTTTTTATTCTTTTGAAGTGATCCAAATGAAGTCAAGATTTTAGGAAGTATATACTTCCTTATTACCCGTTTTTTTGTTGTTTTGCCTTCTGCAACTGGAGCTCGTGATGCCATTCGCAGCAATAAGTTTGTTGATGGTTTCTTGTGTTCCCGACTATAAGTGGTTATAGGAATGATGGAGGGTTAAGATTTGTAAAGTAAGGAATGATGGGGGGTTGAGATTTGTAAAGTAAGTGAAGGACCTAGGTTTTACTTGAGGATGTTGTGAGCGTGCCTCCTGTAAATTTAAAGTCTTTGCACACTCTTGTAAATTTAAAGTCTTTGTTGTAATTGTTACAGTGATTAATTCATTTGTTTTATAGTTATTTTCAACTATTACTTTCTGCTCCTTTGTCAAATTCTTTAATTTAAAATCTAATTTAAATGTAGGGACTCAGTGGTCAGCCACTTTCTGGGCCTGATATTGGTGGATATGCTGGAAATGCAACTCCAAAGCTTTTCGGAAGGTGGATGGGCATTGGTGCCATGTTTCCTTTCTGCCGTGCACATTCTGAAAAGGACACTAGCGATCATGAACCATGGTCTTTTGGGGAAGAGGTTTGTCCCTCTCCATACCAATTGAAAATACTTGTCATGAAGATTTTGTGATTTCAGTTGCTCTTTAAAGTAATTCCATCTTAATACAACAATCATGAAGTGAAGGTTTCATATTAATATGTGCAGTTTGTCGTAATATACTTGTGTTTAGAGATGGATCTTTTATAAGCAAGAAATATTGATGAGAAAAATTACTAAGAGATGTTAGCTTTCATATGAAATACTACCATGCATCTTTGTTAATACTTCCTGGTTAGTGATTACTTGAGTTACATAATTAGTTTACTTACTCCCTTCTGCTGGTCACCTGTATACTAAATTAAGTTTTGTTTTTTTACAGTGTGAAAATGTTTGTCGTTTGGCATTGAAGAGGCGCTATCGACTTATACCTCACATATACACTTTATTTTATATGGCTCACACAACTGGTACACCAGTAGCAGCTCCTACTTTCTTTGCTGGTATGCTCTTGAGCTTTGAAATGATCAGCATATGAATTCATATAAAATGTCTGTTGTTCTTCGTGGTTTCTTATGGGTACTTGAAATTGCATCTGCAGATCCAAAAGATCCTAACTTAAGGATGCTTGAAAATTCCTTCCTGTTGGGACCTATTTTGATCACTGCAAGGTTTTCATCCTCCCCATTAACTTTTGTGTTAGAAGGTTAAGTTAGACACCTGTATGTGCTTGACTAATTGATTCATAGCATCGAATATGTTGATGGTATCTATATTTCTGTAATTCTTTTCTCCCACAACAGGTTAATATAGAGTTATTTTTGTAGTCTAATCGTAAAAAGCTTCAGCTTGTAGCCTAGAGGTGATTTGTTTAATGCTTAGATGCTCTTTGCACGAAAGTGTTTATTATTATTTGTATCAGAGTTGGATAATATTTCTTTTAACATGCTCCAGAGTTGTGAGAACACATTGGAGAGTTGTGTGAACACATTGGAGAGTTGTGTTTTGCATTCTATATTAACTGACATGCTACATAAGGAATTTTGTCTCCGGGGGGTTTCTAATTCAATGGACCATGAGTGGGCTTTTTGCAATTCTTAAAGTTCACTTTTGGGAGATGCTTCATATATCCATGCCGTACTCGTAACAATTTATGGCTAATTTTACACAAATGAGTCATAATTGCTGCAGAATATGTAAATATATTAGAAAAGCTTGTCATTTAGTCATTGATTTTGTAAAATAGGAAGCCAATATAGGAATTAATTAGAATCAATTAATATCAATTAGTCTTACTTTTCAATAGAGGATGACTAGTTCTGTCTATATATAGGCAACTTGTGTCAATAAAAAATAATCAAGAGAACACTTTTCTTATCTCTGTATTTTTTCATGGTATAAAGCTTCTTGTGTATCTGGGTGCTGCTTAGCGGGAAATTTTTCTCTCATTTTCTAGTTCTGCCATAGGGAGCAGAATTTGTGTGAGTTTTGGGTCACCCTTGTAGAGTGACCATTTGTTGCCAACCCCTAGAATTTGACCACTGAAAAGTTCACATGTGAGCCTCACGCGCTGCTTGAAGCTTTCTACTTGTCTCTCACGTGCTGGCCCATGCAGTTGTTCCTTTCCTGTCACTAGATCCAATTACTTTGTATTATACAGACAATCTAGAGCTAGAGTCATTCTATTGGTAGTATATATGGATTCTATTGTTATTACTGGAAATGACACTACCAGGATCTCATCACTTAAATTCTTTTTCCATTCTGAGTTTCAGACAAAAGATTTAAGGGCATTAAAATATTTATTAAGAGTTGAGGTAACCAGAAGGAGGAAAGGAATATTCTTCTCTCAAAGGAAAAATGTACTTTACGTACTAACTAAGACATAAAAATTGGGAGCTAAATCATGCAGTAATCTAATGACTCATAATTTGCAACTTACATAAGATGGTGAGCCATTTGAAAATCCAAAGACATATAGAAGGTTGGTTGGAAAGTTGAATTACCTGATAGTAACACGTCTAGATATTGCATCCTGTTAGCGGTGTAAGCCAATTTTTGTCTTCTTCAACAGTGAACCATTAGGCAAATTTAGATCAAATTTTTTGTTATTTGAAAGGAACTCCTAGACGAGACATTGTGTATAAAAATCATGGACATACTCATATTGAGTGTTATTCAAATGCAAATTGGGCATGATCTAAGGTTGACAGAAGATCCACTTTAAGATATTGTGTTTTTATTGGAGGAAATCTAGTTTCATAGAAAAGTAAGAAACAAAATGTTGTCTCATGTCAAGTGTAGGATCGGAAAATCAAGCTATGATGCAATTTATTTATGAGATAGTGTGGATCTATCACTTGTTGATTAAAGTTGGTCTTAGGCCATAAGTGTGGATCTATCACTTGTTGATTGAAGTTGGTCTTAAGCCTTAAGTGTGGATCTATCACTTGTTGATTGAAGTTGGTCTTAAGCCTTAAGTGTGGATCTATCACTTGTTGATTGAAGTTGGTCTTAAGCCTTTAGTACTACAAAACAGTGGCGTAATAACCAAGCTGTCCTCCACATTGCATCTAATCTTGAATTTCATGAAAGAACCAACCATTTAGAAATAGATTGACACTTTGTTCAAGAAAAACTACAACAGGGTTTAATTTTCACAGAGTATGTGAAAACTAGAGAATAATTGAGTGATATTTTCATGAAAGCTCTAAATGGAATTCGGGTTAGTTATATTTTGTAACAAGATGTGTATGATTAATATCTATACTCCATCTTGAGGGAGAGTGTTCCAGAGTATATAAATATATTAGAAAAATTGGGATTTAGGGACTGACTTTGTAAAATAGGAAACCATATTATAGAGATTGATTTGAATCAATTAGTCCTAGTTTTCCTATAGAGACTGGTTTTGTATGTATATTTGGGCAACTTGTATCAATAAAAAATAACCAAGAAAACACTTCTATCATCATTCAGATATATATATGCATGGTTGTTATCTCACTTAAACGACTTCCACTAGGTAGATATGATGATCTTTATGATGTAGATTATATCAACCGTGGATTGTTTGTGATTCTGTAGTTGCATGCATTTTGTGGTCTGCTGGTATTCATAGGAGTGGCTTAATCTTGTACTATAATACCAAAGGATTTATACTGACGGTTTATCTTCTTAGTACTGTTCCTGACCAGGAAATGGGTAAATTACAACACATGCTGCCCAATGGAATCTGGATGAGATTTGATTTTCATGACTCAAATCCAGTATGTATTACCCTTCTTGGTTTTCTGTTTTCCAAGATAAACACACACATTTATCATATGCCAGATAGACCCATCCATCATTCAATGCAACTGGGTACTCCTACCCTCGTTATCCTTAACACTTGTGTTATAACAGGATTTACCAGATTTGTATTTGCAAGGTGGATCAATAATTCCTTTGGGCCCCATTCATCAAAATCTTGGTGAAGCTAGTTTATCTGATGATTTGACACTCATCGTGGCATTGAATGAACATGGTAATGTGGTGAATCTTTACAAAGACTGGCCCTTTTTTCTTGTTTAGTATAGTGTAGAAATCTAAAACAGTCATCAATGTCAACTGTGGTTGTTTTGGATGAAGCATAAACAAGCTGCTCATGATAATTATTGTTATCAGAAAGTTGAATGTACTTTGTTTGAATTGGAAAATATTGCTCATTAGCTTTCTGTCCAATCCTCAATAAAATTTATAGTGCTATGTTCAGGATATAGTGTAATGAACTTGAAGCTGTTTTTGAACCAATTCTTGATAAAATGTGATGAAATTAGTTGAACAGATCAGATCTGTACTATATTTCTGTGGCATATCACTGTTCTGTGAAAATAGTACTATTAGCCTTAACATATCCAAAACATTTATGATTGAGATCCCATGAGCAGACACTAATAGTCCCTTTGTGGAGAGGGTCTTAAGTTTATATATCTTATGTTCACTAGACTGACTAACGAAATTCATCTCAGGAATCAAACTTGAGTATTGGCATTTTAAAATACTATGAATAGCCAATAGAAACTTATATTTGTTACTGTATTTCCAAGGTGGTCTCCAATGCATAGTAGGTAAAGCAACCTTAACTGATGTCCCAGAACTGCTGACATGATCTTTTTGTTTTTCTTTGACTTAAGACTTGCTGTCTCAATCATGGGCACACATTAAGGCACTATTTTAAACCGGTCTAGGCCTTGTGGTCACTCTTCTCCTTTGTAGGTCAATCTGAAGGTCTACTATATGAAGACGATGGTGATGGGTATGAATTTACCAAGGGTGAGTATCTATTAACGTACTATGTTGCAGAACTTCAGTCATCAGTGGTTAGCATCAGGGTTTCTAAGAGTGAGGGTTCATGGAAGAGGCCCAAACGTCGTTTACATGTGCAATTATTACTGGGTGGAGGTGCTATGGTATATTTCTTTGTCAAAGGCAATACTAGCATTGTCTATACTATCATAGTAAGCATCTTTTTTAGACCACCTCTTTCAATCTTCCCTACCAGATTGATTCATGGGGAATGGATGGAGATATTATACAACTCGTGATGCCTGGAAATGAATATCTTTCAAAACTGGTATCAACAAGTGAGAAAGAGTACAAGATATGCTTAGGTATCTTAACTCAGATCTATATGCCTTCTCATTTTTACCTTTCTTTGTACTTTTTATAATTTTTAGTGGGACTGACAAACAATCTCCTGGGTGCTCAATAGGGTTTAATTTCTACACATATCATATTTGTTCCGAGGTATAAGGAGTTTATCCATGTTGGCCCTGGTAGGCCATTGTGACTTCTGGAAGGAACTGCTCTACTTTGTTTTGAGTCAGGATAAACTATAGGATGCTAAAAGGCTTTAGCATGGTTCTATCTTTCGTACAATTTGGTGCAAGTGATTGGATCACTCAATGTTACTTATGCTTGCCTTCTATTTACATGCCTTATAAAGGCTACCTTTTTTAGCAATTCAATGTCATTAAAGAGCTTTACATGTTACTTTTCATATATTATTTTGAGTTTTCTTTCTTATAAATGCAGAAAATGCTAAGAGAGTTCCAGATGTGGAAGAGGTTTCAAGAGACAAGGGACAAAAACTTTCGAGGACCCCTGTTGAACTTAAAAATGGTTATTGGGCTACTAAAGTAGTTCCATGGATTGGTGGAAGAATTATTTCTATGGAGCACCTTCCTTCAGGTAATCTCTACAACCTTATTGATGTTTTTCTTTGTTTTTTCTGTATTCTCCCATCATAGTTACATCAAGTACGGTTGATTCGACCTTTTTTGTTTTAAATTTAGGAGTCTCACCAATGTTTATGAATCAAAAAAGGTTCAACCCTAATTGCGTTGACCAGATTTTTGACTAGATTCACATCTTTTTTTCAAATCCGACCAAAAATCCAAATTTACTCCATATGCAAACTATGTCGTTCATTTATTGATTTGTTCTCACATTTATACTTGCCTAGTCATCCAAAAGTTTTGCTCAATAACATTTTAGACCAAAATTAACATTTCTACATCTCTCTCTCGTCTCTCTTTGCCCTGGCTGTGCATTTTGCATGCCACGTGCTGTGTGTTGCTACTTTTTGTTTTTTTTCCTCGCCGTTGATCCTAGTAAAGCAATTCTTCTCGTTGCTGATTCTAGTAAAATTGATCATAAAACTGCATTTGATTGTGGAGATGGGAAATTATGTGGAGGTGTTTAGAAGTTAAAGGAGTTTCTATGACCTATATACGAGTTATTAGGTATATGTATGAATGTGTAAAGACGAGAGTAAGGATTATAGGAGGAGATACAAAACTTTTTTCTATTGATATCGGGCTACACCAAGGCTCCTTACTGAGTCGTTTTTGGTTTGCAGTACTAATGGGTGAGCTCATTAAGAATATCCAAGGGGACGTGCCTTGTTGTATGTTGTTTACTGATGATATTGTTTTAGTAGATGAGACAAAAGTGTGTCAATGTCAAGCTAGAAATTTGGAGGGATACATTAGAGTCGAAGGACTTTAAATTGAGTAAGACTAAGACTGAGTACTTAAAGTATAACTTTTCAGGCCATAGGGGGCGTCTTTTGATGTGGAGGTAAAGACAGATTTAGAAGTTATACCAATAGATTTAGAAGTTATACCACAAAAAGAGTATTTTAAGTATCTAGGATCTATCATCCAAAGCAATGGAGAAATCGATAAAGACAGTTCACCATATTAGATCAGGGTGACTTAAATGGAGAAGTGCATTAGGAGTTTTATATGACAAGAAAATATTACTCAAGCTTAAAGGTAAATTTTATCGTTTAGCGATTAGGTCAACCATGCTCTATGCGACAGAGTGTTGGTCCATTAAATAAATTCATAGTCATAGGCTAATAATGGCGGAGATGTGCAACCTTATTAGAAGAAGGTTAGGAATATAATGGTAAGAGATAAATTAAAGGTGGTTAAGATTAATGAAAAATTAAAAGAACAGACAAGGCTTAGGTAATTTGAACATGTTAAGAGGAGATTCTCTGATGCTCTAGTGAGAAAATGTGAGAAGATTGTACTTAGAAATTATAAGGGGAGAAAAGGAAGGCCTAAGAATTGGGAGAAAGTGCGCAGAGCTTACTGAGGGCATGACTCTTGATAGAAAACTTTGACGTACTAAGATATGGATAAAAGATCTCACATAGAAAGATCCTTCTCGTTCTCATAGGTCTTTTAACTTTTTTTAAGTCTTATATCTTCTATTTACCCTAAACTTTTAATATGTAATATTTTCCTCTTAGTTATTTAGCTTAGACATTTCTTTATTTAGTCTAAATACTTTCTTGTAATGACTGGTTTGATTTATTTATTTACTTGTCTTTTTTGTTTGTATTTTTATATTTATTGTATTATATTTTTATATTTTTATTTATTTATTTATTTATTTATTATTATTATTATTATTATTATTATCTTTTATGTCCATATTTTTAGTTTATTTTAATTAGTATTATCTTATTATTTTAATATATATATGCATTTTTCCATGTGGATCTATCAAAACAACTTCTCTACTAATTGAGAGTAAGACTGCATATTACTAGATCTTCTCAGATCTCACATTTTAGTAGGACTTTCACTAAGCTGTAGATTAGCCTAATTTGACTCTCATTTGATTTAATGAATCTTAAAAACTCATTTAAATTTGAAGCAAAAATTTTATAATAAACTTTATCAACTTGGTTATACCCTAAATCCTTCTTCATCTCATATAATACCCTAAATCCTTCTTCACCTCATATATTTACTTATTAACTCCCAAACTCTAGATCTACTTCATCAATAATACTAGTAACTCAATTCAAGATGCAATTTAAACCTACCACCAATAAAAAAGTTTCAAATTTGCATACTTGACCTGTGGAGTATGGATAAAAGACATGATATTCGAGTATATATACAATCAACTTTATTCATTTGGCATAATGGCATAATGACACATCATATTTATATACAGTCCATTTCAAATTTAACTAACATCTATATGTGTATAGTCTTAGTTAAAATTTATTTTAAGTTTTATGCAAGATATATAAAATGAACATTTACACTTTATATCTTTTTTTTTGGTTTTTTCTTTGGTTCTTATCGGTTAAGTCACTTTGTAGTGAATCAATGACATAAGAGTAAAAGAAAAGAAGCAAGGTTACTTCAATATGTTGCATCCTGTACCAATGCCTAATTTTTTGGCTTAGATATAAGCTTTTAGTTGATAACATGGGGATGAGTATGGTACGTTAGGCAAGTTATTTCTAATAACAGATCTCTGGCATGAAAAATATCTTTCATATACTCTCTTTTAAATCCTAAAATAACAACAAAACGGGAAATAAAAACAACTATTCCAATTGTGCCCTTGTAATTGCGATCTAATCACTTAACCGAAGCCATAAAATGTTTGCTTATATGCTTCAGATTCTCTATACGCTACCATTATTGACACATTTCTTATGAACTCAGTGACTAATATAAGAGCTTATTGCTGCAGATGCATAACTAGACACAAGTTAAGAGTAATATCAATGCAATCACTTTTAGCTGATCACATATATGTACCAGTTACGTCAGTTTTAAGAAAGTAATATCCCCTAGATAACACAAGAATTATATTTGTAGGCGAACATTTGATAAGAGGATGTACTAGCGTAAAAGTTAACTTGCTAATTATTGACTAATTATCAACTCATATCTATGTTTTGAAAAAATTATTCTTCTTAGCAACTTGCTTTTTAATATTTGTTTTTATGTAGCATTTAGTCACAAAACGACTAACAAATTTTTTTTTTCGTTGGAATTCTTTCCCTTCTTAAGCTTTATAGTTACTATTTTAAAAACTTGTCTATGACAAACTTTCTATCAACTATTTTTTTTCAAAATTTTTTTGGCTTACTTCTTATTCATTTTAATACCCTTTGAATAGGCATAGTGTTTTGGATAGACTTTTAAAAACAATAGTCCTCTTAGATGAGATAATTATTTTAGAAATCTAAGATAACTTCCTAATCAACTATAACCTCCAACTCTTAACTAGTCTCCTTGCATATATCTTCCTTATTGCATATCATTATTTGTTAGGACTGATAGGGGTGGGGGCAAAAAAGGGAAAAAACCTATGATTTGGAGAGTGTACTTGAGAAGAAAGAAAGAGGGTAGAGGGGGAAGTTAGTTAGTCAGTTAGTAATAGGTGAGCTGGCATAACAGAATGGTGAGAGGTCGGGTTTTGTGTGAGAAGGAAGGAGGAAGGAAGTAGGGAGAAGAAAGGAGTGAGATTTTAGGCAGAGAGAATCCATATTCTTCTTGAGGAGCATTTCTAGCTCTAGTATAGGAAGTGATCTGCTGACTAACTTTTTAATAGCAGTGTTAAACACTGGTTATATTCAATAATATACTCACCTCTTGCATACTAAGCTAGAGCTTTCTATCATTGGTCCGACCTGTCGGATTCATCAGGAGCCCGACCTGCCGGATTCATCAGGAGAGGAATCTGATTGTCATTCATGCCACCTAAGATGTCCGACAGAGATGATGTACTGGAATCTTGTATGGCGAGTTTGGAGGCTGGAATAGAAGACATTCAATCGTCCATGCGATTGGCGATGGGGGAAATGCAATGGGCATTGTTACTGGAGATGAGTAAGATGATGGGTAAGAGACCAAAGGAAGGATAGGGGAGTAATACAGTAAGGAATGGGCAAACACCGTCTGGTGATAGGATTAATCAACATCCTCAACAGTTCAGACAATCGTGGGAATCCTCTGCTGATATGGATGAGTACAGAATATCGGTTCGATGGGTCTGATCTTGTGGGATGGATCACCAAGGCAGAAGTGTATTTCGAGGTTTATAATACTTCGAATGAAGTAAGGATCAAACTGGCCCTTTTAAGCATGGAGGGCTTAACCATCCACTGGTTTAATCTTTGAGGGAGACAGAGACAGACCTGAGTTGGGAGACATTTAAGAAAGCATTAATAGATCGTTACGGAGGAAGGAGGTTCGAGAATCCTTACGAAGAGCTTTCTGACCTACGACAAACCGACACCGTGGATGAATACATCGAAGCTTTTGAATTCATTTCGTCTCAAGTGGGTCGACTTCCAGAGGAGCAATTTATGGGATATTTTATGAGTGGGTTGAGATTGGACATCAGGAGAAGGGTGCGCACTTTCAATCCGGTGAATAGGTACCAACTGATGAAAGTAGCAAGGGTTGTGAAGAAGTGTGCGGTGAGGAGAGCTGGGTGGCGCGACAACATCCATGGAGTTTGTGTCGAGAGGGCAACTTTAAGAACCATTTTTGGGTTAACTCGAATCGACTGGAGCCGGGTCACTCCAACTCCACGGGTCGAATAAATATGGCTGGGGAATATTGAGCGGGTCGAACCGGCGAAATTCCTAGGTACCGACCCCATTCCCAGGCACTGAATCAGCCACCCCTGACGGCACAAGTGAGGAGAGCAGAGGGGGACAAGAGGCCATCGATTGAGAAGAATGGAGGGTTGAGTCATATCTCATATTAGGAACTTATGGACTGATATGCTAAAGGGCTTTGCTTTCGGTGTGGAGAGAGGTTTCACCCGTTACATCAGTGTGCTGAGAGACAGCTCCGACTACTGGTTTTGGACGATAATGAGATGTTAAACGAAGAAGGAGAAATAATAGCCGTGGAGGTGGAGGAAGAAGAAGAAGAAGATGACGTGGCGTTAGAATGTAGGATCATGGGGGTCTTTGGAATGCATAGTGCTCTGATGTCTGAAACCAAGATCATGAGGTTGGAAGGGCAAATATTCGGGGTTCCCATCGTGGTATTGGTGGATAGTGGAGCTAGCCACAATTTCATCTTCCCCGAATTGGCTACTGGTTTGGGATTAACTATAGAGCTTACCAGAACTTTAGGAATCAGGTTGGGTGATGGCCACAAGATGATGACCAAAGGTAGATGTATAGGGGTTCCTATCTGGCTAGGGGAGCTAGACTTGAAGATAGAGGCGTATATGCTGGATTTGGGGAATGTATGTAATTTTGGGAGTTGCTTGGTTGCAGACTTTGAGGAAAGTCATAGTGGATTGGAAGGACATGACAATGCAATTCCAATATGCGGGTCAAACTGTAGAATTGTGTGGTAAGGCTGACAACAGGGCAACACAGAAAAAGAAAAAATTGTGTGAAAAAGGTCCAGAACCTTTGCATGGTCTACTGGCAAGTTTACAGAATGTTGTTCCATCAGTGGCTTTCGAGGGAAGTAAGGAAAGACATCAGATGCAACTGGGCAGTAAAGAGCAACAGGAGTTGAACCAAGTCTTGAATAGATTTCTAGAGGTATTCCGAGAAATTTAAGGCTTACCCCCCTAAAGGAATCATTTTCACTCTGTTGTCTTACAACCTGGACAAGGTCCAATCAGTGTAAGACCTTATAGATACCCTCATCATCATAAAGATGAGATTGAGAAACAGACTCGGCAGATGCTACAGCTAGGAATTATACGACCCAGCTCAAGTGCTTATTCCAGTCCCGTAATTCTGGTTAAAAAGAAAGATGCGTCTTGGCGAATGTGTGTGGATTATAGGGCCTTAAACAAGGTTACAGTACCAGATAAATACCCCATTCTGGTAGTGGATGAACTTTTAGATGAGTTGCATAGAGCTTATTTTTTCTCTAAGCTAGATCGTAAATCGGGGTATCATTAGATCTGAGTTATGGAAGAAGATATTCGCAAGACCGCTGTCCGAACACATGATGGTCACTATGAGTTTCTAGCAATGCCGTTCGGACTGACTAATGCACCGACCACATTCCAATCGGCAATGAATGACATTTTCAGACCTTTTCTTCGGAAGTTTATTTTGGTTTTTTTTGACGATATTCTAGTGTATAGTGCTGATTGGAGCACTCATCTTTTACATCTGTCCAATGTGTTAGAGGCGTTAAAAAGCAGTTGACCCCGCAAAAATTTAGAGTGTAGTAATGTGCCCCATTCCTCGAAATGTTAAAGGAGTGAGGGGTTTCCTTGGGTTGACGGGATATTACCGTAAGTTCATCATGAACTATGGTAAAATAGCTAAACCGCTCACGGATTTGACAAAGAAAGAAGGATTTCATTGGAATGCAAGGGCTTTAGAGTCCTTTGAGGCTTTAAAGAAGATATTGACTACATCGCCAGTATTAGCTCTTCCTAATTTTGTCCAACCTTTTGAGATTGAATGTGATGCTTCGGGAAAAGGAGTGGGTGCAGTGTTAATGCAAAATAGGAGGCCCATAGCCTATTATAGTAAGGCACTTTCGAAGAGGAATCTTTCCAAATCGGCGTATGAGAAAGAATTAATGACCTTGGTGTTAGCTGTGCACCATTGGCATCATTACTTGTTAGGAAGATCCTTCGTGGTGTTTTCGGATCAGAACAGCCTTCGACACTTGTTGCAACAAAGGGTGACTACTACGGATCAGCAATGTTGGATGGCTAAGCTTTTAGGCTATCATTTTGAGGTTGTTTATAAACCCAGACCATAAAATAAGGCAACTGATTCATTATCAAGGATACTTGATGAAGGAGAGCTGAAAACTATCATCTCTTATCCCCAATGGATGGAGGGCTGAAACCTACAACAGGAGGTGCAACAAGATTCTACGTTATGTGGCATTATTAAGGATTTTCAGCAGAATCCTCATTCTAGACCTGGGTTTGTATGGCAGCAAGGAGTCTTAGTGATTTCATCTTCTTCAGTGTACATCCCAGTTCTTTCAAAGGAGTTTCATTCGTCTCCGATGGGAGGACATTAAGGTTTTCTAAGAACCTATAGACGAATTGCAAGTAATTTGTATTGGATTGGCATGAAGAAATGTCCAGGAATTTGTCAAATCTTGTGACACTTGTCAGCGGCAGAAACATGCTGCCACATCCCCTGTAGGTTTGCTACAACCTTTGCCCATTCCGAATCAGATTTGGGAAGACATTGCGATGGATTTTATTACCGGACTTCCTAAATCTAAGGGATATGAGGTTGTGCTGGTCGTGGTGGACAGATTGTCTAAATATGGCCACTTCATCCTACTAAAACACCCATATACTGCAAAGATTGTGGCTGAAGTATTCGTCAAAGAAGTGATTCGCTTACATGGAATACCACAATCCATCATCAGTGAACGAGATCCTCTCTTTGTTAGTATGTTTTCGAGAGAGTTATTTCGTTTGCAGGGTACAAGGTTGAAAATGAGCTCTGCGTACCATCCAGAAATGGATGGACAAACGGAAGTCTTAAACCGATGTTTGGAGACTTACTTGAGGTATTTCGCTTTAGAACAGTCGAGAACTTGGTCTTTTTGGATTGCATGGGCAGAATTGTAATACAATACACATTCCACATATCTACGGGTTCAACCCCATTTGAGGTGGTTTATGGTAAGAAACCCCCTCCATTGTTGTGATACTCACAAGGGGAGATGAAAGTAGAGGCTATAGCTAGAGAATTATTGGATAGAAATGAAGTGTTGAATCAACTTAAGTATAATCTGATCAGGGCACAGCAGCAAACGAAGAAACACTCTGACAAGAAAAAGACTCCGCAAGCTTTTCAGGTGGGAGAATGGGTTTTTCTCAAACTTCGCCCCCATAAGCAAGTATCAGTAATTAGGCGTATTAACTAGAAGTTATCAGCCAGATTCTATGGCCCATTTCAGATTGTGGAATATTTAGGGGGTGTCACCTATAAGCTCAAATTACCCCCACACTTCAGGATTCATCCGGTATTTCATGTATCCCAACTCAAGAAGGTGGTGGGAAACTATTCACTAGAATCTACTCTACCTGAAGGGTTGGAGGTGGAATTGGAGGATATAATAGAACCAGAAAAGGTGTTAGCTAGCAGAGATATCACTAAGGTTGGGAATTCAATCCGTCAATGGTTGATCCAATGGAAGGGCAAACCTGTGGAGAATGCTACATGGGAAGATGAATTGGTTATTCGCAGCCAATTTCCTCAAAGGTTGTTCTTCCAGAGGGGAGCAGTGTTAGGACTGATAAGGGTGGGGACAAAAAAAGGGAATAAACCTAGGATATGGAGAGTGTACTCGAGGAGAAAGAAAGAGGGTAGAGGGGGAAGTTAGTTAGTCAGTTAGTAATAGGTGAGCTGGCATAACAAAATGGTGAGAGGTCGGGTTTTGTGTGGGAAGGAAGGAGGAAGGCAGTAGGCAGAAGAAAGGAGTGAGATTCTAGGTAGAGAGAATCCATATTCTCCCTTAGGTGCATTTCTAGCTCTAGTATAGGAAGTGGTCTGCAGACTAACTTTGTAATATCAGTGTTAAACATGGTTATATTCAATAATATACGCACCTTTAGCATACTAAGCTAGAGCTTTCTGTCGTTATTCCCCTCTTGCACAAAAAGTTGTCCTCAAAATCAAATTTAGGGTAGGTCTTCTCAAAATCTTCACGAAATTCTTAAGACACCTTCTCCATTGAAAAATCTCATTCATTAAGTCTTGAAAGGTTGATGGAGCATTAATGAGGTCAAAAGGCTTGATAAAAAACTCAAAATGGTCATGATTGGAGTGTCGTTTTCTCTACAGCTATCACATCCATTTGAACCTAATGATATCTTAACCACAATTCTAGCTTGGAAAAATTCCTTACTCCATATAATTCATCCATCAATTCCTCCACCATTGGAATAAGAAACTTATAAAACTATAATTGTGCCTCCCAATTAAGATGGAATGCATCAACCCTACCTTCTCTCTTTTAGGCGTTCGTTGATTTATAAAGAGCTGCTTGCACTTGTAAATCCAAATCAACGAATCATCAGTATCATCATATGAAGGAAATTTTAGTTTAGAATACTTGAGAACAGTAGTCCCTTTGGCTTGTCCAATACTTTTTTTCCTCCTTTTTGGTCCCTATAGGTGCGACTGTTGCTCCCTACCCTATTGTTCTAATTATGAGTTCAATGACTTTTCACTAGATTGTTGGTATCCTTCACTATAGAAAACCTTTACTCGATATTTCTCATGACCACATCCATTTGGTTTAGCAAGTCTACAGAGTCATCTATGATGTCTGGCTATGATATCAAATTAATGTGATTTAGTGTAGGATTTAGTTACAGGATGACTCACAGGAAAATTCTCTTTTTCCTTGCTGGAGTTCTTCCACTTCTTAGGCCTTACGATTGTTGTTTAGAAAAATCTTCTCTGACAAGTTTTCTATCAGTTGTTTTATAGAAAAATTTTGGTCTACTTATTCATCCTAATACTCTTGTAATAGTTTTGATTACATAGAATGTTTGGAGCTAAAATAGAATAAGAACCCCTAAACAAATTTGTTCAGCCTAACTTATTCTTTTACTAAAAGTAAACTGTTAAAAGTAATAAACTTCTTAAATAAGATAACTACTGTAGAAAGATAAGATAACTTGCTAATTAGTTACTACCGTCAGTTCCTAACTGATCTCCTTATATATTTTTTTCCCTAAGAATGCACCTTACATTTCACTTTTACAAACGAAAACTACTTGACATGGCAACAACACTAATGCCCTTTTCATATCATTGTCTACAATGACATTACCTGCTGGGCAAACAATTATTCAACTCACTAATAGGATCAATTGGTAAATATGTGGGGTATAAAAATGACGCAAAAATTATTCAACTCACTAATAAGTATCAATCAAAAGACATTACAAAAAAAAAAAGGATAAAAAAACACTGATCTTCTAATTTTACTAAAATCTTCTATGTTTCAAAAATTGTGGGAAGTCTGAATGCTGGTCTAGAATTATCCTAGAATCTTTATGCTAGCTTTCGACTCTAAAAATGCTAACAAAGGACACACATGCAGAACTTTCTTCACTTGAACATCCATGTTGGGGGTGATTGGAAATTAGTAAACTACAAGGGAGGTTTGTGTAATAATATGAAAATATGATAAATCAATAAATCAATATATTTGACACATATCAATTATATTGTTTGTTAATTCTCATAATCACTACCCTTTGACATGGTTATTCACATGAAGAAAGTTCGCTACATGTGTGCTCTATCATCATTTTTAACGGAGAAAATTAGCAGAGGGGTTTGGAGGGATTTTAGGTAAATATGAGGACTTCCAACAAGTTTTTTGAAACATAGGGACTTTAATGGAACTGGTCAATCCACATAGAAGTTTGGTGTTTTTTAAATCCAAATGTAATATATAGTAATCATCCCTAAATAAATTGATATGGAACCACTTCCATTTTGAGTTAATAACAGGAGAATTCATCTTTGAAACTCAAAAACCTATAGAAATTATCAGTTTCACTAAGTGATCCTCAACATTCTGAAGTGTTCCTCTAATAGGGGACCACTACTCCAAAATAAGTGGGTGTAGAAATGCTACTTCTCTTAATTCAATAAAAATAAGAAGAATAGATAGAGACTAGAGAGCAGAGAAGAAAATTAAAAAAAAAATTAAATGGACTTACCTATTGAGGTTGTTCACCAAAGGAAGCATGCAATGGTTAGACAGAGGATCCTATGTCTTGAGAGGTCTCTGATATATATAGATCGTAATAGAGAGGGGTTGGATTTGGAATGTTGGGAGAAAATTTCTTAAGTTATTAAATTTAGGAGTTTCTGATGGCGTTGCAAAGTAGTTTACCAACATATCATTAGTGGGTCCTCTAACTTGAAAAAAAGAAGAAGATTACATTAGTTCTGCTTGATAGGAGTTTGGGTTCTGTCAGCCTGAAGTTCAGATGGTATAGTTTTAGAAACATCAATGTCTTTAAGTTATGCAAACGCTAGTGAGCAAAACATATTTTTTGGTCTTAAATTATGCAAACTTTTGTGAGCAAAATATATTTTTTGCTTAAAACTTTTCATTGGAAGTGGGGACATAATTATGCAAAAAATTGTTTCAAGTTATCGAAGAAACATTATGTTGTGTTACTTGGTTGGCGAGAATTTTTTTAGGGTTAATTACATTGGAACTTCTTGTTTGATTTTTTTAATTTCAATTCTCATGTTCTGGAAATTATAAAAATTATCCCTTGTGGTATTGTTTAGTTATCACACAATTTCTTCTGTTATATTCTGTTAATTTATTTTGTCTATTTATAACTTCAAGATAACATTGTATTGAAACTTAAGAATTTCAATGTTATATCATTTTAGGTGAAAAGAAGATAAAAAATTACCGGAATATAACAAATGTAGTTGTGTATTAGGTAAACAGTATCTTAATAAAGAATCCTAGTATATTTAACTGTTTTTATTGTCAAATTAGCAAGCTTGAGGAGATAATAAAATATCATAGAAAGTTATGATTGAGGTCTTTTCTTTGGCTCTATATGGGAAAAGAAGTTCGAAAGCCATTGAATAACTCCCTTTCAAAATTAGCTTATTGGTATTTCTCCTATTGCTTGTCTTCTGTAGCTGCTACAGTAGGAGAAAATGCTGACGTTCCCTCCAGAGGTCTTGTATTAGTAAGAAATAGTTAAGATAGTCTGTATCGGATATATACGTCAAATTGTTCCCCTTGTTTTCATATCAGTAAATTAGTGGGATCATATTGTCTAAAAAGGCACTGCAAACTTTATGAGGATACTGTAACTTAAAGAGTAGTTTCTCTATGCTAAAGAGCACAGCAAATCCTTGTCTGTTATTGCTTATTTATTGCTGATGGAAAAATTGCAGGAACCCAATGGCTGCATAGCAGGATTGATATCAGTGGATATGAAGAGTACAGTGGTATTGAGTATCGATCGGCAGGATGTACTGAAGAATACAGCGTCATCAAGTAAGCTGTTACCAAAGATTTTCTCTTTCTATAGTGATTGGTAGAAATAAGAATTAATAATTTCTAAAATAAGGATCATCTATCTTCTATATGTAGAGACAGTAAAAAATAAAGATAGTTGTATTTCTCCGGCGAGACTGAACACCAGCAAGAAATACGTACTAAATCCTAGGAAAGATAAGGACTCAAGAAGATGAAATGACTGCATTTTTATAAATTCTTGCTTCCTCACTGTTTAGGTATATGAAAACACAAGACGGTTTCGTGGACCATAGTCTCATCGCCTCCTTTTACCTTCCAAATAGGAAATCTAAAAGTCACTAGAACATCAAATAGCCTTTATATGTTCCCAACAACACGAAAATTTTAAAATAAATTATTGTGAGACGATTATTGGACTAGTGTCCAATATCTTTTGCAGTTGCCTACTGCAGCAGGAACATAATTTGAGTTCACTAGTGTTGATAACTTCTGCAATAGTTCATGAATAAGTCCTGAGAGTTAGCAAGCAAACATGTGATCTAAAGCTACGTTGTAGTTCTTTAGCAACAGCGAAAGTTCATCCATTATTCAATGAAAAATGGCCGACGGGATAATTTTGAGAGTTGAGCCTTCTCTTCCTTGATACAACAATGACATGTTGCTGTAGAATTGTGTGCTAGATGATTTCTTTGATGTTATATATGGAATCATAAAACTTTTGCTTATTTTCATACCCCAAGAAAATGTATTAGCTAGATCAAGGTAATTGTAGAACAAGCATAGTATCTCATTTAGGATTCCATATAAATACATTTAGAATAGACATTTAAGACCAACGTATTCAATTTGTTTTAATTTTTAAGTGATTGCCATTCTGTTCTTTAAATTATGATTCTGTGTTGTAGGCGGGATCTTGAACATGCAGGGGAAGAAGAATCTCTTATCCTAGAAGGTGATATTGGTGGTGGATTGATTATTCAGCGTGATATCTCAATGCAAAAGGATGATCCAAAAATTCTTCAGATCAATTCCAGCATTGTAGCTCAAAAAGTTGGTGCTGGTTCTGGAGGATTTTCAAGGTTATAACCAGAAATATACCAAAATTGAGGATCATAATTATGCATGCTTAAAACTCTTTCATGAAGAGACATCTACATGCAATCAGCATCACTTGCAAAATAAAATAATTTATCTGGGTTATCTGGGAGCTTAAACTCTTCCATTGAGTATGCACCCTTGATACATTGGCACTATTCCCTATCACGATAGAAGTGTGCCATGGCATCATATTTGCGTGAAAATTTAGTTGGGACATCAAAATCCTTACTTGATGGAATACAGTTGTCCAGCACATACATCAAAATTGATGTTTCATGGTCTTGATTCTGCATCTCATCATATTCTAAGTGGATATTCCGCCTTTCGTGACTCTTGTATTTGCTACTTATTCAACTGTTCCTGGAAGTATATATGGAAACTTCTCTTCCACAAAATGACCACCTTCAAGTCCTATGACATGTTCCATATTTCTTCGTCATTAACAGTACGTGATGTTTTTCTTTCTTCACAGTATGTAATATAAATAATTGATTATGCATCGGATCCCTGGTCTTTTCTTTTGATGATTAGATAAGACAGGAAATGCGATATCATAATTTAGAAAATTAGGCATTAGAACTAGAGTTAGTTGGGATTGCACATCAAAAGTTGATAATTGGTTTGATTACATATTAGTAGAGACCTGTGGACAATGGATTCACTATTTTGCAATATCTTGAGCAATTTTTTATTTGGATCTCTTTCTTTACTGTTTTTATTCTTTTTTCTTGGTGTTACGCTCTCAAACTTCATTTGCTTCAGAACAACAGTCTATTTGGTCTTTTGATTTACGTGTCACTGCAAAGTATTGTAATCCATGCTTCTCTATTGTTTTCTTTTTGTAGGCTGGTTTGCTTGAGAATACACCCTACTTTCAACCTCTTGAACCCTACCGAAACTTTTGTCTCGTTCTCCTCCATTGATGGATCAAAGCATGAAATTTGGCCTGAGTCTGGCGACCAATTGTTTGAGGGGAGCCGTCTGCCAAATGGTAAGTTTTACATGTTGAGTTTCCTACTTGCTATACTTATCATAGTCATTTGAATCTCAAGACTGTGAAGCATCTATGTAATGTGTCCAAGTTTTGTCTATGCATACAATATCAGGCGAATGGATGCTGGTTGACAAATGCCAGGGTGTTGCTCTAGTCAATCGATTTGACATCCAAGAGGTGTCCAAGTGTTGCATCTACTGGGGAACAGGGACTGTTAACTTGGAGCTATGGTCTGAAGAGAGGCCTGTTTCAAAGGAATCACCTATCAGGATCTCCCATCAGTACCAGGTCAAAGACGTGTAGGCCTCGACTTCTTATATCTTTACTTACACGCTGTGATACTGTTCTTACCACTGCAAATTACAAGCAGAGTCAGGACTAGTTTTATGTTTGTTGCGAGTCGAATGCATAACCTTACCATAAATAATTTGCGATTTGAAAATAAAAGAAATGAGAAATCGTATGTCTATTTCTAAGTATCACAGCCAATTATAACATTTCTTATTTATTTGGGTACACAAAATCACATTTCTTATTTATTTGGGTACACAAAATCACGCTTCACCGGAGAATGCCTTCAAGTTCAACTTTCGAGAAGACTTTCCAAAATTTGAATCGTACACCAAAAATAACTTTTAGCATTAGCCTAAAACCCTTGACAATAGGAGAGTTGTTGACTGATTAACATGTAATGATATCGAATCACGAAAATAATTTCTTTATAAAAATACAAAGGGAATGTTATTTACAATTGATGTCTTTCTACCAATCTTTGTAAAACAGAGAGTCGTGTTGATTGGGGGTTCATTGACTTATTGACTATTCTCTATGAAACTTCTCACAAATTATTTTAAATCTTTGCTTCTTTTTTTTAAAAAACTAAACTTGCTCATTTAAACAAAAGTTATAGATGAACTTTGTCAAACCATAAAAGTGCAATTAAAGCTAGTCGAGAAGGTTCTTTACCTTCCAAAAAGTCATGCACACCAAATAAAAATTTTCAAAGACTAACAAAATTTTAACTAATCGACTTCAATTTATCAAAAGATAGTTTTTACCATCCATTATAAGAAAATAACTTTAAACCAAGCCTCTTTTAAGGCTAACTCAAATTTAATACCTTCTTCACAAATTTTTAATGACTTAATTGATAAGTATCTTTGTGAATTCTGATATGAAATCTTTTGATTCTTCAATACTAATCCTTAATGCTCAATTTATGACCGACATAAAATCCTCTTTAGTAGCATCTAATCAATCTTCACTAAAGAAGTAACTAGTGATGATGAAAGAATGTATTGAGACATCATTAAGAAGCAAGTTTAATAATTTCTTTTAATTGTTAATTATTTTGGCAACTCGTTTTCAAAATTATCATTGAGACAACTTTTAAAGAAAAATACTCCATCATAGTCACACATTTTGTTGGATCCCGTTTCTAGAGCCAACTATTCGGAATATCTTAAGACGTGAGCGTATTTTCTTGTAGGTTTACATGAAATTTCCTTAGCCAATACCATCTCATCTTTATTCTCATTACATTCCAAAAATTTCCTATTTGATCAATATAGATCAAGATATGATTAAAAAGCCAAAGTATGTTCATAACCAATATGTGCTCTTCCAACCGATTCATTCACTTTCTTTTCATCAATCTTTTTTAAATCAATACCAAAGGCTATCCATTTTTTTGGAGAGATATAGAAATGTGTTAGGAATTTATTGGTTTAAGAATCAAGTCATTTAGATATCGAATGACAAAGTTATGACCAAGAGAATCAAGCATGTTCAGAGCTGGAAAATCCTTCAGGTGATGTACCTGTTTTAGTACAATAGGCATAACTTTTGGTAGAGGTGCCGGATTAAGGTTATTTTAGGATATTTTTAAGAGGACTTCTAGATCTACAATTTTTGTGAAGACCCTAAAGAGAGATTTTGCCATCTAAAGGGTCAAATCTAGAATGTTCAAAAGTGTACAATATATATCCGTTAAACGAACATACACCTCTACCTAATGGACATACACGAGGTCTGGAGCGTTTTTCAGACTCGTGAAGGTCCTTTTAATGGACATGGACTGGGTTAGGGACATTTTCATACTCAAAAAGGCCTGTTTAACAGACTTAAAGTCTGTCTAACGGACATAGGTGAGACAAGACTCTCTCCAAAACATCTTCAATGATTCCTATGTCCATTCTAGCATCACTTTCACTCATAATCTCCCTAAATTCAACTCTTCTAGTGCAGTATCACTTCATATCAATTCAACTACCAACTTTGTTTCATTAAACTCTCTAATCTCTACTCATTTGATTCATCATTTACAACCAATTCTTATCATTTACTATAGTTGTCCCGTACACATCTTATGCAACATTACTAACTTATAAAGAATATATCTCCCAACTTCGATATCCAAAAATTTTATACTTTACATCATTGGAAAGCTAGAAAGATAATCTACAACTTCCAAGAAGATAACTTTGTCTAATTTAACCTAAATCAATACAGTTTTTTTCCAAAAGTCAGAATACAAATTCTTACCCCTATGAAAGCTTGAAAATGCAATGTATAAACTGGGAAGGTCATGAGCAAAATGCAATCATATTTCATTAATGAATCCAAATAGAGTTTATACAAGTTTCACTTATATATCATCATACATACACTAACTTAAAAAAAATACATAAGGATGCTCAATGTTTAATATTCCTATAAAGCTATCCAAAAAGTCACTAACTTAGTACAAAAGATCTCTAGCTATCTTGGAGTTTCTAATGCTTTGTAAGGTTCAACGCTTTTCTTGTTCTGTACCTAAGGACTGAAAAATATGGGTTGAGTTATAGAGCTCAGTGACTAATATATTTATAGTCATCGGTAATTAGTCACAAATTCAAGCATATGTGTATATATATATATATATATATCCGAAATTCAAGCACTCTCAATTCTAGTTCCAAAACTCAAAGTTAAGCATTTCATTACATAGAATATATCATATATCCAACCATCCATGCACAACACTTAATTATTCATCATGTTCACAAATCAAATGAAATGCACAACAAATGACTCGAGGGTTTCATAGAAGCGAAATGGAGAAATTGAAGCTTACACTATGAACAAAATGAGTCTATTTTTTGGAGCTTATATGCTACAAGTGGGCAGTCGGAAGAAGGTTTTTGTCAACGTGCACGTGACGAATGAAATAGTTCCTTTCTTGCCCAAACAAAAGCACATATTCATGCTCAATTCATTTTATCACTTGCTCATACTTTCATGCTTTTCTTCTTTTCGTTTGACAAAATGTTATAACCTCTTTCAAGGTATAACATAATCAAATCACCATGCATTATAAAATCTTCACAACAATTCAAAAATCAAGAAATTTGCACTTACACACACGTAGGAAAGAATTTTTCCAATCACACAATAACTATAAATACATTACCCACCTATTTGTTTGAAATTTCCCAAGTTCAAATTTGCCTTTCCCCTTGATCTTGGGTAGGTTTTCTTGATTCCCTTCAAGGAAACCAATTTCTATTTAAACAATATTCCAATGTAAATTTATAAACGTCAATAATCTTAAAAATAAAACACATGAAAATTAGAGTTTAGATTTAACCTACCCATGTTAGAACGCGAACGGTCTGAGTATTTACAATACACTGCGGAGAAGACCATACAACAACATGATGTATAATCGAAAATACCAAGGATGTACGAAAATACCTTATTTCTGTGGATAGGTTGCTTCTTTTTCGGATTCCAAGACACTGCAAACGCGAATGCCCTCTACCAGTATCCACACGAGTATGCACGATCTGGGCTACGGCTATGGTGTGCTAGCACGTCCTGAAACGCTTTCTGAACGCCGCTCTGATTTTTCTCTCGGATGGTGGCTAGGGTTTCGTGACAATTGTGTCTATTCCCTTAATGAGACCTAAGGTTTTCTATTTATAGAGAAACCTTAATCCCATTGAGGCCCTAATAAATTTTGACCCATTATATCTCATATAATATAAGCCCGACAACTTAATCCAATCTAGCCCAATAAATATATCTACATATATTTATTCAATACCTAATAAATTAGGCCCAAGAGAATAAGCCCAGATCACATCACTCTTTGTGTGCGACCCTGTAGGCTCATTTGATATTGACAATGGGCTTGATCACACTTCAAGGCCCATAAGTCATAAGCGGCCTCTAGCAAGACATTATGACTACCCAAATCAAATGAGGATTGATAATCCGATTTAACCTGTAACTATGGTTATAAGCTCAGTCCTTTTGTAACACGATATCAAGATTAATCACAAGGCATGGTACATGTCAACCTTTGATTAATCATAGTTTCTTGATCCCTAAGTTGATTGATTATAACAAATGACATTTGATGACTCTTCATCAATTCATTTGAGCACGGCCATGTATTTCTTCAGTCACACTTGTCAAGAGGCCCAAATGATATCTCTCTCATTTAAGAGAGGTACAAATCCCATATACGTCATTCACATCCCTCCACATTATTCATTTAGTATCCAACATAAGACTATTTGTTATTTGGTTAAAAATAACTTTGTCTAATATCAAAACACTAAATTCCTCATGTAGGGAACTATGATGACTTCAGGTCAAATGACTAAAGTCAAACCATATAAAGAATCACTAATGACATAAAACCATGTAGTATTCTTTATGTAGGTCGGTCCAATATATGTTCTCTAACATATATCTATGTTTCTGATTTGATATCTCATATCCATGATCAGTAAAACGTGATCATCAATTAAAACACATACTAGTCTTAATTCATTATTGTTCCACCAATAATGATCAACCAAGGACAGTCTAGAATAGTGTTATAACGCTTATGGTTTTACTATCAAGTCACATACTTGATGGCATAAGTCTAATACCATTCATGGAATATAAATCACATTACATAAACGAAATACATGCATATATGAAAGGAATACTTCATAATATATTATTAATAAGTCATAATGTTAATACATAAATCACAACTATCCATTGGCCTAGGGCACACTACTAACAACCCATAGTTCATCTCACTAGTAAAACCAATCTCAATTCAAAAACCCACGAAAATCAAATGGGTTTCTTCTTTCTCACATTATTTTCCAACACAAAACCCTATTCTCCCTCTTTCTAATCCCTTTCTCATCAAATCAAGAAGAAAGATGAAGATTGTTACCTCTAACAAGTTTGATTTATCTTCTTTCTATGTTTTCTCCTTCTTTCCTAGCTTTTCCTACGATTATTCTTCTTCTTCTTTCTTCTCCTACGTTTTTCTCTCTTCTTTCTTTCCTTTCTGCGTTTTCTCTTCTCTCTTTCTCTCTTCCACGATTCTTCTCTCTTCTTCTAATTCAAGACAACATTTTGTTCTTGTCTTCCAAAATTACCCCTCACTTGTTTGGTTCTCTCAATTTTTCCCTTATGTCATTTAGCTCTTTAAGTCCATTTAAATCTAATACCTTAACCATACACTAATTTCATTCTAATGCTCCATTCCAAATTCTAATTTCTACTTAGACTCCCTAAAATAATGGGCTCAATTTGAAAAATAATGAAATAAATAAATCAATAATAATTAAAAAAATCGGGGTCCAAAATATTCAATCTTAAGTTACAATAAATAGAAGATATGGAAAACCTCTCAAAATTTTCTTTAATTGCAAAATAATATTGTAGACAGACTCAAGTGATAGATACAAAGTATTAGTTCTTTTAGAAGGAGAAAAAAGGAAAATAATATATATGTGCATGTAAGAATTCCTAATTTAAAGATTTAGAAATGGATTATCTCAACCTATAAAAAGGCCTTAGGTAAAAGCAATGATAAGGAAAAAAAATTGGAATTTCATCTGGCAGGTCATTATTTTTTTAATGAAATGAAGTCATTTTTTTAAAGTTTAATATTGTCTTTCTTACCTAACTATCAAGACAAGTTGAATGGTTCATCACTACGTACAATTTTGATGTTAAGCATATAAAAGGAGATACAAATCTCCTTGTGAACATTTTAACTTATGTCAACTTATTCCAAAAATCTTCAATGTGATTGTGAAATTTATAATTTTGAGAAAAATTTGTTAATTGATGTTCCCGCTATAGTACAAAACAAGTCGCCATGATCGAACAATTTTAATGCACACTTCTATTAGAAAGCATAAAGGCTTATGAGGGCGGATAAGTGCAAAGAAGTCCTTGAGTTTTTCTCTAACTCAAAACTCCTAAAAGCTGGGAATAAAACCAACCTTTGTTTGATCCCAAAATCTCCCAACTCAACTTCTTCAAAAGATTACTGCCCCATCTCATGTTGCAACCTCTTTTATAAGATGATCTTGAAGATCCCAGCTCTTAGACTAAAAGAAACCCACCGTCACTTCATAAACAATGCTTAAAAAACTTTTATAAAAAAAGAGAAATATTGGTGACAATGTGTTAATTGCATAAGACCTATTAAAAACTACCATATTTAAGGGTAAGGGAAAAATTGTGTGTTTAAAATAGATGTCCACAAAGCTTTAAAGGGATTGGGATACCTTAAATAGTCTATCCATTTGGTTAATTGTTGCATCTCAACACCTGTATTTAATTTAATCATAAAGGGGAGGTATCCAATACTTTCCAAGGAATTAAATGGTTAAGGGGGATCCACTACCCCCTACCTATTTATAATATGTATCAAGAATAATCCAGCTAAACACTGCCTACAACACCTCCTTTAATATAATGAATGTAGTGAATGTAGTGACTTGTACCATGGTGGTGTGTATATTTCTATCCCATATGAATGAAGAATATTTTAATTTTTCAAGAAAAGAAATGCCTTCGTTAAACACCATAAGAAGTGCTGAAGGTTGGGGATAGCTCACCTTGCATTTGCAGATGATCTTCTATTATTTTACATAGCCTCCACATGCTCAGTGCTATGCTTTATTATCTTCGTAGATGAATTTAATTACTTGACAGGGTTAAAGGTAAACAAATATAAATGCTTCATTCTAATGTCCTAAAATGCTACTTATTTGTGTCTAAAGATTTATCATATATCGAGTATAACTCCCCTTTAGGTACTTGGGAGTTCCTCTATCTTCCAATGCCTATTTGACACCAAGAAAATGGTTGGGAATTGGGCAAACAGGCGCTTATCTTATGATGGGAGGTTGCAGTAAATAATAACGATGCTTAATAATCTCTTAATATACTAGTCTTACCATGTACTCATCCCAAAAATAATAAACAAAGTGATGGAGAAACTATTCAAAAACTTTTTATGGTCTGAGGACTGTAACGCTAAGTCAAAAGTGAAAATGAACTAGAAGGACTGTTGCATGCCTAAAGCAAAAGGAGGCTTGTGAACATCTATAATACAATCTATTAACAAATGCCTTCCTGCAAAGAGATTATGGAGGCTGATAATAAATACAAACTCTCTACGAATGTGATTGGTATATAGACATCATATAAGAGGGAATAACTTATAGATGAAAAAACCAAGTCGTGAATCTTCTAAGAATATGAAGCAAATACTCAAACTAAGGGACTCACTTGAATCATTAATCAATATTTTTTGATAGTAGGTAATGGATGCAACACCTTATTCTAAAGTGAGCTTGCTAATTAAATATAGAGCTTTGGGTTGTAATGGTTGAGTTAGGGAGGTGTTGCAGGGTCTACTTCCAAACTATCAACGTAACCCCAATAAGGAGTGTGCAATTGTCTGCACTCTACATCCCTTTAGTCATTTCTCTACCAAATCTTGTATGAATCTCTTTAGAAACACAACAAAGAGGGTTTTATAGAGCAAGATTGTTTGGAATGGTCATCAGGACCCAAAAGTTTCCTTAGTTTTTTTGAATGGCACTGAAGAACATGCTCCTATCATTGAATCACATCAAAAACTGCATAAGGATGGCAGTGAACACCATATATAAACTGTGTTCAGACTTGCTTGAAATGATTGACCATCTATATTTTAAATGCCCCTTCTCTGATTTCATATGGAGGAAAGCATGAGACAAATGTGGAGTTTGTTGGCCTTTGACAAGCTGGGATCAAACGTCCCAATGGGTAAAAAAAAAACAAGGAAAGATAACAAAGCACTGATATTGATGGTTCTCAAGTGCATTATTTATAACATATAGAGATTATGTAACCGTAAGGTTTTCAAAGACTCTAAGCAAGAGATAAACCTAGTTTCTTAAAGGAACATGTTATGGACTAAGGCAATAGCAAAGGCTAAGGGAAATAACCTAATCTTTTCGAATGAACTCGACAAAAAAAGGAATATTTAAGGTGATCTATCTCATTTATTTTGTCTATCCAAGAGTGATTAAACTAGTAGCTAACATTTTAATAAGTTAGAACCCTAAACTCATTATACTAATTCAAGGCTTATATTATAACATTGCATATATATATATTCATAATTTTCAAAAGCCTTTATCTTTTCAAATTTTGATTTAAAGTCTAAGTTTTACAAGAAGAACTTCGTCGAAAAACATATACAAAATTTCATTTTTTATTATAGACAACTATTTCTAATAGATATTTATGCCTTTTGAACTTAAAATAAAATGTTCTTCATTTTAACATGCAATAAACACGATATTCAAACATTGATTCCATATGTGTTGATCTACATTGGTGATATCCTATTGTTCTCTCTTAATAAAATTCTCATCAAAAGTTGTTACAACGATTTTATAAGATGGTTTGAAGATATGGTATCATGCTCTCTATAAGAAAGATGTAAATTTGAAGATCTCAAATCATATTTCTTTGCATGAATATCATTGATGGAAAATTTGATCCACAACTTCCTAGATTGAAACTTCACCAAAAAGCAAGTTCAATATATTTTTTAGTTTTTAGTTATTTTGGTGACATGGTTTCAAAATTATCTTGTTTAGCTTTTTCATTAAGACAACTTTTAAAGAAAAATACTCCATCAAAGTCACACACTTAGTTTAAAGTTGTACAATAAAAAAATGGTAAATAGCTTATCACCTCTCAATATTTCCTTTAACAACAAAACAATATTATAGATAAACTCTAGTGACATATACTAGGAAGCATTTCTTTTATAAGGAAAAAAGAGGAAAATAACACATATGTGCGTACAGGAGTTCTTAATTCAAAGATTTAGGAATGAACGATCACTCTATGTATAAAAAGGTCTTATGTAAAAGCGATAGATAGAAAAAATTGGAGTTTCATATGGCCAGTCATCAATTTTTTTAATTAAAATGACATATCATTTTTTCTAAAGATGTTACTGTTTAAACAAAAGACTATCTCCTTTTATACAATTATCAAGATAAGTTAAGTGGTTCGCTAAGTACAAATTTGATGTTAACCATATAAAAGGAGATAAAAATCTCCTTCTAAACATTTTATTAAGGCATTGAAACATCTTACCTTATCTCAACTAATTCCAATAATCTTTAATATGATTACTCTAGTTTACAATTTTAAGAAAAATCCGTTAATTGATGTTCTTGCTATGGTATAAAACAAATCCCTTACACTTTAAGCTTAGTTCAAAAATTTTAACTATCAAAGAATAATAATCCAAAAGTTTTGCTCCTCTAAATTAATTCAACCAAAGGATATTCATCATGATCATACATTTGTACATATGTTTAATATCCTTAATCTCATAACTTTACAATAAATGCATTGTGTTTCCTTTGATATTTTAGTCACATATGTACCTTGTCATATATTTTGATTTCTTTACTATTTTCAAGGATCTATCAAAAATAAAAATTGCCAATAAACCTTTCTTTCAGTTTCTCTCTTAGTTTCATCTAGTGAGGAATTACTAGTGAAAATTTATATTGGAAGCCCACAAAATATTTTTAAGATAACGAATTAAGAAATGCCAAACCTTTCTAAAAATTCAATTTAGAGTCCAACCTTTTAAAGTTCTTAACTAAGTGCTTTTAAAAATTGAAAAAAATGAGTAAACCTTGTCTACTTTAATGTTTTACTTGATGAGAAAATATGACTTTTTATCTTTTGTAAGTATGATTCATTAGGATCCTATAAAAAATACATTAGTAGCTATATATTTAAAATGTGGTCATATATTTGATTCTAAAAGATATTGATGACAAAGAAAAGCAATATAGTCCCTTCCAACATCAATCTTCACATGCTCCATTTGTCCCATTAGTAAATATTTTAATAGAGATAATATTTTAAATTAAGTTATCTGAATTTTTAAAATTTAGATATTTAATTGAAATCTCAAAATTTTGGAAACTAAAATTTAAAAATATAAAATATTTTAAAAATTTGTAGCTTATTATCCCAATATTTTATCTAGATGCAAAATCAAAGCACTTTGAAATCGTAACTCTATCCTCATTTGTTCAACATATCCTCATATTTTATGGCTTTTTCACCATCATATTCACACTAATAGTAGGATTAATACCCTTTTTACTCATCCTGAGTTTTGTCTTCATAGAATGTTTCCTTATAGGTGGCAAAGTGCCTAAATCAAAGGTAGAAAGAAGAAAGGATTAAAAAAAAACCCTATTTACTAACTAAAGATAACCATTCTAACTATTTTCAAGAATAACTTTAAAGATATCAGGAATTATTATACAAATATTCAAAATTCAATCATATAATTTAGAAAACTTCATTTTCTATAATGCTTAGTAGTACTACCCGATTGACTATGACGTAATTAAACTCAAATTATGTAATATGGATAGTCCATTATAAGTACTTTAACGCTAATTTTAACTCTCAAATTCCTATCCCATAAGTCCATAATTTTGATCCTTCTATTTTTCAAGACTCAAAAGATTCATATAAGGTTATTAGCCCAGAAAGCTCATTTTAATAGGCAAGAAAGGTAGACTATTCATTGAATCAAAACACTAAAATGCTCATTATGGACACCATTAAAGAATCAAGTCTAACATGAAATGGCTAAGTACGAAGACAAAGTTTATGGCAACTTTGACATCGAGCAAAATGCTAAAATGTATCAATGTAATAATTTATCTATAGGTCCTATACATGTTAAATTATTATCATTAAGTGTGTCTAAGTTTGGATTTAAGTGTAAGCATGTATATTATTGGTGTGTTGTATGTAAGCAATAACATGATAATAATATGAAGTAAGGAATAGTGTCAAATATAGTGATGACAAAAATAATGACATTATCACCAAAAATATGTCTACCTACTTTCCACCCATCCTTCCTTTATAAATGTAGGATCAAGGGACCTTTTATATTCAAACTTTAGTTAAATAATGTTCTTTCCATTCATATAGTGGATCCTAAACATTAGAAATTCATAATTCTCTTTAGTTTTAGATCCTTATTTGCTGATGAACTATTGATCATTTAAGAGGTTATTAATTACTAACTAATGGTCTTTATCACGATGAAATTTTTTATCTTATTAAGGGCATAATTTTCCCTTATTATTGGTTTATCAGCATTTATAATGAGAACAATCAATACCAAATATAAATTTTGTACTTAATAAGATATTTTTATGATGAATTTCTAATAAAGACCATTAATTAATAATAGTCACACAAATGATCAATAGTACATCAACAAACAAAAATTAAAATCAAATAGAATTATAACAAAGTATACTTTTCATTAGAGATAATATGTTAAACATCTAAGAGAAGAATAAAGTTTAAAACATTTTAGAAAATTTTTCTCATTAAAACTTGAATATAATAGTACCCTTATAGTTTATTTATAAAGGAGAATGGATGAAAGGTAGGTTTGTATCTTTTAATGATGGCGTCATTACTTTCATCATCACTAAGTTTCACATTACTACTTACATCATGTTCTTATTATGACAATGCTTAAATCATCATAATAACAAACTTAGATACACTTAATATAACAATAATAACAATTTAATCTTTTTGGAATCTGAAAACATTCTCTTACCTAAGAGACATTTAAACATCTTGTTTAGCATCAAAGTCATCATAAACACTATCATAGTACTTACACACTTCATACTAGTCTTGTTGTTCTTCTTTGTTGGTGTTAATGTGAGCATTCAAGTGTTTGAGTTCACTAAATAGTCCACCTTTTTGGATATAAAGCTAGGCTAGTAGTCTTATGTTGATCTTGTAAGTCTTATAAAATAAAAGGATTGAAGTTATAATGTATATAATAACCAACATATGTTCCTTTAGTGGTTAAACTACCATATTCATCAATAGCTAGTAAAGCCTTAGAGGTATATCTTCATCTAGTTAAATGACCAATTTAAGATAATGATTATCAAGATTTAAGATCAACAATAGATTAAATAACAAAGATAGTGTGTTGTTCTTGTTATTCTTTTTTGGATTTACTTTTCATAATATGCCATTTGATTTCATATTATCGTTGGCCTATGTTTTTGTAATGATCTATAAGTCATTTTCTTATAGGAATGAAACTGTATTTTGAATAATTTTACTTTAAAAACATTGGTGTGATCATATAAAGGACCATATAATTTAAGATATATAAATCTCAATGTAGTATCAATTTTTATAATATTGTAAACCAATTTATTGATAAGTGTTCAAATTTATCTGTCAATCTTTTAGAATACCAACAAATTTGGTTATGAACTATCAAAAAGTTCATTAAATTAAACTTAAAGTTATTAAATTTCATAAAGTAGCTACAAGTGAAACTTATAGAAGCGGTTATACCACTTATCCGGAGAAATGTCATTAAATAGAAAAGTTTCAAACTTAGAATGACATAAATTTCTTTCTTGTGGTTGATGCATATCTTTATGATAATTGGTGATTAGGGTTAATACATATCTTCATGATTATTGGTAATTAGGGTTGATACATATCTTTATGATAATTGATTACTTATTCAATAGGGATTTGATTAAAGGTTGTTCAAGAAAATTCTCCTTGACTTATAAACTAGATGTTAACATGTATATTCCATATCAAAATTTGTAAAAGGAATCCTATATTGAGAATCATTAAAATTGTTCGAGGAAGGTATTAGACTTGAATTGATCTCAAAAGAGATTATGTTGAAACTCGTATTTGTACATAATGAATGGTACAGATTGATTTATCTTGAACTAAGATGGATTAGTTTAAAATGACTATTCTTCAAAACCTTTTGTTTAATAAGTAAGGATGAGCTTATCAAAGGTAAAGAACCTTCTTAACTAGATAAGGTTAAGTTAATTGATCTTTGGATGGTTAAAGAAAGGCTTCTTGTTTCTCCTTTGACTTTTGTTTAAATGGTTTAGTATGATGAAAGGAAAATATTTGAAAGGATTAGTGAAAGCTATTAATGTATGGTATCCAAACAATACTAAAGATCAACTAGGCAAGTGCACCTATCATTTTTATAACTATCTTCCTGTTATCTAATCTAACAAAAGAAATGATTGACATAAAATAATATTTAATTGAACTAAAATTCCTAATATAAAATAGTAAGTTGAAGTAATAAAAAGACTAAAGCAACCAATTGATAAACGAGATCTAGATGTAGAATCTTCCTAGAACATTCCATACTTAAATTTATCTTAATTCAATTATTAGCCCTAATTTCTTAGACTAGTAGAAATTCTAAAGCTATAGCTATATCCTTGCCCAATAAGTGCAACTTTTCTCTTTAAGTTGATTGTATAAAATATCTTTTTAATCAAAACCACTAAGAATATATTAACATGTTATATGAAATTATTTATTAAATTTTAACTGTAACACATAAGATTATGTGGTCCTATCCCTAAAAATATTTTCAATTCTTCTTATTTATGTCAAAATATATTTATACATATATATGAAATCCAAAATTGAATTAAAATGCGGCAAATTTCAATTCAAACATAAGAAATAATCATGGACAATTCATAAAGTAATTGGATCTTTTATTAAATAACAAATAGTTCTAGGCTTGATCTCATCTATATCTATCCTATTTAGTTTATACTAGGATAAAAGAAATCAATAATAATTAAAAAAGAACACAAAACATAATAACTCATTCTCGTAGATCTTGAAAATTTGATGTTCTGTATTTGAATCTTAATGGAAATTCCTTTGGTTCTTTACAAAATTACTCTTTTTCTTGTCTCAATATGTTCTAGTTTTGATTCCTTATGACTACTTAAAAATTCAAAACACCACGTCAAGTTGAACATGGAATCATGATGGTCCTATGTGCTCCCTTTAGCAAAAATCACTATTTTTTTTTTTTTTGGAAAAATCACCACTAACATAGGTCATAAATATGGATCCATGTTGGACTTGTGTTCCTTAAACATGAAGCTGAATTGAAAGTATATATGTGTTCTGGACCTATGTTCTAACTCTTTTCTCTAAAATCATACCAAAAATTTTGTAACTTAACTCCAATTTACTCGAATTTCTTCCTCCTTTAATGGGGAGTGAAAAGAAGGCCTAATATTGAGTACCAAATCCTATATTTCATCTAAATATAAGCAAGACGCTTTCAAAATCATGCTCAGAAAATATTCAAATTAACACTTATCATATTCTCCCACATTTAAGCATTTTATTATTCTCGAGCAAATCAGTTGCATCACTCTTAACTCAAATATATGGAAATTTTAGTTAACAAATCAATTAGATCAATCAAAACTCTTCATCATTCATTTAATTGTAAAGTTCATCAAATTTCTAGGCATTTACCTACTTGTATAAAGCTATAAATCAGAACTTTATAATCCTTCAGTCTTTAGCTCAAACCATTAAATTCAACCTAGTATATAAAGTAAACGTACATGACAAAGTTGCTTTAACTTTCAAACAATTTCATACCCGTTATTGACAAAAAAAAGTAATACTAACTTTAAATGAACACAGGAGCATTTAGAGGCTTGTTTGAAAAGTCATATAACCTTGTGATAAGAAAGCAAACACCTTATCATTAATATTCTTTGCTACTCGATTAGTTAACTATTTTAGATTAATTTTAGTACCACTTTTTAACTTTAGTTTTTTTTGCTTAGTTTAAAACCAGTGTAGTGAATTTATTTTATTCTCATGTATTCAGACATTTTTTAGTGGGATACTATAAATGCTTACAAGAAAGACTTCTAACCTGAATGTATGTCCAAATTATATAAAATATTATATTGCAAATTCAGTATCTATTTCCAAAATTAATGAAACAAAATTAAAGTTAACTTAACCATCAATGCTCATGAGTATTTACCTAAATAAATCAATTCATAAGCAACTAAACTTATAATGAATTATCTAAATCAATGTTCTTTTAAAGTTAAAATTTCCTGATTATTCCATATTACATAATTATTAAAAATGATAAGAATAACAAATAGGAATATAAGTAATTAATTTCCTCCCCATACTTGAGTTCTACATTGCCCTTAATATATATATCATACAAGAACAATAAAAAAAACTAGGAAAGAAAAAAATTAGGATAATTGGTACTCTCCTTATAATAAAAGACCATAAGCTTACCAATGCCATCAATAATCATTAGTAATCAAAACTTGATTTTGGAGAGGGAACATAGGATTTACGCAGAAGGGTATTTTGTAACATGTGGTAAACATGAATATGTGTTGATTATATAGCTTATAATAAGCATATCAAATAGTGAAAGAACATCAAAACATACTTAAATTAATGGCTTTAAAACTGCTTGTACTCAAAACACACATAAAAAACATTAACGTCATACAAAATCATACTAAAATCTATTTATAAATATCATAAAGCTACCAAATTAAAGTTAAAAACACTTTAATGATTTGGTTAACTCTCATCAAGCTTTTCTTTATGAGTCTTTAATTTAGACTTCTTACTTAATTCCTAATCATAGGCTCGTCAGATTTTAAATATACTAGATGCTCCATTAGAGGAGAATTATCAATCTCTTCTTCTCCTCCTTGCATAATACAAGTCTTTAATGGAACATGTACGGTTACTTTTTGCAAAACATGTGAAATTTAAGTATCAATTACATCTATTTAGAAAAAAGTATCATCTTTATTAAGAGAATGTATCATGGTTTTGAATATCTTAAAAAACTACTTCCTCAATTCTTTATCCTTAGGATTAATTTTTCATCATGTACATATATAATAGCTTTAACAATAGCTATAAAAATTCGTTCTAAGATCAAGAAAATATGTCCATCATCTTCCATAACCGTAATCATAAAATCAATAAGAAAGATAAATATATCAACCTTAACCAAAACATCCTCTATAATGCCCCTAAGGTATTTAAGTTACCTATCTGCTAATTGAATCCTCATCTTATTTGTCTTAGAATTACCCAATCCCATTTTCTTAAATATGTCATATGACATCAAATTAGTACTAACTTCTAAATTTAAAAATGCCCTTTTGATAAATGAACTACCAATATTACAAAGAATATTATAACTCTCTAGATCTTTGATTTTCTAAGGTAGCTTATTTTACAAGATAACATAATAGTCCTCACGTAAAGTAACCATCAATAACTCTTTGAGTTTCTTCTTGTTAAAAAAGATACCCTTTAAGAACTTGACATATATATTTTGGTATGTATGAAGGAGCTTTAACAAAAAGAGTATTAATATATAATTGTTTAAATATCTCCAAAAACTTACCAAGTTGATATTCCTTTTCATCTTTCTCAAGGTTGCTTATGTATGGAATTGAAGGTTTGTACTCTTTTATAACTCTCTTCTTTGACTCCTCCTCCTACTCATCCTTCTTTCTTACACAACAATCCTTTCCTTCTTTTCTTTCTATTTTCCCCAACTTTTAGCTTCTTTCCACTTCTTAAAGTCACTATTTTCACTTACTCCCTCGTGTTTGGCTCAATTTTGTTAGGCAAAGTACTTTGCTACCTTTAAGAGATAAACTTACCAAGTGGTCCAATATGATTTTCCAAGTTGTGGATGAATTCTTCTTGATTTTTAATAGATGCTTTAGTGTTTTAAAAGCAAGCCTCAAATGCATTAATGAATTTGTCATGAGCTCCCAAAGACTTGACTTCCTTTATTATTATTGTTGTTATTGTTACTGAAATTTAGGTAGAGGCCCTAACTTTAACTATCATTAATCATTCCATACAAAAATATCCTCTACCTCGAATTGTAAATATTAATATATGGATTATTTTAAGGTCTGTTTCCTATAAAATCATCCTATTTGATCAGTTACCCTACATTGTTTAGTGTTTGAAATTTATGGTTAGATTGTCCACCACCATGAATGTCATAACTTATCACTTATGCTAGTTAAGCTACCAAAATTATACTATTAATCTTCTTGCTTGAAGCTTCCAACTTTGCCTCTAACGTTGTCACCATATAAACATTATGGGTACAATATTATTTTAACTTTAGACTCGGGATCTTGTACAAATATTTATTCATAACTATATTCTTAATTAACTCCTATAATTTTTAGGATTTTTAAAGTTAATAGTCCTATTTAAAGATGCACTTGGATGGATAGCTTAATCCACTATGAAATGTTTGCATTTGTCACACAAAATCAAGTTCATGGCATGGGCACTTTCTTAATAGCTCTTCCCATTTCTCACAAGTATCATATGACATCTCATTCTCTAATTATTGAAAGGAAAAAATGTCATTCTTGAGTTTTGTTGTTTGTGCTAAAGGAAAATATATGGTTAAAATCCTTTAAGAAAGACCATTCAAGTAGTAATAGATTTATAAGCCAAGTGTTTCAACCATGATTTAGCTCTATCGTTTAATGTAAAAGGGAAGCAAGTCATCATGTTGCACAAGTATTGAACCATTTAAATCATGTTGGTTTAATTGAAAATTTTTAGCTTGTGGTCTTAACTTGATAATGCAAGGCTCTATCTCCCTAGGCAACGGTCTAGCGTAATCCCCTATAATACACTTCCTCTTTGTCCTTCCATTGTGTTTGATAGTTGTATCCTCAAAACTTGTAGGTCTCTCTCTCTTATGTTTTGAAGTAAAATCCTTGTAATTTCTATATCTTTATTAATTAGTACTACGAGACTACTCCTAAAAATAAACCAATGTACCTAAATATTAAAATTCAATAAACAAACACAAGATCACGAAAGAAAGTTCTTGAATAAATAAATTTAAAAATAAAAGAATAATTGATTAGATTAATAAAATAAAATGTTCCTAATATCCTAATCTCCAACAATGATATTAAAACTTAATGCATTTTATGAAAAAATTGTAAAGATCAACTAGACAAATGCACATAACATTCTTACAATATAGTCTAATGAATACAAATATAGTTTATGTAGGGACTATGATTATTAGTAATAACTAATTTCTACTATTTAATCTAACAAAACAAATGATTGTAATAAAAGAAATAATTAATTGAACTAAAATTACTAATCTACAATAGCGAACCAAAGCAATAAATAAAAAATAATCGATTGATAAACAAGACATAGATGTAGAATCCTTCAGAAAATTCTATGCTTAAATTTATCTTGATTTAATTATTAAACTATTTTCTTGATTAGTAGAAATTTAAAAGTTATAGTCATAATTCTTTCTTAAGAATTACAACTTCTATATTTAAGTTGATTGAATGAAATATCTTTCTAATTGAAATTCCCAAGAAAACAATAACATGTTTTATGAATCTGCTTACTAGCTTTAACTCTAAGCTATATGACTTATGTGGTCCTATCTTTAGGATTTGACGCAACTCAGATTATTCATGTCATGGACTATTCATACATATGATTTCTCAATCCTTATATATAAAATCCAATATTGAATCAAAATACTAGTAAGAATTCTACTATGAAAGTAATCATGAACAATTTACATGGTAAGTTGGATCTTTCTTTAAATCAAATAATGAATCCAAAAATAGTTATAGGGTTCGGCATATATCTCAATTTAGTTTATAACAAGATAAAAGAAACCAAAGACAACTAATAAAATTAAAACAAAATTAAAAAAACTCATTCCATAGATCTTGAAAATTTAATGTTCTTCACTTAAATCTTAATGAATTTTTTCTTTTTGTCTATGAATTTTCTCTTTTCTTATCTTAAGATGTTGTAATTCGGCTCCAACATAAGTTCCATATGTTTCATTGCTTCCCCTTAATCTTTTTATATTTGAAACTAAAAATTCAAACCACCATGAGCAATACGGGATCAACATAAATTTAGAGAAAACTAAAATTTTTGTAAAAATTACTGTCAATATAGGTTACTAACACGAACTCGTGTTATAGGCGTATTCCTTAACCATGAACTCAGATTAAACATGGATTCGTGTTCTAGACCTATGTTTAGGCTCCTTGCTCTAAAATCACATCAAAACTTGTCCAACTTGCCAAAATTATATCCTTTTCACTAGGGGGTTAAAATAAAGCTTGAAAACATAAGTCATTTTGAGTACCAAATGCTATAAGAATTTATTATCCAAACACAAGCATACCACTCTTAGAATCATGCTAAGAATACAGTCTAATTAGTACTTATCAGTCATAAAGAAAGATTTCAACAACTAGGATTAGGCATAAAATGATGCAAAAATCATGAAGGAAATACAAGTGAAACTTTAAAATGGTTGGATGATAAATAATTAGACTTTCGTCATGTTTGTTTTATCTGAAATTCTTGTTGATTTGAGTTGTTCAATAGGTATCTATTTTAACTTCTGTGATGCTAAAGATATTAAAATTTGTCTATTTCTCTTGTACGAGTGACAACAACTGACGACGAGTAAGCTCAATATGAAATTTAAGAAGTGGATAATGCTTTGTAGGTATAAAGTTCTTTGAAAAACTTAGGGGTTGTTTGTTTCTGTTTTTTTTTCTTTATTTTTTTGTTGTCGTTTTTGTAAAAAGGAAAACAGGTAAGTAAAACGTGTTTGGCTTACTCTGTTGCGATTTTTTGTTTCTAAAAATAAAAAAAAAACCACAACAGTTTTACAGAAACAAAAAAACATCGTTTCTCTGAATTTTGATAACATGTTTTTTTCTACAAAAAATCAACATAACTCTGGTTTCTATCTCGAAATAATAATAATAATAATAATAATAATAATAATAATAATAGTAATAATAAATTTTATAATAATAATTAATAATTAATAATAATAATAAGATAATTAATTTGGTATAATAAAATTAATAATAAAAATAATAATATTAATAGTATTAAAAATAGTAAGTAGAAAATTTATAACAATAATTAATAATAATATTATTATTATTAACAATAAATAATAATAATAATAATAAATTATTATTAAAATTAATAATAATAATAATAATAATAATAATAATAATAATAATTAATCATAATAAAATTAATAAGAATAACAATAACTTAATAATAACAACAACAACAACATCAATAATAATAATAATAATAATAATAATAATAATAATAATAATAATAATAATAATAATAATAATAATAATAATAAGTTTAATAATAAAAAAGTAAGTAGAAAATTTATAACAATAATTAATAATAATAATATTATTAAAATAAATAATAATAATAATAATAATGAGTTTAATAATAATAATAATAATAATAGTAAGTAGAAATTTTATAATAATAATAATAATAATAATAATAATAATAATAATAATAATAATAATAATAATAATAATAATAATAATAATAATAATAATAATAATAATAATAGTAGTAGTAGTAGTAATAGTAAGTAGAAATTTTATAATAATAATAATAATAATAATAATAATAATAATAATAATAATAAGTTTATTAGAAATCTCAACCAAACAGGTTTTTATTTTCAGTTTTTATGTTACAAATCTCAAACAAACAGGTTTTCATTTTTTTAAGCAAAAAAACAGAAACCAAAAATAGGAAACAGAAATTAAAAACAACAGAAGAAAAATAGAAGTGGAACCAAACGGACCCTTAGCTTTCTAGATGATTTATTCACAAAGACATCTTTATAAGCATTTTGTTTTAGGTAGTAGCATTATCTATCTTTCAATTAAGAACTCTTTTGATGTTGTTTGGCACTTTAATTGCGACATTAAAAGAAATAATAGCCGGTGTAAATTAAGGCTTTATGCTAGTGCTAAAAGTTCTACTTAAGTGTTGGATAGTCTTTATTAAAATTTAAGACATCATCGAGATACCAAGTATTTCTGCTGAAATGTTGTTTCCAGGTACGTCAATTTGCTTGGTGAAAGCGATAGATAAATGCTAGACTTGGAAATCTCAACATATTCTTTTAATTTCTGAGGAGAAGATTATAATTTAATAAGTTGTAATATAAACTTGACAATAAAAAAGCCGAGTATTTAGTAAAATTAACAAGAGAAATAATTTTGGATGAGATGCTTCAACCAACAATAAATAAGAAATTTGATTTTTAAATAGTAGGAAAAGAATTAAAAGAAAAAAATTGATACTTGAAACTTTCTTAATGCGCTTGCACTAAAATGAAAAGAAATAAAATAAAATATAAATGTTATATTTAAAATTGTATCTAATAGAACATAAATATTATATTTGATTATCATAACTAATTTTTCTGGCATAAATCTTATCAAATAATAGTGAATTTATTAAGAATTTAAAAGCTTCGATCTTTTAAACAAAGAAGAACTAAAATGAAAGAAAGATATAATATATTTTGTTATTCATAAACTTCAGAAATTGCCATTTACATAGTAAGTCTTAAAGAACAACAGTTAATAAACACCGAACGCGCATGAGCTTTAGGGCCTGTTTGGTTGGATGTTAATTAATGGAATGGAATGGAATAAAATGGAAGGTTTATAATGGAATGGAATGTAATATAGTAAAAAGTTGTTTAGCAAAGATGGAAGGTTTATAATGTAATGTAGTGAAACATTGTTTGGAAGATGGATAGAATGGAATGGAATGTATAATAAATGACTTTTATACCCTTTATATTAAAATGGTTGTTGCAATAGATTTATTATTTTATTATTAATTATATAAAATATTAGTATTAATTATTTAATATATTTTATTTTATTTTATGTGATTTATATTAAAATAATTTAGTTATATAAAATATATACAAACAATTAAAGAATATTTTTTACATATTTTCCATTTTCATTAATAAATTTTTTATTAAATTTATTATTAATTATTTAAAATATTATTATTAATTATTTAATATATTTTATTTTATTTTATTATATTCCAGGTGATTTATATATAAAATATTTTATTTTATTTTCATTTATATAGAAATATATACAAACAATTAAAGAATAACTTTTAAATATATTTTCTATTTTCATTAATAAAATATTTATTTATTTTTAATTATATACAATTTATTATTAATTATATAAAATTATTATTATTAATTATTTAATAAATTTTATTATATTAAATTTTATTTATATAAAATTTATTTATTTATTTTATTTATATAGAAATATATAAAAATAAGAATAATTTTTAATATATTTTTATTAATGAAAATAGAAAATATATAAAATTATTATTTAATTATTTTATATATTTCTATATAAATAAAATAAATAAATAAATGTTAAATATACAATTTTATATTTTATTATAAAATATATATAATTTATTATTAATAATATAAAATATTATTATTAATTATATAATAAAATTTATTATATTAAATATTAATATATACAAACAAGAATAATTTTTAATATATTTTGTATTAATGAAAATCGAAAATATATAAAATTATTATTTAATTATTTTATATATTTCTATATAAATAAAATAAATAAATAAATGTTATATATAAAAGTTTATATTTTATTATAAAATATATATAATTTATTATTAATAATATAAAATATTATTATTAATTATTTAATAAAATTTATTATATTAAATATTAATATATACAAACAAAATAATTTTAATATATTTTTATTAATGAATATCGAAAATATATAAAATTATTATTTAATTGTTTTATATATTTCTATATAAATAAAATAAATAAATAAATTTTAAATATAAAATTTTATATTTTATTATTAAATATAAATAATTTATTCTTAATAATATGAAATTATTATTATTAATGATTTAAAAATTTATTATATTAAATATTACTATATTCTATTTGATATATTAATATTATGATTTGGTCGAGTTGATATTAAGAAGAATTATTGAGGGTATATTAGGTAGTATGTATTTATTATGTTACGTTCCATCCTAAATCCCTCAAATCGGAGGTTTCTTATTTTCACTGTTTAGGATGGAATTGAAAGTAATATGAAACCCTCCGCTTCCATCCCATCCCATTCTATTCCATTTCATTATGAAACTTTCAAACAAACGATGGAAGTGTATTACGTTCCATTCCATTCCATCCCTAACCCTCGAAACAAACATAGCCTTAGTAGCAAACATCACAACAATGAATCAGTAGCAGAATCATCATGCAAATCAAAGGCCACATGAACTTACAAGTCCAGGACTACTGCAATATAATGTGGAATGGATAAGCCTATTCTTTATAAGCTTCTAATGTTTGACTTTCAATACCTACAGCTCTTTGTAGCTATTTTGGAACTTCGCTTGCTATTCATGGCCTAATTCATTATTATTATTTCCTAACAATAATGAAACAAACCTTCTCCATATCCTCTATATTAGTATATTCCATTTCGAATCTCATTTCCTCCAAGGATGCCATTATTTTAATGATAGCCAAGAGGAGCAGGAGATTCCCTCAGCTCCTTCCCCTGATAGCGTATGTCCGAAGCAAAGTGATTGACATCTCTGTGATGCGCTTCGTCAGCTCTAACTACCTGAACAACGTCTCGTAGAGTGGCGTTGGGGGCCAAACGCCAGTAGTCAATGGCAATAGCAGGGGCAGGGACGTTTTCAATGTTGCCCTTGTCCATTTCCTTGAGGAATTCGGTGTAGGAGTGTATAGCTTCCTCCTCCAGATACCCCACCATCCTATGAGCGAACTTTGGCGATATGAGATACCCAAGAAAGTACGCATTGAAGAAGATGCCTTGCACTGCGAAAACAAGTGCACGTTCGTACCACCTTGGCTTCGCCACCTCCATGAATGTCATCAAATGCATACGCTCATTCTCAGCCTCCTCAAGCAGAGCTTTGATCCACCCGCCGCTGTGCTCGAACCGTCGCAGTGACTGGCAGTGCAGCAGCATCCCTCCCACCATCCCCGGCACCGCTGCCACTGTTTCTAGCATCATTGCCCGGCACCCATATCGCCTCTGTCCGTTTCCCGTCACAAAACACAAAACAATAAAGATCATACGTCTCCATTACAAAACTTGTGAAACCGAAGAGCCCAATTCGAATAAGAAATGAAAGCGAAACAGGTCCAATCCATGGATGTTCTCACAAGTTATTAATAGACAGAATGAAATAATATTCTTAGACCATTATGAACACAAATTATTGCTATAATTAGCGCTCTCTATACTGAAACAGAAATTGAAAGTCTCAAGTTAATTCAATCAAGAAGAACAAATAAAAAGGATGTATATATGTACATATATACCTGAAAGAACAAGTCAGTGGGCCACCTGAGAGCTTTGACAGTCCAGAAAGCCATCTTATCCAAGAACGTCGTCGGAACGTGATGCTTCTTCAGGTCTATTGACAAGTCCGCCGCATAAGTCTCCCATGGCTATCATTTTCAAGAAACCAAAGTTCCATAATATTAACAACCAATTACTTTTACGTTAATAATAACAAAAAATGATAGGAACGATCAATTTAGTAGTTTTATGAACATTAACTGAATAGTGTAAAATATTGCGATAAGTAGACAGTTGCTCCCTTAATCATATTTGTTATTACTACTGATTTTGCCCAAATACTCCTAAACTAACTTACCCTAAAGCAACTCCATTTCCAGTCAGTACCATCCTCTTTAGTTATCTTGTTAGTCTTCACGCCCCAGTAACTCACTATCCCCTTCTCCTCTTCCTTCTTCCCCCCGCCGTTCAGCGACGTCGCCTTCTTCTCCTCCTCCTGCTCCTTCTCCGTCAGCGTCATAGTGCTAGCCTTGCGCACAGTGCCGAAAACCGGCGCCCTGATCCAGAAAGCAGCTACGTCGGAGACAACCGCTCCTGTCGGAGTTCCATGAAGAAGGATTCTCGACGACGTTGATGCCTTGGAGGTAACCGTCGAGAAGTAGCGTATTCCGACCGCCGCCGCAACGGTACCTGACAGCCTTGTTGCACTAGATTTACAAGCGATCATGATGTTCCCGAATGTGAAATCAAATATGACGGTTTTGGGCTATGTACGCGCGTGTATGTGTATATATATATATATATGCAGTTATGAATGGCGGTGGTGAGAGCTGACGACGTTGTCTGCACGTAATGAACATGATCATGGGCCAGGCTGGAAGTGCTGAATGACGGTGTAGCCCCTGAGAGAAGGGAAATGGGTATGGGGTTACTAGGACAGTTGATACTTGATAGGGCAGTGTTAGGAATCGTGAAAGAAGCTTCCAGGGAATTTGGTGTTTGTAACTTGGGGACCAAGTTTCAAATTAAATTAAGCAGACTTTTGTTTATTTGTAACATAAAGAAGCTTATCTGTGCAATTTACGTATTCTGACTGCCAAGCAATAAAAGCGAAGTTTCTGGATTTCCATTTCTCTTCATTTCCTATAAAAAGAAAACTCCCCAATCTAGCCATTATTAATGTTCTTAATCCCGAGAATATACTCTGTTTTTTTTTTTAATCATCTTGTAAGTAGAAGTTATACACTTGTACACGGATGCAAGGCTTTGAACGCACTTCAATTAGGGGCAATATAATATATAAATACCATGCAGTCTTTATATAAATATTTATTATTTGAAAAACGAGATCAATTTGTAAGGATTTTAATCAAACATGTGGTGTATAAAGGTTATCATATAAAGTTGAACTCAATTAATTAAAGTGGTCGAATATAGTTGTAATATTTTAGGCTTTATGTATCTATTTTAAATGTGGGCTTTATATGTGTTGAGACTAGGTTTATAAATTTTAGTTTTATGATAGGTCAAATTAAAAATTAGATTAAGAATATACCCTAATAAAAGTGGTTATGGTCTTCAAATTAAATGTGTGCATAATTTCTTCTAATATAAACAAAAAGTTAAGAAAAAAACTCTAAAAAAGTGATGTTCTAATTTGGAAGAGAAACTGAAAGATTTCGGTGCACTACAAGAGAAATCCTGAATTGCGACGGAATATTACCAACGGTATGAAAACCGTTACAATCACTGACCGAAAATGAGACGCCGTCGGAGAAGATAGTTGCGGAGAAAAGGCATTGCGACGGTCCAATATTTAGTCGGTGAATTTCGTTCTGGTTATTTACCAACAAACTATTCGGTCGGTAAAATTGTTGGTAAATACGTCCGATGGTCGTCCTTCATTAAAACCAAAACGACGTAGTTTTGGTTTAAACCAAAACGACGTCGTTTTGAAAATGGAATAAACCCTTCTTCTTCCTCCTTTCTTCCTCTCCAGTCGTAGACCTCCTTTCTTCCTCCTCGATCCGTTCTTCCTTCTCGAATACCTCCCTTCGACGGTTCTCCTCCAACTCTCGACTCTATCGCCGCCGCGTGTCGCCCAGTCGTCTCCTCCAACACCGGCGGTCTTCGAAAGGTAAGTCCCTTTTTTCCTCCCTCCCCTCTTTGTCCGATAGATTTTCTTGTAGTGAATTGTCATAACCCATTGTATTAAAAACGTTGATGTGTGAGTTTTTCATTCTCTTTTATTCTTCTTCTTTTGATTACGAATATATATATTTTTATAGCCAAAATGCTAAAGGTCAGATTCGATAGTTTAAGTTAAAAACATTTGATTACAAAAATATATTCACAGCTAAATGTTTTCATTCTTCTTCTTTTGGGTACAAATATATTTTTATAGTTGAAATGTCTTTAGCTATGAAATAAACTTGTAGCTAAAAATCACAATTCATATAATTTCAGTTACAACTACAAAATAAATTTCATAGCTAAAAGTTACATATAAAATAATTTGAGTTAAAAATATTTGGCTATGAAAATATATTTGTGGCTAAATGTTTTCATTCTTTTGTCCTTTAAATGTACATCAATTTGTTCTTAGGAATCACCAATGTACACATCATGTATATATATAAGTTCTTGTATTGACATTTAACGGGATAATTTGTGTTTCAACAGAAACTAAATTCTTAAAAGACAATACACACTAAAAAACAATCAATGCATTCAGAGAATTAACTTCCACATGCATTCCTCATTTAACATTAATTTAGAATTAAAAATTTGTAGTTCCTTAAAGCAACGTATGTTCGCACATTTGACGTTGATTGGCTCACATGTAATAATTTAAGCTTTAATCCATCAAGTAAATGTACATTATCAATTATAGTATGATATTCCTTACCAAATTTGGCTATACTAATAATCTTACCCTTGGCATTATCTTCAAATATGACAAATTCTCTATATTTGTCTCTAAGAAATGTAAATTGACATGCATCACCATTCATATACCATAAGTATCCATTATCTACATATCATTTGCTTTCATTTTCTTAAATATCATCAAAATAAGGCAATCAATATGTTTTAGGTATCCAAATTAACTTAGATCCTTGATTGTTCATCTTTACCTTCTTTTCAAACGAATTACTTAAGGGTTTACTCATTAAGCTTTATATTATGAAATAAACATTATTGATATGTCCATATTTATCACAAAAGTAATGTAATATAGATTGGTTCTATGATAATGAAACTTATAATTTTGATGTATAAATACATTCCTTGGTCTTATGTGTGTATATAAATGGCGGGGATCCCTTTTTAGATATTACAATAATAAAAAATTAGGTAGAAAAATGGCCAAGCATAATTGTATATAGAAGATGTGTTTCTTTGATTGTAATGAAGTTTATAAGGGATATAAACATGTGTCATAATATTATTCCTAGTATGAAGTCTAGAAGCTTAATGCTTACTTCTAAATTGGTGTTAAGGCTTAAAAGAGGATGAGTAAGATTACATGTTATCATATGTCTTAAAATAAAGATAATGCATATTCTTCCTTAAGAATGTTGAGTTCTAGGCTTAAATTAAAGCCCTCAATATCTCATTCTCATGATTTAATTTTTCTAAGTTATGATTATTAATAATGGTTCCACTTTTAGATGTTTTAATGATTTGTAATCCACTCTTAATCTTTTCATTTTAACTCAAGTATGCCTTTAGATACTTTTAAGCCTCTTTAAATCGAAAAGATAGTCTTTTCATTTTTTATATATATTTTTAATGCTCTCAACTAATTTATTATATGAAATTTTCAATATTACTATTACTATCACAAGATTTAGAGTTAAAGAATAACTTGTCATCATTTTTATCCATGAAACACATGTGAACTACTTCTTCTTCTAAATGCTCACTTTTAGAATCACTTGTGTCATCCTAAATGGAGGCTTCAAGTTCCTTCTTTTTGTTTTTATCTATACTATCCTTCTTGTCATTTCTTTCATATTTGTCATTTATTATTTTTGTTTGATTGTGCTCTTAAGATAAATCATTCAAATCATGTTGCATATGAAGCTAAATATGAGTTTAGATGACAAGCTAAATATGAGTTACATTTTAATCCATTTTATAATCTGAGAAAAGTATTAAAATTAAATTATAGTATATACTGAAGTGATAGAATAAGGCTATGAGATAGAATTAATACCCTTCACTTTCCTCTTCATTTCCATCATAATTTGAGACAAGTAACATTTTAAATAGCATACCATGATTCGCTAATTTAGCTTAAGTTTCTTTTCCCATGATTACTGGAAATACCGACCGAAATCGCGTTAATGTCGTCGAAAGTGGTTGTGCATTTAATTGAACCTTAAACCTTGCTTAATCGTATCTTAAGCAATATTCATTTTGCTCTCCAATTGAGCAATGAATGACACTATTAATGTTGGTTTTCATTGCAGCTTGATCATCTTCATCCGCAGTAACGTACTTCAGCAGCACTTCTCTGCATTTCGATTGAGGTCATTGCGTAACCGCTTTTCTTTTGTTGTTATGTGCTCTTGATTCATGTGGGTGTACATGAACTTCCCATAGCATGTCCCTTAATCGTGTATGTGATGAGTTGCATGATGTGAAAGTTGACATCATACTTGTAGTATGAAGAGGTAATTTGCGTTGTGATTACTGGTTGAGATAGAATTGTTTGTTCATTGCAGGGGGACCCTTATATCATAAGGGGGATGTCCAAATTATAAGAGAAGTGTTGTCGAAATTTCAATAGGATCATCATAGTACATGATGGTTAAATGGTTAAATGAGAACATGAGCTCATTAGTTTTAACTTCTGATCATATTTTGGAAGTGACTTACAATTATGAAAATCATTTAGGATATTAGTTGATGGTTTAAGTTTGTGAGGATGATAAATGTCGTGCATTGACTATGGCATGTTCCTGGAATTTTATTTGATGTCTTCTAGTTAACATTCACCGTAACTTAAAAAGGTGTAATAATCTAATTTTTGTTAACTTACCTTATGAAGTCATTTTGAAGGGTTTAAATTGTGTAAGTTAGTTTACGGTCCTTCATATGTAATTTGTATATAATTAACATTTACAACTTGAGTCAGACATTTAATACTGAAATGAGTTCCATTGCATATAAATCCTTGAATCTTTTATGAAAGCTTGTAACCTTTTTTGGATTTTCCATTGCATATAAACTAGATGCATTGAGTATAATATATTATGCCTTGCGTAATAGTTAATTTAAAATAACGGTTTGAAGAAATTTAATGTTGGATTTCATTGCAGATCTATCATCTTCATTGCCCCTGACATTGTGCATTGGTCGTGTCGTACTGCAGGAACATTTTTTCGCATTTGAATTACGGTTAGTGCCTATGCTGTAGTTAGTAATTTTATCGCTTGTTAATGATCTGACAATTAATGATCTGGCAAATGCTGTTCCCACTGCATGTCCCTGAATCGTTGATTGATGTCCTGCAAAAGCGTGAAACTTGAAAACGCACATGTTGGACGGATAGTGAATTTAAGGTGTGATTACTGGTTGAGATAGAAGTGTGTTTCTTTTTCAGGGGACCCTTATATTTTAAGGGGGTGTCCGAATTATAGGAAAATCTTGCGAAATTTCAATAGGATCCTCGTCCTATTGCAAGAGCTTAAATTAGAACATGAGCGCGTTAGTGTAATTATGTGAGGATGATAAATGTTTAACATTAAGTCTGCTATGACATGCCTTGCGTAAAATATGTCCAATCAAGTTTTGACAGATTGTATTGTAGGGTTTCATTGCAGCGCTATCACCTTCATCGCCCGTGTCTTTCTACATTGCCCGTTCTATCATCTTTCAAGAACATTTCTTCGCATTTCAATTTCGATAAGTGGTTATGCTTTCGTTACCAAATTTATTGCCTGATTTAGATTGAATATCCATTGAACATCACATTGTGGTCAACCACAATGTGATTACATATATATCTACTATCATATATGTTGTGTTCAGAGTATTAATATTTCCGTAGCTTAGCTCCGACATGAACCGTTAGGGACTCATCTTATAACACATGTCTGTTATGACTTGGTTTGTAGATATGTGCCTAACTTAGATGCATAACTTTGGATTTGAACTTGTAGAATAACAGCTCTCCAGTTATGAGTTCCAACGATAGATCTTGGATGTATAGACGTTTAACCGGGGATGGTTTCATTAATCCTGAATTTGTTGCGGGAGTTGATGCGTTCATTCATTATGCTTGTTCGCAACGTGCATATATGGATGGGCCAAAGATCAGATGTCCATGTAAAAAGTGCAAGCACAAATGTTTCCTGTTGGTTGATGAAGTTCAGTTGCATTTGTTGAGAAAGGGTTTGTTCGAACTATTTTCGATGGACCGACATGGGGAACCCTTGGTTGCTAGCACTTGAGGAGAATTGAAGAACCTACGACTATGAACTTAAATGAAGGCGTCGTTGAGGATGGATATGGAAGACATTTTGGTCATGGGCGGAAAACTCTTACAGTAAATGGTGCACGATGAACTCGGTCATACATTTCGCACAAATAGGACAATGTTGACGAAGAACCTAACCAACAGCAAAACAATTCTTGACTTACTACGATCGGCGGATCGAGAATTGTGGCCAAATTGTGAGACAATGACTCGATTGTCATCAATCGCTCGCATATTGAACATAAAGAGTGAAGGCCATATTTCAGATCGCGAGCTTCGATAAAATCCTTGATGGTACAACGAATCGTTGCCGATTGATCATACAATGGTTGATAGTTTTACAACATGAAGAAACTTATTCGTGGTCTTGGTTTGCTGTGGAAAAATTGATTGTTGTCGTCTCGGATGTATCTTTGTATTGGGAGACGATATGAACTTAGACCAATGTAAATTTTGTGGTCAACAAAGGTTTCAGCCTAGGAAACGGTCAACGAAAAAAAATTAGTTCCATGGAAGCGGATGTATTATTTTCCGCTGACTCCTAGATTGCAGAGGCTTTATGTCTCTGAAGTGACTGCATCCCATATGAGATGGCATGCTGAACACGAACAGGAAGATGAAGTAATGACTCATCCATCAGATGCTTTGGCATGGAAACATTTTAATGACACTCATGTTGATTTTGCAGTTGACAGTCGAAATGTTCGGTTGGGATTGTTGACAGATGGCTTTCAACCGTTTGGTCAATCTGGTCAACAATATTCCTCATGGCCAATTCTCATAACTCCTTATAATTTGCCTCCTTGGATGTGTATGAAAGAGGCATATATCTTCTTAACAGTAATTGTCCCTGGGCCCACAAATCCAAAGCAAAAAATTGATGTGTTCTTCTGACCATTGATAAATTGAATTACAATGACTTTGGGACTATGGTGTTCAAACTTATGATGTATCTAAGCAACAAAATTTTATGTTACGAGAAGCTTTGATGTGGACTATTAGTGACTTCCCAGCCTTTGCCATGTTATCTGGGTGGACAACCGCTGGAAGGTTGGCATGTCCTTATTGTGGCGATGATTCTGATGCCTTTTATCTGCCAAATGGAAGCAAAATGTGTTGGTTTGACAATCACAGGAAATTTCTACCTTCAGATCATCCGTTTAGGAGGAATAAATATAAGTTTAGGAAAAATAGGACGGTAAACACTCGTCCTCATCCTATCAAATCCGGTGAAGAGATTTTGCAAGAGATTGACGAATTAGGCTTGCTGAAAGTAACATAATTAGAGGCCGATGAAGTAAATTCAACCATTAGTCAGAACTTTGGTTAGCGCAAACGAAGTATATTTTGGGATTTGCCATATTGGAAAATGAATTTGATTCGTCATAATCTAGATGTGATGCACAGTGAGAAGAACATATTTGACAACTTGTTCAATACCATTATGAACATTAAAGGTAGGACAAAAGACACTGCAAAATCTCGAGCTGATTTGGAACTTTTTTGTAAACGGAATGAGTTACATAAAGATCTTCGCACTGGTAAATACCCAAAAGCATGTTACACTTTGGACAAGAGACACAAGGAGCTTATATGTGAATGGTTGAAACTTCTTAAGTTTCCTGATGGATATGTTTCAAACTTGGCAAGGTGTGTGGATCTAAGGAAGTACAAATTATTTGGGATGAAAAGTCATGATTGTCATGTATTCATGCAAAGGCTTATCCCAATTGCATTCCAGGAGTGTTTACCTTCTAAGGTATGAGAAGCTATAACAGAGTTAAGTTTGTTTTTTAAAAGCTTAACCTCAATTGAAATCAACATTGATGAAATAGAAAAACTAGAACATGAAATTCCCGTAATTTTGTGCAAGTTAGAAGGCATTTTTCCTCCAAGCTTCTTTGACTGTATGGAGCATCTACCGGTGCATTTACCACACGAGGCAAAACTTGCCGGTCCAGTTCAATATCGATGGATGTATCCATTTGAGAGGTTAGTACACAAATATTACTGCAATAACCAATTACAAAGCTTTATCAACTACATTCTAATAAGTATTTGGGTTCATGTAGGTATTTGCATCACTTGAAAAAAAATGTTAAAAACAAAGCTAGAGTTGAAGGTTCCATATGTAATGCCTATTTAGTGGAGGAAGCGAGTGCGTTTTGTGGGTATTATTTTGAGCGCATGTTAACACAAGAGGAAGAAAAGTTCCTCGTAATGACGATGGGGATGAGCGAGTTATCTTGATGGAAACTTGTCCATCTTCTCATATTCAGACGAACATCTGGTCGTGCCACAAGGAGAATGTTAACTGAGGAGGAGATTGAGGCTGCACATGGTTATATTGTATTGAACTGTGAAGAGATTTTGCCTTTCGTCCAGTAAGTTGCATATGAATATTTCTGTATTTACCTTTCGCTCATCTTCATAACTAAAAATAGTCCTTTTGTATTTAGATTATACGAGACATTATTACGGGAGATAATGCCGGGTATGACGGAAGATGCTTTAAATAGGGAAGTTGGAAAGCATTTCCCCCGATGGTTTAAGAGATATGTAAGTTTTCACTAACAATTCATGTTAAATATGTTTCGAAGTTTTGATTTACTTTTTTCAAAAAACTAAATATTTAGCGATGCTAATTTGAATTTGGTAGGCTTTAGACAATCCAATCGAGAACAAGATGATTTGTGATCTTGCAAAGGGCCTCTATGAATGTTAAATCGTATCCGGTGTATTTCATTAATGGCTACAAATATCATACAGAATGTCATGGACATAACATGTCAACAATAAACAGTGGGGTTTCAATACAGGGTGAAATGATGGATTACTATGGAAAAATTATTGAAATATTGGAGGTTGAATACCACCTTTGCCGATCAAGCAATGTGTGATATTTAAATGTGATGGTATGCGACCCCACTCCAAATGTTGGAGTAAAGGTGCATAAACAATACAATTTAGTTGAAATCAATCACCGGCGAGATTGCGTCAATTTGAACCTTTCGTCTTAGTGCGAAGCTAAGCAGTGCTGTTACATCCCTTTTCCAAGCTTACGACTAGATAAGATAGATTGTTTAGCGGTTTGCAAAGTTAAGCCTAGAGGTGTTTACGAATCACCTAGAAAAGGAGAGCATAGTGTTGAAAGTGAGGCGTTTCAAGAAGATCTTACATTTATCAATGCATCATTACGTGTGGCGATCTTGAACCTCTGAGCGATCCATCAAACGAATTTGCCGATATTTCATCTGGAGAGGATGGCGAGTGCGAGATCGGCGAGGAGCGAATTTGATTCTTATTCATCTGAAGAAGAAGATGATTGTAATCTTCCATTAAGTTATGATAGCGAATGACTTGTGTTTGTAATTGCATATTTTAAGTTAAATAGTCACGTTATTTTATTTAATTATATTATGTTTGGTTTTCATTGCATTTCTTTAGAAACGTATGTCGACATGACGATTGGTTCCGGACGGCAACAATTCTTTCCGTTGGGAGGAATGTGGGAAAATTGTCCAATTCTATGGAAGCAGAACTACTTCAAGTCTCGCTCCATCATATAGTACCAAACGTTTGCCTTCGATGGCTGATCTGTTACTTGAAGGTGTTTAGTATGATCTGCACGTCGACTACTTCCGTGGTTTGAACCTGTAATAACATTTATTAAAGTTATCAAACATATTCTCATGTCATTGTCAATCTTACATGTTTAAGCTTCCTTCAAACTCGAAGAGGACATGTATGCCGATAAAGGTGACTGCAATGTCACGTCAGCTTATAGGAAGATCGGGTATTGTCAACTCCTCTACTATTCCCCAAACCTCGTCTGCACAATCACGTATTCAATAATATACCGTCTTCGTTACTTATATAGTTGGTTAATATCACGGTTTCAACATTTCTTAACTGATTACGTTTTAGGTATATTTGTTCCTGTTAGTAGTTCATCCACCGAAGAAGTCTACCATTCTAAGACTGGGGACTCATTCACTGTTTCATCAACAAATCTAGATATAGCTGCAATGTTATTGCAAGAATGTGAGCAACAACGCAATGCTGCTGGACGGAGTATCACTATTTCAATTGGTGCTTTTGAACGTGCGCGAACCCTTCTCGGGAACCCAGACATTGGGGACTCTTTCACGTTTACCAACTCCCATGTTATATGGAATCCTAAAAAATGAATAGATCGATGTGCTTATGTACTACCAGACATGTTTACCGTTTGCCTTCACGTTCAATTATTGTTGTATCCGTAACACATTAAAAGTGAACATTGCATATTTATATTACTGTTAAGGTTCATTTATGGTTGATAACAATTTGTTAACCTTCATATATTGCCATAGTTTCTCTCTATGTGTTGTGTAGAATAATGCATTCAAAATATATATTGTACATGTAGAGAATTGTGGGAAATTGAATTTCAGGAAAAGAATGGGACCGAAGAGACAACGTGACTTCATGCCACCGAGGTTTCGAACCATGCTCGGGGGACATTACAGTGAAGGTGGTTCGTCACAATCAGCCGCACCTACTGACTCACCTTCTCCACCTCTGGTGCCGGGAGTTGCAGTTGAGGCATCACCGACTGCTTCTCAGGCTACGTCATCCCCTTCCCCAACGCATATATCGTCCAACACTAGCGTACCGGATGCAGGAGACGTCCGTCAGCCTGGCGCTGAGGGACCTGATGGCAGAAAGTTTGTTTCTATTGTCAACGGCTATTAAGTGATATCAAAGCACTTCACAATTTGCTTATTATCAACTTTTACTTTTACCAATATGTACATAGGGTAACATCACATGATATGTTAGGTTGGTTCCATCTGGACCAATTTCAAGAAATATGACTTCCTCGTTCAAGCAAAGAATTGAACCAGAGGGTTATGTTTGGAAAATTTTAGCTGACACCACAAAGCAATTATACTTTCAAGAGTTTGAGGTACACATCATTGTTATTTTCTTGTTACGTTGCTTTATATTCATAATGTTCATACAACATTTTTACATTTTGTTATTCTTACTCATCTTATTTCAGAAAGAATTTTACTGGGATTCTTATGTTGACGCCAACATGTATAAACAATGGGAAAAGAAAGCACACATACGTTATCGCGACTTAATTAATCAAATACGCAAGGTTGGTGCACGACCGCGTTATATTTCGGAGGAAATTTGGAGTCATTGGAACGAATATTGGACATCACCTGTGACAATGTCCATATCTGAGCGTAATTCGGCCAACAGACGTGGAGGGCCGGGGGGGCCGAGTCTTGCAGTGCATATGGGAGGATCAATTACCCACAACGAGCATGCACATAGACTAGTAAGTATCTAATTTCTCATGACAATTTTACATATATCTTACTTTGCTTTATTTCACAATGTGATTATGATATAAATGTCTGGTGCCATATGGCTGTATGAAGTTATTTTCATTGTTGAACAGGGGGCATATATCATATATACAGAGGAAACTCTGGCGAAATTTTTTTAAATACTACTTAACATCTGACAATTTAAGTTATACGTGTAGGAAAAGGCATTGGGCACGAAGCCTACACCTATGCAGGTATTTGTGCACACCCACACGAAGAAACATGATGGTGTCACCTTCATCAACAGTCGATATCGAGAAGTCAATGTTAGTGAAATTAACATATTTTAATAATTTTTTAACAATTATAGCTTATTTACTAACGTAAAGATTGCTTCCTAATAGGATCAAATACAACAAAATATCCAGCGACAATCTCAGGAGGAACTACCTGTGGACGAGACTCAGACATATCTTGATGTCGTGGGTGGTTGGGACCGTCGTGGAAGAATATTCAGCCTGGGCTCATATGTAAACGCTTGTTATTCGCGCTCTTCCCTTTCTAGTACAGCAGCATCTACTCGACCATCTCAATCTCATGATGTATCGGAGCTCCGGGCTATAGTGGACTCATTAAAGGAACTGATAGCTAATCAAAACGAGCAGCTGATTACTCAACATCACCAGCATATGGAGGACATAGCTAAGGTGAAGGAGGAGATTAGTCTGCAGATGACAGAACAACTGCGAGCGGAGCTGCAGCAAGTTTCAAAGATGAAAGAGTCGCTGGAGCAGATGGAGCAAGCAGCTAGGATGAGAGAGGAGATGGAGCGGCTTACTAAGATGAGAGCGGAGATGGAGCAGATGGCCAAGGACAAACAGCATGCGGAGGAGATGGCTAAGCTTAGGCAAGAGATGGAAATGTTAAAGAGGGGGGGAAACAGTTCAGAACATCCATGATCATTACGACAATAATTACTATAACATTGTCATGTGTTTTCAATTAAAAAACATAAGAGATTTGTTATTTCTTATTTTTTAATAATTAAATTAATTTCTTTTTCTATTTTATTAATGATTAATTTTCTCATTATTCTAACGCAACACAAATTAATAAAGTGAATATATAATATAATCATTATTATAAAAACAAAAAGCAAAAAAACAAATTTAATCACTCATTACCAACGGTCAATTTTCTGTCAAAAACGTTCCCCTTATTTATCGACGTTATAATAAATCGTCGGTAAATGTCGTCGCAGATAACATCGCCTCACCGACGGACTTAATGACTGTAGCAATATTTCTCCGACAGAATCGTAATTACGATTCCGTCGGAGAAATAAATACCGACAATAATATGTCGGTCGGTAATTCCATCGTAAAATTGCGACGGAAAAAGTCCGTCGGTATTTTTAGCTTTGGGCAGTTCACCGATCGATTTTTTCTCCACCATATTCCGTCGGTGATTAATACCACCGACGGATATCTGGTGTTTACCGACGAAAAGTTCCGTCGGTAACACACAGATTTCTTGTAGTGGTGCAAATTTTATAATAGATTCAGGTATGCTTTTCGTAACAGATCTAAATACTCTTGATGATTTGACATAATTATTTTGTGATTGGTGACAATTTTCACCATTAGGAATTAAATTCTATCAAGTGTAGTATAAGAGCCTCTTTCATGTTAGATCATTGAGAATTTTAAATTATTTGTCTTCCATGTTTGCAATGGATTCAATGAACGTACGAGGGCCAAAAGAATCGAACTTTTTTTTTAATTTGGTAACTTTACGTTGATGGTGGCATGTGGTGATGTTGTTGATGGATAAAAAGAAGCAAGGAACACATTAGGCATTTGTTTTTGTTAACTGTTCAATGCTTTGTGTGGATTCAGATTACGATTGGATGTTTTCAGAAGGCTACTTTCAAAAGCCTAATTCATCTTTATCCAATAACCAATGAAGATTCTTTCTGCTTTTATTAATAAAGTCATGTTCCTTATTAGTCCCTAGAGAGTTGATCTCTTTAAGGAGGGAGCAAAATTATACACATCTTTATATCAGAATTATACGTCTTGTTCTTATACTTTATGAAAAAAAGGAAATACCTATTGCAGCTAGGATATCTCTTCTAGACACTGTCTACACAACATTAACTATCGGATAATTGACCATTAGATAATAACTAAAAACTAATGTATTTGGGTTTATACTTTAACCATTAGATAAAGATCAGAAACAACCTTAAAGCTTTAGCATCTTGGAAAGTTTTAAATTTATACTTATTAGTATGCAAGTTACGGATTAATATTATAAAGAATGAGTTTTGGGTTCCAAAATTTATAATTTCTAGTTTGATTTGTAAAATTTTGACCCAATTCTCAATTTGAGCTGACAGGATTGTCAATGTTATAGTATCAAGAAATTGGAGCTATAACGCTTTCATACAACTTATGCAAAATTTGGGTCTTTTAATTTTAGATTTTGGTATTTTAAAGAAATATATAGCATTTGAAATTAAATTAATTGAAGCAATATGTTGCCAAAGCAACATCTCTTGTTAAAACTTAGAATGTTAAAAAGTTTTGTGTGTATATTATTCATGAGAATATTGACTAGTCTAAAGAAAGTTAATATTTGGCCCAAATTGCATATACATTTGTGGTGGTAAATGTATGATATAAATGTATGGCAATTATTCAGTATAACTTGTGAACATTAAATCAATCCAAAGAAAAGTTTATTGTTTGACATGCCTTATTGCCAGTGTTTGATTACTACACTAAGATACCACTTACAAGTTAGTATTGCTGTCCAAAGACTAAATATTAGTGTTGTGCTAGGTATCTTATGATGGGGCCCTAGCATTATCTGTATATAATTAATTTGGCATATTATAGTGTTGTATATGTGAGTAATTAGATTTTGTTTATTTTATTCTCTGTTCAATTCCTGGTTCTGTTGTCAATATCTCTGCTAGTATTAATTCAATTCCTATGCTTAATGGCATCAATTTTAAATCATGGAAGGAGAACGTTTTTGATTGTTCTCGGAATCATGGACTTGGATCTTGCTTTACGAGTCGATCAACATGATCCACTTATTAATGAGAGTACCTCTGATCGAAAGAGGGAGATGGAAAAGTGAGAAAGGTCGAATTGTATGAGCTTGATGATCATAAAATGTGCCATTCCAGAAGCTTTTTCGTCTACTTTTTATTGTCTACTTTTTTCCATCTGCTTTTTATCGTCTACTTTTTTTCGTCTGATTTTCATCGTCAACTTTTTTCCGTCTGCTTTTTATCGTCTACTTTTTTCCGTCTGATTTTCATCGTCTACTTTTTTTCTTTTGCTTTTTATCGTCTACTTTTTTCTGTCTGCTTTTCATCGTCTACTTTTTTCCGTCTGCTTTTTACGTCCATAACGTATCCACTTATAAGAATAATAACTTTTGACTCCGATGTCTAAATTTTTCATATAATATACTGTTGGAAAGATCAAAGAAAGATCTACAACTTTTCATAAGCAACTTTGCCAGAATATATCTAAATTAGGTCCAGATTTCCTCCCGAAGTTGGAACACGAATTTTTTGCTCAACTCTCAACGTCCTGCACCTAGTTCTCAACTTCGTGACATTTTGAAACTCTTAGAGACAGAATTGAAATTCGATGTCTTCATACAAAACGTAGCCATACGTTCCTAGTTTACTCTGAATAAGAATGATTTTGTTTGGATCACTAGAGAAAAAGTTGTGGCTAAAATTTTGAAACATATTTAGTGAATCTTTTTCCAGATTTTTCCAACTTTCAACACTTCACCTTTAATTCATCTTCTACCTGAATTATGTCTTCCATCCAACTCCAAAAATCACTTTTACAACACGCAATGCTCATAACCTTTCAAACACTAAATTAACACCGTAACCGGATTTTTCATCCTCCAACAACACAGTATTTATGAACAAACACATGAATGTCATTTTTTATGCAAATGATAGTAACTTAGCAATTTATTGCATGAATCCCCAACTCTAAAAGATTTGTTTACTACTTACCTGCTGAAACTCTAAAATCTTCAAGCCCTAATCTCCACAAAATTTTCATACTTCACTAAGTGAAATGATCAGCTTCTGGTTTTTTCTTAGGGTAGAGGACACAAATGACAAAAATAGGTTTGGTGAAAGAAATGAAAAACACAGAAGTCTCTTAGAAGGTATTTGATGGAAAATTCTGGGTCTCAAAAGGAAGTTTTAGAAAGATGATAATAAAGAAGGGACTTGGACAAGACTTAACCTGTCAATTCTCATAGAATAGTAACCTACTTTTAGCAAGAGTACAAAAGCCTAAGTGACACTTGTCACTTACCCAATACCCAAGTTCCAACTTAGTTTCTTTTAAAACTAACTCCCTTGATTGTCATCTTTACAATCCAACTATCTCCAAAGCGTCTTTTAATTTCTTGTTTCCTATTATAAATATGTCTTTCTCAATATTTCATAATTTTCAAAAGGAAACTCCTAAATTCACCAACATACACAAATACGATATTTTCACCAATCACTAATATTTTCAAATGTAAAAACATCCATAACTCTAAAAATTCATAGATCAATCCAATTATACCCAGAATTATTCATGAGTGAATGTACAATTATTTTTATGTGCAAATAAATTCACTATTCATGTGTAAATGTATGTCATAGCATGCATGAACATGGAAATGCATCTCTAACTCTCATTAGTCACTCACATTTACCATTCTAACCCTCCCACAAGTAATTGGATGTTACAAATTCAAACCAAATCAATACAAAATTTGCCTCAAAGCACAGTACACACAAACTTACCCTTAATAGCATTTTTTAAAAACAAAGCAAAATAATCTTAACTTCGAAAGATCATAACTTTCAATCTCGATATTCAAAAATGTCATACTTCATAGCGATAGAAAGCTATAAACAGAAGCTACAACTTTCATGAAGATTATTTTATCAAATTTTGCCTAAATCAACCCAGAAAAATTCACAAAGATTTCACATCAAAAAGTCAACTCTCTGTTACTATTCATCCCAAAAAGTCAGACTTGCAATTCCCTAAAATTTAACACTTTCACTAATCATTTCTTGCTTTTCAACTCAAATTATTCACTATAATTGTCATGGTACCCTTACACACACAAATTTATTAAAAAAATTCCAAGTCATCAAAAACCAAAATCCACTTCTTTTCACATCAATTTCATTTAACTCTAAAACACCCACAACACATACATACTCAAAAACACCCATTTAATTTCATTTAATATTTCTCAATTCTACTAAAAGATCGGGGTCCAACACAACAACTCACACTAATGTGCCTATGTAGGGTTGCTTGAGTTGTCGAAAACCAAGTGATGGTAAAAGATATATCTATGTAGGCGACGACAAGTCGGTAGAAGTCGAAACAATAGGGACTTTTAGATTATTGTTAAGAACTGAATTTTATTTGGATTTAGTTGAGGCTTTCCTTGTACCGTCTTTTAAAGGGAATTTGATTTATATTTCTGCTTTGGATAAATCTGGTTATTATTGTTCAATTGAAAATGAAATATTTAATCTCTTTCAAAATTCAAATTTGGTTGGTGTTGGTTCTTTATCAGGTTACCATAATCTATATATTCTTGACACTAATGCTTCATTTAATGAAGCCTTGTATATGGGTACATGAAATTTAAAGCACAAATTAATTGGCAAGAATTTTACCTCATTGTGGCATAAGAGATTAGGTCACATCTCTAAAAGGAGAATTGAGAGACTTGTATCCAATGGAATTCTAGATCCCTTTGATTTAATAAATTTTTATTCTTATGTTAACTGCATTAAGGGGAAACAAAAAAATGTCAGGAGAATGGATGCCAATAGGGCTTCAGACGTCTTAGAACTTATCCATATGGATATTTTTGGGTCATTCCCTATGGTGTTTTGGAATGGTCATCTGTATTTTATAACATTCATAAATGGCTTCTCTTGATATAGCTACCTTTATCTCATCTATGACAAATCACAGTCTTTGGACGTGTTCAAAAACTTTAAGGCTGAAATTGAGAACCAACTCAACAAAAGGATTAAAAGCGTCATATATGACTTTAGTGGTGAGTACTACGGTAGATATAACAAATCAAGTGAACAACGTCTAGAATCGCTTGCTAAATTCCTAGAGGAATGTGGTATCGTCCCACAGTACACTATGTCGAGTTCACTTAGCATGAATGATGTCGCTGAAAGACAAAACATAACACCTAAGGATATGGTGAGGAGTATGATTAGTCATTTTACCTTACCAGAATCACTATAAGGAGAAGCACTAAAGACCGCAACATATATACTCAACAGAATTCCAACTAAAGCAACTGATAAGGCCCTTTATGAGCTTTAGATGAGCAAGACGCCTAGTTTAAAGCACTTGCACATTTGTGGATGTCCAGTTAGGTCATATCAATGAAACTATAATCACAAAATTGCATAAAGAAGGATATTTAGATCCTTTTGATTATGAATCATATGAAATTTGTGAATCTTGATTATTGGAAAAGATGACCAAACTACCCTTAAAGCAAAATCTTGTTTATTGAGCAAAAAGTGTTTGTCTCAAGATATGCTACATTCTTAGAAAGATAATTTATTCTCAAAGAAAGTAGTGGGAGTAAGGTTGAACTTAGAGAAGTTCAAGAACCACAAATTCACATCGAGATGGAACAAAAACCTCAAGTTGATACATATGATGTACAACCGAGAGTTCAAGAGACATATACTCAGCGATGAACTAATAGGATACGTCATCCTACCACTAGATTATATCTACATGTAGAGCATGGAAAGGATAAAGTATCACTCATAGATGATGAGCCTACTACTTTTAAAGAAGCAATGTCAAAAATTGATTCTTTAAAATGGCAAGAAGCAATGAAATTTGAAATGGATTCCATATACACTAACCAAGTATGGACTTTGGTGAATGCAATGAAAGGTATAATACCTATTGGGTGCAAATGAATTTTTAAAAGAAAAACTGATATGGATGAAATGTACAAACGTACAAACCAAGGTTGGTGGCAAAAGGTTATAAACAAAAACATGGAGTTGATTTTGATGAAACTTTTTCACCAGTAGCGATGCTTAAATCTATAAGGATTTTATTAGCTATAGCAGCATACCATGATTATGAAATTTGGCAAATGGACGTCAAAACATCATTTCTTAATGGGTTGCAAAAGGATGTATATATGACATAACCTGAGGGTTTTGAATTCAAAGAATTTCTTGATCAAGTATGCAAGTTGAAAAGGTCCATTTATATACTTAACACGCATCACAGAGTTGGAACATCCATTTTGATGAAATTAAGAATTTTTCCATGAAGGATATGGGAGAAGCAGCCTATATACTAGGTATAAAGATCTATCGAGATAGATCAAAAAGGTTGATTGGATTATCTCAATTCACGAACATAGATAAAGTGTTAAAGAGGTTTAGCATGGAGAATTCCAAGGGCCTTAGAATTCTTACCTATATCACATCGGATTTCTCTCTCACAGAGAAGAATTGTTGGAATATGTTAGCTGCAGTGTTTTCACAGAACATACATCTGTACTTTAACCATATCTTGATCTGAAAATATCCAAATGGGATTATTTTAATTTTATACTAAACTAGAGACATATGGATACAATTTTCATGAGGAATCGAATTTGAATTATGTCTCTAAAGGTTTCGAAATTTGACTTGAAGTTGAGTACAGTGTGCTATCATAGTGTGAGAATAGTCTGTAGTATTTTAGGTATGACTTACATAATACTGAACAAAACTGCATGAAATTGATGTCGTTAGAAACCTAAGATATATAGGAACATTTGTTTAAAAGAATGTATTGCCTAAATACCTCATTTGCTTTGTCAAAATAACCATGCCCTAAAAAATCTGTTTTGAGAAAAGTTGGAATTTGTAAAAACAAAACTGGTGTTTTCGAATGGAAGCATCCCATGATCATGGGAACAGGTTAAACATCAAATATGGTTAGATACTTTTATATGATGCATTTAGGCTTGAATGAAGCTTGAATTGAACCTAAAATGATGCTTGAATAAGGGATTTAATATTTGATATGTTTAGGCTAATGAATGATGATATAAATTCAAGAATTGATTGTTATTTACCAAGTGTTCAGATCTGAAATTTTGGAGATGTTATAAGAATAAAAGTGATCCTATGAAGGATAATGTGATCCAAAGAAGGTGAATGAAGTGTTTTAAGTAAAGGTGAAAGATAAATTGGATATTTTGTGATCTTTTAATGCTTGAATGATCTTAGTAAATGATTGAAAGTTGAACTTAGAATAATCTCGTATAAATAAAGTGTAAATGTAAGTTTAATTTAGACATATATGAGTTATAAAGTATGAATGATCATAAGATGTGAATTAAGAAAATATATCTGAGATTGTTATTGAGCATGCATTATACATATCATCTGTACATGTGTATATGATTGACTATTAGTGAAAATGTGCAAATCAGTAATGTGTAAATGTGTATGTGCTGCATGATATAGAAAAGCAATTAGGGCGACAACATCCAAACATTGTCAGGATGTCGAGACAATAGTTACCTGGAGCATACTGTGAGTAAACTAGATGGTCTTACATTGATTTATTGTTTTGTTTAAATTCTGAATTGATTTATTATGTGATGTGAATCTGTTGATTACAGACATTGAATGTCTGAGGCGTTTAATATATGAATAATACATTGGAAGTGCTCATTGTATGTGAATTTGACAAAATATGTGGTATTCAACTTAATTGTTGAATGCTAGACCAAGGTTCGATAGTGAAGGTGAATGTGAAAGCGAAAAAATTGAGCACAAGTGAATGGTTGAATACATATGATGCATTTCACTACATGAATTTATGATAACATAAAAGCAATTGTGAACATAATTGCCCGTGAAAAAGAGCTTAAAGCTCAAAATGTAGTAAGAGCCTCTAACTCACTATGTATAATGAGTTATGTATCCCCAATAGATAAGGGACAGTTATTAATGAACCCGGTATCTATAATAGATACGGGACAGTGAAAAATACATTCGGTCACAACAAATTAATAAATAAAAGTGAGTCTCATGAACATTACACATACAATTTAATATGCATTATATGAGTGATTGAATTGAATTGTATTAATTGTTATGAATGTAAAAGGTGAATAAATGAACTAAGTGTTATATGATGCTTTTTGATAATTGGTTAAAGATGTCCATTATATGATGACATAAATTGTTTGTGAACCTGAAACATGAATTGTATGTTTCATGTGTTATGTGTTATAAGTGAGCCATTGATGATGGGTAGCATATTGAGTTAACAAAACTCATCAAAATTGCAACGTTGACTTTGTAGGTACGATAGAGTGGGCTTAGCTTTTAAAACAACCGAGAAGAGATCTAATACTATTTTTGGATAGAAGAAATGACTCAAAGGTCGGTCAGTTGAGATTGAAGGATTTAGATAGAATTTTGTATAGTTCCTTATTCATATAGCATGTAGCATATTTTGTAATAGAGTTGTAGACTCTGATAGTTCTTTGATATTGTATGTAAAGATGAAGTATGTAATGCTACAATGTATATTCAGTTTTATGAAATGACAATGAGGAATTGGGTTTTTAAATATTGTGATATTTATGTTTTAATGATGATGCCATAAGAAGTGAATGTGATTGCTCTAGGGCACTAATTTCACCGGGTATGTGCTCGAATGTCTGAAGGACATATAGGTACAAATGTCTGATAGGAGTAGGGTGCTACATCTATTTAATAAATATGCCTAAGATGAACATAAATGTCTAGTGTACTCCATTCTCATTAATTTAATATAGTATTTTAATTTACAAGAATATAACATACAACGTATTGGCATCTAAAACCTATAAGTAACACAACAGAACAAACAAAAGAACATAACATGTCACACAAAAGGCATAAGACTAGAATGACAAAGGGAATTGAAAGCATACCCTTTTCTTTTCTTTTACCATATTTATTCAGTATGTGGTGTGTGAAACCTTGTTTTCAGAACCTCCGACAACTTTCTATACATAAGCAATTAGTTTTATTGATTTAGTTCATCCCTATATTGATATTCTAATTGTGACTTCAACAACTTTGTTTCAAGTACAAATCTTCTCATGCATGTTAAGGTTATAAACAAGTCATCTAATGCTAAACCAAATATCACAAACACTTACCTATAAGAGTGACTATTAGATGAGAATGCTTGTGGCGGATACTCTCCAAATCCAGTGCCTCCGAACCTTGTAATGATAGCGACGAGTGAGAGCGACTGAGGGATATGAATAAGTGAGGGATTCTAGACAGTGAGGGATTCCAAAGGTGAGCGATTGAGAGATAGTGAGGGATTCCAGATGCAGAAATAGAAGACAATGAGGGATTCAAGACAAAAGCTAAACAAAATGGTGAGGGTGGGATCATTTTGTTAAATAACACGGTGATGATTATTTTTTATTAGTTAACTTAACTTAATATTTGTTTAAGTTAAGACATGTTTAAGTATTAATTAAAAAAGGTGAGTCTCACACTTATAAAAACAATAAAATTTTAATATTTTTTGAAAAAATAGGCTCTACCTTACCACGTCAACAATGGTGTAGTACTATGGGGCCCAAAAATAAAACTATTAAAAAAGTGCCCAGTCAGTGCTAACTTAACACTTGAGGTCTAATTTTAATATTTTTTCATATTAGGATCTGTTAAACTTGTCTATTGATGTAAAACTTAAGGTTAAAATTGACCAGTTTGCCCTTTTATCATGGAAATTGTGATATTTGTATGTTTACATGTTAAACATGTCAAAGTTGTATATTCATGCTTCAAGATACTTTTCTTGCATAAGGCTCCCCGCTAGGGTCGTTCTTAATATTTTTTAGGTCCTAAATAAAGTAAAAAAAGTTTATATTTTTACTTATTTTTGGGCCCTCATATAGAATAAAAATAAACAAAATATAGGTCATTTTTATTATTCTTTATAAGGTCAAAATAGGTCCTAATTTGTTTCATTTTATTTTTTATAAAGAGCCCTATTTTATCATTTATAAGGATGGACTTTGGGCAAGTACCCACCCTGCTCTTGCCTACAGCCGGCCCTGCTTCTCGCTTTGTAGGGATCTGAGGAGGATCTTCGATGTTTGCAACCTTACTCTTGTAATTTTACAAATAGATTGTTTTCGACTTTTCGTTATTAAAATCTGTAACATTTTGGTCACAAAGATTATTTTAATATTCTTCAATCAATTTTGGAAATACAAATATTCATAGCTATAAAATATAAGTATAATAAATACGAAATCAAGCAACTCAAATCTACAATAGGTTTAAATAATTAATTAACCATCATAGAGTTCAAAATACTTTTAAGCAAAACAATGAACAAACATTTTCTTTTACCCTGCGTTTGGTTACCGTCTACGGACGCGAGGACAGAGGACAAGGACATATAAGTTCTGTCCGTAGTGGTGTTTGGTTGCCGTCTCTGTCCTTGGCCATTCTGTCTTCAATGGACGTTGGACAACAAATTTTGTCCAATCCTAAACCATGGTACAGAAAGCTTTGTCCTAAGGACAAGAAGGTGAAATGCCCGAAATACCCTGAATTAAACTCTAAAACCCTATCGTTTTGGAGTGGGAAACGAAACATCGAAGTCGCGCAACTCTCCTTCCTTCTTCACCGCGCTTCACAGCTCTCCGTCCTTCTTCGCTGGGCTTCGCAGACGCAACAGGTAATGGTTTGCACGCTTCATCACTCTTCCCTTGTTTGGTACCGTCGTCGCTGTCCATGTGACTTTTTCTCTCTCCGCTAGTCTTCGTCTACGCACGGTAAGCTTTTTTGTTGTTTCTTTTTCAGATGCTTGTCTCCTCTTTTCGAATCTTTTCTGGACACCTTCTAACGCATATGTGGGTGTTTCGTTTCCGTATGTTTAAGCCAGATTTGGAATCTCTCGAAGGAGATCCGGTCTTCGCCAACCCCGACTGCATAATTAATAAAGCATAAGCTTGACCAGTGGCATGACTGACTCTGTTAGGCAAGAGAAGGGTGGTGCTGCAGACGTGAGATTCATGCCGTGAAGTCATCCATCGTAGCCCTTTGAAGTTTGATGGTCCAACGAGCATTGTCTATCATTCATTTGCAATGTTTTAACTTTTAACAATTACGAAGAAGAAGATAAAAGATAAAACTGAAGTCTCCCAATTAACTCTCTTCTTTATAGGAACGAGCTTCCGTCGGCTTCATTTGCCAATTCTTATCTCTTTCTAAACGGTTTGGACCTTTGAAAAATGAAAAGTCGGGAGGTAGCACTCAGAATATCTCTAAAATGGTTTTCGTTTATGTGCATTTTGCTTCGCTCGGGAATTCTCTTCTACAACAGTTTCATTTCCTAAATTCATGATTTCTTATTTGTGCGGTTTCGTACTCCTGGAACTTTTCATTTCGGTTGTCCGATTCACGGATGAAGTGCAATCTGGGTTGATCTACTTTCTGTTTGTGAATTGGATGTTTCAGATTGTGGGTACAACTGAATCAATGATCATTTCATGTCTCTGCGTCGACATGAACAGGAGCTACAAGTTGTCTCCGAAGTTTTCGCTCCTAAGAAGGTTTTTGGAGCTTCCTCTTTAGTTTTATAGTTGCAATAGATATATATCGGAGTCTTTTTGTGCTTACACAGTTGTATTTCCTTTTTCCTTTCTTAGTTTTCCTCATAATTTTATGGCTAATAAGCAGAAAAGTTCAGTTGACAATGATGTGATGGACGAAGTTCTGAAAACCCATGAAGTAATTCAGTGAGTGCATTATTTTCTTTAACTAGATTAGCCCCATGGCTTTCATAATTTGTTAATTTGTGCTTCTGGACATATGATTCACTTGTGGTAAGGTGTTTTTAAGAGAGAAAGATATGATTTATAAGTGAGTGCCCCTAATTCCTTAGCTTTCCAGATTATAGAGCCTTGCTTTATTGGGTTTGGATTTTAATTAGCCACATTAGCCATGATTTTAGTGTAGCCCCTAAGCTTGCATTTTCTATGTTCTTTCACAGATTTTCTCCTTATCTTGAGTAGTTGATATAGAGGACGCTTGAATAAGGGTCCAAATCTATGTTTATTTTCAAACCAAAAACACAACCATTAATTAGGAATTTCACAACATTCTACTGCTTTCGGTTCTTAGCTTTAGCATTTGTTGGAATGTTCAAGATGAATTAGTAGGTAGAACAAGGCTCCAAATGATGTTTCTTTATAAATAATGGGTATACTCCTACTTGATGCATATGGATTCTTTGTCCAATAGGAGTTTCCAGATTTTTTTTAACAAGAAGCATGTTGTTGACTACTCTTATTGAGTTGGTTCTTATACGTCCTCTTCTTTAGGACTACGAAACTCTTTCTAATTCACTTTGTCATGTGAGTAATTGCATGGATCTCCTATCCACAAGAAGTTCTGTATGGTTTTCTTTATACTCTTGATCAGTGCACATGGATCTCCTATCTGTTTTACTTGTTCGTTGTTTTTCTCTATAGTTCTTGTACAGAGGATGATAGGCTAGATATGTATGGTTTGGTGTGGAGGTCTGTAATGATCACCTTTTGCTTATATGAAGAAACTCAATCTATTGTATTGTGTCCGCACACTTCTTTTGTTTGCTCATCTTTGATTATATCTATCTTCTGGCTTCATTTTCATATTTGAAGCTCCTTAGTCTGAGGTATCTGTATGAGTGCTATTGTGCATTTTTCTCTCCTTTTCCTCCCGTTTGGTCTTCTGTTTCTAGCTTGTTCTTTTTTCTATCTTTCTTTCTTGGGTTTTGGGAAAATGTTGGTCCATATAGTTCTCATTTATGTTTCTATTTCACCATCATATATACTTCTCTTCACTGGAACTTATCCTTTGATTTCTGTTGCAGATGAAGATGAAGATTAGTGGCTTATCTGTTGATGTTTGCCCCTGCCTTAATGAAGATGTTTCAATACCATAAATGTGCATCTGTTATCAATTATTTGATGCTACTGTGTTTGTATGGTTGCTTGAACTTTTTGTAACGTTACTTGCACATAAATTGTTGATGTTTTGATAGAGCAAACTGGCAAATTTCTAATAAATTTAGGCATGATTCAGAGCATTTTACATTCTACTGTAATACTCATTTATGTTGAAAAGAAGAGGTTGAGCACTATACCTGGAAATAAGTACAGGCTAAATACTCCAAACAGATCAAGGATGTTATTTGATTCACTTATGCATGAGATGATCGAGGATGCTGGTAGTTATTTATGTTGTTGTCTTTATGACATATGATATACAGCCAAAAGTACAAAAATTTTGGACCAATTCTTGGCACTCATTTAGATTTCGAACACATATGATGGTAATAATCCTCAAAGTGTTATTTGGGGATCATCTTGGCACATGGTTTCAAAGAAATGATCTACAAAGTTAAACTGCTTTTCTTATATTTCAATTTCGGATATAACGTTGATGTTACAAAATAATAATAATAATAATAATAATAATATTAATACGTTATAATAATAATAATAATAGTAATAATAAAATAATATTAATAATATGAACCAAAAATAATAATAGTAAAAAGTTAATATAATAATAATATTATTAAACATAATAATAATAATAATAATAATAATAATAATAATAATAATAATAATAATAATAATAATAATAATAATAATAATAATAATAATCGTAACAACAACAATAATAATATTAATAACAACAATAATAATAATAATAATAATAATAATAACATTGAATTACATCTACAAGTCTTATTATATAATAGGGGCATTTCTGTCATTAATACTGTTTTTTGTTCTGTCATCGGCAACTAAACACATTTTTGTACTAAGGACGAGGACAATTCTCTCTGTTTTGTCTATCGTAACTAAATATCTCTCTGTCTTTAATTCTTGTTCTGTCCTGTCTTGTCCTACTTTATTTAGTTCCGTCTTTACATACTGCAGACGCTAACCAAATGCAGCGTTAGTTTCGGTCGTTGTTCCTTCTCGGTTGACGTGGATTTGGAGTGTTTTGGGGTTTGTCGCCGCAAAATGAGCTGCGGGGAACCACTAGACTCGAATGAATAAGGCCAAGTTTGAATATTCGTATTTTCCGAGAGCTGAAATAGTTGGCTCAGGCTAAGACCGGCCTGTCCTATCAAATTACCATTTTAAAATATGATCATTTTAAAATATCTTCGTTCACCAAAATATATATCTTCTACGGAAATGCCGCCGGCTCAAGTTTCCTCAAAAATTGCATTTAATTGATTTTAATTATGCTTTTTTACTAAATATCATTAATAAAAGAGTTTGAGTTTTCCTGCACATTGCCTGCAGATAAATTGGCTACTCAGTATATGAAATATCTTACTGAAAGTAGCTGAATGCCGCCCTTGTTTTAACAATGTCAAGGGAGAGGATTGATTGTAATGGTAATATTCACCTAGTTAAGAATCTTGCGTGACATTGTCTGTCTGTTGTTTACCAAAAAACAGATCACATCAATTAAATAGTTCAACACTCTTATTCTTTAATCAGTCTTGAGTTTGAGTTCTAAAAATAGAGACATCTATTTGACTAATACTTTATTTTTTACAAACTGACCTAAATGCAAGCGAAAATTTGTTTAAAAATAAATGACTTAAAAGTAATTTCTATACCATCTCGTAAGCTAATAATAATAAAAAAAGACAACTTTCGACATGTCAGACGTCTTATTCAAATTTTTATCAAAACCCATCGTCCTTTTCTATGAAAGCGTTGACTTAACCACTGAGAAAGTCAAGAGCAGAAACAAAATGAAGTGCAAAGAAAAGCTAATTGCTTGTTAGCCTCATCCGCCAGTCTCTTCTTCATGGCATCGACAGGGACACAGTGTCCACCCTTCGAATTCTCAAGTAGTTATTATAGAGTATCTGGGAATGGGGTTGAGTGTGGTAGGCAGAGCAGCTTCTTTGGAGGCAAAGCAGTTCTTAATCAAGGTGTTGGTTACTCTGTAATACTTGGGTTTGGTGCCTTCTTTGCAATCCTCACTTCTTTCCTGGTACTTGCTCCTCCTACCTACACCTTTCAGTAGTTTCTTACCTAGAGTTCAGTTCTTTCTGCGTCTCTTTAAGTTCTAATTTGTGTTGTTCCACAAAACCATATAATAGAAGCTCAAAGGTCATGCTTTTAATATTTTGTACTCGTATGATTGCGTACTTGTATTGCTCTTGATTTCCGTCATAAAGAGATATATGATTTCTGTTCATGGAATCTAAATTCTAACTTTGAACTATCTGCTCAGTAAGACTAGTATCTGGCAAGTAGCACTGCTGACCTAGTCAAATCTTCACAGACATGACTGTAGTGCTAATTCTGCAGATAGACGAAATAATGATAGCTATTTACAGACTTCTGCTATCTTTTAGAATCCTTTGTGGAAGTGATCCAATTGTTTTGGTTTTTTTTTTTTTTTGTGTTTCCGTGGTATTTTGATGGATTTTCTGGATAGACTTCGTTAAGGTACCGTAATATGTACCCTGCTAATGGATTAGGAGAGTCCTAGACAAGAAATCTTTTAGAACAGTGTTGTATCCCTCCATTTTAGCTGAACGCTACAAAATGTATTAAAGAGCAGAAGTCACAGGAACTCTGCTAAGGCTGCAAAACGGGCCGTTAAATGATGGGTCAGAATTCTTCAGTATAGTGAATCACTCTAGTTTGGTGTGTACTTCTTGTTTCCCATTTGTAAATAACTGGCCTTCTCCTCTTTGAGACAAAGGAGGTGATCACATGTTTGATTGGGAAAATACAACTGTTTGAAGAGTTAAGAAGCATAATGGAAAAGGTTATTATTTGTCCTTGAAACTTTCTTCTGTTATCCTTCATTTTGTTACATTGTAAATGCACTAATAGTTATCTCACATCTCTAGAGTTTCACATTTCCTTTAACTTACTGTTATCAGTTTACTAAGATGAAAGTTGCTTCAAATTGTTATAGAGATAACTCCAAGTTTCCCTTTGATTACGCATAGTTGTGCTCATTTCTTACTGTGCTGGTTGTCAATGGGTTCAGGTATGGCTGGAGAAAAGGTACGTTGGATCCCGCCATACATCAGAATGGTTCAACACTGCAGGGAGGAATGTCAAGACCGGACTTATAGCTAGTGTGATTGTATCGCAGGCAAAACCTCCTGATTGGTTCATTTCTTTCTTTTAGTTTGCAGTGATTTGCACCAACCCAGTTCAGTTTATTTTCTTCTCATCATTGATACTGCAGTGGACATGGGCTGCTACAATTTTGCAAAGCTCCAATGTAGCCTGGGAATATGGAATTAGTGGGCCATTTTGGTATGCTAGTGGCGCTACTATCCAGGTACGTCAAGCTTAACATTCCTCTCTTACTTCCTCAAGTTGTAATGCTTGTTTTGAATGGTAGAAACGACAATTTGCTGCTCATTGCCGACTATTTTAAACAACAGATACTTCTGTTTGGTGTAATAGCTATAGAGATCAAAAGAAAGGCTCCTCATGCACATACAGTCTGTGAGATTGTAAAAGCTCGGTATGTTCAAAAGGCACTGTAATCTTGATCAAGTTGTACCCGATGTTTATCATTTAGGAGAACAAAGAACCATTTATAGTTTTTTTATCTTTTACATACTAATAATCTTTTCAGCTGGGGGACTCCTGCACATATTGTGTTCCTTGCTTTCTGCTTTTTGACAAATATTATTGTAACGGCGATGTTGCTTCTTGGTGGTTCGGCGGTTGTGAATGCACTTACTGGAGTCAACATCTATGCTGCTAGCTTTCTGATACCACTTGGAGTGATAGTTTATACTCTGGCTGGTGGTCTAAAAGCAACATTTTTGGCAAGTTATATACATTCTGTTATAGGTACTTGTATTTGTCATTTGAATCTTTTTCTTGGGGATGTGGATGATATTACTGATATTTTCTTACTGACATACTTTTGCTCATCTGTATAACCATTTTACGTTTTAGTACATGCGGTGCTCGTTATCTTCGTGTACCTAGTTTACACAGCAAGTAGTAAGCTTGGAAGTCCTAGCCTTATATACGATCACCTAAAGGAGGTAGCAAGTAAATCAAGAATATGCTTGGAGCCAATCTCTCATAAAGGACAATCCTGTGGTCCAGTTAGTGGAAATTACAAAGGGTCTTACCTAACAATGTTGAGTTCAGGTGGGCTTGTTTTTGGGGTTATAAATGTTATTGGCAACTTCGGCACTGTTTTTGTTGACAATGTAAGCTTAGCATAATGCATCTCCTTACTGTTGTTAAGAACTAATTACATTCCTTTTCTCTTGTTCATGCATCTTTTTTTTTCGCTGAAATTGAATTGTTTAGGGATATTGGATGAGTGCTATAGCTGCAAGACCATCATCAACCCATAAGGCCTACTTACTGGGTGGGCTTGTGTGGTTTGCTGTGCCATTCTCACTGGCAACAGCTTTGGGTCTAGGAGCACTTGCACTTGATTTACCAATAACAGAGACTGAGGCAAGTCATGGACTTGTTCCTCCTGCCACTGCTATAGCCTTAATGGGGAAGGGAGGATCAATTCTTCTGATGACTATGCTTTTTATGTAAGCTTCTTTTTATGCTAGCTTAGTGAACTTGAATTTATGACTGAAATTCATAAACTATGCAGTTTGTTTACCATATATTACCATGCTAATCGTATTGTAATCTCACATTATAGAATAAAGATCATTCTCCTGCGATATCATAAAATCATATGTATGATTGAAATAGTTAGTCTGACAAGCCATCTGCAGATTTATATTTCAAATTCTATCTACTTTAAGAAGTATGGAGTTATTAAGTTAATAATGTTCCAATTCTCTGTCTCTAGATTTTTTAGTGCTTCAGACAATTTTGCACTCTTATTGTACTCTTAATTGTCACTCACACGGTTCTAACATCTAAAGTTGAGTGACAGAACAGTTCCATCCACCAAAAATCTGATCTTCATTTATACAAGTATATATAAAATGTTGGATGATCTGAATTTTCAACTCCTCAGAACTCCAGTTTAAAGTACCATCTTTACCTATCCATACAATAGCATTTAACTTTTGACTTCTGTTTAATGATCAGGGCTGTGACATCTGCTGGATCCTCTGAGCTGATTGCAGTATCATCACTATGCACTTATGATATATATCGCACTTACATAAATCCAGATGCGAGTGGTAAGAAAATCCTCAACGTGTCAAGGGCTGTTGTCCTAGCATTTGGATGTTTCATGGGATTATTAGCAGTAATTCTTAACAAAACTGGGGTGTCGTTGGGTTGGATGTATCTTGCAATGGGAGTGCTTATTGGTTCAGCTGTTCTTCCCATTGCTTTTATGCTTCTGTGGAAGAAAGCAAATGCTATGGGTGCCATTCTTGGCGCAATTATTGGTTGTGTTCTTGGGATTATAAGTTGGTTATCTGTTACAAAAGTGGAGTATGGACAGATTAGTCTTGACACAACTGGCAGAAATGCACCAATGCTTGCTGGGAACCTAGTGTCCATCCTTACTGGAGGAGCCATTCATGCTATATGCAGTCTTAGGTGGCCTCAAAACTATGAATGGGATACTACCAAGCAGATCACAATGGTTGAAAAGGAAAAGATTGAGCTACCAGCAGACGAGTTCAAGGAAGAAAAACTCTTGAAAGCAAAATCCTGGATTGTTAAACGGGGTGTTGGCTTCACTGTTTTGATTGTTGTTTTATGGCCTCTCTTGACTCTTCCTGCAGGTAAATGCAATCACTCTATCTTGGTTAAGAAAAGTTTAAAAGTTTTGTGAAGATTCCAGAGGTTTTAAACCTTTTCAGATGTTGTGTATGTAACGACAAAGAGAGTCATAAGTTATCATATGCTTGCAGTGGTGTCTCAGTAATGTTGACTAGAACTTTGCTTGTAATTGTAGGTGAATTTAGCAAGGGCTACTTCACATTCTGGGCTGTGATTGCAATAGCTTGGGGTACAATTGGGTCTATAGTAATTGTTGCTTTACCATTGGTTGAAAGCTGGGAAACCATTAGCAGTGTCTTTCTGGGCATGTTTACAAATGATAGGCTGGTGGACAAGATTGAGGAGTTGAACACAAAGCTGCAAGCAATCATTTTGGCAGTTCCTGAAGCTGAAAGGTACTACTTGCTTGAGAAAGAGAAGGCCAAGAAAGACTTAGCTTGATCTCAATCCTTACAGTCAAAAATATATGTACGAAAATTATCAACTTTCACTGCCAATTTTTTATTGTACGCACTTGCCAAGCATCGTGTAGTTCAGGTAAGAACATAGAAAAAACAAATTTGAACAAGATAACACAAACCTATGTAACTTCCTGTAGCCTTTTACCGAGAAGTGAGGACAATAGAAAGAGTCAGCATATTTTGGATAGATATGCTGCCAATGATTCCAAAAATAATCTTTGGGGTTAGGTATTTCTTAGTGATAGTTAAGGAGTCTACTTATAAGTCTCGCCTGAAAAGAAAAGACATGTAATTAGAAGTCTATGCATAAAAGAAAACACATTGTTATTAAGTCCTACACATAAAGGAATACATCTAGTTTTAAAGCTTCATGTATCAAGGAAAACATGTATTTGAAGCCCCAAACATAAAAGAAAAATATGCAATTGAGTCCTACGCATAAAAGAAAACCTATATACATAAAGAAATGAATGCAACATGTGTCTCGAGTACATGCATTTATTAAGTACTAAGTATAAAAGGAAAACATTGAATTATTAAGTTCTAATCATAAAGGAATGTATTAAAAAAAAAGGTCCCAAACATAAAGCAAAACTTTAAGTAAATGTCCCACCAATGAAGGAATGTATTTGGATACACTATATATACTATTGCTATCTGTTGTTTATTTTTTGTAACACCGCAAAAAGAGTACAATTTATTCTTACATTGAAATCTCCAACATCACACATACAAAATATCCAACAACAATAAAAAAACATAACCATAGTTAATTGACATACATAATTGCTTACAAAATAACAACGGACAAATAGATAAACTTTTTAAAAACAAACTAATATATTAACAAACTATTAAACCAATCCAACGGCTTTAATACAGTATTTTAACACTCCTCCTTGAATCAAATGCTGCTATATACTCCAATCTGCTTCCGCAATCACACAAACTGGTCAACTTGAAATGGTTTGGTGAAAATATTAGCGAATTGATTTTCTGTGCTGCAATATACCAGCTTTATCTCCCCAGATTTATGCACTTCTCGCAGATAATAAAACTTTACCTTAAAATGCTTACTCTTGCCATGAAACATAGGATTTTGAGATATTGCCAAAGCAACTTGATTATCCACATTCAATTCAGTTTCTCCAACGTTAAAATCAAGATCTGTCAACAACTTTCTCAACCAAATTGCATGATTTGCAGCTGTAGTTGTTGCAATGAATTTGGCTTCAGCAATAGATAGAGCCACAGTGTCTTGTTTTTTTGAACACCAAGAGAAACATGTTGATCCCATAGGAAAACAATAACCGATTGTGCTCTTCATATCTTCTACAGAACCAACCCAGTCATTGTCTGAATAACCATAGAACTTGAACCTCTCACTTTTGGTGAATTTAATCCCATAAGAAGAAGTTCCCTTCAAATACCTGAGTATTCTTATAGCGGCTTTCATATGTAATCACTTGCACAATGCAAAATCTTGACAACACACTGAAAATATATTGAATATTTGGCCTAGTGGCTATCAAATACATCAAACAACCCACCGAACTTCTATAAGTTTCATTGTCTGCAGGTTCTGCTTCATCTTCTTTTTGCAGCTTCTCTTTATCTGCATCAGATCATGCTTCAATTGATTGATTTGCTTACAGTCATCCCCTTTCACCAAAATATCATCCACATACAAAGAAATAACCACAATACTTCCTACAACTTTCTTGGTATACACACTTAAACTTCTCTCGTAACCCAAATTTTGTAAATAGTTATCCATTTTACTGTACCATGCCTTGGGAGCCTACTTCAAGCCATACAACGCTTTTTTTAGTCGACAAACTTTATCTTCATTCCCTGCATGTCGGGCCCCAAATTTTTTCTAATTGATGTATTAAGTATGGATTGTTCTGTTTGTGTGACTTATTGCTTAGTTTGATTAAATTGGAAGTATTAAGGAAAAATTTAGATTAGGTTGAGTATGTTTGAGGGCAAAATGGGAAGATCACTTAAGTTGGAGAGGTTAAGGCATTGCATGGAGGGGCAAATTGGTCTTTTCTCTTTTCATTTAGGCTTAAGGAAAGAAGTTAGAAGAGAAAGAGTGAGAAGATAAGAGGGAGAGTGTCGTTGGAGCTAAGGGAGAAGAAGAGAAAGTAGGGTTTTGAGATCCTTGAAGAATTGAAGGGATTAAAGCATCTTCTGGTAAGTATAAGCTTCTTTTCTTCTTGTTTGGGTTGGATGGAACCCTAGAATAGCTTAGAATGTGTAGGTTTCGGTTGATAAGAAGGTTATGGAAAAATGGTTAAATTTCTTTGGGTTGATGATCTTGTTGTGTTTGTGACTGATTTTAAGGTTGTAATGAGTTTAGACCTGAAGTATAAGACATGAATTAAGGTTTAGATGTGTCGTATTTGCAAAATGGGAGGATTGTGGATGATGAATGTGGGAAAAATCAAGTTCGGGAGAGTTTCTGGGCTCGCACGTCTCGAGGTGCTCATGTGCACAGGCCATTCGCCGCAGCAAGTGTTGCCTTCGCCGCGGCGAGCTCTAGCTTTCTGCACAGATGTATTTTGGTATTTTCGGCATAACTTTTGCTGTAGATGTCCAAATGAGGTGATTTTTAATTCGTTGTGAACTAGAGCCTTAGGGCTACAAAGTTTATGAAGAAAGGAAGCTAGGAATAAGTCTCTAAAGATCTGAAAACTTGGATGGAAGTCGAGTTTAGATTTTAGTGTTAGCACTTTTGATTTTCAAAGCTTTATGAATTTCCTTTGAACGTTGTTTGAATAAGAACTTGGTTTGTTATAGGAAACCAAGCCGACCTGATCCAATCGCAAGAGGAAGGACAAAATTGAGCTTGGATTATCAAGCGATATTAGGTGGGTAATATATTTATAGTTGTTGTGTGTGTGGGCAAATTATCTTGCTTGCTTGCATGTGAGTGTGGCATTGAAATTATTGACAACGTATTGTGAATTTGATTATATATTGCCTTGAAAAACATTATGGCATTTGTATGAATGGAAAGATGAAGAAGCATGATGATCATGAAAAGTATGAAAGCTTTTGATAAAATGATATGAGCATGAAATGAATGAATATGTGCTATGTTTGGGCGAGAGAGGAACGTTTCGTTAGTCATGTGCACGTTGACATATAGCCTTCTCCCGGTTGCCCGCTTGAGGTCACGAGATCCTGAGAAATCGGACTCGTTTTGTTCACGGTATAAACTTCGGTTTATCAGTTTTGTTCCACGGAACTCTCAAGCCATTTGTTGTGCATTTCATTATTGGTTTGTTAGGTATGATGCATAATAAATTGTTATGTTGGGAAACAGAAATTACGTGACATATTCTGGTGACGACTATAAGATTGTGAATAAATTGTTAAGTGTTGACTTGCTATATACTTGTGTATATATATGCTTGAATGTGTGGCTCGTCGCTAATGGCTATAAATGTATAAGCCACTGAGCTTCGCAGCTCACCCTATTACCTCCCACTCCTCAGGTGTAGAACGAGAAGATCGTTGATCCTTGCAAGGCATTGGAAACTCCAAGATAGTTAGAAGCTTTTGTACTAAGTTTGTGCTTTTGGGTTAGTTTTTCAAGCATATCAACATTGAGCATCCTTATGTATTTGGATTTAAGCATTGTTATGTATTGTGCTATGTTATGAATGCTTGTTCAATTCCTTCGAATTGTAATGACATGAAGTTCCTTTGTTTTTGTGTGTGTTAAAATTTTAGTTAGATTGAATGGGTATGTTTGTATGAAATTACAAAGATGTTAGGAACGGGTTCAGTTTTTTGGGAGTTCGCCCCGGCGAGCCAGTCCTTCATCGCGGCGCATTCCTTGGGTGTTCGCCATGGTGTGTACCCGCGAGTTCACCGCGGCGAACCATTTCTGTGAGGTGCTCGCCGCGGCGAGCATTCTATTACCGCAGCGAGTCTTCCTCTTCCCGCTGCTGTTCCTTTATATGTTGGATGTTTTCGATTCTTCCTTCGTGTGTCCCTTACTTGTCGATCCCGAGCGGTCACCTCGGGATAGAAAATGAGACCCGAGCCCAACATGTTTAGTATCAAAGCTTAGGTTGTGTGTCCTCGGCTTATAATGCATAATAGGATGAGTTGTTTGATATATGATTATTTGCTGCATTGTTAATTGATTGATTGCATTAAGTGACATGCATATCATGCATATATGTAGGAATTAAGATGGACATGTAGCTAATCCTTAGTGTTTATATTTGAAGGAGTAAGATGCCACCTTGTAGAAGGACATGAGGAGTTTTGCAAGGATCTATTGCACCTGACTCTCCGACAAGAGAGGAGAGTACTGATGAGTCGGTAGCTCCAGGAAATGCTGAGGCTTCTGTAGGGCTAGGTAGTGAGCCCATTCCATCGCAGACACAGGAGTCGCCGATTCTGCAGGAGCAAGTGCCTCCACTAGATCCGAGATTGTTCCAGGCTATGGGTCAGATGCCACAGCCTTCTGCTTCAGCCTCAGCTAAGAAGGGGAGACGATTTGACAAGTTGAGGAAGTATGGAGCAGTGGACTTCTATGGGACCACTGATCCTGAGGAAGCCAAGACCTGGTTGAGAAAGACCGAGAGAGTATTGGATCAGATGGAGTGTGAGGATGATGAGAGGGTTGTTTATGCTGCAAGTCTGCTTCAGGGGGATGCCTTGCATTGGTGGGAGTGTATACCGGAGAGTCAACTGAAACCGATAGGGTTGGCATGGAAGGACTTCCTTGCTACTTATAGGAAGAAATATCTGTTTGAGGTGTATATTTAGCAGAAGCAGAGGGAATTCCTCAGTCTCACCCAGAGGGAGATGACGGTTAGTGAATACGAGCGTCAGTTTACTCAGTTGTTGAGATATGCTTCAGAGATGATGTTGACTGAGGTTGCTAAATGCCGCCGGTTTGAGTCAGGTCTACACCTAACTATCATAGAGAAAGTGGTAGTGCAGAACTTTGGTGACTTTCAACAGTTGGTTGAAGCAACGTTAAGAGTTGAGAACATCAAGAGTGCAGTTAGTAGGAAAAGAAAGGGAAGAGAGCAGTCTAAGAGGGGAGGTGGTACTTCTATACCTGAGAGGAGTGCCAGAACCTTCCCTGTGCAATCTGAGGAGAGGATCAGCGGTGCGAGCCGACCTAGACCTATGAAGACTTCTACTGTTTCTCACCAAGCCTCAACGGTGGGCGACAATAGAAGGGAAGATGGAGATAGGCCATCCATTCCTAAATGTGATCACTGCGGGAGACTCCATAGAGGAGAATGCTATAGATTGACAGGAGCTTGCTTCAATTGTGGGGAAAAGTGTCATATGGCTAGAGGGTGCCCTCAGCCTGCAAGACAAGAGAGAAAACAGATGTAAGCTTCCAATAGATCTGAAACTATGGGACACAAGACTACAACAGAAGTGGGCAGTTCTGATTCAGCTAAGAGGGTGAGCATTCTAGGGAGACCAAGGGGCCAGGCACCAGCTAGGGTGTTTGCAATGACACGGGAGGATGCAGAGATTGCCCTAGATGTTGTTACTGGTACAGTTAAATTATTTGTTGATGATGTGATTGCTTTGATTGATCCGGGTTCTACTCATTCGTTTGTTTCATTGAGTAGAACTGTGTGTGGTAGAAATTTGAGCCCATTGGATACTTTGCTGATGGTGAGTACTCCAATTGGCCAATATATTATTATCAGTCAAGCTTAAAGAGAGTGTGAGATATGTATTGGTGGGGAACTTCTAGTGGTGGATTTAATGCCATTGAAGATGGGAGGATTGGATGTGATTTTAGGTATGGACATGTTAGAGAAATACAAAGCCCGTCTGGATTGTAAACAGAAGACAGTGAAATTTAAATTGGATAACGGCAGAAGAGTGGTATTTTCAGGGGATAGAAAAGTAAGCCCGCCCAGAATTGTTTCAGCTTTGACAACAGAAAAGATGTTGAGGAAGGGATGTGAGGCATTTTTGGCCTATGTGGTAGACGCAATGACAGATAGAGGGAAGTTAGAGGATATTCCAGTAGTCATGGAATTCTCGGATATCTTTCCCAAGGAATTACCAGGACTACTGCCACCTAGAAAAATTGAGTTTCCCATTGAGCTTCTTTAAGGTACGGCTCCGATCTTAATTTCGCCTTACCGAATGGCTCCGGCAGAATTGAAGGAGCTTAAGGAGCAGTTGGAGGAGTTGTTGGAGAAAGGGTACATAAGGCCGAGCTCTTCACCTTGGAGAGCTCTGGTCCTTTTTGTGAAGAAGAAAGATGGATCGCTGAGGATGTGTGTGGATTACAGGAAGCTTAATCAAGTCACAGTTAAGAACAGATATCTGCTCCTTCGCATAGATGATCTGTTTGATCAATTACAAGGGGAAAAAGTCTTCTCCAAGATAGACTTGAGATTGGGTTACCACCAGTTGAGGATAAAAGAGTCTGATGTGCCAAAGACTGCTTTCAGAACACGGTATGGGCATTTTGAGTTTTTAGTTATGCCCTTTGGATTGACAAATGCCCCTGCAGCCTTTATGGATTTGATGAATCGACTCTTTAAGCCTTTCTTGGACCAATTTATCATTGTCTTTATTGATGATATATTGGTTTATTCCAAGAGTGATAAGGAGCATGAAGAGCATCTGAGGATTTCTTTGGAGATACTGAGGAAAAACGAGTTGTATGCCAAATTCGATAAATGCAAATTTTGGCTGAGGAAAGTTGCATTTCTTGGACATGTAATCTCAGAACAAGGAGTGCATGTGGATCCAAAGAAAATTGAAGCTGTGGTGAATTGGGAAGCACCGAAGAACATAGCTGAGGTGAGGAGTTTTCTGGGTTTGGCAGGTTACTACAGGAGGTTTGTGGAAGGATTCTCCATGATAGCTGCTCCGATGACTAAGTTATTGAGAAAGAATCAGAAGTTTATCTGGAGTAATGAATGCCAAAAGAGCTTTGAGGAGCTCAAACACAGATTGACAAGTGCTCCGGTTCTGATTCTGCCTTCTGGAGATGAGGGCTATACCGTGTATAGTGATGCTTCGAGGAAGGGTCTTGGTTGTGTATTGATGCAGGGAGACATGGTGATAGCTTATGCTTCAAGGCAACTGAAGCCATATGAGTTGAATTATCCGACTCATGATTTGGAATTGGCAGCAGTGATCTTTGCCTTGAAAATTTGGAGGCATTATCTATATGGAGTTCAGACGAGGATCTTTACCGATCATAAGAGTCTTAAGTACTTATTGAGCCAGAAAGAACTGAATTTGAGACAGAGAAGGTGGATTGAGTTGCTTAAGGATTATGACTTGTTGATTGAGTATCATCCAGGCAAGGCAAATATAGTGGCGGATGCTTTGAGTAGGAAGTCTTCAATTGCCCATGTTCGGACATTTTATCTGCCTTTATTGGAAGAGATGGCCAAGCTTAAGATAAGCTTGAAGCAAGAGGAACCAAATTGCCTTCTAGCTAACTTCCGAGTGAGACCGATACTCAGGGAGAAGGTTAGTGAGTTGCAGGCACAAGATGCAGATTTGAACAAGCTCCGAGAGGAAATTCGGAATGGTAAGATTTCTGAAGTAGTAGTGAGGGATGATGGACTTATTACAATGGGGAATAGGCTTTGTATCCTAGATGTCAAGGAGGTAAAGGATGAGATTTTAGATGAGGCACACAATGCGCCTTATGCCATGCATCCAGGTAGCACCATGATGTACAGAGATTTGAGAGAGCATTTTTGGTGGAAGGGCATGAAGAGGGATGTAGCAGAGTATGTAAGTAAGTGTCTAGTATGTCAGCAAGTCAAGGCTGAACACCAGGCACCTTCAGGTAAGTTAAGGCCATTTTCCATTCCCGAATGGAAGTGGCAAAGGGTAACCATGGATTTTCTGATGGGTTTGCCCAAGGCCAGTAGGAAGCATGATGCCATATGGGTTATTGTGGATTGGTTGACGAAGTCAGCTCACTTTCTGGCAATTAAACAGACCGATTCCTTGCATGTGCTGGCAAAGAAGTACATTGACGAGATAGTGAGATTGCATGAGATTCCAAATTCCATAGTTTCTGACAGAGACCTCGGTTTACTTCGAGATTTTGGAGAAGCTTGCAGGAAGCTTTAGGAACTAAGCTGGATTTTAGCACGACTTTTCACCCTCAGAAGGATGGTCAATATGAGAGGACCATTCAGGCATTTGAGGGAATGCTCAGGGCATGTGTGATGGATTTCAAAGGAGTTTGGGATGAGCATTTTCCATTGGTCGAATTTGCCTATAATAATTCGTACCATTCGAGCATTCGGATGGCTCCATATGAGACATTGTATGGAAGGAGATGTAGAACTTCGATTTGTTGGGATGAAGAAGGAGAGAGGAAACTGGTGGGACCAGAATTGATTCAGACGACAGTTGATAAAGTAAATTTGGTTAAGCAGCGGCTTAAGGCAGCACAGGATAGGATGAAGAGCTATACTGATGCACACCGAAAGGAGTTGGAGTATGAAGTCGGTGAGAAAGTGTTTCTTAAGACGTCTCCTTGAAAAGGAGTAATGAGGTTTGGCAAGAAGGGCAAGTTGAGTCCGAGATATGTGGGTTCCTATGAAATTCTTGAGAGGATTGAACCACTAGCCTACAGGTTGGCATTACCCCCGGAATTGTCTCAAATCCATAATGTCTTTCATGTTTCCATGCTGAGGAGGTATAGATCGGATCCTTCTCATATCATTGACTACTGAGGTTCAGTTGAGAGATGATCTAAGTTATGAGGAGATTCCAGTGGAGATTTTGGACACCAAGGAAAAGGTCCTCAAGAACAAGACGGTTCAGCTGGTCAAAGTCCTGTGGAGCAATCATTCAGTGGAAGAGGCCACGTGGGAGCCATTGGAAGCCATGACGGAGAGGTATCCGCATCTTTTCGATGACACAGGTAATAACTTCGAGGACGAAATTTCTTTTAAGAGTGGGAGAAATGTTGGGCCCCAAATTTTTTCTAATTGATGTATTAAGTATGAATTGTCTTATTTGTGTGACTTATTGCTTAGTTTGATTAAATTGGAAGTATTAAGGGAAAATTTAGATTGAGTATGTTTGAGGGAAAAATGGGAAGATCACTTAAGTTGGAGAGGTTAAGGCATTGCATGGAGGGGCAAATTGGTCTTTGCTCTTTCCATTTAGGCTTAAGGAAAAAAATTAGAAGAGAAAGAGTGAGAAGAGAAGAAGGAGAGTGTTGTTGGAGCTAAGGGAGAAGAAGAGAAAGTAGGGTATTGAGATCCTTGAAGAATTGAAGGGATTAAAGCATCTTCTGGTAAGTATAAGCTTCTTTTCTTCTTGTCTAGGTTGGATGGAACCCTAGAATAGCTTAGAATGTGTAGGTTTCAGTTGATAAGAAGGTTATGGAAAAATGGTTAAATTTCTTTGGGTTGATGATCTTATTGTATTTGTGACTGATTTTAAGGTTGTAATGAGTTTAGAACTGAAGTATAAGACACGAATTAAGGTTTAGATGTGTTTCATTTGCAAAATGGGAGGATTGTGGATGATGAATGTGGGAAAAATCAAGTTTGGGAGAGTTTTTGCAGCGCACACAGGCCATTCGCCGCGACAAGCGCAGCCTTCGCCGCGACGAGCTCTAGCTTTCTGCACAGATGTATTTTGGTATTTTCGGCATAACTTTTGCTGTAGATGTCTAAATGAGGTGATTTTTGATTCGTTGTGAACTAGAGCCTTAGGGCTACAAATTTTATGAAGAAAGGAAGCTAGAAATTGAAGTAAATCACACGTTAGACAATGCTTGTAAAATGATAATGAATATACGAGAAGGGGGGGGTTGAATTGTGTATTCCCCTTTTTGATGAACTCTTTCAAAACTGATTTGTTAAAAACAAGTTCTTTTACAGAAACTTCGGTAAGTTCGAATTAATCAAAACTTTGAAAAACTTGTTTTGAAATCTAAGTAATAACAAAACTTTGAACTTAAAGAGAGATAGAGTAGAGTAGAAGTTGACACAACGATTTTATATTGGTTCACCCCAAATCGTGGGCTACGTCCAGTCCTCAAAAGACTTACTGAGCTTTCACTATCTCTTCAACGTTTACAAGTATTATTTCCGAGCCTCTTCAGGTCTCTATGTTGGACCCCGATTTTGAAGTAAAAATAAGAAATATTCAAAAGTGGATGAGTTAATTGAAATTAAGTTGAAAATCAAGAAATAAAGAGAAAAAGTGTGAAAATATGAAAATTGTAAAAAGTTTGACTTTTTGGCCTTTGAGGGTTGACTTTTGATCTAGGCAAAATTTGATAAAATGGTCTGCTGGAAACTTGTAGTTTATATTAATAGCTTTCTGTAGCCATAAAGTTTTCAATTTTTCGATATCGGGAGTGGAAGTTATGATCAGTCAAAGTTTATGTGTGATAGGGTTGACTTTTGACTTTAATTATGACTGAATCTTTAACTGAGAAATTAACCTAGTTAGAGGTTAATTGAGCTTTGATATTCTTCATGAAAATTGAAGGATTTGCTTTGATCTTTATTTCGATATAAAGTATGCAATTTTTCGATCTCGGAATAATAAGTTATGATTTTTACAAGTTTATGTTATGGTTTTAGCATGAATATTAGAGGACAGAACCTTTGACCGGAAAATGGACTCCCTTAGGAGTCGAATTGAGTTTTATGTCTTTTGTGGAAGATGTAGAGCTTCCGTCAAGCTTTCTATAGAGACTAAGTTTGTCAAAATTGGAGTTCAGGATTAAGAGTTATGAATTTTGGAAGTTTTGGATTTTTCATGTGAAAAAAAGGAAAATGAAGTATCCCCGTCGCTAGGGCGACGCATCGCCTTAGCGAGGGCGAGCGTCCAGCTCGCCGTCGCGAGGACGACGCGTCGCCAGGACGAGCTCACCCTCGCTTCTCCCAAACGCGGGCATTTCCGTTGATGCGACGCCGTTTCCTTCCCTTGCCATACGGCGCCGTTTTGATTTCCTTGTTAGTTTCCTCATCCAATCCGACCTTTGTTCACTATTTTGCTCATATCTTTTCCGTCCGACATCCGATTGAATTGATTCTTGCGGAGTTGGATTCCTAAGACAATTCCCTACATCCTCATGAGAAATTTGTAATTTTATGAGATTAAATTAATGGTGATTAATTTAATCAAAGTGAGTCGGAAAATGTTTCCGAACATAGTTCAGTATTTTGAGAAATTCGGGATCTACATAGATCCAATTGAAGTGATTCTTGAGAAGAAATAAAGTTAAGACAAGGGGTTACAAATCATATGAAGAAATGAAATGTCAATTTTGCCCCTAAGATTTTCCATTTCCGAATTTAAGTTCGGATTTGTGTGTAGTTTTTGGATTGGGAACATCTGAGAGTATTTTGAGCATAACTTTTGATCTGGGAATCGAAATGAGGCGATTCTTGTTTTGAATTAAACTAGAAACATAAGGATACAATTGTTGTGAAAACATCAAGTTTCAATTCTGGGATTAAGAATGTAAATTTCTGGAATTAAATTAGAGTAATGTTCAGTCTCGGATTTTTTCGCAGGTCCGATAGTATTTCGGCTATAACTTCTTCGTTTCTGATCCGAATTGAGCGCGGTCGGTGGCGTTGGATTCGTATGATTGAGAGGAACATTTCTATAGAAGGAAGTTTTAACAAATTCCTTCAACTTGATAGTGAGAATCAGACCCGCAAGTGAGAATTACTTAAAAGCAAGTATTAGGGGCATTTTGGTCTTTTAATCATCTTTTAATGACTTGGCTAATGGATTGTCGTTTTTATCTAAGGGAAGCACAAAAATTTAACAAAGAAAAGAAGAAGAAGAAGAAAGAAGAGTGGAGAAACTTTCGACTATGGAGAAAGAAGGGAGAAAAGTGAGAGAAAGCTTAGTTTCGATTTTTTCTACTTGTTTCTTAGGGATTTTTTAGATGGTTCAAGAGAGAAAAAGGTGAAAGAGCACAAGAGCTTCCTTCCAAGCCAAGAAAAGTCAGATTTCAGTGAAAAATGAGGTAAGGTCGAAAATTTAATGTGTGATTTTTGATGAGTTCTTGGTTTAGAAATATGGAAAATGATATGGGTATGTGATATATGAAGTCAATTTTGATGTATATGCCTTAGGCTGTGTTTAATTTTGGATGGAAATTTGTTTAAGGTTTAGGCTTAATTTTGTGAAATTTTGGTGTAGAATTATAGATGAGAATATGGGTTTGTGAAATATGAAATCAATTTTAAAAATTAAGTTATTTATGAGATTAAATTTGAGTGAATTGGTTTAGGTCAATTTTGAGATTTAGGAATTTTTGAAATTGGTGGTTCAGATATCTTGAAAGTAGTATGAATTGATAAATTATGACATCAATTTTGAAAATTAAGTTATGTATGAGATTAAATTTGAGTGAATTGGTTTAGGTCAAATTTGGAATTTGGGGATTTTAGAAATTCTGGTTTTAGAAAGCTTGGAAATATGATGATTATGAAATTCCTATAGTTAATTTTGAAGATTATGATTTTTATGATGTTGAATTTGGATATGTATGGCTTAGGTTATTTTAAATTGGAAGGAAGAAAGAAGAAGCAGTCAAATTGGAGCTAGGAACGAGTTTCTGGCATCGATTTGAGGTGGGTATTATATTTATTTATTGAATTTTAAACTAAGCATGTGAATTTGAAAATTTAAGAAGAGAATTTTTGATAAATTAATGCTTATTTAAATGTTTGAAAACGATGATTTCAAAGGGTTAAATTCCTTATTTTGGAAATGAGTTTTAGAAAATATGAGATTGAAGAAATTCATGGTTTTGAATTATTTGACAAATTTGAAAAATGTGCATTATGGATATGTATATGTTGGATTTACGTTTTAAAGAAATAAATCACATTCATATTTATGATTTTGATTGATATGTGATCAAATTGATGAATTTAGATGCAATGTGAATGGCTATATGATTTCATGTTTGGATATGTGTTTATGATTTGAAAAAATGAAAATCAAGGTTTCGAAAAGTGCCTTCGGGCATTTCAAATGTTCGTTTTCGATTATGTGTTATGTGGGTTTGGTCAGGTCCTATATGTGGGACGAGTGCGCACTTGTCCATTTTATAGCCTTCTCCGGTGCCGCTTAGTGGCATGGAGCTCCGATTTGGACTCCTTCACGGCTATCTTGGACCGCTATGCGGAAAAGTTTAATGCGATTACATTCACGCAGTACCTGCAGACCGCTTTGAGAATGTGCGATCGTTCCGTTTTAACCTGAACCAAGCCGTTTGATATGTTTTATGTGTTTGAATTGAAATTTTATGTGGTTTGTGATTTGCTATGATTGCATTCATGTTTATGAAAAATGTGAGAATTTTGAAAAATGAGAAAATGAGTTATGAAAGGTTTGAGGAAACTGTTTAAAAAGTAGAATTTTTTGAAAAATTGCAAAGTTTGAAAAATAAGCCCTTTTGGCAAAACGCTTATGAAAAAATGATTTATGCTTACTGTTCAATTTATAAATATATTATCCACGAGCTTCCGAGCTCACCCCTCCCTTTCATCCCCATCTCCAGGTTTTCGAGCAGGAGATCGGATGGAAAAATGTCAAGACTTATATTCGATTTTGTATAATTTACGTTTTAAGTATTTGGAATTATTGGTAAAAGTTATCTGGCTTGAATTGCCATAATGTGGTGTAAGTGTTTCCTTTGATTTATGAGAGGATGAAATTGTGTATATTGTGTTGATGTATAAGAATTTGGAAATTATGTACGGATTTGAGATCGACAATTGTAAATGATTGTGAAATTTGTATATGAAATTATGGATAATTTTGGAATATGTATGTATGATTGATTTAGGAATTCGATTGAATTATGAGATTGGTATGTTGAATTGAGAATTATAGAAGTGTTAGGTATAGATGTGCGTTTGCTGGTGTTTTGGATTCCGAACGGGAGAGTCCGATGGTTCTGAGTTGTGTTTGGAAATAAAAGAAAAATAAGATTTAGATGCTTAAAAGATGGAATTGGCGATTTATATGATTGTTATAAAGTTCGTTATGATATGAGAGATTGATTGAGGAAAATGTCCAAGAAAAAGGAAATCATATTTGATTAATGAGTAAAGAAAAGAAAAGAAAAAAATTTATACCGGATTTGGATAGTCTAGGTTTTCAACGCTATCGTTGTCGGCATTTCTTTCAGTTCAATTACTTCATTTATTTGGATTGATTCGTTTGTCCGCTTTGCTTCGCTTTACCTTCGATTCGTATTCGTTGTCGCTTCGCTATCTTTGCATGCATCCGTTCTTTCAAATTTTGTTATTTCAATTTGCTTTCGATTCGTTAATTGTGCCTTTGATTTCGATCCGTTATTTCATTTTCCGTATTTTGTTACCCGATTCTCCGTTTCACTTCGTTTTATTTCAGTACTTTTGTTTTCTGTATTCGTTTCGTCTTCGCTTCTGTTTCGATTGGGATCCGGCTCCCAGATTGGGTCCCAACACTCTACACTCAGTATTCTTTCACACTTAGCCTCTGCAGACTATCTGTACTACTTTCTTACAAAAGTATTTGAACTCTGTTACAGTAATACTAGCTCTCAGCTAATTTGCACAATAATCTCACAGACAAGCCTTTTTTTTGTTCGCGTACGTAAGTCAATTAACTCAACTTTTGCTAACTTTGCAATCTTCGACTTCGACTCTTATTTATAGCCTTCGTCTGCAACTACTTCTTGAATCTTGAATCTTGAATCTTGATTCTTGAATCTTGAATCTTGAAAGAAACGGTTAATCAGTTGAGTTATGTAACTAACTCAAATTGACTCTTGTGTCTGCTTTTCTTTCTTCGTCTGCATCTGCTTTTTATTCTGCGTCTGCTTTTCTGCGTTTGCTTTTTAATCTGCGTCTGCGTCTGCTTTTTAATCTGCGTCTGCGTCTGCTTTTTAATATGTGTCTGCGTCTGCGTCTATTTTCTGCGTCTGCTTTTTAACTTCTGCGTCTGCTTTTCATTTTGCGTCTGCTTTTTATTCTTCGTCTGTTTTTCAACTCCATCTGCTTTTCATTCTTCGTCTGTTTTTCAACTCCGTCTGTTTCTTCTTCTTCTTTGTTATTCATCAAAATCATATATATGTAAAGTCATTTTGACTCAACAATCTCCCCCTTTTTGATGATAACAAATCATATATGTAAAAAGATGAAAAACTTATCTTCAAAACATATCTTCATTCGACTTCCTCTTCCTCCCCCTATCTTCGTCATTGACTCCTTCAATCACACCCTTTGAGACTCTTTGATTGCTGCCTTTCATTCTCTTCTCTTCTCCCCCTATTTGTTATAATAAAAAATGATCAATGAAGATGACTCTTCATTAGTACTGTCATCATCTCCTTCATTTCATTCATCACCTCCTTCAGCTCTTTGACTTCTCTGTGTAAGTGCCTGATTTCAGCTTGCGAGTCAAACGGTGAGGAGAGTTGATCATCAACCGCTGAGGGATCTATGAACACAATTGTTGTAGCATATGCGTCCGAGGATGTAATGTAATCTTCAACAATCTCAATAGTTGGTGGATGAACGGATAGATTAGGCTCCGGAAGATCTAAATCATAAGGAGCAGGTAGCATCGGCACTTGTCTTCCTTGCAGGGGTATGGCTTCAGCTTGAATCGACAGTATATTAGATAAAGGCCTAATACGCATTACTGTCTGCACCAGGGATTCAATGTACGTCCCTGTAATCAGTCTTCCCCCTATTGGACAATATTCAGTCTTATCCGTTAAGCTACAACCAACTCCGTCAGAATTCTCCGTTGAAGTGTATGTTTCATCAATTCGACGCGCTTCATCTGCAATCTGATATGCGGACAGATCATCACTGATTCCTTCAGGATATAGCTTCATCTTCCCCTTATTCATATCTAAAGGATATCTAGGCTGAATATCCGGTACAACCTTTATCACCGTGTTCTCTGTAATTGGATAAATAGTACATGGTTGACTGGTCATCTTTGAAGGGTATGGCTTTGTTGCAGCATCCTTCAAAACATCATAAAAAATCTTTTCGTCTTCACTCAGTAGATGAGATGTCTCACTATTTATCAAAATAGGTTGTAGGACAGCCTTCACCTTCCTCGTTAGTTGATCACAAATTGCAATAGCAGTACTCCTCTTGGTCACAATTTCAACCAGTCTGATCTCCAACTTGTCTTTTCTCAAAAATTCAGAGTAGTTGTATATGACCAGACTCGGTTCATCAGATTCTTCCTGTGGTACCTGTACCAAGCTTAAATCTGTTGTTGCAGATTGAACCAGGTTAAGCTCTATTGGTTCCTCCTGTTGAACAACAATGGGAATAAACTCAACTATGCTAGACTCAATTTCCTTTTCCTTTTGAGCAACATCGATAGTATCCTTCTTTTGACTAACTTCCCTAGCAGTCGTCACACTCTTCTTTCGACTAATTGCTTTAGTCTTCACCACTGCCTCAGTCAGTCTCGGAGTTTTCTCAACTTGAGATTTCCGCTTCTTAGACTCTGACTTCCTCTTCTTATCAGTCTCCTCCTTCCTCTTCTTCTCAGTCTCCTTAGCCTGTTTGGCTGAGTCTTCTTGTAGGATTGAGACTAGGGATCTTGTTGCCTTTGGTGCGCGAGATTCAAAAACATCTACCTGAATATGTTCTCTAGCTCTCTTCTCTTCCTGTTGTCTCAGAGTGTGAATCCTAGGTGATCTCTTCGCCTTCTTAGAAATTTCACCCAAAAGATTCTCCCCTTTTCTTTTCAACGCACCTTCGTCTGTCCTCCGAACTAGGCTAACTTCTCTTTGAGGAATCACCTGTTTTATCAAAGGTCTTCCAGATAATTTTCTCCTTTCTTCTATAGACATTCTCAAACTTTCTTGAGATTTAGAACTCTAGCAGGAGACTTCTTCAATAACCGCTCCCCCTCAGTTCTAGCTTTCTTCGTAGAATCTGCTTCTTCTTTTACCACTATCTTCAAGCCCATTCTTATTATCGTATCTGAGTTAATAGAACTCTTGATAGATATCGTCCTTCTGTTTCCTCTATGAAGAAGGACTCCAAATTCCCTAAAGATCCTCGTGAGTAGCATGCCGTAAGGATAACTGTTTGTATCCTTCATCCCCTTAACCATATAATGAAAAATTAGATATGGTAGATCTATGGGACGACGATTTAGCAAATAGAACAGGCACTGCTCATTCAAGGTAGTCACTAAATGCCTTGACCCTGTTCTAGGTAAGATGCAGTTGAACAGAATCGTATGAAGAACCCTGGCCTTCGGGACCAAACTCGAGGTCTTCCTCTCCGATGGGTCATTCACTCCATATAACTGTTTACTGACATCTTCTTCTTTCATACTAACCTTTGTCATCCATTTGGCTTTGCTTGACAAGGTTTCTCCAACCGATGAGCATTCAGTCGCCTTCTCTATTATCTCCTTTGTCACAACAATAGACATCCTATCTACTGTGGAGACAATAGTGTTGTCTACCAGTTGTGCATTCTTTAAAAAATCATATACTTCATCAGTATAGACTGGTTCCTGTACCTGGAAAAACTTTCTCCATCCAGCCTCTACAATCTTCGGTTCAACATCCATATCGTCTTTCCTCAGAGATTTGAAGTCCACATGTCTTCCATAAATCATAGCTGGCTCTATTGATTCTGATTAGAAACTACTTCTGGTAAGGTGTTCTTCAAAGGTAAAGTTGATTGCAAGAGTTTTAGTGAGAGAGAGAGATGAACCGTCTGTGTTTGAGAGTAATCGAAATGATTATAATTTCAGACTACTCAAAGGGTCTTATCAGGTGTGTTCTAGAATCGTTGGGATCCTTAAGGCTATGAAATTTTCCCTCCACAACTTCCTTGTGAGAGAAGTTCCCAGTTGTAAACCACTGTTTCTGACGCCGTTAACTTTGATGATCTCTTAGCTTGACTGGTCATTTAACATAACCATGTTAAGGTTCCGTCTGATTTCTTTGAACTGTTCTTGACTTAATGGTTTAGTGAAGATATTTACCCATTGATACTTTGTTTCAATGAACTGTAGTCGCACCACCTTCCTCTGAACGTAGTCTCTCAAGAAATGATGTCTGACTTCGATATGCTTTACTCTCGAATGTTGTATTAGGTTCTTTGACAGATTGATGGCACTGGTGTTGTCATAATAGATTGGGATCTCCTCTTCTTGAACTGAATAATCTTCCAGTTGATATTTAATCCACAGTGTTTGTGAACAACAGCTTGCGGCAGACATGTACTCGGCTTCAGCAGTTGATAGAGCGATTGAGCTTTGTCTCTTACTTGACCAGGAAACTAGGTTTGAGCCAAAAAAGTGACATCCTCCACTAGTGCTTTTCCTTTCAATCCTATCTCCGGCATAGTCCACATCGCAATATCCGATTAACCTAAAATCTTTACCTTTCTTAAACATTAAGCAAAGATCAGTTGTACCTGTGAGATATCTCATAATCCTTTTAACAACAATAAAATGAGACTCTCTAGGATCAGCCTGAAACCTTGCACACAAGCATACACTGAACAAAATATCAGGTCTGCTTGCTGTAAGATACAGTAAAGAGCCGATCATCCCTCTATACAGGGTTTGATCCACCTTCTTACCAAGTTCATCTTTCGACAAAAGGTTTGAAGGATGCATCGGAGTCGCCATAGGCTTTACCTTATTCATATCAAATTTACACATCAATTCTTTCACATACTTTTGTTGATGGATAAGGATTTTCTGTTCGGTTTGCTTAACTTGCAACCCAAGAAAGAACTTTAACTCACCCATCATACTCATCTCAAACTCATTTTTCATCAGACTCTCAAAACTCATACACAACTTCTTTGAAGTAGCACCAAATATGATATCATCAACATAGATTTGTACTAAGATAAACTCATTCTCATAATCCTTTCTGAAAAGCATCTTATCAACTTGACCTCTAGTAAACCCACTCTCCAAGAGAAAAATACTTAGACTATCATACCAAGCTCTAGGAGCTTGCTTCAGGCCGTATAGAGCTTTATGAAGTTTATAGACATGATCTGGATTTTTAACATCCTCAAAACCAGGAGGTTGCTTCACATACACCTCTTCGTCTATAAAACCATTCAGAAAAGTGCTCTTCACATCCATCTGAAAAAGTTTTATATCATGACAAACGACATATGCCAGCAATATCCTTATAGCTTCAAGTCTTGCTACTGGAGCATATGTCTCATTGTAGTCTATTCCTTCTTGCTGATTATAACCTTGCGCTACTAATCTAGCTTTATTTAGACTCACTCTGGCTGATTTGTCTAACTTATTCTTGAAAACCCATCTGGTTCCTATAATGGATTTCTTCGAGGGTTTTGGAACTAAGGACCAAACATTATTCCTAGTAAACTGATTCAGCTCCTCTTGCATGGCTAACACCCAAGCTTTGTCATGAAGATCTTCCTCAATCTTCTTAGGCTCTATTTCAGAGATGAAAGCCACATTAGCTTCTCTTCTGAATTTGGACCTTGTTCTAACTCCTTCTGAGGTCTCCTCGATAATTAGCTCTTCTGGATGAGAACTCCTATATTTCCAATCTCTTTTTAATCCAATAGTTTCTGGAATATCCTCAACCTTGTCTACTTGAGTTCCTGATGATGGTGTTTTTGTTGTATCATCTAAGTTCTTTGAAGGACCTTCACTCTCCATGTCATCTTCCTTATGGGGTTGGAAACGATCATCAAACTTGACATGGATGGTTTCCTCAACTGTCTTTGAGATAAGGTTATATACCCGAAACGCCTTAGATGATGATGAGTAGCCTAGAAAAATTTCTAAATAGGTCTTTGAATCGAACTTATCCAACAACTCCTTTGTATTCAGAATAGAGCAATTGCACCCGAATGGATGAAAGTAAGATATGTTCAGTCTCCTTCCATTCCATAACTCATAAGGAGTCTTCTTCAACAAGGGTCGCAACAGTATTCTATTCTGAATATAGCATACTGTATTCACAACTTCGGCCCAGAAGTACTTAGGAAGATTCATCTCACACAGCATAGTCCTTTCCATCTCTTGAATCGTCTTGTTCTTCCTTTCAACAACTCCATTCTGTTGTGGGGTCCTAGGAGCAGAGAAATTATGGGAGATTCGATTCTCCTCACAAAATAATCTAAACTTCTCATTCTCAAACTCTCCACCATGATCACTTCTGATACTGGCTATAGATACTCCTTTTTCAATCTATAACTTTCTGGAAAGGGTCCTAAAACACTTAAAAGATTCATCTTTGTGTGACAAAAACAATATCCAACAAAACCTAGTAAAGTCATCAACAATAACAAGTCCATATTTCTTTCCGCCAAGACTTATTGTCCTAGTTGGACGAAATAAATCCATATGTAACAACTCTAAAGGTCTAGAAGATGTTACAACATTTTTAGAAGAAAATGATGTTTTAACTTGTTTCCCTTTCAAACAACTTTCACAGAAAAAATCTTTGTCAAAACTCATTTTTGGTAAACCTCTTACCAAATCATATTTTGCCAACTTTGAAATGTGTTTAAAAGAGATATGACCTAGCTTTTTATGCCAGATTAGTCTTTCTTCTTCAGAAGATAAGAAACATAAAACATTTTAATTTTGAAACTCTTCTAAATCAATTTTATAAAGATTATTTCTTCTCTTGGCAGAAAAGAATATAGACACATCTTTGTTTCTGACTTCACAAAGATTTTGATTGAACGTGACTAAGAAACCAGAATCACACAATTGACTGAAACTAATCAAATTGTGTTTCAGACCGTCAACAAGCAGTACATTATCTATGCATGCAAATAAATCTTTACCTATCTTACCGATTCTAATTATCTTGCCCTGCTAGTTGTCTCCGAAAGTCACCGATCCTCCCTTCTTATATTGAAGATCTAGGAACATAGACCTTCTTCCCGTCATATGTCGCGAGCAACCACTGTCTAAATACCAACGGTGCTTGTCGCATCTTCCAAGGAAGGATATCTGCAGGAGAAACTATTTTACTCTTTGGTACCCAAATTTTTTTGGGTCCTGTCTGGTTAGTAATATGCACATAATGAGTCTTTTGATGCCTTTTACTAGATTGTTGATGAAAACGTGTTTGGTAATACCTTTTATTTTGAGAAAAAGGCTTTCTATCATTATGAGACTTATTACCAATAAACCCTAATCCAGTTTTATCACTCGGATGTCTACATTTTCCTAGCATCTCATTCATTCTCTTTGTACGCTCAGTGAAAGTAGCTAAATTAGATGAAAGACTCTTAATTCTGAGCTTTAACTAATTTATCTCATCATATTTATCTACGACTTTCTTTTTTTCTTCTAGTTGTTTCTTTAAGCAGATATTTTCTCTCTATTTCTTCTGTATGTTTAAGATTTTCTACATACTTCTTCTTCAACAGTTTATACTATTTTAGAATAGCATGAGAATCCTCTAATAGTTCTGAATAAGCATCATGCAAGTTATCGTATTTAGAAGTTACCTCCTCATCACTTTCTTCCTCGGCTACTAGGCAGATATTCGCATGTTCAAATGTCTCGAAATTTGTATCTGACTCTGATGAATCTAGATCTTCCCAAGTTTCCATCATGCTTTTCTTGCCTTCTCTACTCTTCTTTGGTTTCTTCTTTAGAGTAGGACATTCGGACTTGTAATGTCCAAGTTGATTACACTCGTAGTAGATGATAGATGTCTTTTCGACTTTTCCATCATCTTTGCTATTCTTTTTGAAGAGCTGACTTCCTTTGGAATTCTTCTTCCACATTCATCTTATCTTCCGGGAAATGAAAGATAATTCGTCATCTTCATTACTTGACTCTTGTTCTGATTCACTTGAGTCATCATTCTTTGATTCTTCTATCTTTAATGCTTTCGATGACTTTCTCCTTCTTTAAGTCTTGTGATTCTTCTGTCCGGCCTTCAGTGCTATTGACTTGTCCCATTTGGGCTTGTCTCTAGCATCGAGCTCTACTTCATAAATCTTCAGTGATCCAAGCAACTCGTCAAGCTTTAGCACGCTCAAATCCTTAGCTTCCTACACCGCCGTAACTTTTGGTCTCCACCTCTTAGGAAGACTTCTTAAAATCTTTCATACGTGATCTTGATTATTGTACATTCTTCCAAGAGTTTTCAATCCATTGACGATTGTTTGAAATCTTCCAAACATTTGATCAATAGATTCTTCTTCTTTCATCTTGAAAAGCTCGTATTGGTGCACAAGAATGCTTATCTTGGATTCTTTGACTTGATTTGTGCCTTCATGAGCAATGAACAATGTGTCCCAAATTTCCTTTGCAGTGTCGCATCCGTGGACTTTATCATATTCACTCCTGCTTAAGGCACACATCAAGAAAAATTTCGCCTTACAGTTCAACTGAATTCTCGCCTTTTGGTCAGCCGTCCATCTGGTCCATGGAATAAGATTTCCATCTTCATCTACTGGTGTATATGGTCCATTCTCTATCACATCTCAAAGATTGACATGAGTAGATTCTATGAACAGTCGCATTCTATCTTTCCAGTAATGATAGTCTTCTCCGTTGAATGCTGGAGGTCTAGTGACTGAGGCACCTTCTGCAATGTAAATATGTGATTATGCCATTATCTTTGATCCACACTTTGCTACAGTGATCCTTGGATACTAGGCTCTGATACCAATTGAAGTAAATCACACGTTAGACAATGCTTATAAAACGATAATGAATACACGAGAAGGGGGGTTAAATTGTGTATTCCCTTTTTTGATGAACTCTTTCAAAACTGATTTGTTAAAAACAAGTTCTCTTACAGAAACTTCGGCAAGTTCGAATTAATCAAAAATTTGAAAAACTTGTTTTGAAATCTAATAAAAAACTTTTAACTTAAAGAGAGATAGAGTAGAGTAGAAGTTGACACAACGATTTTATACTGGTTCACCCCAAACCGTAGGCTACGTCCAGTCCTCAGAAGACTTTATGAGATTTCACTATCTTTTCAATGTTTACAAGTATTATTTCTGAGCCTCTTCAGGTCTCTACACTCAGTATTCTTTCACACTTACCATTTGTAAGCTATCTGTACTACTTTCTTACAAAAGTATTTGAACTCTGTTACAGTAATACTAGCTCTCAGCTAATTTGCACAATAATCTCACAGACAAGCCTTTTTTTTTGTTCGGGTACGTGCCAATTAACTCAACTTTTGCTAACTTTGTAATCTTCGACTTCGACTCTTATTTATAGCCTTCGTCTGCAACTGCTTCTTGATTCTTGAATCTTGAATCTTGAAAGAAAAGATTAATCAGTTGAGTTTTGTAACTAACTCGAACTGACTCTTGCGTCTGCTTTTCTTTCTTCATCTGTGTCTGCTTTTTATTCTGCGTCTGCGTCTGCTTTTTATTCTGCGTCTGTGTCTGCTTTTTAATCTACGTCTGAGTACATTTTTCTGCGTCTGCTTTTTAATCTGGGTCTGCGTCTGTTTTTCTGCGTCTGCTTTTCATTCTGCGTCTGCTTTTTATTCTTCGTCTGCTTTTCATTCTTTGTCTGTTTTCAACTCCGTCTATTTTTTCTTCTTCTTTGTTATTCATCAAAATCATATATATGTAAAGTCATTTTGACTCAATAGGAATCAATCTCTAAAGATCTGAAAACTTGGATGGAAGTCGAGTTTAGATTTTAGTGTTAGCACTTTTGATTTTCAAAGCTTTATGAATTTCCTTTGAATGTTGTTTGAATGAGAACTTGGTTTGTTATAGGAAACCAAGCCAACCTGATCCAATTGTAAGAGGAATGACAACATTAAGCTTGGATTATCAAGCGATATTAGGTGGGTAATATATTTATAGTTGTTGTGTGTATGGGCAAATTATCTTGCTTGCTTGCATGTGAGTGTGGCATTGAAATTATTGACAATGTATTGTGATTTTGATTATGTATTGCCTTGAAAAACATTATGGCATTTGTATGAATGGAAAGATGAAGAAGCATGATGATCATGAAAAGTATGAAAGCTTTTGATAAAATGATATGAGCATGAAATGAATGAATATGTGCTATGTTTGGGCGAGAGAGGAACGTTTCGTTAGTCACGTGCACGTCGACGTATAGCCTTCTCCCTACTGCCGCTTGAGGCCACGAGATCCTGAGAAATCGGACTCGTTTTGTTCACGGTATAAACTCCTGTTTATCCGTTTTGTTCCACGGAACTCTCGAGCCATTTGTTGTGCATTTCATTATTGGTTTGCTAGGTATGATGCATAATAAATTGTTATGTTGGGAAACAGAAATTACTTAACATATTCTGGTGATGGCTATAAGATTGTGAATAAATTGTTAAGTGTTGACTTGCTATATACTTGTGTATATATATGCTTGAATGTGTGGCTCATCGCCAATGGCTATAAATGTATAAGCCACTGAGCTTCGCAGCTCACCCTATTACCTACCACTCCTCAGGTGTAGAACGAGAAGATCGTTGATCCTTGCAAGGCATCGGAAACTCCAAGATAGTTAGAAGCTTTTGCACTAAGTTAGTGCTTTTGGGTTAGTTTTCCAAGCATATCAACATTGAGCATCCTTATGTATTTGGATTTAAGCATTGTTATGTATTGTTCTATGTTATGAATGCTTGTTCAATTCCTTCGAATTGTAATGACATGAAGTTCCCTTGTTTTTATGTGTGTTAAAATTTTAGTTAGATTGAATGGGTATGTGTTTGTATGAAATTACAAAGATGTTGGGAACGGGTTCAGTTTTTGGGGAGTTCGCTGCGGCGCATTCCTTGGGTGTTTGCCGCGGCGTGATACTAGCCGTTTGCCACAGCGTGTACCCACGAGTTCGTCACGGCGAAGCCAAGTTTTGGCCGCGGCGAATCATTTCTGTGAGGTGCTCGCTGCGACAAGTCCTCCTCTTCCCGCTGCTGTTCCTTTATATGTTGGATGTTTTCGATTCTTCGTTTGTGTGTCCCTTACTCGTCGATTTCGAGCGGTCACCTCGGGATAGGAAATGGGACCCGGGCCCAACACTGCAACACTAAATCCTTCAGGCTGCTCTACATATATTTCCTCTTCAAGCACCTTATTAAAGAATGCAAATTTCACGTCTAATTGAAAAACAATCCAGCCTTGCTCAGCTATGATTGCAAGCAGTAATTGAATGGTGTCTAGCCTTGCTACAGGTGCAAAGGTATCAGAATAATCTACTCCCCACACTTGAGCATAACCCTTCACCACCAATCGAGCTTTATACTTGTTGATCGATCCATCAACGTTTAATTTGACTTTGAATATCCACTTCACACCAATAATCTTTCTGTCATCTGGCTTATCAACTAACTCCCAAGTGCCATTTTTCTTGATCATATTCCACTCCTCAATCATATCTTTTTGCCACCTCTCATCGCTTTTTGCTTCTTGATAATTTGTAGGCTCAAACACAGCAACATGACATCTTTGATATATGTCAACAAGTGATCGTGTACCTCTTACTGGGATATCATCAATAATATCAGTAAGTTCTTTTTCCTCCTCCTGTGTTTGAACTGGTACATTCTACACCAGTTCACCTTTATCATCAGATGTCCAAATTCCATGCTTCATCTTCCAAAAATTTCACGTCTCTACTAATTATCACTTTAGTAGAATGTGGTTGACACACCCTGTATCCCTTAGAGTGCAGATTGTAACCAATAAACACACTAGGTTTAGCCTTTTGACCCAACTTATCTCGCTTCACTTGTGGCACATGTGTATAACACACACAACTAAAAACTCTCAAGCCCTGCACTAATGGTTTAAAACCATACCATACTTCATATATAGTTTTCTTATCCACTACTTTGGTAGATAATCTGTTAATAAGAACACTGTTGTATTCACTGTCTTTGCCCAAAATTTTTTAGCATATTTTTTCCTACAACGGACATTTAGCCATCTCCATTACACTTCTGTTCTTCCTTTCACTCACTCCATTCCGTTGAGGAGAATATGGAACAGTGAATCGATGTTGGACACCTGATTCTTCACATATAGATTTAAAACTTCCAGAGGTATACTCTGTTTCATTATCTGATCTTATTGCTCTCAATTTGTTTTCACATTTAGTCTCAACCATCCTTTTAAAATTTGAAAACACTCCTGTAACTTCAGACTTTTCTTTCAAAAAATAAACCCAACACATCCTGTTGTAATCGTTAATAAATAAAATAAAATATCTGCTCCCATTCAATAAATGTTCTAACATGGGACCACAGACATCAGTGTTTATTCAGATGCTCTCTTTGAAGAACATGTAAATGGGAGTCTAGTTTGCTTACCCAAAAAAAAGTTCTGCAATTTGAGTTTTGTTGCTGCATCAATAACAGTCCAGAAACTAACTCAAATTTCTGCATGTATTCAAGCCCTCTACTGTGACAGTGCCCCAACCTCCTATGCCAAACTCCAAATTCATCATACTGCACTTTTAAAGCCCTCTCACTTCCTTCTTTTGGATCAAATGTGAAACACTTGGATTTCATAGCCATGAATGGGTTAGCATAATAGCCTAGTGGATACTCAGAAAGACAGTCGTTTCATGCATTATTACCCTCATTTAAGCAATGCTATTTCAAAGGTTGAGAAGTTTACGGGTCGAGATTGATGAAGTTTTATATCAGAAAATGATTGTTGTTTATGAGAGGGCAGGCTTGGTTGGTTATGTTAAGCGTCTACTTCACGAGCTCAAACTTCCAATCAATATTAATAAGGAGATTGCTATTAGAATTCTCGTCAAAGATGGACAGATAGAGGAGGTCACTTAGAGATACCAAAGCAGAAAAGCCATGAAGTTGGTGTATGGAGAGACTTGTTTCTTCACCCTAGTCCTGCGATTCGTCACATATTGATTTTTGCCCTTGCAATGCACTTTTTCCAACAAGTTTCAGACATAGACATTGTTGTCTTATAAAATCCCAGGATCTTCGAAAAGGTTGGCATCAAACCTATAAGTGACTTGCCGCTAGCAGCTGTAGCTATTGGAATAGTCAAAACATTGTCAATTTTGTTTGCTACGTTCATGTTAGATAAAAAAGAACATAGGACATTGCTTCTAAGCAATGTTGTGGTATGATAATGGCACTTTTACTTCTGGGGTCATGCCTTACTGTGAATCACCACACTGATACTAAGGTCTCATAGGCAGTTGGGATAAGCGTTGCAATGGTATACTTATACATGTTTGCATTCTTTGATGGGATGGGTCCTATAGTTTATGTGTATTGCTAAGAGATTTTTCCATTGAGATTGAGAGCTCAAGGTGTGGCTTTGGGGATAACAGTGAATAGGTTAATGAGTGGGACAATATCCATAACCTTAATGTCACTGTATCATGCAATAACAATTGGTGGGACGTTCTTTTTATTTCTTGGAATTGCTATGTTAGATTTTACATTCTTTTATGTATTCAGGGCTGGACTTGGGTAAGGGTAGCTTGGGTGCCCCCTAAGCCCATCCTCATAAACAGTAAAATAGGACCTATTTTTACTCTCATAAAAATAAAATGAAATAAAATAAGGCCTATTCTTAACCTTATAAAGAACAACAAAAAACCCATATTTTGCTTCTTTTATTTTTTATAATAGCTCAAAAATAGCTAAAATAGGACCTTTTTTTACTTTGCCTAGGGCCTATAAAATGGACCTTGTATGTATTTTGTCCTTAGACCAAAGGGAAGCCTCTCCAAGACATGGAAACACTTTTTGGGAAGTTCTAGGGTTGGAGATCTATTTTGAAAGAAGAGAAGAATAAGGAAATTGAGATTTAAGGAGTTAGCTTAGTTCAGTGAACTAATCATTTTCACTTAGTGTTTCACTTGTAACATATGATATATTTTAAGACATTTGAAAATGAGAAGTTTGTAATTCTCATAAAGGAAAAGTTTTTTCGTATATAGTGAAGTTGATAGGTAGTAGGGTGGAGTGGACTCTTTTTTTAGTACATTTCATTATTTAGGTTATAGTTTAGTTTAGTTATAAACTTATGATTGAAGTGATGGAACTTTAAGGCCTACGTTGATATGTAACGAAGGAATGAGAATAAAAAAATAAGAAGGGCAATAGAAAGTGAAAATTAGAATTAAAATAAAATTATTGATTATGCCAGTTTGGTATAAAATTAATCAAAATTAATAGTCATGTTAATATTTAGTATGAAATATTATGAATGATAATCAGAAAAATTTTACTTATATTTAATTATTTTATGATTTATTTTACAAATAAATAATTAAAATATTTTTATTTTATAAATAATTAATAAAATTTTCAAATGATTTATAAATTTATAAATTTTAAATATTTATAAATAATTTTATGATAAGAATAAAATATCAATGAAACAAAATAAAATAATTATTAAAAATTAAAAGAGATTTTGATGATAAGAGAATATCCTAACAATATCATAACAATATTTGATAATATTCTAATAATAAAATAGATATAGGATGATAACATCAAATATGTTTTTGTTTTTAGTTTTTATTATAAGTCTTAACCAAACAGGTTTTTTTATTTTAGTTTTATATTAAAATTTCAATTAAACAAGTTTTTACTTTTTAAAGAAAAAATGAAATAAAAATAAAAACTAAAACTAAAACCACAATAAAAATACAAAAGTATCGCCAAACAAGCATATGTAGCCGTATGTTAGTTGGTAGTTCATCTTTGTCTAATTACTAAGTACACCTGTTTAGCTTTAAATTATTCACTTATTAAATTATTTATTTAAAATACTTAATAACTTTTTACAAATTTATATGTCTACATAAGAGAGTCAAACTGACAATTGCCTCCTATTAGCAGACGATTGAAGGAAAATGATGGCCGTGGGATAAGATTTGTTCGATGTCTCTTTATCTCTACTTATTTATGAATATATTCGTGAAAAGATTGATTATTTACGTGTTTTTTGTGTTGTTTTGTAGGAAGAACAATAGGATTTCCAAGGGCAAGAAGGGTGGCAAAAAGAAGGCTTGAGTTCTCTCACTGTCGCGAACCCTTTTTCTTTTTTCTGCTAATAGTATCTTGATTTGTCGATTTAGTGACTGTGCATTAAGTTTATGGATGTTTGTGGTTTTTGATGGGTTGGGTTTCGATGATGAACAAATGAGACAAAGCTGACCCTTTTGCTAAGAAGGATTGGTATGACATCAAGGAACCTTTTGTTTTCTCTATTAGAAGCATTGGCAAAACTCTCGTTGGCAGAACCCAGGGAACCAAGGTTCAACTCTCTGTTTATATATTATGTAGCTTTTTTAATTACATTTATAATTGTGATGATTGTCTTGTTGGACAATTTTTTCCTTTCCCATAAAATTGGATAACTATTAATTGCATTTTTCAAATTTTAAATAAATTATCGGTTAAGTTAGGTAATTTGATCTAAATAAAGATAATAAAGTGACTCAATAAATGATCTAGATTAATGGGTCAAAGTTCAGGTAAAAAATGAATCCCAATTAGTTTGAACTGGACCCATATCGACCTTGTGATGGGAAAGCCTGATATGGAAGTTATATAAAGGTTAAGGTCTCCTGTAGTTACTTATATCAATCATAAGCATAAGGAATCTCTAACCCATTAAGAGAGTTTATGTATTGAGAAAACTGTAGAAAGGCTTAGCTTATATCCCGTAGAGCACTTTTCATAAAAGATCCTGGGAGATTCGTGATCGTTTGGAGCTCATAATCGGCATTAGAATCAGAGATAGAACCAAAATTAGATATTCTGCATTACCTATGTTTTAAAATCCTTTTATGTAGAATAAGGTCTATACTACGTATTACATGTGGTATCATAGCGGTTACGCGATCGGATTGTCGGAAGTGAAGATTTTTCAATTTTCATCTCATAAATTTTTTTTCTTCTGATTTTTGATTAGTTTTTTTTTAGTTTTTTTACATATATAATTACGTAAAAGTAGTATACATAACGCTAGCTATGAAAAACAGGTCGAAAACGGCTGAACGGAGTCAAACACGGCATCCCGGGATGCTAGAAATTGCCTCCAATGTCAGAGACACGTGCCCGACGCTACTACAGTACGTGGGGGTAACGGTGTACAGTAGGTGCGTGCGATGCACGTGCCAATCTCGTCGCTCCATAGAGCGATGGACACGTGGTACAACGAGTGCGTGCAGCAGTACGGAGCTACAGTGATTTTCAAAAAGAAAACACAACAATTTAGATTTCCTATAAGGGTGTCTTGAAGTGTTTTGGGTCAGTTTTTGAGTCCAGAAAATTTATAAAGTAAGTTTTTCCATTTTTCTAGATTTATTACATTAGTAATAAATTAAAGTTTAACTCCAAAAAAGAAGAAGAATTAAGGTATTTTAAATCCGATTTTGAGTGAATTTTTATACTTCGGACATCACAGGAGGGAGATACTTCAAGTTTTTGTATCTCAGGTCTTATGTTCAGTGTTTGGGATTGCATGATAGTCGATCGAAAAAGGAATTGAGACATTATGAAGCTATTTTTAAGTAAATTTTCGTGCAATGAACTTGCCATAAGGGAGATAATGAGGTTTTTGTGTCTCGGGAGATTGTTTCAGTATCTAGTGACGCACAATAGTCACTCTATTGAGATATTTCTTTTACAAAAGTCTCAAATGAGGTTTTCAGAGAATGTCTTCAGCACGAGTGTGTGACAATGAGACAATGCATTCGATTTTTTTGCATTTTTTGATATTACATTATCACATATCATATGCCCATAAAAAATGTGAGGATAACATAAAGATGTATCTCTTGTGTTTGTGGACTTTTTGAGTGTTGATGAGGATGTAGTCATCATAGTGGCCTTTCGAGTTAGTATTGTAAATTGTTCTGCTTACACGTTAGGAGATGTCTCTGGTCTCATGTTTGGTTATTTTGGCCATAGGTGTTGGCCTTACATAAGATTTTGAGATGTGCATAAAGGCATTGGATAGAGGAAAGTCGACGCTGGAATAATCTGTTAGCCCATAGCTGGTAGTGTTATAAGAGTTGATGATTTGTACTCTGATCACTTTTATGTGTGGAGGTTTAGTTGCATATATTATGTATTCAGCCCACAGGTGTTTCATAATATGTGTAACCAGATTTTAAGTAAAGATACTTTTCAATGGCTTTGATTATTGTTGCTATCCTACATTTGTGCTGACTAAAAAATTATCATCCTGAAGTCACCTTTTCAGTCAACAAAATCAGTGTCACCATTGAAACCCTGATCGGTTTCAAGTCAAAGAAGTGGACGAAGGATGTATTGAATGCTATGGAGATAGCTATGGTTGATATGACCATACAGACGGATAGGCCATCTCCAACGACATCCATGATCGTGAGAACTCATAAAACAACCTCTGAAACTTGGGATCAGGCTAACAGATTAAGAGATCCATTCCTAACCATCTGCTAAGTGGACTTTTGAACATAGACATAATGAAGGAGTCTCTTGCTAATGTCTCCCAGAGGTACATAGTCTCATCTAGTATTGAGACAAGTTCCTTAATGAAAGAATTATTCTCAATGAGGTAAATATGAGAAAATGGGAGCAATGAAGTACATATCGATAATAATTCAAATTTACAATAGATTAAAGATGTTAGGACTTCAATGCTTTGATAGCCCATTGAGTTGTTGAGGAGGAGAAACTTAAGTTTGCTACTCCTATAGCCCTCGAAGCAACTAAAGGGAAGATAAAGATGAAGCCCACTAAGTTCAAAAGTAGAAAGTTCAGATCTTCTCTACAAGCTAATGTTGGTCAAACCAGTGCTAATAAAGGTCCTAGGGAAGTAAAGAAACCAGTAGTATGAGGTTTAAAAGGAGAGACTGAGACCATCATGTTATTCTTTGGCTTGTCAATTATAAATCTAATTTGCGATAATCGTATTAAGTACATGGTGGCTATTTAGTGGAGCATCTGATAAAGGTGTTTCCACAATGTAAAGGTTCATATCCAGGATAAAGTCATATAAAGGGAAGGAGAAACTAATGGTTCACAGTAATAAAGAAGTGGAAGTAATATCTATAAGGGATGTATGTATTAAACTTTATTGTAAGGTTCATTTGAGTTTTGCACGACACATTTTATATGTGATCTTTTGATCAATTTTGGACAAAGAGGGTTAATGTTTTGTATTGAATGCTTCCGTTATACAGTTGTTGTTTAATGCAAAACATAATGATATAACTTTCTTGTCATATGATTTTTATAGAATGTGTTTTGACCTGAATTAGATAAATGCTTCTTCGTATCTTGCTAAACAAGTTATGAAATAAAGCTGATAAATGAGAAGTCATATATGATGTGGCATAAAAGTTTAAGCCATATTTCCAGAGCTAGGGTTGAGAGATTGATCAAGGAAAGCATTTCTCAATTCTAGATTATGATGATTTAGGAATATATGCCGACTGTTGTAGGGGTAAGTTGACTAATAAGAATATTTAGATCAACTAATGCTTCTGACTTGTTGAGTCTGATACATAAAGATACCTTATACTGTTGCATTTTGCAATTCTAAATGTATTATGACATTTGTTGATGATTATTTGTTCTTATTTAAAGACCAAAAGGCCAAGAACCAATTGGGAAAATTCATTAAGATAGTTAGATTTGACCATAGAGGAGAGTATTATAGCAAACATGGTGTTTTAGGACTTTAAAAGGTCCATTTTCCAAATATATCAAATCTATTGGAATAGTGACTTATTTTACTATGCCAAGTAGTTTTGAGCAAAATAGTGTTTCGCTGAAAGGCATAACTGCACCCTAAAGGACTTGTAAAAGTCAATATAGAACAGTACTCATCTACCTAATTATCTAGAAATTTCAAAAACCCAGCCTTGTACACATTCATGGAAGGGGTTGCCCTACTAAGGTAGTACAATCCTTATAAAGAAAGATTGCATTCTTATTCTGCTTCATTGCTATTTAGTACATATCTCGACCACTTTAAGGCTATAGATTTTATTGTAGAGAATGAGGGACTAGAATAGTGGACATACAAACAACTAAGTTTCTAGAATATTATGTCTATAATGATGGTGGGTCCTTTGACCCTTCGGATGATAGTAGGGCAGATACTACAGTTATCATATAACATCTACTCATAAAATTAGATCTGGTGGATCTAGATCTTTGTACCATGCCTGTATAGGAACAGGAACCTATACCTATAGACACAGAGGTTCCTGGGGGTACTAGATCTAATACAATTAGGTGAATCCACTAGAGTGAGGCGACCTGCTATCCCATCTAATTACATAGTCTTAATTATGTGTAAAGGACTATGTTATTAGACATGTTAGAGATCCAGTTGCTTTTACAAAAGCTATTTTTGAACTCAATGCAGATGTGTGGTGGGATTCAATAAATGACGAGATGCAAACCATGAAGCATAGTAAAATATGGGAGTTGGTTGATTTGCAATGGAACTACAATTTCATCACGTGTAAAGGAAGTTTTTGGACCTAAAGTATTTCAAGATAAAGTTCAGCAGTTTATAGGCTCGCTCAGTTGCCTGATGGTTCGCTCAGAGAAAAAGGTTGACTTTATGTTACCTTTTCTATCGTATTCTCGAAGGATACATTTTGAGTGATTAAGGGAATTGTAGTTCATGATGATATAGAGTTACATCAAATGATTGTCAAAACTGCTTTCTTGAGTAAAGACTTTTATGAAGTGGTCTATATAGTAAAATCTGAAGGATCCCACGATCTAGCAGGAACTGACATAGTTTACGAGTTATGCAAATCAATACACTATTTACATCAAACCTTCCTAAAAGTGATACCTAACATTTGATGAGGTTGTGACCTCTTTCGGCTTCATGCAAAATAAAGTTGGAAAGATGCTTGTACTATAAGGTCAAAGGGAGTAAAGGTATCTTCCTATTACTGCATGTGGATGATGTATTGCTCATGTCAAATTACTTAACCATGTTGTACGAGGTTAAGCAACTTTTGGTCAAGAACTTTGACATGAAGGACCTTAGTGTAGCATCTTCTATCCTAAGTATTCAGGTTCACTAGGACAGATCTCAACGCTGATTGGACCTCTCATAAAATACATACATCGAGTATGTGTTACAAAGGTGTAATATGGTTATCTATAAATGTGTCATAACACTTGTCTCTCATAGTTGGAGATAATCTTTGGTACAGTATCCATAGAATAAAGTAAAGAGAGAGGTTATAAGGAATGTTTCGTATTCTAAACTGTTGATAGCTTGATGTATGCTCGACTATGTACTAGGTAGGATATTGCATTCACTGTTTGACTACTTGGTCAATATCTGGTTAATTTAGTGGTAGACAATTAGAATACAGTCTAGCGAGTGATGAGATACTAAAGGAAATTAAGGATTACATATTGACATAAAGAAAAGTCAACAGACTAAACCTTGTAAGGAATTCAAATTCAGATTTTAGCTATGTGTCTGGATGATCCAAAATCCACTTAAGGTTATAGTTTTAAGTTTGCAGATGATATGAAGTCCTGGATGTGTCTCAAGTAGACATGAGTAACTTCCTCAGCTAGCAAGTAGAGTGCGTGCATAGGGCTGCTTCACAGATGGTTTAGCTCAAAAACTTGATTTCTGAGTTATCTATGGTTATTTAGTGGCTAGACCTATTTGGTTATACTATGGTAATCTTCTGGCTGTGTTTTTTAATAACAACAAAGAATATCATAGGGTCTTAACATTTAAAGGTCAATTATTTGGTCATAAAGGTGTTGATACGAAAAGGTGACATTAAGGTTTGGAGCATTTAAAGACTGAGGAACTATAAGTAGATCCTTTAACTAAAGGACGTCGCCCATTTATGTTTATGACACAAGTATACAATATGGGTGTTTTGACGTCCTTAGCCACTATTAGTTTAGGCATCATTATGTTTGCTCCATATATATTTGTACATTTTGATGTATTATGATAGTATGATGGTTTATCAATAAACATTATCATCTTTTATCCTCATTAATACATATTGTCATAATACGTACAAAAGTCTTAAGATTTATGTCGGTCTTAAGCATTTAAAGGTCATTGGACATATGTATATATAGATTGACCTTATGCCTATGTTATTTAGACGCATACAGTTTTAGTACGGATATCCATGAATTTGACAAGACATAAGGGGATATAAGTTTTTAATCCCGTAAAGGTTCTCTAATGTAGTTTAGCATTCAGTTAGAGAATATAAAGGTTTTCTCCAATGATATTGAGCATTTGGTGGGAGCAAACAAGTTTTCTCTAATGTTGTTTAGCATTTATTGAGAGAAAACATGATTTCTTTAATGGAGTTTAGCATATATGGTTTAACATAAAGTTGGAGAAATCGAGACTTACAAACGAAGATGATATAATTTAGATCATAAAGGTATCATCCTAGTTTACCGCACTCCATTTTCCCATTCATGTTAGTGAGGTATTATGTATACATGATTGTATTGGATCTGTGTCACACGGAACACGTGTATCTGATACTTTTCAGTATCGAAAGCCTTGTAGGACAGAATGATGGACTTTTAAAATCTTTGGATCTTTGTTTTTAATACTTAGTCAACTAATATAGTAGCGTGGCTTAACTGTGTTTTTAAAATATTTTTTAAACTAAAGTCAAAACTATAATTAATGCTTGTCCAAAGGGGATATTGTTAGACAATTTTATCCTTTTCCATAAAGTTGGACAATTATTAATTGCATTTTTCAATTTTTAAATATATTATTAGTTAAGTTACGTAATTTAATCCATATAAAGATAATAAAATGTCCCCAATAAATAATTTAGATTAATAGGTAGAAGTCTGGGTGAAAAATGGATTCTAATTAGTGTGGACTGGACCTATATTGACCTTATGATGGGAAAGTCCGATATGGAAGCTATATAAAGGTTAAAGTCTCTTGCAATTGCTTATATCAATCATAAGCATAAGGAATCTCTGAATTGTTAAGAGAGCTTACATATTGAGAAAACTGTAGAAAGACTTAGCCCGTATCCCGTAGAGCACTTTTTATAAAAGAAGATTTGTGATCATTTGGAGCTCAGAATTGACATCGGAATCAGAGATGAAACCAAAATCAGGTATTCCGCATTACCTTAAATTTTCAATACTTTTATGTAGATCTAAGATACGTAATAAGGTCTATACTACGTATTAGATGCCTTTGTAAATTTGTGATCTTTTTCTGGTTGCAAGCTTTCATCGAGATATAGAAAGTTGAATGGACCAAATTTCATAACTGAGTTGAAGGGTTGGCATTTATTTCGATTTAACTATATGATATGTTTGATTTATGTATTGTGTGTAATTTCTATTGTGCTCCGGTATATTCATAAGCTGCAAAATGTTGTGATTCCCTTAATAAAAGAGCATTTAGTTGTCAAGAAACATTTTATATAACTTAGCCGGAACATAAGGGTTTGTTAATTTTGTTGGAATTGTTTGCTCATGTTTGCTTCTTCTTAACAGATTGCAAAAGAATTGTCCCATCAAACTTCGACAAAGCTTAGACCTTGGAGAAAAGTGGGACGATTTGCTTTCAATCCATTTTGTAGGTTAATTCAGACTTAAAAATCTTTTATGTACAAAAACAAAAGAGTTGTCCCATCAAAATAGTATTAGTTAATTCATTGAATTTGCTTCTTAATTTTTCTAACTATATTTTTATATAAATTTTAGGATAAATTCTTTTGCACCTCTACTATCATTGAGCATTTCGGTCTTATCTTAGAAAGAAAGTCAACCTATTCACATGGTTAGGTGTAAAGGGATAACATTTAAGACTCGAGAAAAAAGTCAAATTCTAACTAAAGCTGAGGCTGCAAAGAAAGGTGCATATGATTTAGATGATGAAGTTACAAGACTTAATCACAAAAATATAAAATGAAAAGATTCAAGCTCAAGATGTAGCTATTAAGAAGTAAGCAATAGAAATGAAACAAAGTTTAGTTAATTTGACGCATTTGGCAAGTACTGGAGTAATTCCTAGTTTGTTAATAATATTATTTGTGATAAACATGAACAAATTAGCGATAAATTTATTGTAACATATAATCTTTATTTAGTGACAACATTATTGTAACACATAACTATAATATTTGTGACAAAATTTGTTAAACAATATGGTCATTAGATGCAAATTTTTTTACCACCAATACAATTTTATTGTTGAATTGATAGTTTTATATGTGAGGATAGTAAACACATTAGTGATAATGTTTTTGTAAAAAATTTCATTTTGTGACAAAATGATGTTGATACTTTTTCCTTAAATATATTAGTGACTAAAAGTAATGAACACTAATTAAAAAAAGCAAAAGTGACAAATATTTTGCCACTAATTTTAATTATTTTAATGGCGATAATTTATCATAATAAAATGAAGTACTATTACAATTTTATTCACCACTACTTTATATTGTTTATGTCGACAAACTTGTCACAAATATGTAAAGTTACTATGACAATATAGTTTTGTCACACATTCTATAGTTTTTAATGTTAACACTTTCACAAAAATGTTGCATAATTGTAACCATTTTTCTAAATTAATCACTATTTTATTAGTGATGGAGGTATTTGTGATGGTGTTATTTGTGATGAATTTAAAAATTGGACACTATTAATAGTAGTGACTAATGTTATTGCTTTCAATGAAAACTTTTGCTTTCACTAAAAATATAATTTCTTGTAGTGTTTGTTCTGTTCTTGCAAGGACAAGACTGTTTGATTGTATGAGTTATCTTCATTCAGAGTGAAAGGAAAGATCTTTGCAAGGAAAGAGGTTCAAGCAATGCAGAGTGATCCTAACGGATTATTCTTCATTGGTGATGGGACAGGTGTGATTAGTGTCTAGAGGTGGTCGTCAAAACATGATGCCGCTAATGAAGAAAAAATTATATGAACTACAACTCTTAATGTATAAATTTGTATAAAGTATCAACCAACCCTGTAATGTTTTTATTGTATGAAATAAATAAAGTTCACGTTTCTACACTTAATAAGAATTGGTATATGATGTATGCTTATACTGATTAGTGTAGCAGATGATTGTCTTACTATTACATGTAATGAGGTTATACTATATGACAAAGGAAGTTCCTTGAACCTTCAACAATGATTCTTTTGTTCCAACCAACTGCTTCAACTTACCTAGTTTATGATACTCTGCAAAACTAGTTCATAAACATGGAAATCTAATGTATTTTTCCTTTCATATGTGAAACATTTTTTCCATGCTATCTAATCTAATATTTGCATTGTTATTTGATATTTTCCAAAATGGTTTTCTTATGTAAATAAAACTTTTGAAATGGAAAAACATTATTCAGAGTATAGAGATGTTAGATAACATCAAAGCATGAAATGATTTAGACTATAACAGAGCATGCCCTTGTTGTCTTATAATGATACCCACGATACAACTGATATCTCCAATAGAAGAAATCAAATTAAAATTCTAAAGATGATTGTGAATGATCACGACCAAACAATTGAGTTATTCTAATCTTCATTTGCAATATACGTTGGCAACAAAATATAATCAAAATTAAGTTATAAATGACCACGATCAAGTAATTGGCACCTAGAGCATGCCAACCCCAGACATCTATAGATGCTACTTCTGTGGGACCACATTGATATATACAACTTCAATGGCCCAGTAATCGGATTTTTGATTTGATTCCTCAATACTCATACCAAATTCTTGCAAGTTACCAGGTAGTTTAGACAACAAAATAGGAAAAAACAAATAAAAAAAGCTGGGGGGTTTTCTTAAGAGACTTGTGAGGTTATTTGACTGAGTGTTTACCCAACATAGCAGCCAAACTTGCTTATGCAAAATACCATCAAAATAATGGAAGGTGAAAGTTCTTTTTCCGCAATGGCTCCACTAGTGTTTGATGAAGAAGACTACTAAGTGTGGGCGGTGAAAATGGAAGCGTATTTAGATGCATGTGATTTATAGGAAGTTGTAGAGGAAGATTATGAATTACCTCCTTTATCAGGAAATCTAACCATGGCTTATATCAAAACGCATAAGGAGAGGAAGACAAGAAAATCCAAAGCAAAGGCCTGCCTATTTGCTACAGTTTCTTCTGCCATCTTCAGTAGAATCATGTCACTTGGCTCAACTAAAGCTATATGGGATTTTCTCAAGAATGAGTATAAAAGAGACGAAAGAAACAAAGGAATGAAGGTGCTCAATCTGGTTAGAGAATTTGAAATGTAGCATATTACAGAATCAAAAATCGTAAAGGCATATGTAGAAAGGTTGTCTGGCATTGCAAATAAGGTAAGGATGCTTGGTGCTGAACTTATTGACAATAGAATAGTTTAAAAAATACTTGTATCTTTGCCAGAAAGATATAAGGCAACCATTGCTTCTTTGAAAAACATTAAAGATCTGTTTGGCAGAACTATTGAGTGCATTGCAGGAATAGGAACAAAGAAGAATGATGAGATGAGATGGAACTACTGAGGGAGAGCCTTGCAGGCCAAGTGGTAGTAAAAATTTGGAGATAAAAACAAGATGTGGAAAGGAAAGAAAGGAGCACTAAGCAGTTCAGATAATGCAGTTGCTAAAAACAACATCAGCACTAGAAACAAAGGAGGAAAATATCCTCATTGTCAACATTGTGTGTAGCGCCCCCTTGTCGCAGGGTACCCACCGGAACACCCGAAGGTCATTCCGGCACATATCCTACGATGAGGGCACTCTACGATCGATCACTACACTCCTTATCACAATAACATGGTAACATAAATCACTTGTAAAGCATCATAAGAAGATCACAATATTTTAAAGCCCACTTTTTCCTCATTACATTTCACAAAATCGGAGTCTACATTGTCTGTCCACAATATCTGTATGTACATCATCAGAAACCTAATACAATAGTACTATGTGAATGAGGAAAGTGTATCAAAATTATCTAAACCACCCTAAAGATCCCCAGCTGACCGACCTTTGAGCCATGATCTCTATCTCCAATCGCAATCTACTCGACTAGTAGAGCCTCTTTAGTGGCTAGAGTTGTCTCTTGGTCCTGAAAAGGCGACGACGCAATTTTGGTGAGTTTTGCGAACTCAATGAGGTAACCATCATCGATGGTTCGCTCAATTCATGCATCACATCATCACACATAACACAATGTTCACTTCATTGCATATTCACAATGTATCACATTACCGCACATAACATAATATTCACTTCATTGTATATTCACAATGTATCACATTGTTCATATAAAACACACATAAATTATAATTGGCAATGCACGTGAGACTCACTTTCATTTATTATTGTCGTTATGACCGAGTGCCTTTTTCTAGCTCATCCCTTCATGGATGTCGAGCTTTGTTGTATAACGTCCCATATCCCTTCGTAGATATCAGGTACAGTCGCACTCGAGCCTAAGGCTCTATTCACATTATGAGCTTTAAGCTCCTTATCCTGGCAACTCTGGTCATAACTTCCTTTATCTTTCATGCATTCATGTAATGAATGTTTCACATAACATAACCTCAGTCAATCACATGGATGCACTGCAACATCCCACCCTCAATTGGAAGGGTAGAATAGTAAATTGGCATATGATGTGCTAGATTGGGATTTCATAGGACTGCTCATGCATAATAGGATTGCTACATAGTCACAATTGTGCATGTGAACTTCTTGTACATGCATACATGACATTCTGCTGTGCCTAAGACAATTTTATTGGGATTAGTGTGATTTTTGGGTTTGGAAAATTATTCGGAGTGCGCCATCGAGTGTTTTACATTTTTAGAAATTTATGGGAATTTTTCTGGAATTTTTCGGGGTTCTTGCCCGGACCGAAAAATTCCAACTGACTGAGTGAGTGAGCTGTTTTGTACTGAAAAGGATTGCCTAATGGCATGAGATTAGTGGATAAATGATGATAGGGAATTATTTTAGTGCCATGATTAGAGCTTAATTGGGATTAGCACTTAATTACATAGGATTAGCTTGATTTTGTCTTTTTCCCTTAATAGGCCAAGTGTCTTAGCATATTTAATGCTTTTGTCTTCTTCTTTATCCATCATCCACGACTTTTCTTATTGTTAAAGTTAAAAACACATTCATTTGGAAGACACTTTCTCTTCTCATCCGAAACTTGCAAATTCCCTTTCATTGTGTTTCTTCTCCTTCGACAATTCCTCTTCCTCCCATATAAGATCTACTTAGTATTTGCTTGCTTCCTCGCTAGTCACAGCCAAGACCTAGTTTAAACCTTGAATTGATAATATTGTTTAAGATGCTTATGATAACCGTGGGTGAGGAGTGAAGAAGAAGAAGTGTGAACTTGAAGAATTAAGGAGTATTGATAGCTTGAACTTGTTTAAGGTGAGTATTGATGTTTGTTTTTATGCTTTTGGTAGTTAGAAGCATTCATGGAGATCCTTTAAGCATTCATTTGATCATGAAAGTGGTAGGTTTGAATGGGTTTAATGCATGCTTGTGTGAGGAAAATGGATAGAGTAGGTAAAGAATGTGAAAGTAAGGTTGTTAATGATGTTTATGATGTGTAATGAATGGAAATAAAGTATGGGAATTGTGTATATGTGTGCTGCCAACTTTTGTGTAAGTATACAACTAATTGTTGTGTTGAGTTTGTGGCTGAATTGGAGGTGTAAATGAATGTATATTGATGTAGGTAAAGTGTTAGAATGGAAGAGGAAGAGGTAAAGATGAAATCTGGAAAATTTGGTGTTTAACCTATTGAAATGTTTTGATCATAACTAATTGTGTAGGTGAGAAAATGAGGTGCGGTTTGTGCCCAATTAAACTTTGGGATGTTGGCTACATTTTTGTTTGAAATAGGTGTTGTCCAATTTTAGCTTTAAGAGGTTGCAATATGGCTTGGAAAGTTACTGCTATTGACTGGAATGAATAGTACCCGAAACCATAACCTAGAGTTTTGCTAATTTTTCTAAATTAATTGAGAAGGAATTAGAACAAATGGACTAAATGAAAGTTGAAGCCTATTAAGTTATCTTTCCAATGCCACTCATTCTGAAATTTTTCGATATGTATAGTAGGAGTTATGGACTGATGACTATTGATTGTTTTCATGCATTGAATGAAACCTAGCTGGAATGTCAAATTTGGTGCACATTATGATTTGGAGCAATTTTAGTAATTTATGTGAACTGAATTGGTGTGAGTGATCTTCTTTAAAGTTGTAGAGGAAGAAATTATCTTGAGAATGATATATGACAAGTAATTTTTGGTTGTCAGATTTGAGAGAAATGAATTTGCAAAAATTGAACCTGCTTTAGGTTGTGAATTGCTGATCATGGCAGAAACTTGCATAACAGTTTTGAAATTGTTAGAGATCGAATTGGATGTTGAGTTCTTCATGAAACTTGAATTTTGAGATCTTATATTTTCAGGGATATAAGGTAGTGAATTTGGTGACATTTGTGCTAAGAGATATACTGTTGTGAAATGTGCTGTTCAGATTGGGAAAATTCTGAGGGCTGATGCTTTGGTGAATTGTTTGACATAGTTAGCAAGTGAATCTGATTTTGGGTTGTTCATGAAAGTTGTAGATAACATTGTGATCTTACTGCCTTATTTATTGTGTAATTGTTGACAGAAGAATCAGAAGGTTAATGAATTTGCAATGTACTGCACTGTTTTGATAGGTTTTGAGTAGGCAGTGGCTTTGACTGAACTTTTGACACCCTTATGGGTAAAATTGCTTGTTGGGGTCTTCATGAAACTTGTAGAGAGTTTCATTATCTTTCCAACAAGGTATAGTTTGCATTTTTCTGAAATGTGTAGAAAGAGATATGATAGGTTGAAATTCGGTTGGAAAATAGGAAAAAGAGAAGGAAATAAGGGCTATGAATTGTTGAATTTTGGTTTCTTTCGTGAATAACTTTTCCGTCCGCCGTCCGATTGACCTGATTCTTGAGGCATCGGATTCAGTGAATATTTAATTTTATTTTCTGAGAGATTCGGGATTTTTAGACGGGAAATTGACGTGGGTCCGGGTAAAGGTATGTTTAATCACTGTTTTGTTTAATTGGGGACCTATAGAGGTCCGAATTGCGCACCGTCAGCGCCAATAGGTTTCTAATTTTTAGATGGATTTTTATGATAGAAAAAAAATGGGACTAGGGTCGGGAATTCATGAACATGCATATTTCACCTACATGTGCATCAATACTAGTTCGAATTAAATATTTAGTGACTCGTACCTTCTCTGATTCTTATAGAGGCCCAAGTGGAGCGTCGTTCGACCGACGGGGCGGAAACTTCCTGGCATTAGCTCGGAAGTAATAGGTGAGTAACCTAGGTAGTTACCTCAATCTACGTGTTTATCAGGATTTATTTGCCTACGGGATTACTTGGATTACATGATATTGATCAGAATTTATCGCTCATCGGGAATTCTAGACTATTATGTAACTGTTCAATTGAACATGTGTACTCATGCACAAATGCATAAACTGATAAAGAATAAATGTGAACCGAGTCGCCATCGATATCGACATCATGCGAGCCTAGAGCTCAAGGAGATAATTCTCCTGACGCTGCGTCATCGACATCGAACACCGCTAAAGCACTTTCGGTCACAATCTCGTAATAAATCGAAAAGATTCACATGTGCATTGCATACCGGATGAATATTTGACATGGTACCGATCGTATATATGATATAGCGTCGTTACTGCTTACTGTGATCGTGTTGTATGCCTATTACTATGATTGTATTAGCATTGTAATTGTATGATTACTGGATGCATACTGTATCATGCTTATGTGATGCATGAATTGGGAGAACCATCGATGATGGTTTCTCATTGAGTTCGCAAACTCATCCAAAATTGCAATCTATTTTTCAGGCTTAAGTGTAAGCAGATAGCTCCTCAGACTTTGTAGAGCAGTGTCGTGGATTGGCGAGAGAGGCAATGGCTCAAAGGTCGGTCACCGGGCTTTCTTTTGGAGACTTATAGTTAGATCTGTTCTTTGTACATTATTTGTATGGTACGCAGCAGTATGCGGTGTTTTGGAACATGTGCGATGAAAATCTTGACAGTTTGTAAATTTCTAAATTTTGAGTGAATGAAATGAAATCCAGTTTGGTTTTAAAAAGTTGTCAATTTCTTCGTACTGCTTTATGATTGTGATGCCATGAGGAGTTTAGTGGTAGTTGTCAGTAGTGGTCTCTTATCGTAGGATATGTACCGGAATGACCTACGGGCGTTCCGGTGGGTACTCTATAGTAAGGGGGCGCTACATGCACATTCATATTTTGACCACATTCATCATCGAACCTTAGTCCTGCATTCAGCAGAAATGCTGAGCACACTTTTGCATTCATATGCACATTCACAATTTTCGCATGATTGGAGCACTTAAATAACTCATTCAAAACATATTCTAAAGCAAACAATTAATTGAGTGAGACCGTCTAGGTTATTCACTGGTTGCTCCCGAAGCTAACGCCTGGAAGATCCAACAACGTCTGAAAGTTGACGTTCCAGTTGCTCCTCTATAACAAATAGCATACATGATATCAAAATTTGCACCATTAAGAGTGTTCAACAATGCACATGTATGAGATATATTATGTACAATGCATGTTCATGATAAATCTCGGGTATCGCTCTTTGATTCTTCTCAACACTATCCCATACCAAAATTCATTTAAGCAAAACTAACACTTAGGTTTATGCATCTCTAGAACCATTGAAATCACAATTCATTTGTCACTGGCTTACTTTCAGACTTTCTGAAATACCCTTTCGGGTTTACTGTTCACATTCAATCAGGAGGCAAAACTTGTAAGATTTGAGATCACTCTCTTATAGAAAAGTGTTCCTCTATCTTTCATCTTTCCATTGACACCAATTTCACTCAATTTGGTTCAGTAATTTGGAAGATATGCCTCAAACATTTTCAGACTGTTCCTCTCCAAAACAGTGTACTATATCCAACTTCCATCCAGAAATTTAACACCTTAGAGACTGGATCAAGATTCCGCTTCTTCATAAGATTTGTAGACCTATTACTCTAGTTTACTAAAAATCAAGAATTACTTCAATTGGAATCCTATAGACCAAGATATCATCAAAATACTAAAATACATTCAGTAAAATATCCAGTTCATGCTCCTTTCACCGATACCCTTACTTTGATTCAATCAATCATTTTCAATTTAACACCAAAAACTATAAATTTTTGTGGAGAGATAAAGAAATGTGTTAGGAATCCAATTCTTCAAAAATCAGGTCATTTGGAGGTCTAGAGAAGAAGTTATGACCAAAAGAATAAGTCTGTTTTACTTTCGTCTCATTTCCATCGTCTGCTTTTCTATCGTCTCATTTCCATCGTCTGCTTTTCTATCGTCTCATTTCTATCGTCTGCTTTTCTATTGTCTCATTTCCATCATCTACTTTTCTATCTTCTGATTTCCATCGTCTGCTTTTCTATCGTCTTATTTCCATCGTCTGCTTTTCTATCGTCTCATTTCCATCGTCTACTTTTCTATCGTCTCATTTCCATCGTCTGCTTTTCGCGTCTAGAACGTATCCACTTATAAAGATCATAACTTTTGACTCCGATATCCAAAATTTACAAACTTTATACCGTTGGAAAGATAAAAGAATTATATACAACTTTTCAAAGGCAACTTTGCCAGAATCTATCTAAATCAGGTCCAAATTTCCTCCCGAAGTTGGAACACGAATTTTCGCTCAACTCTCAACGTCCTACACTCAGTTCTCAACTTCGTGACAACTTTTGAGACTTTTAGAGACAAAAATGAAATTTGATGTCTTCATACGAATTGTAGCCATATATTCATAGTTTACTCCAAATCAAGAATCACCTCTTTTGGACAACCACAAAAAATGTTATGGCTAAAAGATTGAAACATACTCAGTGAGAAATTTTCCAGATTTTCTAACTTTCAATACTTTATGTTACCAAAACACTAAAAGTTTTCTCAAAAACTAATTTAACACTATAACTGAATTTATTTCTCCCCAACTACCCAGTATTTATGAACAAACACATAAAGTACATTTTTCATGCAGATGACAGTAATTTATTAACTTTTTTTCTCAAATCCCTAACTACAAGGGATTTCTCCACCACTTTCCTGCTGAAAATTCCAAAATCTTCAAGCCCTAAACTCCACACATTTTTATGTACTTCTCTTAGTGCAATGACCAGCTTCTCGTTTTTCTTAGGGCGGAGGACATAAATGGCAAAGTAAGTTTGGTGAAAGAAAGGAAAAACACAGAAGTCCCTTAGAAGATATTTTGATGGAAAACTCTGTGTTTCAAAGAGAGAAGTTTTAGAAAGATGATAGCAAAGAATGGACTTGGACAAACCTTAACCTGTCAATTCTCAAAGAATAGTAACCTACTCCTAGATAGATTACAAGGCCTAAGTGACACTTGTCACTTACCCAATACCCAAGTTCCAACTTAGTTTCTTTTGAACTAACTCCCTTGATTGTCATCTTTACAATCCAACTATCTCCAAAGTTTCTTTTAATTATTTCTTGTTCCCTATTATATATATCTTTCTCAATACTCCATAACTTCACCAACATATACAAATGCAATATTTCCACCAATCACTAATATTTTTAATGTAAACGTCCATAACTCTAAAAAATCATAGGTCAATCCAATCATACCTGGAATTATTCATGAATGCGTGTACAATTATTTTCATGTGCAAATAAATCTACTATTCATATATAAGTATAAGGCATATCATGCATGAACATGGAAGTGCATCTCTAACTCTCATTAGTCACTCACATTTACCATTATACCCTTCCCACTAGTAATGGGATGTTACAACTCTCCCCTCTTTAAAGAAATTTTGTCCTCGAAATTCTTACCTGCTTGCTCGAATAGGTGGGGATATTGTCTCCTCATATGCTCCTCTGTCTCCCATGTTGCTTCTTTAGTTGAGTGGTTCCTCCAAAGGATTTTACCAATGGAATAACCTTATTCATCAACTGCTTAATCCGTGATCCCACAATCTTGATCAGTTCCTCAATATAGCTTAAGTTACTAGCAACCTCAATCTCCTGAGCCGGTATCATATGTGTCAGATCCGATCAATATCTTCGGAGCATACTCACATAGAACACATTATGCAATTGAGACATCTCATTCGGTAAAGCTAACTTATAGGCCAAAGGTCCAATCCTTTCTATGATCTCATAAGGACCAATGTACCTAGGGCTCAACTTGCCCTTTTATCAATCTCAAACTCCCTCCAGGTGACACTTTCAAAATACTCTATCTCCTACATGCTCTATATCACGCGGTGTTGATCCACATAACTCTTTTGCCTATCCTGAGCCGCTTTAATTCAACTTCGGATCAACTTCACCCTATCCACTGTGTCCTGTATCAACTCTGGGCCTTCCATCATTCTCAAGCCCTCTTCATCCCAATACAATGGCGACCGACATTTCCTACCGTACAGTGCCTCATACGGTGCCATTCCGATACTACTATGGTAATGATTATTGTAGGCAAACTCTATCAATGCCATATACTGATCCCAAACTCCTCTAAACTCCAATACACAAGCTCTAAGCATATCCTCAACAGTCTTGATTGTCCTCTCACTCTGTCCATCTGTCTGAGGATGAAACGTTGTACTGAAGTTCAACTTAGTTCCCACGGCAGTCTGCAGGCTCTTCCAAAATCTCGAAGTAAATCTCAGATCTCTGTCCGATACTATGGACACTGGTACTCCATGCAGTCTCACCACCTCATTCCAATACTTCTGGGCCAACTGATCAAGTGAGTTATTCTCTCTCACTGGTAAGAAATGGGCCGATTTAGTCAACCGGTCTAATATGAACCAAATAGCATCATACTGCCTCGGAGTCTTAGGCACCCATGATGAAGTCCATAGTGATCCGTTCCCATTTCCACTCCGAAATGGGCAACGAATTTAACTTCCCTACGGGAGCCTAGTGCTCCGCCTTCACGTGCTAGCATGTCATACATCTAGACACATACTCAGCTACTTGCTTCTTCATTCTAGGCCACCAAAAATGTTGCTTCAATGTGTTATACATCTTGGTAGTACCAGGATGCATAGCATAGGCGGCCATATGAGCTTCCTCAAGGATCTCCTTCCTCAAATCATCAACATTAGGTACACATAACCTCTGTTTCAACCACAAAGTCTCATCCCTCAATTCAAACTCGAAATCCGTATTTGCCTTCGCTCTTTCTATAAGCTTTACCATATCAGAATCTTTGCTCTGAACTCTTCTGATTCTATCATGTAGCATTGGCCTCAACTTCAATGTAGCAATTAATGCCTCATCTTGTTCCAGATTCAGCTCTATATTTAGAGCTCTCAAATGAATTAGATTAGGTAACCTCGATAATTGAATCTGAGTTGTACTAAAATTAGACTTCCTGCTCAAAGCATCTGCCACCACATTAGCTTTCCCTGGGTGGTATTCAATAGTACAATCATAATCTTTCAATAACTCAATCCACCTCCTCTGCCTCAAGTTTAGCTCCTTCTGACTCATCAAATATTTTAGACTCTGACGATCAGTAAATATCTGGAAAGTCTCCCCATACAAATAATGTTTCCAAATCTTTAGAGCAAAGACAACTGCAGCTAGCTCTAAGTCATGTACCGGATAATTGATCTCATGAGACCTTAATTGTCTCGATGCATAGGCAATCACCTTGTCATACTGCATCAGTACACATCCCAATCCTTGATGTGAAGCATCACTATACACCACATATCCTCCGGTCCTTGATGGAGTGGTCAACACCGGTGTGGTCGTCAACTGATGTTTCAGCTCCTCAAAGCTCTTCTGACACTCCTCGTTCCAACTAAACACTACATTCTTCCTCAGAAGCTTTGTCAGAGGGGCCGAGATCAAGGAAAACCCCTCGACAAATCTTTGGTAATATCCAGCTAATCCTAGGAAGCTTCGAATCTCAGACACATTCCTTGGAGCTTCCCAATTCATTACTGCCTCTATCTTCTTTGGATCTACCTGTATGCCATCTCCAGTCACTATATGCCCCAGAAATACCACCTGCTTCAGCCAAAATTCATACTTATTGAATTTGGCATATAACTGTTTCTTTCTCATAATCTGTAAAATCACTCTCAAATGCTCAGCATGCTCTTTTCTACTCTTTGAATACACCAAGATATCGTCAATGAACACAATTACAAATCGGTCTAGGTAGGGCTGAAACACCTTATTCATCAAGGCCATAAAAGCTACCGGGGCATTAGTTAACCCAAACGGCATCACTAGGAACTCATAGTGCCCATACCTGCTCCTGAAAGCCCTCTTAGGTATATCAGCCTCCGTTATCTTCAACTGGTAATACCTTGATCTCAGATCTAGCTTAGTAAATACCTAAGCTCCGCTCCCTGCAACTGGTCAAGTAAGTCATCAATTCTAGGCAATGGATACTTGTTGTTGGGCCCAGGTCGCGGGTTCCAATTCCCGAGGTGGCCCCTTGGGCTGCGTCCGCGACGGCTACCCAAAACATCGGACCCGATCCCAACATCCAAACATAATTCGATTCATACACACACAAACACACACACACTCACACGCACATATATATATATATATATATTCTCATACAATCAATTTCCTATGCATGCATTATAATCATGCATTCCATCTATGAAATGACTTCCCCATAAATCCAGGGACTCCATGCCATTACAATACGAAGGAAAGTAAGACAAACATTCTCAAAATAGCATATTACAGTAGAAAGTTAAATCCAAAATACATGAAAATGCTCTATGATGATATGCTTGGAGGGCCAACCAAAATACTAACGTAAGAAAAAAGTTCCTAATTATCTTGGAGTTTCCGATGCCTTGCAAGATCAACGATCGCCCCGTTCTGCATTTGAGGAGTGGGAGATAATGGGGTGAGCTGCGAAGCTCAGTGGCATATACATTTATAGCCATTGGCAACGAGCCACACAATCAAGCATATACATAAATTTACATAAGCTCATAGCAAGTCAACATTTATCATTTATAATCATTACAAGCATATATCATATGATGTCACATTACAACAATTCCTCATGTATCATGGCCAACAAATCAATAATGAATACACACAAATGGTTCGAGAGTTTCGTAAAAACGATCCGGATAAACCAAAGTTTATACCGTAAACTATCCGAGTCCGATTTCTCAAGGATTTCGTTGCCTCAAGCGGGCAGCCAGGAAAAGGCTATACGTCGACGTGCACGTGACTATCCATCCGTTACTCTCTCACCCAAACAAGCACATAACAATTCGATTCATGCTCAAAGCATTTTATCAAAGGTTTCTTACTTTCGTTCTTTCAAAATGCCATAGTAGTTGCTAAGGCAATTCATAATCACATTCTCGATGCATTTGCAACGATATCCATAAATCAAAACAAGCAATGCCACATACACATGCAAGCACACAAGGCAATTTGCCCATACACACAATAACCATAAATGTATTACCCACCTAAGATCGCTCGAGAATCCAACTCATTGTTTTCCTTCCTCTTGCGATTGGGTCAGGTCGGCTTGGTTTCCTATAATAAGCCAAGTTTCCATTTAAACAATATCCAAAGGAAATAATCAAAAGCTTCGAAAGTCAAAAACTCTATCACTAACAATCTATACTCGACTTCCACCTAAATCTCGAATCCAAAAAGGCAAATTCCGAACTTCCCTTCTCCACAAAACTTGTAGCCCTTTATCCCTAGATCACCACGAATCTGAAATCACCTCATTTGGACATCCACAGCAAAAGATATGCCCAAAATACTAAAATTCCTCTGTGCTGGAAAACTGGGGCTCGTCGCGGCGAGCGTTCCTTCGCTGTGGCGAACGGCTGTCTTAACAAGCGTCGCCCGCCAACAACACCCTTCGCACGTCATGGCGAATATAATTAAGACGTCATGATGAACTCAAGACGTCATGGCAGAAATTCATACGACGTCATGACGTGCGGGCCTGGAGAACGACTCCGAACCCAATTTTCCAGTATTTCCATAATTCAATCCTTCCCCAAACACAAATGCAACACACCTAAACCTTGATTCAAGTCTCAAACTACATTTCTAACTCAATCAAGCCTCAAAATCAGTCACAAAACCAACAACTCAAGGAAATCTATCCATTTTTACCTTAAAACCTTAACCCACCGATTTCCCACATTCAACTCTAATTCAAGGTTTAATCTTACTACAACAAGATTAAACGAAGCGAAACCTACCCAAAAATGGCCTTAATTTGTCGAAAATCTCTAAGGTCGAAAATCTCTATTTCTCTTCTCTTCTTCCTCCACCTACGGCTTCTCCTTCTTTTCTTCTCCTTTCCTCTTCTTTTCCTTTCTTTCTCATTCTTCTAACTCTATCTCTTAAGCCTAATGGATTAGACAAGGACTAAAATGCCCTCCTATGCAAAGCCTTAACCTATCCAACTCAAGGGATCTTCCTATTTTACCCTCACACATTTTTATCCTTTAATTCCTACATTAAACTCAAATAAAACCTCAATTATCCACTAATATTCCCAATTTAATCAAACTAAGCCTTAATAACATGATTAACACAATTCATGCTTAATGACATCATTAAAAAAAATTTTGGGGTCCATCTTTTCTCCCCCTCTTAAAAGAAATTTCTTCCTCAAAATTATTACCTGAGCCATTGAAGAGATACGGATACTCCTCCTTCATAGCTTCCAGTGGCTCCCATGTAGCCTCCTCTATCGAATGATTCCTCCACAGGACTTTGACTAGCTGAACTGTCTTGTTCCTGAGGGCTTTTTCCTTAGTATCCAAAATTTCCACTGAAATTTCTTCATAACTCAGATTATCCTGCAACTGAACCTCACTAGCCTGAATGATATGAGAAGGATCCGATCTATACCTCCTCAGCATGGAAACATGGAAGCCATCGTGGATCTGCGACAATTCCGGAGGTAACGCTAACCTGTAGGCGAGTGGCCCAATCCTCTCAAGGATTTCATAAGGGCCCACATACCTCGGACTCAACTTACCCTTCTTGCCAAACCTCAACACTCCTTTCCAAGGAGATGTCTTAAGGAACACCTTTTCACCGACTTCATACTCCATCTCCTTTCGATAAGCATCAACATAACTCTTCATCCTATCCTGTGCTGCCTTAAGTCGCTGCTTAACCAGATTGACTTTCTCAACCATCATCTGAATCAATTCTGGTCCTACCAATTTCCTCTCTCCTTCTTCATCCCAACAAATCGGAGTCCTACACCTCCTGCCATACAATGCCTCATATGGAGCCATCTGAATGCTCGAATGGTACGAATTATTATAAGCGAATTCGATCAATGACAAATGTTCATCCCAAGCACCCTTAAAATCCATCACATAAGCCCTGATGTTGGAACCCCTCCCTAGTGAGTCGCGTGTTCGACGTCCTACGTGACATCTGGACGCGCATCTCACGAGGGAGGGATTCCTCACCACTGAGGAAGCCTCAAATCGGACTTAATTTAACGTCATTCAAACAAATCTTGGTAATTTAACCCTAATTTTCCTCCAATAAAAATTGATCTGATTAGGGCCCACAATTAAATCTGATTCCTAAGCTAAAATGAAACTCCAAATCTCTACGTTACATAGAATCAGAAATCGCCTCAATCGGATCTCTATAGATCACAAAATCGTCCAAAAATGGATTTATATCCAAATCCGTCACATAATTGATTCGCTTTAATCTTATCCATAATTTCCGACTAAAACCCGACACTCTCATTTTACTAAAAAGGGGTATAAATTTTTTTTAGAAACCTAATGCCTCGAAAATCGTGAAAATCGGAGGTCAAACGGAGGAAAGACAAAGAAAAAAAGAAAAAAGCTTAATTTATCAATTTTGAAAAAAAATCTGAAATATCCTTCTTACTTTGAATAGGTCTAACTTTTTACCCCGAAATCGAAATTTCGCAAATTTAGTGCCAATAGAAAGATAAAAGGAAGCACTTCCTAGAAGGATTCAAAAACTAATATAGCCATTAAGAGGGTCATAAATTGCTTCAAAGTTTCAGCCCAAAACTCAATTTTCCTACACAATGTCAAAGTTTGAAAATTCATATCTTTTAGCGCACAAGTCTAAAAATAACACATTTTATCTCATTGGAAAGATAAAAAGATGCTCTACAAGTTTCATGAAGGGTGTAAAAACTAATTCAATCATTAAAGAGGGTACAAACACACTCAAAGTTTCAGCCTATAAATTCTCCAATGGAACAGTAATTTTACCTAAATGAACAGTAACTGTCAACATTCCCAACCTCATAACTTTTTATTCCTAATTCCAATAATTGCAAATCATACCTCATTTTAAAGATAGAAGGATAATCTATATTTTTCATGAAGAAAGCAAAAACCATATCAGCCTCTAAGATGGTGAAAAAGCCTTCTAAAAGTGCTGCACAATTTCAGCCCTCATCAACAGTAGCTGAAACCTTTCAACTCTCATAACTTTTTCATATTAAGTCCGAATGTGACAAACTTTATGTCATTGGAAAGATATAATCATGCACTACAATCTTCAAGAAGGCATCTCATTGAAAATCTCACTCTAAATAGTCTAAAATCCAAAGCAAGTTGCTGTCCAATTTGGGAAAAATTGGACAGCACTTCCCCTAAAAATGTTCTAGCCAAAATCTTCAATTCAACTAATCAACCTGCATAAAAACTCATTCTTCTAACTTCCATAACACAAATCATACCCAATATACTTCAATCCAAGGCAGTATACACACTCCTAAACATCTATTCAATTCCAAGCTATAAAGAAATACAAACTTACCTTTACTTTTATCAACTTCAACCGTACATCCATACATTCTTAGAAAACATATATAAGATACATTTAAACTTCAAAACCCTTATATTTACATGACAACACGTCAATACAAAGCTTCAAAGGGCATTTAGCCCGGTTACATCCCAAAATGACAAAAGTAAAAGTACAAAGAACAAGCTAACGCTTTGATTTCCCAAAACATGACTTCAAAATCAAAATGCATCGGAGTTGCCTCAATCCCGATGCGGTGACTCGGTTTCTCGCTCGACACCTGTGGAGGGGAAATGGGGGGTGAGCTCGACGGCTCCGTGGGTAATAACTTAATAAATGAGAATATAAGCAAAAACTGTTATTCATTCTTTCATGTTCAAAGCAATATCACATTAATAAAAGAAATTTCACTTTGAAAATCTTTTCACAAAATTTAGCACTTCGAACAATTTATAAACTTAACATATCACAAAAGTAACCTAGCAAATCACAAATTCACAAACACAGTGGTTCGGGTGAATCCGAAACGGAATGTACTACACATTTCTGCGAAGCGGTTATGTGTAGCCGTGACTGATGGAAATCTTTAAAAGGAATTCCAGTGCCACTTGCGGGCAGGCGGGAGAAGTCTATGGTTAGACAGGTGCACCTGACTCGGATGGGATTACCCTAAACCCAAAGAAATTACATAATTCACATAATTCGAAATTATTAGCCGTAACTTGCATTTCAAAAATCACTTTCGCATGATTGGACCGAACTAACAAATCTTTTCTGAAATCACACATTCAAGTCTTTTTCACATAACGAAACATTATACAAATGATTTCTAACATGATTTACAATCAAAGGAACATCTCATACAAATGAAAAACATAACAAAGAGTAATCTATACAAAGATTCAAAGTCATTGGAAAGCATTATTTTACATTTATTCTAAAACTTAAGTAGGCCTATTATCTCAAGTATTAAGAAATCACCCACCTTAAATTCTCTTAGCTTGTAGGATGGTCAATTTGCCTTGGCTCTTCCTCTAAATGCCTCACTTCACCTTCATTAAGCATAATTATCCCATAAGAATATAGGATATCAAAATTGGACAATTTTAAGGCTAGGAAAACTTGAATTAACATCCATCTAACCTTACTCATACCTTAACTAAGCTATTTAAACCTAAAATCCATCAAGAAACTTCAAAAAATTCGAAATTTTCCTTACCTATATGAAACCCACGAAATTCTCTTTTTGCTTCCAAGGAAAGATTAAACTCTTCCTCTTCCTCTTTCTTCTTAAAAATCACTCTAGTTCCCTTTTCTAAAGCAAAATAAGACAAAGCTCTTACTTTTCTTCTTCTTCGTCTTCTTCTTCTTCTTCTTATCTCCACCGAAAGTCTCCTCTTCTCTCTTTTCTATTGTGAATTTCGTAAGCTTCCTTGTAAATGACTTAGGTAAATTTAGTTCTAACTTATACCTAAGCCTAAACTACGTAGTTTTAATAACCTTTACACTTTCCACTTATCCTCTCTTCTTTTCTTTACAAAATCCGTAAGTTTCCTCTTCACTCACACCAACTTTGGGTCTTTTCCTTCCTTCTTGATTTAATTGACACTAAAAAGACTATAATATCCTTCTTTAAAAAACCTTAAGCTTTAAAAACCCAAGCAACTTCCTAAATTAATCCTACACCAACTTATGCCTTTAATTTCTAAGAATTTCTTAAAATTCTAATTTTAACTAAATCCTTTCAATTTTTAATCAGTAACTGAGCACTAAAATCCCAAATTATTCTAACTAAAAGGAATTTATCAATTTAAACCTCAAAATAAAGAAAACGAGCTTAATGCAAATCGGGCCCCAACATTTCTCCCCCCTTTAAAAGAATTTCGTCCTCGAAATTCGTACCTGACATATTGAAGAGATGGGAATACTTCTCCTTCATAGCTTCCAATGGCTCCCACGTGGCCTCTTCCACCGAATGATTTCTCCATAAGACCTTTACCAACTGTACAGTCTTGTTCCTGAGAACCTTTTCTTTAGTATCCAAGATCTGCCTTTGGAAGCTCTTCATAACTCAAATCATCACTCAACCGAACTTCATCACTTGAATGACATGGGAGGATCGATCGATATCTCCTCAAAGATAGAGACATGAAAACATCATGAATGCAGGATAATTCAGAGGCAATGCTAACCTGTAAGCCAACGGACCAATTCTCTCCAGAATCTCATAAGGCCCCACATACCTCGGACTTAGCTTACCCTTCTTACCAAATCTCAGAATCCCTTTCCAAGGAGAAGTCTTAAGAAACACTTTCTCGCCGACCTCATACTCCATGTCTTTCCTGTGGGCATCTTCATAACTCTTCATCCTATCCTGAGCTGCCTTCAGCCTATGCTTTATCAAGTTGACCTTATCAACGGTCATCTGTATCAACTCTGGACCCAAGAGTTTCCTGTCTCCCTCTGCATCCCAACACACTGGAGTCGTACATCTCCTCCCATACAGGGCCTCATACGGAGCCACCTGAATACTCGAATGATATGAATTATTATATGCAAATTCGATCAAGGGCAAGTGCTCATCCCATGCTCCTCTAAAATCCATAACACAAGCCCTGAGCATTCCCTCAAGAGTCCGAATGGTCCTCTCAGACTGACCATCGGTCTGAGGATGGAAAGCAGTGCTGAAACTCAACTTAGTACCTAAAGCCTCCTGCAAACTGCCCCAAAATCTCGAAGTAAAGCGAGGGTCCCGATCAGATACAATCGAATCCGGGATCCCATGCAATCTCACAACCTCGTTAATGTACTTCTTAGCTAGCACATGTAGAGGATCTGTCTGTCTGATTGCCAAAAAATGGGCTGATTTCGTCAATCTATCCACAATCACCCATATGACATCATGCCTCCTACTGGTCCTGGGTAACTCCATCAGAAAATCCATAGCGACTCTCTGCCATTTCTAGTCAGGAATGGATAATGGCCTCAACTGGCCTGAAGGTGCTTGATGCTCAGCCTTGACTTGCTGACACACCAGACTCTTACTCACATACTCGGCCACATCCTTTTTCATACCTCTCCACCAAAATGTTCCACGAGATCCTCAGACATCCCCAGTGCTGCTGGATGCATAAAATAAGGTGCATTGTGCGCCTCATCTAGAATCTCATCTTTTACCTCCTTGACAGGAATACAGAGTCTATTCCTGAATGTCAAGAGTCCATCATCACTCAGCACCATACTAGACTCCTTACCCCTCTGCACCTCTTCCTGCAGCTTACTCAATTCGGGATCCTGAACCTGCAATTCTCTCACCTTCTCTCTAAGGATCGGTCTTACCCTGAAAGTAGCAATCATGCACTCAGATTCCTCCTGCTTCAAACTGATCCTGAGCTTAGCTATCTCTTCCAATAGCGACAGATAGACTGTCTGCACATATGCTATGGAAGACTTCCTGCTCAAAGCATCTGCAATAACGTTAGCTTTACCTGGATGATACTCAATCAATAGGTCAGAATCCTTGAGCAGCTCAATCCATCTCCTCTGTCTCAAATTCAGCTCCTTCTGACTCAACAAGTATTTGAGACTCTTATGATCTGTAAAGATCCTAGTTTGCACTCCATACAAGTAATGCCTCCAGATCTTCAAGGCAAAGATCACAGCTGCTAACTCCAGATCATGGGTCAGATAGTTCACCTCATAAGGCTTTAGCTGCCGTGAGGCATATGCTATCATCTTATCTTCCTACATCAACACACATCCCAACCCCTTTCTGGAAGCATCACTATACACAGTATAACTCCCCTCTCTTGTGGGTAAAGCCAGAACTGGAGCACTAGTCAATCTATGCTTCAGTTCCTTAAAACTTTGCTGACACTTATCACTCCAGAAAAACTTATGGTTCTTTCTCAATAGCTTAGTCAAAGGAGCTGCAATCATCGAAAAACCCTCAACAAATCTCCTGTAATAGCCTGCTAAACCCAGAAAGCTCCTCACCTCTGTCATTGTAGTCGGAGCATGCCAATTCACTACAGCTTCAATCTTCTTGGGATCCACATGCACGCCTTTCTCAGAAACAATGTGACCAAGGAAAACCACTTCCCGAAGCCAAAATTCACATTTAGTGAATTTGGCATACAGCTCTCTCTCCCTTAACCTCTGCAATACAATTCTCAAATGCTCCTCATGTTCTCCCTCACTCCTGGAATATATCAGAATGTCATCGATGAACACGATAACAAACTGATCCAAAAACTCCTTAAAGACCCTGTTCATCAGATCCATAAAAGCAGCAGGAGCATTGGTCAATCCAAAAGGCATAACCAGAAATTCATAATGACCATACCGTGTCCTGAAAGTTGTCTTGCTCACATCAGACTCCTTAATCCTGAGTTGATGGTAGCCAGGCCTGAGATCAATTTTAGAGAAGACCGTTGCCCCCTGCAGCTGATCAAACAAATCATCTATCCGAGGCAGAGGATACTTGTTCTTCACTGTCACCTTATTGATCCTCCTATAATCAATACACATTTGCCAAGTTCCATCCTTCTTCTTAACAAACAAGACCGACGCTCCCCAAGGTGAAGTGCTCGGCCTAATAAACCTCTTCTCTAAACGAACCTCCAACTGCTCCTTAAGCTCTTTCAGCTCAGCTGGAGCCATCCTATAAGGTGGAATAGAAATAGGAGCTGTCCTGGGAGCCAAATCAATAGCAAACTTGATCTCCCTCTCCGGTGGCAAACCGGGCAACTCCTCCGAAAACACATCAGGAAATTCTCTCACAATGGGAATATCCTCCACCCTACTCTCCTGCACGCTGGTATCCACTACACACGCCAAGAAAGCCTCACAACCTCTCCCCATCAGTCTATCAGCTAACAAAGTTGAAACAAGCCTTGGCGGTGTCAACTTCCTATCTCCTCTGAAAACTACTTTCTGACCCTCTCCCAGATCAAATTCCACTTCCTTTTTACCACAATCTAGCTTCACCTTATACCTCTCCATCACGTCTATTCCGACGATCACATCTAACCCCTTCAGATCTAGAGGTAGCAGATCTACTACCAAACTAGATCCATCGATCACAAGCTCACAATCTCGAAAGATCCGGCTCACAATAACATTCCTCCCTAATGGATTACTAACAAGCAGGAAATCATCTAATAGAACTGATTACATACCAGGCAATATCATACTTGCAGAGACATAGGAATGTGTGGAACCAGAATCAAAGAGAACGTATACATCATAATGAAAAAGCTGAGCCATACCAGTAACAACCTCCGGTGCGGCTGTAGCCTCCTCTCGAGTCATAGCAAACACCCGAGCCTGTGCTTGCCCTCTCGGTCTCCCTGGAGGATTGGGCCTCCGCACTGATCCAGAACTACCTACCCCAATAGCTGGTCTGGTCCCCACTGCCTCGCTCTCCTCCGAGCCCGAGGTGAGATCCTTCCCCGATCATCGAGGGCAGTCTTTAATTTCGACCCTTTTCTCCACATTTGAAACAAGCACCCGATACCCTGTAACACTCTCCCCGATGCGGGTGCCCACAGTGCTCACACAGAGGAGTCTGATTCCTGCTTCTCTCAGTTCTGCTGGTTCCTCCCACTGAGGAAGCTTTGTCTTGACCCCGATCTGCCGAGGAGCACTATCGCCACCTTGACTCGAAGTTCGCACTCTTGCCACCCCGCTCACCGACAGCATAATCACGCCCTCTCTAAATGATCGCTCTCTACTTTTTCTTTTCCTGCTCACTTCCTATCTAATATTCTCCAGCTTCTCAGCCTGGAGTGCAGCATCCACCAGCTGCTGATAATCATAGAAATTATGAAGTACTACCTTCTCTTTGATGCCCAGGTGAAGGCCTCCCTCAAACTTTCTACACTTATCTTCCTCACTGGCCACAATATGAGCTGCATAACGAGATAACTGGGTGAATCGCAGCTCATACTGCTAATGTACATCTCCTCGTGTCAAATTAAGAAACTCCCTGGCCTTGTCCTGCATGTAGACCCGGGAAAGATACATCTTTCTAAATAATTCTCCAAAATCTATCCATGAAAGCACTGGTGGTACAGCCTGACTCTGTGGGACTGACTCCCACCAGTGGAGAGCATCACCCTGCAATAAACCGACAAAGATACTCCAAATTTTCCTCATCTGAACATTTCATCTGAACCAGGACTCTCTCTGTCCTCTTCAACCAAGATTCTGCTTCTTCAGGATTGGTGGTACCCTGAAAGTCCACCGCTCCGAACTTTCGCAGTTTATCAAACTGTCCGCCCCTAACATCAGAAACTGGCATGAAAGCTCGAGACCCTTGACCCATGGCAAAGTGAAAGCTCGGGCAAAGGCACGAAGACTCATGTCCATAACTTAACAAGAGGGAGGAGGAGGCTCCTCAGGTTGCACACTAGGTGCCTCAGGGCCAGGAGCAGGATGTGTCCCTGCAGCTTGTGGGACGTGAGACCCATCTGTGCTCCCCTGGCGAGAACTTGAGCGAGATCGAGTCCCTCGGGTTCTACCCCGACGTGGCATAATTACTCCTTCAAAATAAAACCAGTGAAAAACTTTAGTTCATGCAAAAACAATTTTTCAAAGTATCTTGAACGCTTTAATTCATGCAAACTCATGCAAAATCAATATTTAAAATCATTTAAAACAATTCAAAATAATACAATTTATGCACACAAAGCACATAAGTCACTTTTAAAAAAAATCCACAAAAACCCTAAATTTCTCTATCTACCCGAACCTAAATCGAAAGCTCTGATACCATAAGTGTTGGAACCCCTCCCCGGTGAGTCACGTGCTCGATGTCCTACGTGATACTTGGACGCGCATCTCACGAGGGAGAGATTCCTCACCACTGAGGAAGCCTCAAATCGGACTTAATTTAACGTCATTCAAACAAATCTTGGTAATTTAACCCTAATTTTCCTCCAATAAAAATTGATCTACTTAGGGCCCACAATTAAATCCGATTCCTAAGCTAAAATGAAACTCCAAATCTCTAGGTTACATAGAATCAGAAATCGCCTCAATCGGATCACTATAGATCACAAAATCGCCCAAAAACGGATTTATATCCAAATCCGTCACATAATTGATTCGCTTTAATCTTATCCATAATTTCCGACTAAAACCCGACACTCTCATTTTACTAAAAAGGGGTATAATTTTTTTTTAGAAACCTAATGCCTCGAAAATCGTGAAAATCGGAGGTCAAACAGAGGAAAGACAAAGAAAATAAGAAAAAAAGCTTAATTTATCATTTTTGAAAAAAAAATTGAAATATCCTTCTTACTTTGAATAGGTCTAACTTTTCACCCCGAAATCGAAATTTCTCAAATTTAGTGCCAATAGAAAGTTAAAAGGAAGCAATACAACTTCCTAGAAGGATTCAAAAACTAATTTAGCCATTAAGAGGGTCATAAATTGCTTCAAAGTTTCAGCCCAAAACTCAATTTTCCTACACAATGTCAAAGTTTGAAAATTCATATCTTTTAGCACACAAGTCTAAAAATAACACATTTTACCTCATTGGAAAGATAAAAAGATGCTCTACAAGTTTCATGAAGGGTGTAAAAATTAATTCAATCATTAAAGAGGGTAAAAACACACTCAAAGTTTCAGCCTATAAATTCTCCAATGGAACAGTAATTTTACCTAAATGAACAGTAACTGTCAACATTCCCAACCTCATAACTTTTTATTCCTAATTCCAATAATTTCAAATCATACCTCATTTTAAAGATAGAAGGATAATCTATATTTTTCATGAAGAAAGAAAAAACCATATCAGCCTCTAAGAGGGTGAAAAAGCCTTCTAAAAGTGCTGCACAATTTCAGCCCTCATCAACAGTAGCTGAAACCTTTCGACTCTCATAACTTTTTCATATTAAGTCCGAATGTGACAAAATTTATGTCATTGGAAAGATATAATCATGCACTACAATCTTCAAGAAGGCATCTTATTGAAAATCTCACTCTAAGATAGTGTAAAATCCAAAGCAAGTTGCTGTCCAATTTGGGAAAAATTGGACAGCACTTCCCCTAAAAGTGTTCTAGCCAAAATCTTCAATTCAACTAATCAACCTGCATAAAAACTCATTCTTCTAACTTCCATAACACAAATCATACCCAATATACTTCAAACCAAGGCAGTATACACACTCCTAAACATCTATTCAATTCCAAGCTATAAAGAAATACAAACTTACCTTTACTTTTATCAACTTCAACCATACATCCATACATTCTTAGAAAACATATACAAGATACATTTAAACTTCAAAACCCTTATATTTACATGACAACACGTCAATACAAAGCTTCAAAGGGCATTTAGCCCGGTTACATCCCAAATGACAAAAGTAAAAGTACAAAGAACAAGCTAATGCTTTGATTTCCCAAAACATGACTTCAAAATCAAAATGCATCGGAGTTGCCTCAATCCCGATGCGGTGACTCGGTTTCTCGCTCGACACCTGTGGAGGGGAAATAGGGGGTGAGCTCGACGGCTCCGTGGGTAATAACTTAATAAATGAGAATATAAGCAAAAACTGTTATTCATTCTTTCATGTTCAAAGCAATATCACATTAATAAAAGAAATTTCACTTTGAAAATCTTTTCACAAAATTTAGCACTTCGAACAATTTATAAACTTAACATATCACAAAAGTAACCTAGCAAATCACAAATTCACAAACACAGTGGTTCGGGTGAATCCGAAACGGAACGTACTACACATTTCCGCGAAGCGGTTATGTGTAGCTGTGACTGATGGAAATCCTTGAAAGGAATTCCATGCCACTTCTTGAGCAAAGTGAGAAGCCTATGGTTAGGCAGGTGCACTGACTCGGGCGGATCACCCTAAACCCAAAGAAAGTACATAATTCACATAATTCAAATTATTAGCCAGAATCGCCATTTCAAAATCACTTTCATATGATTGGACCGAACTAGCAAATTTTTCCAAATCACACATTCAAGTCTTTTCACATAACGAAACATTATACAAATGATTTCTAACATGATTTACAATCAAAGGAACATCTCATACAAATGAAAAACATAACAAAGAGTAATCTATACAAAGATTCAAAGTCATTGGAAAGCATTATTTTACATTTATTCTAAAACTTAAGTAGGCCTATTATCTCAAGTATTAAGAAATCACCCACCTTAAATTCTCTTAGCTTGTAGGATGGTCAATTTGCCTTGGCTCTTCCTCTAAATGCCTCACTTCACCTTCATTAAGCATAATTATCCCATAAGAATATAGGATATTAAAATTGGACAATTTTAAGGCTAGGAAAACTTGAATTAACATCCATCTAACCTTACCCATACATTAACTAAGCTATTTAAACCTAAAATCCATCAAGAAACTTCAAAAATTTCAAAATTTTCCTTACCTATATGAAACCCATGAAATTCTCTTTTTGCTTCCAAGGAAAGATTAAACTCTTCCTCTTCCTCTTTCTTCTTAAAAATCACTCTAGTTCCCTTTTCTAAAGCAAAATAAGACAAAGCTCTTACTTTTCTTCTTCTTCTTCTTCTTCTTCTTCTTCTTCTTCTTCTTCTTCTTCTTCTTCTTCTTATCTCCACCGAAAGTCTCCTCTTCTCTCTTTTCTATTGTGAATTTCATAAGCTTCCTTGTAAATGACTTAGGGAAATTTAGTTCTAACTTATACCTAAGCCTAAACTACGTAGTTTTAATAACCTTTACACTTTCCACTTATCCTCTCTTCTTTTCTTTACAAAATCCGTAAGTTTCCTCTTCACTCACACCAACTTTGGGTCTTTTCCTTCCTTCTTGATTTAATTGACACTAAAAGACTATAATATCCTTCTTTAAAAACCTTAAGCTTTAAAACCCAAGCAACTTCCTAAATTAATCCTACACCAACTTATGCCTTTAATTTCTAAGAATTTCTTAAAATTCTAATTTTAACTAAATCCTTTCAATTTTAATCAAGAATGGCGAGCACTAAAATCCCAAATTATTCTAACTAAAAGGAATTTATCAATTTAAACCTCAAAATAAAGAAAACGAGCTTAATGCGAATCGGGGCCCAACAGCTGAGCATCCCCTCAAGAGTTCGAATGGTCCTCTCAGATTGACCATCCGTCTGAGGGTGAAAAGCCGTACTAAAATTCAGCTTAGTCCTCAAAGCTTCCTACAAACTCCCCCAAAATCTCGAAGCAAACCGAGGGTCTCTATCAGAAACTATGGAATCTGGAATCCCATGCAACCTCACTATCTCATCAATATACTTCTTTGCTAGCACATGCAAAGAATCAGTCTGCTTGATCGCCAAGAAGTGAGTTGACTTCGTCAATCGATCCACAATAACCCATATGGCATCATGCCTCCTACTGGTCTTAGGCAAACCCATCAGAAAATCCATGGTCACTCTTTGCCACTTCCATTCCGGGATGGACAATGGCCTCAACATGCCTGATGGTGCCTGGTGTTCAGCCTTGACTTGTTGACACACTAGACACTTGCTCACAAACTCTGCTACATCCCTCTTCATGCCCCTCCACCAAAAATGCTCTCTCAAATCCCTGTACATCCTGGTACTACCTGGATGCATGACATAAGGCGCATTGTGTGCCTCATCCATAATCTCAGCCTTAACCTCCTGTACATCTAGGATACACAACCTGTTTCCCACTGTCGTCAACCCATCATCCCTCACCTCTATCTCAGAAATCTTGCCATTCCGAATTTCCTCTCTGAGCTTACTCAAATCAGCATCTTGTGCCTGCAATTCCCTAACCTTTTCCCTTAGCATCGGTCTCACTCGAAAATTAGCCAAAAGACAATCCGACTCTTTCTACTTCAAGCTTATCTTAAGCTTGGCCATCTCTTCCAGTAAAGGAAGATAAACTATCCGAACATGAGCAATCGAAGACTTCCTACTCAAAGCATTCGCCACTACATTAGCCTTGCTCGGATGATACTCAATCAACAAGTCATAGTCCTTAAGCAACTCGATCCACCTTCTCTGCCTCAAATTCAGTTCCTTCTGGCTCAACAAATACTTAAGACTCTTGTGATCGGTAAAGACCCTCGTCTGAACTTCATACTGATAATGCCTCCAAATCTTTAAGGCAAAGATCACAGCTGCTAACTCTAAATCATGCGTCGGATAATTCAACTCATAAGGCTTCAACTGCCTCGAAGCATAAGCAATCACCCGATCTCCCTGCATCAAAACACAACCAAGACTCTTCCTCGAAGCATCACTATACATAGTATAGCCCTCATCTCCAGAAGGCAAAACCAGAATCGGAGCACTCGTCAATCTGTGCTTGAGCTCCTCAAAGCTCCTATGACACTCATCACTCCAAACAAACTTCTGACTTTTCCTCAACAACTTCGTCATCGGAGCGGATATCATAGAGAATTCCTCCACAAATCTCCTGTAGTAACCTTCCAAACCCAGAAAACTCCTCACTTCTGCTACATTCTTCGGGGCTTCCCAATTCACCACAGCTTCTATCTTCTTTGGATCCACATGCACTCCCTGTTCCGAAATCACATGTCCAAGAAATGCAACTTCCCTCAGCCAAAATTCGCATTTATCGAATTTGGCATACAACTCATTCCTCCTCAAAGTCTCCAAAGAAATCCTCAAATGCTCTTCATGTTCCCGATCACTCTTGGAATAAACCAATATATCATCAATAAAGACAATGATAAATTGGTCCAAGAATGGCTTAAAAACCCGATTCATCAAATCCATAAAAAGCTGCAGGGGCATTCATCAATCCGAAAGGCATAAAAAAAAACTCAAAATGCCCATACCGAGTCCTGAAAGCAGTCTTCGGCACATCCGACTCCTTAATCCTCAACTGATGATAACCCGATCTCAAGTCTATCTTAGAGAAGACTTTCGCCCCTTGCAATTGATCAAACAGATCATCAATGCGGGGAAGCGGATACCTGTTCTTCACAGTGACCTGATTCAGCTTCCTGTAGTCTACACACATCCTCAAGGAGCCATCTTTCTTCTTCACAAAAAGAACCGGAGCTCCCCAAGGTGAAGAACTCGGTCTAACGTACCCTTTCTCCAACATCTCCTCTAACTGCTCCTTAAGCTCTTTCAATTCTGTCGGAGCCATCCGGTAGGGCGGAATTGAAATCGGTGCAGTACCTGAAAGAAGCTCAATGGGAAACTCAATTTCCCTAGCTGGCGGTAGTCCTGGCAATTCCTCGGGAAAGACATCTGAGAATTCCCTGACTACTGGAATATCCTCCAGCTGCCCTCTATCTGCTCTGGTGTCCACCACATAGGCCAAAAACGCCTCACAGCCCTTCCTCATCATCTTTTCACTGCCACGCTGAAACAATTCAAGCGGACTGCATTTCTGTCCCCAGTAAACACCACTCTTCTGCCATCACCCAAATCAAATTCCACTGTCTTCTGCTTACAATCCAAACGGGCATTATACTTCTCCAACGTATCCATACCTAGGATCACATCCAATCCTCTCATCTTCAGTGGCATCAAATCCACCACCAGAAGTTCCCCACCGATACACAACTCACAGCCTCTATACACTTGACTAATCACAATGTACTGGCCGATAGGAGTACTCACCATCAACGGAGTATCCAATGGGCTCACAATCCTATCACACACAGGTCTACTCGACGAAACAAACGAGTGAGTAGAACCTGGATCAATCAAAACAAGCACATCATCAGAAAACAATCTAACCATACCAGTGACAACATCTGGAGCGGCCTCTGCATCCTCCCGAGTCATCGCAAACACCCTAGCTGGTGCTTGCCCCCTCGGTCTCCCTGGAATGCTCACTCTCTTGGCTGCATCAGAACTACCCACTTCTGTTGCAGTCCTCTGACCTACAGTCTCTGTCCTCCTCGGAGCTTGCATTTGGCTTCTCTCATGCCGTGGAGGCTGAGGACACTCTCTAGCAATGTGCCCCTTTTCCCCACAGTTGAAGCATGCTCCTGTCAATCTGTAGCACTCTCCTCTATGGGGTCTCCCGCAATGCTCACACTTTGGGATAAATGACCTCTCCCCATCTCCCCTTCTACTGCCTCCCATCGTTGAGGCTTGGTGAGAAATAGTAGAAGTCTTCACAGGTCAAGATCGGCTAGCACCACTGCTCCTCTCCTCGGACTGTACAGGGAAGGTTTTGGCACTCCTGTTTGGCATAGGAGTACTAGTGCTACCTCCCCTCCTGAACTGCTCTCTGCCCTTTCTCTTCTTGTTCATTGCACTCTTGATATTCTCAATATTTTCCACCCTCAAAGCTGCCTCAACTAACTGCTGGAAGTCACAAAAATTCTGCACTATCACCTTCTCTCTGATAGCCAAGTGCAGACCCGACTCAAACCGGCGACATCTAGCAGCCTCACTCAGCATCAGATCTGAAGCATACCTCGCCAATTGAGTGAACCGACGCTTATACTCACCGATGTCATCTCCTCTGGGTGAGACTAAAGAACTCCCTCTCGTCACGAATGTAAACCTCGATAGATACTTCTTCTTAAAAGCGACCAACAAGTTCTCGCCATGACAACCCTACGGTCTCATCATTGCTCGCACGATCTCCCACTAATCTGAGCATCTCCACAAGCAAACTTGCAAAGATAAACAACTCTCTCATCATCCTCACAAATTCCATCCGATCCAAAGACTCTCTCGTCTTTCTCCACCAAATCTAGGCTTCTTCGGATCTGCTGTCCCATAGAAGTTGATCGCCCATACTTCCTCAACCTATCAAACCGTCTCCCCTTCCGAGTCGGCGTCAAGGTAAGGCGTGGCATCGACCCATAGCTCAACAAATGCAGGGTGAAGGCCCGAACAACCTCGGATCGAGTGGAGCCTTTGCTCTCGCGAATCGCGACTCCTAAGATCAAGGATAGCATGAGCTCACTGCCTAACCCTACAGAAGCCTCAGCATTCCCTGGGGCTACCGACTCATCAGTCCTCTCCTCCCTAGTCGGAGAGTCAGGTGCAACAAATCCTTGCAGAACTTCTCGTGTCCTTCTACGAGGTGGCATCGTACTCCTTCAAATATAAACACTAAGGATTAGCTACATGTCAATCTAAATTCCTACATGTATGCATGATATGCGTGTCACTTAATGCAATCAATCAAATGCAACAAATAATCACATATCACACAATTCATCCTATTATGCATTCTAAGCCGAGGACACTAAACCTAGGCGCTCTGATACCAAACATGTTGGGCCCGGGTCCGGGGTTCCTATTCCTGAGGTGGCCCCTCGGGCTGCGCCCGCGACGGCTACCCAAAACATCAGACCCGATCCTAACATCCAAACATAATTCGATTCATACACACACACATATATATATATATATTCTCATATAATCAATTTCCTATGCACGCATTCTAACCATGCATTCCATCTATGAAATGACTTCCCCATAAATCCAGGGACTCCATGCCATTACAATACGAAGGAAAGTCAGAGAAACATTCTCAAAATAGCATATTACAGTAGAAAGTTAAATCCAAAATACATGAAAATGCTCCATGATGATATGCTTGGAGGGCCAACCAAAATACTAACTTAAGACAAAAGCTCCTAATTATCTTGGAGTTTTCGATGCCTTGTAAGATCAACGATCGCCTAGTTCTGCACCTGAGGAGTGGGAGATAATGGGGTGAGCTGCGAAGCTCAGTGGCATATACATTTATAGCCATTGGCAACGAGCCACACAATCAAGCATATACATAAATTTACATAAGCTCATAGCAAGTCAACATTTATCATTTATAATCATTACAAGCATATATCATATGATGTCACATTACAACAATTCCTCATGTATCATGGCCAACAAATCAATAATGAATGCACACAAATAGTTCGAGAGTTTCATAAAAACGATCCGGATAAACCAAAGTTTATACCGTAAACTATCTGAGTCCGATTTGTCAAGGATCTCGTTGCCTCAAGCAGGCAGCCGAGCAAAGGCTATACGTCGACGTGCACGTGACTATCCATCCGTTACTCTCTCACCCAAACAAGCACATAACAATTCGATTCATGCTCAAAGCATTTTATCAAAAGTTTCTTACTTTCGTTCTTTCAAAATGCCATAGTAGTTGCTAAGGCAATTCATAATCACATTCTCGATGCATTTGCAACGATATCCATAAATCAAAACAAGCAATGCCACATACACATGCAAGCACACAAGGCAATTTGCCCACACACACAATAACCATAAATGTATTACCCACCTAAGATCGCTCAAGAATCCAACTCACTGTTGTCCTTCCTCTTGCGATTGGGTCAGGTCGGCTTGGTTTCCTATAATAAACCAAGTTTCCATTTAAACAATATCCAAAGGAAATAATCAAAAGCTTCGAAAATAAAAAACGCTATCACTAACAATCTATACTCGACTTCCACCTAAATCTAGAAACTAAAAAGGCAAATTTTGAACTTCCCTTCTCCACAAAACTTGTAGCCCTTTATCCCTAGATCACCATGAATCTGAAATCACCTCATTTGGACATCCACAGCAAAAGATATGCCCAAAAGACTAAAATTCCTCTGTGTTGTAAAACTGGGGCTCGCCGCGGCGAGCGTTCCTTCGCCGCGGGGAACGGCTTGTGCTCACCGCGGCGTGCACCAAGCGTGCGCCGCGGCGAACACCCCTTCGCACGTCGTGGCGTGTTCATACGCACGTCGCGACGTGCGGGCCTGGAGAATGACTCCGAACCTGATTTTCCAGTATTTCCACAATTCAATCCTTCCCCAAACACAAATGCTACACACCTAAACCTTGATTCAAGTCTCAAACTACATTTCTAACTCAATCAAGCCTCAAAATCAGTCACAAAACCAACAACTCAAGGAAATCTATCCATTTTTACCTTAAAACCTTAACCCACCGATTTCCCACATTCAACTCTAATTCAAGGTTTAATCTTACTACAATAAGATTAAACGAAGCAAAACTTACCCGGGAACGGCCCGAATCTGTCAAAAATCTCTAAGGTCGAAAATCTCTATTTCTTTTCTCTTCTTCCTCCACCTACGGCTTCTCCTTCTTTTCTTCTCCTTTCCTCTTCTTTTCCTTTCTTTCTCATTCTTCTAACTCTATCTCTTAAGCCTAATGGATTAGACAAGGACTAAAATGCTCTCCTATGCAAAGCCTTAACCTATCCAACTCAAGGGATCTTCCTATTTTACCCTCACACATTTTTATCCTTTAATTCCTACATTAAACTCAAATAAAACCTCAATCATCCACTAATATTTCCAATTTAATCAAACTAAGCCTTAATCACATGATTAACACAATTCATGCTTAATGACATCATAAAAAAAATTTGGGGTCCAAGACTTGTTCTTCATGGTCACCCGATTAAGTTGCCTATAATCGATGCATAACCTCAAAGTCCTATCCTTTTTCTTCACAAATAGTACTGGAGCTCCCTAAGGTGAAACGCTAGGTCTTATAAAACCCTTTTCCAACAACTTTTGCAACTGAGCTTTCAGCTCCTTCAGTTCCATAGGTGACATCCTATATGGAGGAATGGATATAGGAGCAGCACCTAAAACCAGATCAATTGTGAACTCTGTTTCCCGATCTGATGGTAAACCAGGTAACTCTTCGGGAAACACATCTCGAAATTCCTTAACCACTGGAATGTCCTGTAAGCTCTGCTCAACCCTAGTATCAATAATGTGGGCCAGATAAGCCTCACATCCTCCTTGCATCGACCTCAATGCACTCATGAAGGATATCATCCTAGCTGGCATTGCCTGACTAATTCCTCTGAATACTACTCTAGGCTGACTAGGAGATTCTAATACTACCTCCTTGGTGTAACAGTTCATGATGGCCCTATGGGCAGTGAGTCAATCCATGCCTAAGATCACATCTATCTCCTTCAATTGCAATACTATCAGGTCTGCCTCTAACTCGGCTCGATCAACTTTAACTAAGCACCCCTTGCATACCTCACTAATAACAGTAGTGCTACCTAGAGGTGTACTCACCTCTAGCCCATACTGCAGTAACTCCCTATCATAATACAGTCTACATGCCAAATGCGGTGTAATAAAAGAGTGTGTGGATCCTGGATCTAGTAGTGCAAATGCCTCTAAATCATAAACAAGAAGCGCACCTGCAACCACATCTGGTGAGTCTTAGGCCTCCTGCCTGGTCATAGTATAGACCCTATCCTGGGACTGTGGTCGGCTGCCCTGTCCCTCAGGCCTCACGGAAGAACTCCCAGCTCTCCCTCTATCTCTACCTCTACCTCACTGTCCAGATCCACAACCTCTGCTCTGTTGAACGGTAGCATCGCTACCGGATCTCCCACTCACACCAGACTGGGTTCCAGCAACAAGCGGACAATCTCTAACTTTGTGTTCTAAAGAGCCACATGCAAAGCAAGCTCCTGACATAACCCAGCACTCTCCACCGTGCCTTTTCCCACAATGCTCACATGGGGGCCGTTGGTTTTGCACTATACTTCGTCCCCCACCAGTATGTGTAAATCTACCTCTCTTTCCAGTTCCTGACTGTCTAAACCCACCTGATGATCTGAATGATCCACTCTGGCGCTTACTGAAACTTCTGTCAGAACTGCCCTGACTCTCACTAGGCCTATTTCCTCTGGACCCTTGCCCAATCTCTGCTTGTTTCTCCTTCATTAGCTGTTCAATTCTAATGGAGGCAGCTCTCAACTCAGTGAAAGTGCCCATATCTGACCTTGCCAGCCTTGTCCTGATCTCCATGTTCAGCCCATTCTCAAACCTGCTGCATTTATCTTCTTCTGTGGGGATTAAAGCAGTGGCATAACCCATCAACTTATTAAATCGGACCTCATAGTCCGCCACTGACATCCTGCCCTGCTTCAGTTCCAAGAACTCTTGCATCTTCATGTCCAAGTAGACCTTGGGCATGTAGTTGTCTCTGAAGACTCTTAGGAAGTCTTCCCACTTTAATTGACAAGGCCTGGTGGTACTTCCTGGAACAGTCTTCCACTACTGGTAAGCTGGGTCCTGCAGTAATGATACTGCGTAGTCAAACCTCTCATCAGGCTCGCAGTCCATCTGATCAAAAACCCTCTCAGTCCTCTCTAACCATCCCTCGGCCTCAACCGGGTCTCAGACGCCATAGAAGTCTCATGACTCCACCTTTAGCTATCATACCTCCTCTCCCTTCTTTCAGAAACTCTAGGAGGCAACCCCTCAGATCGAGGTACCGAGGACTCTCTACTAGTTCCTACAGATCCTTGGTCAGCTGGTTAATCAATCTGATCACCTAGGGCGGATGACCTATAACAAATGATAACTTCAATCATTATCCGTGTTACTCAAGATATTTCATGCTTATCATTCCTATATGTCCCAACAGATGCTAAACCATGCTCTGATACCACCTAAATGTAGCGCTCCTTTACCGCAGGGTACCCACCGGGACACCCGAAGGTCATTCCGACACATATCCTACGATGAGGGCACGCTACGATCGATCACTACACTCCCTATCACAATGACATGGTAACATAAATCACTTGTAAAACATTATAAGAAGATCACAATATTTTAAAGCCCACTTTTTCCTCATTACATTTCACAAAATCGGAGTCTACATTGTCTGTCCACAATATCCGTATGTACATCATCAGAAACCTAATACAATAGTACTACGTGAATGAGGAAAGTGTATCAAAATTATCTAAACCACCCAAAAGATCCCCAGCTGACCGACCTTTCAGCCATGATCTGTATCTCCAATCACAATCTACTCGGTTAGTAGAGCCTCTTTAGTGGCTAGAGTTGTCTCTTGGTCCGGAAAAGACAACGATGCAATTTTGGTAAGTTTTGCGAACTCAATGAGGTAACCATCATTGATGGTTCGCTCAATTCATGCATCACATCATCGCACATAACACAATGTTCACTTTATTGCATATTCATAATGTATCACATTACAGCACATAACATAATATTCACTTCATTGCATATTCACAATGTATCACATTGTTCATATAAAACACACATCAATTATAATTGGCAATGCACGTGAGACTCACTTTCATTTATTATTGTCGTTATGACCGAGTGCCTTTTTCCAGCTCATCCCTTCATAGATGTCGAGCTTTGTCGTATAACTTCCCATATCCCTTCGTAGATATCGGGGACAGTCACACTCGAGCCTAAGGCTCTATTCACATTATGAGCTTTAAGCTCCTTATCCTGGCAACTCCGGTCATAACTTTCTTTATCTTTCATGCATTCATGTAATGAATGTTTCACATAACATAACCTCAGTCAATCACATGGATGCACATTCATATTTTGATCACATTCATCATCGGACCTTAGTCCGGTATTCAGCAGAAATGCTGAGCACACTTTTGCATTCATATGCACATTCACAATTTTCACATGTTTGGAGCACTTAAATAACTCATTCAAAACATATTCTAAAGCAAACAATTAATTGAGTGAGACCGTCTAGGTTACTCACTGGTTGCTCCTGAAGCTAACGCCTGAAAGATCTAGCAACGTTTGAAAGTTGACGTTCCAGTTGCTCCTCTATAACAAACAGCATACATGATATCAAAATTTGCACCATTAAGAGTGTTCAACAATGCACATGTATGAGATGTATTATGTATAATGCATGTTCATGATAAATCTCGGGTATCGCTCTTTGATTCTTCTCATCACTATCCCATACCAAAATTCATTTAAGCAAAACTAACACTTAGGTTTATGCATCTCTAGAACCATTGAAATCACAATTCATTTGTCACTGGCTTACTTTCAGACTTTCTGAAATACCCTTTCGGGTTTACTGTTCACATTCAATCAGGAGGTAAAACTTGTGAAATTTGAGCTCACTCTCTTATAGAAAAGTGTTCCTCTATCTTTCATCTTTCCATTGACACCAATTTCACTCAATTTGGTTCAGCAATTTGGAAGATATGCCTCAAACATTTTCAGACTGTTCCTCTCCAAAACAGTGTACTATATCCAACTTCCATCCAGAAATTGAACACCTTAGATACTGGATCAAGATTCAGCTTCTTCATAAGATTTTTAGACATATTACTCTAGTTTATTAAAAATCAAGAATCACTTCAATTGGAATCCTCTAGACCAAGATATCATCAAAATACTGAAATACGTTCAGTAAAATATCCAGTTCATGCTCCTTTCACCGATACCCTTACTTTGATTCAATCAATCATTTTCAATTTAATACAAAAAACCATAAATTTTTGTGGAGAGATAAATAAATGTGTTAGGAATCCAATGCTTCAAAAATCAGGTCATTTGGAGGTCTAGAGAAGAAGTTATGACCAAAAGAATCCAGTATGTTTTACTTTCATCTCATTTCCATCGTCTACTTTTCTATCTTCTCATTTCCATCTTCTGCTTTTCTATCGTCTCATTTCCATCTTCTGCTTTTCTATCGTCTCATTTCCATCTTCTGCTTTTCTATCGTCTCATTTCCATCGTCTGCTTTTCTATCGTCTCATTTCTATCGTCTTCTTTTCTATCGTCTCATTTCTATCGCCTGCTTTGCTATCTTCTCATTTCTATTGTCTGCTTTTCTATCGTCTCATTTCCATCGTCTACTTTTCTATCGTCTCATTTCCATCGTCTGCTTTTCTCGTCCAGAACGTATCCACTTATAAAGATCATAACTTTTGACTCCAATATCCAAAATTTACAAACTTTATACCGTTGGAAAGATAAAAGAAAGATATACAACTTTTTAGAAGATAATTTTGCCAGAATCTATCTAAATCAGGTCCAAATTTCCTCCCGAATTTGGAACACAAATTTTCGCTCAACTCTCAACGTCCTGCACTAAGTTCTCAACTTCGTGACAACTTTTGAGACTCTTAGAGACAAAACTGAAATTTGATGTCTTCATACGAATTGTAGCCATATATTCCTAGTTAACTATAAATGAAGAATCACATTGTTTGGACAACCACAGAAAACATTATGGCTAAAAGACTGAAACACACTCAGTGAGAAATTTTCCAGATTTTCTAACTTTCAATACTTTATGTCACCAAAACACTAAAAGTTTTCTCAAAAACTAATTTAACACTATAATTAAATTTATTTCTCCCCAACTACCCAGTATTTATGAACAAACACATAAAGTACAATTTTCATGCAGATGACAGTAATTTATTAACTTTATTTCTCAAATCCATAACTGCAAGGGATTTCTCCATCACTTACCTGCTGAAAACTCCAAAATCTTCAAACCCTAAACTCCACACGTTTTTATGTACTTCTCTTAGTACAATGACCAGCTTCTCGTTTTTCTTAGGGCAGAGGACACAAATGGCAAAGTAAGTTTGGTGAAAGAAAAGAAAAACACAGAAGTCCCTTAGAAGATATTTTGATGGAAAACTTTGTGTTTCAAAGAGAGAAGTTTTAGAAAGATGATAGCAAAGAAAGGACTTGGACAAGCCTTAACCTGTCAATTCTCAAAGAATAGTAACCTACTCCTAGATAGAGTACAAGGCCTAAGTGACACTTGTCACTTACCTAATACCCAAGTTCCAACTTAGTTTCTTTTGAACTAACTCCCTTGATTGTCATCTTTACAATCCAACTATCTCCAAAGCTTGTTTTAATTATTTCTTGTTCCCTATTATATATATCTTTCTCAATACTCCATAACTTCACCAACATATACAAATGCAATATTTCCACCAATCACTAATATTTTCAATGTAAACGTCCATAACTCTAAAAATTCATAGGTCAATCCAATCATACCCGGAATTATTCATGAATGCATGTACAATTATTTTCATGTGCAAATAAATCTACTATTCATATATAAGTATAAGACATATCATGCATGAACATGGAAGTGCATCTCTAACTCTCATTAGTCACTCACATTTACCATTCTACCCTTCTCACTAGTAATGGGATGTTACATTGTGGCAAGAGGAATCATCCTCACTACAACTGTTAGAGAAAACCTGACATGAAATGTAGAAAATGCAAGAGACTTAGGCATGCAGAGATCATTTGCAAGGAGTAGGAGACACGACAATAGGGTGAGGCTCAAGTTGAAACTCGACAAGAGCCAAAACAACTCTTTATTGCTTCATGGTTTGCATCCAAAATATCAGGTGATAGTTGGCTTGTTGATAGTGGTTGTACAAAACATATGACCAATGATGATAAGCTCTTCACAGAGCTTGACAGATCAACAACATCAAGGGTCAAATTTGGAAATGGAGACTATATCGCAGAGAAAGGGAAAGGGATGATAACCATTGAAAGTCTTACAAGTACAAAACTTATATCTGAAGTTTTGTGTGTTCCTGAAATAGATCAAAATTTGCTAAGTGTTTGAAAATTGTTGGAGAAAGGGTTCAAACCTTTGTTTGAAGATAAAATGTGTTTGATCATTGATCAAAGTGGTCAGGAACTATTCATAATTAAGATGCAGGGCAAAAAAATTTTTTTTGAATCCTTTGGAGGTGGAGCAAGCGGCATTTCCATGCCAACTCACTACTGCAGAAACTTGGCACAAAAAGATAGGGCATTTTCATGATCAAGTTTTGTTGTTCACGCAAAGAAATTAAATAGTAAGAGGTCTACCAAACCTAGAGGAGCATCTCATAAGCTACAAAGCTTATATGCTTAGGAAGCAAATCAGACTTCCATTTAGAACGTCTATATGATGAGCTACAGAGAAATTGCAATTGATCCATACTAATCTATATGGTCCACAGTCAACTCCTTCACTAAATGGAAAAAGGTATTACATAGTCTTCATTGATGATCTAACAAGAATGTGTTGGATTTATTTTATGAAGTTTAAGTCAGAAGTTGTTGGAATTTTCATAAAGTTCAAAAACTAGATTGAAAACCAAAGTAGCTGTAGGATTTAGGTCATTATATCAGATAATGGCATTGAATATACATAAGAGAGATTCATCTTTTTTTCCAAGGAGGCTAGAGTTGAGTACCAGCTCACTGTCCCTTACTCTCCATGGCAAAATGGGGTCAGTAAGAGGAAGAACATAACCATTATGGAGATGACTAGGTGCTTGCTACATGAGAAGAATCTTCAAAAGAAGTTCTGGGTAGAAGCAGCAAATATTATTGTTTTTCTGTTGAATAGGCTTCCTACAAGAGCAGTGGGAAAAAAAACTCCATTTGAGGCTTGGTATGGTGTCAAACCTACTCTATACAACTTTAAAATATTTGGTTGCCTGTGTTTTTCACATGTTCCATAGGTAAAGAAGAGACAAACTTGATGAGAAGGCTGAACCAAGAATTTTTGTTGGCTACGCTTGGTTCCTACATAATCTTTCAACACCATACAAGAAAGATAGTGACCAACAACGATGTTCAATTTCTTGAACATAAGCAATGGGACTAGAATGATGAGTCTCTAACCAAACATCAGATTTTGTCTCTAGTTCACGGTGACTCAGTAGATGATCAACCTATCAGGGGAATGAGGACACTCTCAGACATTTATCAAAGGTGCAATGTTGCTATTTTTGAACCAGCAGAATATGAGAAAGCAAAAACAGGCCAAAAATGGATAGATGCAATGAAGGAGGAGCTGTCTATGATTGAAAAGAACCAGACATGGGAGCTAGTGCAGAGGCCTCAAGATAGAAAAATAATTAGGATGAAATGGGTTTTCAGAACAAAGCTTAATCCTGATGGCTCAGTGAACAAGCACAAAGCAAGATTGGTGGATGGATGATCATTTGCTGAAGTTAGGCTTTGAAAAAAGCTTAAGTGAATCAACTCTTTATATCAAAAAATTTGGTGCTAACATTGTGATCATCTCTCTCTATGTAGAAGATTTACTTGTTACAGGAAATAATGCTACAAAAATTGAAGAATTCAAGAAGGAGACGATGAAGGTCTTTGAAATGATAGACCTTGGTGAAATGAATTACTTTCTGGGAATGGAGATCAAGCAAGCTCATAATGAAGTTTTTATATGTCAAAAGAAGTACTTGAACGAAATTATGAAAAGATTCAGAATGGACAAATGTAGGAGTGTGAGCACTCCAATGATCAAAAGGAGAAGCTGTAAAAAGAATATAGAGCTGAACGAGTTAATGAAGGAGTGAATAGAAGCCTAATTGGATGCTTAATGTATCTTACAGCAACAAGACCTGACATCTTGTATCCTGTGAGTGTTTTGTCTAGGTTTTTAAATTGTGCTAGTGAATTGCACATGATGGCTGCCAAATGAGTGGTTGGATATAACTCTAACCTATGGTCTCAAATTCAACAAAAGTTAGAATTTCAAGCTTCATGGATATTCTGACAGTGATTGGGCGGGATCCATTGATGACATGAAGAGCACTTCTGATTATTGTTTCACTTTTGGATAAGGGAATTTTTCATGGTACTCAAAGAAAAAAGAAATGGTAGCACAGTCAACAGCTGAAGCAGAATTTGTAGCAGCAACAACTACTGCTAATTAAGCGTTATGGCTCAGGAAAATTATGGTGGATTTGCAACTAAAGCAAGATGACATCACTGAGATATTTGTAGATAATCAAGTTGCCATAGCTATATCTCAAAATCCAGTGTTCCATGGAAGGACTAAGCATTTCAATATCAAGTTTTATTGCTTGAGGGAAGTGTAGAAGAATGGTTAAGTGATGTTAGTGTATTGCAAATCAGAAAACCATATTGCAGACATCTTTACTTTGCAAAACAAAAAACTAGATTGCAGACATCTTTACTAAGTCATTTCATGTTAGCAGATTTGAATTTCTTAGGGAGAAGTTGGGAGTTTACAGTTCCTGATCCATTAGGAGAATGTTGACAAGTGTATCAGGACCTGATTGTCATTTATGTTCTACAGAGGTCCTGGACTTTAGTTTGTCCTAGTATTTAGCTTATTTTCAGCAAGTTAGTTTATGATTTCGTTAAGCAAAGTACGTAGTGGTAGTAGTTGTCACGTTTTATTAGCCATGATAGCATATTTTTAGCTATTTTCAGCTCTGTTGTACTCCTATATGTTTGCACTTGAAGTTTAATAAATGTGTAGACTTTCCAATACATTATTTCTTCTTTTTTTTGCAATTTAAAACAACAAGAGCACATACTTGCGTTGCTTTTGTTTTACACTATGAATATTGTACTCGAGATAGAATTAGGAGCTCATATTTATTTCTGCATAATGTTTTGACAAGTCATGTAACAAGGAACATGGAAATATTCTGCACTTGGAGATCCTGAAGGAATTCTGGCTACAAATGGTGCCTCTTGTGCAAAGGAGTAACACATTTGTAGATATCCTTCGGTTCAATAGACTATGAAAGTCTTCTATCAAATCCCGATCCAGGAATATTATATTAACATATGGAAGATGATTTTAAAACAATCAACTTTATAACCAAAGGCCAAGTACTAATCTTTTAATAAATAGTCTTTTCCTATGTCTTTTTTTTTATACAAAGGAAAACCAAACAAAATAAAGCTAATTCCCTGTCGAACGCAAAGATCTGCGGTACAAAGCTTCGTGTTTATCATGGTTTAAGTGATCTATGACGACTGTCAGAGGCGCCTAGAGAATATGAAGGTTTGGGCTGGATAGCGCTGCAAGCGAGGCTCTTTTATCTTTTTTATTTTACATCCACTTGACAGTGAAATTCTAAAAGTAAAGATGTAACAAAGTAAAGAAGTAACAAGATGGCACTGGATAAATGAGATTCTTATTAGGACTTGGCAATGCAACAAGAAACTTCTCGACATATTAACTTGAATCCATCATAACACACGTACATTATTATACAAAAATCTCCAAAACTTACAGGAAATTAAAAAAAAAAAGAGATGCACCAATCGAAGATAACTATCAAGTCTCAAGGACAAGGCTACTTTCAGAATTATTTGGCAGCAGCAGCCTCTTCCTGTAACTGTTTAACCTTGGTGATATAATCGTTCATTGCTTCATCCTTGGATTTCCCTGCCAAAAAGAAACTTCACTTGAGTGCTAAAACGTAATTGTATATGACAATAACTAACACTTGAGGTCCACAGGTAATTAAATTGATTTTTTACTACCTTCAACAGCCTTCCATGCATCCCACTTGGCCCTATCCTTCATGTTGAACATTCCAGGACGATCTACATAGCAGATTAATTTGGTAAAATTAAATTATTCGAATGTAGATATGAAGTTAGAAACTCACTGGTGTTCACTGGTCCAACCGTGGCTTGCAGCAAATGTTCTCACTTGTTGTGTTTTCTGGCAGGGTTTTAGCTTTTACAGTAAACTGTTCAAAGTCCTCCTGCAAGCAAAATTTCATTGTTTAGATTGACAGGAAACCTATTTTACGATTGCAATCAAATGCAAGTTCCAAACTTTGACTAATTCTAGCACACAATCGAAAGGAACATAATTCACCAAAAAAAAAACTTCAATCAATAAACTCAAACACGTAAGGAAACAAAGATTCATAAAACAAGCCAAACCCAACGTGGATGGATAAATAATATGACAAATAAAAGAGCTAAGAATAGATTAAACAGGCGCACACTTGACATCAGACTGACTGTTGCTTCTAAACAAAGAAAAGGGTTTAGGGAAAGCTGACTTCACCTTCAAACCCATTTGTCGTGGTGACTCCTTCTTTATACCAACTACGGCGTATGGAAGTTGCACTTATAGCATTTTCTGTATGGTGACAATATAGTGATCGAGCGAGAGAGAAACTATGACGTGTTATTTGCTCACATGCATGCACATTCCGTATTTGTGTACTCTGTGATCTAGACGTGGTATATGGAATAGCTGGCGGATCTTTGCACGCGATTTGAGGTTGAAAATTAGGTCAATTATTTTTGTTGGTTGGTGATAATTAAGTAATATCGCAGACTATACATTCGGGATTCGTTAAGTTGTTACGGGGAATGAATGAATCTATATATAATAGCATTCAACATAAAAGAAAAAGATAAACACGAGTTTAGAATATTTGAGCGGGCAATTTAACTTTATATTTCTATCATACTTTATATCGTTCAATTGACCTAGGGAGTTTAAGTTTTGCAATGTTTAAATTTTCATTATTTCATATATTTGAGAACTAATGTGATAAGTTAAGATAGGAATTTAGCACTCTGGATGATCAGTGACTTCATTCTACTAGAAATTTATTAAATAATTTTGGACACAAATTTTTCTCATGTTTTCAATAGAAATATAATATAATTGCACAATTATGTGTTTTCTTGTAAGTATGAATGAAATCAAATATTATAATTTATTTATCACTACACGAAAAGCGAGAATTAGCGACGGAAAAGTATTGACGGAATATATATTATTGCAAATTACTGACGGAAAATCCATTTCCATCGGTAAAATTGACGGGAAAATTTTTGTTTAGCGACGGTACTAATTTCTGTCGCTAAATATGGAGGGAAATGATCCCGACAAATTTTGCGATAGATTTTAGCGATGATATAATATTCCGTCGGTAAATTTGGCGATGGTATAAGATATCCGTCGGTAAAAAGGGGAGAATTATTGGCAGAATAAATTTTTTTTGAGTTTACCTACAGAAATTTCTGTTGGTAAATTCCGTCCAAAGACGGAGCTATATTGGGACTTGGGGGCCACTGGGCCCCCCCAAGATTTTAAAAAAAATATTTTAAATAAATATATATATATATATATATATATATATAAACGAGTTATTTAAGAGTCAATGATACACTGGGCCCTCTAAAATTTTTAAAAAAATAATTTTCGGACCCTCCTATATTAAATTTCTGGCTCCGTCACTGATTCCGTCGATAAATTCTTTTTAAATTTAAGCTCACTTGACATCTCGTCCCTCCACCTGCATCTTCTTCTTCCTTCTTCCTGAGTCTCCTCTTCAGTTGAGGTATTATTGCACACGTGCTTATGGTATCATCAAATTGTCAATTCCTTTCGGTTTAAGATTGGTTGTTCTGAAAATCTTGTTTGTTTTGCGATCCCACTTATTATATGTTATTCTTGTATAATTGTATGGAGTTATTTCTATTTCTATTTCTTCAGGTACTGTGAACCAAATAACATAAAGGTAACTTTATCCTTATCAAGCTCAGGTGAGTGTTTAAACTTACTCTAGTTTTACAAACAAAATTCTACATCTGTTGATCCTCAATAGTGTTAAAAGATTAGCATAAAATTCTTCTTTTTTCTATGGATGCTTAAAGAAGCTAAACAATTCAGAATATTGTTTTTAGCTCCTATCAAAATTGTTGGTAGTAGAACAAAAAAGTTGTTGTCAAGCCTTCTACACAAGTCACAGCCTGTAAGAATCTTCATTCCAGAGCATTTGAATAGGTAAAGCCATGTTGGTATGCAGAAGCATAACAGACCACTTATATTTAATGTTGGGTTTTTTAAAAATATTTTAAAATTATTTACTGACAAAAAATACAATTATGTAGGTAAAACCCGTTATATTTACCGACAGAACACCAAAAATCATTGATAAAGTATAAGATATTTACCAATAGAACAAAGAGTAATCATTGGTAAAATTACCTACATAATTTGAATTTACCAACGGAAAGAAAATTTCTATTGATAAATTTACCGACAGTCATTTTTTCGACGCTTTTTTTTGTTGGAATATTCCGTCGCAAATTTTTATTACTGACAAAATTCAAACGTTTTCTGTCAGTAATTTCCGTCGCTAAATGACATTTTTCTTGTCATGATTCCTACTTGCAAGTTTTTTTTAATTGACCAAGTAAAACAATTTAGTTAAATTGTTTTTGTTTTGAGAAATGCCTGTAATGGAGTTAAAGGTAAAATTTTGGGTGAGTAGATGACAAAATTTAGGTCGTTCGTGTTGTTATATAGTGTCTTTATAATTATTTTTCTATATAATGTAAATAATTAAATATTGTCAAACATAGTACCTATTGTTTATTCTCTTAGTTATATAGGTATAATATTGTTTTCTTTATCTGTATTTGCTTATTTCATGGTTTGAGGCACTTCTGTAAGGTGGTAGCCATTTACATAAGTACCACCACTCTAGAACATTGTATTATAAAATAAAAAAAGACAACAAGCTGTCAACAACTTACATTTAGCAAGCTTGGAAACAACTTGCTTAACAATAAAGGGTCTATAAAAAGACCCTCTTTATCTTTCCTGAGATATGCATCCTATGTGATATGTGGTGATTATGAGAAAGAGATTTTTTTAGTATTTTTATGAAACGTTTTTCTAAAAAGGTAAATGACAAAATAGTAAGGATATTATCTTATAAATAGTAAATTTGGAAAATACCTTATGTGTGAGTGTCACTATTTTCTCATGTTATTTTCACTCTTTATACTTATTATTTTTCATTAGTAGAAGATTTATTAGAAGTTTGGCCTATAGACGTAACCCAAATTAAAGAGTGAACTATGTTAAATTTATGTATACTATTTCCTTGCTTACTTTTCCTGTGGGATATAATTCGCTAATTTTTTTCCTAACAAGTGGTATTAAAGCCAGTGAGAAAATTACAACAAATGTTTTGACACAATTTGTTTAGATTTGAGGTAAACACAGTAAAAGTTGGTGAATAGTAAAATAATAACCAGAAAAGGTAGTAACTATTCATGCATTTATTTTCGCATTAACACTATAGCAGCCATTGGAGCTGAACTATAGCAACTAGGTGTTACTCATGTATATGATACTATTCATACATACGGGTACCATTCAGAGTGAGATTCGGTTATGTGTCAAAGGATTTCTCATCAAAGATAGAGGCAAAAATAAGCAAGATGATTAGCCAAACTGGCTCCAACTACTATATATGGAAGAATAAGATGAATGCATTTACCGATGTTTATCATAATAAAACTCGAAAAAAAATTGGACGAGGAATGGACATTTGAGCGTGAGTAGGTGTGTGATTTTATTCGACAATTTTTTGAAGATAATGTCTACAACTAAAGAGACTCATGCATAAACGTTATAGAAGAAGCTCGAGGAGTTGTATGCCTAAAAAACTAGTAACAATAACTTATTTTATATGACAAAATTAGTGCAAATAAAATATCGAGGAGGTGCCTCTTATGAAAAATCACTTGAATGAATTTCAAGGGATTATGGTTCAATTATTAAAAATGGGCATAAAGTTTGATGATGAAGTACTTACCCTTTTCTTACTTACCTCCCTGCCAGAGTCTTAGGAGACTTTGAAGATTTCAATTACCAAATCTATAGTTGACGATGTTGTTAACATGATATGTAAAAAGTGGAATTCTGAATGAAGAGATGAGATGGAGATCACAGAGTTTGGCCCTTTCAACATAGTTAGAAGCTCTATTCATAGGTTCTAAGAGGAGGAGCAAATCTAGAGGTTCAAATTCTAGAGATAAGAGCTAAGTAAGATCAACAAAATATGCAACGTTGAGTGTCATCACTGCAAGAAGGGTCATATCAAGAGGTTTTGCCAAAAGTTCAAAGAAGAAAAGAACAAAGGTAAAGAAGTCATGAAAGAAGATAACAGTGATGATGAACACGCATTGTCGGCTACCACCATTGATGACTTTCACATCATCTCATATGATAATAAAGTGAATAATGCATCATCAGTTCAACTAGATAGGTGACAACGGTGCCATTATTCACGCCACATCACATAAAAAACTCTTCTCGTTATATACAAAAGGAGATTTTGGTGTCTTTAAAATGGGAAATAGGGGTTTGCCAAAATCACTAGAAAATGTGATATTTACTTGGAGACAGAAAATGGCATGAGATTGACTCTGAAAGGTGTCAGGCATCTTCCTAATCTTCGGCTAATTCTAATATCTATTGGCATACTTGATGATGAAGGTACAACACTTTAAAGATAATAAATGGAAACTTTCTAAAGGCTCCTTGGTAATCGCCAAAGGTAAGAAGTGCTCAAAGTTATACGTGATACATGCAAAGCTCTCCAATGATGTTATAAATCTAGTAAAGAAAGATGGTGCAATTGAATTGTGGCACAAAAGACTCGATCATATGAGCGGGAAAGGAATGACTCAATTGGTGAAAAAGAATGCATTATTTGGAATTAACTAGGTGCATTTAAAGAAGTGCATTGATTGTCTAGCAGGAAAGCAAAAGAAAGTCACTTTCAAAAGTTCTCCTTCTTCTATAGCGAAGAATGTGTTGGATTAGTACACTCATATTTATATGGGTTAATGCCAAAGTCACTATGTAGTGCTCAATACTTTGTGACTTTCATTGATGACCATTCAAGGAAGACGTAAGTATACACCTTGAATACTAATGATCAAGTGCTAGATGTTTTCAAACAATTTCATGCCTCATTTGAAAGACAAATTGGGAAGAAGTTGAAATGCATTCAAATAGAAAATGGTGGAGAATACACTGGACTGTTTGACATTTATTGTAAAGAGCATGGTATTTGACATCAGACTATTCCTCTAAGACATTGTAATTGAATGAATTAGTTGAGAGAATGAATAGGATTTTGATGGAGAGCGTTAGATGTCTACTTTCATATACAAAGTTACCTAAGTAATTTTAGGGTGAGGTTTTATTCACAGCAGTACATGTATTAAATCGCTCACCCTGTATCCTTTTACAGTCTGATGTTCTAGAAAAAGTATGGTCAGAAAAGGATGTTTCCTATGATCCTATGAGGGTATTTGATTGTAAATTTTTTGTCCACATCCGTAAAGATGAGAGATCTAAATTTGATGTCAAGACTTGCCAATGTGTATTTATCGGTTATAGAGAAGATCAATTTGGCGATCAATTTTATGAACCAGTTTAGAAGAAGCTGATTTGGAGCCATTATGTTATATTTGTCGAAGACCATTGAAAATATTAGTAAAGTGAAAAAGGATGTTCCAAGAACTGATGGTAACCTAATGGATTTAGAGTTAATTCCTCCAAAAAGGTGCCAAGATAATTTGTAGTTGAAGTTGAAAATCGATCAGATGAAGATGATGTTTAGAATTAACCACTTGCACCAAAGACTACTCAGGTTCTAATAAGAAGATCCACTCGAGTAAGACAAGCCTCTACCAGATACTCTAATGATCAGTACATGTTACTTGCTGAAGGGGGAGAACTTGAGAATTTTCAAGAGGCTATTATAAATGAATATAAGATGAAATGAGTTAAAGTCATGTAATATAAGATGAAGTCCTTGCATTAGAATAAAACTTTTGAGCTTTTGAAGTTGCCAAAAGATAATAAATTTTTGAAAAGTTTTGTTGATCATTTACAAGAATGACAGTAAACCCTATGTAATTGGTAGGGGGAGAATTGTAAGACGGTATCAACCTACACTAGTACCATCACTCTAGAAGATTGTATTATAAAAATAGAAAAGAAGACAACAAGTTGTCAACAGCTTGCATTTAACAAGCTAGACTACAACTTGCTTAATAGTAGAGGGTCTTTTTACAACTCGTTTAACAGTGGAGGGTCTATAAAAAGACCTTCCCTCCCTCTTTCCTAAGATATGCATCATATATAATATGTGGTGATTATAAGACAGTGATTTTTTTGGTATCATGCGCACACAAGTGTTTATAGTGTTTTTCTCACACACAAAATAATACAAGTGTAAAACAGAGTAAAGAAAGCAATAAGAGATATATAATAGCCAAAGCTTCTATTTCATTAACGCTCAACAAAATGTTAACAAAAGACACAAGTACCTCCTTCTCAAAACACTAACAAGGAACTCTCTACTCAAAGCCCTTACAAAGAACTCCCTACTCGAAGCCCTTACAATGAGAACTTCCCTAAAAGCTCTCAACTCTCAAAGCTCTCTCATCTAAGTGATTTCTCTTAATGAATTTCTCTCAATGATCTAATCAATAGGTCTCAACTCTAATGAGTTATTTATAGGCTCCTCCAGATGATTAAGTTATAGTCCTAATAGAACTCTACTAGCTAAGATCACAATCTTATCCTATCTTATTCTTATCAGGTGACATCCCCATCCAATTAGGACTCTATGCAATAGGATTAAGTTACATCACATTAACAAGATAAAAGATTACCTTATCTAGGAATAATTATCCTTATCCAGGATCCAACAATGCATATGCCTCAAAACCAGAAACCAAAAGCATACCCGCACCAACATCTGTGGACTCCTGAGCCTCCTGTCGAGTCATAGCATAGACTCTAGCCTGGGACTGCTGTCGGCTATTCAGTCCCTCAATCCTCACCACCGATCCCTCAGCTCGGCCTCGGCCTCTACCTCAGCCCCTAAATCCCGATCCACCTCCACGGCTCTGCTGCACCGTGATATTACTGCTCGATCTACCAGTCATAATGGACTGGGCCTCCACAGTATAAGGACACTCCTGGATCTGATGGTCCATGGAGCCACACTTGAGACACACTCCGGTAAATCTCCAGCACTCCCCACTGTGTCGCCTCTCGCAATACTCACACAGCGGGAGAATCTGGCCTGAATCTCTAGCACCGCTACGACCACTACCAGTCTGAGCAATTCTGCCTCTCTGCCCAAATTTGGACTGTCTACCTCCTCCAGACGACCTGAAGGTCCTGGTATGGCGCTTACTGAATCCTCTGCTCTCACTACCCTGGCTATCACTCGATCTCTTGCCCCTGGGGCCCTGACCAGACTCAGCTTGGCTCTGTCTCAGAAGCTGCTCAACTCTCACTGCTGCAGCTCTCAGCTCAACAAAGGTGCCCATATCAGATCGGGCAAACCTTGTACGAATCTCCAGATTAAGCCCTCCCTCGAATCTCCGGCACCTATCAGACTCTGAAGCAATTAAGACAGAAGCATACCCCATCAGCTCATTAAACCGCACCTCATACTCATTCATCACATCGACCTCTGTCTCAACTCAAGGAACTCCTGCATCTTCATCTCTAAATAAACCTTGGGCATGAAGTTATCTCTGAATGCCCTCGAAAATCATCCATGACAACATCACGGGCTTCGGTGGTACTTGCCTTTAACGATCTTCCACCACCGATAAGCTGACCACAAGCGAGCTGATAGTCAAAGCGCTCCTCAGAGTCACAGTCCATCTGATCGAGGACTCTCTCTGTCCTCTCCAACCATCCCTCACCGGCGGGGTTTGCGCCGCCATAAGTTAACGACTCCACTTGCATAGCCTATCATACCTCCTCTCCCATCTCACGGGAACTCTAGGAGGTAACTCCTCAGAATGAGGCATAACGGACTCTCTACTAGCTCTCACTGATCCTAGGTTAGTTGGTTGATCCACTTGATCTCCAAGAATGGATGACCTATAACAAACAAGAATCTGATCAATTTCTACTTTTTCTCGCTGAAATTCAAGCCTAAAATATACTATGCCCAAAAGATGCCAAACCATGCTCTGATACCACCTAATGTAGCGCCCCTATCAGTAGAAATACGCACCGGACGCCTGTGGGTCGATCCGAAGCAGATCCCACAGCAAGAAGTGCTACTAACGAAATCAATCACTAAATACTCGCATGGCATCAATACAATAAAACCGAATTATGCAAATCACTAAATTTTAAAACCACAATAATCTTTCATTTCACATTACTAACGGAAATATAGACAAGTCTATCAGTCCCCTATAGTCTCAATACAATATCCCAAAATGGAAACTGATATAAAAGTCTATACTAAGTCATCCCCAAAAATCGTCCCAGCTGACCGACCTGTGTGCCATCGCTTCTCTCGCCCACGCAACTCACACGGCAGGAAAAGTCTATCACGGGAGCTAGGAATCTACTAACGCTGACCTGAAAAGTATATTTGCAATGTTGGGTGAGTTTGCGAACTCAATGAGAAACCATCATCGATGGTTCACCCAACTCATGCATATCCACACAATATATATCACATAGTCACACAATAACACATTTGGAACACTATAAGACAATTTACACATTTTCATCATAACATAAATCAGACATGTCACTGCGCAATCGTCACATAATACACGCATTCTCAATTTTCACAATACAGTCAGATGCATAATGCATGCCACTTCTCATTTTATGCCAGTGTTGTGACTGAGCGTCAATACTGTCCCGATTAGGGCACATTATATAGTAATCACATTTTTGGCAAGTAGGAAAGCCCTCAGGGTATGCACTACTGCCCGCTCACATTAGGGATAGGAGAGCCCTCTGGGTATGCACTATTCCCTTTCTACCAGTTCTTTCATCGATAATCGAGCTTAAAGCTCTAATCACTAATTGCTCCAGTCACAACTGTTAATTACCGATTTTAATCATGCCTAGCATGCTCTCACACTTGCACAATCAATAACATATATATATCAATCAATTTTATTCATCGCATTCAGAACATTTACTCATAATTTCAGCACATCTATTTCACAGTTGCAAGCACTCACATTGGCAAACAATTCACACATTCATAGAACTTTTAACACACGAAGATTGAGGAACCAACTAGGTTACTCACCTGTAACTTCCGAGCTACTGCCTGGAAATCCCAGCAATATCCGTGGACTGATGATCCAACGGTGCCTCTATAATAATTTAAACAAAATCTCATCACTAGATGCTCAATCAAAGAAATTCGATAATGCACATGTCTTAATTCGAAGCTGTGCAATGCATGTTCATGATTTTCCGGTGCTATAATCCAATTCCGCTATCTCTTACCTCACAACCAAAATTCACTATTTACTAGATCAATAGCACCCATCGATTTCATACATCTTCAATTTAAACCCTAATAATCAATATACGATTCTTAGATCGCATTAGGAATTATAACCGACTTTCTCTGAATAATTAAGACCACACTTAAATTAAATTCTAACTTTCATTCTTTTCCTCAATTGTAGACCTCTTTCTCTAGATCATAACGAATCAAGAACCACCTCAATTGGAGGTCCACACCATAAGTTATGTCCCAAAAACTAAAACACCTAACATCAGAAAATTAGAGCTCGCCACGACGAAGGGTCTCATGTCGCGGCGTACAAGGTTCGCTCGTCGCGGCGTGGAAGGACGCTCGTCGTGACGAAGATCCACATGCTCGCCGCGGTGTCTCGCCCTGCTCGTCGCGACGAGTACGCAATTACTCGTCGCGGCGAGGCCACTTGCAGACGTCGCGACGTGCGGGCCACTTCATCTTCCCCGATCGATTTCTCCGCCATTTCCACTCTCTAAAACCAGCATTAATCACTCTCAACTACCCTATCTTTCACATTAAACACTATAAATGCATCAAACAACCATAAATAACAACATTAAACCCTTTAAACTTACCAAATCGAAGATCAAATCCTTAAGCCCTAAATCTTCGAAATCTCTCAAACTCTAACACCCACGGTGATCCTCCATAGGCAAGCTAACCATCAACATCTCTAAGGTTTTCCAGCTGAGCTTCAACCACAATGAAAGAGAACAAGCAAGATTCTCCAAGGGGACAAGATCAAACCGTCGAAGAGAAGAGGAAGGAGAAAAAGTCTTAGGTTTTGCAAAGAGAGACAAGGAGGAATTTGAACTTAGAGCAATATAAGGGTTAATGATCAACCTCTAGATCTTAAGACTTAAGTCCTCAAATTCTTTTAATCTCAGCATTTAAATTCCAATGGCTCATCACAATAATTCCTAAACTCATAAATCTAAATTTTCTATTGCCATTGGACCATTTTCAGTACTGCACAATCAATCGGTCCGATACTCAGAAAATTTCGGTCCGGACATTTTCTCTCAAATTTCTTAGAAATTTTCCTATAGGTCACTATACACTGGCAGTCACTCATAAGACACTCCAATTCAACTATTCCATTCAAATCATCCCTTAATTCTCGATAAATCATATCTAACATAATTATCTCAAAATTTGCAATTCAAAACATAATCACAATTAAATGCCGAAAAAATCAAGAATGCATGTCACTATGCATTTGCATGTGCAAAATGATCTATCCCTCTAAAATCAAAGGCCAAAATAATACTCAATAAATAAATGCAGTAAAAATTCCTATCCTGACCCAATTACTAATATGCCCATCGTATCGGTAACGGGATGTTACAATTCTCCCCTCCTAATAAAAATTTCGTCCCGAAATTTCATACCTGACTGGTCGAACAGATGAGGGTACTGCCTCCTCATGTGCTCCTCAGTCTCCCAAGTTGCCTCCTCTGATGAGTGGTTCTTCCATAGGACTTTCACCAATGGAATCACCCTGCTCCTCAATTGCTTGACCTGCGATCCGATAATCTGCACCGGCTCCTCAACATAACTCAGATCACTAGCTATCTTAATCTCCTGAGACGGAATCACATGAGTCGGGTCTGATCGACATCTTCGTAGCGTACTCATATGAAAGACATCGTGCAACTGGGACATCTCACTCGGCAATGTCAATCTATAGGCCAACGGTCCAATCCTCTCAGTAATCTTGTACGGACCGATATACCGAGGACTCAACTTGCCCTTACGGCCAAATCTCAGCACTCCTCTCCAAGGTGACACTCGGAGGAACACTCTGTCGCCCACACTGTACTCCATCTCTCGTCGATGCTGATCCACATAACTCTTTTGTCTATCCTGAGCCGCCTTAATGCGACTCCGAATCAATTTAACCTTATCCACAGTGTCCTGGATCAGCTCGAGACCCTCGAGCATCCTCACACCCTCTTCATCCTAATAAAGAGGTGATCTACACTGCCTCCCATATAAGGCCTCAAACGGTGCCATACCAATACTACTCTGGTACTGATTATTGTAAGCAAACTCTATCAGAGCCAAATACTGATCCCAAGCACCTCTGAACTCCAATACACAAGCCCGCAACATATCCTCGACAGTCTTAATCGTCCTCTCATTCTGCCCATCTGTCTGAGGATGAAATGTTGTGCTGAAGTTCAATCGAGTACCCAAAGTCGATCGCAACTCCTCCGTAATCTCGGCAAATCTGGGATCCATGCTCGAGACTATCGACACTGGGACCCCATGCAGTCGCACAATCTCTGCCACATACTTCTGGGCCAACTGATCGAGAGTATAGCTCTCCCTCACTGGCAAGAAGTGAGCCGATTTAGTCAATCGGTCCACTATGACCCAGATCGCATCATGCTGCTTCGGCATCCTAGACAATCCCATAACGAAATCCATCGTGACTTGCTCCCATTTTCACTCCGGAATGGGCAACGAATGCAACCTACCCACTGGAGCCTAGTGCTCAGCCTTAACCTGCTGGCACGTCAGACACCGAGAAACAAACTCTGCCACCTGCCTTTTCATGTCTGGCCACCAGAAATGCAACTTAAGTGTATCATACATCTTGGTAGTACCAGGATGCATAGCATAGGCAACCACATGCGCTTCCTCCAAAATCTCACGCCTCAAATCCTCTATATCTGGAACACATAATCTCTGTCCCATCCACAAAGTCCCATCTCTCAGCTTGAAATCATAAGGCAAGCCAGATCTTACTCTATCCATCAATCTCACCAACACAGGATCCTGGTCCTGAACTCTCCTGATCCTGTCATGCAACATCGGCCTAAGCCTCAAAGTAGCGATCAGAGCTCCATCCTGACCCAAGTCCATCTGCACATTAAGAGCTCTCAGCTGAATCAAACTAGGTAATCTCCCAATCTGCATCTGAGCTGCAATGATATGAGATCTCCTACTCAAAGCATCTGCCACCACATTGGCCTTCCCTAGATGATACTCAATCGTGCAGTCATAATCCTTCAGCAACTCAATCCATCTCCTCTGTCTCAGATTTAGCTCTCTCTGACTCAACAAATACCGCAAACTCTTATGATCAGTGAAGATCTGGAACGTCTCCCCATACAAATAATGTCTCTAGATCTTCAAAGCAAACACGACTGCGGCCAACTCTAAATCATGAACTGGGTAATTAGCGTCGTGAGACCTCAACTGTCTCGAGGCATACGCTATCACTCTACCACGCTGCATCAAAACACAACCCAGTCCCTGCTGCAAAGCATCACTGAAAACCTCAAAACCTCCAGATCCCGATGGCAAAGCTAACACCAATGCTGTCGTTAACCGATGTTTCAGCTCCTCAAAACTCCTCTGACACTGATCAGTCCATCTGAAAGCCACACTCTTCTTCAGAAGTTTTGTGAAAGGGGCTGAGATTACTGAAAACCCCTCGACAAACCTCTGGTAATATCCTGCTAGTCCGAGGAAACTCCGCACCTCTGACACATTCCTCGGAACCTCCCAACTCTTCACTGCCTCAACCTTGCGAGGATCCACCTGGATACCCTCACCAGACACAATATGGCCTAAAAATACCACCTCATCCAGCCAAAACTCACATTTTGTGAATTTGGCATACAACTGCCTCTCTCTCATAATCTGCAGCACAATCCTCAGATGCTCCGCATGGTCCTGTCTATCTCTCGAATACACTAGAATATCATCAATGAACACAATAATAAACTGATCAAGGTAGGGCTGAAAAACCTTATTCATCAAGGCCATAAAGGCTGTCGGGGCATTAGTCAACCCAAACGGCATCACTAGGAACTCGAAATGCCCATACCTGCTCCTAAAGGCACTCTTAGGCACATTGGCCTCTGCAATCCTCAACTGATAATATCCTGACCTCAGATCCAACTTAGTGAACACCTGAGCCCCCTGCAAATGATCAAATAAATCGTCGATCCTAGGCAGTGGATACTTATTCTTCACTGTCACCCGATTCAACTGCCTATAATCGATGCACAACCTCAAAGTCCCATCCTTCTTCTTCACAAACAACACTGGAGCTCCCCATGGCGATACACTGGGCCTAATAAATCCCTTATCTAGAAGCTCCTACAACTGAGCCTTAAGCTCCCTCAGTTCCGCCGGTGCTATCCTATATGGAGGTATGGATATAGGAGCGGTACCTGGAATGAGGTCAATCAAAAAATCTATTTCCCGATCCGGCGGTAAACCCGGTAACTCCTCGGGAAACACATCTGGAAATTTCCTAATCACGGGAATATCCTGCAACCTCTGCTCAACTCTGGAATCCACCACATGAACCAAATACGCCTCACAACCTCCCTGCATCAACCTCAGAGCACTCAGAAATGAAATCATCCTGGCTGGCACTGCCTGACTAACACCTCGAAATACAGCTCTAGGCTGACCAGGAGATTCTAACACAACCTCCTTGGTATAGCAATCCATCACAACCCTATGTGCAGTCAACCAGTCCATCCCCAAAATCACGTCTATCTCCCTCAGAGGCAACACTATGAGATCCGCACTCAAAACTGCTTGATCTATCTGAATCGAGCATCCTTTGCAGACCTCTCCTAACACAGTCGTACTACCTAGAGGTGTACTCACCTCTAGCACACACTGTAATCTTTCCCTATCACAATGCAGTCTACATGCCACATGCGGTACAATGAATGAATGAGTGGATCCAGGATCCAACAATGCATATGCCTCAAAACCAGAAATCAAAAGCATACCCATGACAACATCAGGGGACTCCACGAGCCTCCTGCCGAGTCATAGCATAGACTACTAGCACTGGCTCGCTGTCACCGCTCACCTCGATCCTCACCATCGATCCCTCAGCTCGGCCTCGGCCTCTACCTCGGCCCCTAAATCCCGATCCACCTCCATGGCTCTGCTGCACCGTGATATTACTGCCTGATCTACCAGTCATAGTGGACTGGGCCTCCACAGTATAAGGACACTCCCGGATCTGATGGTCCATGGAGCCACACTTGAGACACGCTCTGGTAAATCTCGGCCTCCCAGCTGTCGCCTCTCGCAATACTCGCAATGGGAGAATTTGGCTGAACCTTTAGCAGCTTCTACTACCACTACCACCGAGCAATTCGCCTCTCCCCCCAATCTGGATGTCTACCTCCTCTAGGCGACACAAGGTCTGGTGCAGTGCTTCTCAATCCTCTGCTCTCACAACCCTAGCTATCACTCGGTCTCTTGCCCTAGGGCCCCGACCCGCACTTCAGCTTGGCTCATCCTCGTGCTCTCAACTCTCATGCTGCGGCTCTCACTCAACAAAGGTGCCCATATCGGATCGGGCAAACACAGTGCGAATCTCCAGTTAAGCCCTCCCTCGAATCTTCTAAGACCTATCGACTCAAGTAATTAAGGCGAAGCATACCCCATCACTCATTAAACCGCACCTCATACTCGATTCTTCGTCATCGACCCCTGTCTCAACTCAAGGAACTCCTGCATCTTCATCTCTAAATAAACCCTGGGCATGAAGTTCTCTCTGAATGCCCTCAGAAAATCATCCCATAACAGCATGCAGGGCCTGGTGGTACTACCCGAAGCCTTCCACCAGCGATAAGCGGACCACAGCGAGAAACTGCATAGTCAAAGTGCTCCTTAGAGTTACAGTCCATCTGATCGAGGACTCTCTCTATCCTCTCCAACCATCCCTCAGCCTCGGCGAGTGCATCTTTGGCCGCCATAAAGTCAACGACTCCTGCCATGCGCGATCTATCATACCTCCTCTCCCGTCTCACGGGAACTCTAGGAGGTAACTCCTCAGAATGAGGCATAGAGGACTCTCTACTAGCTCCCACCCGATCCTAGGTCACCGGTTGATCCACTTGATCTCCAAGAACGGATGACCTATAACAAACAAGAATCTGATCAATTTCTGCTTTTTCTCGCTGAAATTCAAGCCTAAAATATACTATGCCCAAAAGATGCCAAACCATACTCTGATACCACCTAATGTAGCGCCTCCTTACTGTAGAGTACGCAGTGGGATGCCCGTGGGTCGTTCCAACGCGTATCCCACAGCAAGGAAGTGCTACTAACGAAATCAATCACTAAATACTCGCATGGCATCAATACAATAAAACCGAATTATGCAAATCACTAAATTTTAAAACCACAATAATATTTCATTTCACATTACTAACGGAAATATAGATAAGTCTATCAGTCCCCTACAGTCTCAATACAATATCCCAAAAAGAAAACTGATATAAAAGTCTATACTAAGTCATCCCCAAAAATCGTCCCAGCTGACCGACCTATGTGCCATCGCTTCTCTTGCCCACGCAACTCACACGGCAGGAAAAGTCTATCACGGGAGCTAGGAATCTACTAACGCTGACCTGAAAAGTATATTTGCAATGTTGGGTGAGTTTGCGAACTCAATGAGAAACCATCATCGATGGTTCACCCAACTCATGCATATCCACACAATATATATCGCATAGTCACACAATAACACATTTGGAACACTATAAGACAATTTACACATTTTCATCATAACATAAATCAGACATGTCACTGCGCAATCATCATATAATACACGCATTCTCAATTTTCACAATACAGTCAGATGCATAATGCATGCCACTTCTCATTTTATGCCAATGTTGTGACTGAGCGTCAATACTGTCCCGATTAGGGCACATTATATAGTAATCACATTTTTGGCAAGTAGGAGAGCCCTCAGGGTATGCACTACTGCCCGCTCACATTAGGGATAGGAGAGCCCTCTGGGTATGCACTATTCCCTTTCGGCCTTAGGCCCTTTCACTGATAATCGAGCTTAAAGCTCTAATCACTAATTGCTCCAGTCACAACTGTTAATTACCTATTTTAATCATGCCTAGCATGCACTCACACTTGCACAATCAATAACATATATATATCAATCAATTCTATTCATCGCATTCAGAACATTTACTCATAATTTCAGCACATCTATTTCACAGTTGCAAGCACTCACATTGGCAAACAATTCACACATTCATAGAACTTTTAACACACGAAGATTGAGGAACCAACTAGGTTACTCACCTGTAACTTCCGAGCTACTGCCTGGAAATCCCAGCAATATCCGTGGACTGACGATCCAACGGTGCCTCTATAATAATTTATACAAAATCTCATCACTAGATGCTCAATCAAAGAAATTCGATAATGCACATGTCTTAATTCGAAGCTGTGCAATGCATGTTCATGATTTTCCAGTGCTATAATCCAATTCCGCTATCTCTTACCTCACAACCAAAATTCACTATTTACTAGATCAATAGCACCCATCGATTTCATACATCTTCAATTTAAACCCTAATAATCAATATACGATTCTTAGATCTCATTAGGAATTATAACCGACTTTCTTTCAATAATTGAGACCACACTTAAATTAAATTCTAGCTTTCATTGTTTTCCTCAATTGTAGACCTCTTTCTCTAGATCATAACGAATCAAGAACCACCTCAATTGGAGGTCCACACCATAAGTTATGTCCCAAAAACTAAAACACCTAACATTAGAAAAATTGGAGCTCGCCGCGACGAAGGGTCTCACGTTGTGGCGTACAAGGTTCGCTCGTCGTGGCGTGGAAGGACGCTCGTCGTGAAGAAGATCCACACGCTCATGCAAGCATCTCGCTGCTTTCGTCATTGATGCGCAATTACTAAATCGTGGCGAGGCCACTTGCGAGCGTCGCGACGTGCGGGCCACTTCATCTTCCCCGATCGATTTCTCCGCCATTTCCACTCTCTAAAACCAGCATTAATCACTCTCAACTACCCTATCTTTAACATTAAACACTATAAATGCATCAAACAACCATAAATAACAACATTAAACCCTTTAAACTTACCAAATCGAAGATCAAATCGTTAAGCCCTAAATCTCTGAAATCTCTTAAACTCTAACACCCACGGTGATCCTCCATAGGCAAGCTAACCATCAACATCTCTAAGGTTTTCCAGCTGAGCTTCAACCACAATGAAAGAGAACAAGCAAGATTCTCCAAGGGGACAAGATCAAACCGTCGAAGAGAAGAGGAAGGAGAAAAAGTCTTAGGTTTTGCAAAGAGAGACAAGGAGGAATTTAAACTTAGAGCAATATAAGGTTTAATGATCAACCTCTAGATCTTAAGACTTAAGTCCTCAAATTCTTTTAATCTCAGCCTTTAAATTCCAATGGCTCATCACAATAATTCCTAAACTCATAAATCTAAATTTTCCATTGCCATTGGACCATTTTTAGTACTGCACAATCAATCGGTCCGATACTCGGAAAATTCCGATCCGGACATTTTCTCTCAGATTTCTCAAAAATTTTCCTATGGGTCACTATACACTGGCAGTCACTCATAAGACAGTCCAATTCAACTATTCCATTCAAATCATCCCTTAATTCCCAATAAATCATATCTAACATAATTATCTCAAAATTTACAATTCAAAACATAATCACAATTAAATGCCGGAAAAATCAAGAATGCATGTCTGTAGCACCCCACTCCCGACGAGACCCGAACCCGATATCCATGGTGATATCCGAGCCCGTGACCCGCGAGGGTGGCGTACTAGAACATTCATTACCTTATTAACAAAAATCGTATGACATTTTTTTCTTTAAAAAACATTAGAGTGCGTAAACAATCATTGACTTGGCCCAATTTTAACAAAACGTTTTCAAATATAAAACCATTTTACTGATAAAACAATTTCAATCATTATTAGCACTCATTAGTGCTCAATCACTCTATACAATTACATGTAAACAATTGGGCCTACTAAATACCAAATTAATACACTAATGCGATCACAGACGACATCGATCCCGACCCGATACTGTCTTGCTAGCGATGAGACGTACTCTGCGTGTCCAACGGGGTACTCTCCATTTCCTGAAAAATAGATGCAATGTTGGGTGAGTTTGCGAACTCAGTGAGAAACCATCATCGATGGTTCACCCAACTCATGCATATCCACACAATCACACAATATTGTATATATATCATAACAAGAAATCACAGGCATTCAATTTCACATTTTATAAGGCAATAAGCCTTTCACACAATTCACATTAAACATTCATTTATGCAGTGTGCATGTGACTCTTTCATTTTCTTTCGTTGTTGTGACCGTGCTTTGAGCTCATATCGTTGAGCCATTGGCTCTGAAACATTGGGCTTAAAGCCCGAAGCGTTGGGCATAGCCACAATCATCGAGCCGAGGCTCGGAATCGTTAAACACGAGGCCTATCGTTGAGCGTAAAGCTCAAATCGGTGGCGACACAACTGCCATTATCTGATCATTTACTATGCATGAATGCACATGTCATTTTCCAATTTCCAATTATCGCATTTCTATTTCTAATTCCAATTAATTACTATTTCCGATCATTTTCCAATGTTCTCGGACTTTCAGTCCGGTATTCATTCCCATGCATTTACCTTTCGTTTCACTATCACATTTACAATCCAATTTACTAATCTATCACATTTACAATCCAATTAACTAATGCATTCTTACGCACTTATTCTCATTTGCACTTCAATATCACAATCCAATATTTCGAACACCCATGGTCCGAAATCAATCAAATCAATCAATCTCATATATCCATCCTTGCATCCTCATGGCAATCAATGCATATAATTAATAACCACATAAGGTTGAGAAACCAACTAGGTTACTCACCTATTACTTCCGAGCTAATGCCGGGAAGTTTCCGCCCCGTCGGTCTGACGACGCTCCACTTGGGCCTCTATAAGAAACAGAGAAAGAACGAGTCACTACAGATGCAATTTGTGCACATGTAGGTGAAATATGCATATTCATGAATTTTCCAGCCCTAAATCCAAATTTCCCCATAATAAAATCCGTCTAAAAATTAGAAACCTATTGGCGGCGACGGCAGCAATTAGGACCTCGATAGGTCCCCGATTAAACAAAGCAGTGATTAAAGGCTCCATACCGGGGCCCGTCAATTCCGTCCAAAATTCCCAATTTCTCACAAATGAAATTAAATGTTCAACGAATCCGATGCCTCAAGAATCAGGTCAATCGGACGTCGGACGGAAAAGAAATTGACAAAAGAAGTATGAAATCCCAAATTATCAATTAATAAATAAAAATAATAAAATAATAAATAAATAAAATAATAAAAAAAGAGTCAGCCTCGCTGGGGGCGACGTCTCGCCCCAGCGGGGCTGACTTAATCGGCCCCGTCGCTAGGGCGACCCGTCGCCCTAGTGACCGGGCCTGATTCCATTTTCCCTTTTTTTCTTCCTATTTTCTAATCCCATTTTCAACACCCATAATTCATTGCACACAATTCAGAAAATTTCCAACTATATCTCGTTGGAAAGCTCAGGAAACCCTCTACAATTCTCAAGAAGACCATAAAAATCAATTTCACCCTTAAGGGTGTCAAAAATCCCTTCAAAGCTACTGCCTACTCAAATCCCATTAAAACAGAACAGTACATTGAAATTTCCATAACTCTTAGATTCTTCAGCCAAAAATTACCACATAAATATGCTCAATAAGTTCACAATGTCATCTACAACTTTCATGAACAACCCAAAATCAAATTCCATTTCTAAACAAGTCAATTAATTCACTCAATGTTGTTGTCCCTGAAATCATTCAATTTGAGCAGTACACTTATAACAAGCATAACTCCCTGTACACAAGTCAGAAAAATCAGAACTTTATATCCCTGAAAAGATAAATCCTCAAACTTCAATGTTCATGAAGAACTCAATTTCCAATTTAATTTCTAACCATTTCAAAACTGTCATGCAAGTTACTGCCATGATCAGCAATTCCTAACCTAATGCAGGATCAGTTTTTGCAAAATAATAACTCCCAACTCTGACCTCGAAAAATTATATGCCATAACTCATTTTTAAGATAATTTCTTCCTCTTCAACTTTGCAGAAGATCACTCACACCAATTTAGTCCACAAAAATTGCTAAAATTGCTCCCAAGCAGAAAACTCACAAAATCAACACTTTGACTAGGTTTCTCCAAAAAGCATAAAACCAATCAATAGTAATCAGTTCATATCTCCCAATATACAACTCGAAAATTATCAAGATCAGTGTAAATGGAAAGCTAACTAAATATGCTACAACTTCCATGAAGACCATTCTCCCTAACTCCATCTCAATTAATTTATAAAAATCAGTAAAGCTCATAGGTTATGGTTTCGGTTACTGTTCACAGGCAATAAAACAGTAACTTTCCATGCCAAATTTCAACCTATTAGAGTTACAATTTGACCACACCTATTTCACACAAAAATGTAGATAACATCCCAAAGTTTAATTGAGAACAAACCTCACCTCATTTACTCACTTATACAATTAGTTATGATCAAAACAGTACAGTAGGTCAAATATCAATTTTTCAGCTTTACTTCTCTATTCACTTCCTTTCATTCCAACACCCTTCCTACATCCATAAGCATCTCAATTGGACACAAAATCAGTCCCTATATCATGCCTACATTCACTAGGAATAACCACCATAATTTGACAGCACTTACCTCTTACATTTCATGCTAGTTGAGTCATCAATATACAATCCAAAATCAAGCTAAAACAACACTTCAATCATACAACTTTCAAGTCATACATAAACTTAGTCTTAAACCCAACAATTTAAACCATAGGTTTCATGACCTCCATGCATTATACATCATATATAATGAATAATAACTTCCCATCAATGCAACTAACTACTATGATTCATTAAATTCATAATTACAACATCATTAAAACCTAACTTAAACACTTACCTTCTTAAGCTTTCAACCTTCAATTCTCTTCATAAGAAGTCAACTTCTCTACTTTCCACCATACTACACGATACTCATCACTTCAAGGAGGGCTAGAGTAAGTTTTTAGAAAACAAGGTGAAGAGAAAGAACTTAAGGTGGAAGAGCCTTTGATAAGGTGGAGAAAATTCCATCTCAATTAATTTATAAAAATCAGTAAAGCTCATAGGTTATGGTTTCGGTTACTGTTCACAAGCAATAAAACAGTAACTTTCCATGCCAAATTTCAACCTATTAGAGTTACAATTTGACCACACCTATTTCACACAAAAATGTAGCTAACATCCCAAAGTTTAATTGGGCACAAACCTCACCTCATTTACTCACTTATACAATTAGTTATGATCAAAAGCAGACAGTGGGTCAAATATCAATTTTCAGCTTTACTTCTCTATTCACTTCCTTTCATTCCAACACCCTTCCTACATCCATAAGCATCTCAATTGGACACAAAATCAGTCCCTATATCATGACTACATTCACTAGGAATAACCACCATAATTTGACAGCACTTACCTCTTACATTTCATGCTAGTTGAGTCATCAATATACAATCCAAAATCAAGCTAAAACAACACTTCAATCATACAACTTTCAAGTCATACATAAACTTAGTCTTAAACCCAACAATTTAAACCATATGTTTCATGACCTCCATGCATTATACATCATATATAATGAATAATAACTTCCCATCAATGCAACTAACTACTATGATTCATTAAATTCATAATTACAACATCATTAAAACCTAACTTAAACACTTACCTTCTTAAGCTTTCAACCTTCAATTCTCTTCATAAGAAGTCAACTTCTCTACTTTCCACCATACTACACGATACTCATCACTTCAAGGAGGGCTATAGTAAGTTTTTAGAAAACAAGGTGAAGAGAAAGAACTTAAGGTGGAAGAGCCTTTGATAAGGTGGAGAAAAGTAGCATTTTTGTGTAAGAAGAAAGAACAAACGATGGAGAGGAAAAAGAAAAGAAAATTTTGGATGAGAGGAAGATTTGCATTCTAAAACACTCTTTTTACTCCTTCCAATGAATGTGTCGTGGAAGCTAACCATCTTATATAACCATTTAAATAATAAGACAAAGTAGGCAAGTGACATGTGTCACTTGCCACTTGTCCCGGTTTTCTGTATTCTACCGATCAGCTTCTAAAAATATTGAAATTTCTACTCCAAATTCCAATGGCTCATATGAAAAATTCCTAAAATCATGTATCCAATTTTTCAGTGCCATTGACGATCATTTTAGCAGAAAATCAAATCAATCATCACTTGTAAATTTTTCGATCCGAAAATTTTCAGGAAATTTTCCCGAATCATTTTTTTGAAAATTACCTAAATTGCCCAAAATTGTAAAACATAAGACAGTCCACTCCCAATAATTTTTAAACACGAAAACACACTTTACACAACAAAAACACATTTAGGCCATGTCTGCGATTTTGCGGTGCAGGGAATTTTCTCCTGATAATTCGAGAAAATTTCCATAAATCCCTAAAAATGTAAAACACTCATGGCGCACTCCAAATAATTTTCCAAATCCCCATTATCACACCAATTTCACAAAAGATCACAATTAAACACTTAGGCCTAAAATGTCATGAATGCATGTATGACTATGTGCTGTGCAAAACTCACCATTTATAGAATTGCATGACATATGTTCATGCCGCGTTATAATTTAATACTCATAACCGTCCCGTCTCAATTTACTAAAATACCCTTCCCATCGGAGATGGGATATTCAATTCTCCTCCTAATAAAATTTAGTCCTCGAAATTTCATATCTGATGATCGGGAAGGTAGGGAGTCTTTTCGATTAATACCCTCGAGTTTTCACCGATTTCACTACACCACCAAATTACATCCATGAGCGGAAATCAAAACAATCAATGACTCTTTTCCTTTCTCAACTTTCCATGATTACGCACAATTCGTGATCCTAACAATATTTCCAATTCTATCTATGAAACACTTTGTGAATCCGAATCATCTTTTAAGTTTCAATCCATAATTCTATTCACACCACAATCGCATAAAGGCCACTCCTCACGAATTTAATTTCCCTTAATTACACCTTTATTTCCATCTAAGTACATTTTAGCCGAGGCCATACCTTTCAACATAGTTCCTTTATCGCTTATCAGATTCCGTTATTATCAAAACACAAATCTCATGAGATTTATAACCTCGGTGTGAATCAATTCAACTCGATGTCACCATCTTAACTTGCTTAACCTATCCCTTTATTGCCCTGATCACATAATATAGGGATAGTGACTCCGAAGACCCCTTATACACTTTTCGAATGGTGACACCAATATAATGATTGTCATGCCATAATCCCTTTGCACTATACATCAATCCAAAAATACCTGTTGGTTAATCACACATGTCATCGTTCACTTTGACAGACTATACCATCAATTGCTTTTCCACAATACTTTTACTAGAACATAACGCTTCGATTGTTTCTTATGCTTTCTCGAACCATTTACTTATAATCATTCGTTTTCCCATCCTAACCTTTCAATTACTCTTCCAATACGCTCATACTATAACATAAAGCTTCGATTATTCCTTACGTTTTCACTAACAGTTCCCGTAATGAATATCACCCATTTTTCTTAATTCGAACTATACCTATCACTTTCCTCAACAAGTGGAATTATCTACAGTTCTTTGATACGGTTTACAATTTCTACTTCCTCACTTCGGGTTTTGCCAATCCGTTTTGATGCACACCACCTTTGAAATTCCCATAGCTAATAATACTTTCTTTTGCCCCTTTTTGTCAGTTCGACTATTAATACTCAATAATACATTAGATTTGATAACCTTATTACCCAAATTTGGATCTTCTGCAATTGAATTTATTTATTTCTTTGTTCAATTCCTTGAATTGCACCATTAACGTGGTTTGGAGTAATCGACCACTGAATCCTTTTCAAATCATTCAAGCGCATTACATAACCCAATAGTTATCGATTTGCATATTCATAGACATTTCCAAACTATTTACATACGATTTATGTCTCCAAGCTTTTAGGCCACACTCGAGATAACAAATTTCAAATCATCAATCATAATACCGCCTATGGAATCATATTTGTCCTAAGGTGCATAAAATCACTTTATCCAATTTCCATAGATCACATCGAACCTTCTTGGAACACTTCAATATAGATAGTAAATTCTTCAAATGTCTCCTTTATGATCATTAGTCATAACATTCACATGTTTTCCTCAATTATTCTTGTCGATTTGCTAAAACCAGAAAATCTTTGACAATTTATGAGCGATCCAAATTCCATTAGTTCCATTAATTTCAAATTCCGCCTACACATATCTTTTGAACTTTCACATTTTATCAATACCTATATCTTAATTAATTCTCCCAATATCCCATGTTCGCATCCTAATTCATCCCTTATTTCACTCTTATGAAACTTGCATGATAACCAATCTCCTCACCTATACCAATGTATCTATTTCTTATGCTTATATCCATTATCCATCGCAACACAATTGAGACATGTTCCTTTTCGTACCCATAGTTGATTCATGTAACTTTTAATTATCGAGCGTCTCCAATGAGGAACAATTTTATATAATTTGTCTCATCATAACATATTATGCACATGTTCCTTACCTTCATTTCTCCACACATAACTTAATTTATTCACGATAGATCACTCATTGACTTGAATAAACAATCGTTATATCGATCTCGTGCTTTCAAAAAATCATTACACGAAATATACACGAATTTTTTTTTTAATCCCCTCAAATTCACAAATAAATCTTTCCTTAATATGCAGTACTTCTCTGACATAATCAGAATCATCTCATTAACATAATGTACACTCTTCCAGTAACTTAGTTTAGCTCTTACGCTAGAGTCTCTGCCAGATGTAATACAAATCAGTTACTCTTGATACATCACGAAGATAAATCTCTGAAGAGCACTTAAACAATTTCTTTTCCTCTATTATCTCGCCATACATCACCATAATCATCACATCCTATCTGACAATATATCTCCATAGTCCCATCAATTTTCCCATTAATAGATCATACTGCTAAGAATACCTTAATTGCATTTAATTCTCGATAACCATTTTCTTTTTGATACCAATTCTCGATCATGGGGACCTTACTTTATTCATGTCCCTTATTTTATTCTCGCAAACTCATTACTGATGCTAACATCTTTAACTGTATCACTTCTTTCTCAATTGATCATTCTGAGCATTCTCATGTCTTACTCTCACTCATTTTGAACTTGAGCTACCGGCATTATAATCGGAGCTTATGTAATAGGCCACCGATTACGTCCTATATCATATTCACGCAAATTATTTATTTATGCTTAATCATTTCACCCATGATAGTAATCCCACTATCAGATATACACTTACAGTGACAATATATTCTGAACTCAGCAACCTTCCTGTTTACACCCGTCCTCGCTCGTGAGGATCATAAACAATCTCTATTCCTATCCAACTGATCAGTATAAGCACTTTCGTTTCTTATTCTAACTTATTATTATTTTACAAGAATTCTGGCTAGCAATTATCCATTAACTCAAAGAATTGCAACTGAACATTTTCACTTACCATAGGGCTCCCATAGCGGTGTGCATTTCCTTGGCGATCAATTAAACCCAACAACCTTTTCATCTATCAATTTCATTGTCTTACATTTCAATCTTTTCATTATGGCATTATACCCATATATTTCCACACTCAAATCAAGATCACAGATGTGAAATCATTCTTGATTTTGCCCTTTATATATTTTGACTCCAAATCACCAATCCTTATATATAATTCTCATCACGGTAATCAATCCCAATTGTAACCTCGCTATATCATAGAACACTTTATTTTCATTCACCTAATACACTGGAAATCTTCCCATTATCACAACTATATATTATTATTTTTTTCTATTCATTCCCAACTATAATCTTTATTCAAATTCATATTCAAGGATATACCCAATCTAACTCCAATATTATACTTCACAATATACCGTCAATACCAAACGAAATATTAAATCTCTGTCGGTGAACCATACACTTTTTCCTATTTTGCGATATCCATTTCTTCCTTTTATCACACTATAACACATTATCCTTTTCTCACTTTTTCTAACCGCTTAAGCGATCGAGACATATTTATACATCGACTCATATATCGACCTTTGGGGATCGATTGTCACCGTCTGCCGTGACACAACTTAAATGCGCATAACTAGACACACCCATTTTTTTCGAAAGCCCATATAGATTGTATACGGGCTCGATACCAAATGTAGCACCCTCCCGACGAGACCGAACCCGATATCCATGGTGATATCCGGGCCCGTGACCATGAGGGTGGCGTCTAGAACATTCATTACCTTATTAACAAAAATCATATGACATTTTTTCTTTTAAAAACATTATAGTCTTGTGAACAATCATTGACTTGGCCCAATTTTAACAAAACGTTTTCAAATATAAAACCATTTCTTGATAAAACAATTTCAATCATTATTAGCACTCATTAGTGCTCAATCACTCTATCAATTACATGTAAACAATTGGGCCTACTAAATACCAAATTAATACACTAATGCAGAATCTGACGACGACAGATCCCGATACTACACTCTTGCTAGCGATGAGCGTACTCCAGCGTGTCCAACGGGTACTCTCCATTTCCTAAAAATAGATGCAATGTTGGGTGAGTTTATGAACTCGGTGAGAAACCATCATCGATGGTTCACCCAACTCATGCATATCCACACAATCACACAATATTGTATATATATCATAACAAGAAATCACGGGCATTCAATTTCACATTTTATAAGGCAATAAGCCTTTCACACAATTCACATTAAACATTCATTTATGCAAAGGTGTGCATGTGACTCTTTCATTTTCTTTCGTTGTTGTGACCGTGCTTTGAGCTCATATCGTTGAGCCATTGGCTCTCAAACATTGGGCTTAAAGCCCGAACGTTAGGCATAGCCACGATCATCGGCCGAGGCTCGAATACGTTAGACACGAGGCCTATCGTTGGCGTAAAGCTCGAAATCGGTGGCGACACGGTCACAACTACCATTATCGATCATTTACTATGCATGAATGCACATGTCATTTTCAATTTCCAATTATCACATTTCTATTTCCAATTCCAATTAATTACTATTTCCGATCATTTTCCAATGTTCTCGGACTTTCGATCAGATATTCATTCCGTGCATTTACCTTTCGTTTCACTATCACATTTACAATCCAATTTACTAATCTATCACATTTACAATCCAATTAACTAATGCATTCTTACGCACTTATTCTCGTTTGCACTTCAATATCACAATCCAATATTTCGAACACCCATGGTCCGAAATCAATCAAATCAATCAATCTCATATATCCATCCTTGCATCCTCATGGCAATCAATGCATATAATTAATAACCACATAAGGTTGAGAAACCAACTAGGTTACTCACCTATTACTTTCGAGCTAATGCCGGGAAGTTTCCGCCCCGTCGGTCTGACGACGCTCCACTTGGGCCTCTATAAGAAACTGAGAAAGAACGAGTCACTACAGATGCAATTTGTGCACATGTAGGTGAAATATGCATGTTCATGAATTTTCCGGCCCTAAATCCAAATTTCCCCATAATAAAATCCGTCTAAAAATTAGAAACCTATTGGCGCTGACGGTGCGCAATTCGGACCTCGATAGTTCCCCAATTAAACAAAATAAGTGATTAAAGGCTCCATTGCCGGGACCCGTCAATTTCCTTCAAAAATTCCCAATTTCTCACAAATGAAATTAAATGTTCAACGAATCCGATGCCTCAAGAATCAGGTCAATCGGACGTCGGACGGAAAAGAAATTGACAAAGAAGTATGAAATCCCAAATTATCAATTAATAAATAAAATAATAAATAAATAAATAAATAAAATTAAAAAAAGTCAGCCTCATTTGGGCGACGTCTCGCCCAATGGGTGACTTAATCGGCCCGTCGCTTGGCGACGCGTCGCCTAGCGACGCTGACCTTTACGCCGTCACTAGATGACGCGTCGCCTGATGACCGAACTGATTACTTGGCGTCGCTAGGGCGACGCGTCATTCTAGTGACCGGCCTGATTCCATATCATGTATCCAATTTTTCAGTGCCATTGGACGGTCATTTTTAGCAAGAAAATCAAATCAATCATCACTTGAAATTTTCCGGTCAGGAAATTTCGAGAAATTTTCGAATCATTTTTTGAAAATTACCTAAATTGCCCAAAATTGTAAAACATAAGACAGTCCACTCCCAATAATTTTTAAACACGAAACCACACTTTACACAACAAAAACACATTTAGGCCATGTCTCGACGATTTTGCGATGCAGGAATTTTCTCCGGATAATTCCAGAAAAATTTCCATAAATCTCTAAAAATGTAAAACACTCTATGGCGCACTCCAAATAATTTTCCAAATCCCCCATTATCACACCAATTTCACAAAAGATCACAATTAAACACTTAGGTCGAGAAATGTCATGAATGCATGTATGACTATGTGCCTGTGCAAAACTCACCATTTATAGAGGCTGCATGACATATGTTCATGCCGCGTTATAATTTAATACTCCTAACCCGTCCCCGTCCCAATTTACTAATATACCCTTCCCATCGGAGATGGGATGTTACAATGTCACTATGCATATGCATGTGCAAAATGATCTATCCCTCTAAAATCAAAGGCCTAAATAATACTCAATGAATAAATGCAGTAAAAATTCCTATCCTGACCCAATTACTAATATGCCCATCGCATCGGTAACGGGATGTTACACGCATGCCTTCAGGCATCCTCGTGGGGTCTCGCATGCCTTTGCTCATTCTCACTCACTCTCGGGTCTTGCATGACTTAGTTTTCTAACTCTGCATAGCCTCGCATCCAAATCTTACGTCTCTTCGAAGATTTCTACCAATATGCACCTATGCGTGTCCACACATATCAAATCTCGCCTACTCTCGAGATCTTCACTAATATTTCCCGCATCCCTCACTTACTTCGCAAGTTCCTCATTTTTTGCTTACCAATTTGCAAGGCTTCGCCTTGTTCCCTCGTCAACATGCCTTCCTCGTACTGACCTGCTTGCCAAGCATTGGCTAAGGCTAGCCAACACTTACACGATCCCATAATTTGGACTTAGGAGTCTAACAAATTGTCACAAAGGTCTACTTTGGACTAAAACTTTCACTACAAGTCGTACTCACCTTCGTGTAGTAATCCTGCTTAGGTTCGCTTGAGCAAGATTTAGCCTTCTCACGTGAATGTCGCCGAACAATTCTATTAGCTCTCGAACACATCACGCGTACACAAGTGTTTAAAGTGTTTCTCTCACACACAAAATAACACAAGTGTAAAACATAGTAAAGAAAGCAACAAAAGATATATACTAGCCAAAGCTACTCTTCATTAACTCTCAACAAAACGTTAACAAAAGACACAAATGCCTCCTTCTTAAAGCATGAACAAAGAACTTCCTACTCGAAGCCCTTACAAGGAACTCCCTTCTCGAAGCTCTTACAAGGAACTCCCTTCTCGAAGCCCTTATAATGAGAACTCTCCCAAAAGCTCTCAACTCCCAAAGCTCTCTCTTCTAAGTGATTTCTCTTAATAAATGACTCACTGATTGAATGATAGGTCTCAACTCTAATTAACTATTTATAGGCTCCTTTAGAAGACTAAGTAAGAGTCCTAATAGAACTCTACTAGCTAAGATCACAATCTTATCCTATCCAGGATTATGTTACATCACATTAATAAGATAAAAGATTACCCTATCTAAGAATGATTATCATTATCCACGAAGATCTTCTTTATCTTCAGATGATCCTTCCATATGATCTTTATCTCTTAAAGTTGGTGTTCATCCACTATGATCTTATCTTCTACGTCATCATGTGCCATATCATCCATAATTGCCATGTCACTACCGATGTGTTTTCACCATGGCCTATTCGCACATAAGTCCATCAATGCACGTCCATGGACAAATCCATCTTCTACAATCAAGCTCACTCATGGTGCAGTCTCGTCGCTCCATGAGTAAGTACAAATCACAATCTGAGTTAGTATAAAACCTCAATATACTTTACATACCTTCAACCTGTCTCACCAAAGTTAAGTGCTTATGTGTATTCTCAGGGGGTCTTGCATACCTTTGTGCATTCTCGCACACCCTCAAGTCTCGCATGACTTAGTTTTCTAACTCCACGTGGCCTCGCATCCGAATCTCACGTCTCGTCAAAGATTTCCCCCAATGCGAGCCTACGTGTGCCCATGCTTATCGAATCTTGCCTACTATCGAGATCTTCGCAGATACTTCCCGCATCCCTCGCCTACTTCTCAAGTTCCTTAAGTTTTGCTTGCCAACTCGCAAGACTTCGCCTTGTTCTCTCGTTAGCACGCCTTCTTCGTGTCGACTTAAGTGTCAAGTATTAGCCAAGGCTCACCAACACTCGCACGATCTCGTAGTCTAGACTTAGGGTTCTAACACTACCTCCCTCTTTCCTGAGATATGCATCATATATGATATATGGTGATTATAAGAGAGTGATTTTTTTGGTATTTTTATGAAATGTTTTCCTAAAAGAGTGAGTGACAAAATAATGCAGATATTATTTTAGGGATTGTAAATTTGGGAAATACCTTATGTGTGAGTGTCACTATATTGTCGTGTTTACTTTATGTGCTTGTTATTTTTCATTAGTGAAACATTTATTCAGAGTTTGGTTCATGAACGTAACCTAAATTAAAGAATGAACTATGTTAAATTTCTACGTATTTTTTCCTTACTTACTTTACTTGTAGGATCTAATTTGTAGATTTGTTTCCCAACAACTTCTTGTCTATTGATATACATAATGGCCTTGTTTGATGAAGAGCTTATAAGCTTTTTTTTAGCTGATTGACCCATTTTAGCTTATTACTTTATAAAAAAGCCATTAAGGTTGTTTAGTTATGAGATGGTTGGATTTCTTGATTCAACCTAACTAGCTCATTTTAAACAAGCTTCTCTACAGGAGCGTTTCAGGAAGATCAGTTGATATTTTTTAATGTCCATTTTGCCCTCGTTACATTTTACTCTCTCACCATCATTACTCGTTTTCTTCTTTTGGCTCTTTCCTTGCTCTTGTTTTTTATCACCGTCTCACCGTCTCACCATCTCACTCTCGTTTTCTCCAGAGTCTGCTGCTTCATTCGTTCACTCCCCACGCATCAATGAAGGAAAGTGGACTAAATGCAGAGAAGCTCTGTAGTCGATTTTGGTCCCATTGAGAAGTTCAGTCCCAAAGTGGAAAAGGAAGAAAATGGTAACTATAGATAGAAGTTCATTTGCTAAGAGGTGGCTTCCTCTTGAATCACGTCATGAATAACGTTGGTAACTCATCCATGGTTTTCTTCTTAATCTATTTGTTTGTTCACTGAGATTTAGGGTTTTCCATCTCTGACAATGCTATTTCTCAGTTTCTTATTAATAAGAAAATTTTAAATATAAGCAGAGTTGAGAATGAAGGTTGCAAAAAGATTGTTATTGATAAAGAGAAAAACATCACTATGAGGGATGTTACTTCTCGAGTGGCTATTTTTAGAGACAGAGAGAAGGATCTTAATGATCCAGATTATGATCGAAACTATGAAAGGTAAGTCAATTTTCATCGGGAAGTTGTTTGATGTCTTCAACAAGATTTGTTAATTATTTGCCATTCAATGGGTCCCTCTATTGAAAATTTTTATTTTTGGTTGTGATACTTTTTATGATATAGATCTCAACCGTCTTGTTTTTATTTTCAAGTCTTTATCTTGATGAAAATTTTATTCTGTTAGACATTATTGGATGGCGCGTTATTGGTTGTCAGTTCACAATCTTTTCTCGACTTTTGGTGATTTAAATCTATGTTCTATGGTTGGTGTTCGACTTGTTAGATGTTGATCATTTGATATTTATGAGCCAAATTTAGTTCCTTCCTTGAACTATTGCAGGTATGTAAGGAATCTTCCTAACCAAAACTTTAGCATAACACCAAAGAAAAGATTATTGACTTGTACAAATGGGATGTGCAGATTGATGGTTAACTTGCCAGGTGCACAAAACAAAGAAAAGATTCTGAAGGTTATACTTACCAAAGAAGATTTGGCAGCTAATGTTGATCTGGAAATAGTGGCAAACATGACTAATGGTTATTTTGGAAGTGATTTAAAGGTTTGAGTTATTTTCTTTTATCCTCTTACCTATTTGTCTATTTTCCATTTTCAAGACTGAATTTTTATTAATTTTTTTAGAAATTTGCATAACTGTATCGCATTGTCCCATTCGAGAGATATTGGAGAAGGAAAAGAAGGTTAATAAAATAGTAATTAAATTCATTTATTTTCATATAATTTTTTTGTTCTGCTCATAATGTTAAAATAGTCTCAGGTTTTAGTTTTCCTTTCAACCTACACTACGTAGATAGATCAATTGTATGATGTAGAAGCAGCTAAATAGAAGTTTACATTTAAAAGGTTTCATTAGAAAAGTACAAGAGGTGTTTTGGATTCTGAAATCCAGCATAAACTCCTTCTATTGGTATTGATTGTTGTTACATCTCAGGAGAAAGCTTTAGCTACTGCAGAGAACAAACCATTTCTTGGATTGTACAACAGTGCGGATATTCGACCCCTCTAGATGGAGGATTTTAAATATGCTCGTGATCAGGTACTTTTAAGACATTTCTGGATGCATTGCATGTTGGAGGAGTATATGTATACCCAGACACAAAAAACTCGTTCATATAATGTGTGCATTCGCGATGTAGGTGTGCGCAAGTGTATCATCAGAATCAGTGAACATGAGAGAGCAACTGCAGTGGAATGATTTGTATAGGGAAGGAGGATCAAGGAAGAAGAAGTCACTCAGCTACTTCATGTAGAAGCAAAACTCTATGTACAACCTATTCAACTACCCTTTGCTCATCTGTAAAAGAGAGAAGGTATCTTCTTTAGATGTTGACCGGTATGAAATAGGAATTCTATTGTTGTCTCCTTTGTATTATACATAGTTTTGCCCAAGTTACTTGCATAGACTGAAAGAAAGATACCCCAGCTGGAAGCAATAGCCTGTATGGGAAGCCCATCGTGCCTGGTCATACTGAGGTATCTGTCTTTCCTTCTGATTGATTTTTCTAGCTATCTATGCTACTAATTAATGGTTCTAGCTATAATTTATTTACGAAACATCAATTTAATGAGTGCAATCTAAGATTTCGTGAATGAAATCTAATATAGATTTAGTTTCATTAAATGAAGTCTGATAGTGGTTGAGGTTTATACTGCAGTAAAACTATGTGAGCGGAAGGTTATTGTAGCAATTAGTAGAAAGTAGCTACTTTTTGTATTTATTGCATTTAACTTCATTTATAACTTCATTGATTACTCTCAACTACTCCACTATCTCTTTTAACCTTTAAAATGGAAAAGATAACACAAGCTTACATTACCTGAATTCTTAATCGATTCCTTGTGGGTTCACTTGGATATTGCCAGTGTTGTCTTCCTTTGTTTTCGTTTGTAAGTTTTGTTCTTTCTATGTTCTAATCATGCCTCATTTGATCAAAAGGAGGATTGCTTCTGTTTTTTTTATTGAATCTTGCGTTTTTGGATTCTTATCGAGTTTGTATGGGTATTGCCTATTACTTAGATTTTTTATAATTAATGAGATCGATTAAGGTTCAGTTTACTTTATTGTTTCTCATTAATCAAGGAAAAGGTTTTTTTTTCATCTTCTGGGTTGTATTGAGTGTTAACTTATGTTTTCGTTCACAGTGTCAAGATTCAAGGATTGTTTCTTAAACTTGTTGCTGTTTGGGTGTTAGTGCTTGGATAGTTATAGTAACATCATATTGAATGTATATAGACCCATTTTCGTTGAAACCTTCAATTCTGACTATATTTAACTTGTATAGTCCTAAGAGATTGACGAGCTTAAGTTTGTTTATGTATACATGGATGAATTTGGCTCCACTTGCATTTGATTAATCATTTAGACAATCACAGGGGCTGAATTGTTGTTAAATTAGAGACATTAACACTATACTTTTCTTTTAATAGAGAATCAACTTGAAAGTTTGGTGGCCCAAGATATACAGTTGGCGAGTGGAGTGGTAAGGATTAAAACTCAGGTTTTGTATTTGTTAATATTGAAATGATTGTTACTAATACAAAGAGTGTATTTGTATGGATTTAGTAGACATGTGATTTTAAGTGATTCAAGCTATTTGATTTTTAAGTGCATTGCATGTGATTGAAGGCTCATCATTTGATTTTTAAGTGTGTTGCATAAAACAATAGTTTTCGCACACACACACACACACAAAATATTGCATAAATTAATAACATGATTTATATGTATACACACACACACACACACACACACACACACACACACACACACACACACAGTATCGCATAAAACAATTTTCATATATGTATTTATGCAGTGTCGCACAAATTATAACATGATTTCATATTTGTGCGTGTGTGTGTGTATATATATGTATGTATGTATGTGTTTATATATATATATATATATATATATATATATATATATATATATATACACAGGAATTGGGAAAAGTGCGAGTGATCCGAAACCTAATGAGAAACTCGTTAAGAAAGTGAATGATTAAATGAGTGATTGAAAGCCAGAGTGAGTCTTTTGACTATGATCATTTAAAGGCAATTATTCAAGTGAAGAGGTTACTAGGGAGACTGAGGAAAACATAAGACAATATTACCTCTATTTGGTTGATCACTCAGGTAAGAATTTCGAGGAAGAAATTCTTTAAGGAGGGGAGACTTGTTCGATCCCGAACTTTTCTTAGAAGATTAGAACTAATAAATGAGAAATGTGGATGTGTCCATGTTCTGCTTTGGTGTTTCTGGTGGATAAGAGATTTTGAAATGAGAATAATTAAGGTGAAAGTTATAAGTAGAATGAAAGCAAAAATGAAGTTGAATTTGTGTAGTAGGTTGCTGAAGAATATGTACATATATGTATGTTCTGTTGTTGGTGTTCATGATTAGTCATAGACTACATATTTTTTTTGGATGATATTGATTTGAGATAGAGTTGAGAATGAGGAGTAAATGAAGTAGAAAAGGTGATCTTGGTATGAGTTGTGTTAAGGAAAGATTGTGAAACAAAATGAGTGGTTGATTTGGAAAATATTCACGGCATATGCTTTAGTCTTTTAGCCACAACTTTTTCTCTAGTTATCCAAACAAGATGATTCTTGATTAAGCCTTTTTTTAATAAAATAAACTCTTTATTCATATTATCTATAGAGTAAGACAAACAATATGGAAACGAAGTAACATAAAACTTAATTCCAGGATAAATTCTAGAAACATATGAAATAAAACAAACAAACCTAAGCAGCTTATTTATCTCCTGGGCTCTGATACCATCTACGGTGTATTGTGTATGGTGTACAGCACTGGCGGGTCCAATCTAGTGCTAGGACTTATTAATCAAATCCAGGTGGTGTTGAAGGTCATCCGAATGCTTCTCCATTTTCTTGTAGTTCAATGAGAGTAAAGTCTATTATCGTTTTTGTTTTATATCGAGTATTTCTGATGAATTCCAATATTTGGATTTGTTTTGACATAAAATACATAATTGCTTTATAATCTGGTCTTTTTGTCTCTATCTCCTTGTTATTTTCAAGTTCAGCAGCATATTGTAATCTTAATTCATTTATCAAGTTGTTGATACTATATTTTGAAGTTAAATCTAATCGTACCAAATGTTCTCCGTATGCTTCGGCATTCATAGGTGGATGTAGAAAATTTCTTAGATCCAGTCTATGTAAGTCATAAATGGAATATAAAGAAGAATGTCCAACACGCTTCCTTACCGATTTTCGGTTTGACCAAAATATTGTCGGGTTATACCTCAAAGCTTTTACTGAGCGTTCCAGCCTCAACCTTAATCCTTGAACTAAGATAACTCTTCTGAAGTTCCTTCAGCAATACTTAGCACAGCCTTGTTTCGCTTCATACCTCAACGCGTAAGAAAATAAGTAAAAAAGTGGAAGGGCTTTTTTCTTTATATGTATTTACGAAGCAAAGAATGAAACTATGAAAAGAGAGTTTTTTATTTTTGTAAAATAGAGAAGTTTACAAATATGATGCTAGATGCTTCGATTGCTCAGTCTCTTGCTCTATATCCTCTTTTATAGTAAGAAGAGACTTATTGCATGAGTCATGTAGTACTATAGGACAAAGAGATATTTTGGTACAAGGGTCCTACTTGTTAAGCTAATTGACAATAATTTTTACAGACATGTACTTATATAACACGTACCCTATCTTCTAACTTACATATCTGATCTTGCTATTTCTTCCTTTTTTGTTGGCTCTTCTTGATCCATTCCTTTTTTGCTGGCTCTTCTTGATCCATTAACTTCTGAGTACATGCAAGACACGTATTCTTGGGATGTCTGCGGAATTGACACAGTTTTTGTTGAGCTGGATAACTCGACTTTATTACTCCAGTTTTCAGTAACTTCATTTTGGTTAATAGAAAGTTATGTGCTGCTCCTGGTGTAACTTTGGCTGGATATATCATTACTGATGAATGTTTCTTTTTTCCTCCATATGTCCGAAATCCTCTTTTAAAGTTGGCTTCTAATCCTTGAAGGATTATCCAAATTCCAATTGCTCTGCGATAATGGATATCTTTTTCTTCAAATTTAACATAATCTTTAACTTTTTCATGAGTTATTGATATCGAAAATGTATCTGCTTTGCCAAGCTGTATTAGATGGTAAGCTGGATAACTACCATCATTATCAAAATCGGGTCCTGCGGACAGAAACTTTAAAACTAGAATATCTTTAGGAGTTATTGTGGGATTATTGAGATAAGAATCTCGTACTCCTTCTTTTATCCACTGTGGTAAATAACTTATCTCAGGAAAATTTGGCAATGATAAATATATTGAATTTAATGCTCCAAAATCATACCAATGTCTTACCTCCTTGGGATCGACATCTTGAAGATAATTGATTCTAGGATATATTCCTAAGAAATCAATATATCGGTTTTCACTATTGGTCAACTGAAATAAATCTTTCATCATCTGTTGTTGTTGTGCTACCTCTGGAGAAATCATAGATATTTCTTTTAATATCTGTGAAGTGGTTGGTAACTTTGTTGAAGAACTAGAAGGAGTATATGTATGAGGTCTTAAATCAATGTTCATTTTGTCAAGAGAGAGTTGTTTCAGAGCATCTGTTTTTGGATGTGTGAGAATATCTGGCTTGAGAGTTACAGATTGAGCTATATATTCCACTATTTTGAGACTTGAATTTGCATAGTTATCGATGTTCATTTGGATAAGATTACTACCTCGTTTTATCAAACTAGAGACTTTTCTTGTCAATCTGGGGATATTTGCAATATCAAGAAAGTCTGAGACTGTATCTTTAATAGATTTTATCTCTGTATCCATATGTCTAATTTCTTCAAGTATCTGACATCGATGATCTTCCATCTCTTGTAAGAAAATTTGCTAAAACATTTTTGTCAGACTTAACAATTTCAATATCAAAAATATAATCAGAAAGTAATGTTTGCCATCCAATTAAGCGTTTATATTCTGGTCTGCTTGGAAGATTATTAGTAATAAATGCTTTTACCTGAGTATTATCAGTTCTTAATAAAAATCATTTTGGGAGTAAAAAATAATAAAAAAATTTACAGCTTTTTACCACCGCTAATAATTCTTTTTCATTGATATGATATCTAGTTTTGGTATCTGTAAATGTTCCTGACAATATAGACATATACTTTCTCCTATTTTTTCATTATTGTTATAATTTATCTTTTTTAAGATTCCACTCCAATAATTTTCTGATGCATCAGTTTCTAATATTAAATTATCTTCGTTATTAGGCACATATAATTTAGGTAAAGTTTTGCATAATCCTTTTATAGCTTTCACTTGAAATTCTAATTCTGGAGTAAAACTAAATATCTTATCTTTTTTAAGTAAATCTTGAAAAGGTTTTCGTAACTGAGCTAAATTTTGTATAAAAGCATAAGCATATGTTAGTATTCCTAAAAAGCTTTGCACTTGCTTTTTATCTATTAATTTATCAGGAAATTTTGAAATCTTTTCTAATATATGACTCTGAAGTTCTATTCCTTGTCCATCTACTTGCATACCTAAGAACTCTACTTTATTTTGTAATAATTTAGATTTCTTTTTGATAATCTAATCCATGTTATATACAAATATCAACAAATTTATCTTGATGTTTTAAATGATTTGAAATATCTTGAAGCTATCAAAATATTATCAACATATACCTATATATAAGTATAATCTTTAAAGAGATTATCCATTTTTCTCTTAAATATTTGTGGTGCATTTTTTAATCCAAAAGGCATTACTAACCATTCATAATGTCCTTGTGGAGTAGAAAATGCTGTGTATTGAATACTATCAGGATGCATTTTTATTTGCCAAAAGCCACTTTTACAATCAAATATTGAAAATATCGTTTTATTCCTGGTTCTATTAATCAGACTTTCTTTATGTGTAACAAAATATTTTTGTCTCTATCTCCTTGTTATTTTCAAGTTCAGCAGCATATTGTAATCTTAATTCATTTATCAAGTTGTTGATACTATCTTTTGAAGTTAAATCTAATCGTACCAAAATGTTCTCCGTATGCTTCGGCATTCATAGGTGGATGTAGAAAATTTCTTAGATCCAGTCTATGTAAGTCACATATGGAATATAAAGAAGAATGTCCAACACGCTTCCTAACCGATTTTCGGTTTGACCAAAATATTTTCGGGTTATACCTCAAAGCTTTTACTGAGCGTTCCAGCCTCAACCTTAATCCTTGAACTAAGATAACTCTTCTGAAGTTCCTTCTGCAATACTTAGCACAGCCTTGTTTCGTTTCCTACCTCAAGGCGTAAGAAAATAAGTAAAAAATTGGAAGGGCTTTTTTCTTTATATGTATTTACGAAGCAAAGAATGAAACTATGAAAAGAGAGTTTTTATTTTTGTAAAATAGAGAAGTTTACATATATGATGCTAGATGCTTCGATTGCTCAGTCTCTTGCTCTATGTCCTCTTTTATAGTAAGAGGAGACTTATTGCATGAGCTACGTAGTACTATAGGACAAAGAGATATTTTGGTACAAGGGTCCTACTTGTTAAGCTAATTGACAATAATTTTTACAGACATGTACTTATATAACACGTACCCTATCTTCTAGCTTACATATCTGATCTTGCTATTTCTTCCTTTTTTGATGGCTCTTCTTGATCCATTCCTTTTTTGCTGGCTCTTCTTAATCCATTAACTTCTGAGTACAGTCGGGACACGTATTCTTGAGATGTCTACGGAATTGACACAGTTTTTGTTGAGCTGGGTAACTCGATTTTATTACTCCAATTTTCAGTAACTTCATTTTGGTTAAGAGAAAGTTATGTGCTACTACTGGTGTAACTTTGGCTGGAGATATCATTACTGATGAATGTTTCTTTTTTCCTCCGTATGTCCGAAATCCTCTTTTAAAGTTTGTTTCTAATCCTTGAAGGATTATCCAAATTCCAATTGCTTTGCGATAATGGATATCTTTTTCTTCAAATTTAACATAATCTTTAACTTTTTCATGAGTTATTGATATCGAAAATGTATCTGCTTTGCCAAGCTGTATTAGATGGTAAGCTGGATAACTACCATCATTATCAAAATCGGGTCCTGCGGACAGAAACTTTTAAACTAGAATATCTTTAGGAGTTATTGTGGGATTGTTGAGATAACATTCTCGTACTCCTTTTATCCACTGTGGTAAATAACTTATCTCAGGAAAATTTGGCAATGATAAATATATTGAATTTAAGGCTCCAAAATCATACCAATGTCTTACCTCCCTGGGATAGACATCTTGAAGATAATTGATTCTAGGATATATTCCTAAGAAATCAATATATCGGTTTTCACTATTGGTCAACTGAAATAAATCTTTCATCTTATGTTGTTGTTCTGCTACCTCTGGAGGAATCATAGATATTTCTTTTAATATCTGTGAAGTGGTTGGTAACTTTGTTGAAGAACTAGAAGGAGTATCTGTATGAGGTCTTAAATCAATGTTCATTTTGTCAAGAGAGAGTTGTTTCCGAGCATCTATTTTTGGATGTGTGAGAATATCTGGCTTGAGAGTTGCAAACTGAGCTATATATTCCACTATTTTGAGAATTGAATTTTCATAGTTATCGATGTTCATTTGTATAAGATTACTACCTCGATTTATCAAACTAAAGACTTCTCTTGTCAATCTGGGGATATTTGCAATATCAAGAAAGTCTGAGACTGTATCTTTAATAGATTTTATCTCTGTATCCATATGTCTAATTTCTTCAAGTATCTAACATCGATGATCTTCCATCTCTTGTAAGAAAATCTGCTAAAATATTTTTGTCAGACTTAACAATTTCAATATAAAAAATATAACCAGAAAGTATTGTTTTCCATCCAATCAAGCGTTTATATTCAGGTCTGCTTGGAAGATTTTTAGTAATAAATGCTTTTACCTGAGTATTATCAGTTCTTAATAAAAATCATTTTGGAGTAAAAAATAATAATAAAATTTACAGCTTTTTACCACCGCTAATAATTCTTTTTCATTGATATGATATCTAGCTTGATGTCAGTAAATGTTCTGACAATATCGACATATACTTTCTCCTATTTTTCATTATTGTTATAATTTATCTTTTAAGATTCCACTCAATAATTTTCGAAGCATCGGTTTCTAATATTAAATTATCTTCGTTACTAGACAAATATAATTTAGGTAAAGTTTTGCATAATCCTTTTATAGCTTTTACTTGAAATTCTAATTACGGAGTAAAACTAAATATCTTATCCTTTTAAGTAAATCTTGAAAAGGTTTTCAGAATCGAGCTAAATTTTGTATAAAATCATAAGCATATGTTAGTATTCCTAAAAGCTTTGCACTTGCTTTTATCTATTAATTTATCGGAAATTTTGAAATCTTTTCTAATATATGACTCTGAAGTTCTATTCCTGTCCATCTACTTGCATACCTAAGAACTCTACTTTATTTTGTAATAATTTAGATTTCTTTTTTGATAATCCTAATCCATGTTCTATACAAATATCAACAAATTTATCTAGATATTTTAAATGATTTGAAATATCTTGAAGTGTTAATGAACATTTTTATATTAATTTTTGATACATAATTCGCTACATTATTGTCCATTTAATATTTAAATTGCACTAATTAAAAGTTATTTGTCTTAATTTTAGGCACCCAATGGCTTTGAAATATTTAAGAGTATAATCCTCATAATTTTTACAACATGCGCAAAGAGGGACAAAAAGCATGAATTTGCGTTGGACCAAAAACAATTATTTTTGTGTCATATGAAGACAACAAAGCAGCAAAGTCAAAGCAAGAAGGAGGAACCAGATATTTAAGATATAAAAAAGAGGCTGGCGAAAATCAAGGAACAAAAGTCAGCTGGCGGCAAAGAGAAAAAAGGATTTTAGTTACGCGTGAAGCAAAAGTTTGACATTCAATACATAAAAACAAGAAGATAGCTGCGGCAGAAAAGAAAAGAGGAGACGACGCAATGCAATCTGGAACAAGCAGCAAAATTAAATCACGCAATCAGCTGTCGTTGGAGACTTTGAAGTGTAGGACAAAAGAAAATCAAGCAACATCCACCGAAAAAAATCTGGCAATTTCACGTGTTGGCTGCTGGCAAAGAAAGAGATGATTTGCGTTAGAGACCACCCATTAAATATACACAAGCTGAAAATCAACGTTACAAGCTAGTGGCTTGATAAGCAACGTTACAGCCTTGGAAAAAACGAGAAAACACATTCCTCTCACATGAAGTAGCACCTGGTGCGTGACAAACTAAGCTAGCTACTGGTGGAAAGGAGGGCATCTTGCTGCTTGTGAAGAAAACGTGAGCTACAGCAAGAGAGGTTGAACCATAAACTCTGAAGAAACGTTGGCAAAGAGAGGAGCTGTTGGAGAATCACGCACATTATAACACTACCCAAGAGAGGAGCAACGTGGCTGTTGGTGATAGAGGCTGGTTTGAAGAAGACACGTTGGAATTTGTTGAGGCTGGAGGGCTTGAAACGTTGACACCTAGCTAAAGGAAGGATAGTGCAGACAGCTGGTGGAGGAGGCAAAAGTTAAAGGCAAAAGTTGATGAAGACAGCTGGTGGAAAGATGACACAAAGACAGCTGGTGGAGTAAATTGCGTAAGCTGCTGGTTGTTTAAAGGAAAGCATAAAATAAAGGGAGCTAGACATGGAGACATGGAAGTAACGTGAGCTGAAGAAGGAGCCAATCCATCATTGACGCATAGCCCCACAAAACCATTGTTATCCACCAACGTTGCATCATAAGGGGTGTTTTGTTTTAATTTGTTTAATTTGTTTTACTGCCTTATTTATTTTATTTGTGTGGATTAAATCAATGCAACCATATATTGTGACCATAATTTATGTTACATTGATAAAAATGTGTGAGTAAGTTTTTCGTTTCGGTTAAGGTTAAGATTGATATTGGATTTGGATAATTTTTGTGGTATTGATTTTTGCTTGATTGAATGCATATTTAATCTTAATTTAGCTTGATCACCTAGATTAAGACCTTAGATGATTAAATGCCACAAACAATGAGATTTAATTTGTCGAAAAATTAATCAAGCGACATACTTGAGACTAAAGTGTAGACCAACCTTAGGATCTTGTGTGAGGATATCTAGAATTAACGAACTTAATTTTAGGCTTCTTGCATTTAACGCCTTTTATTCCAAATTTTCTATGAACCAAGTAGTGACTCGGATTTAAAAGAGAAGGGAACACCATGAACATTGGGTTTGACTTGCTTAAGTGAAGTATTTCCTAAATCAAATCCACTTTTACAATTATATTTTAAATGTCCAATCCAATTGAAATCTGATACCTTAACCGAACTTTTGTCATTTGATTAAATCTAGTTGTTTTAATTCATATCTTGCAATTTTTCATATTTTCTTAATTTGCTGACTTTATTTTATTTTATTTTCAAATCAATCAATTTTAGATCGTCTGAGTAATTTTTTATCGTTTAATTTAATTGTCTTACGTGTTGAAATTTTTTTCCATGGGTACGATATCCGGTACTTACCGATTTATATTACTTGTCGACGGGGTGCACTTACCTCTAATTGGTTTAAATAAAATTTAATTGTTTTGTTTAGACCGCAACAAGAAGCTATCAAAATATCATCAACATATACATATATATAAGAATAATCTTTAAAGAGATTATCCATTTTTCTCTGAAATATTTGTGGTAAATTTTTTAATCCAAAAGGCATTACTAACCATTCATAATGTCCTTTTGGAGTAGAAAATGTTGTGTATTGAATACTATCAGGATGCATTTTTACTTGCCAAAAGCCACTTTTACAATCAAATTTTGAAAATATCGTTTTATTCCTGGTTCTATTAATCAGACTTTCTTTATGTGGAAAAAAATCTTTTTGTCTCTATCTCCTTGTTATTTTCAAGTTCAGCAACATATTGTAATCTTAATTCATTTATCAAGTTGTTGATACTATCTTTGAGTTAAATCTAATCGTCCCAAATGTTCTCCGTATGCTTCGGCATTCATAGGTGGATGTAGAAAATTTCTTAGATCCAGTCTATGTAAGTCACAAATGGAATATAAAGAAGAATGTCCAACACTCTTCCTAACCGATTTTCGGTTTGACCAAAATATTGTCGGGTTATACCTCGAAGCTTTTCTTGGCGTTCAAATTTCGACCTTAATCCTTGAACTAAGATAACTCTTACGAAGTTCCTTCAAGAATACTTATACTGACCTTGTTTCGCTTCCTACCTCAGGCGTAAGAAAATAAGTAAAAAAGTGGAAGGGCTTTTTTCTTTATATGTATTTACGAAGCAAAGAATGAAACTATGAAAAGAGAGTTTTTTATTTTTGTAAAATATAGAAGTTTACAGATATGATGCTAGATGCTTCGATTGCTCAATCTCTTGCTCTATATCCTCTTTTATAGTAAGAGGAGACTTATTGCATGAGCTACGTAGTACTATAGGACAAAGAGATTTTTTGGTACAAGGGTCCTACTTGTTAAGCTAATTGACAATAATTTTTACAGACATGTACTTATATAACATGTACCCTATCTTCTAGCTTACATATCTGATCTTGTTATTTCTTCCTTTTTTGTTGGCTCTTCTTGATCCATTCCTTTTTTGCTGGCTCTTCTTGATCCATTAATTTCTGAGTACATGCGGGACACGTATTCTTGGGATGTCTGCAAAATTGACATACTTTTTGTTGAGCTGGATAACTCGACTTTATTACTCTAGTTTTCAGTAACTTCATTTTGGTTAATAGAAAGTTATGTGCTGCTACCGGTGTAACTTTGGCTGGAGATATCATTACTGATGAATGTTTCTTTTTTCCTCCATATGTCCGAAATCCTCTTTTAAAGTTGGCTTCTAATCCTTGAAGGATTATCCAAATTCCAATTGCTCTGCGATAATGGATATCTTTTTCTTCAAATTTAACATAATCTTTAACTTTTTCATGAGTTATTGATATCGAAAATGTATCTGCTTTGCCAAGCTGCATTAGATGCTAAGCTGGATAACTACCGTCATTATCAAAATCGGGTCCTGCGGACAGAAACTTTAAAACTAGAATATCTTTAGGAGTTATTGTGGGATTGTTGAGATAACAATCTCGTACTCCTTCTTTTATCCGCTATGGTAAATAACTTATCTCAGGAAAATTTGGCAATCATAAATATATTGAATTTAAGGCTCCAAAATCATACCAATGTCTTACCTCCCTGGGATCGACATCTTGAAGATAATTGATTCTAGGATATATTCCTAAGAAATCAATATATCGGTTTTCACTATTGGTCAACTGAAATAAATCTTTCATCTTCTGTTGTTGTTGTGCTACCTCTGGAGGAATCATAGATATTTCTTTTAATATATGTGAAGTGGTTGGTATCTTTGTTGAAGAACTAGAAGGAGTATCTGTATGAGGTCTTAAATCAATGTTCATTTTGTCAAGAGATAGTTGTTTTCGAGCATCTGTTTTTGGATGTGTGAGAATGTCTGGCTTGAGAGTTGCAGACTGAGCTATATATTCCACTATTTTGAGACTTGAATTTTCATAGTTATCGATGTTCATTTGTATAAGATTACTACCTCGATTTATCAAACTAAAGACTTCTCTTGTCAATCTGGGGATATTTGCAATATCAAGAAAGTCTGAGACAGTATCTTTAATAGATTTTATCTCTGTATCCATATGTCTAATTTCTTCAAGTATCTAACATCGATGATCTTCCATCTCTTGTAAGAAAATCTGCTAAAACATTTTTGTCAGACTTAACGATTTCAATATGAAAAATATAATCAGAAAGTAATGTTTTCCATCCAATCAGCGTTTATATTCAGTGCGCTAGGAAGATTATTAGTAATAAATGCTTTTACACGAGTATTATCGCCTTAATAAAATCATTTTGGGAGTAAAAATAAAAAAAATTACAACTTTTACCACCGCTAATAATTCTTTTCATTGATATGATATCTAGTTTCAGATTTGTAAATGTTCGACAATATCGACATATACTTTCTCCTATTTTTCATTATTGTTATAATTTATCTTTTTTAAGATTCCACTCAATAATTTTCTCGAAGCATCGGTTTCTAATATTAAATTATCTTCGTTACAAGGCAAATATAATTTAGGTAAAGTTTTGCATAATCCTTTTATAGCTTTTACTTGAAATTCTAATTCGAGTAAAATTAAATATCTTATCTTTTAAGTAAATCTTGAAAAGGTTTTCAGAATCGAGCTAAATTTTGTATAAAATCATAAGCATATGTTAGTATTCCTAAAAGCTTTGCACTTGCTTTTTATCTATTAATTTATCAGAAATTTTGAAATCTTTTCTAATATATGACTCAAGTTCTATTCCTTGTCCATCTACTTGCATACCTAAGAACTCTACTTTTATTTTGTAATAATTTAGATTTCTTTTTGATAATCCTAATCCATGTTCTATACAAATATCAAAAAATGTATCTATATGTTTTAAATGATTTGAAATATCTTCAGAAGCTATCAAAATATCTTCAACATATACATATATATAAGAATAATCTTTAAAGAGATTATCCATTTTTCTCTGAAATATTTGTGGTGCATTTTTTAATCCAAAAGGCTTTACTAACCATTCATAATGTCCTTGTGTAGCGCCCCCTTACCGTAGAGTATACACCGGGAAGCCTGTAGGTCATACCGATACATACCTTACGATGATGGTGCACTACGATACGATCACTTCTAATAAACCTCTTGGCATAAATATAATAAAGCAGTAAGATCACATTCACTAAATTTTGAAACCAAAAGATATCCTTTATTTCATTTCTGAAAAACCATAAGTACATACTTATGTCATATTTACAACTGTACAGACCCAAAATAAACCATAACAACTCCTAACTAGGTCATCCCCAAAATATCCCAAAGGATCCCCAGCTGACCGACCTGTGGGTCATGCTCCTCTCGCCGGCACACACACAGCAGGAAAAGTCTCACAATCTGGAGCTAGGAGTCACACTATCGCTGTCCTGAAAAATAGGTGCAATTTTGGGTGAGTTTGCGAACTCAATGAGTAACCATCATCGATGGTTCACTCAATTCATGCACTACGCAAAATTGCGTACAAAGCAACACAAGTTCATATTCAGAAACACATTTCATAAATTCATTAAACCATGATCACACATTGCATTTAATCCTATATCAGATTCACAGCACAATCACATATTGAATGCATAATGATTTCCAGTTCATTTTAGTGTTGTGACTGGGCATCAGAATTATCCCATTACTGGGCGCATTACACATCACACAGAAATCGCGTTTTGGGGGGTAGGAGAGCCCTCTGGGTATACACTATTTCCTTCTCACAGTAATTGAGCTTATAGCTCCAATCAGATCAGAATTGTGCTCCAACACAACGGTCGATTCTTCGATTTCTATTCATGCCTAGTATGCATTCACAATTCTCAATAACATATCTCATGTGAATCACTTACTCATAATCACAGATAGTTCACACACAAAGCATTTAACACATCATAGATTGAGAAACCAACTAGGTTACTCACCTCTAAACTTCCGAAGCTCTCACGGAAGTCTCTCATCGCGTCGAGGATCGACGCTCCACTTGAGCCTCTACAATGATCAGAATACCCAAATATTACTAATTGAATCAATTCTAATAATCAGAAATGCTGATGGCTCATAGGAATGTTGTACTATGCAAGTTATGACATTCCCGACCCGATGTGTCAACTCCTCAAAACTCCTCTGGCACTCATCTGTCCATCTGAAGGCCACACTCTTCCTCAGAAGTTTTGTCAAAGGGGCTGAGATCACAGAAAACCCTCAACAAACCTCCGTAATATCACCGCCAACTGAGGAAACTCCTCAACTCGACACGCCCTCTAATCTCCCAACTCCTCACTGCCTCTATCTTGCGAGGATCTACCCGGATACCCTCACCAGACACGATGTGGCCTAGGAACACCACCTCATCCAGCCAAAATTCACACTTAGTGAATTTGGCATACAACTGTCTATCCCTCATAATCTGCAGCACTATCCTCAGATGCTCCGTATGCTCCTGTCTAGACCTCGAATACACTAGGATGTCATCAATAAATACGATAACAAACTGATCCAGGTAGGGCTGAAAAACTCTATTCATCAAAGCCATGAAGGCTGTCGGGGCATTAATCAACCCGAACGGCATCACTAAGAACTTGAAATGCCCATACCTGCTTCTGAAAGCACTCTTAGGCACATCGGCCTCTGCGATCCTCAACTGATAGTATCCGGATCTCAAATCCAACTTGGTAAATATCTGAGCCCCCTGCAACTGATCAAATAAGTCATCGATCCTAGGCAGTGGGTACTTATTCTTGACTGTAACCCGATTAAGCTGCCTATAATCGATGCAAAGCCTCATAGTCCCGTCTTTTTTCTTCACAAACAATACTGGAGCTCCGCACGGCGAAACACTGGCCTGATGAATCGCTTATCCAATAACTCCTGCAACTGAGCCTTAAGCTCCCTCAATTCCACCGGTGCCATCCTATACAGAGGTATCGATATAAGAGCGGTACCTAGAACTAGGTCAATCTCAAACTCTATTTTTCGATCCGGCGGCAAACCCAGTAACTCCTCGGGAAACACATCTGGGAACTCCCTGATCACAGGGACATCCTGCAAACTCTGTTGCACTCTAGAATCTACCACATGCGCCAAATAAGCCTCACAACCCCCTCGCATCAATCTCAGAGCACTTATAAATGAAATCATCCTGGCTGGCACTGCCTGACTAACACCTCGAAATACAGCCCTCGTCTGACCAGGAGACTCCAATACTACCTCCTTGGTATAGCAATCCATAATAGCCCTATGGGAACTGAGCCAGTCCATCCCCAAAATCAAATCAATCTCTCGAAGGGGCAACACAATCAGATCTGCACTCAATACCGCTGAATCAACCCGAATCTGACACCCCTTGCAGACCTCGCCCAAAGCAGTAGTACTACCCAAAGGTGTACTCACCTGCAACCCAAACTGCAACATCTCCCTATCCACATGCAATCTACATGCCACATGCGGTGCAATAAAAGAATGCGTGGACCTTGGATCTATCAATGCATAAACCTCAATATCGAGAGCGTATAAACCTGCCACCACATCGGGAGAATCCTGGGCCTCCTGCCTGGTCATGGCATAGACCCTGGTCTGGGACTGCGGCCGACTACCCCGACTCTCAGACCCCACAAAGGAATCTCCAACTCTACCTCGGGCTCTGCCTGCCCTCAATCCGGAGTCCACCATCATGCGGCTCACAGACTATCGTCGTCTACTACCAGCTCTCCCACTCAAGCGGTCGAGCTCCTAAAATCTCGGGCGATGGTCGAACTGATGCTCCATCGAACCACACCTCAGAAAAGCTCCAGTAAACCTCCAGCACTCTCCACTATGCCTCCTCTCATAAAACTCACGCAACGGAGGAAGTGGCGTAACCTCTACCATCGCCATCGCTATCGCCAGATCGCCCAAATCGCCTCTCAATGTAACCAGTTGCAGGGACCTCCCAAAATCTAAACACCTTACAAGGCGTCTGCTGAAGCTCCTACCAAAGCTGCCCTGACTATCACTAAATCTCTTGCTCCTAGATCCCTGACCAGTCTCAACTCGACTCTGTCGCAAGAGCTGCTCAATCCTCACTGCAGCTTCTCTCTCAACTCCACAAAGGTGCCCATATCGCATCGGCTAACTGCACGAATCTCCAAATTCAGCCCTCCCTCGAATCTCCCAGCACCTATCGGCCTCGGAGGAAATCAAAATGAAGCATATGCCGACAACTCGTTAAACTCGACCTCATAGTGGCCAACGCCATGACCCTGCCTCAAATCTAAAAACTCCATCATCTTCATCTCCATATAAACCTTGGGCGTATAATTATCCCGAAAAGCTCTCGAAAATCGCCAAGTCGAACACAGTGTCGGTTGAACTACCCGGACGGTCTTCCACCATCGATACGTTGGACCCTGAAGCAACGAGACAGCATAGTCAAAACGCTCATCGGGGTCGCAATCCATCTGATCGAGGACTCGCTCGGTCCTCTCCAACCAACCCTCAGCCTCAGCAGGATCTGTGCTGCCATAGAAATCCACTCCTCAGCATGCGGCACGATCATACCTCCGCTCCCGTCTCATGGGAACTATAGGAGGCTGCTCCTCATACAAAGGCACAGAAGACTCCCTACTCGCTCCGACTGATCTTTGGTCAGCTGAGTGATCTACCTGATCACCAAAGACTGATGACCTACAATAAAATCACAATTTCGATCAATTTCTTGCTTTTCTTACAAAATTCAAGCTTAAGATACTCTATGCCCAAAAGATGTCAAACCATGCTCTGATACCACCAATGTAGCGCCCCCTTATCGTAGAGTATACACCGGGACACCCGTAGGTCATACCGATACATACCCTACGATAATGGTGCACTACGATATGATCACTTCTAATAAACCTCTTGGCATCAATATAATAAAGCAGTAAGATCACATTCACTAAATTTTGAAACCAAAAGATATCCTTCATTTCATTTCTGAAAAACCATAAGTACATATACATCATAATTACAACCAGACATGTTTCAAAATAAACCATAACAACTCCTAACTAGGTCATCCCCAAAATATCCCAAAGGATCCCCAGCTGACCGACCTGTGGGCCATGCTCCTCTCGCCGGCGCACACACAGCAGGAAAAGTCTCACAATCTGGAGCTAGGAGTCACACTATTGCTGTCCTGAAAAATAGGTGCAATTTTGGGTGAGTTTGCGAACTCAATGAGTAACCATCATCGATGGTTCACTCAATTCATGCACTACGCAAAATTGCGTACAAAGCAACACAAGTTCATATTCAGAATCACATTTCATAAATTCATTAAACCATGATCACACATTGCATTTAATCCTATATCAGATTCACAGCACAATCACAGATTGAATGCATAATGATTTCCAGTTCATTTTAGTGTTGTGAATGGGCGTCAGAATTATCCCATTCTTTGGTACATTACACATCACACAGAAATCGCGTTTTCGGGGGTAGGAGAGCCCTTTGGGTATGCACTACTGCCCACGCGCACTAAGGATAGGAGAGCCCTCTGGGTATACACTATTCCCTTCTCACAGTAATTGAGCTTATAGCTTCAATCGATCGTAATCAGGCTCCACCACAACGGTCGATTCATCGATTTCTATTCATGCCTAGTATGCGTTCACAATTCTCAATAACATATCTCATGTGAATCACTTACTCATAATCACAGATAGTTCACACACAAAACATTTAACACATCAGAGATTGAGAAACCAACTAGGTTACTCACCTCTAAACTTCCGAACTCTTCGCGGAAAGTCTCTTCAAGTCGAGAGGATCGACGCCCACTTGAGCCTCTACAATGATCAGAATACCCAAATATTACTAATTGAATCAATTCTAATAATCAGAAATGCTGATGGCTCATAGGAATGTTGTACTATGCAAGTTATGACATTCCCGACCCTAATCCCGAATCATCACAATTCTGCACTTTTACTTTAATTCATAGCAATTTCTAATACCATAATTCAATTGGCTAAGTTCTACATTTTCCAAGATCAAATTCAAATTCGAATACATAGGAATTATCGTTAAATCATAATCAAATTCACTATTCAATTCTCATCCCATTTCAAGAACCACCGAATTAATTTTCCGAAACTCCAATCTCTTAGATTGACATTCGAAATCCCTAATTCATAATCTCTAAATTGAAAACAATCCATATCTAATTGAATCCATAAATTCCTCATTCTCCAAATTCAAAAACCTAAAATTTACATTTTTGGAACTTAACATCCCTCGCCGCGGCGAGCTCCCTTTTCTCTACGACTTCGCCGCGACGTCCGCATGCCTCGCCGCGGCGAACAATTCCTTCTTCCCCGCGGCGTACGCGTTGCGCACGTCGCGACGTGGGCCAATTCTTCTCGCCGCGTCGCACTCCCGCGCTCATCGCGGCGTGCTGCGTTTCCTCGCTCGCCGCGGCGTGCGATCGCAGAATCGCCCAGAAAATCCAGAAATTCCCAGATTTTTCAGTTATAATCCATTCCTTTCTCTTCTAAACACTCCAAAACAACTTCCTACACTTAACACAACTCATTCCTAAGCTTAGATCCACCAAATAACCATTATACATTAAATACCCAAATCAAAATCCACTTATTTTCCCTAAACCTACATCATCCGAAAATCTATAATTTCTCAAACAATTTATACTCAAATCCATGCTTAAATTAAACTATGCAAAACACAAAGGAGTAGAAACTTACTTGTTTTAAAGCTTTAAACCCTTTGGAAATCACCAAGCAAACTCAAATCTCCAAACCCAAGCTCATCCACGGTTTTCCTCCCCAAACCACCCAAACTCCATTTTTCTTTCAATCCAAGCCAAAGGGATGAATGATCAAGGACAAAGAAGGATTAACTTGCAAGAAGGAAGCAAGAAGCAAATCCAAGAGGAGATCCACGCAAGGAAGAAGGAAAAATCAAGTTTTTCTTTAAGGGAGAAGCAAGCATCGTGGAAGAAAAGTTTTCAAAGGAATAGATTTATATATTAAGGGTTTAGTAAGGCTTGTTTGGCAATTTCTTTTGCCACAAGTCCAATCCGAACAATCCCGATCCAATTTCTACTTCTAATTTCTCCCGAATTCTAATGGTTCAGACCCTAATTCCTCAAATCATAATTTAAATTACCTCATATCAATTTTCAATCAAATTCGGAACCAGAATCACAATTAATCGGTCACTAACCTATTTTTCCAGTCCGGACCTAATACTCCGAAAATTCTAGAAAATTTCCTATAAATCCTTAAAATTAGAAAACATTAAATCAAATACTCCAATTTTCAATTCTCAATTCCTAAATTCAATTTGACACTCCAATTCACTAATCAAAGCACAATTAACCTTAATCACAAAGTCTCCAATTCCACAACCAAGTCGGAAATCTGTCATGCATACATGTACATACATATACTTGTGCAATGCTGAACATTTATCAATGATGTAGAGGCTATGAATGCATATGCAAAATACGTATACAAAATACGTATGAGATGAACTGTACCCATCCCATCGGTGACGGGATGTTACACCTTGTGGAGTAGAAAATGTTGTATTGAATACTATCAGGATGCATTTTTATTTGCCAAAAGCCACTTTTACAATCAAATTTTGAAAATATCGTTTTATTCCTGGTTCTATTAATCAGACTTTCTTTATATGGAAAAAAATCTTTTTGTCTCTATCTCCTTGTTATTTTCAAGTTCAAGAAGATATTGTAATCTTAATTCATTTATCAAGTTGTTGATACTATCTTTCGAAGTTAAATCTAATCGTGCCAAATGTTCTCCGTATGCTTCGGCATTCATAGGTGGACGAGAAAATTTCTTAGATCCAAATCTATGTAAGTCACAAATGGAATATAAAGAAGAATGTCCAACACGCTTCCTAACCGATTTTCGGTTTGACCAAAATATTGTCGGGTTATACCTCGAAGCTTTTACTGAGCGTTCCAGCCTCAACCTTAATCCTTGAACTAAGATAACTCTTCCGAAGTTCCTTCAGCAATACTTAGCACAGCCTTGTTTCGCTTCCTACCTCAAGGCGTAAGAAAATAAGTAAAAAGTGGAAGGGCTTTTTCTTTATATATATTCTGAAGCAAAGAATGAAACTATGAAAAGAGAGTTTTTATTTTGTAAAATAGAAGTTTACGAGATATTATGCTAGATGCTTCAATTGCTCGCCTCTTGCTCTATATCCTCTTTTATAGTAAGAGGAGACTTATTGCATGAGCTACGTAGTACTATGGGACAAAGAGATATTTTGGTACAAGGGTCCTACTTGTTAAGCTAATTGACAATAATTTTTACAGACATGTACTTATATAACATGTACCCTATCTTCTAGCTTACATATCGATCTTGCTATTTCTTCCTTTTTCTGGCTCTTCTTGATCCATTAACTTTTGAGTACATGCGGGACACATATTCTTGGGATGTCTGCAGAATTGACACGCTTTTGTTGAGTCGATAACTCGACTTTATTACTCCAATTTTCAAGAACTTCATTTTGGTTAAGAGAAAGTTATGTGCTGCTACTGGTGTAACTTTGGCTGGAGATATCATTACTGATGAATGTATATTTTTTCCTCCATATGTCCGAAATCCTCTTTTAAAGTTGGCTTCTAATCCTTGAAGGATTATCCAAATTCCAATTTCTCTCGATAATGGATATCTTTTCTTCAAATTTAACATAATCTTTAACTTTTCATGAGTTATTGATATAGAAAATGTATCCGCTTTGCCAAGTCAGATTAGATGGTAATCGGATAACTACCATCATTATCAAAATCGGGTCCCGCGACGAAACTTTAAAACTAGAATATCTTTAGGAGTTATTGTGTGATTGTTGAGATAACAATCTCGTACTCTTCTTTATCCTTGTGGTAAATAACTTATCTCGTGAAAATTTGGCAATGATAAATATATTGAATTTAAGGCTCCAAAATCATACCAATGTCTTACCTCCTTGGGATCGACATCTTGAAGATAATTGATTCTAGGATATATTCCTAAGAAATCAATATATCGGTTTTCTCTATTGGTCAACTGAAATAAATCTTTCATCATCTGTTGTTGTTGTGCTACCTCTGGAGGAATCATAGATATTTCTTTTAGTATCTGTGAAGTGGTTGGTAACTTTGTTGAAGAAATAGGAGTATCTGTATGAGGTCTTAAATCAATGTTCATTTTGTCAAGAGAGAGTTGTTTCAGAGCATCTGTTTTTGGATGTGTGAGAATATCTGGCTTGAGAGTTGCAGACTGAGCTATATATTCCACTATTTTGAGACTTGAATTTTCATAGTTATCGATGTTCATTTGGATAAGATTACTACCTCGTTTTATCAAACTAGAGACTTCTCTTGTCAATCTGGGGATATTTGCAATATCAAGAAAGTCTGAGACTGTATCTTTAATAGAATTTATATCTGTATCCATATGTCTAATTTCTTCAAGTATCTGACATCGATGATCTTCCATCTCTTGTAAGAAAATCTGCTAAAACATTTTTGTCGACTTAACAATTTCAATATCAAAATATAATCGAAAGTAATGTTTGCCATCCAATCAAGCGTTTATATTCAGGTCTGCTTGGAAGATTATTAGTAATAAATGCTTTTACCTGAGTATTATCAGTTCTTAATAAAAATCATTTTGGGAGTAAAAAATAATAAAATTTTTACAGCTTTTTACCACCGCTAATAATTCTTTTTCATTGATATGATATCTAGTTTCAGTATCTGTAAATGTTCCTGACAATATCGACATATACTTTCTCCTATTTTTTCATTATTGTTATAATTTATCTTTTTTAAGATTCCACTCCAATAATTTTCTGAAGCATCAATTTCTAATATTAAATTATCTTCGTTACTAGGCAAATATAATTTAGTTAAAGTTTTGCATAATCCTTTTATAGCTTTTACTTGAAATTCTAATTACGGAGTAAAACTAAATATCTTATCTTTTTAAGTAAATCTTGAAAAGGTTTTAAATGGCGAGCTAAATTTTGTATAAAATCATAAGCATATGTTAGTATTCCTAAAAGCTTTGCACTTGCTTTTATCTATTAATTTAACAGAAATTTTGAAATCTTTTCTAATATATGACTCTAAAGTTCTATTCCTTGTCCATCTACTTGCATACCTAAGAACTACGCTTATTTTGTAATAATTTAGATTTCTTTTTGATAATCCTAATCCATGTTCTATACAAATATCAACAAATTTATCTAGATGTTTTAAATGATTTGAAATATCTTGAAGCTATCAAAATATCATCAACATATACATATATAAAGAGTAATCTTTAAAGAGATTATCCATTTTCTCTTAAATATTTGTGTTGCATTTTTAATCCAAAAGGCATTACTAACCATTCATAATGTCCTTGTGGAGTAGAAAATGTAGTGTATTGACTACCATCGGGATGCATTTTATTTGCCAAAAGCCACTTTTACAATCAAATTTTAAAATATCGTTTTATTCTGGTTCTATTAATCATACTTTCTTTATGTGGAAGAAAATATCCATCAAATACAATGTTATCATTTAATTTTTTATAATTTATCACCATTCTTGCCTTACCTCTCACTTGCTCTGCATGTCCTCTTACGATAAAAGCTGGTGAACTGTGAGGTGACTGACTTGCTTAAGTGAAGTATTTCCTAAATCAAATCCACTTTTACAATTATATTTTAAATGTCCAATCCAATTGAAATCTGATACCTTAACCGAACTTTTGTCATTTGATTAAATCTAGTTGTTTTAATTCATATCTTGCAATTTTTCATATTTTTTTAATTTGCTGACTTTATTTTATTTTATTTTCAAATCAATCAATTTTAGATCGTCTGAGTAATTTTTTATCGTTTAATTTAATTGTCTTACGTGTTGAAATTTTTTTCCTTGGGTACGATATCCGGTACTTACCGATTTATATTCCTTGTCGACGGGGTGCACTTGCCTCTAATTGGTTTAAATAAAATTTAATTGTTTTGTTTAGACCGCAACAAGAAGCTATCAAAATATCATCAACATATACATATATATAAGAATAATCTTTAAAGAGATTATCCATTTTTCTCTGAAATATTTGTGGTGCATTTTTTAATCCAAAAGGCATTACTAACCATTCATAATGTCCTTTTGGAGTAGAAAATGTTGTGTATTGAATACTATCAGGATGCATTTTTACTTGCCAAAAGCCACTTTTACAATCAAATTTTGAAAATATCGTTTTATTCCTGGTTCTATTAATCAGACTTTCTTTATGTGGAAAAAAATCTTTTTGTCTCTATCTCCTTGTTATTTTCAAGTTCAGCAACATATTGTAATCTTAATTCATTTATCAAGTTGTTGATACTATCTTTCGAAGTTAAATCTAATCGTCCCAAATGTTCTCCGTATGCTTCGGCATTCATAGGTGGAAGTAGAAAATTTCTTAGATCCAGTCTATGTAAGTCACAAATGGAATATAAAGAAGAATGTCCAACACTCTTCCTAACCGATTTTCGGTTTGACCAAAATATTGTCGGGTTATACCTCGAAGCTTTTACTGAGCGTTCCAGCCTCAACCTTAATCCTTGAACTAAGATAACTCTTCTGAAGTTCCTTCAGCAATACTTAGCACAGCCTTGTTTCGCTTCCTACCTCAAGGCGTAAGAAAATAAGTAAAAAAGTGGAAGGGCTTTTTTCTTTATATGTATTTACGAAGAAAAGAATGAAAATATGAAAAGAGAGTTTTTTATTTTTGTAAAATAGAGAAGTTTACAGATATGATGCTAGATGCTTCGATTGCTCAGTCTCTTGCTCTATATCCTCTTTTATAGTAAGAGGAGACTTATTGCATGAGCTACGTAGTACTATGGGACAAAGAGATATTTTGGTACAAGGGTCCTACTTGTTAAGCTAATTGACAATAATTTTTACAGACATGTACTTATATAACATGTACCCTATCTTCTAGCTTACATATCTGATCTTGTTATTTCTTCCTTTTTTGTTGGCTCTTCTTGATCCATTCCTTTTTTGCTGGCTCTTCTTGATCCATTAATTTCTGAGTACATGCGGGACACGTATTCTTGGGATGTCTGCAAAATTGACATACTTTTTGTTGAGCTCGATAACTCGACTTTATTACTCTAGTTTTCAGTAAGTTCATTTTGGTTAATAGAAAGTTATGTGCTGCTACTGGTGTAACTTTGGTTGGAGATATCATTACTGATGAATGTTTCTTTTTTCCTCCATATGTCCGAAATCCTCTTTTAAAGTTGGCTTCTAATCCTTGAAGGATTATCCAAATTCCAATTGCTCTGCGATAATGGATATCTTTTTCTTCAAATTTAACATAATCTTTAACTTTTTCATGAGTTATTGATATCGAAAATGTATCTGCTTTGCCAAGCTGCATTAGATGGTAAGCTGGATAACTACCGTCATTATCAAAATCGGGTCCTGCGGACAGAAACTTTAAAACTAGAATATCTTTAGGAGTTATTGTGGGATTGTTGAGATAACAATCTCATACTCCTTCTTTTATCCACTATGGTAAATAACTTATCTAGGAAAATTTGGCAATCATAAATATATTGAATTTAAGGCTCCAAAATCATACCAATGTCTTACCTCCCTGGGATCGACATCTTGAAGATAATTGATTCTAGGATATATTCCTAAGAAATCAATATATCGGTTTTCACTATTGGTCAACTGAAATAAATCTTTCATCTTCTGTTGTTGTTGTGCTACCTCTGGAGGAATCATAGATATTTCTTTTAATATCTGTGAAGTGGTTGGTAACTTTGTTGAAGAACTAGAACGAGTATCTGTATGAGGTCTTAAATCAATGTTCATTTTGTCAAGAGAGAGTTGTTTTCGAGCATATGTTTTTGGATGTGTGAGAATATCTGGCTTGAGAGTTGCAGACTGAGCTATATATTCCACTATTTTGAGACTTGAATTTTCATAGTTATCGATGTTCATTTGTATAAGATTACTACCTCGATTTATCAAACTAAAGACTTCTCTTGTCAATCTGGGGATATTTGCAATATCAAGAAAGTCCGAGGCCGGTATCTTTAATAGATTTTATCTCTGTATCCATATGTCTAATTTCTTCAAGTATCTAACATCGATGATCTTCCATCTCTTGTAAGAAAATCTGCTAAAACATTTTTGTCAGACTTAACGATTTCAATATGAAAAATATAATCAGAAAGTAATGTTTTCCATCCAATCAAGCGTTTATATTCAGGTCTGCTAGGAAGATTATTAGTAATAAATGCTTTTACCTGAGTATTATCAGTTCTTAATAAAAATCATTTTGGGAGTAAAAAAAAAAATTTACAACTTTTTACCACCGCTAATAATTCTTTTTCATTGATATGATATCTAGTTTCAGTATTTGTAAATGTTCCTGACAATATCGACATATACTTTCTCCTATTTTTTCATTATTGTTATAATTTATCTTTTTTTAAGATTCCACTCCAATAATTTTCTGAAGCATCAGTTTCTAATATTAAATTATCTTCGTTACAAGGCAAATATAATTTAGGTAAAGTTTTGCATAATCCTTTTATAGCTTTTACTTGAAATTCTAATTCTGGAGTAAAATTAAATATCTTATCTTTTTAAGTAAATCTTGAAAAGGTTTTCGTAACTGAGCTAAATTTTGTATAAAATCATAAGCATATGTTAGTATTCCTAAAAAGCTTTGCACTTGCTTTTTATCTATTAATTTATCAGGAAATTTTGAAATCTTTTCTAATATATGACTCTGAAGTTCTATTCCTTGTCCATCTACTTGCATACCTAAGAACTCTACTTTTATTTTGTAATAATTTAGATTTCTTTTTTGATAATCCTAATCCATGTTCTATACAAATATCAAAAAATGTATCTATATGTTTTAAATGATTTGAAATATCTTCAGAAGCTATCAAAATATCTTCAACTTATACATATATATAAGAATAATCTTTAAAGAGATTATCCATTTTTCTCTGAAATATTTGTGGTGCATTTTTTAATCCAAAAGGCTTTACTAACCATTCATAATGTCCTTGTGTAGCGCCCCCTTACCGTAGAGTATACACCGGGACGCCTGTAGGTCATACCGATACATACCCTACGATGATGGTGCACTACGATACGATCACTTCTAATAAACCTCTTGGCATCAATATAATAAAGCAGTAAGATCACATTCACTAAATTTTGAAACCAAAAGATATCCTTCATTTCATTTCTGAAAAACCATAAGTACATACTTATGTCATATTTACAACTGTACAGACCCAAAATAAACCATAACAACTCCTAACTAGGTCATCCCCAAAATATCCCAAAGGATCCCCAGCTGACCGACCTGTGGGTCATGCTCCTCTCGCCGGCACACACACAGCAGGAAAAGTCTCACAATCTGGAGCTAGGAGTCACTCTATCGCTGTCCTGAAAAATAGGTGCAATTTTGGGTGAGTTTGCGAACTCAATGAGTAACCATCATCGATGGTTCACTCAATCCATGCACTACGCAAAATTGCGTACAAAGCAACACAAGTTCATATTCAGAAACACATTTCATAAATTCATTAAACCATGATCACACATTGCATTTAATCCTATATCAGATTCACAGCACAATCACATATTGAATACATAATGATTTCCAGTTCATTTTAGTGTTGTGACTGGGCATCAAAATTATCCCATTGCTGGGCGCATTACACATCACACAGAAATCGCGTTTTGGGGGGTAGGAGAGCCCTCTGGGTATGCACTACTGCCCATGCGCACTAGGGATAGGAGAGCCCTCTGGGTATACATTATTTTCTTCTCACAGTAATTGAGCTTATAGCTCCAATCAGATCAGAATTGTGCTCCAGTCACAACGGTCAGTTACTGATTTCTATTCATGCCTAGTATGCATTCACAATTCTCAATAACATATCTCATGTGAATCACTTACTCATAATCACAGATAGTTCACACACAAAGCATTTAACACATCATAGATTGAGAAACCAACTAGGTTACTCACCTCTAAACTTCCGAGCTACTGCCGGGAAGTCTCTACTGCGTCAGAGGATCGACGCTCCACTTGAGCCTCTACAATGATCAGAATACCCAAATATTACTAATTGAATCAATTCTAATAATCAGAAATGCTGATGGCTCATAGGAATGTTGTACTATGCAAGTTATGACATTCCCGACCCTAATCCCGAATCATCACAATTCCGCACTTTTACTTTAATTCATAGCAATTTCTAATACCATAATTCAATTGGCTAAGTTCTACATTTTCCAAGATCAAATTCAAATTCGAATACATAGGAATTATCGTTAAATCATAATCAAATTCACTATTCAATTCTCATCCGATTTCGAGAACCACCGAATTAATTTTCCGAAACTCCAATCTCTTAGATTGACATTCGAAATCCCGAATTCATAATCTCTAAATTGAAAACAATCCATATCTAATTGAATCCATAAATTCCTCATTCTCCAAATTCAAAAACCTAAAATTTACATTTTTGGAACTTAACATCCCTCGCCGCGGCGACCTCCCTTTTCTCTATGACTTCGCCGCGACGTCCGCATGCCTCGCCGCGGCGAACAATTCCTTCTTCGCATACTGACGTTCTTGCAAGCGTCGCAACGTGGGCCAATTCTTCTCGCCGCGTCGCACTCCACATCATCGCGGCGTTATGCGTTCCTCGCTTCCAAGGCGTGTTCTTCGTCAAGGGCGTGCGATCGCAGAATCGCCCAGAAAACCCAGAAATTCCCAGATTTTTCAATTCTAATCCATTCCTTTCTCTTCTAAACACTCCAAAACAACTTCCTACACTTAACACAACTCATTCCTAAGCTTAAATCCACCAAATAACCATTATACATTAAATACCCAAATCAAAATCCACTTATTTTCCCTAAACCTACATCATCCGAAAATCTATAATTTCTCAAACAATTTATACTCAAATCCATGCTTAAATTAAACTATGCAAAACACAAAGGAGTAGAAACTTACTTGTTTTAAAGCTTTAAACCCTTTGGAAATTACCAAGCAAACTCAAATCTCCAAACCCAAGCTCATCCACGGTTTTCCTCCCAAAACCACCCAAACTCCATTTTTCTTTCAATCCAAGCCAAAGGGATGAATGATCAAGGACAAAGAAGGATTAACTTGCAAGAAGGAAGCAAGAAGCAAATCCAAGAGGAGATGCACGCAAGGAAGAAGGAAAAATCAAGTTTTTCTTCAAGGGAGAAGCAAGCATCGTGGAAGCAAAGTTTTCAAAGGAATAGATTTATATATTAAGGGTTTAGTAAGGCTTGTTTGGCAATTTCTTTTGCCACAAGTCCAATCCGAACAATCCCGATCCAATTTCTACTTCTAATTTCTTCCGAATTCCAATGGTTCAGACCCTAATTCCTGAAATCATAATTTAAATTACCTCATATCAATTGTCAATCAAATTCGGAACCAGAATCACAATTAATCGGTCACTAACCTATTTTTTCGGTCCGGACCTAATACTCCGAAAATTCCAGAAAATTTCCTATAAATCCTTAAAATTAGAAAACATTAAATAACATACTCCAATTTTAATTCTCAATTCCTAAATTCAATTTGACACTCCAATTCCCTAATCAAAGCACAATTAACCTTAATCACAAAGTCTCCAATTCCACAACCAAGTCGGAAATTTGTCATGCATGCATGTACATACATATACTTATGCAATGCTGAACATTTATCAATGATGTAGAGGCTATGAATACATATGCAAAATACGTATACAAAATACGTATGAGATGAACTGTACCCATCCCATCGGTGACAGGATGTTACAATTCTCCCCTCCTAACAAAAAATTCGTCCCAAAATTTTCTTACCTGACTGATCGAACAAGTGAGGATACTGCCTCCTCATGTGTTCCTCAGTCTCCCAAGTTGCCTCCTCTGATGAGTGGTTCTTCCAAAGGACTTTCACCAATGGAATCACCCTGCTCCGCAATTGCTTGACCCGCGATCCAATAATCTGCACCGGCTCCTCAACATAACTCAAATCACTGGCTATCTCTATCTCCTGAGTCGGAATCACATGAGTCGGGTCAGAACGATATCTCCGGAGCATGCTCACATGAAACACATCATGCAACTGGGACATGTCACTCGGCAACGCTAATCTATAGGCCAACGGTCCAATCCTCTCAGTAATATCATACGGACCGATATACCGAGGACTCAACTTGCCCTTACGGCCAAATCTGAGAACTCCTCTCCACGAAGACACTCTAAGGAACACTCTATCACCCACAGCATACTCCATCTCTCTCCGATGCTGATCCACATAACTCTTCTGTCTGTCCTGAGCCGCCTTGATGCGACTCCGAATCAGTTGTACCTTATCTACTGTGTCCTGGATCAGCTCGGGACCCTCTAACATCCTCATACCCTCTTCATCCCAACAAAGAGGGGATCTGCACGGTCGTCCATATAATGCCTCATACGGTTCCATACCAATACTGCTCTGGTACTGATTATTATAAGCAAACTCTACCAGAGGCAAATACTGATCCCATGCACCTCGGAACTCCAATACACAGGCTCTCAACATATCCTCAACAGTCTGAATAGTCCTCTTACTCTGCCCATCTGTCTGAGGATGAAACGTTGTGCTGAAATTCAATCTCGTACCCATAGCTGACTGCAAACTCCTCCAAAATCTCGAAGTAAACCTGGGATCCCTATCTGATACTATCGATACTCGGACCCCATGCAGTCGCACAATCTCCGCTAAATACTTCTGGGCCAACTAATCGAGGGTATTACTTTCCCTCACTGGCAAGAAGTGAGCCGATTTAGTCAACCGATCCACTACGACCCAGATAGCATCAAACTGTCTCGGCGTCCTGGGCAACCCCATAATGAAGTCCATCGTAATACGTTCCTATTTGCACTCCGGAATGGGCAACGAATGCAATCTCCCCACTGGGGCCTGGTGCTCAGCCTTAACTTGTTGGCACGTCAAACACCGAGAAACAAACTCCGCTACATGCCTCTTCATACCTGGCCACCAGAAATGCAACTTGAGCGTGCGATACATCTTGGTGACACCAGGATGCATGGCATAAGTAGCCAAATGAGCCTCCTCCAAAATCTCACGCCTCAGATCCTCTACATCCGGAACACATAACCTCTGGCCCATCCACAAAGTACCATCTCTCAGCTCAAACTCAGAAAGCCATCCAGATCTGACCCTGTCAGTCAATCTTACCAACACTGGATCCTGATCCTGAACTCTCCTGATCCGATCATGCAATACCGGCCTAAGCCTCAAAGTCGCAATCAGAGCTCCATCCTGACTCAAATCCATCTGCACATTAAGAGCTCTCAACTGAACTAAACACGGCAACCTTGAAACCTGAATCTGAGCTACACTACCATGCGATCTCCTACTCAATGCATCTGCTACCACATTGGCCTTCCCTGGGTGGTAGTCGATAGTGCAGTCGTAGTCCTTAAGCAACTCTAACCATCTCCTCTGCCTCAGATTCAGCTCTCGCTAACTCAACAAGTACCTCAAGCTCTTATGATCGGTGAAGATCTGGAACGTCTCCCCATACAAATAATGTCTCCAGATCTTCAACGCAAACACAACTGCTAATAACTCCAAATCATGCACAGGGTAATTAATCTCATGGGATCTCAACTGTCTCGAAGCATATGCTATAACTCTCCCATGTTGCATCAGTACACAGCCTAAACCCTGCTGCGAAGCATCACTAAAAACCTCGAAACCTCTTGCTCCAGATGGCAAGGCTAACACCGGCGCCGTAGTCAACCGATGTATCAACTCCTCAAAACTCCTCTGGCACTCATCTGTCCATCTGAAGGCCACACTCTTCCTCAAAAGTTTTGTCAAAGGGGCTGAGATCACAGAAAACCCCTCAACAAACCTCCGGTAATATCCTGCCAATCTGAGGAAACTCCTCAACTCTGACACGTTCCTCGAAATCTCCCAACTCCTCACTGCCTCTATCTTGCGAGGATCTACCCGGATACCCTCACCAGACACGATGTGGCCTAGGAACACCACCTCATCCAGCCAAAATTCACACTTAGTGAATTTGGCATACAACTGTCTATCCCTCATAATCTGCAGCACTATCCTCAGATGCTCCGCATGCTCCTGTCTAGACCTCGAATACACTAGGATGTCATCAATAAATACGATAACAAACTGATCCAGGTAGGGCTGAAAAACTCTATTCATCAAAGCCATGAAGGTTGTCGGGGCATTAATCAACCCGAACGGCATCACTAAGAACTCGAAATGCCCATACCTGCTTCTGAAAGCACTCTTAGGCACATCGGCCTCTGCGATCCTCAACTGATAGTATCCGGATCTCAAATCCAACTTGGTAAATATCTGAGCCCCCTGCAACTGATCGAATAAGTCATCGATCCTAGGCAGTGCGTACTTATTCTTGACTGTAACCCGATTAAGCTGCCTATAATCGATGCAAAGCCTCATAGTCCCGTCTTTTTCTTCACTAACAATACTGGAGCTCCCCACGGCGAAACACTGGGCCTGATGAATCGCTTATCCAATAACTCCTGCAACTGAGCCTTAAGCTCCCTCAATTCCACCGGTGCCATCCTATACAGAGGTATCGATATAAGAGCGGTACCTAGAACGAGGTCAATCTCGAACTCTATTTTTCGATCCGGCGGTAAACCCAGTAACTCCTCGGGAAACACATCTAGGAACTCCCTGATCACAGGGACATCCTGCAAACTCTGTTGCACTCTAGAATCTACCACATGCGCCAAATAAGCCTCACAACCCCCTCACATCAATCTCAGAGCACTTATAAACGAAATCATCCTGGCTGGCACTGCCTGACTAACACCTCGAAATATAGCCCTCGTTTGACCAGGAGACTCCAATACTACCTCCTTGGTATAGCAATCCATAATAGCCCTATGGGCAGTGAGCCAGTCCATCCCCAAAATCAAATCAATCTCTCGAAGGGGCAACACAATCAGATCTGCACTCAATACCGCTGAATCAACCCGAATCTGACACCCCTTGCAGACCTCGCCCAAAGCAGTAGTACTACCCAAAGGTGTACTCACCTGCAACCCAAACTGCAACATCTCCCTATCCACATGCAATCTACATGCCACATGCGGTGCAATAAAAGAATGCGTGGACCCTGGATCTATCAATGCATAAACCTCAATATCAGAGAGCAGAAGCAAACCTGCCACCACATCGGGAGAATCCTGGGCCTCCTGCCTGGTCATGGCGTAGACCCTGGTCTGGGACTGCGGCCGACTACCCCGACTCTCAGACCCCACAAAGGAATCTCCAACTCTACCTCGGGCTCTGCCTCTGCCCCTGAATCCAGGTCCACCACTGCGGCTCCAGCCTTTGTCGTCTACTACCAGCTCTCCCACTCAAGCGGTCGAGCTCCAAAATCTACGGGCGGGTCGAATCTGATGCTCCATCGAACCACACCTCAGACAAGCTCCAGTAAACCTCTAGCACTCTCCACTATGCCTCCTCTCACAAAACTCACGCAACGGAGGAAGTCGGCGAACCTCTACCATCGCCATCGCTCTCGCCAGATCGCCCAAATCGCCTCTCAAGCAGAACAGTTGCAGGGACCTCCCAAAATCTAAACACCTTAAGCGTCTGTGAAGCTCCTACCAAAGCTGCCCTGACTATCACTAAATCTCTTGCTCCTAGATCCCTGACCAGTCTCAACTCGACTCTGTCGCAAGAGCTACTCAATCCTCACTGCAGCTGCTCTCAACTCCACAAAGGTGCCCATATCAGACCGGGCTAACTAGTACGAATCTCCAAATTCAGCCCTCCCTCGAATCTCCGGCACCTATCAGCCTCAGAGGAAATCAAAACAGAAGCATATGCCGACAACTCGTTAAACCTGACCTCATAGTCGGCCACTGCCATGGACCCCTGTCTCAAATCTAAAAACTCCTGCATCTTCATCTCCATATAAACCTTGGGCGTATAATTATCCCGAAAAGCTCTCAGAAAATCCGCCCAAGTCAGAACACAGGGTCTGGTTGAACTACCCGGGACAGTCTTCCACCACTGATACGTTGGACCCTGAAGCAACGAGACAGCATAGTCAAAACGCTCATCGGGGTCGCAATCCATCTGATCGAGGACTCGCTCGGTCCTCTCCAACCAACCCTCAGCCTCAGCAGGATCTGTGCTGCCATAGAAATCCACAGCTCCCTGCTTGTGCAGACGATCATACCTCCGCTCCCGTCTCATGGGAACTATAGGAGGCTGCTCCTCATACAAAGGCACAGAAGACTCCCTACTCGCTCCGACTGATCTTTGGTCAGCTGAGTGATCTACCTGATCACCAAAGACTGATGACCTACAATAAAATCACAATTTCGATCAATTTCTTGCTTTTCTTACGAAATTCAAGCTTAAGATACTCTATGCCCAAAAGATGTCAAACCATGCTCTGATACCACCAATGTAGCGCCCCCTTATCGTAGAGTATACACCGGGACACCCGTAGGTCATACCGATACATACCCTACGATAATGGTGCACTACCCTACGATAAACCATAACAACTCCTAACTAGGTCATCCCCAAAATATCCCAAAGGATCCCCAGCTGACCGACCTGTGGGCCATGTTCCTCTCGCCGGTGCACACACAGCAGGAAAAGTCTCACAATCTGGAGCTAGGAGTCACACTATTGCTGTCCTAAAAAATAGGTGCAATTTTGGGTGAGTTTGCGAACTCAATGAGTAACCATCATCGATGGTTCACTCAATTCATGCACTACGCAAAATTGCGTACAAAGCAACACAAGTTCATATTTAGAATCACATTTCATAAATTCATTAAACCATGATCACACATTGCATTTAATCCTATATCAGATTCACAGCACAATCACAGATTGAATGCATAATGATTTCCAGTTCATTTTAGTGTTGTGAATGGGCGTCAGAATTATCCCATTGCTGGGCGCATTACACATCACACAGAAATCACGTTTTCGGGGGTAGGAGAGCCCTTTGGGTATGCACTACTGCCAATGCGCACTAAGGATAGGAGAGCCCTCTGGGTATACACTATTCCCTTCTCACAGTAATTGAGCTTATAACTCCAATCAGATCAGAATTGTGCTCCAGTCACAACGGTCAGTTACTGATTTCTATTCATGCCTAGTATGCATTCAAAATTCTCAATAACATATCTCATGCGAATCACTTACTCATAATCACAGATAGTTCACACACAAAGCATTTAACACATCAGAGATTGAGAAATCAACTAGGTTACTCACCTCTAAACTTCCGAGCTACTGCCGGGAAGTCTCTACTGCGTCAGAAGATCGACGCTCCACTTGAGCCTCTACAATGATCAGAATACCCAAATATTACTAATTGAATCAATTCTAATAATCAGAAATGCTGATGGCTCATAGGAATGTTGTACTATGCAAGTTATGACATTCCCGACCCTAATCCTGAATCATCACAATTCCGCACTTTTACTTTAATTCATAGCAATTTCTAATACCATAATTCAATTGGCTAAGTTCTACATTTTCCAAGATCAAATTCAAATTCGAATACATAGGAATTATCGTTAAATCATAATCAAATTCACTATTCAATTCTCATCCGATTTCGAGAACCACCGAATTAATTTTCCGAAACTCCAATCTCTTAGATTGACATTCGAAATCCCGAATTCATAATCTCTAAATTGAAAACAATCCATATCTAATTGAATCCATAAATTCCTCATTCTCCAAATTCAAAAACCTAAAATTTACATTTTTGGAACTTAACATCCCTCGCCGCGGCGAGCTCCCTTTTCTCTACGACTTCGCCGCGACGTCCGCATGCCTCGCCGCGGCGAACAATTCCTTCTTCACCGCGGCGTACGCGTTGCGCACATCGCGACGTGGGCCAATTCTTCTCGCCGCGTCGCACTCCCGCGCCCATCGCGGCGTGCTTATGTTTTCGCTTCGCCACAAGGCGTGTTCTTCGTCTTGCAAGGCATCGATCGCAGAATCGCCCAGAAAACCCAGAAATTCCCAGATTTTTCAGTTATAATCCATTCCTTTCTCTTCTAAACACTCCAAAACAACTTCCTACACTTAACACAACTCATTCCTAAGCTTAGATCCACCAAATAACCATTATACATTAAATACCCAAATCAAAATCCACTTATTTTCCCTAAACCTACATCATCCGAAAATCTATAATTTCTCAAACAATTTATACTCAAATCCATGCTTAAATTAAACTATGCAAAACACAAAGGAGTAGAAACTTACTTGTTTTAAAGCTTTAAACCCTTTGGAAATCACCAAGCAAACTCAAATCTCCAAACCCAAGCTCATCCACGGTTTTCCTCCCAAAACCACCCAAACTCCATTTTTCTTTCAATCCAAGCCAAAGGGATGAATGATCAAGGACAAAGAAGGATTAACTTGCAAGAAGGAAGCAAGAAGCAAATCCAAGAGGAGATCCACGCAAGGAAGAAGGAAAAATCAAGTTTTTCTTCAAGGGAGAAGCAAGCATCGTGGAAGCAAAGTTTTCAAAGGAATAGATTTATATATTAAGGGTTTAGTAAGGCTTGTTTGGCAATTTCTTTTGCCACAAGTCCAATCCGAACAATCCCGATCCAATTTCTACTTCTAATTTCTCCCGAATTCTAATGGTTCAGACCCTAATTCCTCAAATCATAATTTAAATTACCTCATATCAATTGTCAATCAAATTCGGAACCAGAATCACAATTAATCGGTCACTAACCTATTTTTCCAGTCCGGACCTAATACTCCGAAAATTCCAGAAAATTTCCTATAAATCCTTAAAATTAGAAAACATTAAATAAAATACTCCAATTTTCAATTCTCAATTCCTAAATTCAATTTGACACTCCAATTCACTAATCAAAGCACAATTAACCTTAATCACTAAGTCTCCAATTCCACAACCAAGTCGGAAATCTGTCATGCATACATGTACATACATATACTTGTGCAATGCTGAACATTTATCAATGATGTAGAGGCTATGAATGCATATGCAAAATACGTATACAAAATACGTATGAGATGAACTGTACCCATCCCATCGGTGACGGGATGTTACACCTTGTGGAGTAGAAAATGTTGTGTATTGAATACTATCAGGATGCATTTTTATTTGCCAAAAGCCACCTTTACAATCAAATTTTGAAAATATCGTTTTATTCCTGGTTTTATTAATCAGACTTTCTTTATGTGGAAAAAAAATATTTTTGTCTCTATCTCCTTGTTATTTTCAAGTTCAGCAGCATATTGTAATCTTAATTCATTTATCAAGTTGTTGATACTATCTTTCGAAGTTAAATCTAATCGTGCCAAATGTTCTCCGTATGCTTCGGCATTCATAGGTGGACGTAGAAAATTTCTTAGATCCAGTCTATGTAAGTCACAAATGGAATATAAAGAAGAATGTCCAACACGCTTCCTTACCGATTTTCGGTTTGACCAAAATATTGTCGGGTTATACCTCGAAGCTTTTACTGAGCGTTCCAGCCTCAACCTTAATCCTTGAACTAAGATAACTCTTCTGAAGTTCCTTCAGCAATACTTAGCATAGCCTTGTTTCGCTTCCTACCTCAAGGCGTAAGAAAATAAGTAAAAAAGTGGAAGGGCTTTTTTCTTTATATATATTTACGAAGCAAAGAATGAAACTATGAAAAGAGAGTTTTTTATTTTTGTAAAATAGAGAAGTTTACAGATATTATGCTAGATGCTTCAATTGCTCAGTCTCTTGCTCTATATCCTCTTTTATAGTAAGAGGAGACTTATTGCATGAGCTACGTAGTACTATGGGACAAAGAGATATTTTGGTACAAGGGTCCTACTTGTTAAGCTAATTGACAATAATTTTTACAGACATGTACTTATATAACATGTACCCTATCTTCTAGCTTACATATCTGATCTTGCTATTTCTTCCTTTTTTGCTGGCTCTTCTTGATCCATTAACTTTTGAGTACATGCGGGACACATATTCTTGGGATGTCTGCAGAATTGACACAGTTTTTGTTGAGCTGGATAACTCGACTTTATTACTCCAATTTTCAGTAACTTCATTTTGGTTAAGAGAAAGTTATGTGCTGCTACTGGTGTAACTTTGGCTGGAGATATCATTACTGATGAATGTATATTTTTTCCTCCATATGTCTGAAATCCTCTTTTAAAGTTGGCTTCTAATCCTTGAAGGATTATCCAAATTCCAATTGCTCTGCGATAATGGATATCTTTTTCTTCAAATTTAACATAATCTTTAACTTTTTCATGAGTTATTGATATAGAAAATGTATCTGCTTTGCCAAGCTGTATTAGATGGTAAGCTGGATAACTACCGTCATTATCAAAATCGGGTCCTGTGGACAGAAACTTTAAAACTAGAATATCTTTAGGAGTTATTGTGTGATTGTTGAGATAACAATCTCGTACTCCTTCTTTTATCCACTGTGGTAAATAACTTATCTCAGGAAAATTTGGCAATGATAAATATATTGAATTTAAGGCTCCAAAATCATACCAATGTCTTACCTCCTTGGGATCGACATCTTGAAGATAATTGATTCTAGGATATATTCCTAAGAAATCAATATATCGGTTTTCTCTATTGGTCAACTGAAATAAATCTTTCATCATCTGTTGTTGTTGTGCTACCTCTGGAGGAATCATAGATATTTCTTTTAGTATCTGTGAAGTGGTTGGTAACTTTGTTGAAGAAATAGGAGTATCTGTATGAGGTCTTAAATCAATGTTCATTTTGTCAAGAGAGAGTTGTTTCAGAGCATCTGTTTTTGGATGTGTGAGAATATCTGGCTTGAGAGTTGCAGACTGAGCTATATATTCTACTATTTTGAGACTTGAATTTTCATAGTTATCGATGTTCATTTGGATAAGATTACTACCTCGTTTTATCAAACTAGAGACTTCTCTTGTCAATCTGGGGATATTTGCAATATCAAGAAAGTCTGAGACTGTATCTTTAATAGAATTTATTTCTATATCCATATGTCTAATTTCTTCAAGTATCTGACATCGATGATCTTCCATCTCTTGTAAGAAAATCTGCTAAAACATTTTTGTCAGACTTAACAATTTCAATATCAAAAATATAATCAGAAAGTAATGTTTGCCATCCAATCAAGCGTTTATATTCAGGTCTGCTTGGAAGATTATTAGTAATAAATGCTTTTACCTGAGTATTATCAGTTCTTAATAAAAATCATTTTGGGAGTAAAAAATAATAAAAATTTTTACAGCTTTTTACCACCGCTAATAATTCTTTTTCATTGATATGATATCTAGTTTCAGATGTCGTAAATGTTCACGACAATATAGACATATACTTTCTCCTATTTTTCATTATTGTTATAATTTATCTTTTTAAGATTCCACTCCAATAATTTTCTGAAGCATCGGTTTCTAATATTAAATTATCTTCGTTACTAGGCAAATATAATTTAGTTAAAGTTTTGCATAATCCTTTTATAGCTTTTACTTGAAATTCTAATTCTGGAGTAAAACTAAATATCTTATCTTTTTTAAGTAAATCTTGAAAAGGTTTTCGTAACTGAGCTAAATTTTGTATAAAATCATAAGCATATGTTAGTATTCCTAAAAAGCTTTGCACTTGCTTTTTATCTATTAATTTAACAGGAAATTTTGAAATCTTTTCTAATATATGACTCTAAAGTTCTATTCCTTGTCCATCTACTTGCATACCTAAGAACTCTGCTTTATTTTGTAATAATTTAGATTTCTTTTTTGATAATCCTAATCCATGTTCTATACAAATATCAACAAATTTATCTAGATGTTTTAAATGATTTGAAATATCTTCAGAAGCTATCAAAATATCATCAACATATACATATATAAAAGAGTAATCTTTAAAGAGATTATCCATTTTTCTCTTAAATATTTGTGTTGCATTTTTTAATCCAAAAGGCATTACTAACCATTCATAATGTCCTTGTGGAGTAGAAAATGTTGTGTATTGACTACCATCAGGATGCATTTTTATTTGCCAAAAGCCACTTTTACAATCAAATTTTGAAAATATCGTTTTATTCCTGGTTCTATTAATCATACTTTCTTTATGTGGAAGAAAATATCCATCAAATACAGTGTTATCATTTAATTTTTTATAATTTATCACCATTCTTGCCTTACCTCTCACTTGCTCTGCATGTCCTCTTACGATAAAAGCTGGTGAACTGTGAGGTGACTGACTGGTTTGAATAAATCCTAAATCTAATAACTATGTTAACTGTATCTTAAATTCTTTTTGATCTTCTTCATTGTATCTCATAGGTTTTACTATAATAAGTTTCTTTTTATCTATCATTTCTAATTTAGCATATAATTGATTTTTATCCCAAAATTTTAAGGGATTCTCTGTATAACACCGTTCTAATTTTGTACTAATAGTATCTATTATTGTATCAAGTTCCTTTAATTGTAGCTGGTATTCCAATAAAGGATGAGTTTTTGGAAAAATCGGTTTATTTGTGTAACCAATATCACCACGCTGGGTTGTGTGAGGGATAAAGGTAATAGGACAACGTTTAGCATATGCGTGTTTAAGTCGTTTAATGACTATCAAATGATGACAGGGGGTTTTAAATAGTATCTGATTGGTTACTATATCAAAAATAATTTTATGAAATAATTGTGGACAATTATTTCCTAATAAAATATCAGTACCTATATTATGAAAATAAAAGGGTGGACATTTTATTAAGAATGATCCTAGTAAAATTATCGGTTGTTCAATGCCTCTATTTATTTCTATAATATTGTTAGATATATCTTTTCCTTTTATTAACGGTAAATCTTTATGGTAATCTTGTGGAAAACAATCTTTTTTACATACAAACATGCTCCTGAGCCACTATCAATAAATGCAACAAAATATTACGCTTTATATTCCTTATAGTTTACTCTATATGAATATATATACTATAAGGACTTGTCATTTAAGTATATATATTAGTTTTCTATTATAAGTTATCTTTAATCCGTAAGAATTTATCGATATGGTTTAATAGTTTCAAGGAATGTTATACCTAACATTATTTCTAGAGTATCATTAAATCCTTATGTTTTAATTAACAATCTTATTGGCAACATATCTTTTCCAAATCTTATTAAAGTCTCTATTGCTTCATCTATTGTATGTACTTCACCATTAAAATTTGTATGTTGGTGAGGTTCATCTAATCTATATTTCGTAAATTATTACAAAGTGTAGTACTAATATAATTCCCATTAGCTCCTGTATCTATTAATATATTTCTTTGGAATAAAAGAGATTCCATCATAATATTCTCCTTGATCTTATAATTTCTAAAATTATCATTTTTGCCATAATTAATTTATTATCATATCTTTCAAGACTTAATGGTGCGGTTATAGGCTAGCTTATAATTCGGTATTGGTAAAAGATAATCTAGGTGATATATTACTAGTTATCATTAATGGTTTATCTTGTAAATCTAGGTTTAATAATCTTGATTCTATTTCTTCTATCTTTGGTAATGTGGGCATTTGTATCTGACAAACCTCATTAAATAGATAAGGAAAATCTATTGTATCTTTAATCATAAAACAGTCAGAATGATGTGTATTAGATATCGCATATGAAATAATATACGTTATCAAATCAGGTCTATTATGTTGTCTAAAGAAATCATTTCTTTTAAAATCTTGTATTGACTTAAGGTTTTATCAAAATCCTTATCTTTTATATGATAAGATATTCGTGGATACATATTAAATTTTAACTTCCTGTATTGTAAATTTCCTTTAAGAAGTCCTAAACAGGTTTTTTCTCTATTTATTATTCTATTATCCATAATGGCTAATTCTATTGGTGTATCTAACCCTTCTTTAAATGTTGACTTGATTATTATCTGTATAGCTCCAATATGTATCCAACCAAGAGTATTTCATATTTCTGACTTTATCTTCTGTAATTTTTCTTGAATATCCTTCTTGGCTAACAGAGGTATCATTACTTTATTAGAAGTTAATGAAACTTCTAAATCTCTTTCTTCAATATTTAAGCCATAAAACAAATTATGATTTCAAGGTTTAATACCTAATCTTTGTAAAGTGCTAATTCGAAATCCTAAATAATTTGATAATGAAAATTTTTCAACTTGAATATGTTTTAATTTTTTCTTATCTATTAAAATCTCTTGTTTATATTCTCCCATTTGTTCTATCTGATTATCTATGGTTTGTCCATTATCAGCAGGATTTGGTACGATTAGATTTAACTTCAAAAGATAGTATCAACAGCTTGATAAATGAATTAAGATTACAATATGCTGATGAACTTGAAAATAACAAGGAGATAGAGACAAGAAGACCAGATTATAAAGCAATTATGTATTTTATGTCAAAACAAATCCAGATATTGGAATTCATCATAAATACTCGATATAAAACAAAAATGATAATAGACTTTACTCTCCTTGAACTACAAGAAAATGGAGAAGCATTCGGACCACCTTCAACACCACCTGGATTTGATTAATAAGTCCTAGCACTAGATTGGACCCAGCCAACGCCGTACACCGTACCCCGTACACTGTAGATGGTATCAAAGCCTAGGAGATAAATAATCTGCTTAGGTTTGTTTGTTTTCTTTCTTATTTTTCTAGAGTTTATCTTGGAATTAAGTTTTATGTTACTTCTTTTCTATATTGTTTGTCTTACTCTATAGATAATATGAATACATAGTTTATTGTATTAAAAGAGCAAGATAATTCATTAAAATAGATAAAGAAATAATTGAAATCCGAAAACCATTATTTCTTATGGAAATAAGATACTAGAATATTGTGAACAAAATACTTTTCATTTAGAATCCATAATAAATCATAAGATAAATGAAAAGATAAAGAAAAACATATAACAATTATGGATCAACCAGAAACTAAGAAAAGTACATTTATTAGTCACCTAGAAAAACTAAAAGATGTCAATAAGTAGCTCAGATAGTGATCAATATATCCCACCTGAAATAGATAGTTTAATAACCCAAATAGGAAATTTAGATCTTCATGATAATTTTGTTAATATTAAGCCATCAGGTATCAAAACTGAAAATCCTAATATAACAAATATCCCTAGTTCAAGTAAAAATCCATATATACGACAAAAAGTCATAACAGAGATTTAATAGACCAGTCATTGGATATGCAGGATTAATGCATACAGGAGTTAATTCAGATAAATATACGCCATATGAGAAAATGAAAGCTGATACTATTAATCCTTTTGGAATTTACTTAGATTTAGATTGTATTGCTAATATTGAAGAAGCAAAAGATAAATGGGAAACTGCTCTAAGAATAGTTGTTGTAGTTAATAAAATGGATTTTGATACTGCTAAAGGATTTATGGAAAAAACCTTAGCAAATAGTGCACAAAGATTTGGCAAAATCTAAATGAAGAAACTAAGCAAACAATATATGCTGTTACAATTAAAGGAACTTGATACAACAATAGATACTATTAGTACAAAATTAGAACGGTGTTATACAGAGAATCCTTTAAAATTTTGGGATAAAAATCAATTATATGCTAAATTAGAAATGATAGATAAAAAGAAACTTAGTATAGTAAAACCTATGAGATATAATGAAGAAGACCAAAAAGAATTTAAGATATAGATAACAAAGTTATTAGATTTAGGATTTATTCGAACCAGTCAGTCACCTCACAGTTCACCAGCTTTTATCGTAAGAGGACATACAGAGCAAGTGAGCGGTAAGGCAAGAATGGTGATAAATTATAAAAAAAGGCTTAAGGAATTTGATTCCGCCCTACCTTTAACTCGAGTTTTCGGTAGAGCAGTGGTATCAGAGCTTAGGTCTTAGCCACCACGTCTTGAGTTCGACTCCCCTTACCCACAAAAATACGCAGGAGTGCTCAATGGTTCTTGAACGTTCGCTAACCAGCGGATGCGTGGTGGACTTAAGTAATTTGATTCCACCCTACCTTCAACTCGAGTTTTTGTTAGAACAGTTGACTTAAGTAATTTGATTCCGCCCTACCTTCAACTCTAGTTTTAGGTAGAATAGTGGTATCAGAGCTTAGGTCTTAACCACCACGTCGTGAGTTCGACTCCTCATACCCGCAGAAGTGCGCAGGAGTGCTCAATGGCTCTATGAACATTCGCTAACCAGCGGATGCGTGGTGGACTTAAGTAATTTGATTCCACTTAGCGAACGTTCAAGAACCATTGAGCACTCCTGCGTATTTCTGCGAGTAGGGGGAGTCAAACTCACGACGTAGTGGATAAGTCCTAGGCTCTGATACCATTTTTCTACCCAAAACTTGAGTTTTGGGTAGAACAGTCCGCCCTGCCTTCAACTTGAGTTTTGGGTAGAACAGTGGTATCAGAGCTTAGGTCTTGCCCACCACGTCGTGAGTTCGACTCCTCATACCTGCAAAAGTGCGCAGGAGTGCTCAATGGTTCTATGAACGTTCGCTAACCAGCGGATGCGTGGTGAACTTAAGTAATTTGATTCCGCCCTACCTTCAACTCGAGTTTTGGGTAGAACAGTTGACTTAAGTAATTTGATTCCGCTCTACCTTCAACTCAAATTTTGGGTAGAACAGTGGTATCAGAGCTTAGGTCTTAACCACCACATCGTGAGTTCGAATCCTTATACTCACAGAAGTGCGCAGGAGTGCTCAATGGTTCTATGAACGTTCGCTAACCAGCGGATGTGTGGTGGACTTAAGTAATTTGATTCCGCCCTACCTTCAACTCAAGTTTTGGGTAGAATAGTGCTACGCTTAAGTAATTTGGTTCCACCCTACCTTCAACTCGAGTTTTGGGTAGAACAGTGGTATCAGAGCTTAGGACTTATCCACTACGTCTTGAGTTCGACTCCCCCTACCCGCAGAAATGTGCAGGAGTGCTCAATGATTCTTGAACATTCGCTAACCAGCGGATGCGTGGTGGAGTTAAGTAATTTGGTTCCGCCCTACCTTCAACTCGAGTTTTGGGTATAACAGTGGTATCAAAGCTTAGGTTTAACTACCACATCTTGAGTTCGATTCCCCTACCCGCAAAAAATGCGCCTGGAGTGCTCAATGGTTCTTTGAACGTTCGCTAACCAGTGGATGCGTGGTGGACTTAAGTAATTTGATTCCGCCCTACCTTCAACTCAAGTATATATATATATGTACGTATGTATGTATGTATATGTATGTATGTATGTATGCATGCATGCATGTATGTATGTATGTATGTATGTACAGTATCGCATAAAACAATAGTTTTCTTAAGGAAATTATACACAGTGATCGCATAAAATTAATAACATGATTTCATATATATATATATATATATAGTTGACGATTAGTGGTTACTTTTTCTAATATATATATATATATATATATATATATATATATATATGTATATATATATATATATATATGTATGTATGTATGTATGTATGTATGTATGTATGTATGTATGTATGTATGTATGTATGTATGTATGTATGTATGTATGTATGTATGTATGTATGTATATATATGTATGTATGTATGCATGCATGTATGTATGTATGTACAATATCGCATAAAACAATAGTTTTCTTAAGGAAATTATACATGATTGCATAAAATTAATAACATGATTTCATATATATATATATATAGTTGACGATTAGTGGTTACTTTTTCTAATTAAGATAGACCGTAGGAACATTATGAGATAAGAAATGAGGAGTAGAACAATATGTGTATAAAATAATAGAGATAGGAAGAGAGTAATGTCAAGGTGTTATAACAATATTGAAAGATATTTGTCTAAAGTAGTCATTTTTATGGATCAAAATGTAAAATTTCTTAATTTATAATTTTTTGTAACATCTTTGTATGGCTTCATCCAATCAAAACCTTTGAAAAAATACATCCTCCCCATTATTAGGGTCTAGGTTCACGAATGCACTTTGTTTACTAAAGCTTTAACAAGAGTGATAGATAATTTCTTTTAGTAATATTAATTTTAACTTCATCGATACCAATCTCTAATTTATATATGTAGAATAATTATATTCCAATCTTTGATTTAAATTGGTATTTGGTTCTAATTGATCAAGCGTTCAAAGTTGATTATTTAATATTTACAAATTTATTTTTATAATATTATTTAATCATTTAATTTTATTTTGGTTAAATAAAAGATATTACAATAAAAATTTTATATAATCTTTGAATAATATTCACAAGTTAATTATATTACTCAATTTAAATTAAGAGATCAAATAATTTTATATTAAATAATTAATTAAAAATATCGATGATAAAAGTATTTATATAATTATTTTGTCAGAATAATCTAATTGTAACCAATTATAGTAACTCAATAGTGAAACCAATTGCAAATTGATTAACAAGTATATAACCTTTTTCTTATCTTGTATAATTAGATGACATCATCTTAAAAAAGAAATAAAGGAGAAAGCTAAGGGGGGAATGATATAGGTAGGGTTTGTTGGCCAAAAGAAATACTTCTTCTCTTTTGTCACCTTTGTAACCAATATATTCAAACGAGTAAGGGAAAACGTGGTGGAGTTATTTGTCAAAGGATACCACAGAAGAGGGTGGAGGAAGAGTTTCACAAAGAGACCAACTTATAATGGGATAAAATGAAGCTTTAAAATAAGTTTGATTGGATGAGAACTAGATGAGGTCTTTGGAAACATTCGGAAGGGAAAGAAACAGAATTAGGATGGGACTATGATCGAGGAACAATTGCTGCTAGTGAGGAGTGGTGGACTTTGAAGATTAAGGTTAGCCCATTTTAAGTTATTTTCCTTTATTTTAATGCTAAATAAATAGTTAAATATAAGTTAATTATTTTGTGTAGGAAAGCAACAATTTTAAAACATTTAAAGAGGAAGGGCTTGAACCTGAGCTTGAATATAAGTTGGATCAACTTTTTGGATGTTTGGCCTGAGGAGAAATTACATTTTGTCCTGTGACTGACCCTCTACAAGAACAACGAGAAGTTGAAGAAGTATATGTTCCTTCTCCATCTGATAGTCATAATGTTCATCATCAATTGTCAGGCTATTATGATCATGAGAATATAGATGAGACTAGTGGTCGAAACAATTATCAAATGACTGGTGACTAAGAAGAGGCGTGGAGAGAAACCACTCCGACCCTTGCATATACTCATGTTGCTATCCCTTAAGCTTCACATTATGAAGGAAACGAGAGAAGAAGATGCAAGAGGTGGAGAATGAAAGTTCACAAAGCAACAAGAGTGCAAGAACTGATTCCACTAACATGGTAAGAAGATCTGTAGCAATGTATGAGAGACTTGATGATATGATGCAATTGATTCAAGAGAGACAGAGTGCAATAATGGAGATGAATACTTCTATTACAAAAATTTTGAACACAATGAATATTGGTGCATTACAAAGGACTAGTGTAGGTGCATCGTATAATGATGTTACAAATGCTTTGGAAAAACTATATACTTTGCCTAGATTAGAGACTGGTACTCTTGAATTTTATTATGTTTGCTTGTTGATTGAAGATCCACAAAGAAGGGCCATTTTTTTCAGTTTAACAGATAATACAAAAAGAGTTGAATACATAAAGTTTATGTATGAGTACGAAAAACATAAAAAGTAAACATAGTTTCTATCTATGCATTATTATGTTTAGTTTATTGTTTTTATTATTTGTGCACTTATAAGACATTATGAACTTGGTTTAACTTATTTTATTATATTTTGTTATCTTATTAGTAATCTATAATTTTCTTACGTGTTATATTATTTATTCTTTATATTTAGACATATTAGTGTCATGTTTATTTAGAATATAATTTTACTTGTTGATTTGTAGGTATAGATAATAATGTTATGCAAATTATGCAACTTCTACAAATTAAGCAATTTTTGGACAATGAGATTGAGTTTTGAGATTCGGTCACTTGTGTAGCGGGTTACATAGGTGTGTATTAACCTTATATACAAGGAACCATGCAATGACTTCCTATCAAACAGGAGAAATATGGATGAATGAATTATTGAATGGTCATGAAAAATGGTGTTTTAATATATTTAGGATGAATCAAAATATATTTCGTCAATTATGTATGGATTTGGAAAACAATTATGGTTCAAGACCTTTCGATAGGATGCCTATTTTGAAGAAAGATGGTTTATTCGTGTATATCCTAAGTAAAAATTTCCCTAATAGAGATACCTAAGAGCACTTTCAACATTCAGGTGAAACTGTTAGTAGAGTTTTTAAAGAAGTTTTGAGTGTTATGGATGGATTTTCAAAGGATTTACTTATACCAAACGATCCCGAATTCAAGGAGATTCCACAACAAATTGCCAATGATGCTAGATATATGCCACATTTTAAGGTAATTCAATATGTTCTTACTCCCCTTTTCATTATATTTTTCATTGAAAATTGTTGTTTTATCATCTTATGATAATTATTTTATATTAGGATTGCATTGGAGCTATTGATGGTACACATATAGCGGTAGCTATTGCAGAAGAGCATCAAATGAGATAGAGAGGATGGAAAGGAATAACGACTACAAATGTATTGGCAACATATGAATTTAACTTACTATTTTCGTATATTTTAGTAAGTTGGGAGGGACTAGCATACGATTCTCATATTTTCTTTGATACAATTGGTAATCCGAGACTTAAATTTTCAAAACCACCGATAGGTAATTTTAAAATTTGTAAGAGTTGCTATTTATGATTTAGACTTTTTATAATGTCATCTATAATAATTATATTTCCTCCATGAATACTCAAGTAAATATTACTTGGTTGACAGAGGCTATCCGAAAAAAAAAAGATATTTGAACCTTACCCAAAGACAAGTTATCATTAATCAGAGTTTCGTGGTGCAAATCCAAGAGGATCTCAAGAAGTTTTTAATTGAGCTCATTCATCATTGAGAAGTTGTATTGAGAGGGCTTTTGGTGTTCTTAAGGTTCTAACGCGCACTGTGGAAAGATCGACGACAATTTGATGGAATAAAGATACACAGGGTTTGATTTGTACAGCACCTCTTAGAAACTTATTCCAAACAATCCCGATGATCAAAATAAAACCCAGATAAACGAACAATCAACACACCACAATTGAGAAAACAATTGATAAGTGAAAAGATGGTTCGAAAAGTAACAAGAACAAGAGAATGATGTTTCTCTCTATCGAAGCCTATGGCTTTTTCACAATTTTGATCTAAAAGTCCTTTCAAAAACCCTAGAACATAAGTATTTATACCTAGGTCAAATAATAAAAGGGTTGGGCTAAAAGACATGGAAGTCGAAAATAAAACAAAGTCCACAAATTAAATAAATAGGTCTAGTACACTATTGGGCTTAAGTGATGAAACATTGAAATAGACCAAATTTTCATTTCTTCAAGCTCCAAGTGTATCCAGTCCAAGGATTTAAGTTAGATGGATTAGTTTGAGCTCAATTCCATTAAACTCTCCTCCAATAGGCTTGGAGCTCGCCATCTTCTCAAGATAAAAGCCCACATGCGTCCAAAGAGCCTCTTTAAATCTCTTGGTCCTAGCTTTGGTCATGGGCCATTCTGGTATGGCTAGTTCTCTGCCTGGCCTTGCTCGATTGTCCAAGGTCTCGCTTACATCAGTCCCTCCCTCCTCAGAAAGATTTGTCATTGAATCTGAATCCATATCAAAAGGAGATAGATCAGCAACATTAAAAGTAGCGGACACATTATACTTACCTGGAAGATCAATTTTTTAGGCGTTGTCTTTGATTCGCGCCAACACTTAAAATGGACCATCACCTCTAGGATCTAACTTGGATTTCCTCTGGGTAGGAAACCTCTCCTTCCTCAGATGCACCTAAACCCAATTACCAGGTTCAAAGGTCACCATTTTTTGCCCCTTGTTGGCTTGCTTCGCATATACCTTGTTCCTCTACTCAATATGCTGTCGTGCCTTTTCATGCAACTCCTTGACCAACTCGGCTTTCCTCTTGCCATCTGTACTAGACAACTCATGCAAGGGTAAATGTTGGGCCCCGAAATTTATTATTATTATTATATTATTATTATTATTATTATTATTATTTATTTACTTGATTTATTCTTTATTTTTGCTTTAATTGTTTTAATTATGTGTATATATATGTATATATATATTTTTTTATTGAGTCTTGGAATTAGCAAGTATGATTGGGAACTAGAATTTTGAAATTTTTTAAATGAAGGGTTAGGATTAAATTGGATTAAATTGTAGTAGGCTTGTGAGGAGGAGAGCCCAAAAGCATTTCAAGTGAGCTATAAGGAGACTTGAAACTGCGTAGTTTTGTGATGGGCTTTAAATTGAGAGCAAATGAATTAAGTCATAAAAAGGAGAAGAAGGTTGTCGTAAGAAAAAAAGGAGAGAAGGCAAAAACGTGAGCCAAGGAGAAGGGAGCTTTCGGCTAGGAGGAAAGGGAGAGTCGTAGGAAGCTTGAAGGGAGGAAGAAAGAAGAAGAAAAATAAGAGAAATCTACTTATTGGAGGTAAGTTCTATCTTTGCTATGCTAGATTCAAGAATGGGATAAAATGGAGGTTAGGGTTTGTGTAGGGATTGAAGAAAGAAACAAGTGAAAGGTGAAATCAAATGGATTTTGGGATTTCTAAGTAAGGTTTTGGTTATTCTAGCATTTATGTCCTATGGGTAGGTTAGGTTTAAAGTTTATTTTATCTTTGCTTGACTTTCTTGAATGCTACGACTTTCCTTTGGAATGTATTTATTGAATGGAGTATGGTTTAATTGAAGGGAATCAAGAAAACCCCGCTCAAGACAAGGAGGAAGGGCAATCTTGAATTCGGATTCCGACGTTTAGGTGGGTAATATTTTTATGGTTGTTGTGTGATGGGCAAATGCCCTATGTGTGTAATCTTTGTTTAAATGGTGCATATTTGAAACTGTGTGATGAAATAGATAGGTTTCCTTTGGTATGAATGAAAAATATGAGACTATGATGATTTGATAAAATGAAAGAAGCATAAAAATGTCATTTTTGCGTTTGAATATTTAAGCATAAATCGGTTGTGATTGGGCAAGAGAGAACCTGTTTCGTTAGTCTTGTTCACGATGACCCATAGCCTTCTCCCGGCTTGTTAGACCCAAAAAAAAAATTTTAAGTTAAGCATGATTAGATTAATTGAGTAAGTTACGTTAGCATTAATTGAGTTGATAGTAATTAATATATGATAGCATTAAAGAGTTAGGTGGTGAGTTAATGAAATTAAATGTGTTAGTCGGGCCTTAATGAGGTAGGAAAGAAAAAGAGAGAATAAGGTGGGCTTGAGAAATAAGTGGGCCTTGAGAAGTTTAAAGAGGAAAATAAGAAGGGAGGTAGGAAGAGAATAAGTTAGGCTTAAAGGACAAATGGGCTTGAGTAAGTTTAAGGAGGATGTAAGAAGAAAGGAAGAATAAATGAGTGGGCTTTGGGCTTATGGGCTTAAGTGAATTAATAAGGAGTATAAAAGGAAATGGAATAAGTAATTTAGTAGGAAAAAGAAGAAGAATTTCGAAATTTTAGAGGGAGAAGAGGGAAGATGTCGTGGAAGGAGAAAGAAGGGAGAAGGAGAAAAGAAGAAAAGCTTGGTTAGGGTTTGAGATTCCAAGAGTTCAAGTGAGAGTTTGAAGAAAGTCCAAGAAGGAAAAGTGTCGAGGAGGAGCTAAGCTACATTTTGAGCCAAGAAACTCTTGGGTTGAGTCAAGAACTAAGGTCAGTCATGTTTTCAAGTGTTAATTTTTAGATGGGTTATGGTGTAGAAAGCTTAGAAATGAAGTGGGTTTAGTGATTTTGAAGCTAATTTCATGTAAGAGGTTATGTAGAATTTTAATTGAATTTATGTTGAAGTGGGTTTTTGTTTCTCTTGAAGTAGAGCAAGAGAGAGGAGAAGAGCAAGGAGAAGAGCACTCCTAAGCAAGGATTAAGCAAGTTATAAGGTGGGTTTTATTTTTATCTTTATGTTAGTAATGCTTTAAATACTATCTCAACTAAGGAAAATTAATGTTTTCCAACTACCTTGGAATGAGTATTGATTGAGCTTTGATTGTATAGAAATTGATTTATGATTGCCATTATGTGAGAGTTTGAATAGTACATGATATTGCTTGATATTGCTTGACAAGTTCATGAATTGAGTGAGCATGAATATTAGTGAAATCATGAAATGTGATTTAAGCATGAAATACAAATTTCAAGAATCAACTATTTGGATGCATGGAAAATCCAATTTCAGAAATCAGCCAGCGGACAAGAACAGTCCAGATTTTAATGCATGAATTTGTGTTATGTGGGTACTTAAGTCCACCCAAAGAAAGTCACTTACGTTGACCAAGATAGCTTCTCCCGCTGTCTGATTGTGGCATAGGATGTTCCTTTTTGGCCTCCTCAGCATACGACTACACTCGTGTAGTTCGTCAATTATTGTGGACTTATGAACCATCAGCTATGTGTCTATGTGTAGCATGTATGTGCCAGAATGAAAGATGCATGAATCATGAAAGTTATGCTTTTAGCTTGATGAAATTATGAGAATGCAAGTTGTATGAATGTTTGATGAGAAAATTGGTAACAGTATGAATAATGAATAGATTCAGCTTATTTGCACAAATATAAACATGTTACCCACGAGCGAAGCTCACCCCCCTCCAATCCCGTCCCATCTCCAGGTGAGGAGCACGAGATCGACCACCGAGCTTAAAGGCATTACTCCAGAAATGATGATTTTGTATTTTCAAGATAACTTTTGTAAATCAATGCTTTAGATGCAATTTGAGCAAGTTTACTTTTGCAAGTTGTATTTTGGATTTTGGATGCAAGTGGCTTAAAATGCCTCTAAATCCTTGTAATAACTCATAATTTCATATGAATGCAAGAATGTTCAGTTATAATGTATTTTGTAAAATCCATGTATGTTTTAAAACAATTGCATCATTGTATAGTTTGGATATGATTAGAATGTTAGGAGTGTGGTTGTTGCCTTGAATTGAGTCGGGAGTTACTCTTGGGATTAAGTTATGCTATATGAGGTTGCATGTTGAGTTTTATGCAGGTGGAAGCATTAGGATTGCAAATTGGTTAGTTGCATTTTCAAGGGAAGTGCTGTCAAATTTTTCTAAAATTTGACAAAACTTTGCTTCAGTATTAGACCCTCTTAAGGCTTGAATTAGATCGGGAAGTCTTCACGAAGATTGTAATAGAAGTTCAGAAATTTCTAAGGGTATATCATTTGTCTCATTTGGAGTTAGGGTTAAAAAGTTATGAGGATTAGAACACATTCAGTTACTGTTCATGTTGCAAATTTTACTGTTTCATTGGTTATTGGCAGAGCAGTGCATTCGAGTGAGTTTTTACCTCCTTTAATGATGGATTTAGCCTTAGCATCCTTCATGAGATTTGTATTTCATCTTGTTATCTTTCCATTAAGGTATAGTATGCACATATTGGAGCTAGGAATAAGAAGTTATGAGTTTTGAAAGATGCTAGTGTCAAGTGGTTTGAAGTTGGATTGAAGGTGAGAGGGTTTGAAGTGTTGAAGAAAGGCGTGTCCGTTAAACGGACACGAATGTCCGTTAAACGGAAAGCCACGGGTGCTAAAACACCTGTTCGCCTGTTCATTTCCGTTAAACGTACTTGTATGTCCGTTTAACGGACATTTGCGAACCATTTGGTACCCATCCACCCGAATGTGTCCGTTAAACGGACATGGCTGTCCGTTTAACGGACAGCTACGGGAAAAATGGTGTTTTGGACAATGCTAGAGGCCGAATCTCGTTTTATGGTCTTCATAAGAGTTGTAGATCTAGATGTCTACTTTCAAATGGTGAAATAACGAACACAATCCGACATTTAGATAAAAATTTATGGCAATCGCTCCAAAATAGTTTCAATTTGATTTTGGAAGTGAGCATGGTCTATTGTTTTGGGTATAAATCCCTCATCAGACCTCCAATTGAGGTGAGGCTTGAACCATTGGATTTATAAGACATATATATTTCTTTCTAAAAAAATTGGTATCATTTGGAGTTAAATTGAAGAAGTTTGCATTAAAATAATGAGACATCGGTTAAGAGAGCATGTTTCAGGTATGAACTCTTTTAGGTTTTTTGAGTGTATCTTGAGTTATATAACTCAGATTAAGGCGATTTTTGGCTCTATGCGAACGTGAGGCTTTAAGCTATATTTGATATGAACAAGTCAATATGTGATTACGATGTTTAGGTAGTGTACGCTCATCACTTTTATGGAACAACAGCATATAGCACTGTAATGTAATAACCGCAAGGTTTCAGGAATACGGAAGTTGGGCTCTTAAAACGGGGTCCGACACTATTGTGGTATCAGAGCAAGTGTGACAGTGGTAAGTCTAAGCAGTTGGGTCTCGGATCCAACATTTGTGGTATCAGAGCAAGAGCAAGAGTGTTAAGTTATAAGCAGTTGGGTCCTGGATCCAACAATTGTGGTATCAGAGCAGCTCTAGGTTTATGATTTCCTAGGAACCCTAGTGGGTAGCCTCAAGGGTAGAGTCAGCATGCATCATGTTACATGAACCCTATGCATTGTTTTAAATAGAGTACATGCACTATTGGTTTTGAATTGTTTTACATGATTTGAACTGGTTTCACAAAGCATGAGTTAAAGATTTGAAATGGTTTTCATTTAAAGGAGTAATATGCCGCCTCGAAGGAGATCTCGAGGAGCTCAATCTCTATCAGGCTCTCAGCGGGGAAGTACGGATGAATCCCATATTCTCCAGGATGCAGGGACCATCCCTGTTTCATATTCAGAGGCACCAAGTGCGCAGCATGAAGTGCCTCTCCAACCCCCTCATATGCCTCAAGTAAATCCAGTAGATCCCCAGTTCTTTCAGACCTTCGCCCAGGCTTTCACTTACGCCATGGGCCAAGGAATGCAAGCTCAGATGCCAACTCTAGCAAATCGGAGCGGGCAGTATGACAAGCTCCGGAAGTATGGGGCTGTCGATTTCATCGGGACTACTAATCCTGAGGAAGCTGAAGCATGAATGAAGTGGACCGAGAGGGTCCTGAATCAGATGAAGTGCTCAGATGAGGAGAGGTTAGAATATGCAGCTAGTTTATTGCAGGGGGATGCGCCAGACCGGTGGGAGTCGGTGCCCGTGGTCAGCAAGACCTCCAGGTCTTGACATGGAGGGAGTTTCTGGAAGTATTCCGAAAGAAGTACTTCTCGAGGGTTTACGTCCAAGAGAAGGCCAGGGAGTTTCTGAGCCTCACGCAGAGGGAGCTGAGTGTGAGTGAATATGAGCTGAAATTCACTCAGCTGTCACGGTATGCAGCAAACATTGTGGTGTCTGAAGAGGATAAGTGCCGCAAGTTTGAGAGTGGATTGCACTTAGGGATCAAGGAGAAGGTGATGATCCATAATTTCCATGACTACCAGCAGTTGGTAGATCTGCTCTCCAGGCAGAAAAGTTGGAGAACATCAAGTCGAGGTAATGTAAAGAGGAAGACCAGGAGGCGCCTTCCAGGAGGGAGTGAGTGCTCCAAAGACATGAAAGGAGCACCAGACTTTTCATTCTCGTGGTGGTATGGGCAATAGTGGTCCCGCCAAGAGCCAGCATCAAGGCGTTTCGGCAGTGTCTCTAGTGTGGGAGGCCCAGGGAAGACATGGAAAGGCAAGTATGCAAACCCTCAGTGTGATCAATGGGGGAAGTTTCATCCGGGGAAGTGTCTCAGGGGGTTTGGTGGTTGTTTCCAATGTGGAGAGAAGGGGCACATGATGAGAGATTGTCCTCAGAGGTCAAGGCAAGAGGGCTCTCAATTTTAAGTCCAGAGGTAGATGGAAACAGCGAGAACGGACCGATTCATGTATAGGCGCTTCAGAGCTGTGAGGAAGGCAAATCCTGCAGGGAGGCCAAGGGCACAGGGTCAGGCACTAGCTAGAGTATTTGCCATGACCAGGGAAGAAGCCGCAGTTTCTCCCGAAGTTGTGACTGGTATGGCTCAATTATTTAATTCAGCAGTTTATGTTCTGATTGATACTAGCTCTACACATTCATTTGTGTCCTCAAGTCTGAATATGCATGCTGTGAGTCCTGAGATTATGGATAATTTTCTGGTTGTTAGTACTCCTTTAGGGAGTAAGGTGGTGATCAGTCTAGTCTACAAGGAGTGCGAGCTCAGTATCGATGGTGCTAGATTGGTAGTAGACTTGCTACCTCTAGACCTAAAGGGACTAGATGTCATACTAGGTATGGATGCCATGGAAAAGTACCGGGCAAAGTTAGATTGTAGCCGTAAGGAAGTGGAGTTTGACCTGGGAAATGGAGAGAAAGTGGTCTTCAAGGGGGACAGGAAGATGCCAGCACCGAGGATCATTTCAGCTTTGCTAGCTGACAGAATGATGGGGAACATGCAGAGCATCTCAGAATAGTGTTGCAAAGATTAAGGGAAAGAGAGCTATATGCCAAATTCAGCAAGTGTGAATTTTGGCTGCATGAAGTGGTTTTCCTTGGACATGTGATCTCCAGCAGAGGGATCCATGTTGATCCGAGAAAAGTAGAAGCAGTGGTAAATTGGCAAGAGCCTAAGACAGTAAAAGAGGTACGGAGTTTTCTAGGCCTGGCAGGTTGTTACAGGAGGTTTGTGGAGGGATTCTCCATGATAGCTGCGCCGATAACTAAGTTGTTGAGGAAGAATCAACAGTTTATCTGGAGCAAAGAATGTCAGAAGAGTTTTGAGGAACTCAAGCATAGATTAACGAGCGCTCCAATCCTAATCCTGCCCAATGAAGATCAGAGGTATACAGTGTACAGTGATGCTTCGAGAAAAGGCTTAGGTTGTGTGTTAATGCAGAACGACAGAGTAATAGCCTATGCTTCACGGCAGTTGAAGCCATATGAGTTAAATTATCCTACTCATGATTTAGAGCTAGCAGCAGTAATTTTTGCCCTGAAAATTTGGAGACATTATTTGTATGGGGTGCAGACTAGGATCTTCACGGATCACAAGAGTCTTAAGTATTTACTGAGCCAGAAAGAGCTTAATTTGAGGCAGAGAAGGTGGATTGAGTTACTTAAGGACTACGATTTGATGATTGAGTACCATCCATGCAAGGCAAATGTAGTGGCGGATGCATTGAGTAGGAATCATCCATAGCTTATGTCCAGGCAGTTTATTTGCCTTTGTTGGAACAGATGGTTAAGCTTAAGATAAGCTTGAAGCAGGATAAGTCAGAATGCATTCTTGCTCAATTCAGGGTGAGGCCGATACATAGAGAGAAAGTCAAGGAGTTGCAGGAGCAGGATGCAGAATTGAGTAAGCTTCGTGAGGAAATCCGAATGGCAAGCGATGCAAGTGGTAGTGAGAGATGACGGCCTTATGGTAGTCGGAAGCAGATTGTGTATTCCGAATGTTAAGGAAGTCAAGGATGAGATCTTGGATGAGGCACATAACGCGCCTTATTCCATGCACCCAGGCAGCACCAAGATGTACAGGGATTTGAAGGAGCATTTCTGGTGGAAAGGCATGAAAAGAGATGTAGCAGAGTATGTGAACAGATGTCTAGTGTGTCAGCAGGTCAAGGCTGAACACCAAGCACCTTCAGGCATGTTAAGGCCATTGTCCATTCCTGAATGGAAGTGGCAAAGGATCACTATGGATTTTCTGATGGGTTTACCCAGAACTAGTAGGAAGCATGATGCCATATGGGTTATTGTCGATCGGTTAATCAAGTCAGCCCATTTTCTGGCAATTAAGCGAGCGGATTTGATTCGCGGTGTTAGCAAGGAAATACATTGATGAGGTAGTGAGGTTGCATGGAGTTCCAGATTCTATAGTATCCGACAGGGATCCTTGATTTATGTCGAGATTCTGGAGTAGTTTGCAGGAAACTCTAGGGACTAAGTTGAGTTTCAGCACAGCATTTCATCCTCAGACGGATGGTCAGTCTGAGAGGACCATTCAGACCCTAGAGGGAATGCTCAGAGCATGTGTCATGGACTTCAAAGGAGCATGGGATGAACATTTTTCGTTGGTCGAATTTGCCTATAACAATTCGTACCATTCGAGCATTCAGATGGCTCCTTATGAAGCGTTGTACGGCAGGAGATGCAGGACTCCTATATGTTGGGATGAAGAAGGTGCAAGGAAACTGGTAGGACCAGAATTGGTTCAAATGACAATAGATAAGGTTAGTTTGATCAAGCAGCGGCTTAAGGCAGCTCAGGATAGAATGAAGAGTTATGCAGATGCTCACAGGAAGGAGATGGAGTACGCAATAGGTGACAAAGTATTCCTGAAGACGTCTCCATGGAAGGGAGTCATGAGGTTTGGCAAGAAAGGCAAGTTAAGTCCTCGGTATGTGGGTCCGTATGAGATTCTAGAGAGGATCGGGCCGTTAGCTTACAGATTGGCATTGCCTCCAGAGTTGTCTCAGATCCATGATGTTTTTCATGTTTCCATGTTGAGAAGGTACAGATCAGATCCTTCTCACATTATTCAGACCTCAGAGGTTCAGCTGAGTGATGATCTGAGCTATGAGGAGATGCCAGTGGCAATTCTGGATAGCAAGGAGAAAGTTCTCAGGAACAAGACAATTCAGCTAGTTAAAGTCATTTGGAGGAATCATGCAGTTGAAGAGGCGACGTGGGAACCTTTGGATGCAATGAAGGAGAAGTATCCACACCTCTTCAATGAATCAGGTAAGAATTTCGAGGACGAAATTTTTTAAGGGGGGGAGAAATGTTAGCCCAAATTGTTTTTTTTAAAGTTAAGCATGATTAGATTAATTGAGTAAGTTAAGTTAGCATTAATTGAGTTGATATTAATTAATATATGATAGCATTAAAGAGTTAGGTGGTGAGTTAATGAAATTAAATGTGTTAGTTGGGCCTTAATGAGGTAGGAAAGAAAAAGAGAGAATAAGGTGGGCTTGAGAAATAAGCGGGCCTTGAGAAGTTTAAAGAGGAAAATAAGAAGGGAGGTAGGAAGAGAATAAGTTGGGCTTAAAGGACAAATGGGCTTGAATAAGTTTAAGGAGGATGTAAGAAGAAAGGAAGAATAAATGAGTGGGCTTTGGGCTTATGGGCTTAAGTGAATTAATAAGGAGTATAAAAGGAAATGGAATAAGTGATTTAGTAGGAAAAAGAAGAAGAATTTCGAAATTTTAGAGGGAGAAGAGGGAAGATGTCGTGGAAGGAGAAAGAAGGGAGAAGGAGAAAAGAAGAAAAGCTTGGTTAGGGTTTGAGATTCCAAGAGTTCAAGTGAGAGTTTGAAGAAAGTCCAAGAAGGAAAAGTGTAGAGGAGGAGCTAAGCTACATTTTGAGCCAAGAAACTCTTGGGTTGAGTCAAGAACTAAGGTCAGTCATGTTTTCAAGTGTTAATTTTTAGATGAGTTATGGTGTAGAAAGCTTAGAAATGATGTGGGTTTAGTGATTTTGAAGCTAATTTCATGTAAGAGGTTATGTAGAATTTTAATTGAATTTATGTTGAAGTGGGTTTTTGTTTCTCTTGAAGTAGAGCAAGAGAGAGGAGAAGAGCACTCCTAAGCAAGGATTAAGCAAGTTATAAGGTGGGTTTCATTTTTATCTTTATGTTAGTAATGCTTTAAATACTATCTCAACTAAGGAAAATTAATGTTTTCCAACTACCTTGGAATGAGTGTTGATTGAGCTTTGATTGTATAGAAATTGATTTATGATTGCCATTATGTGAGAGTTTGAATAGTACATGATATTGCTTGATATTGCTTGACAAGTTCATGAATTGAGTGAGCATGAATATTAGTGAAATCATGAAATGTGATTTAAGCATGAAATACAATTTTCAAGAATCAGCTATTTGGATGCATGAAAAATCCAATTTCAGAAATCAGCCAGCGGACAAGAACAGTCCAGATTTTAATGCATGAATTTGTGTTATGTGGGTACTTAAGTCCACCCAGCAAAGTCACGTGCACGTTGACCAGTATAGGCTTCTCCCGCCTGCCCGATTGTGGCATAGGATGTTCCTTTTTGGACTCCTCAGCATACGACTACACTCGTGTAGTTCGTCAGTTATTGTGGACTTATGAACCATCAGCTATGTGTCTATGTGTAGCATGTATGTGCAAGAATGAAAGATGCATGAATCATGAAAGTTATGCTTTTAGCTTGATGAAATTATGAGAATGCAAGTTGTATGAATGTTTGATGAGAAAATTGGTAACAATATGAATAATGAATAGATTCAGCTTATTTGCATAAATATAAACATGTTACCCACGAGCGAAAGCTCACCCCCCTCCAATCCCGTCCCATCTCCAGGTGAGGAGCACGAGATCGACCACCGAGCTTAAAGGCATTACTCCAGAAATGATGATTTTGTATTTTCAAGATAACTTTTGTAAATCAATGCTTTAGATGCAATTTGGGCAAGTTTACTTTTGCAAGTTGTATTTTGGATTTTGGATGCAAGTGGCTTAAAATGCCTCTAAAGCCTTGTAATAACTCATAATTTCATATGAATGCAAGAATGTTCAGTTATAATGTATTTTGTAAAATCCATGTATGTTTTAAAACAATTGCATCATTGTATAGTTTGGATATGATTAGAATGTTAGGAGTGTGGTTGTTGCCTTGAATTGAGTTGGGAGTTACTCTTGGGATTAAGTTATCTTATATGAGGTTGCATGTTGAGTTTTATGCAGGTGGAAGCATTAGGATTGCAAATTGGTTAGTTGCATTTTCAAAGGAAGTGTTGTCAAATTTTCCTAAAATTTGACAGAACTTCGCTTCAGTATTAGACCCTCTTAAGGCTTGAATTAGATCGGGAAGTCTTCACGAAGATTGTAGTAGAAGTTCAGAACTTTCTAAGGGTATATCATTTGTCTCATTTGGAGTTAGGGTTAAAAAGTTATGAGGATTAGAACACATTCAGTTACTGTTCATGTTGCAAATTTTACTGTTTCATTGGTTATTGGCAGAGCAGTGCATTCGAGTGAGTTTTTACCTCTTATAATGAAGGAGTTAGCCTTAGCATCCATCATGAGATTTGTATTTTATCTTGTTATCTTTCCATGAAGGTATAGTATGCACATATTGGAGCTAGGAATAAGAAGTTATGAGTTTTGAAAGATGCTAGTGTCAAGTGGTTTGAAGTTGGATTGAAGGTGAGAGGGTTTGAAGTGTTGAAGAAAGGCGTGTCCGTTAAACGGACACGAATGTACATTAAACGGACAGCCACGGGTGCTAAAACACCTTTTCTCCTGTTCATGTCCGTTAAAAAGACTTGCATGTCCGTTTAACGGACATTTGCGAACCATTTGGTACCCATCCACCCGAATGTGTCCGTTAAACGGACATGGCTGTCCGTTTAACGGACAGCTACGGGAAAAATGGTGTTTTAGACAATGTTAGAGGCCGAATCTCATTTTATGGTCTTCATAATAGTTGTATATCTACATGTCTACTTTCAAATGGTGAAATAACGAACACAATCCGACATCTAGATAAAAATTTATGGCAATCGCGCCAAAAGAGTTTCAATTTGATTTTGGAAGTGAGCATGGTCTATTGTTTTGGGTATAAATCCCTCATCAGACCTCCAATTGAGGTGATGCTTGAACCATTGGATTTATAAGACATATATATTTCTTGCTACAAAAATTGGTATCATTTGGAGTTAAATTGAAGAAGTTTACATTAAAATAATGAGACATCGGTTAAGAGAGCATGTTTCAGGTATGAACTCTTTTAGGTTTTTGGAGTGTATCTTGAGTTATATAACTCAGATTAAGGCAATTTTTGCCTCTATGCGAACGTGAGGCTTTAAGCTATATTTGATATGAACAAGTCAATATGTGATTACGATGTTTAGGTAGTGTGCGCTCATCACTTTTATGGAACAACAGCATATAGCACTGTAATGTAATAAGCGCAAGGTTTCAGGAATACGGAAGTTGGGCTCTTGAAACGGGGTCCGACACTATTATGGTATCAGAGCAAGTGTGACAGTGGTAAGTCTAAGCAGTTGGGTCTCGGATCCAACATTTGTGGTATCAGAGCAAGAGCAAGAGTGTTAAGTTATAAGCAATTGGGTCCTGGATCCAACACGGCTGCCCGCTTGAGGCCACGAGATCCTGAGAAATTGGACTCGTTATGTTACGGTGTAAACCGTTATGTTTAAGGAACTCTCGAGCCAATTGTGTGCATTTCTTCATTTAATTGTGTTTATGATGCATAATCCGTCATATGATCTATATAAGTTCTCATGTTATGCCTTATGTGATGATTTTGGGTTATTTGTGCTTTATATGATAAATTGCTAATGTTTGGATTCTTGAATTATGTGTTGTATGGCTCATTACTCGATGGCTATAAATGTGTTAGCCACTGAGCCGTGTTTTTCTCACCCCATTCTCTCTCCTCAGGTGCAAATCAAGTTGAGCGCTGAACCTTGCAAGGCATCGGGATTAACTCCAAGATTTTAGATACTTTTGTATTAAGTTAGTAACTAGGTTTTTGGAATAGCTTTATAACCATGTCAAGCATTGAGCATCTTATACACTTTGTATTTTGTACTTGATTTTGATGGATATGTTGATATGTAACTAAATCTATGCTTGAACTCTTTTATGATTGGAAAAGAGAATGGGAACTCTACTAATCTCATCTTCATGTGTTTGTGTTGATTTGCGATCTGTGTGACCTTCAAAGGTATGTGTATGAGTCTTTTTAATTGTTGAGTTTTTGTTGGGATTTTGCTTTGAGAGACCTTGTTGGAAAGTTGTAAAGGTTTATGAGCTGTTGAAGTTGGGTATAGGTGCTGAAATTCTAGGCTGATGTGTTCATGTAGTCAATTTTGGGCATGTTGTGCATTCAGCCAAATTTTGGGTTGATTTAGGTCGAATGGGATCATTTAGACTTCTTGAGGGTGTTAGGCAAGCTTTAGAGCTTTCCCATGATGTATTATGAGTTATTTTTGGATGTGTTAATCGAAAGATGTGAGTTGCTAGAGTTGAGTGCAGGTGCTTTCTAAATGGCAAATCACATACAGAACTTTGAGGCCATTTTTGACCCTTATAGAGTTGGAAGTTGGGTAGTGATCTTCATGGAAGTGGTAGAGCATTCTTTTACCTTTCCATAGACACCAAGTTTGTTAAATTTGGAGTTCTGAGTCAAAAGTTATGGTGTTTGCAAGTTTTGGTACTGTTTCTGAGGGGCTAGTCGATCGGTCTTGGAGTAAACTTTTGATCCCTTTAGTGACCGAGCTTGCCTTTAAGTCCTTCCTGAAAAATGTAGATTTTTCTTTTATCTTTCAATCGATACCAAACTTGTCAAAATTGGAGCTCGGAGTCAGTAGATTTGAGGGTTAGAAGTCAGATAGGTCGGTCTGCGAATGCGGGGCGCGCGCCCATGCGCGCTTGGTGCGCGTCCTTTGGGGTCGGTTCTTGGCCGACCGACCCCTCTTTCTTCTTTTGGACATAACTTTTTGCTCAGACCTCCGATCGACCCGATTTTTGAAGTGATAGACTCCTAAGAAAATTTTCAATCTTTTTATACCTGATTGATCAGACTTGATGTTAAATGGAAAAAGGTGGATTGAAACAAAGTGTGATGATCGGTTGATAAAGTCTGGCTATGCCTCAGTAATTTGGAGATATCTTGAGCTATAGAGCTCCGATTGAGGAGATTTTTATTCCAAATTAAACTAGAGACATAGATCTACAAGATATATGAAGGAGCCTAGCGACAATCTAGCCTCTAAGACTCTCAATTTCTGACATGAAGTTGGTAGAGTGTTCAGTCTTGGCTGTTTTCTTTAAGGCAATATTTTGGCCATAACTTTTTCTTTTCTAATCCAAATTGAACGTTTTTGGTGGCGTTGGAATCGTTAGATCATAGGGAAAAAATGTCCTTAAGCATCCGATCTGAAATCCCTATTGCGAGTCCCCCAAATTGTGGTCAGTATGTTGTCGGTTTTGGATCTTCTATGCTTATGTGCTTCCGAATGTTGGGCTTCGGAGTCGGGGCCCAACAGTAAAGGCACCAAATCCAAAACAGTCAACGGATTAAAACCATAGACAAGCTCAAAAGGTGAAAACCCTATGGTAGAATGCACACTCCGATTATATGCAAATTCAATCAATGGTAAACATTCACCCTAAGTTTTCAAATTCTTACCTACTATAGCACGCAATATAGAACCCAAGGTCCTATTAACTACCTCGGTCTGTCCATCTATCTGTGGATGATAATTAGTAGAATAGAGCAATTTTTTACCCAACTTGCCCCACAATACCCTCCAAAAATGGCTCAAAAACTTAGCATCCCTGTCAGACACAATAGAACTAGGAATGTCATGCAATCTAACTACTTCTGTGAAAAATAAGTCAGCAACATACACAGCATCATCAGTCTTATGGCATGCAATAAAATGTGTCATCTTACTAAATCGATCAACCACAACAAAGATGCTATCAAAACCCCTCTTGACCCTAGGCAAGCCCAAAACAAAGTTCATAGAAACATCATGTTGGGACCCGATCCGGGAACCAAATCCAACCGAAAAATGAAAAACGAAGGAAACGAAGGCGAATAGAAACGAAAATTTTGTATCGGAAACAAAATGCGGAAGCCAATAGCAATCATCAATTTTCAAAACCCCCAATTTTCAAAATTGGCCTAAACCAATTTACACAAATTTCATATCATAATTCACAATTTCTTCAAAATTGATATCATACTCCACAAACCCATATTATTTTCTATAATTCAACACCAATAATTCACAAAATCCTTAATCACAAAATTAAGCCTAAACCTTGATAAACTTCCATTCGAAATTAAACATAGCATAAAGCATATACCTCACAACTTACTTCATAAATCACAAACCCATGACCTTTTCCACAATTCTAAACCAAAAATACATCAAAAACTTAAAGCTCAAATTTTTCTCTTACCTCTTTTCTTCTTCATTTTCGAAATTTCTGCAAAACCCATGGGATGCTTTCCTCATTCTCCTTCTTTTCCTCTTGAGATAGGCACGAAAATCATCTTGAAACCCTAAAATTTTCGAAATCTCCAAGCATTTCTTCTTCTTCCTTCTCCACGGCAATCTCCTTTCATTTTCTCTTCTTATTTTCTTCTTCTTTTCTCTATCATCATCGTGCTCTACTCTTTTTATTTCTCTTCTTATATTTTCTAGACTCTTCCAACGACACTCATCCCATTGCTTGATGCCATGTCATTTAAAACTTGATTAAAAGACCAAAATGCCCTTACATTTACCTTATGCCATTCTCACTTGCGGGTTTGATTCGCACTATCGAGTTGAAGGAATTTGTTAAAACTTCCTTCTAGATAAATGTTCCTGTCAATCATACGAATCCAACGCCACTGACCCCGCTCAATTCAGATCACTAGACCAAAAGTTATACGCAAAACAGTTCGGGTATGTCCATATTCTAACACATTTTCCATGTACGATTATTTCCTTCAAGAAATTTACATTCTTAATCCCAGAATTGAAACTCTATGTCTTCATAACAATTGTAGCCTTATGTCTCTAGTTTAATTCAAAACAAGAATCGTCTCATTTCGATTCCCAGGTCAAAAGTTATGCTCAAAATACTCTCAGATGTTCCCAATCCAAAAACTATACACAAATCCGAATTTAAATTCAGAAATGGAAAATCTTAGGGGCAAAATTGACATTTCATTTCTTCATATGACTTGTAGCCCCTTTTCTTATCTTTATTTCGCCTTAAGAATCGCTTCAATCGGATCTCTAAAGATCCCGGATTTCTCAAAATACTGAACTACGTTCAGAAAATTTCCTGACTCACTTTCATTAAATTAATCACCATTAATTTAAGCTCATAAAATTACAAATTTTTCATGAGAATGTAAGGAATTGTCTTAGGAATCCAACGCCGCAAGAATCAACTCAATCAGATATCGGACGGAAAAGATATGAGCAAAATAGTAAACAAAGGTCGGATTGGAGGAGGAAACAACAAGGGAAATCAAAACGGCGCCGTATTAGCAAGGGAAAGAAACGACGTCGCATCAGCGGAAACGGCCACGCGTTGGGTGAGGCGAGGGCGAGCTCGCCCTTGCGACGCGTCGCCCTAGCGACAAGAGCCGGACGCTCGCCATCGCTATAGCGATGCGTCGTCGTAGCGACGACGGCTGGACGCTCGCCATCGCTATGGCGATGCGTCGCCCTAGCGACGGGGATACATCATTTTCCTTTTTTTTTCATATGAAAAAATCCGAAACTTTCAAAATTCATAACTCTTAATTCCAAACTCCAATTTTGACAAACTTAGTCTCTATAGAAAGCTTGAGGGAAGCTTTACATCTTCCACGAAATACATAAAACTCAATTCGACTCCTAAGAGAGTCCATTTTCCGGCCAAAGGTTCTGTCCTCTAATATTCATGCTAAAACCATAACATAAACTTGTAAAAATCATAACTTATTATTCCTAGATCGAAAAATTGCATACTTTCTATCGAAATAAAGATCAAAACAAATCCTTCAATTTTCATGAAGAACATCAAAGCTTAATTAACCTCTAACTAGGTTAATTTCTCAGTCAAAGATTCAGTCATAATTAAAGTCAAAAGTCAACCCTATCACACATAAACTTTGACTGATCATAACTTCCACTCCCGATATCGAAAAATTGCAAACTTTATGGCTACAGAAAGCTCTTAACATAATCTACAAGTTTTCAGAAGACCATTTTATCAAATTTTGCCTAAATCAAAAGTCAACCCTGAAAGGCCAAAAAGTCAAACTTTTTTACAATTTTTCATATTTTCACACTTTCTCTTTTTAGTTCTAGCCATTTAACTTCATTTCAATCAACTCATCTACTTTTGAATATTTCTTATTTTTACTTCAAAATTGGGGTCCAACATTTCTCCCCCTCTTAAAAGAATTTCGTCCTCGAAATTCATACTTACTTAAACTCCAAGTAACTCATTCTTGCATAAATTTCTTTCTAAACAAAGATCATCAAGCACTTTCTAAATAATTTCTTTCCAAAACTCATAATCAATCACTTTTTTTATCTAATTTACTCATCATACATATTCTCAATCTCTTCAAAATTTTCACTTCCTTAAATCACATACCACTCATATCGTATCAGAACACTATATTCATAACTCCCTGTTTCTACACTTATGGACACAAATCAATGGTCCATTTCTTAAGAAACCCTAATATGGTTCAATCATCGTTTAATCTTTCTCATTATGTCATCATTCTTTCATCTATATCAATTCATCACAATTTATCAAGAAATTCTAATCTTAAGTTCCTCAACACATTCCGAAAATCAATTATATTCTTAACACCCAAATCGAACCAATCACTTGAATTCGTCAAATAGTCATGCACATCAATTTCACATTCCTAAAGACAATCATACTTCTTTCATCAAAATCAAATTATCACTTAGCATATTCTCACCAATTCAACCTTATCCTCACACATTCTTATCAATCTTATATGCCTAGTTAAGATCCTAATACTGGGCTCTGATACCATAAATGTTGGGACCCGATCTAGGAATCGGATCCCAACCGAAAAACGAAAAACGAAAAACGAAGGAAACGAAGGCGAATTGAAACGGAAATTTTGTATCGGAAACAAAATGCGGAAGCCAATAACAAACACTAGCTCGAATTACAAAGCAAAAGAAGCGAGAGCGAAGCGAATACTAAAATACAGAATCGAGAAGAGCAAAGCAAACATAACAGACGAAAATACGAATCGAAATTTTATTATTGAATGGTCGAAATATGAAACAAATACGGATCGAATACGAATTAAAAATGGATACGAAACAGATCGAATCAAAGCAAACAAATCCGACATCCGAAAACAAAGAACGGAGAAACACAATCGCGTTGGAAACCTAAAACTAATCCAATACAAAAATCCGGTATAATTTGTTTTTTCTTTTTCTTTTATTCACCTTTATGCGAACTAAGGCAAATCAAATACAATGAATTTCCACTTTTGGAAATTCATTCTCATGCAAATCTCAAAGCTTGAATCATATTCTTATATATCCAACAAATCTTAAATTACATTTTATCCCAAATTTTATCAAAATTCAAAGATAACTACGATTTGTCCTAACCTAAAACCTCGCAAAGTGTTTCAAAACACACTTCTAAATTTCCAAACAATCATACATTTATCATAATCAACCGACCCTCCGTCCGGATCTCAAAGACACACAAACGCAAACCTAATTCTAAAACATTCTCATAACTGTAATTCAATATACTGAACTCATAACTCAATCCCATTTCCAAATTCATACACAATTTCATATACAATTTCATACTCTCATACATTCATTCATAATCCTCATGCATTCTGAAATACATCATAATCACTTAACGGCAATTCAAGCCATTTACAAAATATTCCAAATCTCAATATTTACATAACAATACAAACGATGCAAAAACGGACCAAACGTCTTCACATTCTTTCATCCGATCTCCTGCTCGAAACCTGGAGATGGGGATGAAAGGGGGGTGAGCTCGGAAGCTCGTAGATAACACATTTATAAATTGAAAAATAAGCAGAAATCAATTTTTCATAAGCTTTTTGCCAAAAGGGCTAATTTTTCAAACTTTGTAACTTTTCAAAACGGTTTCCTCAAACCTTTCAATTCTTCAAACTTTTCATAACAAAATTCACTTTTTCCTTTCTCAATTTTTAACATGAATGCAGCACACAGAAAAAAATCAAAAACACGTAACATATCAAAATGGTCTGGTTCGGTCCAAAACAGAACGTACTGCATATTCCCGCTTAGCGGTCCTGTGCAGCCGTGAACAGAACGTACTACACTTTTCCGCATTGCGGTCCAAAGGTAATCGTGAAGGAGTCCGAATCGAGCTCCGTGCCACTAGCAGGCAGCCGGGAGAAGGCTATAACGAATAGAGATAGTGCACTGACTCACAAAGACCTGACCAAACCCACTTAATCACATAATTCAAAACTGAAACTTTCGGATTGCCCGAAGGCACAAATCGAAAATTTGATTTTCATACGTTCACATAATGCATACAATTTAATCAATTCATCATTCAAATACTAATCTCAACACTCAAATCATTCAATCAATGTTTTCAACAATGTACATAATTCGATAATGCATTTATAACAAATGAGTTTAAACAGTACTAATTTCTCAGAAATCGTTCGGAAATCATATTTTCAAACATTAATCAACATTGTTTTCAAACATCTACAAAAACAATAATTTATCAAAAGTCCAATTTTTGCTTTCTTTAAATCTTTCAAAATTGCTTTCTTTAATTTTTCTAAATTGCATATATAGCTTACAAAACAAAATATAAATATGCTACCCACCTCGAAATGATGTTAGGAACTCGTCCCGATCATCAATTTCATCCTTGCTTCTTTCCTTCTTTCAATTGAAATTGACCTAAGCCATAATCATTCAAATTCAACATCATAATTTGCATAATTCTCAAAATTAACTATCGGAAATTCATAATCATCATATTTCCAAGCTTTCTAAAACCAGAATTTCTAAAATCCCCAATTTCAAAATTTGACCTAAACCAATACACTCAAATTCAATCTCATAAATCACTTAATTACTCAAATTAAGCTTAGAAAACACCAATTCCATATAAAATCAAGCTATCTAAATCATCAATTTTCAAAACCCCCAATTTTTAAAATTGGCCTAAACCAATTTACACAAATTTCATATCATAATTCACAATTTCTTCAAAATTGATATCATACTCCACAAACCCATATTATTTTCTATAATTCAACACCAATAATTCACAAAATCCTTAATCACAAAATTAAGCCTAAACCTTGATAAACTTCCATTCGAAATTAAACATAGCATAAAGCATATACCTCACAACTTACTTCATAAATCACAAACCCATGACCTTTTCCACAATTCTAAACCAAAAATTCATCAAAAACTCAAAGCTCAAATTTTTCTCTTACCTCTTTTCTTCTTCATTTTCGAAATTTCTGCAAAACCCATGGGAAGCTTTCCTCATTCTCCTTCTTTTCCTCTTGAGATAGGCACGAAAATCATCTTGAAACCCTAAAATTTTCGAAATCTCCAAGCTTTTCTTCTTCTTCCTTCTCCACGGCAATCTCCTTTCATTTTCTCTTCTTATTTTCTTCTTCTGTTCTCTATCATCATCGTGCTCTACTCTTTTTATTTCTCTTCTTATATTTTCTAGACTCTTCCAACGACACTCATCCCATTGCTTGATGCCATGTCATTTAAAATTTGATTAAAAGACCAAAATGCCCTTACATTTACCTTATGCCATTCTCACTTGCGGGTTTGATTCGCACTATCGATTTGAAGGAATTTGTTAAAACTTCCTTCTAGAGAAATTTTCCTCTCAATCATAGGAATCCAACGCCACTGACTGCGCTCAATTCGGATCACTAGACCAAAAGTTATGCGAAAAACAGTTCGGGTATGTCCATATTCTAACACATTTTCCATGTACGATTATTTCCTTCAAGAAATTTACATTCTTAATCCCAGAATTGAAACTCAATTTCTTCATAACAATTGTAGCCTTATGTCTCTAGTTTAATTCAAAATAAGAATCGCCTCATTTTGATTCCCAGGTCAAAAGTTATGCTCAAAATACTCTCAGATGTTCCCAATCCAGAAACTATACACAAATCCGAACTTAAATTCAGAAATGGAAAATCTTAGGGGAAAATTTGACATTTCATTTCTTCATATGACTTGTAGCCCCTTGTCTTATCTTTATTTCGCCTCAAGAATCGCTTCAATCGGATTTCTACAGATCCCGGATTTCTCAAAATACTGAACTATGTTCAAAAAATTTCCTGACTCAATTTCATTAAATTAATCACCATTAATTTAATCTCATAAAATTACAAATTTCCCATGAGAATGTAAGGAATTGTCTTAGGAATCTAACGCCGCAAGAATCAACTCAATCGGATGTCGGACGGAAAAGATATGAGCAAAATAGTGAACAAAGGTCGGATTGGAGGAGGAAACAACAAGGGAAATCAAAACGACGCCGTTTTAGCAAGGGAAAGAAACGACGTTGCATCAGTGGAAACGGTCGCGCGTTGGGCGAGGCGAGGGCTAGCTCGCCCTGGCGACGCGAACCGGACGCTCGCCATCGCTATAGCGATGCGTCGCCGTAGCGACGACGGCTGGACGCTCACCATCGCTATGGCGATGCGTCGCCCTAGTGACGGGGATACATCATTTTCTTTTTCTTTTTTTTTCACATGAAAAAATCCGAAACTTCCAAAATTCATAACTCTTAATTCCAAACTCCAATTTTGACAAACTTAGTCTCTATAGAAAGCTTGAGGGAAGCTCTACATCTTCCACGAAGGACATAAAACTCAATTCGACTCCTAAGGGAGTCCATTTTCCGGCCAAAAGTTCTGTCCTCTAATATTCATGCTAAAACCATAACATAAACTTGTAAAATCATAACTTATTATTCCTTGATCGAAAAATTGCATACTTTATATCGAAATAAAGATCAAAACAAATCCTTCAATTTTCATGAGAACATCAAAGCTCAATTAACCTCTAACTAGGTTAATTTCTCAATCAAAGATTCAGTCATAATTAAAGTCAAAAGTCAACCCTATCACACATAAACTTTGACTGATCATAACTTCCACTCCCGATATCGAAAAATTGCAAACTTTATGGCTACAGAAAGCTCTTAACATAATCTACAAGTTTTCAGAAGACCATTTTATCAAATTTTGCCTAAATCAAAAGTCAACTCTCAAAGGCCAAAAAGTCAAACTTTTACAATTTTCATATTTTCACACTTTCTCTTTTAGTTCTAGCCATTTAACTTCATTTCAATCAACTCATCTACTTTTGAATATTTCTTATTTTTACTTCAAAATTGGGGTCCAACATTTCTCCCCCTCTTAAAAGAATTTCGTCCTCGAAATTCATACTTACTTAAACTCCAAGTAACTCATTCTTGCATAAATTTCTTTCTAAACAAAGATCATCAAGCACTTTCTAACTAATTTCTTTCCAAAACTCATAATCAATCACTTTTTTATCTAATTTACTCATCATACATATTCTCAATCTCTTCAAAATTTTCACTTCCTTAAATCACATACCACTCATATCGTATCGTAACACTATATTCATAACTCATCGCTTTCTACACTTATGGACACAAATCAATGGTCCATTTCTTAAGAAACCCTAATATGGTTCAATCATCGTTTAATCTTTCTCATTATGTCATCATTCTTTCATCTATATCAATTCATCACAATTTATCAAGAAATTCTAATCTTAAGTTCCTCAACACATTCCGAAAATCAATTATATTCTTAACACCCAAATCGAACCAATCACTTGAATTCGTCAAATAGTCATGCACATCAATTTCACATTCCTAAAGACAATCATACTTCTTTCATCAAAATCAAATTATCACTTAGCATATTCTCACCAATTCAACCTTATCCTCACATATTTTTATCAATCTTATATGCCCAGTTAAGATCCTAATACTGGGCTCTGATACCATAAATGTTGGGACCCGATCTGGGAATCAGATCCCAACCGAAAAACGAAAAACGAAAAACGAAGGAAACGAAGGCGAATTGAAACGGAAATTTTGTATCGGAAACAAAATGCGGAAGCCAATAGCAAACACTAGCTCGAATTACAAAGCAAAAGAAGCGAGAGCGAAGCGAATACTAAAATACAGAATCGAGAAGAGCAAAGCAAACATAACAGACGAAAATACGAATCGAAATTTTATTATCGAATGGCCGAAATATGAAACAAATACGGATCGAATACGAATTAAAAATGGATACGAAACAGATCGAATCAAAGCAAACAAATCCGACATCCGAAAACAAAGAACGGAGAAACACAATCGCGTTGGAAACCTAAAACTAATCCAATACAAAATCCGGTATAATTTGTTTTTCTTTTCTTTATTCACCTTTATGCTAACTAAGGCAAATCAAATACAATGAATTTCCACTTTGGAAATTCATTCTCATGCAAATCTCAAAGCTTGAATCATATTCTTATATATCCGAACAAATCTTAAATTACATTTTATCCCAAATTTTATCAAAATTGGCAAAGATAATCTACGATTTGTCCTAACCTAAAACCGCAAAGTGTTTCAAAACACACTTCTAAATTTCCAAACAATCATACATTTATCATAATCAACCGGACCCTCCGTCCGGATCTCAAAGACACACAAACGCAAACCTAATTCTAAAACATTCTCATAATCGTAATTCAATATATCTTGAACTCATAACTCAATCCCATTTCCAAATTCATACACAATTTCATATACAATTTCATACTCTCATACATTCATTCATAATCCTCATACATTCTCAAATACATCATAATCACTTAACGGCAATTCAAGCCATTTACAAAATATTCCAAATCTCAATATTTACATAACAATACAAACGATGCAAAAACGGACCAAACTTCTTCACATTCTTTCATCCGATCTCCTGCTAGAAACCCGGAGATGGGGATGAAAGGGAGGTGAGCTCTAAGCTCGTGGATAACACATTTATAAATTGAAAATAAGCGAAATCAATTTTTCATAAGCTTTTTGCCAAAGGGCTAATTTTTCAAACTTTGTAACTTTTCAAACGGTTTCCTCAAACCTTTCAATTCTTCAAACTTTTCATAACAAAATTCACTTTTCCTTTCTCAATTTTTAACATGAATGCAGCACACAGAAAAAAATCAAAAACACGTAACATATCAAAATGGTCTGGTTCGGTCCAAAATAGAACGTACTGCATATTCCCGCTTAGCGGTCCTGCGGCAAATGGAATGAACGTACTACACTTTTCCGCATTGCGGTCCAGTGTAGTCGTGAAGGGAGTCCGAAATCAGAGCTCCGTGCCACTAGCAGGCAGCCGGGAGAAGGCTATAACGAATAGAGATAGTGCACTGACTCACAAAGACCTGACCAAACCCACTTAATCACATAATTCAAAACTGAAACTTTCGGATTGCCCGAAGGCACAAATCGAAAATTTGATTTTCATACGTTCACATAATGCATACAATTTAATCAATTCATCATTCAAATACTAATCTCAACACTCAAATCATTCAATCAATGTTTTCAACAATGTACATAATTCGATAATGCATTTATAACAAATGATTTTAAACAGTACTAATTTCTCAGAAATCGTCCGGAAATCATATTTTCAAACATTAATCAACATTGTTTTCAAACATTTACAAAAACAATAATTTATCAAAAGTCCAATTTTTGCTTTCTTTAAATCTTTCAAAATTGCTTTCTTTAATTTTTCTAAATTGCATATATAGCTTACAAAACAAAATATAAATATGCTACCCACCTCGAAATGATGCTAGGAACTCGTCCCGATCATCAATTTCATCCTTGCTTCTTTCCTTCTTTCAATTGAAATTGACCTAAGCCATAATCATTCAAATTCAACATCATAATTTGCATAATTCCCAAAATTAACTATCGGAAATTCATAATCATCATATTTCCAAGCTTTCTAAAACCAGAATTTCTAAAATCCCCAATTTCAAAATTTGACCTAAACCAATACACTCAAATTCAATCTCATAAATCACTTAATTACTCAAATTAAGCTTAGAAAACACCAATTCCATATAAAATCAAGCTATCTAAATCATCAATTTTCAAAACCCCCAATTTTCAAAATTGGCCTAAACCAATTTACACAAATTTCATATCATAATTCACAATTTCTTCAAAATTGATATCATACTCCACAAACCCATATTATTTTCTATAATTCAACACCAATAATTCACAAAATCCTTAATCACAAAATTAAGCCTAAACCTTGATAAACTTCCATTCAAATTAAACATAGCATAAAGCATATACCTCACAACTTACTTCTTAAAATCACAAACCCATGACCTTTTCCACAATTCTAAACCAAAATTCATCAAAACTCAAAGCTCAAATTTTTCTCTTACCTCTTTTCTTCTTCATTTTCAAATTTCTGCAAAACCCATGGGAAGCTTTCCTCATTCTCCTTCTTTTCCTCTTGAGATAGGCACGAAAATCATCTTGAAACCCTAAAATTTTCAAATCTCCAAGCTTTTCTTCTTCTTCCTTCTCCACTAATCTCCTTTCATTTTCTTCTTATTTTCTTCTTCGTTCTCTATCATCATCGTTTCTACTCTTTTATTTCTCTTCTTATATTTTCTAGACTCTTCCAACGACACTCATCCCATTGCTTGATGCCATGTCATTTAAAATTTGATTAAAAGACCAAAATGCCCTTACATTTACCTTATGCCATTCTCACTTGCGGGTTTGATTCAAGACTATCGATTTGAAGGAATTTGTTAAAACTTCCTTCTAGAGAAATTTTCCTCTCAATCATAGGAATCCAACGCCACTGACTGCGCTCAATTCGGATCACTAGACCAAAAGTTATGCTGAAAAACAATGGGTATGTCCATATTCTAACACATTTTCCATGTATGATTATTTCCTTCAAGAAATTTACATTCTTAATCCCAGAATTGAAACTCAATTTCTTCATAAAAATTGTAGCCTTATGTCTCTAGTTTAATTCAAAACAAGAATCGCCTCATTTTGATTCCCAGGTCAAAAGTTATGCTCAAAATACTCTCAGATGTTCCCAATCCAGAAACTATACACAAATCCGAACTTAAATTCAAAAATGGAAAATCTTAGGGGAAAATTTGACATTGCATTTCTTCATATGACTTGTAGCCCCTTGTCTTATCTTTATTTCGCCTCAAGAATCGCTTCAATCGGATTTCTACAGATCCCGGATTTCTCAAAATACTGAACTATGTTCAAAAAATTTCCTGACTCACTTTCATTAAATTAATCACCATTAATTTAATCTCATAAAATTATAAATTTCCCATGAGAATGTAAGGAATTGTCTTAGGAATCTAACGCCGCAAGAATCAACTCAATCGGATGTCGGACGGAAAAGATATGAGCAAAATAGTGAACAAAGGTCGGATTGGAGGAGGAAACAATAAGGGAAATCAAAACGGCGCCGTTTTAGCAAGGGAAAGAAACGACGTTGCATCAGTGGAAACGGCCGCGCGTTGGGCGAGGCGAGGGCTAGCTCGCCCTGGCGACGCGTCGCCCTAGCGACGCGAGCCGGACGCTCGCCATCGCTATAGCGATCGTCGTCAGAAGCGACGACGGTTTGGGCGACGCCATCGCTATGGCGATCGCGTCGCCTAGTAATGACGGATACATCATTTTCTTTTTCTTTTTTTTTCACATGAAAAAATCCGAAACTTCTAAAATTCATAACTCTTAATTCCAAACTCCAATTTTGACAAACTTAGTCTCTATAAAAAGCTTGAGGGAAGCTCTACATCTTCCACGAAGGACATAAAACTCAATTCGACTCCTAAGGGAGTCCATTTTCCGGCCAAAGGTTCTGTCCTCTAATATTCATGCTAAAACCATAACATAAACTTGTAAAATCATAACTTATTATTCCTTGATCGAAAAATTGCATACTTTATATCGAAATAAAGATCAAAACAAATCCTTCAATTTTCATGAAGAACATCAAAGCTCAATTAACCTCTAACTAGGTTAATTTCTCAATCAAAGATTCAGTCATAATTAAAGTCAAAAGTCAACCCTATCACACATAAACTTTGACTGATCATAACTTCCACTCCGATATCGAAAATTGCAAACTTTATGGCTACAGAAAGCTCTTAACATAATCTACAAGTTTTCAGAAGACCATTTTATCAAATTTTGCCTAAATCAAAAGTCAACCCTTAAAGGCCAAAAAGTCAAACTTTTACAATTTTTCATATTTTCACACTTTCTCTTTTTAGTTCTAGCCATTTAACTTCATTTCAATCAACTCATCTACTTTTGAATATTTCTTATTTTTACTTCAAAATTGGGGTCCAACATTTCTCCCCCTCTTAAAAGAATTTCGTCCTCGAAATTCATACTTACTTAAACTCCAAGTAACTCATTCTTGCATAAATTTCTTTCTAAACAAAGATCATCAAGCACTTTCTAACTAATTTCTTTCCAAAACTCATAATCAATCACTTTTTTTTATCTAATTTACTCATCATACATATTCTCAATCTCTTCAAAAATTTTACTTCCTTAAATCACATACCACTCATATCGTATCAGAACACTATATTCATAACTCACTGTTTCTACACTTATGGACACAAATCAATGGTCCATTTCTTAAGAAACCCTAATATGGTTCAATCATCGTTTAATCTTTCTCATTATGTCATCATTCTTTCATCTATATCAATTCATCACAATTTATCAAGAAATTCTAATCTTAAGTTCCTCAACACATTCCGAAAATCAATTATATTCTTAACACCCAAATCGAACCAATCACTTGAATTCGTCAAATAGTCATGCACATCAATTTCACATTCCTAAAGACAATCATACTTCTTTCATCAAAATCAAATTATCACTTAGCATATTCTCACCAATTCAACCTTATCCTCACACATTCTTATCAATCTTATATGCCCGCTAAGATCCTAATATCGGGCTCGATATTATAAATGTTGGGACCGATCTGGGAATCGGATCCCAACCGAAAAATGAAAAACGAAAAACGAAGGAAACGAAGGCGAATTGAAACGAAAATTTTGTATCGGAAACAAAATGCGGAAGCCAATAGCAAACACTAGCTCAAATTACAAAGCAAAAGAAGCGAGAGCGAAGCGAATACTAAAATACAGAATCGAGAAGAGCAAAGCAAACATAACAGACGAAAATACGAATCGAAATTTTATTATCGAATGGCCGAAATATGAAACAAATACGGATCGAATACGAATTAAAAATGGATACGAAACAGATCGAATCAAAGCAAACAAATCCGACATCCGAAAACAAAGAACGGAGAAACACAATCGTGTTGGAAACCTAAAACTAATCCAATACAAAAATCCGGTATAATTTGTTTTTTCTTTTTCTTTTATTCACCTTTATGCGAACTAAGGCAAATCAAATACAATGAATTTCCACTTTTGGAAATTCATTCTCATGCAAATCTCAAAGCTTGAATCATATTCTTATATATCCGAACAAATCTTAAATTACATTTTTATCCCAAATTTTATCAAAATTCGCAAAGATAACTACCACTGATTTGTCCTAACCCAAAACCTGCAAAGTGTTTCAAAACACACTTCTAAATTTCCAAACAATCATACATTTATCATAATCAACCGGACCCTCCGTCCGGGATCTCAGCACACACAAACGCAAACCTAATTCTAAAACATTCTCATAACTGTAATTCAATATACTGAACTCATAACTCAATCCCATTTCCAAATTCATACACAATTTCATATACAATTTCATACTCTCATACATTCATTCATAATCCTCATACATTCTGAAATACATCATAATCACTTAACGGCAATTCAAGCCATTTACAAAATATTCCAAATCTCAATATTTACATAACAATACAAACGATGCAAAAACGGACCAAACTTCTTCACATTCTTTCATCCGATCTCCTGCTAGAAACCTGGAGATGGGGATGAAAGGGGAGGTGAGCTCGGAAGCTCGTGGATAACACATTTATAAATTGACAAATAAGCAGAAATCAATTTTTTCATAAGCTTTTTGCCAAAAGGGCTAATTTTTCAAACTTTGTAACTTTTCAAAACGGTTTCCTCAAACCTTTCAATTCTTCAAACTTTTCATAACAAAATTCACTTTTTCCTTTCTCAATTTTTAACATGAATGCAGCACACAGAAAAAAATCAAAAACACGTAACATATCAAAATGGTCTGGTTCGGTCCAAAACAGAACGTACTGCATATTCCCGCTTAGCGGTCATGTGCAGCCGTGAACAGAACGTACTACACTTTTCCGCATTGCGGTCCAGTGTAGTCGTGAAGGGAGTCCGAAATCAGAGCTCCGTGCCACTAGCAGGCAGCCGGGAGAAGGCTATAACGAATAGAGATAGTGCACTGACTCACAAAGACCTGACCAAACCCACTTAATCACATAATTCAAAACTGAAACTTTCGGATTGCTCAAGGCACAAATCGAAAATTTGATTTTCATACGTTCACATAATGCATACAATTTAATCAATTCATCATTCAAATACTAATCTCAACACTCAAATCATTCAATCAATGTTTTCAACAATGTACATAATTCGATAATGCATTTATAACAAATGAGTTTAAACAGTACTAATTTCTCAGAAATCGTCCGGAAATCATATTTTCAAACATTAATCAACATTGTTTTCAAACATTTACAAAAATAATAATTTATCAAAAGTCCAATTTGTGCTTTCTTTAAATCTTTCAAAATTGCTTTAATTTTTCTAAATTGCATATATAGCTTACAAAACAAAATATAAATATGCTACCCACCTCGAAATGATGCTAGGAACTCGTCCCGATCATCAATTTCATCCTTGCTTCTTTCCTTCTTTCAATTGAAATTGACCTAAGCCATAATCATTCAAATTCAACATCATAATTTGCATAATTCCCAAAATTAACTATCGGAAATTCATAATCATCATATTTCCAAGCTTTCTAAAACCAGAATTTCTAAAATCCCCAATTTCAAAATTTGACCTAAACCAATACACTCAAATTCAATCTCATAAATCACTTAATTACTCAAATTAAGCTTAGAAAACACCAATTCCATATAAAATCAAGCTATCTAAATCATCAATTTTCAAAACCCCCAATTTTCAAAATTGGCCTAAACCAATTTACACAAATTTCATATCATAATTCACAATTTCTTCAAAATTGATATCATACTCCACAAACCCATATTATTTTCTATAATTCAACACCAATAATTCACAAAATCCTTAATCACAAAATTAAGCCTAAACCTTGATAAACTTCCATTCGAAATTAAACATAGCATAAAGCATATACCTCACAACTTACTTCATAAATCACAAACCCATGACCTTTTCCACAATTCTAAACCAAAAATTCATCAAAAACTCAAAGCTCAAATTTTTCTCTTACCTCTTTTCTTCTTCATTTTCGAAATTTCTGCAAAACCCATGGGATGCTTTCCTCATTCTCCTTCTTTTCCTCTTGAGATAGGCACGAAAATCATCTTGAAACCCTAAAATTTTCGAAATCTCCAAGCTTTTCTTCTTCTTCCTTCTCCACGGCAATCTCCTTTCATTTTCTCTTCTTATTTTCTTCTTCTGTTCTCTATCATCATCGTACTCTACTCTTTTTATTTCTCTTCTTATATTTTCTAGACTCTTCCAACGACACTCATCCCATTGCTTGATGCCATGTCATTTAAATTTTGATTAAAAGACCAAAATGCCCTTACATTTACCTTATGCCATTCTCACTTGCGGGTTTGATTCGCACTATCGATTTGAAGGAATTTGTTAAAACTTCCTTCTAGAGAAATTTTCCTCTCAATCATAGGAATCCAACGCCACTGACTGCGCTCAATTCGGATCACTAGAACAAAAGTTATGCGAAAAACAGGTTCGGTATGTCCATATTCTAACACATTTTCCATGTACGATTATTTCCTTCAAGAAATTTACATTCTTAATCCCAGAATTGAAACTCAATTTCTTCATAACAATTGTAGCCTTATGTCTCTAGTTTAATTCAAAACAAGAATCACCTCATTTTGATTCCCAGGTCAAAAGTTATGCTCAAAATACTCTCAGATGTTCCCAATCCAAAAACTATACACAAATCCGAACTTAAATTCAGAAATGGAAAATCTTAGGGGAAAATTTGACATTTCATTTCTTCATATGACTTGTAGCCCCTTGTCTTATCTTTATTTCGCCTCAAGAATCGCTTCAATCGGATCTCTACAGATCCCGGATTTCTCAAAATACTGAACTATGTTCAAAAAATTTCCTGACTCACTTTCATTAAATTAATCACCATTAATTTAATCTCATAAAATTACAAATTTCTCATGAGAATGTAAGGAATTGTCTTAGGAATCTAACGCCGCAAGAATCAACTCAATCGGATGTCGGACGGAAAAGATATGAGCAAAATAGTGAACAAAGGTCGGATTGGAGGAGGAAACAACAAGGGAAATCAAAACGGCGCCGTTTTAGCAAGGGAAAGAAACGACGTTGAATCAATGGAAACGGCCGCGCGTTGGGCGAGGCGAGGGCTAGCTCGCCCTGACGACGCGTCGCCCTAGCGACGCGAGCAGGACGCTCGCCATCGCTATAGCGATGCGTCGCCGTAGCGACGACGGCTGGACGCTCACCATCGCTATGGCGATGCGTCGCCCTAGTGACGGGGATACATCATTTTCTTTTTCTTTTTTTTCACATGAAAAAATCCAAAACTTCCAAAATTCATAACTCTTAATTCCAAACTCCAATTTTGACAAACTTAGTCTCTATAGAAAGCTTGAGGGAAGCTCTACATCTTCCACGAAGGACATAAAACTCAATTCGACTCCTAAGGGAGTCCATTTTCCGGCCAAAGGTTCTGTCCTCTAATATTCATGCTAAAACCATAACATAAACTTGTAAAATCATAACTTATTATTCCTTGATCGAAAAATTGCATACTTTATATCGAAATAAAGATCAAAACAAATCCTTCAACTTTCATGCAGAACATCAAAGCTCAATTAACCTCTAACTAGGTTAATTTCTCAATCAAAGATTCAGTCATAATTAAAGTCAAAAGTCAACCCTATCACACATAAACTTTGACTGATCATAACTTCCACTCCCGATATCGAAAAATTGCAAACTTTATGGCTACAGAAAGCTCTTAACATAATCTACAAGTTTTCAGAAGACCATTTTATCAAATTTTGCCTAAATCAAAAGTCAACCCTCAAAGGCCAAAAAGTCAAACTTTTTACAATTTTTCATATTTTCACACTTTCTCTTTTTAGTTCTAGCCATTTAACTTCATTTCAATCAACTCATCTACTTTTGAATATTTCTTATTTTTACTTCAAAATTGGGGTCCAACATTTCTCCCCCTCTTAAAAGAATTTCGTCCTCGAAATTCATACTTACTTAAACTCCAAGTAACTCATTCTTGCATAAATTTCTTTCTAAACAAAGATCATCAAGCACTTTCTAACTAATTTCTTTCCAAAACTCATAATCAATCACTTTTTTTTATCTAATTTACTCATCATACATATTCTCAATCTCTTCAAAATTTTCACTTCCTTAAATCACATACCACTCATATCGTATCAGAACACTATATTCATAACTCACTGTTTCTACACTTATGGACACAAATCAATGGTCCATTTCTTAAGAAACCCTAATATGGTTCAATCATCGTTTAATCTTTCTCATTATGTCATCATTCTTTCATCTATATCAATTCATCACAATTTATCAAGAAATTCTAATCTTAAGTTCCTCAACACATTCCGAAAATCAATTATATTCTTAACACCCAAATCGAACCAATCACTTGAATTCGTCAAATAGTCATGCACATCAATTTCACATTCCTAAAGACAATCATACTTCTTTCATCAAAATCAAATTATCACTTAGCATATTCTCACCAATTCAACCTTATCCTCACACATTCTTATCAATCTTATATGCCCAGTTAAGATCCTAATACTGGGCTCTGATACCATAAATGTTGGGACCCGATCTAGAAACCGGATCCCAACCGGTAAACGAAAAACGAAGGAAACGAAGGCGAATAGAAACGGAAATTTTGTATGGGAAACAAAATGCGGAAGCCAATAGCAAACACTAGCTCGAATTACAAAGCAAAAGAAGCGAGAGCGAAGCGAATACTAAAATACAGAATCGAGAAGAGCAAAGCAAACATAACAGACAAAAATACGAATTGAAATCGTATTATCGAATGGCCGAAATACGAAACAAATACGGATCGAATACGAATTAAAAACGGATACGAAACAGATCGAATCAAAGAAAACAAATCCGACATCCGAAAACAAAGAACGGAGAAACACAATCGCGTTGGAAACCTAAAACTAATCCAATACAAAAATCCGGTATAATTTGTTTTTTTCTTTTTCTTTTATTCACCTTTATGCAAACTAAGGCAAATCAAATACAATGAATTTCCACTTTTGGAAATTCATTCTCATGCAAATCTCAAAGCTTGAATCATATTCTTATATATCCAAACAAATCTTAAATTACATTTTTATCCCAAATTTTATCAAAATTGACAAAGATAACTACCAGATTTGTCATAACCCAAAACCTGCAAAGTGTTTCAAAACACACTTCTAAATTTCCAAACAACCATACATTTATCAGAATTAACCGGACCCTCCGTCCGGGATCTCAGCACACGCAAACGCAAACCTAATTCTAAAACATTCTCATAACTGTAATTCAATATACTGAACTCATAACTCAATCCCATTTCCAAATTCATACACAATTTCATATATAATTTCATACTCTCATACATTCATTCATAATCCTCATACATTCTGAAATACATCATAATCACTTAACGGCAATTCAAGCCATTTACAAAATATTCCAAATCTCAATATTTACATAACAATACAAACGATGCAAAAACAGACCAAACTTCTTCACATTCTTTCATCCGATCTCCTGCTAGAAACCTGGAGATGGGGATGAAAGGGGGGTGAGCTCGGAGGCTCGTGGATAACACATTTATAAATTGACAAATAAGCAGAAATCAATTTTTTCATAAGCTTTTTGCCAAAAGGGCTAATTTTTCAAACTTTGTAACTTTTCAAAACGGTTTCCTCAAACCTTTCAATTCTTCAAACTTTTCATAACAAAATTCACTTTTTCCTTTCTCAATTTTTAACATGAATGCAAGACACGTAAAAAATCAAAACACGTAATATATCAAAATGGTCTGTTCGGTCCAAAATAGAGCGTCTCGCACATTCCGCTTAGCGGTCCCATGCAATCGTGAATGTAACGCATTACACTTTTCTGCATTGCGGTCCAGTGTAGCCGTGAAGGGAGTCCGAAATCAGAGCTCCGTGCCACTAGCAGGCAGCCGGGAGAAGGCTATAACGAATAGAGACAGTGCACTGACTCACAAAGACCTGACCAAACCCACTTAATCACATAATTCAAAACTGAAACTTTCGGATTGCCCGAAGGCACAAATCGAAATTTTGATTTTCATACGTTCACATAATACATACAATTCAATCAATTCATCATTCAAATACTAATCTCAACACTCAAATCATTCAATCAATGTTTTCAACAATGTACATAATTCAATAATGCATTTATAACAAATGAGTTTAAACAGTACTAATTTCTCAGAAATCGTCCGGAAATCATATTTTCAAACATTAATCAACATTGTTTTCAAACATTTACAAAAACAATAATTTATCAAAAGTCCAATTTTTTCTTTCTTTAAATCTTTCAAAATTGCTTTCTTTAATTTTTCTAAATTGCATATATAGCTTACAAAACAAAATATAAATATGCTACCCACCTCGAAATAATGCTAGAACTCGTCCGATCATCAATTTCATCCTCGCTTTTTCCTTCTTTCAATTGAAATTGACTAAAGCCATAATCATTCAAATTCAACATCATAATTTGCATAATTCCCAAAATTAACTATCGGAAATTCATAATCATCATATTTCCAAGCTTTCTAAAACCGAATTTCTAAAATCCCAATTTCAAAATTTGACCTAAACCAATACACTCAAATTCAATCTCATAAATCACTTAATTACTCAAATTAAGCTTAGAAAACACCAATTCCATATAAAATCAAGCTATCTAAATCATCAATTTTCAAAACCCCCAATTTTCAAAATTGGCCTAAACCAATTTACACAAATTTCATATCATAATTCACAATTTCTTCAAAATTGATATCATACTCCACAAACCCATATTATTTTCTATAATTCAACACCAATAATTCACAAAATCCTTAATCACAAAATTAAGCCTAAACCTTGATAAACTTCCATTCGAAATTAAACATAGCATAAGCATATACCTCACAACTTACTTCATAAATCACAAACCCATGACCTTTTCCACAATTCTAAACCAAAAATTCATCAAAAACTCAAAGCTCAAATTTTTCTTACCTCTTTTCTTCTTCATTTTCGAAATTTCTGCAAAACCCATGGGAAGCTTTCCTCATTCTCCTTCTTTTCCTCTTGAGATAGGCACGAAAATCATCTTGAAACCCTAAAATTTTCGAAATCTCCAAGCTTTTCTTCTTCTTCCTTCTCCACTAATCTCCTTTCATTTTCTCTTCTTATTTTCTTCTTCGTTCTCTATCATCATCGTGCTCTACTCTTTTTATTTCTCTTCTTATATTTTCTAGACTCTTCCAACGACACTCATCCCATTGCTTGATGCCATGTCATTTAAAATTTGATTAAAAGACAAAAATGCCCTTACATTTACCTTATGCCATTCTCACTTGCGGGTTTGATTCGCACTATCGAGTTGAAGGAATTTGTTAAAACTTCCTTCTAGAGAAATTTTCCTCTCAATCATAGGAATCCAACGCCACTAACCGCGCTCAATTCGGATCACTAGACCAAAAGTTATGCGAAAAACAGTTTGGGTATGTCCATATTCTAACACATTTTCCATGTACGATTATTTCCTTCAAGAAATTTACATTCTTAATCCCAGAATTGAAACTCAATTTCTTCATAACAATTGTAGCCTTATGTCTCTAGTTTAATTCAAAACAAGAATCGCCTCATTTTGATTCCCAGGTCAAAAGTTATGCTCAAAATACTCTCAGATGTTCCCAATCCAAAAACTATACACAAATCCGAACTTAAATTCAGAAATGGAAAATCTTAGGGGAAAAATTGACATTTCATTTCTTCATATGACTTGTAGCCCCTTGTCTTATCTTTATTTTTCCTCAAGAATCGCTTCAATCGGATCTCTACAGATCCGGTATTTCTCAAAATACTGAACTATGTTCAGAAAATTTTCTGACTCACTTTGATTAAATTAATCACCATTAATTTAATATCATAAAATTACAAATTTCTTATGAGAATGTAAGGAATTGTCTTAGGAATCTAACGCCGCAAGAATCAACTCAATCGGATGTCAGACGGAAAAGATATGAGCAAAATAGTGAACAAAGGTCGGATTGGAGGAGGAAACAACAAGGGAAATCAAAACGGCGCCGTATTAGCAAGGGAAAGAAACGACGTTGCATCAGCGGAAACGGCCGCGCATTGGGCGAGGTGAGGGCGAGCTCGCCCTGGCGACGCGTCGCCCTAGCGACGCGAGCCGGACGCTCGCCATCGCTATAGCGATGCGTCGCCGTAGCGACGACGGTTGGACGCTCACCATCGCTATGGCGATGCGTCGCCCTAGTGACGGGGATACATCATTTTCTTTTTCCTTTTTTTTCACATGAAAAAATCCGAAACTTCCAAAATTCATAACTCTTAATCCCAAACTCCAATTTTGACAAACTTAGTCTCTATAGAAAGCTTGAGGGAAGCTTTACATCTTCCACGAAGGACATAAAACTCAATTCGACTCCTAAGGGAGTCCATTTTCCGGCCAAAGGTTCTGTCCTCTAATATTCATGCTAAAACCATAACATAAACTTTTAAAAATCATAACTTATTATTCCTTGATCGAAAAATTGCATACTTTATATCGAAATAAAGATCAAAACAAATCCTTCAATTTTCATGAAGAACATCAAAGCTCAATTAACCTCTAACTAGGTTAATTTCTCAGTCAAAGATTCAGTCATAATTAAAGTCAAAAGTCAACTCTATCACATATAAACTTTGACTGATCATAACTTCCACTCCCGATATCGAAAAATTGTAAACTTTATGGATACAGAAAGCTCTTAACATAATCTACAAGTTTCCAGAAGACCATTTTATCAAATTTTGCCTAAATCAAAAGTCAACCCTCAAAGGCCAAAAAGTCAAACTTTTTACAATTTTTCATATTTTCACACTTTCTCTTTTTAGTTCTAGCCATTTAACTTCATTTCAATCAACTCATCTACTTTTGAATATTTCTTATTTTTACTTCAAAATTGGGGTCCAACACATCAACCCACGGGTCAGTACGCACAGGTAAAGGGGTATACAATCCATGAGGTTTGACAGTGGATTTTGCCTGTCTACATGCAATACACTTGGCACATACACGTTCAACATCCCTACATATTCCAGGCCAATAAAAATGTTCATGCAAAATATCCAAAGTCTTAGCAACCCCAAAATGACCCATTAATCCACCACTATGGGCCTCATGCACAAATAAAGCACGCATAGAACAATTAGGCACACACAATTGATTACCTCGAAACAAATAACCCTCATGCCTATAAAATTTCTGGAGTGCAGCATGCTCACAAGCAGAATAAACAGTAGCAAAGTCAACATCTGAAGCATACAATTCCTTAAGCTGCTCAAAACCCAAAAGTTTAGAACTAAGAGAAGAAAGTAAAGTGTACCTCCTAGATGCATGTGTACCTCCTAGACAATGCATCGGTTACCACATTATCTTTTCCTTGCTTATAGCGAAGCAGGTATGGGAAGGTCTCTAGAAACTCCACCCAAGTAGCATGTCTCTTACTCAACTTGCCTTGTCCTTTCATGTGCTTTAAGGACTTATGATCCGTCCAAATGACAAACTCTCTAGGCTGAAGGTAATGTCGCCACACCTCCAATGCTCTCACCACAACATATAGTTCCTTGTCATTAGAAGGATAATTAAGTTGTGCACCACTAAGCTTTTCACTTAAATATGCAACTGGTTTGTTTTCCTGCTAAAACACAGCACCTATACCAATCCCAGAAGTGTCACACTCAACCTCAAAAGCTTTCTCAAAGTTAGGTAAACAAAGAATAGGAGCATAACACAACTTATCTTTTAACTTTAAAAATACATGTTCCTGTTCCTTACCCCATGTAAATCCTTTCTCCTTCTTGACTATTTCAGTCAACGGAGCAGCAATAGTAGAAAAGTCCTTCACAAACCTCCTGTAAAAACTAGCAAGTCCATGAAAACTCCTTACCTCACTAACACTCTTAGGTGTTGGCCACTCTTGAATAGCCTTCACCTTCTCTCTATCAACCTTTACTTCCTGAGCACTGACTACAAACCCTAAGAATATAAGTCTATCAATGCAAAATGTACACTTCTTAAGGTTCGCATACAGTTTCTCCTGTCTCAATACATCCAAGACACACCTCATATGCATGACATGCTCATCAAGATTAGTGCTATAAATCAAGATGTCATCAAAGTAAACAACCACAAATTTACCAAGAAATGCACGCGAGACATGATTCATCAACCTCATAAAAGTGCTGGGTGCATTAGTTAGACCAAATGGCATAACTAACCACTCATACAACCCATATTTAGTTTTAAACAAAATTTTCCATTCATCTCCTGGTTTCATTCTAATCTGGTGGTATCCACTTTTCAAATCAATCTTTGTAAAGATATAGGCACCATGCAATTCATCAAGCATATCATCTAACCTAGGAATAGGGTGGCGATACTTTACAGTGATTTTATTTACAGCTCTGCAGTCCACACACATCCTCCAGGTTCCATCTTTCTTTGACACCAGCAATACAGGTACAACACACGGACTCAAACTCTCCCTCACATGTCCTTTCTCCAATAGCTTATCCACTTGCTTTTGAAGCTCCTTTGTCTCCTCAGGATTGCTTCTATAAGCTGGGCGATTAGGAATCTGAGCTCCGGGCACAAAATCTATCTGATGCTCTATGCCTCTCAAAGGTGGCAATCCCTTGGGCATCTCCTCAAGGAAGACATCTAAATAATCCTGCAAAAGAGATGAAAACACGCTAGGCAAAGAATCAAGAAAGTTAGTGTCATAAATTAAACACTCTCTATACCTAACTATCATAAGTTCTTTCTTCTCTCCAGTTGCTCTCCTCATTTCTTTTCCTCTAGCATACAAACTCACTCTTTTTTCTTTCTCTTCACTCTTCTTTTCTCTCCCTGAACTGTTCTCTCCTGCACATCCCACTTTCTTTTCCTCACCTGTGCAGTCACTCCCCATTGGGCCAATCTCTTTTTTCTTTTGGGCCTCTTTTCTCTCATCATTTTTCTTCATCTCACTACCCAAACCCTCCTCTCTTTGCAAAGCTTTAACTGGTCCAAGTAGATCTCATGAGGTGATAAGGGTAACAAAGTGAAGTTCTTGCCCTTGAATTTGAATGAGTACTTATTTGTGTACCCATCGTGTGACACTCGCCTATCGAACTGCCAAGGTCTCCCCAATAACAAATGTCCTGCCTCCATGGGTATCACATCGCACAACACCTCATCCTCATACCTCCCTACAGAAAATGGTACCAGTACCTGTCTAGTCACCCTCACATCCGCACTATCATTAAACCACTGTAACTTATATGGCTCCGGATGTTTCCTACATATCAAGTCCAATTTTTCCACAATAGTTCGACTAGCCCCATTAGTACAACTACCTCCATCTATGATCAAGTTACACACCTTTCCACCCACCAAACACCTTGAATGGAATAGGTTCTCCCTCTGATCCAGAATCTCATCTTTATCCCTAGCACTTAACACTCTTCTAACTACTAGTTCTTCTCCTATGACAGCTCGTTCCTCATATTTAACATCATCATCACAAACACTATCACATGGCAAATCATCAACATCACTATCCTCATAATCAATAACCCCATTATCCTTCATATACATCACCTTTCTATTAGGGCATTGAGAAGCAATATGGCCATTACCCAAACATTTAAAACATTTTATAGATGAATGTTTATTAGAAGTACCTTTTTGTTCAGATCCCCCAATTGATTTCTTAGTTGCTTCCTTGAAGTCCACCCCTTTATCCTTGTACTTCTCCTCCTTTCTAGGCCATTTTGAGTTCCATGAATAACTAGAACTTGCTCCACTCATTGCAGTCACTCTAGCTTTGATTTGTTTTTCCACCTTTATGGCCATATTCATCATGTCCTCAATTTTTAAGTAATGTTGTAACTCCACCACATTCGCTATCTCCCCATTCAATCCACTCAGGAACCTTGCCATGGTAGCCTCGGGGTCCTCCACTATATTAGCACGGATCATCGCAGTCTCCATCTCCTTGTGGTAGTCCTCTACTGACTTAGAACCTTGTGTGAGTCTTTGGAGCTTTTGATGCATCTCCCTATAATGGTAAGAGGGCACAAATCTCTTCCTCATACACACCTTCATCGCTTCCCAGTATTGATGGGTCTTTCTCCATTCCTCCTCCTAGAGGTCACAAGCTGATCCCACCATATTAGTGCATAATCTGTAAATTCAGCAGCAGCAGGTTTTACCTTTTTCTCCTCCGAGAAGTTATGACACTCGAAGATCATATCAACCTTCCTTTCCCACTCCAAGTACGCCTCAACATCATTCCTTCCCTTGAATGATGGAATCTGCATCTTGATGGATTTGAGGTCTCCATCTCGTCTGTCGAGGGGTTCCCCTCTCTGAGTTCTCCTAGGCATACGCTCTTCAAAGTCCTCCTCCTCCTTCACCTCATCAAATTCCTCCTCCTCAGGCTCATACCGTGGTGGTTGTCGACGACGTGGTGGTTGTCGTTGACGTATATCTGCACGCCAGGCCTGAGGTTCCTCGCGCCTCCCTTGTCTGAGCTCTTCCATTTTTTTCCCTAACCTCATTTAAGGCTAGACTGAACCTCTCAAATTGTTGCTGCATGGCTCTCAAAGTGAAAGGAATGTTTGTATCTCCCCCTTGGTTGTCATCATTACTACCTCCCTGTGACATTGTAAATAAAATGATATACCTGCAAACAAAGTTAGCGATAAACAACCTCACACACTCCCTCACGTGTTTCACTCAGGAATTTGTCACCCCCTCGTGTTTAAGTCATGGCAATGACTCCCTCTAATAAGCTCGCACACTCTTGCCTTTTACCACTCAAAGTTCTCTGAAATCCAAGTTACAATCAGAACCACAGTTTCAACAAATCAATGCTCCCAATGTAGCTCGAGTAATAAGAAAAACAAACCCCATTTGTAACATCCCGTCACCGATGGGAACGATATTATACTAAATTTGGATTGAGTTGTGATTTTGTACAAGAACTTCGGTATTCATGCACTCGTGAAAATTTCCGGCTTGGTGTTTTTGTGAAAATGCGAATTTGTGTGTCGACTGAACTAGAGTGATTTATGTGTATTTCGCATTAAATTGCAAAGTGAGTACCGATGAGATTTCTGATACAATGACTGTACCATTGACACTCCAATTAAAGATGTGATTTAGGAATATTTCGTTATTGAATTTTGGAAAGATTTATGAAAATCTAAATAAATGAAATGATTGAATTGGAAAATTGATTGGCATGAAATCAAGTAATTCGGAAAGAGTTGGATTTCAAATCAATTCCTAAGGGTCGAAATTTTCGAATTGAAATAGTAAAGATATAAGAATTTGGTATGAGGGCAATTTGGGCAAGATACTTAAGAGTATTAGGTTTAAGGTTAATTGGAGAGGGTAAAATGGACATTTCATGATTTGAAATGTTATAAAAAGGAAATTGGGTTTGAAAATGTGAAAGAAATGAAGATCCCGTAGGAGAAGGAGAGGAAGAGAAGAAGAATGTGATTTTTGACGAAATCTCGAAGAGTTTATGGATTTTGTGAGCCAAATCAAGTAAGTTTAAGCCTCTTCCTTCTTCAATCGTTGATTCATTCTTGTTTTAAGTGTTAAAAGTTATAGACTTGGGTGTTTTTATGTTGGGTTTTAGAGTTATCGAATATGGATGGTTTTGGTTGATTTGGTAAATGATATTGGGTTAAAGTGGGTTGGAAATGGATTAATGGTGAGGTTTAAGTGTTTAGATTGATTTATGTGTTGAATGGATTGGAAGAGTTGGTTTGAAAATGGTGAAAAACTGGATTCGGGTAAGCAGACGGCTCGCACGTCGCGGCGCGCGAAGGGCTGCACGTCGCGACGAATGAAGGGCCGCACGTCGAGACAAACGTCGGGCCGCACGTCGCTACGTGAATGAGGGAGCACGCCGCGGCGAGCTTCTCTTCGCCGCGGTGAGGACCCCTTTCTCCTGAATGTATACATTTTGGGTTTTAAACCATAACTTGTCGTACAGATTGTCATGAAAGATTAAACTTTGGATTTCTGAAACAAATTGACTGATTTAAGTATTATTGAGTTCTGATAAATAAAGAATTTATTGAAGGGGAAAATCCTTGGGTTAGTTCCGGGAATGTCACGGAAGTGCATGACACATTTATTTTAGAAATTTGCTACATGAGTATTATTTCTGATTAGACAATGTGTAAAATAGAGTGTTTGAATTGTGATAGAGGCTTTTGGAAAGTCAGTCCACCGTCATTGCTGAGACTGCCATGCGTTAGCGCGGAAGCCAGGTGAGTGACCTAGACGGTTCTCAAAGTATTAAATGTAGCGCCCCCTTACCGTAGGGTACACACCAGGACACCCGTGGGTCGTTCCGATGCATATCCTACAGCAAGGAAGTGCTACTATCGAAAACAATCACTAAATACTCGCATGGCATCAATACAATTAAACCGCATTATGCAAATCACTAAAATTTAAAACCATAATAATCTTTCATCTCATAAAATCAATCCAAAATATAGACAAGTCTATCAGTTCCCTACAGTCTAAAATACAATATCCCAAAAAGGAAACTGATACAAAAGTCTATACTAATTCATCCCCAAAAATCGTCCCAGCTGACCTACCTGTGTGCCATCGCTTCACTTGCCCACGCACTCGCACAACAGGAAACGTCTATCTCGGGAGCTAGAAATATACTAACAATGTCCTGAAAAATATTTGCAATGTTGGGTGAGTTTGCGAACTCAATGAGAAACCATCATTGATGGTTCACCCAACTCATGCATATACACATAATATATATCAATATATCACACAGTCACAATACACAATCGGAACCCTATCAGACACTTTACACATTTTCACTATAATCATACATTAGATAGGTCACTGAGAAGTTATCACATACTACACTCATTCTCACTTTTCACAACACAGTCAGATGCATAATGCATGCCAATTCTCATTTTATGTCAGTGTTGTGACTGAGCATCAATATTGTCCCGATTCGGGCACATTTCACAATAATCGCATTTTTGGCAAGTAGGAGAGCCCTTAGGTTATGCACTACTGCCCACTCACATTAGGGATAGGAGAGCCCTCTAGGTATGCACTATTCCCTTTTTGGCCTTAGGCCCTTTTCACTGATAATCGAGCTTAAAGCTCTGATCACTAATTGCTCCAGTCACAACTATTAATTTACCGCTTTTAATCATGCCTAGCATGCACTCACACTTGCACAATCAATAACACAATTCAATCTATTCAATTGATCGTATTCAGAACACTTGCTCATAATTCTATACACTGATTCACAATCACAAGGGCTCACATTGTCAAACAATTTACACAATCACAGCACATTTAACACACAAAGATTGAGGAACCAACTAGGTTACTCACCTGTAACTTCCGAGCTACTGCCTGGAAGCCCTAGCAATATCCGTGGATTGACGATCCAACGGTGCCTCTATAACAATTCAAATGAATTCTCATCACTAGGTGCTCAATCAAAGGAATTTAATAATGCACATGTCTCAAATTCAAAATTGTACGATGCATGATCATGATTTTCCAGTGCTCTAATCCAATTCCGCTATCTCTCGCTTCACAACTAAAATTCACTATTTACTAAATCAATATCATCCATCGATTTCACAAATCTCTCATTTAAACTCTAATTATACTCCAATTGTTAAGACATAAATCTTAGGTTGCATTTGAAACTATAATAGACTCTCTTTAGATAATTACGATCCCTCTAATTAAAATTCAAACTCTCAGTCTTTACCACAATTGTAGACCTCTTTCTCTAGTTCATAACAAATCAAGAATCACCTCAATTGGAGGTCTACTCTAAAAGTTATTCCCTAAAAACCAAATCAATTCATCTCAAAAATCTGTCCCTCGCCGCGGCCTAAAGGCGCTCGTCGCGGCGCACAAAGGGACACTCGCCGCGGCATGGGAACGTTCGCCACGGCGAACACTCCTTTTTGCCTCGCCGCGACGTCTCGATGAAAACTCGCCACGGCGTGAAATCCATTCGCTCGTCGCGACGTCTCACTCGGCTCGCCGCGACGAGCACGCCTTTTCTCGCCGCGGTGTGGCCCTTTTTCAGATGTCGCGACGTGCGGTCCAACTTCTTCTTCTCCGATCGCTTTTCCACCATTTTCTCTTTCTAAACTACCATTAAACACACTCAACTACCCTAACTAACACCTTAAACACAATAAATGCAACAACCACAATAAATAACAACATTAAACACAATAAACTTACCAAATAAAAGAATCGAACGGTAACCCTAAAATTTCCTAACGTCCGAAAATCCTCCAAGCTCAAACTCCCACGATTTTCACTCTCAAACCATACGAAAATATCACCATCTCTCAACCACAAGCAAGGCTTCCACAAAGGAACAAACAAGAAAAATCTCCAAGGGGGCAAGATCGGAACGTCGAAGGAAGAGGAAGGAGAAGGGGAAAAAAAGCCTATCTCCAAAATTCGAAACCTAACTCTTTTATATACAGATTTAAACCTATTGCTCACAAATCCACAAGCCCTTAATTCCTTTTAAATTCAGTCTCTAATTTCAATGGCTCATCACAATAATTCCTAAACTCATAAATCTAAATTTTTCAAGCCATTTACCACTCACTTTAGGAGCCGGAATCTAAATCATCAGTCTCTAGGTCATTTTCTCGGTCCGGACTCATAACTCTAAAAATTCCAGAAAAATTTTCATAATTCCTCAAAAATATAAAACATAAAGTCCTATGCTCAAATTTCAATTCCCAAATCCCAAAAATTCAATTTTCACTCTAATTCAACTATTCCACTCAAATTATCCCTAATTTCACTTTAAATCAAATCTAACTCAATTATCTCAAAATTCACAATTCAACTCATAATCACGATTTAAATGCTGGAAAAATCATGAATGCATGTCACTATGTATGCATGTGCAATTAACTCATTTATCACTGATGTAGAGGCAAAATACACGTGCAGTTCAATTATGAATGCACCCAATGCTATCCCATCCAAATTACCGACATGCCCATCATATCGGTAACGGGATGTTACAATTCTCCCCTCCTAAATAAAAATTTCGTCCCGAAATTTCATACCTGACTGGTCGAACAGATGAGGTACCGCCTCATGTGCTCCTCGCCTCCCAGTTGCCTCCTCGATGAGTGGTTCTTCCATAGGACTTTCACCAATGGAATCACCCTACTCCTCAATTGCTTGACCCGCGATCCGATAATCTGCACCGACTCCTCAACATAACTCAGATCACTCGCTATCTCAATCTCCTGAGTCGGAATCACATGAGTCGGGTCTGATCGATATCTCCGAAGCATACTCACATGAAACACATCGTGCAACTGGGACATCTCACTAGGCAATGCCAATCTATAGGCCAGCGGTCCAATCTTCTCAGTAATCTCATACGGACCGATATACCGAGGACTCAACTTGCCCTTACGGCCAAATCTCAACACTCCTCTCTAAGGTGACACTCGGAGGAGCACTCGTCATGCTACATCAGACTCCATCTCTCGCCGATGCTGATCCACATAACTCTTCTGTCTATCCCGAGCAGCTTTAATGCGACTCAATCATTCTAACCTTATCCACAGTATCCTGGATCAGCTCGGGACCCTCGAGCATCCTCACACCCTCTTCATCCCAAAGAAAGAGGTGATCTACACGGTCTCCCATATAAGGCCTCATACGGTGCCATCCAATATCGCTCTGCATGCGATTATTGCACGCAAACTCAACCAGAGCCAAGTACTGATCCCAAGCACCTTTGAACTCCAATACACAAGCTCTCATCATATCCTCAACATTCTTGATCGTCCTCTCACTCTGCCCATCTGTCTGAGGATGAAATGTTGTACTAAAGTTCAACCTCGAACCCATAGCTGACTGCAGGCTCCTCCAGAACCTCGAAGTAAATCTGGGATCCCTATCTGACACTATCGATACTGGGACCCCATGCAGTCGCACAATCTCTGCCACATACTTTTGGGCCAACTGATCGAGAGTATTATTCTCCCTCACTGACAAGAAGTGAGCCGATTTAGTCAACCGGTCCACTATGACCCAGATCGCATCATGCTGCCTCGGCATCCTAGGCAACCCCATAATAAAATCTATAGTGATTCGCTCCCATTTCCACTCCGGAATGGGCAACGAATGCAATCTCCCAACTGGGGCCTAGTGCTCAGCCTTAACCTGCTGGCACGTCAAACACCGATAAACGAACTCTGTCACTTGCCTCTTCATACCTGGCCACCAGAAATGCAACTTAAGGGTATTATACATCTTGGTAGTACCAGGATGCATGGCATAAGCGGCCACATGCGCCTCCTCCAAAATCTCTCGTCTCAAATCATCGACATCTGGCACACACAGCCTCTGTCCCAACCATAGAGTCCCATCTCTCAACTCAAAATTCGAACCCTGACCAGCTCAAACTCTATCAATCAATCTCACTAACACTGGATCCCGATCCTGGACTCTCCTGATCCGATCATGCAGTATCGGCCTAAGCCTCAAAGTGGCCATCAAAGCTCCATCCTGCTCCAAATCCATCTGCACATTAAGAGCTCTCAACTGAATCAAACCAGGCAATCTCCCAATCCGAATATGAGCTACACTAACATGAGATCTCCTGCTCAACGCATCTGCCACCACATTGGCCTTTCCTGGATGATACTCAATCGTGCAGTCATAGTCCTTCAACAGCTCAATCCATCTCCTCTGCCTCATATTCAGCTCTCGCTGACTCAACAAATATCTCAGACTCTTATGATCAGTGAAGAGCTGGAACGTCTCCCCATACAAATAATGTCTCCAGATCTTCAAAGCAAACACCACTGCAGCCAACTCCAAATCATGTACTGGATAATTAACCTCGTGAGACCTCAACTGTCTCGAGGCATACGCTATAACTCTCCCATGCTGCATCAGAACACTGCCTAATCCCTGCTGCAAAGCATCACTAAATACCTCGAAACCTCCGGACCCTGACGGCAAAGCTAACACTGGTGTCGTAGTCAATCGATGCCTAAGCTCCTCAAAGCTCCTCCGACACTCATCACCATCCGGCCACATTTTCCTCGAAGTTTTGTCAAAGGGTTGAGATCACCGACAAACCTCGACAAACCTCCGTAATATCCTGCTAAACCGAGGAAATTCAATCTCGACACGCCTCGGAACCTCCCAACTCCTCATCGCTTCAATCTTGTGAGGATCCACCCGGATACCCTCACCAGACACAATGTGGCCTAAGAACACCACCTCATCCAGCCAAATTTCACATTTTGTGAATTTGGCATACAGCTGCCTCTCCCTCATAATCTGCAACACAATCCTCAGATGCTCCGCATACTCCTGTCTACTCCTCGAATACACTAAAATATCATCAATGAACACAATCACGAACTGATCCAGGTAGGGCTGAAAGACCTTATTCATCAAGGCCATGAAGGCTATCGGGGCATTAGACAACCCGAACGGCATCACTAAGAACTCAAAGTGCTCTCATACCTGCTCCTGAAAGCACTCTTAGGCACATCGGCCTCTGCGATCCTCAACTGATAATACCCTGACCTCAGGTCCAACTTAGTAAACACCTGAGCTCCCTGCAACTGGTCAAATAGATCATCGATCCTAGGCAGCGGATACTTATTCTTCACTGTCACTCGATTCAGCTGCCTATAATCGATGCAAAACCTCAAAGTCCCATACTTCTTCTTCACAAACAACACTGGGGCTCCCCACGGCGAAACACTGGGTCTAATGAAACCCTTATCCAATAACTCCTGCAACTGAGCCTTAAGCTCCCTCAGTTCCACCGGTGCCATCCTATATGGAGGTATAGATATAGGAGCGGTACCTGGAACGAGGTCAATCTCAAACTTCGTCTCCCGATCCGGCGGCAAACCCGGTAACTCATCGGGGAACACATCCAAAAATTCCCTAATCACAGGAATATCCTGCAACCTCTGCTCAATCCTGGTGTCCACCACACGAGCCAAAAATGTCTCACAACCTCCCTGCATCAACCTCAGGGCACTCAGAAAGGAAATCATCCTAGGCGGCATTTGCCGACTAACGTTCCGAAAAATAACTCTAGTCGACCAGAGATTCTAACACGACCTCCTTGGTATAACAATCCATCACACCTATCGCGATGGCAGTCCATCCCATCCCTAGAATCACATCTATCTCTCTTAGAGGTAATACTATCAGGTCTGCACTCAACTCTGCCTGATCAATCACTATCGGACACCTCTTGCAGACCTCTTCCAAAACTGTCGTACTACCTAGAGGCGTACTCACCTCTAACCCACTCTACAATCTCTCCCTATCACAATGCAGTCTACATGCCACATGCGGTGCAGTGAATGAATGAGTGGATCCAAGATCCATCAATGCATATGCTTCAAAACTAGAAATCAGAAGCATACCCGCAACAACATCTGGAGACTCCTGAGCCTCCTGTCGAGTCATAGCATAGATTCTAGCCTGGGACTGCTGACGGCTGCTCGGTCCCTCAGACCTCACTACGGACCCCTCGGCTTGGCCTCGGCCTCTACCTCGGCCCCTGAAACCCGATCCACCTCCACTCTGCTCTGCTGCAGACTGTGTATAACCGCTGACCTACCACCATGGCGGACTAGGCTTCCACAAGAAAAGGACACTCTCGGGTCGATGGTCCATGGAGCCACACTTGAGACACGCTCCGTAAACCTCCAAAGACTCCCATCGTGTCTCCTCTCACAATACTCACATAGCGGGATAATCTGCTGAACCTCTAGCCGCCACGGCCACCACTAGATCGAGCAAATCTGCCCTCTGCCCAAATCTGGATCGTTTACCTCCTCCAGGGCGACCAAGGTCCCGATGCGCGCTTACTAAATCCTCTGCTCTCACTACCCTTATCATCACTTGGTCTCTTGCCATGGGGCCATCGGGCCTCGATAAGACTCAGCTGTCTCGAGGCCGCTCGATCCTCACCGCAGTGCCTCAACTCAATAAAGGTGCCCATATCGCATCGGGCTAACACAGTGCGGATCTCCAGTTAAGCCCTCCCTCGAATCTCCCAAGACCTATCGAGTTCAAGAAATCAAAGCAGAGGCATATCCCATCAACTCATTGAACCGAACCTCATACTCAGCCACTGACATCTGACCCTGTCTCAACTCAAGAAACTCCTGCATCTTCATCTCTAAATAAACCTTGGGCATGAAGTTATCTCTGAATGCCCTCAGAAAATCATCCTATGACAAGATGCGAGGCTGGCGAATCTGTCCTAACAGTCTTCTACCATCGAAAAGTTGGACCTCAGGCGGAGAAATCAGATAGTCAAAGCTCCTCGAGTCGCATCCATCCGATCGAGGACTCTCTCATCCTCTCCAACCATCCTCGGCCTCTGCGAGGTCATCTTTGCCATAGAAGTCAACAACTCCACCATTGCAGCCTTATCATACATCCTCTCCCGTCTCACGGGAACTCTAGGGGGTAACTCCTCAGAATGAGGCATAGAGGACTCTCTACTAGCTCCCACTGATCCTAGGTCAGCTGGTTGATCCACTTGATCTCCAAGAACGAATGACCTATACAAACAAGAATCTGATCAATTTCTGCTTTTCTCATTAAAATTCAAGCCTAAAATACACTATGCCCAAAAGAAGTCAAACCATGCTCTGATACCACCTAATGTAGCGCCCCCTTACCGTATGGTACGCACCGGGACGCCCGTGGGTCGTTCCGACGCATATCCCACAGCAAGGAAGTGCTACTATCGAAAACAATCACTAAATACTCGCATGGCATCAATACAATTAAACCGCATTATGCAAATCACTAAAATTTAAAACCATAATAATCTTTCATCTCATAAAATCAATCCAAAATATAGACAAGTCTATCAGTTCCCTACAGTCTAAAATACAATATCCCAAAAAGGAAACTGATACAAAAGTCTATACTAATTCATCCCCAAAAATCGTCCCAGCTGACCTCTCTGTGTTCCATCGCTTCACTTTCCCACGCACTCGCACAGCAGGAAATGTCTATCTCGAGAGCTAGAAATCTACTAACGCTGTCCTGAGAAATATTTGCAATGTTGGGTGAGTTTGCGAACTCAATGAGAAACCATCATTGATGGTTCACCCAACTCATGCATATACACATAATATATATCAATATATCACACAGTCACAATACACAATCGGAACGCTATCAGACACTTTACACATTTTCACTATAATCATACATTAGATAGGTCACTGAGAAGTTATCACATACTACACTCATTCTCACTTTTCACAACACAGTCAGATGCATAATGCATGCCAATTCTCATTTTATGTCAGTGTTGTGACTGAGCATCAATATTGTCCCGATTCGGGCACATTTCACAATAATCGCATTTTTGGCAAGTAGGAGAGCCCTCAGGGTATGCACTACTGCCCGCTCACATTAGGGATAGGAGAGCCCTCTGGGTATGTACTATTCCCTTTTTTACCTTAGGCCCTTTTCACTGATAATCGAGCTTAAAGCTCGATCACTAATTGCTCGATCCTGTTGTTAATTTACCGCTTTTAATCATGCCTAGCATGCACTCACACTTGCACAATCAATAACACAATTCAATCGATTCAATTGATCGTATTCAGAAAACTTGCTCATAATTCTATACACTTATTCACAATCACAAGGACTCACATTGTCAAACAATTTACACAATCACAGCACATTTAACACACAAAGATTGAGGAACCAACTAGGTTACTCACCAGAAACTCCGAAGCACGCCTAGAAGTCCCAAAGAATATCCGTGGACTGACGATCCAACGGTGCCTCTATAACAATTCAAACGAATTATCATCACTAGGTGCTCAATCAAAGGAATTTAATAATGCACATGTCTCAAATTCAAAATTGTATGATGCATGATCATGATTTTCCAGTGCTCTAATCCAATTCCGCTATCTCTCGCTTCAAAACTAAAATTCACTATTTACTAAATCAATATCATCCATCGATTTCACAAATCTCTCATTTAAACTCTAATTATACTCCAATTGTTAAGACATAAACCTTAGGTTGCATTTGAAACTATAATAGACTCTCTTTCGATAATTACGATCCCTCTAATTAAAATTCAAACTCTCAGTCTTTACCACAATTGTAGACCTCTTTCTCTAGTTCATAACAAATCAAGAATCACCTCAATTGGAGGTCTACTCTAAAAGTTATTCCCTAAAAACCAAATCAATTCATTTCAAAAATCTGTCCCTCGCCGCGGCGCACAAAGGGACACTAGCCGCGGCGTGGGAACGTTCGCCGCGACGAACACTCCTTTTCGCCTCGCCGCGACGTCTCAATGAAAACTCGTCGCGGCGTGAAATCCATTCGCTTGCCGCGACGTCTCACTCGGCTCGCCGCGGCGAGCACGCCTTTTCTCGCCGCGATGTGGCCCTTTTTCAGACGTCGCGACGTGCGGCCCAACTTCTTCTTCTCCGATCGCTTTTCCACCATTTTCTCTTTCTAAACTACCATTAAACACACTCAACTAACCTAACTAACACCTTAAACACCATAAATGCAACAACCACAATAAATAACAACATTAAACACAATAAACTTACCAAATCGAAGAATCGAACGGTAACCTTAAAATTTCCAACGTCCGAAAATCTTCCAAGCTCAAACTCCCACGATTTTCACTCTCAAACCATACGAAAACATCACCATCTCTCAACCACAAGCAAGGCTTCCACAAAGGAACAAACAAGCAAAATCTCCAAGGGGGCAAGATCGGAACGTCGAAGGAAGAGGAAGGAGAAGGGGAAAAAAAGCCTATCTCTAAAATTCGAAACCTAACTCTTTTATATAAAGATTTAAACCTATTGCTCACAAATCCACAAGCCCTTAATTCCTTTTAATTTCAGTCTCTAATTTCAATGGCTCATCACAATAATTCCTAAACTCACAAATCTAAATTTTCCAAGCCATTTACCACTCACTTTCGGAGCCGGAATCTAAATCATCAGTCTCTAGGTCATTTTCTCGGTCCGGACTCATAACTCTAAAAATTCCAGAAAAATTTCCATAATTCCTCATAAATATAAAACACAAAGTCCTATGCTCAAATTTCAATTCCCAAATCCCAAAAATTCAATTTTCACTCTAATTCAACTATTCCACTCAAATTATCCCTAATTTCACTTTAAATCAAATCTAACTCAATTATCTCAAAATTCACAATTCAACTCATAATCACAATTTAAATGCTGGAAAAACCATGAATGCATGTCACTATGTATGCATGTGCAATTAACTCATTTATCACTGATGCAGAGGCAAAGTACACGTTCAGTTCAATTATGAATGCACCCAATGCTATCCCATCCAAATTATCGACATGCCCATCACATCGGTAACGGGATGTTACATTAAATGTTATAATTCAGTGATTTAAATTCTCTAAAATGAAATGATGAGATTGTGTTGAATGTGAACTCCGGATAGAAGGTCCGGAGTATTGAAGTGATATTATACAGAAATGTTATGAGAATGTGAAAGTGTAAATGTGTTTGTAATGTGGAAATTTGGAATAGATTAGAAATGACTGTGATAAACTGATCAGAGCTACAAGCTCGACTACTGAAAAAGAGCCTCGAGCTTGAAAGGGAATAGTGCATACCCAGAGGACTCTCCTATCCCTAAGACGAGTGGGAAGTAGTGCATACCCAGAGGGCTCTCCTACCCCTAAAACGCGTTCAATGATTAATGAGCCCTTGACGGGACAGTTCAGAGTGAAAAGTTCAACGATTGATGAGTTAGTGCATACCCAGAGGGCTCTCCTACCTCTAAGACGTGTGGAAAGTAGTGCATACCCAGAGGGCTCTCCTACCCCTAAGACGCGTTCAATGATTAATGAGCCCTTGACGGGACAGTTCAGAGCGAAAAGCTCAACGATTTATGAGTTAGTGCATACCCAGAGGGCTCTCCTACCTCTAAGATGCGTGGGAAGTAGTGCATACCCAGAGGGCTCTCCTACCCCTAAGATGCGCTCAACGATTAATGAGCCCTTGATGGGACAGTTCCAGAGCCTATGGCTCAACGATTAATGTGCCCTTATAGGGACAGTTTAAATGCTTGGTCACAAAACTGATATTAATTGATAATGGGTTACATACTGCATTTATTCTGATATGCTTGATTGAATGATAGGCGAAATGCCATACACTGGTGTGAAAACAGTTATGGGGTACTCCTAATTATAGAATGTATGATTGATTGTGATATGCTTAGTGTTGTATGGAATATTAGAGTTGTTGACCAGAGTTGCCATCGATTAGTGCTTTTAGCTCAACGTATGAAAATGAACTTCGAGTCCATGACTGATTCAGAGCCTTAGGCTCAACGTATAATGAACCCGGTATCCAGTGTTGGATAAGGGTCAGATATTATTGAGCCCATCGATGAGACAGTTTCGGCACTAGGTCACAGCCAAATGAAAATTAACTAGTAAGCGAGTGAAATACTTATGTATCGAAAAATGGGATGTATGAATATAGATTTCAGTAAATATGTAAATGGGGAATTCTTGAGAAAATGTATTACGAGATAGAGATAGATCTATGGGAATTGAAAAATGAGATCAAATAGAAAGAATGAAACCATAAGTTATTATTTGATTATGCACTTGAGTGAGTGGACCATCGATGATGGTCACTCATTGAGTTTGCAAAAACTCATCCAAAATCTGCAATTGTTTTGCAGGACTCAGAAGAATACCCCGTTAGATAATGGGTGTATAGTGATCGCAGAGCGGTATTAGAGGTCGGGATCAGTTGCGTCTGCACTAGAGAGAGGACTCTGCATATTTATCATTGTGTATTTTGCAAGAGGACCCTCGTGGTCATTGTACCTACCAGCTTTGTTATGTAAATTGTTTTCTGAAACTTACATATATATGTAAGTGTATGTTTGCTTTAAAACAAAATTTATGTACTGTATTTTAAACTGAGTGATGTATCATCCCATCCTCGCAGGGCACGGATTCGGATATCACCATCGATATCAGGTTCGGGTCTTACGGGAGTGGGGTGTTACATTTAGTGGTATCAGAGCCCAGAAGTACGAACTTACATGGGCATTTTCTGAAATGTAGGTCAAGTCGTATACAGTAAAAAAAACATGTTAGAGCAGACCGTGACAACTGATCCCAATCTGAGTCCTAAGAGTATGAGTCTTGCGCATGAAAAAGGGTTGAGTACATGTGTTAAGTGTTTCAGTGTGAAAAGAGAAATGAAATATCAGTATCTGAGCCAATGGGGATTATGGGCAATTGGAAATGGGAAGAGTACAACTCGAGGACGCGAGGCCCGAGAGGCTGAGGTCCTACAAATTGTTCATAATATTCACATTGTACGGTGGGTGTAAACCCTTCAATGCGATATGAATGTGAAGACAGTGGTATGAGTCGATTTCGGAAAACAAGTGGTAAAAAAGGGAATAATGAGGTTTTATGTATAAATTGGATTAAATGAAAGCGAAAATTTTGCAATACCCTAGAGGGGTCATTTTGGACATGGGAAGAATAGCGGATAAAAGTAATAGGAGTTAATGAGTTAGCATGAAAATGTGTCCATGTTTGATCAAAAGCTTAGGGATGAAGAGGAAATAGTGATTCTGATGGGTATGCTCAATAAAATGGGATAAGAGGAAATGAGAAAAAGGCAGATAAAGATTCACTGAAATAGTACTGATATGAGCATGATTGAATGTATGGTAGTGTAATTGAGTAAATTGAGTTAGAAGAAAATGAAATGTGCCATAGTCTGGATAGAGTCAATGTAGACATGAGAAGAACGTCGGTTAATATGATCAGAGTGTGAACTTGTATAAGGACATGTCGATGTGAGATAAAAGCTCATGATGATCAGGTATTATGATTCGGACTTGCGTGGTTGGTAAAATGAAAAAAAATGGGAATGTGAAATAGTACGCGATCTGATAAAGTAAATATAGATTGACTGTATTTGGGTTAGTATGTATTATTGGGTATTGATATGGGACCGAAATGCTTTGCCTTCGAAGGAAATAAAGAAGTAAAGTTATTGAAAAAATGAATTGGAAATGGTATGATTAAGGTGTATAAGCCAGGTTAGTAAGGAAATAACTAAGTAGACGTGGTTTTTAAATGTGACAATAGATTGGGTGCTAAGATTGCATTTTTTGATGCTTCTGCGTTTATAATTCTAAGTGGATTGGGAATATGTGCATGGACGATAAAATTATCGGAATATGATGTTACAAATGTTGGAACGTGATTCATGATATGTTATTATGGGGACAATTAGGTATGTGCTTCGATTTGAATTGTTTAATGTATACATTTTTGGAAAATTATAATAACTAAAAGGAGAAGAGTAAAAACACTCAAAATGTTTATGACGAGTTGTTGTTTACAAAAAGGGGGTTAAATAAAGGAAAGCTGAAAAGAATCTCTGGTAATATGTGTATTAGTATGAGGAACGAGTGCAGAGCACGTGCGGGTCACCAAGTCATAAGGTGAACCCTATTTATGGGTAGGAACAAGAATAGAGATGGTATCTAGAATACATGGAAATGTTAGTATTACTAGAGGCTATGAGTGATTGAAATTTGATGTAGATACACCTCTAGATGAGATAGTAAGAGTTAGATGGAATTTACTGGGTTGTATAGTTTATAAAGTGCCTTAGTATTGGGGATACATTGACCAAAGAGGACATGATACGAACTGATCCCAATAAGATAATAGGAAAAGTGGGAATTGATTCTTTGGTATTACCAAAAAGGACCTATCAGTACTTTTGGACGATAGGTGAATAGCAATATCGAGGTTTGTTAGAGTGGGTTTTGATCATTGAGTGTAGGCTTTCGTTGACAAGTAGCTGAGATCATTAACCCTTCTCGCAATTCAACAATAGAATCTGGTAACTCTTTCATTGTCTAACAGTCGAAAGTTCCTTACCTGATACCATCGGGATGGGTTCTGGAAGGAATTGATTGCTGCAACGAGGGAATTTTGGGAACGTAAAATTGTTTTTGACGTTGTGAAATATTTAGTAGTATAGGGAAATCTTGGTAAGTTAAGGAGATGTCTTTTATTAGGTGGGGATAAGTGTGGTCTGCATCATAGGTTATGGAAATGTAATTGGGAATTACAAATCCTCCCTGAAGATGAGGTTGTTAACGCAGGAAGTTATGTTTTTAGATCAATTGTAATGAGTGGAGTATCAAGCATAAACGAACAGACATTGGTATGAGTCAATGGGGAACCTTCGAGAATTAGAAAGAACCGAGGAAATCTATCGAGAAATAGGAAGTTCAATGAGAAATTGAGGATAACATGTCATCGTACTACTGTACAGAGGAATTTGGTACTCAAGGAACTATGAGTGTTAATCATGCTCTGATGAGATTATGTTATTGAGATTAGAGGGATCCAAGCAAAAGGATATCAATAAGTGACTATGATCTTAGTGAGGATGAATTTATGATTATGAGGAAATTAGTTGAAATGTATAACATGATTTTGGTGTTGCTAAAGATGAATAACTGCCCGAGCTAAATTTAGACACGTGAATTAGAAACTTCTGCAATAGTAATTAGATTGAAAGCATAGATGATGTGGACAGAATCATATGAGTTATACAGGGACTAGACAGATTAGTAGAGATTAAGGTATGACTAGAAATTGGAAAGATTAAAAGGATTGGGCTGAGGAACTTATGTTCCAATAAATTGTATCAAATAAAGCATTGCATAGAAAAGTACCATAATTATGGATACTGGGTTACTAGATCGAGTGCAATAAAGAGGGTATGGTGATGAGTTAAGTGGAACCAAGGAAATGTGGAAAACCCAAATTGTGGATATGGGGATGTTGATAACATCGACACATGTGTATTACCGTTTAAAGAAAGGTCCTAGTAAGGGGACCCCAAAAGAGCAAATGGGTAGCTAAGAATGTGGACTTGAGTGAATATGTTCAAATAAGTTCAGCAAATGTAAGTGATGCTTCCATCCTAAGAATGCTTGAAATATGAAGGATTTATGATTAGGTCGCCTAGTTGTAGCATCTCCACGTAAAGCTATGCTCCATGATTTTGTTCTGATTTGACTGAGCCTACGGGCCAGTGTTCTGATTTGACTGAGTAAACAGGCCAGTGTTCTGATTTGACCGAGCCTACGGGCCAATGTTCTGATTTGACCGAGCCTACGGGTTAGTGTTCTGATTTGACTGAGCCTACGGGCCAGTGTTCTGGTTTGACTGAGCTTACGGGCCAGTATTTCATTTATGTGTGAGGCACTCGATCCCAACGATAAGAACACATGTGAGTCTTATACCAATGGCTTTATAAATGAATTTGTAGCTAGAATTGTTTCAATCTGATTGCTGTTGAAATTGTAATTGGGAGTAATGGGTTAAATTTTCTAAAAACTCATCAAAGACATATGCAAAAGGTATGATCTCTATATAATTAATGGTATGACCATTTAGACGACATTAATGATGAGGCAATAAGGGAACCATCGAGTAAACATCATGATGATATAAGAAATGCACAGATATATGAGATAACAATGCCCCTATCGTATTCAGTATCAAAATGAATTTCGAGGACGAAATTTTTATTAGGAGGGGAGAATTGTAACATCCCGTCATCGATGGGAATGATATTATAGTAAATTTGGATTAGGTTGTGATTTTGTACAAGAACTTCGGTATTCATGCACTCGTGAAAATTTCTGGCTTGGTGTTTTTGTGAAAATGCGAATTTGTGTGTCAACTTAACTGGAGTGATTTATGTGTATTCCGCATTAAATTGCAAAGTGAGTACCGATGAGATTTCCGGTACAATGATTGTACCATTGACACTCCAATTAAAGATGTGATTTAGGAATTTTTCGTTATTGAATTTTGGAAAGATTTATGAAAATCTAAATAAATGAAATGATTGAATTGGAAAATTGATAGGCATGAAATCGAGTAATTCGGAAAGAGTTGGATTTCAAATTACTTCCTAAGGGTCAGAATTTCCGAATTGAAATAGTAAAATTATAAGAATTTAGTATGAGGGAAATTTGGGCAAGATACTTAAGAGTATTAGGTTTAAGGTTAATTGGAGAGGGTAAAATGGACATTTCATGATTTGAAATGTTATAAAAAGGAAATTGGGTTTGAAAATGTGAAAGAAATGAAGATCCCGTGGGAGAAGGAGAGGAAGAGAAGAAGAATGTGATTTTTGACGAAATCTCGAAGAGTTTATGGATTTTGTGAGCCAAATCAAGTAAGTTTAAGCCTCTTCCTTCTTCAATCGTTGATTGATTCTTGTTTTAAGTGTTAAAAGTTATAGACTTGGGTGTTTTTATGTTGGGTTTTAGGGTTATCGAATATGGATGGTTTTGGTTGATTTGGTAAACGATATTGGGTTAAAGTGGGTTGGAAATGGATTAATGGTGAGGTTTAAGTGTTTAGATTGATTTATGTGTTGAATGGATTGGAAGAGTTGGTTTGAAAATGGTGAAAAACTAGATTCGGGGAAGGAGACGGCTCGCACGTCGCGACGTGTTCATGCACACGTCGCGGCGCGCGAAGGGCTCGGGGCACGCGAAGGGCCGAACGTCGCGACGAACGCCAGGCCGCACGTCATAACGAAGGGTCGCACGTCGCAACGAAGGGTCGCACATCGCGACAAACGCCAGGCCGCACGTCGCGACGTGAATGAGGGAACACGCCGCGGCGAGGACCCCTTTCTCCTGAATGTATATGTTTTGGGTTTTTAACCATAACTTGTCGTACAGATTGTCATGGGAGATTAAACTTTGGATTTCTAAAACAAATTGACTGATTTAAGTATTATTGAGTTCTGATAAATAGAGAATTTATTGACGGGGAAAATCCTTCAGTTAGTTCCGGGAATATCACGGAAGTGCATGACACATTTATTTTAGAAAATTGCTACATGAGTATTATTTCTGATTGGACAATGTGTAAAATAGAGTGTTTGAATTGTGATAGAGGCTTTTGAAAAGTCAGTCCACCGTCATTGCTGAGACTGCCATGCGTTAGCGCGGAAGCCAGGTGAGTGACCTAGACGGTTCTCAAAGTATTAAATGTTATAATTTAGTGATTTAAATTCTCTAAAGTGAAATGATGAGATAGTGTTGAATGTGAACTCCGGATAGAAGGTTCGGAGTATTGAAGTGATATTATACAGAAATGTTATGAGAATGTGAAAGTGTAAATGTGTTTGTAATGTGGAAATCTGGAATAGATTAGAAATGACTGTGATATACTGATCAGAGCTACAAGCTCGACTACTGAAAAAGAGCCTAGAGCTCGAAAGGGAATAGTGCATACCCAGAGGGCTCTTCTATCCCTAATATGTGTTGGAAGTAGTGCATACCCAGAGGGCTCTCCTATCCCTAAAACGCGTTCAATGATTAATGAGCCCTTGACGGGACAGTTCAGAGCGAAAAGCTCAACGATTGATGAGTTAGTGCATACCCAGAGGGCTCTCCTACCTCTAAGACGCGTGGGAAGTAGTGCATACCCAGATGGCTCTCCTACCTGTAAGACGCGTTCAATGATTAATGAGCCCTTGACGGGATAGTTCAGAGCGAAAAGCTCAACGATTGATGAGTTAGTGCATACCCAAAGGGCTTTCCTACCTCTAAGACACGTGGGAAGTAGTGCATACCCAGAGGGCTCTCCTACCCCTAAGACGCATTCAATGATTAATGAGCCCTTGACGGGACAGTTCAGAGCGAAAAGCTCAACGATTGATGAGTTAGTGCATACCCAGAGGGCTCTCCTACTTCTAAGACGCGTGGAAAGTAGTGCATACCCAGAGGGCTCTCCTACCCCTAAGATGCGCTCAACGATTAATGAGCCCTTGATGGGACAGTTCCAGAGCCTATGGCTCAACGATTAATGTGCCCTTATAGGGACAGTATAAATGCTTGGTCACAAAACTGATATTAATTGATAATGGGTTACAGACTGCACTTATTCTGATATGCTTAATTGAATGATAGGAGAAATGCCATACACTGGTGTGAAAACAGTTATGGGGTACTCCTAATTATAGAATGTATGATTGATTGTGATATGCTTAGTGTTGTATGGAATATTAGAGCTGTTGACCAGAGTTGACTTCGATTAGTGCTTTTAGCTCAACGTATGAAAATGAACTTCGAGTTCATGACTGATTCAGAGCCTTAGGCTCAACGTATAATGAACCCGGTATCCAGTGTTGGATAAGGGTCAGATATTATTGAGCCCATCGATGAGACAGTTTCGGCACTAGGTCACAACCAAATGAAAATTAAATAGTAAGCGAGTGAAATACTTATGTATCGAAAAATGGGATGTATGAATATAGATTTCAGTAAATATGTAAATGGGGAATTCTTGAGAAAATGTATTACGAGATAGAGATAGATCTATGGGAATTGAAAAATGAGATCAAATAGAAAAAATGAAACCATAAGTTATTATTTGATTATGCACTTGAGTGAGTGGACCATCGATGATGGTCACTCATTGAGTTTGCAAAAACTCATCCAAAATCTACAATTGTTTTGCAGGACTCAGAAGAATACCCCGTTAGATAATGGGTGTATAGTGATCGCAGAGCGGTATTAGAGGTCGGGATTAGTTGCGTCTGCACTAGAGAGAGGACTCTGCATATTTATCATTGTGTATTTTACAAGAAGACCCTCGTGGTCATTGTACCTAATAGCTTTTTTATGTAAATTGTTTTCCGAAACTTACATATATATGTAAGTGTATGTTTGCTTTAAAACAAAATTTATGTACTGTGTTTTAAACTGAATGATGTATCATCCCATCCTCGCAGGGCACGGATTCGGATATATTACCATCGATGTCGGGTCCGGGTCTTACGGGAGTGGGGTGTTACACTATTCAAGTAACAAATATGATAAACCAGATTTTTTTTTCCAGAAATTTTTTTCTAGAATTTTTTTTCTCTCTTTTTTTTTCGTTTTTTTTCTCCTTTCTTTTTTTATTCCGACTCTCTCCTTTTCTTCAGACTTTTTTCTTTTTTTTGGTTTTTTTTTACTTTTTTTTCGTCCTTTTTTTTTCTTCCGACTCTCTTCTTTTCTTCAGACTTTTTTTTTGATATAAGCTGAAAGTTTTCAACAACTAACTGAAAACCCTAACTAAAACAAAAGCAATAAAAAATTGAAATCTTAGGCCAAAAGTTAATTTCACACCTGAATGAAAGATCCGATGATAATTAGATGGCGATGGGCAGTATTTTCTTGAATTTTTTATGGAGTTGAATAAAAATCCTCCTCCAAACCAAGGCTCTGATACCAAATAACGGGCACCACGGAAAGATCGACGATAATTTGATGGAATAAAGATACACAGGGTTTGATTTCTACGGCTCCTCTTAGAAACTTGTTCCAAACAATCCCGATAATCAAAATAAAACCCAGATAAACGAACAATCAACACGCCACAATTGAGAAAACAATTGATAAGTGAAAAGATGGTTTGAAAAGTAACAAGAACAAGATAATGATGTTTCTCTCTATCGAAGCCTACGACTTTTTCACAATTTTGATCTAAAAGTCCTTTCAAAAACCCTAGAACATAAGTATTTATACCTAGGTCAAATAATAAAAGGGTTGGGCTAAAAGACATGGAAGCCCAAAATAAAACGAAGTCCACAAATTAAATAAATAGGTCTAGTGCACTATTGGGCTTAAGTGATGAAGCATTGAAATAGCCCAAATTTTCGTTTCTTCAAGCTCCAAGTGTATCCAGTCCAAGGATTTGAGTTAGATGGATTAGTTTGGGCTCAATTCCATTAAACTCTCCTCCAATAAGCTTGGAGCTCGCCATCTTCTCAAGATAAAAGCCCATATGCATCCAAAGAGCCTCTTTTGTAGCACCCCACTCCCGACGAGACCCGAACCCGATATCCATGGTGATATCCGAGCCCGTGACCCGCGAGGGTGGTGTACTAGAACAGTCATTACCTTGTTAACCAAAAATCGTGTGACATTTTTTTCTTTGAAAAACATTAGAGTCGCATGACATTATCTTTTCTTTCAAAAAGCGGAGAGAGTCATAAAGCAATCATTGACTTGGCCCAATTATAACAAAACATTTTCAAATATTAAACCATTTCACTGATAAAACAATTTCACTCATTATTAGCACTCATTAGTGCTCAGTTACTCTATATAATTACATGTAAACAATTGGGCCTACTAAATACCAAATGAATACACTAATGCGAATCTGGACGACATCGATCCCGACCGATACTGCTGTCTTGCTAGCGATATCGTACTCCGTGTGTCCAACGGGTACTCTCCATTTCTGAAAAATAGATGCAATGTTGGGTGAGTTTGCGAACTCGGTGAAAACCATCATCGATGGTTCACCCAATTCATGCATAAACACACAATTTACCAATTATCACATACAATCACAATTCACAAATGTAAGGCGTATCGCCTTTCATACAGTCCACATTTAATCATACCATATATGCAATGCACATGAGACCCTTTCCATTTTCATTACGTTGTTGTGACCGTGCGCTTTGGCTGTCCCGATGATGGGCACATTGCGTTGAGCCGTGGCTCGAAAACATGGGCTTGAAGCCACGATACATTGAGCCCGAGGCTCAATACGTTGGACCCGAGGTCACGCATGCGTTGGTGAAAGCTCTCATATCGTTAGGCGTGATATGCCCCGATACGGTCTTTGCTCGGTCTGGCCGCTTTTATCTCGATCATGCCATTATGCATGAATGCATATGCTCTAATTCCCATTCTGATCGATTATAGTTCGGTGACCAATTTTCGTTTCTTGGACCTTGATCCGTGTTTGATCTATACATTTACAATTTATTGCATCCTACCATATCATATTAAAGTCACATCCAATGTATCAAAATGACAATTTTAACACTTCAATATTTATTTCCCATTCCTCGGACCTTTAATCCGAGATCTCCAATGTACTTATTCACAAACAGTACACACAAATAGCACTTCAATAACAAGTTTCCAAATATTTGATACACCTATGGTCCAAATCAATCAAAATCAAACACATATAAACCCCCATTATCTCCACATGGCATAATTGCAAAATCTTAAACACATAAAGGTTGAGGAACCAACTAGGTTACTCACCTATTACTCCGAAGCTAATGCCGGGAAGTTTCCGCCCGTCGATCACGACGCCCACTTGGGCCTCTATAAGAAATAGAAAAGAACGGGTCACTCTGATGCAATTTGTGCACATGTAGGTGAAATATGCATGTTCATGAATTTTCCGCCCTAAATCCAAATTTCCCATAATAAAATCCGTCTAAAATTAGAAATCTAATGGCGACGGTGGCATGCAATTAGGACCTCAATAGGTCCCCAATTAAATAAAACAATGACCGAAAAACAATAAACGGACCCACGTAAATTTTCCATCCAAAATTCCCAATTTCCCATGAAATGAAATTCAATGTTTCACGAATCCGATGCTTCAAGAATCAGGTCAATCGGATGTCGGACGGAAAAGTTATGAGCAAAGAATCACCAAATACCAAATAATCAAATAATAATAAAAACAATATATATACATATTGCAAGCGCCTCATGAGGCGAGGCGTCGCCCTCATGAGGCAGACTCATTTTGCCTCGTCGCGAGGCGGGCGTCGCCCTCATGAGGCAGGCTCATTTGCCTCGTCATGAGGCGGCGTCGCCTCGCGATCGAAGCCGACTTACCTCGCCTCATGAGGTTCCTCTACTTCCTTGCCCTTTTTCCTGTTTTCAATCCAAATTTCCAACAACCGTAATTCTTAGAACACAATTCAGAAAATGCAAACCATAGCTTCTTGGAAAGATCATGAAACCCTCTACAATTCTCAAGAAGACCATAAAATCAATTTCACCCTAAGGGTGTCAAATATCCCATCAAAGCTACTGTCTACACAAAACCTCTCAAACAGTGCAATACTTTGCAAATTCAGTAACTTTTATTCTCTTCAGTCAAAAATAACACAATAAATATGCTCTTCAATATCACAATGTTATCTAAAACTTTCATGAATAACCAAAATCCCAATTCATTTACTAACTAGGTCAAACAATTCAGTGAATGCTACTGCCCTGAAAGTACTCAAATTGGATAATAATTTTTCAAGCAGTATAACTCCTTGTTCAAAAGTCGAAAATTGCATACTTTATACCCATAAAAGATAAAACACAGTACTACACTTCTCATAAAGGGCTCAGAATCAAATTCCATCATTAACAAATTTAAAACAGTCCTGCAAGTTACTGCCCTGTTCAGCAGTTCATGACCTAACTTCAATCCAATCTTTGAAAAATCATAAGTCCCAATTCTGTTATCTAAAAATAGCATGCTATATACTATTTTAAAGATAATTGTTTCCTCTACAACTCTTCAGAAGATCACCTAAGCCAATTCAATTCACACAAATTACTAAAATTGCTTCCAATCACAATGTTCACAAAACTGTCATTTCAGTTAGGTTTCACTCAAATGCTCAAAATCAGTCAATATATCACAATGCATATCTCCCAGTATACAGGTCGAAAAATTACAAGATCAGTGGCAATGGAAAGCTAACAATGTATTCTTCAACTCTCATGAAGACCATTTTCCCTAATTCCATATCAATTAATTTAGAAAAATCATCAAAACACTTAGGTCATTGATCCGGATACTGTTCACCTAAGTTAAAACAGTAACTTTCAAGCCAGATTTCAACCTCTTAGAGTTACAATTTGACAACACCTATTTCACACAAAAATGTAGCCAACAAACCAAAGTTTATTTGGGCACAAACCTTGTCTCATTTTCATAACCACACAATTAGTTATGATCAAAACAGTGCAATAGGTACAAATCCATTTTCAGCTCTATTTACTTCCTTTCATTTTAACACCTTTCCTACCTTCATAAGCATTAAATTTAATCACTCAATCAACCAATATATCATTCAATCAGCCCCTTAAGCACTTAGCCATAAACATGGCAGCAACACTCATTGCCTCATTCATACACCTCTTACACTACTCTTTAAGTATCACTTCACTTTTAATCAACTTAACAACTCTACTTACATTCATTAGGTTTTACCCTATCAATATATCAATCAACCATCAATTAAATAACCAATTTACATACCCATCTAGTCAAAGCAAAACTTCATGCAATTGATGCATAAGATGTCAAAATTATACATGCAACAAACATAGAACATCCTCTTACCTATTTAAGCTTTAATCTTCTTGACTTATCCAACTTTTCACAAACTTCCTACATTTCTCTAACCCCCACGATCATCATCTTCTTCCCAACATCACTCATAATCATCACCATGTAAAGGAGGTAGAACACTCAAGCTTGTATCCATGCTAGGAAGACACTTAAGGGAGAAGACAAGAGTAATTCTTTAGGAAGCTAATTAAAGAAACCAAATGAAAGAGATGGAAGAGAGGTTTCGGATGGAGGAGGAGCCAAAAGCAACACCAAACCATCTTTTTCTTTCCTTCTCTTTTAAGACACCGAAAATACCATGAATGAATAAGACAAAAACATTAAAACACTTAAGGACACTTGGCATTTGTAGGAAAAAGAAAAACAAATAAGAAAAAGACAAAACATGTAATAGGATTTTTAAGAACCCTATTGTGAAATTTGACCCATTCAAGTCCAATGGCCCTCATTTCAATCTCAAAATAATATACCCAATATTGTAGTTCCATTGGATAGAAATTTACGCTACGAAAATCAATCGGTTCGCATTGACGATTTTTTTCGGTCCGAGAATTTTCTCCGAAAATTCCAGAAAATTTCTAAAACCCTTAAAATAGAAAACAATTTATGGCGACTCGAATAATTTTTCAAACCCATTAACCACGTTAATCTCAATAAAATTGTCTTAGGCACATAAACCGAGAATATCATGTATGCATGCACAAGAAATTCATGTGCACAATTGTGACTATGTAGCAATCCTATTATGCATGAGCGGTCCCATGAAATCCCAATCTAGCACATCCTATACCAATTTACTATTCTACCCTTCCAGGTAGGGGTGGGATGTTACAATTCCCCCTCCTTATAAAATTTCGTCCCCGAAATTCTCGATCAACGATTCACTATGACCGTTATCAAATGACCCTACATGTCCCATACACTATTCCACTCAATGATTCATTTTCCGAAAGGTCACAAGAACCACATTTAGTCGGTTGTTCACCACTTCTTTGGCTAATTCACGATGACGACTCAACAATCTTTGTCGGTTAGCGATCTCACTATCTTAACTATCTCACTTGCTATTTTCGGAGTAGCCATTAACTTTGGTTCCGATGCTATGACTCAATTCCTTATTTCTGAATCCGTTATCAATTCAATACTTTTCTCTAGTAACATGCAGACTAATACGTATTACGGACATCCTTTCAAGGTGATACGATCATAACCTCCTTTATCTCATCCCTCATATTCATTTTGTACCAATACAATGACATTTAGTTCCATTTCACTATAACCAATGATACTTCACCTAATGCAGTCATTCTTTATATCCCACCAACTCTCTATTCAAATTCAATTCTCCTTAGACAATTCAACTTTTTTATAGTGTTCACGACTCTATCTCGGATATGCATTTTATTCTGCTTCACTTATCCGATCTGATCCACTTTAGCTAACTTATCTTTGTTTTCCTATGTCACTTTCCTTTGTTTCACTCATCACAATCGCAAATTCTTTGTGGTCTTTGACTTAGTTAGGCAATCGCAAATATAACGATGTATCTTTGATAAATCAACTCTATAACACGATCACAATCCTGAGAAACCCAAACCACTTAAGCGTTTTTCCTGTTAAACATTCAAACCTCTAAGCACTTGAATCACTCATCACTTCATTCTATACTCATAGTCATCAATTTTGCTTTTTGCATATACTTACCAGAATGTCTAGCTTCGACTATTCACTTTCTTGTTCTATCACTTTCTATCGGGTACACAACTTATTCTTTGAAGCATTCAATAATATTGTCGTTGTTGTTTTTTTTTTTTTTCCCGATTTCACTGTGTATCCATCTTATGACTCATAAGACTAGACTTACCACTTTAACTCCTTCACTTTTAACCTTTCTTATCACTAGATCTACAACTTCAATTTTCCAGAAACACTTCACAATAACCCATAATCTACTTGACATTCTTTGAAAATCCCAATATCTGTAATTGATCTGTTCATTGCAGCATTATCTGTTCACTAGTTGAGTTTAGTAGGCAGAATTGTCCGTTCATTTTAGCATTGTCGGTATTTATGCTGTCTCTTTCCTCAATTAACACTATGTATCCCTATAGGAATCTAAAGTCTCCAAGACTTTCAACAATTGCGATGATAACACCAATCCCATTTATCAACGTCAATTCAATTTATATTTCAATTCAACACACATTGTCCACTCTCCAAAAGTATGCTTATCAGCAGTATCAAATTCTTCACTTATTCATATAGTTTTTTTTTTTTTTTTCACTGTTCAACACTTTCAATCACATTCCGGCTATAAACATAGTCACTACCATTTGCTTACCTCACATAATTCCCTATTAGGGTCTCATTGACTTTACCATACATCTTTTAACCTTTTCATTGAATCCACAATTAGGTATTTGCAATCCCTTTATGAAGGTATCACTACATCACGTCATTGTCGACTTTCCTTTAGGATTTCTTGTCTCTACTCATTTTCTCTTTCAATTGATTTCTGTCATTCACATCAACATATGCCAATACCTAGTCATCCGTACTTGGACTTCCATAAATTTCACTTCATTTAAGTATTTCACTTCAGTTCGAAGAAGATCTATTCACTTTTCATTGCAATAGGATCACCTCGAATAAACATTCCATTTATGTCGTTGGATACTTTACATTCCGTACACACACAATACATATAACCTCAATCGTATATTTCACTTGTTATGTCTAAATCTCCTCTTGAGATATGACTCAATTTCACTTTTGATTTAAATGCATGCATTTCTTTTCTTGCTACCGTCATTATCTTGTTCACGAAAGTCTCATCAGCCAATTAGTGTCCCTAATTGCTTTTCAATCATTCACAACTATCGTCTATCTTAATCGAACAATATGCGATACACTTTCTTTAACCCTTATACTTTACTATACACATTACCCAAATCACTTCATCTTATCCGAAACCAATTATTATCCTATCGATTCAGAATTCCACAAACTCATTTCCGTTTATGTCAATCCTCAAATAGAGGACTTATGCCATAATCATTTTCATTTTCCATTTCTCCTCATAAAGGTACATTCAGTCATCTTATGTCTTACTTTAACCCATTATGAACTTTACACTTATAGCCATTCACCGATCATCTCCTCTGTTATTTCCATGTATCCTTCACATACATTTCATTAATCATGATCAATTTCTTGTCCAATAGGTACTCCCAACGGTAAATCGACTTGAATGTGACAACTCTTTTCATATCACTATCATTGTTCCATTTATTATTTTTTTTTTCATTTCCTTAGTTTCATTCCCATAGTATTCATGTGTCAACTTGACCTTTTTAAGGTCATATCCACTTGGCTTATACAATATCATCTCCTTATTGCTACGTATCTCTTTATTTTCCTCAAACAATCTATAATAGGGCATTCACAGTCCCCAAAATACGACAAAATCGTTGATACAACTCCATTGTATCTCTATCTATTTACCCATCCAATTACCATTTCTGTATCTATATACATCTTTTCAACCAAATCTAGAATTTCTCGATACACAATCAGTAGAAAATTGTCAGTCTGTCTTTTTCCCTTACGATCTTATTATACTGATTTCTAAACTCTTAGCACAATATTCACATACCCATTTCAGTTTCAAGCTTATGCGTTCCAGATCATAACCGTTTCACGAGTTCATTTCAGTTTATCTGTACACTTTCTACTTTTTCTTACTCTACTAGGCACTAGGCACCTTGCTCATTCAGTTCTTTTAGTTCTAGGTAGACCGGGACGGTACAATATTGATCCTATCACAATCTCACTATCCTCATCTACCTATGATATCTACTGATATTGAACACAAATGCAGTGAATCCATATCTGCCTGATCGGATCATCTACGCTTTACTCAGTTCCAAGATTTCCCAGTTCATCGTATCTACAGTCAGAACTTCATCATCCCAGGCTTTTAATCTCACTTAGGCCTATAACCAGTATACTTCTCATATCTCCAGTAGACCTCTCCAAGTTCTAGACATATTCATTTTCTGTCGCCGTCATATTGCCACTTTAATCCGGGAATTCATTGTGATATCACTTCTTTCCTTAATCAATTTAAGCCAACATAGTCATTCTAACCACAGTACATTATAATTCTCATTATTGATGTTTCCTTTTTCCATTCCTCATTGCCTATACACATTCAGGGGCTCACATTCTAATACGGTCTCACTTTTCTCTCACTTAGTCACTTAACACGTATGCACACGTAGGATTTCTACTCGTGCGACTCGAATGAGGGATCGATTGCCACGATGCGCAACGACCGACTCAAATGCATGCAACCTTAACCTATGTTTCAGATCGTGCCCAGATACATTCGTATTTACGGCTCGATACCTAAATGTAGCACCCACTCCGTGAGACCCGAACCCGATATCCATGGTGATATCCGAGCCCGTGACCCGCGAGGGTGGTGTACTAGAACAGTCATTACCTTGTTAACCAAAAATCGTGTGACATTTTTTTTTCTTTGAAAAACATTAGAGTGCGCATGACATTATCTTTTTCTTTCAAAAACAGTAGAGTGCGCAAAGCAATCATTGACTTGGCCCAATTATAACAAAACATTTTCAAATATTAAACCATTTCACTGATAAAACAATTTCACTCATTATTAGCACTCATTAGTGCTCAGTTACTCTATATAATTACATGTAAACAATTGGGCCTACTAAATACCAAATGAATACACTAATGCGAATCTGACGACATCGATCCCGACCGATACTCTGTCTTGCTAGCGATATCGTACTCCGTGTGTCCAACGGGTACTCTCCATTTCTGAAAAATAGATGCAATGTTGGGTGAGTTTGCGAACTCGGTGAGAAACCATCATCGATGGTTCACCCAATTCATGCATAAACACACAATTTACCAATTATCACATACAATCACAATTCCACAAATGTAAGGCGATAGCCTTTCATACGATCCACATTTAATCATACCATATATGCAATGCACATGAGACCCTTTCCATTTTCATTACGTTGTTGTGACTGTGCGCTGGCTTGTCCCATGATGGGCACATTGCGTTGAGCCGATGGCTCGAAAACATTGGGCTTGAAGCCACGATACATTGAGCTGAGGCTCAATACGTTGGACTGAGGTCACATGCGTTGGTGAAAGCTCTCATATCGTTAGGCGTGATATGCCCCGATCACGGTCTTCTCGGTCCACAACCGCCTTTATCTGATCATGCCATTATGCATGAATGCATATGCTCTAATTCCCATTCTGATCGGTTATAGTTCGATGACCAATTTTCGTTTCTTGGACCTTGATCCGGTGTTTGATCTATACATTTACAATTTATTGCATCCTACCATATCATATTAAAAGTCACATCCAATGTATCAAAATGCAGACAATTTTAACACTTCAATATTTATTTCCCATTCCTCGGACCTTTAATCCGAGATCTCCAATGTACTTATTCACAAACAGTACACACAAATAGCACTTCAATAACAAGTTTCCAAATATTTCGAGACACCTATGGTCCAAATCAATCAAAATCAAACACATATAAACCCCCATTATCTCCACATGGCATAATTGCAAAATCTTAAACACATAAAGGTTGAGGAACCAACTAGGTTACTCACCTATTACTTCCGAAACTAATGCTTGGAAGTTTCCGCCGTCGATGCGACGCGCCACTTGGCCTCTATAAGAAATAGAAAAGAGCGGGTCACTCTGGATGCAATTTGTGCACATGTAGGTGAAATATGCATGTTCATGAATTTTCCGCCCTAAATCCAAATTTCCCATAATAAAATCCGTCTAAAATTAGAAATCTAATGGCGGACGGTGCGCAATTGGACCTCAATAGGTCCCCGATTAAATAAAACAGTGACCAGAAAACAATAAACCGGACCCACGTAAATTTTCCATCCAAAAATTCCCAATTTCCCATGAAATGAAATTCAATGTTTCACGAATCCGATGCTTCAAGAATCAGGTCAATCGGATGTCGGACGGAAAAGTTATGAGCAAAAGAATCACCAAATACCAAATAATCAAATAATAATAAAAACAATATATATACATATTGCAAGCGCCTCATGAGGCGAGGCGTCGCCCTCATGAGGCAGACTCATTTGCCTCGTCATGCGAGGCGAGGCGTCGCCTCATGAGGCAGGCTCATTTGCCTCGTCGCGAGGCGGCGTCGCCCTCGATCGAAGCCGACTTACCTCGCCTCGCGAGGTTCCTCTACTTCCTTGCCCTTTTTTCCTGTTTTCAATCCAAATTTCCAACAACCGTAATTCTTAGAACACAATTCAGAAAAATGCAAACCATAGCTTCTTGGAAAGATCATGAAACCCTCTACAATTCTCAAGAAGACCATAAAAATCAATTTCACCCCTAAGGGTGTCAAATATCCCATCAAAGCTACTGTCTACACAAAACCTCTCAAACAGTGCAATACTTTGCAAATTCAGTAACTTTTATTCTCTTCAGTCAAAAATAACACAATAAATATGCTCTTCAATATCACAATGTTATCTAAAACTTTCATGAATAACCAAAATCCCAATTCATTTACTAACTAGGTCAAACAATTCAGTGAATGCTACTGCCCCTGAAAGTACTCAAATTGGATAATAATTTTTCAAGCAGTATAACTCCTTGTTCAAAAGTCGAAAAATTGCATACTTTATACCCATAAAAAGATAAAACACAGTACTACACTTCTCATAAAGGGCTCAGAATCAAATTCCATCATTAACAAATTTAAAACAGTCCTGCAAGTTACTGCCCTGTTCAGCAGTTCATGACCTAACTTCAATCCAATCTTTGAAAAATCATAAGTCCCAATTCTGTTATCTAAAAATAGCATGCTATATACTATTTTAAAGATAATTGTTTCCTCTACAACTCTTCAGAAGATCACCTAAGCCAATTCAATTCACACAAATTACTAAAATTGCTTCCAATCACAATGTTCACAAAACTGTCATTTCAGTTAGGTTTCACTCAAATGCTCAAAATCAGTCAATATATCACAATGCATATCTCCCAGTATACAGGTCGAAAAATTACAAGATCAGTGGCAATGGAAAGCTAACAATGTATTCTTCAACTCTCATGAAGACCATTTTCCCTAATTCCATATCAATTAATTTAGAAAAATCATCAAAACACTTAGGTCATTGATCCGGATACTGTTCACCTAAGTTAAAACAGTAACTTTCCAAGCCAGATTTCAACCTCTTAGAGTTACAATTTGACAACACCTATTTCACACAAAAATGTAGCCAACAAACCAAAGTTTATTTGGGCACAAACCTTGTCTCATTTTCATAACTACACAATTAGTTATGATCAAAACAGTGCAATAGGTACAAATCCATTTTTCAGCTCTATTTACTTCCTTTCATTTTAACACCTTTCCTACCTTCATAAGCATTAAATTTAATCACTCAATCAACCAATATATCATTCAATCAGCCCCTTAAGCACTTAGCCATAAACATGGCAGCAACACTCATTGCCTCATTCATACACCTCTTACACTACTCTTTAAGTATCACTTCACTTTTAATCAACTTAACAACTCTACTTACATTCATTAGGTTTTACCCTATCAATATATCAATCAACCATCAATTAAATAACCAATTTACATACCCATCTAGTCAAAGCAAAACTTCATGCAATTGATGCATAAGATGTCAAAATTATACATGCAACAAACATAGAACATCCTCTTACCTATTTAAGCTTTAATCTTCTTGACTTATCCAACTTTTCACAAACTTCCTACATTTCTCTAACCCCACGATCATCATCTTCTTCCCAACATCACTCATAATCATCACCATGTAAAGGAGGTAGAACACTCAAGCTTGTATCCATGCTAGGAAGACACTTAAGGGAGAAGACAAGAGTAATTCTTTAGGAAGCTAATTAAAGAAACCAAATGAAAGAGATGGAAGAGGTTTCGGATGGAGGAGGAGCCAAAAGCAACACCAAACCATCTTTTTCTTTCCTTCTCTTTTAAGACACCGAAAATACCATGAATGAATAAGACAAAACATTAAAACACTTAAGGACACTTGGCATTTGTAGGAAAAGAAAACAAATAAGAAAAAGACAAAACATGTAATAGGATTTTAAGAACCTATTGTGAAATTTGACCCATTCAAGTCCAATGGCCCTCATTTCAATCTCAAAATAATATACCCAATATTGTAGTGCCATTGGATAGAAATTTACGCTCTGAAAATCAATCGGTTCGCAAGCAGCGATTTTTCGGTCAGAAATTTTCTCCGGAAAATTCGAGAAAATTTCTAAAACCCCTTAAAATAGAAAACAATTTATGGCGCTCTCGAATAATTTTCAAACCCATTAACCACGTTAATCTCAATAAAATTGTCTTAGGCACGCAAACCGAGAATATCATGTATGCATGCACAGTAAATTCATGTGCACAATTGTGACTATGTAGCAATCCTATTATGCATGAGCAGTCCCATGAAATCCCAATCTAGCACATCCTATACCAATTTACTATTCTACCCTTCCAGTAGGGGGTGGGATGTTACATCTTTAAATCTCTTGGTCCTAGCTTTGGTCATAGGTCATTCTGGTATAACTAGTTCTCTGCCTAGCCTTGCTCGATTGTCCAAGGTCTCGCTTACATCAGGTTCTGTTAGACCCCAATCTTTGAGTGAAAATTAGAATAAGTAAAATGAAATTTAATGAGTGTTTTGTGTATGTATTGTGTAATAGATGATTTAATACTTAAAGAATCTTGATAAGAAAATAAATGATTTGATTTTGATATCTCTGGGGTTTTGAATAAATTGGGATTGGTTGTGAACGTTAAAGTGGATGAGTTGCTTGAAATAAAGTTTAATAGCAAGAATTAAAAAGAAAAAATTTGAAGAATTTAGAAAGTTTGACTTTGGGATAAATAGTGATAAAAAGTTTGACTTGAGAGTTGACTTTTTGTTTGAGGCAAAATTTGAGAAAATGGTCTTCTGGAAACTTGTAGTTTATGTTAAGAGCTTTCTGTCGCCATAAAGTTTGCAATTTTTCGATATTGGAAGTGAAAGTTATGATCAGTCAAAGTTTAGGTGTGTTATCGGTTGACTTATGTTATGGCTAAACCTATGACTGACAAATTGACTTCATTAGAGGTCAAATTGATTTTTATGTCCTTCATGAAAGTAGTAGGTGACTTTCTGATCTTCGCAGTGATATAAATATGAGGTGTTCGGACTTTGAAGTTGAAAGATAGAAATTTTCAAAGTTGAGTCCTTTTTTAAGGATTTATTAATTGGGCAAAATCTTTGATTAGAAATTTAATCACATTAGAGACTGAATTTGTTGGAACCCGAACTTTTGGTGAAAATTAGAAATATTAAAATGAATTTAAATGCGAAGAAAATTGGTGAGAAATTTTATGAATTTAAGAAAATTTGATGAATTTAAGAAAAATTTATGAGAAAAGAATTGTTTAGTTTTGATGACTTGAATATTTGAGTCGATTTGTATGGGTTATGAAAGGTTAAGAGAATGAGTTGATTTAAAATGGAAGTTGAAAATTTAGAACTAAAGAGAAAAGTGTAAAAATTGGAAGAATTAAAAAAAGTTTGATTTTTTGCGGTTAAAAGTTGACTTTTGATTTAGGTCAAATTGAAGAAAATGATCTTCATAAAACTTGTACCTTATGTTAAGAGTTTTCTGTAGCCATAAAGTTTGATATTTTTCGATATCAGGAGTGAAAGTTATGATTTTTCGAAGTTAGTGTATTTTGCTTTATGTTTTGAAAATGTTCATAGGGTAAGTTTGCGTGTGCTATATTTTGAGGCAAATCGTCGTAAGGCTATGGTCTGAATTGGAGAACGTGGCCTTAATGAAAGTTGTAGCTTGTATGTCAATATTTCCAAGGCCATAAAGTATGCAATTTTTCGATATCGGAAGTGGAAGATATGATTTTTCGAAGATAAGATTCTTTTGCTTTGTTTTTGAAAATGCTATTAAGTATAGGTTTGTGTGTTCTATGCTTCGAGGCCACTCGTCGTGAGGATTTAGCCTGAATTGGAGTAAGTGGTCTACATGAAAGTTGTAGCTTGTCTGTCAATCTTTCAGAATAAAGCATGCAATATTTGGATGTGGGAATTGGAAGATATGAATGTTGAAAGTTTGGAGTTTGTTTAGGTGATGTTTAACAGGGCAGTAACTTTGACTAGATTTTTGACCCCTTTAGAGATGAAATTAATTTTTGAGTTCTTCATGGAAGTTGTAGAGCTTCCTTTTATCTTTCCATCGACACTAAATTTGTCAAATTTGGAATTCAGGATCGAGAGTTACTATTTTTGAAATTTTCGATTATATATGTATAATCAAGATTCTGTTCTTTTGCTTTTGATCCGACTCTTTTTCAATCTTTTGCTTATAATTCCTTCGTCCGACATCCGATTGATTCAATTTTTGAAACATTAGATTCCTAAGACATTTAGCTACTCCTTCATGAGTAATTATGATTTTTAAGAGATTAAATGGAAAGAGATTGATTGAACCATAGTGAGAGGGTTGGTTAAAGGTTATGAGTTAGATAATTTTCTGAATATGATTCAGTATTTTGTGAAATTCGGGAGCTATAGAGATCTAATTGAACCGATTCTTTTTGTAAAATAAAATTGAGACATGGTGCTATAAATCATGTGAAGGGATCAAATTCCAATTTAGTTCATAAGATTGTCAAATTTTGGATTGAAGTTGGGTTATTGTTCAGTCTCGGATTATAATGAGCTGAACGTGTATTTTGGCCATAACTTTTTCGTTTCTTAACCGATTTGAGCGTTTTTGGTGGCGTTGGAAACTTAAGACATCGAGGACCATTTTTTAAGAAGAAAGTTTTGCCAAATTATGTCATTTACCAGTCCCAAACTTGGAAGCAAGATGGCTGTTTTTAAAATGAAATGTGCAGGGGCAGATTTGGAACATCACTTAAAGGGGTAAGAATGTAGGCTTGCTTGGAGGGGCCTTATGGTCATTTTGTGTTCATTAAAGGGCAGAAGCAAGTAGCTATCGTTTAATAGGGAGGAAGTCACGAAAATAAAGAAAGAAAGAAAACAAAGAGGAGAGAAGAGAGAAAGATGGTCGGTGGAGAAGAGAACCGAAGAGAGGGAGAAGAAGAGAACTTCGTGGAGGCTAGGGAAGAGAGCAATTTTCGTGGGAAAAAAAAGAGAAGATTCAAGCTTCCAAGGTAAGTTTCATCTTTGTTTTGCTTTAGAGAAAGAAATAGATGGTGGTTTGTTATGGTGAAAAAAACAACCTAGAGAGAGAAATGGTTGGAGGAAGAAGAAGATGTTGATTTTTCAAAGGAGTTTTTAGATTCTAAGCTAAGTATTGGAGTTTCTAACCTATAGGAACAATAGGTTGGTTAGATTGGAGGTTAATTACGGTTATGCCATTTTTATGATTTTTGAAATTTTGGAATTTTTGAAAATGTCTTGATTTAGATGGCTTGAGAATATGATGAATCTGGAGTTCCAATAGTTAATTTGAGTAATTATGTATTTATGATATTGAATTTGGGTATTTGTGGTTTAGGAAAATTTAATTTGAAAGAAAGAAGAAAGGATTGGAGAAATTGATGATTAGGACAAGATGCAAGCATCGATTCGAGGTGGGTTTCATATTTATATTTTGATTTATAAGCTATATATGAGTTTTTGAAAATTCAAGAAAGAAAATATTGGGCTTTTGAGAAATGCTTGTTTATATAAATGCTTGAAAAATTATGATTAATGTTTGAAATTATGATTTCCGAATGATTAAAGTTATTCGTTTAAAATGATTGTGATAAGGTAAGAAAACTTCTGAAATTCGTTGTTTATGGTTGTTTTGATAAATTATGAAAGTCGGTACATTCTTTGATTTGAAGGTTTTGATTAAGTAGAAATTATTATTAAATTCATTATGTTTGAATGTTTTAATCATTCCTATAAATGTTGATCCTTTGATATTTGAAAGTGTTTGAAAACCTAAGACTTCCAAAAGCTTTTGAAATTGTTATAAAAATATCGTTTATGAAAGTGTTTGAAAATTTATGATTTCTGACTATTTTTGAACGTGTTTAGATGGAAATGTTTGAAAATTAGGATTTCTTAATACTTTTGGAAATTATTTGTGAAATATTGTATATGAAAATGATTGATAGATTTTGACTTCTAATTGCTTTTGAAATTGTTATAAAGTTTATGTAAAGGTTTGAAAATTAGAATTTCCAAATAGTTTTGAAAGTGTTTCTAAACTGTAGTTTCGTAAAGGTTTGAAAATTTAGGATTTCCAAATACTTTTGGAATTACTTATAAACCATTGTTTATGAAAATATTTGAAAATTTTGGGATTTCGAATACTCTCGAATTGGTTATAAAATTTTGTTTATAAGCGTGTTTGAAAATGATGATTTCGAATACTTTGGAAATTGTATAAAAATATCATTTAGGCAAATGTGAAAAACAAAATCTGATTTCGAATATTTTGGGAGTGTTATAAAGAAAAGTTATGATTTTTCGACTATTTGGAATTTGTTAGAAAGTAGTAGTTAAGTTCGAATATTTAAAAAAATCTGCAAGTTTAAATGTTTGATGAATTAAAGAAATTTCTAAAAAAATAGTACGAAGGTTTAATTCATTGTTTTCAAATGGATTGAGAAACGTGAAAGCATTGAATTTTATTGTTTCTAAATGGTTTGGAAAAATGTTGCAAGTTTTAATTGAGATAAGAAATTAAGAAAGATTCGAAATTATTTAGGTTATAATGATTTAAGAAATCGTTTAAATTGTTAAATGTGTTATTTTCGATAGTTTCGGATGATTTCAATAAAATGTTCTTCATTGTACATTCATTGATTTTTGAGCGTTTTGATATTATTGAAATAATTGTTGAATTATGTTTGAAGGTTTCAATCGATATTCTAATTTTGCGTGCATTTTAAAATAATGTCTTGAATTTGCTATGTGAGAATTTCTATGTAAAATTATGTACAATTTTGGAAATGTCAAGTTCTCTGATCATCTGATGATTTCTAACATTGGTTCTATGTTATATGAATTGCTTCGATGTGATGACTTTGTGAATGTGAATGTGTCTTGTAAGACACAACATGAAAATTTGAAATTTTAAAATGTGCCTTCGGGCAATCTGATTTTTGCTAGGGATGAATATGTGAATTATGTAGGTTTAGTTAGGTCCCCTCTGTAAGAGTCAGTGCACTGTCTCCCTCTGATAGCCTTCTCCCGGCTGCCCGCAAGTGGCTTAGGAGTTTCGATTTCCGACTCCCCTCATTACTAACGCACGTAAGCGTTATGCGGGAATGTGCGATTAGCTCTATTAGACCGACCCAAACCATTTGATGTGTTATGTGTTTTGTTTTGTTTATCGTTGTGATGCATTCATGTTTTTGAAATTGTGCATGATTTGGAGGAACAATTGTGAGATTTTGAGAAAAGAGTTTTGAAATCGTGAGAATTTTGGAAATTGACTAAGAATGTTTTGAATAAATTTAAAGGCCTAAGAACTAAGTTTTGAAATTCTTGCTACTGAGAAATGTTTAGAAATGATAAACATTTTTACGAAATGATTTTTTCTTATTTTCGAGTATAAATATGTTATCCACGGAGCGAAGGCTCACCCCCTCTTTCATCCACATCTCCAGATTTTCGAGCAGGAGACCGGATGGAAGACGATCACGACTTCAGTTCGATTTGTGCATGTTTTATATTTATGTGTAAAGTTTGATGTTAGTGTATTCTTTTCGGATTGTAAATAAATGTTGAAATTAAGTATGGATTTGAGTTTGTGTATGATTATGAGATCAAGATATGTAAGTACATTATGGAATTGTATATTGCATTGAGGTGAATATGAATGGATTTGTATATAAATAGTGAATGTGTATTGAATATGTTTTGATCGTGTTCGGATTGAGTTATGAATTATGGATGTATGAGTTGTTCAGGAATGGGATTTGATTTGATCATGGATTATAAATTGTATATGAAATATGATGGTATTAAATTATGAATGGGATTGATTGAGATTTTGTATGATCGATTGAGAATTATTGAAGTGTTAGGATTAGAATTGTGTTTGATTGTGTTTGGATGAAGTTGACTGATTGTGATTTATTGAAGTGTTTTAGAAATAGGCTTGCGTTTGGTTATCTTTGAGATCCGGACGGAGGGTCCGTGGATTTTAATGATTGTATGATTGATTTGGGAAATATATAAGTGTTTTAGACCTTTGCGGGTTTTGGGTTAGGTCAAATGCGATCGTTATCTTTGAATTTTGATAATAATTGGGATAAAAAAGAGATTTGGAACTTGTATGGATATATAAGAATGTGATTAAGTATTTGAGATTTGTATAAGGATGAATTTTCAAGAGTGGAAATCATTTGTATTTGATTTGCATTAGTTTGAATAAAGATGCATAAGAAAGAAAAAAAAATTATACCGGATTTGGAATAGTCTAGGTTCCCAACGCGAGAAGTTTTATATACTTTGTGGTTCCAACGGATGTCGGAATGTGTTTCAGTTCGATTAATTATTTTGTTTGGCTCCGCTTTATGATTCGTATTCGATTATTTCGCCTCACTACTTTTATTTCGATCCGATTCGCTTTTGATATCGATAAGTATTTGTTTCGCTGCCGATGCCTTTGTATTCGATTCGTTGTTCGCTTTATCGATTGCTTTGTTTTCCAATTCGAAATTTCGATGCAAAATTTCCGTTTCCATTCGCTTTCGTTACTTTCGTTCTGTCTTCCGGTTGGGATCCGATTTCCGGATCGGGTCCTAACATAGATGGTATCAAAGCCCAGTAATAGGATCTTATTTGGGCGTATGTGTATGAATGATTTGCATGAGTAATTGATAAGAGTTTGATAGGCTGAAGTTGAATTTGTGAGAATGTGCTAAGTGATTATTTGATGTAGGTGATGAGTGATGATTGATTAAAAATGGAAATTGAGAGGATAATCTCATGATGAAAATGGATGAATGGATTTCGGATGTACATTTGTGAGATGGAATAAGAAATACTTGAAGGATGGAATTAAATGATATGAAGGTATGTCATGAAATATTTGAATAATTAAATTGATTGTTGAACAAAGTGACTAGAATTATGATTGATTTTAGGAATGTGTTACGGAAATTGAGACTATAAATTCTTGATGAATAAGGATAAATTGATTTGATTATACTTTTGAGAGATGCAAATTTTGAAAGATGAGATAACTTGATGTTTGAATATACATTTGTGAGATGAAATAAGACATGCTTGAAAGATGAAATTGGTGATAGAGATATATGTGTAGAAGTTCAAACGGTTGATTTTAAATGATGATTTGGTCCATATTAAGAGTCATTAAGAAGTGGACCATTGACTTGCATAAAATGTTAAAGGAAAAACGTTAAGGAATATTGAGTTGTAGAAATAGTGAGTTTGATATGATTTTAGATGGAGTATTTGATATAAGAATTGAGTAATTGTGAAGAGATTGAGAAATATGCATGAGAAGGAAATTAGATAAGAAAAGTGGTTAATTATGATTCGATCCGACAAATTGATGACATCTTAAATTGATTGAGAAAAGTGATTGTATGATTAGATAAGAAACATTATGTTCTTAAGTGTGAATTTCGAGGACGAAATTCTTTTAAGAGGGGAGAAATGTTAGACCCCAAATTTTTGGTGAAAATTAGAAATGTTAAAATGAATTTAAATGCGAAGAAAATTGGTAAGAAAATTTATGAATTTAAGAAAATTTGATGAATTTAAGAAAAATTTATGAGAAAAGAATTGTTTAGTTTTGATGACTTGAATATTTGAGTCGATTTATATGGGTTATGAAAGCTTAAGAGAATGAGTTGATTTGAAATGGAAGTTGAAAATTTATAACTAAAGAGAAAAGTGTAAAAATTGGAAGAATTAAAAAAAGTTTGACTTTTTTGGGTTAAAAGTTGACTTTTGATTTAGGCCAAATTGGAGAAAATGATCTTCATGAAACTTGTAGCTTATGTTAAGAGTTTTCTGTAGCTATAAAGTTTGATATTTTTCGATATCGAGAGTGAAAGTTATGATTTTTCGAAGTTAATGTATTTTGCTTTGTGTTTTGAAAATGTTCATAGGGTAAGTTTGCGTGTGCTATGTTTTGAGGCAAATCGTCGTAAGGTTGTGGTCTGAATTAGAGAAAGTGGCCTTTATGAAAGTTGTATCTTGTATGTCAATCTTTCCAACACCATAAAGTATGCAATTTTTCGATATCGGAAGTGGAAGATATGATTTTCCGAAGATAAGGTTCTTTTGCTTTGTTTTTGAAAATGCTATTAAGTATAGGTTTGTGTGTTCTATGCTTCGAGGTCACTCGTCGTGAGGATTTAGCCTGAATTGGAGTAAGTGGTCTACATGAAAGTTGTAGCTTGTCTATCAATCTTTCAGACGCTATAAAGCATGCAATATTTGGATGTGGGAATTGGAAGATATGAATGTTGAAAGTTTGGAGTTTGTTTAGGTGATGTTTAACAGGGCAGTAACTTTGACTAGGTTTTTGACCCCTTTAGAGATGAAATTGATTTTTGAGTTCTTCATGAAAGTTGTAGAGCTTCCTTTTATCTTTCCACCGAAACTAAATTTGTCAAATTTGGAATTCAGGATCGAGAGTTACTATTTTTGAAAATTTCGATTATATATGTATAATCGAGATTCTGTTTTTTTGCTTTTGATCCGACTCTTTTTCAATCTTTTGCTTATAATTCCTTTGTCCGACATCCGATTGATTCAATTTTTGAGGCATTAGATTCCTAAGACATTTAGCTACTCCTTCATGAGTAATTATGATTTTTAGGAGATTAAATGGAAAGAGATTGATTGAACCATAGTGAGAGGGTTGGTTAAAGGTTATGAGTTAGATAATTTTCTGAATATGGTTCAATATTTTGTGAAATTCGGGAGCTATAGAGATCCAATTGAACCGATTCTTTTTGTAAAATAAAATTGAGACATGGTGCTATAAATCATGTGAAGGGATCAAATTCCAATTTAGTTCATAAGATTGTCAAATTTTGGATTGAAGTTGGGTTATTGTTCAGTCTCGGATTATAATGAGCTGAACGCGTATTTTGGCCATAACTTCTTCGTTTCTTAACCGATTTGAGCGTTTTTGGTGGCGTTGGAAACGTAAGACATCGAGAAACATTTTTCAAGAAGAAATGTTTGCCAAATTATGTCATTTACCAGTCCCAAACTTGGAAGCAAGATGACTATTTTTAAAATAAAATGTGCAGGGGCAGATTTGGAACATCACTTAAAGGGGTAAGAATGTAGGCTTGCTTGGAGGGGCCTTATGGTCATTTTGTGTTCATTAAAGGGCAGAAGCAAGTAGTTGTCGTTTAATAGGGAGGAAGCCATGAAAATAAAGAAAGAAAGAAAACAAAGAGGAGAGAAGAGAGAAAGATGGTCGGTGGAGAAGAGAACCGAAGAGAGGGAGAAGAAGAGAACTTCGTGGAGGCTAGGGAAGAGAGCAATTTTCGTGGGAAAAAAAGAGAAGATTCAAGCTTCCAAGGTAAGTTTCATCTTTGTTTTGCTTTAGAGAAAGAAATAGATGGTGGTTTGTTATGGTGAAAAAAACAACCTAGAGAGAGAAATGGTTGGAGGAAGAAGAAGATGTTGATTTTTCAAAGGGGTTTTTGGATTCTAAGCTAAGTATTGGAGTTTCTAACCTATAGGAACTATAGGTTGGTTAGATTGGAGGTTAATTACGGTTATGCCATTTTTTATTTTTTTATTTTGGAATTTTTTAAAATGTCTTGATTTAGATGGCTTGAGAATATGATGAATCTGGAGTTCCAATAGTTAATTTGAGTAATTATGTATTTATGATGTTGAATTTGGGTATTTGTGGTTTAGGAAAATTTAATATGGAAGAAAGAAGAAAGGATTGGAGAAATTGATGATTAGGACAAGATGCAAGCATCGATTCGAGGTGGGTTTCATATTTATATTTTGATTTATAAGCTATATATGAGTTTTTGAAAATTCAAGAAAGCAAATATTGGGCTTTTGAGAAATGCTTGTTTATATAAATGCTTGAAAAATTATGATTAATGTTTGAAATTATGATTTCCGAATGATTAAAGTTATTCGTTTAAAATGATTGTGACAAGGTAAGAAAACTTCTGAAATTCGTTGTTTATGACTGTTTTGATAAATTATGAAAGTCGGTACATTCTTTGATTTCGAAGGTTTTGATTAAGTAGAAATTATTGTTAAATTCATTATGTTTGAATGTTTTAATCATTCCTATAAATGTTGCATCCTTTGATATTTGAAAGTGTTTGAAAACTTAAGACTTCCAAAAGCTTTTGAAATTGTTATAAAAATATCGTTTATGAAAGTGTTTGAAAATTTATGATTTCTGACTATTTTGAACGTGTTTAGATGGAAATGTTTGAAAATTAGGATTTCATAATACTTTTGGAAATTATTTCTGAAATATTGTATATGAAAATGATTGATGATTTTGACTTCCAATTGCTTTTGAAATTGTTATAAAGTTTATGTAAAGGTTTGAAAATTAGAATTTCCAAATAGTTTTGAAAGTGTTTCTAAACCTGTAGTTTCAGTAAAGGTTTGAAAATTTAGGATTTTCCAAATACTTTTGGAATTACTTATAAACCATTTTTATGAAAATATTTGAAAATTTTGGGATTTGAATACTCTCGAATTGGTTATAAAATTTTGTTTATAAGCGTGTTTGAAAATGATGATTTCAATACTTTAGAAATTGTATAAAAATATCATTTAGGCAAATGTGAAAAAACAAAATCTGATTTCGAATATTTTGGGAGTGTTATAAAGAAAAGTTATGATTTTTCGACTATTTGGAATTTGTTAGAAATTAGTAGTTAAGTTCGAATATTTAAAAAAAATGCTGCAAGTTTAAATGTTTGATGAATTAAAGAAATTTCTGAAAAAAAATAGTACAAAGGTTTAATTCATTGTTTTCAAATGGATTGAGAAACGTAGAAAGCATTGAATTTTATTGTTTCTAAATGGTTTGGAAAAATGTTACAAGTTTTAATTGAGATAAGAAATTAAGAAAGATTCTGAAATTATTTAGGTTATAATTATTTAAGAAATCGTTTAAATTGTTAAATGTGTTATTTTCGATAGTTTCGGATGATTTCAATAAAATGTTCTTCATTGTACATTCATTGATTTTTGAACGTTTTGATATTATTGAAATAATTGTTGAATTATGTTTGAAGGTTTCAATCAGTATTCTAATTGTGCGTGCATTTTAAAATAATGTGTGAATTTGCTATGTGAGAATTTCTATGTAAAATTATGTACAATTTTGGAAATGTCAAGTTCTCTGATCATCTGATGATTTCTAACATTGGTTCTATGTTATATGAATTGCTTCGATGTGATGACTTTGTGAATGTGAATGTGTCTTGTAAGACGCAACATGAAAAATTGAAATTTTAAAATGTGCCTTCGAGCAATCTGATTTTTGCTAAGGATGAATATGTGAATTATGTGGGTTTGGTTAGGTCCCCTCTGTAAGAGTCAGTGCACTGTCTCCCTCTGATAACCTTCTCCTGACTGCCCACAAGTGACTTAGGAGTTCCGATTTCGGACTCCCCTCCGTTAACGCCGCATGTAACCGCTATGGGAATGTGCGATTGCTCTGTTAGACCAACCCAAACCATTTGATGTGTTATGTGTTTTTTTTTGTTTATGGTTGTGATGCATTCATGTTTTTGAAATTGTGCATGATTTGGAGGAACAATTGTGAGATTTTGAGAAAAGAGTTTTGAAATCGTGAGAATTTTGGAAATTGACTAAGAATGTTTTAAATAAATTGAAAGGCCTAAGAACTAAGTTTTGAAATTCTTGCTACTGAGAAATGTTTAGAAATGATAAACATTTTTACGAAATGATTTTTGCTTATTTTCGAGTATAAATATGTTATCCAAGGAGCGAAAGCTCACCCCCTCTTTCATCCACATCTCCAGATTTTCGAGCAGGAGATCGGATGGAAGACGATCATGACTTCAGTTCGATTTGTGCATGTTTTGTATTTATGTGTAAAGTTTGATGTTAGTGTATTCTTTTCGGATTGTAAATAAATGCTGAAATTAAGTATGGATTTGAGTTTGTGTATGATTATGAGATCATGATATGTAAGTACATTATGGAATTGTATATTGCATTGAGGTGAATATGAATGGATTTGTATATAAATAGTGAATGTGTATTGAATATGTTTTGATCGTGTTCGGATTGAGTTATGAATTATGGATGTATGAGTTGTTCAAGAATGGGATTTGATTTGATCATGGATTATAAATTGTATATGAAATATGATGGTATTAAATTATGAATGGGATTGATTGAGATTTTGTATGATCGATTGAGAATTATTGAAGTGTTAAGATTAGAATTGTGTTTGATTGTGTTTGGATGAAGTTGACTGATTGTGATTTATTGAAGTGTTTTAGAAATAGGCTTGCGTTTGGTTATGCTGAGATCCCGGACGGAGGGTCCGGTGGATTTTAATGATTGTATGATTGATTTGGGAAATATAGAAGTGTTTTTAGACCTTTGCAGGTTTTGAGTTAGGTCAAATGCAGTCGTTATGCTGCATAATTTTTGATAATAATTGGGATAAAAAAGAGATTTGGAACTTGTATGGATATATAAGAATGTGATTAAGTATTTGAGATTTGTATAAGGATGAATTTTCAAGAGTGGAAATCATTTGTATTTGATTTGCATTAGTTTGAATAAAGATGCATAAGAAAGAGAAAAAAATTATACCGGATTTGGAATAGTCTAGGTTCCCAACGCGAGAAGTTTTATATACTTTGTGGTTCCAACGGATGTCGGAATGTGTTTCAGTTCGATTAATTATTTTGTTTGGCTCCGCTTTATGATTCGTATTCGATTATTTCGCTTCGCTACTTTTATTTCGATCCGATTTGCTTTTGATATCGATAAGTATTTGTTTCGCTGCCGATACCTTTGTATTCGATTCGTTGTTCGCTTTATCGATTGCTTTGTTTTCCAATTCGAAATTTCGATGCAAAATTTCCGTTTCCATTCGCTTTCGTTACTTTCGTTCTGTCTTCCGATTGGGATCCGGTTTCCGGATCGGGTCCCAACAGAATTAGTTGTGGAGTTCTACATCGAAGTTGTAGAAAGTCCTTTAAGCTTTCTAGTAATACCAAATTTGTTAATTTTGGAGCTCGGGAGCAAAAAATATGATTTGAAAATTTTGAAAGTTTCCTGTAGATCCAGATTTCATCCTTAGACGTAGCCACGCCTAGTCTCTAAGTTTCTTAGACGTGCCCACGTCTAATCGCTAAATGTCCTCCTCTCGCTCTTTTACTTATAAATTTTTCGTTTGATATCCGATTGAGTTGATTCTTGAAGCGTTGCATTCCTAAGACAATGAATTTCATTTTTATGGGAAATTTGTGAATTTTTGAAATTAAATTGAGGTTGATTAAATTAATCAAAGTGAGTCAGGAAATTTTCCGAACATAGTTTGGTATTTTGAGAAATTCGGGATCTGTAGAGATCCGATTGAAGTGATTCTTGACGCGAAATAAATTTAAGAGATGGGGCTACAAGTTATATGAAGAAAGTAAAGTTCAATTTTGCCCCTAATATTTTTAATTTATGAATGGAAGTTCGGATTAGTGTGCAGTTTTTGGGTTAGGAACATCTGAAAGTATTTTGAGCATAACTTTTGCTCTGGAAATCGAAATGAGGTGATTCTTATTTTGAATTAACCTAGAGACATAAAGCTACAATTTTTATGAAGACATTGAGTTTCAATTTTGTGTTTAAGAATGTTAATTTCTGGATGGAAATAATCATACATGGAAAATGTGTTAGAATATGAATATACCAGAAATAATTTGAGCATAACTTTTGATGTAGTGCTCCGAATTGGATGATTCTTGTGGCATTATGAAATTAAGACATAGAGGAACATTTCTCTAGAAGGGAGTTTTGACAAATTCCTTCAATTTGATAGTGCGAAACATGTCCGCAAGTAAGCATGACTAAAAGTAAAATGTTTGGGGCATTTTGGTCTTTTATCTATCATTTAATGACATGGCTTTAAAAACACAAAGGGGTTGTCGTTTTTTTAAAGGGAGAGCACGATGATGAGAGGAAAAAAGAAGAAATAAGAGAGAAAATGAAAGAGTATTGTCGTGGAGAAGAAAGAAGAAGAAAAAGCTTGGAGATTTCGAAAATTTTGGGATTTGAAGAAGGATTTTTATGTTGATTCAAGAGAAAGAAAGGTGGGAAATGAAGAGAGCTTCCTTTCAAGCCATGAAAATTCGACTTTGGAGAAGAAAAAAGGTAAGAGAAATTTTTCAACTTTGGGTTTTTGATGAAATTTTAGTTTAGAAATATGGGAAATGATATGGGTTCATAAATTATGAGCTCAATTTTGAAGATGTCATGATAAATTGGATCTAATTTTGGATTTATGTGAGTTAGGGATTTTGCCAAATTTGTGATTTTGGGAATTTTGTGAATTGTTGGTGTAGAATCAAAGATAATAGTATAGGTTTGTGAAATATGAAATCAATTTTGAAGAAATTGTGATTTATGATATTGAATTTTTGTAAATTGGTTTAGGCCAATTTTGGAAATTGGGGTTTTTGAAAATTGGAGATTTATATAACTTGAATATGTGAGTAATTAATGTTTTCTAAGCTCAATTTGAGAAATTAAGTTAAATATGATATTGAATTTGAGTGAATCGGTTTATGTCAAATTTGGAATTTGGGGATTTTAGAAATTGGTGATTTAAATATCTTGGAATTAGTATGAATTGATGAATTATGACATCAATTTTAAGAATTTTGTTATTTATGAGGTTGAATTTTGATGAAATTGGTTTAGGAAAAATTTAATTGGAAGAAGAAAAGAGGAAATGGTCACATTGAAGCTAGGGATAAGCTTCTGGCATCGATTCGAGGTGGGTAATGTATTTATATTTTGAATTATGAGTAAATTATGTGAATTTGAAAAATCAAGAAAGGAAAAATATTTCTGAAATTATGTTTTCAAAGGATTTGAAAAAAAATTATTCAAAAAGTTTACGTTAAAATGTTTGTAAATGATTTATGGAATTTATTGAAAAAATTAGAATATAAGATTTATGAAAATTATGTTTTCGCATTTTTGAAAAATGTGAACAATGCTGTTTTATGCATTTGTATATGGTGGTTTATGTTTGAAAGAAATAATTGCATTCATTTTTATGCATTTGATTTATATGTGATTTATTGAATATGATTGTTATATAAATTGATGTGAATATGTGGAATGTGCATGTGTCAAGCTTTTTGACACGATTTGATGTTATGATATGAAGATTGTGAAAATCAAGATTTCGAAACGTGCCTTCGGGCAATTTGAAATTTCGTTTTCAATTGTGTGTCTATGTGGGTTTGGTCAGGTCCCATATGTGGGACGAGTGCGCACTTGTCTAGTTTTATAGCCTTCTCCCGGCTGCCCGCTAGTGGCATGGAGCTCCGATTTCGGACTCCCTTCACGGCTACACTGGACCGTTATGCGGGAAAGTGTAGTACGTTCTATTCACAGTTGCAAAAGACCGCTATGCGGGAATGTATAGTACGTTCTGTTTTGGACTGAACCAGACCATTTGATGTGTTATGTGCTTTTGTTTCGTTTCTAAGTGTGGTGCATTCATGTTTTGTATTTGATCATGAAATATGAAAGAATTGAATGGTTTGCAAAGTGAAAGATTCAAGAAATAAGCTTTGAAGAGTTTTTACTGTGAAATGTTTAAAAATGAAAAACGTCTTGAAAATAATTTTCCAATTAGTGTTCAATTTATAAATATGTTACCCACGAGCTTCCGAGCTCACCCCCCCCCTTTCATCCCCATCTTCAGGTATTCGAGCAGGAGATCGGATGAAAGACTGTCAGGATATCGGTTCGATTTGTGTATTTTTCTGTATTTTGAGTAATTTGGATTATGGCTTGGAAAGTCGTTTAGGTTCTGAAAATGTTCGACTCATGATAGTGTTAAGTTATGAAAATTGTACATAGATTGGAAGTGTGTATGGGTAAGGTTATGAACTTGTGTATAACTTTGAGTACGATGTGTTTGAATTATAAGATTGTATATTAATGTGAATTATGGATTTGGTTAAAATTATGATTGAGTTGTGTACGAATGTTTCTGATTAAAGATTGAGAATTATTGAATTGTTTTAGATTTAGGAGTGTGTTTATCTGCTGAGATCCCGGACGGAGAGTCCGGTAGATTTGGATGATTTTGTGTGATGGCTTGGGTATTTTTGAAGTGTTTATTTACCCTTGCAGGTTTTGGGTTAGGTTAAATGCAGCCGTTGTGCTGTCGAAATCTCGTTAGAAAACAAATTAGAAAAAAAGAAAAATAAGATTTAGATGCTTAAAAGATAGATTTTGGAATTTATACGAGTGTTAAGAAGTTTTCTGTGATTGGAGAACTTGATTAAGGATAATTTCCAAGAAAAGAGAAAGTATATGACTTGCATGAGTTTGAGTAAAAAAAAAATTTATACCGGATTTTCATTTGGATTGTCTTGGTTTCCAACGCGATTGTGTTTCTCTGTGCTTTGTTTTCGGATGTCGGATCCGCTTGGTTCAGTGTTTGTTTCGCTTTCGTATGTTCGATTTATTTTGATGCGATACTTTTCCGTTTCGATTATTTGAAATGCTACCGCTTTCGTTTTATTCTGTTTTCGTATGTTAAGATTCGATTCCGCTTCGTTTATTCGTTTCGTTCGCCTCTGTATTTCCTTGTTTGGATACTTCCGTTTTCCTGTATTGCCTCCGTATCCGTTTTCCTTTTCGTTTTTCATTTTTTGTTTCTTCGGTTGGGATCCGGTTTTCAAGATCGGGTTCCAACATTGATGGTATCAGAGCCCAGTATTATGATCATACTTGGGCAATATGATTATTAAGAATGAATTTAGTGATTGCTTGATTGAGGTTAAGAAATTTGATTGATATTAGGAATGTGTTAATGAAAATGAGCTTAGAAATGTTTGATGAATTGGGGATAAAGTGATTTGACTATGTTTTTGGGAGATGAAATTTACTGCTCCTTATAGGGTTTCTTAAACAATGGGACCATCTGATGTGTGAAAATGTGTTAAGAAATATTTGATTTGAGGAGATAGTGATTTTTGATAGAATATTAGCATTTGACACATTGAGAAATATGTGTTATCAAGAAAGAGTGAAAAAGAATGTGTTACTTAGTGAATTCATATGTATGAATTTCGAGGACGAAATTCTTTTAAGGGGGGAAGAAATGTTGGACCCCGATCTTTGAGTGTAAATTAGAATAAGTAAAATGAAATTTAAGGAGTGTTTTGTGTATGTATTGTGTAATAGATGATTTAATACTTAAAGGATCTTGATAAGAAAAGAAATGATTTGATTTTGATATCTCTGGGGTTTTGAATAAATTGGGATTGGTTGTGAACGTTAAAGTGGATGAGTTGATTGAAATGAAGTTTAATAGCAAGAATTAAAAAGAAAAATTGTCAAAATTTGAAGAATTTAGAAAGTTTGACTTTGGGGATGAATAGTGATAAAAAGTTTGACTTGAGAGTTGACTTTTTGTTTGAGGCAAAATTTGAGAAAATGGTCTTCTGGAAACTTGTAGTTTATGTTAAGAGCTTTCTGTTGCCATAAAGTTTGCAATTTTTCGATATCGAAAGTGAAAGTTATGATCAGTCAAAGTTTAGGTGTGTTATCGGTTGACTTATGTTATGGCTAAACCTATGACTGACAAATTGACTTCATTAGAGGTCAAATTGATTTTTATGTCCTTCATGAAAGTAGTAGGTGACTTTCTGATCTTCGCAGTTATATAAATATGAGGTGTTCGGACTTTGAAGTTGAAAGATAGAAATTTCCAAAGTTGAGTCCTTATTTAGGGATTTATTAATTGGGCAAAATCTTTGATTAGAAATTTGATCACATTAGAGACTGAATTAGTTGTGGAGTTCTACATGGAAGTTGTAGAAAGTCCTTTAAGCTTTCTAGTGATACCAAATTTGTTAATTTTGGAGTTCGGGAGCAAAAGATATGATTTAAAAATTTTGAAAGTTTCTTGTAGATCTAGATTTCATCCTTAGACGTGGCCACGCCTAGTCTCTAAGTTTCTTAGACGTGCCCACGCCTAATCGCTAAATGTCCTCTTCTTGCTCTTTTGCTTATAACTTTTTCGTTTGATATCCGATTGAGTTGATTCTTGAAGCGTTGCATTCCTAAGACAATGAATTTCATTTTTATGAAAAATTTGTGAATTTTTTAGATTAAATTGAGGTTGATTAAATTAATCAAAGTGAGTCGGAAAATTTTCCGAACATAGTTCGGTATTTTGAGAAATTCAGGATCTGTAGAGATCCGACTGAAGTGATCCTTGAGGCGAAATAAAGATAAGAGATGGGGCTACAAGTTATATGAAGAAAGTAAAGTTCAATTTTGCCCCTAATATTTTTAATTTATGAATGGAAGTTCGGATTAGTGTGCAGTTTTGGGGTTAGGAACATATGAAAGTATTTTGAGCATAACTTTTGCTCTGGAAATCCAAATGAGGTGATTCTTGTTTTGAATTAAACTAGAGATATAAGGCTACAATTTTTATGAAGACATCAAGTTTCAATTTTGTGTTTAAGAATGTTAATTTCTGGATGGAAATAATCGTACATGGAAAATGTGTTAGAATATGAATATACCCGAAATGATTTGAGCATAACTTTTGATGTAGTGCTCCGAATTGGATGATTCTTGTGGCATTATGAAACTAAGACATAGAGGAACATTTCTCTAGAAGGAAGTTTTGACAAATTCCTTCAATTTGATAGTGAGAAACATGTCCGCAAGTAAGCATGACTAAAAGTAAAATGTTAGGGGCATTTTGGTCTTTTATCTATCATTTAATGACATGGCTTTAAAAACACAAAGGGGTTGTCGTTTTTTTAAAGGGAGAGCACGATGATGAGAGGAAAGAAGAAGAAATAAGAGAGAAAATGAAAGAGTATTGTCGTGGAGAAGAAAGAAGAAGAAAAAGCTTGGAGATTTCGAAAATTTTGGGATTTCAAAAAGGATTTGTATGTTGATTCAAGAGAAAGAAAGGTGGGAAATGAAGAGAGCTTCCTTTCAAGCCATGAAAATTCGAATTTGGAGAAGAAAAGAGGTAAGAGAAATTTTTCAACTTTGTGTTTTTGATGAAATTTTAGTTTAGAAATATGGGAAATGATATGGGTTCATGGATTATGAGCTCAATTTTGAAGATGTCACGATAAATTTGATCTAATTTTAGATTTATGTGAGTTAGGGATTATGTCAAATTTGTGATTTTGGGAATTTTGTGAATTATTGGTGTAGAATCATAGATAATAGTATGAGTTTGTGAAATATGAAATCAATTTTGAAGAAATTGTGATTTATGATATTGAATTTGTGTAAATTGGTTTAGGCCAATTTTGAAAATTGGGGTTTTTGAAAATTGAAGATTTAGATAGCTTGAATATGTGAGTAATTAATGTTTTCTAAGGTCAATTTGAGAAATTAAGTTAAATATGCTATTGAATTTGAGTGAATCGGTTTAGGTCAAATTTGGAATTTGGGGATTTTAGAAATTGGTGATTTAAATATCTTGAAATTAGTATGAATTGATGAATTATGACATCAATTTTAAGAATTTTGTTATTTATGAGGTTGAATTTTGATGAAATTGGTTTAGGGAAAATTTAATTGGAAGAAGAAAAGAGGAAATGGTCATATTGAAGCTAAGGATAAGCTTCTGGCATCGATTCGAGGTGGGTAATGTATTTATATTTTGAATTATGAGTAAATTATGTGAATTTGAAAAATCAAGAAAGGAAAAATATTTCTGAAATTATGTTTTCAAAGGATTTGAAAAAAATTATTCAAAAGGTTTACGTTAAAATGTTTGTAAATGATTTGTGAAATTTATTGAAAAATTTAGAATACAAGATTTATGAAAATTATGTTTTCGCATTTTTGAAAAATGTGAACAATGTTGCTTTATGCATTTGTATATGGTGGTTTATGTTTGAAAGAAATAATTGCATTCATTTTTATGCATTTGATTTATATGTGATTAATTGATTTATTGAATATGATTGTTATATAAATTGATGTGTATATGTGGAATGTGCATGTGTCAAGCTTTTTGACACGATTTGATGTTATGATATGAAGATTGTGAAAATCAAGATTTCGAAACGTGCATTCGGGCAATTTCAAATTTCGTTTTCAATTGTGTGTCTATGTGGGTTTGGTCAGGTCCCATATGTGGGACGAGTGCGCACTTGTCTAGTTTTATAGCCTTCTCCCGGCTGCCCGCTAGTGGCACGGAGCTCCGATTTTGGACTCCCTTCACGGCTACACTGGACCGTTATGTGGAAAAGTGTAGTACGTTCTGTTCACGGCTGCACAGGATCGCTATGTGGGAATGTGCAGTACGTTCTGTTTTAGACTGAACCAGACCATTTGATGTGTTATGTGCTTTTGTTTCGTTTTTAAGTGTGGTGCATTCATGTTTTGTATTTGATCATGAAATATGAAAGAATTGAATGGTTTGAAAAGTGAAAGATTCGAGAAATAAGCTTTGAAGAGTTTCCACTGTGAAATGTTTAAAAATGAAAAACGTCTTGAAAATAATTTTCTACTTATTGTTCCATTTATAAATATGTTACCCACGAGCTTCCGAGCTCACCCCCCCTTTCATCCCCATCTTCAGGTATTCGAGCAGGAGATCGGATGAAAGACTGTCAGGACACCAGTTCGATTTATGTATGTTTCTGTATTTTGAGTAATTTGGATTATGGCTTGGAAAGTCGTTAAGGTTCTGAAAATGTTCGACTCATGATAGTATTAAGTTATGAAAATTGTACATAGATTGGAAGTGTGTATGGGTAAGGTTATGAACTTGTGTATAACTTTGAGTACGATGTGTTTGAATTATAAGATTGTATATTAATGTGAATTATGGATTTGGTTAAAATTATGATTGAGTTGTGTACGAATGTTTCTGATTAAAGATTGAGAATTATTGAATTGTTTTAGATTTAAGAGTGTGTTTATCTGCTGAGATCCCGGACGGAGGGTCCGATAGATTTGGATGATTTTGTGTGATGGCTTGGGTATTTTTGAAGTGTTTATTTACCCTTGCAGGTTTTGGGTTAGGTTAAATGCAGTCGTTATGCTGCCGAAATCTCGTTAGAAAACAAATTGGAAAAAAAAAAGAAAAATAAGATTTAGATGCTTAAAAGATAGATTTTGGAATTTATACGAGTGTTAAGAAGTTTGTTGTGATTCGAGAACTTGATTAAGGATAATTTCCAAGAAAAGAAAAAGTATATGACTTGCATGAGTTTGAGTAAAAACAAAAAAAAAATACCGGATTTTCGATTTGGATAGTCTAGGTTTCCAACGCGATTGTGTTTCTCTATGCTTTGTTTTCAGATGTCGAATCCGCTTGGTTCAGTGTTTGTTTCGCTTTCGTATATTCGATTTGTTTTGATGTGATACTTTTCCGTTTCGATTATTTGAAATGCTTATGTTTTCGTTTTATTCTGTTTCCGTATGTTAAGATTCGATTCCGCTTCATTTATTCGTTTAATTCGCCTCTGTATTTCCTTGTTTCGATACTTCCTATTCGCTTTCGTATCCGTTTTTCTTTTCGTTTTTCGTTTCTTCGGTTAGGATCCGGTTTTCGAGATCGGGTTCTAATGTTGATGGTATCAGAGCCCAGTATTATGATCATACTTGGGCAATATGATTATTATGAATGAATTTAGTGATTGTTTGATTGAGGTTAAGAAATTTGATTGATATTAGGAATGTGTTAATGAAAATGAGCTTAGAAATGTTTGATGAATTGGGGATAAAGTGATTTGACTATGTTTTTGGGAGATGACATTTACTGGTCCTTATAGGGTTTCTTAAACAATGGGACCATATGACGTGTGAAAATGTGTTAAGAAATGTTTGATTTGAGGAGATAGTGATTTTTGATAGAATATTAGCATTTGACACATTAAGAAATATGTGTTATCAAGAAAGAGTGAAAAAGAATGTGTTACTTGGTGAATTCTTATGTATGAATTTGAAGGACGAAATTCTTTTAAGGGGGGAGAAATGTTGGACCCCGATCTTTGAGTGAAAATTAGAATAAGTAAAATAAAATTTAAGGAGTGTTTTGTGTATGTATTGTATAATAGATGATTTAATACTTAAAGGATCTTGATAAAAAAAGAAATGATTTGATTTTGATATCTCTAGGGTTTTGAATAAATTGGGATTGGTTGTGAACTTTAAAGTGGATGAGTTGATTGAAATGAAGTTTAATAGCAAGAATTAAAAAAAAAAAGTGTGAAAATTTGAAGAATTTAGAAAGTTTGACTTTGGGGATAAATGGTGATAAAAAGTTTGACTTGAGAGTTTACTTTTTGTTTGAGGCAAAATTTGAGAAAATGGTCTTCTGGAAACTTGTAGTTTATGTTAAGAGCTTTCTGTCGCCATAAAGTTTGCAATTTTTCGATATCGGAAGTGAAAGTTATGATCAGTCAAAGTTTAGGTGTGTTATCGGTTGACTTATGTTATGGCTAAACCTATGACTGACAAATTGACTTCATTAGAGGTCAAATTGATTTTTATGTCCTTCATGAAAGTAGTAGGTGACTTTCTGATCTTCGCAGTTATATAAATATGAGGTGTTCGGACTTTGAAGTTGAAAGATAGAAATTTTCAAAGTTGAGTCCTTGTTTAGGGATTTTTCAATTGGGCAAAATCTTTGATTAGAAATTTGATCACATTAGAGACTGAATTAGTTGTGGAGTTCTACATCGAAGTTGTAGAAAGTCCTTTAAGTTTTCTAGTGATACCAAATTTGTTAATTTTGGAGTTCGGGAGCAAAAGATATTATTGAAAATTTTGAAAGTTTCCTGTAGATCCAGATTTCATCCTTAGACATGGCCACGCCTAGTCTCTAATTTTCTTAGACGTGCCCACGCCTAATCACTAAATGTCCTCATCTCGCTCTTTTGCTTATACCTTTTTCGTTTGATATCCGATTGAGTTGATTCTTGAAGCGTTGGATTCCTAAGACAATGAATTTCATTTTTATGGGAAATTTGAGAATTTTTTAGATTAAATTGAGGTTGATTAAATTAATCAATGTGAGTCGGGAAATTTTCCGAACATAGTTCGGTATTTTGAGAAATTCGGGATCTGTAGAGATCCGATTGAAGTGATTCTTGAGGCGAAATAAAGATTAGAGATGGGGCTACAAGTTATATGAAGAAAGTAAAGTTCAATTTTGCCCCTAATATTTTTAATTTATGAATGGAAGTTCGGATTAGTGTGCAGTTTTGGGGTTAGGAACATCTGAAAGTATTTTGAGCATAACTTTTTCTCTGGAAATCGAAATGAGGTGATTCTTGTTTTGAATTAAACTAGAGACATAAGGCTACAATTTTTATGAAGACATCGAGTTTCAATTTTGTGTTTAAGAATGTTAATTTCTGGATGGAAATAATCGTACATGGAAAATGTGTTAGAATATGAATATACCCAAAATGATTTGAGCATAACTTTTGATGTAATGCTCCGAATTGGATGATTCTTGTGGCATTATGAAATTAAGACAAAGAGGAACATTTCTCTAGAAGGGAGTTTTGACAAATTCCTTCAATTTGATAGTGCGAAACATGCCCGCAAGTAAGCATGACTAAAAGTAAAATGTTAGGGGCATTTTGGTCTTTTATCTATCATTTAATGACATGGCTTTAAAAACACAAAGGGGTTGTCGTTTTTTTAAAGGGAGAGCACGATGATGAGAGGAAAGAAGAAGAAATAAGAGAGAAAATGAAAGAGAATTGTCGTGGAGAAGAAAGAAGAAGAAAAAGCTTGGAGATTTCGAAAATTTTGGGATTTGAAGAAGGATTTTTATGTTGATTCAAGAGAAAGAAAGGTGGGAAATGAAGAGAGCTTCCTTTCAAGCCATGAAAATTCGAATTTGGAGAAGAAAAGAGGTAAGAGAAAATTTTCAACTTTGTGTTTTTGATGAAATTTTAGTTTAGAAATATGGGAAATGATATGGGTTCATGGATTATGAGCTCAATTTTGAAGATGTCATGATAAATTGGATCTAATTTTGGATTTATGTGAGTTAGGGATTATGCCAAATTTGTGATTTTGGAAATTTTGTGAATTATTGGTGTAGAATCATAGATAATAGTATGGGTTTGTGAAATATGAAATCAATTTTGAAGAAATTGTGATTTATGATATTGAATTTGTGTAAATTGATTTAGGCCAATTTTGGAAATTGGGGTTTTTGAAAATTGAAGATTTAGATAACTTGAATATGTGAGTAATTAATATTTTCTAAGCTCAATTTGAGAAATTAAGTTAAATATGATATTGAATTTGAGTGACTCGGTTTAGGTCAAATTTGGAATTTGGGGATTTTAGAAATTGGTGATTTAAATATCTTGGAATTAGTATGAATTGATGAATTATGACATCAATTTTAAGAATTTTGTTATTTATGAGGTTGAATTTTGATGAAATTGGTTTAGGGAAAATTTAATTGGAAGAAGAAAAGAGGAAATGGTCACATTGAAGCTAGGGATAAGCTTCTGGCGTTGATTCGAGGTGGGTAATGTATTTATATTTTGAATTATGAGTAAATTATATGAATTTGAAAAATCAAGAAAGGAAAATATTTCGAAATTATGTTTTCAAAGGATTTGAAAAAATTATTCAAAAGGTTTACGTTAAAATGTTTGTAAATGATTTGTGGAATTTATTGAAAAATTTAGAATACAAGATTTATGAAAATTATGTTTTCGCATTTTTGAAAAATGTGAACAATGCTGCTTTATGAATTTATATATGGTGGTTTATGTTTGAAAGAAATAATTGCATTCATTTTTATGCATTTGATTTATATGTGATTAATTGATTAATTGAATATGATTGTTATATAAATTGATGTGAATATGTGGCATGTGCATGTGTCAAGCTTTTTGATACGATTTGATGTTATGATATGAAGATTGTGAAAATCAAAATTTCGAAACGTGCCTTCGGGCAATTTGAAATTTTGTTTTCAATTGTGTGTCTACGTGGGTTTGGTCAGGTCCCATATGTGGGACGAGTGCGTACTTGTCTAGTTTTATAGCCTTCTCCCGGCTGCCCGCTAGTGGCATGGAGCTCCAATTTTGGACTCCCTTCATGGCTACACTGGACTGTTATGTGGGAAAGTGTAGTACGTTCTGTTCACGGTACCGCACAGACCGCTATCTGGAATGTGCAAGACGCTCTGCTTTAGACCGAACTGCACCATTTGATGTGTTATGTGCTTTTGTTTCGTTTCTAAGTGTGGTGCATTCATGTTTTGTATTTGATCATGAAATATGAAAGAATTGAATGGTTTGAAAAGTGAAAGATTCGAGAAATAAGCTTTGAAGAGTTTCTACTGTGAAATGTTTAAAAATGAAAAATGTCTTGAAAATAATTTTCCACTTATTGTTCAATTTATAAATATGTTACCCACGAGCTTCCGAGCTCACCCCCCCTTTCATCCTCATCTCCAGGTATTCGAGCAGGAGATCGGATGAAAGACTGTCAGGACACCAGTTCGATTTGTGTATGTTTCTGTATTTTGAGTAATTTGGATTATGGCTTGGAAAGTCGTTAAGGTTCTGAAAATGTTCGACTCATGATAGTATTAAGTTATGAAAATTGTACATAGATTGGAAGTGTGTATGGGTAAGATTATGAACTTGTGTATAACTTTGAGTACGATGTGTTTGAATTATAAGATTGTATATTAATGTGAATTATGGATTTGGTTAAAATTATGATTGAGTTGTGTACGAATGTTTCTAATTAAAGATTGAGAATTATTGAAATGTTTTAGATTTAGGAGTGTGTTTATCTGCTGAGATCCCAGACGGAGGGTCCAGTAGATTTGGATGATTTTGTGTGATGGCTTGGGTATTTTTGAAGTGTTTATTTACCCTTGCAGGTTTTGGGTTAGGTTAAATGCAGTCGTTGTGCTGCCGAAATCTCGTTAGAAAACAAATTGGAAAAAAAGAAAAAGAAAAATAAGATTTAGATGCTTAAAAGATAGATTTTGGAATTTATACGAGTGTTAAGAAGTTTGCTGTGATTCGAGAACTTGATTAAGGATAATTTCCAAGAAAAGAGAAAGTATATAACTTGCATGAGTTTGAGTAAAAACAAAAAAGAGAAAAAAAATTATACCGGATTTTCGATTTGGATAGTCTAGGTTTCCAACGCGATTGTGTTTCTCTGTGCTTTGTTTTCGGATGTCGGATCCGCTTGGTTCAGTGTTTGTTTCGCTTTCGTATATTCGATTTGTTTTGATACGATACTTTTCCGTTTCGATTATTTGAAATGCTTCCGCTTTCGTTTTATTATGTTTTCGTATGTTAAGATTCGATTCCGCTTCGTTTATTCGTTTCGTTCGCCTCTGTATTTCCTTGTTTCGATACTTCCTATTCGCTTTCGTATCCGTTTTTCTTTTCGTTTTTCGTTTCTCTTGTTGGGATCCGGTTTTCGAGATCGGGTTCCAACAGGTTCAATGCAAAATATTGGAGAAAATGCCTAAGTATTTATTAATGGATCAAAATAGAATAATTTGTGTAGCTTTTGCGTTGCATAACTATATTTGAAGAAGTACAATTGGTGACTCGACTTTTAACATCATCGATTAAGATCCTGAATTTAGACCTCCAGATGTATTTCAAGATGTTTAAGTTAACTCTATTCAAGAAGGCATTGAAGAACAGAGAACTCGAGAGATAACAACTATTCGTGATAATATTGCTTCTAGTTTAATGGCAGTTAGAGGACGTTCTTAAATTGTTATAAACCTTTGCTTTAAATGATGATGTTCATTTATTTTGCTCTATTTGAATTGTGTTGTTAAACTTCAATTGGATTTTTAAATTTTATGTTTGGATGTATCACCACCACCACCACCACCACCATCATCATCATCATGATCATTATTATTATTATTGTTGTTCTTGTTGTTGTTGTTGTTGTTAATATTATTATTATTATTGTTGTTATTATTATTCTTATTATTATCATTGTTGTTGTTGTTGTTGTTATTATTATTATTATATGTTCTATGTTTTTATTAGAGTTATAAACTTAATTTTCTAGAATTAAATATTTTAAATCTAAATTCTTATAAGAATATTCATTGAAATACTAAAATATATAATATTCATATCCTTATAATTTTTAAAGTCATGTCCTAGTAAGTCATTTTATACATAAATAGTTAATAATAAACAACTAATTTTAACAAATACCTCTACCAAACAGCTAATATAATCCGTTGATCAAATCAGCTGATAGAATCAGCTATCAACTACCAGTTAATAAAATCAGCTGATTGTTAAACAGGATCAATACTTCAATAATATAAAGCCTAAAAGACCCAAACTCTCGTCCATCTTAGGCGTTCCAAGATCGTGACATATATACATAATATGTTCATGGCTTTAGTATAAAAGGACCAGCATTATAGTTAAACTTTTTAATTTTATATAATATTAATTAGAATTATTAAAAATAATAAAATTTTAATTTAAACCTGACTACAAAATTACTACATACTTAAGTCTATAATTAATTAATATAATTAAAGCAATTCTTCACATAAATAAAATCTCTTAATAAGCAAATATTTATGTGATGCTTAATAGAATAACACTAATATTTTATCCAAATTTTAATTATTCTCTCACCCAGATTGAATTTTATTTGTTGGCTGACAAACATCCACAAGATTGGATCTTTATCACCGTAGTCGTTATGGGACCAGAGTTCTGTAGGAAATAAACCATCCTAAAGTTACAAACACTATTAATTGCCTTATCCATCATCACCCTCCTCTCTGAATATATTTTTCCCTTTTAAGTTGTCACAAGCCAGCATATTTGCAGTCATTTTTGGATAGATACTCCATTGAATCTCACTTTGATTGAGTACTAAAAGCTAAAGAATGCTATATCCATCGCATCCCGTTTCACTGTTTAATCTCTCTGGATTTCATCATACAGCAAAACCTTAAAGAAGGGGAGAATGTACACATCAATTGAAAGCATTACCAGAAATCAGGACTCTCACTAGTTTCTCAGCCTCTACACACGATCATTTTCAGTGAGAGGCCCACCAAAAATTCTGATTATTTCTACGACAAGATGAGGGGTTGGGAGTTCATCAAACAGAGCTCGTACATTATTGGAGCACATACATTCATCCTGAGCATTTTTCTTCCTATTTCATATGGTTTTGCTATTCAAAGGTCAGGAAAGACCATGCACTTACAGGTTGGGTTATAAGTACAACAATTAACTGATTAAGTCTGGATTTTAAAAAAAATAGGATTATTTTATTAAATTATTTTATTTCTAGGAAATTTGTTGATGTGTAATATTTTTTATCAAATAAATATTTATTTATTAAAAATCATATTTATGCAACGAAGATTAATAACAAATTAGTTTTTACAAATATGAAAACACAGCCAATATCATGCGAGTAGGGTGTGTGAGGGAGTGTATATATTGATGTTGTCATAAGAAGTTGATGCCTGACTTTTATTCCTATTACGAAGTTAATTCTTGTGGTAAAGGACAAGATTCCCCCTTCTTACCTTTGGAAACCGTATGCTTAACCGTTCACCAAAATGTGGATACCTAAAATCAACAACAACGAGGAAGGCAAGGATGGGAAACACATTATTGAGAAGGCTGACTCTTTACTAGATGTGGGTGGAAGTACTACACAAAAGCATAACTCACACCGGAAAGCAACTGTGAGATTGGAAAAACCTCCTCAGTTCAGGCGGAAGTTATGGAAACTAGTAACTTGGACAAGTCATCTACAAGTCTAATTAAAGCTTCCTTTGAATCTTGTGTGATTGTATTCCTTATGACCATATATGTTCTTGATTGATTCCCCTTTCAGAAGCAGCTCCTAATAAATTATATATTTGACTATAATATTCTCAATTTTGTCTTTATCAATGCATGGATTACCTTCATCAATTAGACATTTGATCTCATTTATATTACTTCAACCTAAATGGCATTAGGAAAGTACCTGAAGTTAATGTCTCCTCCCTTTAGTCAATTAACTCTAGCCTTTTACTTAAGTGGGGAGCTATGATCTAATAGGGTTGAGTTAAACTCTCCCAAATTTTTGGCCTCCAATAGCTTCATAAGAGGATCCCAATAAAAATCCTTTTATATATTTCTAAGATTATCTTTAACAATTTCGAGCTTTAATGTTGTTTCTGGTATATTCCTTTCGTGGAATTCTTTCAACTTTTCTGACTAATCTTAATTTTCTCATAAGCTGATATGCCTTGCATCCATCTATTTCAATATCTCGTGTAATCTTTATTAGATCTCAGAAACCTTCTTGCTCTGTAAGAAAGTTAAAAAAACCTAAAAGGGGATTTAGTGGGAGTTTTGGATTTTAATCTCAAGATTTATATGAAGGAATGATCTTAACAAAGAGGAGCTCCAAACCATGCTAAAGAGTCAAGAAATTGCTTCAACCATAGTTGGTTTGTTGGGACTCTATTAAGTTTCTTCCTAATGAAAATCTCTTCTTCCTGCTTGATTGTGTAAGTATAGTAGTTCCCTATAAATCTCAGCCAACTTATTAACAACCTATGCCAAATCTTTTTTAATTCCTTTAAGCTTGACTGTAGACCTTTGTGCTTTAATAGGGTGAAGTACACAAGTTTAAATCTCCCACCAACATTAATGATTTGTTCATTAAATTCTGAATTGTTCTGAGATTAGAGATTTGCACTTGATCTGTATTTTATGCAAAAACTATTCGTCTATTATAATGATGCAAGTGATTTGAACTAAACCTCATACTATCTTGAAGTTTATGAGCTTTTTTTTCAAGTAATCATAAAAATAATAGAATTTTTCTCCAAAACTATTTCTCTAACAACATTTTTTTAGAGGGTCATTAATCCCTCTAACATTCCTTCTCCATTAGCTTAAGTGGGTTAGCAGTCCCTACACATATTTCTATTATGTCTAAAGCAGGCATTTCATCACTGATGTTCACACTTTCCTTGACTTTTTGATATTGATCACCATGAGTTTCACTTTTCTGATTATTCTCCTGATTAGATAAGTTTTGTATAGCTCCATATTCCTATAATCTCATCGTAATTTCCAATGGAAAACAATGTCCCTATAGGGCTTCATATAGCAGGATCCACCACTGCTAGTATGGAGCCTAAATGGCAATGACAGACTTTACCATCAATAAATGATTCTCGTTTTTCTTTCATTTAGTTGTCCGCTATAGATGATCAACTTATTTAAAACTTATTTCCATTATTAACAGATAAAAAGAGAAGAAATTATAGGGAAAAGACAAAATTCGTAAATCAACTTATTTCATTTGAGGACATCTCACGTCTACTATTCGTCTTTTTGGTCACTAATGTTGTTTGAAAAGTTGTTGGTGAATGCTTGTTTGATAATGTAATATCAAATCACAAATCTAAAACGGTGAAAATATGTCAACAATGGTCAACATTTCCCATAACTCTCATTTTGTTTATTTATTATTTCTTCTGAATGCAAACTTCAACATCTAAAAGACCCTGATACCAAAGTTGTTCATCCCTTTTCATAGAATTTTTGTAATAGCGAAAAAAAAAGTAAGGCTAAGGATTTGCATCATTCATTCTTTAATCAATGTGAACCTTTACCTTCCATGGCACAATCTTTATCCCCATAATCCTAATGTGCTTGTATAACTTCATGTCCACCCTCACATCAGTAATACCTATAACCTTTTAGCCAAACTTCTTAATCTTCTTTATGGCTTTGAGTGCCTTTTTTCTTGAAGGAATGCATTGTTTACAAAATTCAAAATAAAATTCAATAATATGCTAAATTTGATTGAATATATGAAAAGTTTAGATTTTGTGTTAATAGTTAACATATAGAAAACAATATGTTAACCAACCTCTTCATTGTTTTTAAGAAACGCTAGTGACAATGTTGTAGAAATCCATTAATTCCGTCCACAAAGTACTTGTTGATTAAGCCTCTGTTTGATAGAGTTTGTAGTGTTATGGCATGTTTGGCATGAGACAAGTTAAACACTAAATAAAATTTAATGATACTAAATGATGCGGACCAGTTAGCTTTGGATTATATGGAAGATCTTGACCGCGGCAAGGTTTGCGGCAGGATGCGAAAGAAGACTTAAATTCTATGATGCCGTGTGTGAAATAAGGAATCCTAGGTGGTCTAATTTTTGTTATTTCCAGTTATGTTCTGTTACTTCCTTATTAATTGACAGTAGGAGTTTGGATTCTAAATCCTTGCTTAGTTAGGAATTCTAGTTAGCAGTAGGAGTTTATTAAGGATTCTAAATCCTTGCTTAGTTTATTAGGAGTTTATTTTCCTAATCTTGTTAGGATTTGGATTAGGGTTTTTGGCCATTATAAATAGGCCTTATTTATGTTTTCGGAACATCATCGATTTTCGAAACAAAAATTTCATTCCAGAATTTGGCTTTGCCGTTCTTTCAAGATCGTTTGTCGTTCTTGTTTCTCTTTTCGTCCAATCAAACGATATTGATTAAACTCCTGAACGGAGTCTAAACGTTCTTGTTCCGTTCTTAACTTTCGTTCTGCGTCAGTTGGTATCAGAGACTATCCTCCATGGCCGCCAATTACGAAGAACGACTTACTACCTTAGAAACATCCGTAGCAAACTTATTCGATCAAATAGCAGAAATAAGACAGATGCTGGGAGAGCAGTTAAACCTAGGAAGGATTAACCTTCCTCCTACAGCGGCAATTCCAAAGGTTGCAGATCCGCAACCAGTATATGGAAGACCACCAGATCATATTAGAGCAGTTCAGAATTACAGGGGTCGTGCAAATCAAAATGATGGCTACAAAATCAAGGTAGATCTTCAGAGTTTTAATGGTACATTAGATGTAGAAGCTGTTTTAGATTGGCTAATGGAGGTTGAAAGATTCTTTGAGGTTATGGATGTGGAAGACGAGCGTAAGGTTCCTATCGTGGCTTACAAATTGAAGGGAGGTGCAGCAGCATGGTGGACTTCTGTCCAGAATGAACGATATCGTAGACAACATCCACCTATTCGAAACTGGTTGGATATGAAGCTTATGATCCAACAAAGATTCTTACCTAGTGATCACGTACAGGTACTGTACAACCGTTATCATGATTGCACGCAGGGAAGTAGGAAGGTGGATGAGTATACATAAGATTTTTTGAGGCTGCAAGCAAGATGTGATAATTGTGAAAACGAAGCGCAGCAGGTAGCTCATTACCAGAGGGGGTTAAATCATGAAATTCGGTGTATGATGGGTGTTGCTGCAATTTTCACATTAGCAGATGCTATTGAGATGGCGAAGAGGGCTGAAGAGCGAGTTGAATGGCAGCCTCGACAACTGTGTAATCGAAATTTAAATTACTGAAATTCGGGTTCGCCAGGCAGTCAGACATATCGAGGGTATTACGGTGGACAATCTTCGAGGATTGTAAATTCGGTAAGTAATCATAATGCTATAGAAGAGAAGAACGACAACAAGGTAAAGGCACCTGAAGCGGACAAAAGAAGAACCAATCCTTATAAAAAACCAACTGGAAACACCTGTTATCGTTGCGGAAAGCCGGGACATACATCAAATAATTGTTCAGAAGGAAGAGTATCTATTAATCGACGACGAGTTAACGTGATTGAGGAGGTAGTTGACTGTGAAGAAGAAGCAGATGGGGATGAAGGTTCAATTGCTGGGTCAGAAGATGGAGAAGTGACTTTTGTGGTGAAAAAAATTTTATGTTCTCCAAAACAGGAAGGAGAGACGCAAATGAGGAAGATATTCTAAGCAAAATGTCGAGTGGGAGAAGCGGTTTGCAGATTGATCATAGATAGTTGCAGTTGTGAAAATCTAATCGCAAAATAGTTAGTGGAGAAACTGCAGTTGACCACTCAACCTCACCCTTCACCGTACAAGGTTGGGTGGATCAAGGAGGGACCAACAATCGAAGTAAACAGGATTTGCAGCGTTCCTATTTCAATCGGTAAACATTATACTGAATCTGTTATTTGTGACGTCGTGGATATGGATGCTTGTGGTGTTTTGTTAGGTCGTCCTTGGCAATATGATGTTGATGCTGAACACAAAGGGAAGGAGAACTCATACAGGTTCACTTGAAACACGAAGAGGATCATTATTTTGCCTTCTGGTTCAATGAAACCTTCTAAAGTGGAAGGGCAAGATGTTGCTAAGGGTGTGCAGGATGTGGCCCTACTACTTAGAAAGAAAATTAAAGAGGACGAGACACCAACAGAGGAGGAGACACTATCTTTACCAAAACCCATCAAAGAGATGTTAGGAGAATTCCCTACCTTAGTTGAGGAGCCATCAACACTCCCACCTTTAAGGGATATTCAACATCAGATTGATTTCATTCCGGGTTCTACATTGCCTAATCTGCCCCATTACAAGATGAGCCCAAAGGAGAGGGAAATTCTGCAAGAACAGGTTGAAGAATTGTTGAGGAAGGGACACATCCGTGAGAGCATCAGTCCTTGTGGAGTTCCTGCGTTACTGGTACCGAAGAAAGACGGTAGTTGGAGAATGTGCGTTGATAGTAGAGCCATCAATAAAATTACTGTTCAATATCGTTTTCCTATTCCTCGCTTGGATGACATGCTGGATCAGCTTTCTGGCTCTACAATTTTCTCAAAGATTGATCTTAAAAGTGGCTATCATCAGATTCGGATGAAGGAGGGAGATGAATGGAAGACATCCTTTAAAACTAAGGAAGGCTTATATGAGTGGCTGGTTATGCCATTTGGATTGACGAATGCACCAAGCACGTTCATGCGACTTATGAACCAGGTTCTACGCCCTTTCTTACGCAGATTCGTGGTTGTTTATTTTGATGATATCTTAATTTTTAGTCGCAGCATTAAGGAGCACGTACAACACCTTCGAGAGGTTATGATAGATTTAGAAGGAAATGTGTTGTTTATCAATCTGAAGAAGTGCACATTTATGACAGAAAGATTTTTGTTTCTTGGGTATATTGTTAGCTCAGAAGGGATTCATGTAGATGACAAGAAAGTAGAAGTAATTCGAAACTGGCCTATTCCTAAAACTATTACGGAAGTTCGTAGTTTTCATGGACTTAATACTTTTTACAGGAGGTTTATCAAAAATTTCAGCAGTATTGTGGCTCCGATTACTGATTGTTTGAAGGAGAGAGTTCAGAAATTTAAATAGACTGAAGCTGCCAACAAAAGCTTTGAGGAGATTAAAGATAAGCTTACTTCTGCTCCTATTCTTGCTTTACCTGATTTTGATAAACTGTTTGAGGTTGATTGTGATGCGTGTGGTGTTGGAATTGGAGGTGTTTTATCTCAATGTGGTAGGCCCATTGCATTTTTTAGTGAAAAGTTGAATGAAGCTAGGCAGAAGTGGGGTACTTATGAGCAGGAATTTTATGCAATTTTTCGAGCCTTCAAGACGTGGGAACATTATCTTATGGGGCGAGAGTTTATTGTCCATACAGATCATAAATCTTTAATTCACCTGCCGACTCAGAAGCATGCAAACAAGATGCAGGTGCGTTGGGCAGCCTATATGGGAGCTTTTAATTATATCATCAAATACAGAACTGGTGTTACAAATAAGGTCGCAGATGCATTGAGTAGAAGAGCAACTTTATTGGTTACAGTGAGTCAAAAGGTTGTGGGATTTGAGTATTTGAAGGAATCTAATGAAAAGTACAAGATTGCCGCTGATAAGCATAGACATTTCCAGTCCTTCAAGGTTGGTGATCAAGTTATGGTGTACTTGCGGAAGGAACGTGGAGGAGGACAGCAAAAGCTAGATCCAAAGAAGATTGGTCCTTTCAATATAACTCAGAAGATCAATGACAATGCTTATGTTCTTGACCTTCCAGATCATATGAAGATATCCAAGACGTTTAATGTGGCGGATCTTTACCTTTATCACCCTGATGATGGTAACTCGAGGTCGAGTTCTTTACAAGTGGAAGGGAATGATGCGGACCAGTTAGCTTTGGATTACATGGAAGATCTTGACCGCGACAAAGTTTGCGGCAGGATGCGAAAGAAGACTTAAATTCTATGATGTCGTGTGTGAAATAAGGAATCCTAGGTGGTCTAATTTTTGTTATTTCCAGTTATGTTCTGTTACTTCCTTATTAGTTGACAGTAGGAGTTTGGATTCTAAATCCTTGCTTAGTTAGGAATTCTAGTTAGCAGTAGGAGTTTATTAAGGATTCTAAATCCTTACTTAGTTTATTAGGAGTTTATTTTCCTAATCTTGTTAGGATTTGGATTAGGGTTTTTGGCCATTATAAATAGGCCTTATTTTTGTTTTCGGAACATCATCGATTTTCGAAACAAAAATTTCATTCCAGAATTTGGCTTTGCCATTCTTTCAAGATCGTTTGTCATTCTTGTTTCTCTTTTCGTCTAATCAAACGATATTGATTAAACTCCTGAACGGAGTCTAAACGTTCTTGTTCTGTTCTTAACTTCCGTTCTGCGTCACTAAATAACTATTATTTCATTCTTAAATCATACCAACTACTTTTAATTTTTAATAAATATAAAGAATTTGGTATTAAACATCACTCTTTAGTAAAACTAATTTTAAGCAAAATTTTAGAGATCATAATATTTTAAATATTTTATGATAAATTATGGATTTAACATAAATAATTATTAAATATTTTAAAAAAGATTATGTATGAAAAATACAAAGCAAGACTGGAGAAAAACAAAAATTACATATCTCAAATCAATTGCTAGAAGTTAAAAATAAATCAATTTCTAGAAGAAGCAAACATAGATTACAAGCATAAAAAAACTAGGTAACCAAGAAAAAGAGGATCACATAGGGTGGGGTGTCCAAAAGAGAGTTGGTGAGAAGAGGATATTAAGATTTATGTTTCAAAGACCTTGAACGTTTATATAATTGAAATTATAGCTTTACTATTTGAAATCGTAAAATATTAATTTAGGTAAATTTTGAGTTTTTAGTGAAAATTTTTCCCTTATAAAAGGCTTAGTGTTATAATAGGCCTTTAATATCTTATAATACGAGAAGGTAGCATTTTATTTCACTTAAAATATTATGTTTATTCTTTTAGATTTTAGTCAAACATTGAAATTTCAATTTTGTATAGTTGATAATTTCAATTATATTTTGAAACTCAAATTTTAAGAATTGTTTTGAAATATTGTTATTCTATATTCGCAATTATTACTCCATATGTATGTCTATACAATTCTAAATTATTGGAAGTTTTGATATGTTATTCAAAAGTTGGCAATTACTTATATTCTTCTATAACCCTAACAAACATTCAAGAAAAAGTGACATAAATTTATTTAGTATAGGGTTGTATATATTTGTAATATTCATTGTATTATGTATATATAACTAAGAGATATTTTAGGTGGTAGTTTCCTACTTTCCTAGTTTAGCTAAACTTAAAATATTCTTAGCTATTACAAGAATGAAAGTGAGGGTTTTCACACTACGAATTTCTCAAGGTATCAGAGCATTCATAGAGGCAAAACCCTAAAAAAACTCATAGAGAGATTGAGTGATTCCTTCTCTACACAGCAATGACAAAAAAAGACAACAACAATAAGAACAGTAAGTCAACGAAGGAGAAGAAATGAAAAATCAATGATCCTTTCTTCTCCATATTTTCTGCATAATTCGGATATCTCCGCATTGAATATCTGTGGAATTTTGCTTAAGGGAGAAACCAATTACCGTGAATGGGCTACGACCTTGAAAAACTCTTTTCGTGCTAAACAAAAGTTGGGTTTTCTTGACAGAACCTTGAACAAACCGACCTAAAATGATGATGATCTTGAAAACTGGTATAGCGTAAACTCGATACTCATTGGTTGGATAAGGAATTCCATTGAGCTGAATCTTCGCTCAAACTTGGTTTATCTTGATTCAGCCAAGGATTTTTGGGATGACATAAAAGAAAGATTTGACATACCCAATGCAATGAGAGTATATGAGTTGAAAGAAGCCATAAGAAATTGCAAGCAGGAGGGGCAGACAGTGAGATGGGTATTTTGGATGACTCAAAGCCCTCTGGGACAAATTTGCAGGGTATCGTAATGTGCCCATATGCAAATGTGGCAAGTACACATGTCATTTGGCCAAGCAAATCATGGCAACTATTGAAATAGAAAAAATTGAATTTTTGATGGGTTTAGATGATGATCTATATGACAGCCTTCACACAAACATTCTCAACATAGAACTGCTTCCCTCTCCTAAGAAAGCTTATCAAATGGTGGTTAAGGAGGAGCGACAAAAAAATCACTCAAACAAAGGATGAATGCGGTGATATGAAATTTGTTATGTCAAGCACACTTGGGAAGAATCAAGTACAACAAAGATGTTACAAGCCCTTTTGCACTCACTGTAATAAGGAGGGGCACGAAGTGTCTAATTGATTAACACTCACCAAAAAATATCTGGATTGGTGGTTTACTAATGGTAAGGGACGAGGAAGTGGAGTAGGTTGAGGGTAGGACATGCTGGTATGGCAAGCCGAGGACATGGAGTACCAGGTGTTGTTGCCGCTGCTAAAAATTAAGAATTGCATCAGATGGAAGTTCATAATACCTTCTTACATGGTGATCTTCATGAAAAAAGTTTACATGAGGTTACCTTTGTTGCTTCCTCCCACATAAAAATTTGTCATTTTAGGAAATCTTTATATGGTCTCCATCAAGCATCTCATAATTGGTTTGCTAAGTTGGCTATTTCTCTTCATGACTATGGTTTCTCTCAAATTTATGCTGATTACTCTCTTTTTACCATGCATCGAGGAGGTGATAGCTTATGTTTCCTAGTATATGTTGAGATTTAGTCATTGCAGGCAATAATCCTGATGTTATTCGTGATCTTAAAGTCTACCTCAGTCGTTGTTTCTATATGAAGGATTTTGGTAAATTTAAATATTTTCTTAGCATCGAAGTAACGTAGAATTCTGATGGCATTTTTCTCTGTCAACATAAATATGCTCTTAATATTATTACTGAAGCAGGACTTCTAGGCACCAAACTTGCTAGGTTTTCGATTGAGCAAAATCATCACTTGGCTCTTGCCTCTGGTTCGCTAATGACTAAGTTGTCACCATATCATCGACTGGTTGATCGATTAATCTATTTGACTATCACACGACTTGAGCTTAGCTAGTCTGTACATATCTTGGCCCAATTCATGCAAAGTCCATGCGTTCATCATTAGGAAGCAGCTCTACATGTTCTACATTATCTTAAGAGCAATCCTGGACAAGATATTCTCCTACGAGTTGACAGTGGTTTATAGTTATATGGTTATAGTGACTCTGATTGAACCAGCTGTCTATTAAGTTGATGGTTCTTAACTAGCTAATTTGTCTTACTTGGTCATTCACCCATTTCTTGAAAAACCAAGAAACAACAAACTGTCTCACGTTCCTCGGCTGAAGTTGAGTATCGTTCCATGGCTACCCCTACATGTGAACTTACCTAGCTTAAGGCCTTATTTCTAGCTCTTAAAGTCGCCCATTCATGGCCCATGTGTTTGTTATGTGACAACAAAATGACTCTTTATATTGTCTCTAATCCAACATTTCATGAACGTACAAAACATATTGAAATTGACTATCATTTTGCTTGGAACAAATTAAAATTAGGTGAGAACGCTACCTCTCATGTTTTGTCCCCATAGCAACTAGCGAATATTTTCACAAAAGCATTAGGTCAATAACAGTTCATCTCACTTGCTAGTTGGGCATTTGTAATTTATATGCTCCAAACTTAAGAGAGAGTATAAGGAGATATTGATATTCTGTACATGTTTGTAATATTCTGTGTATTTTGTATGTATGACTAAGAGATATTATGGACTTTTATTTAGGAAGTAGTTTCCCAATTTCCTAGTTTAGCTAAACTGAAAATCTTCTTTGTACTATATATAGTCTTAGCTATTATGAGAATAAAAACAAAAAAGGGTTTTCGTACCAAAAATTTCTCAGTTGGAGAAGCATTTACTAATATTAGGAAACCAATTGCTAATTTTGGAGCATATCATCAAAATAGTTAATTTAATTGAAACTAGACTTTGGTTGGGCACCGAAAGAAGGAATTCAAAATTTCATATTATTATCCGTAGGTCAAGGCCTCATGAACCCAACCCTATTGAATGAGTTTCTTCTTTTAGAATTCTGAATGCTCTTATGCATATATGTATAGTAGACGCATTCCAATGATCCAATCACATTCAATTAGAGCCTTCAAGTAATATACACAAAATAATAAATAATAGCTATAAAAAATTTCTTTTAGAATATAGGATTAAATGCTTTTAACAGGTACTTTTCTGTTACATGGCCAAGTCTGAACGAAGCATAATATGTGCTGAGTGCTGACAATTTTTTACAGGAAAAATTAATAATAAAACTACGCAATTTGCTTTGCTGTAAAGTCAATTTTAGAATAATATTACTTAAGAGAAAAAAGAAACAGTAAAAAATACTGAACTTATTATCATTAAGGGACTTGGGAATTGAAAGCATATGGAGATAAGACAGACAGAGACAGAGAGTGATAGGTTTGGTTCTTTTATGGTTTCATAAATGATAAAACTACAAATCTATCTATCTAATCTCCCTCTTCCATGCCGTTTCCAGCTCTTTCATGGTATACTCCGCAACCCCAATCCCAATCCCAATCCCAACAACCCCGACCCCATCCCAATCTCTTCTTTCTCTGCCCTTTTCATCTCTTTACTTTTAATTCACACTTTACATGCCGTACTCCTTCCGTTTTCCGTGTTACATTTTGAGTGGTTTCGTCTGTTGCATGGATTTTATGATTTTTTCACGGATTTCTGCATCTTATTAAATGCATTTTTCTTGCCTACTCTGAAAAACAAATTTGTTGTTTAAAGTGATTCTTTTTGTTTTCATGGTTTGAATTTAGTTTTGACTAGCTGTCTGTGCCTGTTGATACTTAAAGCTGCTTCCTTTTTGTTGTGAAGCGTTATTTACTATACTGCTGTCACTTTTATTTGAGATGCTCTGATTCTAACATAGCTAGTTCATTTTTCAGTTTGTGTTTGATTGAGAAGAATCTGGGTTTTAGTCAACTTGGTAACTTCGTCTGAGCCCAGAAACTCAGGAGCAAAGCAAATAAACGACCTTCAGTTGCGATGGGTGGGTACAATGGTGTTGGGTATGTGGGTATCAATGTAAATGACGTCCCTTCCCCTAGATTAGATAACCTAAAGAAAGTCTCAGTTTTACCCCTTATCTTCCTGATCTTTTATGAGGTCTCCGGAGGCCCTTTTGGGGTTGAGGATAGCGTCCAGGCCGCTGGTCCGCTTCTGGCCCTTCTTGGCTTCTTAGTCTTTCCATTTATATGGAGCATACCTGAGGCTTTGATTACAGCTGAGATGGGTACTATGTTCCCAGAGAATGGAGGCTATGTTGTCTGGGTTTCATCTGCCCTTGGTCCTTACTGGGGTTTCCAGCAAGGATGGATGAAATGGCTGAGTGGAGTGATTGATAATGCTTTGTACCCAGTTCTTTTTCTTGACTATCTCAAGTCGGGAATTCCATCTTTAGGTAGCGGTTGGTTAAGAGTTTTGGCAACTTTAGCTTTGATAATTGTGCTCACCTACATGAACTATAGGGGTCTAACAATTGTGGGATGGGTTGCAGTTCTTTTGGGCATCTTGTCACTGCTTCCTTTCATAGTTATGGGGCTTGTTGCGATACCAAGGTTGAAGCCTTCAAGATGGCTTGTGGTGGACTTTGGAAAGGTGGACTGGAATTTGTATCTGAACACTCTTTTTTGGAATTTAAACTATTGGGACTCGATAAGTACACTTGCTGGAGAGGTAGACAACCCAAAGAAAACTCTTCCTCAAGCTCTGTGCTATGCTTTGATCTTGGTTGTTACCAGTTATTTTTTCCCTATTCTGATTGGTACTGGAGCTGTTCCACTGGACCCTGAATTATGGACTGATGGATACTTCTCAGATATTGCTAAAATACTTGGGGGAGTTTGGCTGAGATGGTGGGTACAAGGGGCAGCAGCAATGTCAAACATGGGAATGTTTGTGGCTGAGATGAGCAGTGACTCTTTCCAGCTTTTGGGAATGGCAGAACGAGGAATGCTTCCTGAGTGCTTTGCTAGGAGATCTCGTTATGGGACTCCGTTGTTGGGGATATTATTTTCAGCTTCAGGAGTGGTTTTGTTGTCATGGTTAAGCTTCCAAGAGATTGTGGCTGCAGAGAATTTCCTGTACTGTTTTGGAATGATACTGGAATTTATTGCGTTCGTACGATTAAGGATCATATATCCAGCTGCTTCTCGGCCTTTCAAGATACCTTTGGGAACAGTTGGATCCATTCTTATGTGTGTTCCGCCCACCATATTAATTTGGGCTGTGTTAGCTTTGTCAACACTGAAAGTTATGATTATAAGCGTCATTGCCATGGTAATTGGCCTCGTGATGCAGCCTTGTCTGACCTATGCTGAGAAAAAGAGATGGATGAGGTTCTCTATCAGTACTGACCTCCCAGACCTTCATGATACTAATACTGGTATTATTGACTCCCCCGAAGGTTAGCAATATTAGTTAGCTGATTCGGAAAGAACTTATCTTTGATGTGAATCTTGCTTAAGGCCGTAACCAGTATCCTTCTACTGTATCTGTTGAGTTTGTAAGGAGGTTACCGACAAATGGGTATTAGCTTCATGTGCTCTAGGCACTACAATGTCCTTATGTATCGAGGAAAATGCACCAAAAGCTATTTATAGTCCTTGTTTTATGAAGATGATAGATGAACATGATAAATCAAAGTGTAATAAGCACCATAGGGTTGCCTTGATGAAACTTGGTGAATTTCGCCTTTCTAGGTTGTAATGTTGCATCTTGTAGCACAGCAATGTATGATGGAACTACTTGTTATAAATGTGGGGTTCTGTTTCTGGAAACTTTAATATGATGAGCAAATTTGGAGATTGCTGAGCCTAACTTGTATCACATCCCTTCAACGGGTGAGCTTTTTGCTGGGAGAAATGTGTTTCTCTTCTCCCTCACATGGAAATTATTTGTATTACGAAGGCTAAATACTACTCTTCAATTCTGTTTTCATTAACTGGTTTTATATATAGGCAGAATAACGTGTACAAGCATGTGTTTTTATTTCCATTAAGATGCTGGATGTCTGATTGAAAGCAATTTGTTTTAACCCTTTCACATGTGGTATTCTGTGGATGCAAACCATCATCTCATATTTGGGTGGCAAGATAAAGATTTCTGAGACTCTTGCCGCAATGCTTGGGAGGTTGTACAGAGGAAAAGAAGCGATGAGCACAGTATGAGATGGAAGTTTCAAGTAAAGAGAACAAGAGGATCAGGTAGCCCATATGGGTTCGGTAATCATTCTGGAATCATATTCTTGATACTGCTCATGGAATTGGCATGGGAACGAAAGGAATAAATACCAACAAGCACGACCTCAAGTGGCAGCCGGGCAGGATGCTCATTGTCAAGCAGAAAGAAAAGACCCAATGGGTGGGCCTGGGACTGTTCTTGACGTTCAAAAAGAAATATGATAATTTCATTTTCTTGTAAAATGATACAAAAAGAATTATGCATTTTTGTGATAGCAGTTATGCATTTATGTCCATTACCGTCTCCACCAGATCTATATCAAAATGTGACATTTTTCTTTTGAAAAAATTAAATAATTTCCGTTGACATGGGAACCATATGGTAATTAAAAATGGGACAAATTTAGCCATAAGGTCTTAATTAGTGCATTTTAGATGAGTGCCCGTGGTTGGAGGTAGTGTTAGCAACAGGCAACTGATGTAGCGAACATGAAACAGCAGCGTGTACTGGAATATATGCAAACTTTTTTTTTTTTTGGGGGTTATAACTCAAGGTCCAGGCTTTGTCCGACTACTTGGGACCTATGAGTCACCCATTCAGACTCATAGAAAGATAAATCCGGGTTTGATCCTAAATAATATAAAAGGTACCTACTTTAACAGATAGGCCTTCATCATCAGGGGGATTACATCACCTTAAACAAAGGTTACTCCTCCCAAGGCTTGAACTCATGACCGCACACAATCCTCTCTCCCTTTCTACCACTAGGCTACCCCCGTGAGGGGCTGTACAAACCTATATTTCAATCTTAAAGTTGGGGTTTTGCTATGGAAGTACTTTGACAGATTTCAAGTTAAAAAGTTGAATGAAACAATGTGTACAGAACAGGACGCCAACGCAAAGACCTGATTCAAGATAAAGGCCAAAACACGGCGAGTCTTGGTGATATATATGAGATTTTTTCTGGAAGTTTATATTCTTGTATCTAATTGTTTCCGGTCAGTGCATATAACGCTGGCAAAGTTTTGCATTAGTAAATACTTAAAATCTTATTGTTTTCGTTTTTCTACTACAGTTTAACATGCTTAGAGATGCATATATTTGACATAAAGAATGCAGGCACATCCTAATCAACCTTTTCCTCTTTCTTTCTTTCATTTGCTTCTTAATGTTGAATGTGGGTTGCAGGCATTAGACAAAATTGGTTTGTCCTGCTTGTTACACTGTCCGTGAGGTTGGGAGGCTTTTACTTTGTCTACCATTCTCATTCTGTACTTTTGTTGCAAAGCTGTAGTGCTGGAAACATTCATATCATGATCTGTGCTGCTGATAATTTGGTGTCTTTAAAATTATTATTGGATTCATCTGTATTGCTTCTCCAGTGGTGAGGACTGACTTCCTGAATTGATTTGCGCAGTTGTTGGTCCTAAACTCTTTTTCTCTGCTTTTAACAGCTAAACTTTTCCTTTCTACAGAGCTTTGATGATTTGGGACGAACGAGAGATTTCACCCAGATAAGTGTATGTTTCTCTGTAATTTTGTAGAGCCTGATAGGTTGGTATCTCGTAAAATCCATTTATTGAAATGTTCTCCAGAATGTCGTTTACGATCTCATAAACAAGGTTGTATGTATTTATAGTTTAGGATGGATTTCATCGTTGCGTTTTGCCTTTGGATCAAACAAATTCCTTAAAAGAAATCACCGACATAGCTAAAGTTGGTAATAACACGGTGCATTTCGTTAATGCCCTTGTTGCTTTGTCCTATGAATCATATAATAATTTATTTTACTCTAAGATTAGAGAAAAAGGATATTTAATAGCCAACACATAAGAAAATTAAAAGTGTTATTTACATATGAGAAGTCACAATGTTGTTTTATTATATTATACCATTCTATTTTAAAGTTACAATTCTTGAATATCAACTATATAATCATTAATGTAAAATGAACATAAAGTGTTACTTCCTAACTTCTCTTAGCATTATAGACTACACCTAGAAGAAGTATTACATCTTATTATGTAAAATATGAAAGAATGTCCTTATTGTGATCATTTACTTTCGAAATAAATAAAATTGATATTCTATGTACAAGAGGCCAAGATTAAATTATATCATCATAGAAATAGAAATAATTATATATTATTTACAAATTGTCATAAAAAGGCTATAAAAGTCTTTAAAGCAATGACGGATGAATTAGATAAAATATATAGAGATGTGAAAACTGCATATATGTGGAACTTATATGATAACCAAATATAAAGATGATTTTATTCTCATTTAGAAAACAAGAATAAAAGCTATAAATCTTTTGGAATATATTTAAATATAGATTACATCCAAAATATTAAAAAAAGAAATAGGTAAATAGGAAACTGCTGTAAGAGAAGATGTTGCTATTAATAAAATGGATTACGAAATAATTGAACAATTTTAGAAAAAAAAACTTTACTCAACAACTCTCTCATAATCTAGAAAATTTTAAGTGAAAACTCTAAAACTCTATATTTAATCAAGATAATGATACAACAACTCTAATAACTCGAGTAGTTGAAACTTTTCCACTATAATTTGTTAGGAAGGAAATATTTTAAAAGATACAGCTACTATTATAAAGACTGCAATTATGTGATATGAGTGAAATCAATAAATATATTTGTATTTCTTAGACTATTATTATCATATTTATAATCAAGTTAGTAATACACAACTTTATTTAAAGATGTTTACTTAAAGATGCCATATCCTTGAGGAAGTAAATGGGAGGCAATTTACAATCCTGGGCTTATAAACACCTTAAGGGAAAAAAAATCCTTTTTAGAAGATGAATGAGGCGATGATACAATATTAGTAAAGAAAAGTAAAGGAATAAAGAAAAAATCTTCATTGTTTTTAATTTAAAATCCCTACTATGATCGGATGTAATAGTCCTTATTATTGTAATAAGATAAAAGAAGAAATATAAAAAGAAAAGATATTTTAAGAAAAGATATTTTAAGAAATGTAAAGCAAAATACTATAAGAAAAAGAAAGATACAAACCTAGAAAACCTATGTTTAGAAGAAATAAGAAAATGAATAAAAGATAACTGAATATAAGTGTTATTGCCGTAAAAAAAAAGGACATTATGTAATGAATGTACTAAAGGATTTAATCCAAAGAAAATTGAAATAGATGATGAAATAAATGAAATGACGAAAAAGAAGATTTTATTAGAATCAATACTTTTGAAAATGTTCTTATGAAGAAAGTATTTTTATAATAATATAATATATTATAAAGAAATATATCCCAAGAAACAAAACAGAAACACACGAGAAGAATGAAAACAAAGGAGTGTCATCACTCATCATGAACCCCCTTATCCTTCCTCCATTTCGATTCAAAGACGTCGGTCTACTTTATGCGATGAAATTCAGATTTTATCTCAACACCAAAAGAACAAAATCATGGTTGCTGAATACTAGAAATTTACCAGTCAAACAACTATGTTGGCCTCAGGTCTGCAAAAGTTCTACTAAGAACAGCTAGAAAAGGGGTTCCATTTTTCGCTTCCAATTCAAGGAAACGCTAAATATTTGCATAAGTAAATCACCAACCATTTTAGAATTTTGTCCAAGAAAGTAGATTAATCTTAAAAATGCAAACTTTACAAGCACATCTTTCTCGTCCTCTCCTATGTCATCTACACTAAATTCTAAACAGAAAGTCGCTCTCCTTAAAATTGATTTGATCGATAGAGTATCAGTAAACACGACGAATAAACTTAACTATATAATTAAAAGAAAAAAAGGTAAGGGGAAAGATGGAGATATTGCCTGCAGGAGAAATGAAACCTTTGGTTGCTGAAAACACGCAGAAGTTGATCGTCCTTCTAATCTCCATTTGAGTTGTTCTGAACCGTAATTGGGAAAGACAGTCGTGAGCTTCAGATGTGGGTGTCTTTTTTCTCGATTCTCACAACGGTGGCGTTTTGGGGGCATTTCTGTGCATCCTCTACTCCCTCGTCGTTTTAGCATATTGCGAGTGTTTTGTTCTTGATGGGTTTTGGTGCTAATCTCCCGATGTCGTGATTCTCTGCTAAACGTCGTCGTACTGCTGTGTTGTGGTGGCTTGGTCGGCTTGCATCTGGACTGGACCCCCGGGGTTGGCTCTGTCCTGGGCCACCCTCCCTAGCCTTACGCCCTCTCTTGGAATTAATACTTTTGAAAAATGCTCTTCTGAAGAAAGTATTTTTATAATAATATAATAGATTATAAAGAAACCTCATATTCTGAAATAAATGAGTGAAATAGGAGAATCTTCTAACACTCAAGTTGATAACCAAACAATAGATATTATACTAGAAACATTGAACAACATGGAGATTATAGTTAAGAAGATCTTATTGATAGAAAAATGCTTTAAAATATTCAAAACACTCTTTTTCTATAAACTCTTATAGTGGATTTAATATGACATTACAAATAAAATAGGGTCAAAATTTAAAAAAACACACCATATGTTCTACAAGATAATCTCAAAGAAAACCGCCTTTAGGGTTGTCTAAACAAATAGCATAATTGAACAATTTTCCGTCGAAATAAAACAAATCGAAAAAAGCCCGTCAGTAGACCAAAAAGAGGGACGTAAGACATGGATAAAGAAACATAACATAAGAAGTTCAAATGTAAACATGTCCCAAGAAACAAAACAGAAACACACGAGAAGAATGAAAACAAAGGAGTGTCATCACTCATCATGAACCCCCTTATCCTTCCTCCATTTCGATTCAAAGACGTCGGTCTACTTCATGCGATGAAATTCAGATTTTTTCTCAACACCGAAAGAACAAAATCATGGCTGCTAAATACTAGAAATTTACCAGTCAAACCACTATGTTGGCCTCAGGTCTGCAAAAGTTCTACTATAAACAACTAGAAAAGGGGTTCCATTTTTCGCTTCCAATTCAAGGAAACGCTAAATACTTACATAAGTAAATCATCAACCATTTTAGAATTTTGTCCAAGAAAGTAGATTAATCTTAAAAATGCAAACTTTACTAGCATAATCTTTCTCGTCCTCTTCCATGTCATTTACACTAAATTCTAAACAGAAAGTCGCTCTCCTTAAAATTGATTTGATCGATAGAGTATCAGTAAACCCGACGAATAAACTTAACTATATAATTAAAATAAAAAAAAGGTAAGGGCAAAGATGGAGATATTGCCTACAGGAGAAATGAAACCTTTGGTTGCTGAAAACACGCAGAAGTTGATCGTCCTTCTAATTGCCATTTGAGTTGTTCTGAACCGTAATTGGGAAAGACAGTCGCGAGCTTCAGATGTGGGTGTCTTTTTCCCCTGTTCTCACAACGGTGGCATTTTGGGGGCATTTGTACGCATCCTCTACTCCCTCGTCGTTTTAGCATATTGCGAGTATTTTGTTCTTGATGGGCTTTGGTGCTAATCTCCCAATGTCGTGATTCTCTGCTAAACGTCGTCGTACTGCTGTGTTGTGGTGGCTGGGTCGGCTTGCATCTGGGCTGGACCCCCGGGGTTGGCTCTGTCCTGGGCCACCCTCCCTAGCCTCACGCCCTCTCTTGGAATTAATACTTTTGAAAAATGCTCTTCTGAAAAAAGTATTTTTATAATAATATAATAGATTATAAAGAAACCTCATATTCTGAAATAAATGAGTGAAATAGGAGAATCTTCTAACACTCAAGTTGATAACCAAACAATAGATATTATACTAGAAACATTAAACAACATGGAGATTATAGTTAAGAAGATCTTATTGATAGAAAAATGCTTTAAAATATTCAAAATACCCTTTTTCTATAAACTCTTATAGTGGATTTAATATGACATTACTATAAAAAATAGGGTCAAAATTAAAAAAAAAACACACACCATATGTTATACAGTATTAATCTCAAAGAAAACCGCCTTTAGGGTTGTCTAAACAAATAGCAGAATTGAACAATTTTCCTGTCAGAAATAAAACAAATCAGAAAAGCCTATCGGTAGACCAAAAACAGAGGGACAGAAGACATGGATAAAGAAACATAACATAAGAAGTTCAAATGTAAACATGTCCCAAGAAATAAAACAGAAACACACGAGAAGAATGAAAACAAAGGAGTGTCATCACTCATCATGAACCCCCCTTATCCTTCCTCCATTTCGATTCAAAGACGTCTACCCTACTTCATGCGATGAAATTCAGATTTTATCTCAACACCAAAAGAACAAAATCATGGCTGCTAAATACTAGAAATTTACCAGTCAAACCACTATGTTGGTCTCAGGTCTGCAAAAGTTCTACTAAAAACAACTAAAAAAGGGGTTCCATTTTTCGCTTCCAATTCAAGGAAACGCTAAATACTTGCATAAGTAAATCATCAACCATTTTAGAATTTTGTCCAAGAAAGTAGATTAATCTTAAAAATGCAAACTTTACAAGCACAATCTTTCTCGTCCTCTTCCATGTCATCTACACTAAATTCTAAAAAGAAAGTCGCACTCCTTAAAATTGATTTGATTGATAGAGTATCAGTAAACCCGACGAATAAACTTAACTATATAATTAAAATAAAAAAAAGGTAAGGGCAAAGATGGAGATATTGCCTGCAGGAGAAATGAAACCTTTGGTTGCTGAAAACACGCAGAAGTTGATCGTCCTTCTAATTGCCATTTGAGTTGTTTTGAACAGTAATTGGGAAAGACAGTCGCGAGCTTCAGATGTGGGTGTCTTTTTCCCCTGTTCTCACATCGGTGGCATTTTGGGGGCATTTCTACGCATCCTCTACTCCCTCGTCGTTTTAGCATATTGCGAGTGTTTTGTTCTTGATGGGCTTTGGTGCTAATCTCCCTATGTCGTGATTCTCTGCTAAACGTCGTTGTACTGCTGTGTTGTGGTGGCTGGGTCGGCTTGCATCTGGGCTGGACCCCTGAGGTTGGCTCTGTCCTGGGCCACCCTCCCTAGCCTCACGCCCTCTCTTGGAATTAATACTTTTGAAAAATGCCTTCTGAAGAAAGTATTTTTATAATAATATAATAGATTATAAAGAAACCTCATATTCTGAAATAAATGAGTGAAATAGGAGAATCTTCTAACACTCAAGTTGATAACCAAACAATAGATATTATACTAGAAACATTGAACACCATGGAGATTATAGTTAAGAAGATCTTATTGATAGAAAAATGCTTTAAAATATTCAAAATACTCTTTTTTCTATAAACTCTTATAGTGGATTTAATATGACATTACAAATAAAAATAGGGTCAAAATTTAAAAAAAAACACACCATATGTTCTATAGTATTAATCTCAAAGAAAACCGCCTTTAGGGTTGTCTAAACAAATAGCAGAATTGAACAATTTTCCTGTCAGAAATAAAACAAATCAGAAAAGCCTGTCCGTAGACCAAAAACAGAGGGATAGAAGACATGGATAAAGAAACATAACATAAGAAGTTCAAATGTAAACATGTCCCAAGAAACAAAACAGAAACACACGAGAAGAATGAAAACAAATGAGTGTCATCACTCATCATGAACCCCCCTTATCCTTCCTCCATTTCAGTTCAGCACGTCAGTCCTACTTCATGCGATGAAATTCAGATTTTATCTCAACACCAAAAGAACAAAATCATGGCTGCTAAATACTAGAAATTTACCAGTCAAACCACTATGTTTGCCTCAGGTCTGCAAAAGTTCTACTAAAAAAAACTAGAAAAGGGGTTTCATTTTTCGCTTCCAATTCAAGGAAACGCTAAATACTTGCATAAGTAAATCATCAACAATTTTAGAATTTTGTCCAAGAAAGTAGATTAATCTTAAAAATGCAAACTTTACAAGCACAATCTTTCTCGTCCTCTTCCATGTCATCTACACTAAATTCTAAACAGAAAGTCGCTCTCCTTAAAATTGATTTGATCGATAGAGTATCAGTAAACCCGACGAATAAACTTAACTATATAATTAAAATAAAAAAAGGTAAGGGCAAAGATGGAGATATTGCCTGCAGGAGAAGTGAAACCTTTGGTTGCTGAAAACACGCAGAAGTTGATCGTCCTTCTAATCGCCATTTGAGTTGTTCTGAACCGTAATTGGGAAAGACAATCGCGAGCTTCAGATGTGGGTGTCTTTTTCCCCTGTTCTCACAACGGTGGCGTTTTGGGGGCATTTCTGCGCATCCTCTACTCCCTCGTCGTTTTAGCATATTGCGAGTGTTTTGTTCTTGGTGGGCTTTGGTGCTAATCTCCCGATGTCGTCATCCTCTGCTGAACGTCGTCGTACTGCTGTGCTGTGGTGGTTGGGTCGGCTTGCATCTGGGCTGGACCCCCGAGGTTGGCTCCCACTTGCGCCGCCCTCCCTAGCCTCACGCCCTCTCTTAAAATTAATACTTTTGAAAAATGCTCTTCTGAAGAAAGTATTTTTATAATAATATAATATATTATAAAGAAACCTCATATTCTGAAATAAATGAGTGAAATAGGAGAATCTTCTAACACTCAAGTTGATAACCAAACAATAGATATTATACTAGAAACATTGAACAACATGGAGATTATAGTTAAGAAGATCTTATTGATAGAAAAATGCTTTAAAATATTCAAAATACTATGTTTTCTATAAACTCTTATAGTGGATTTAATATGACATTACTAGAAAAAATAGGGTCAAAATTAAAAAAAAACACACCATATGTTCTACAGTATTAATCTCAAAGAAAACCGCCTTTAGGGTTGTCTAAACAAACAGCAGAACTGAACAATTTTCCTATTAGAAATAAAGCAAATCAGAAAAGCCTGTTCGTAGACCAAAAGCAGAGGGACAAAAGACATGGATAAAGAAACATAACATAAGAAGTTCAAATATAAATATGTCCCAAGAAACAAAACAGAAACACACGAGAAGAATGAAAACAAAGGAGTGTCATCACTCATCATGAACCCCCCTTATCCTTCCTCCATTTCAGTTTAGCACGTCAGTCCTACTTCATGCGATGAAATTCAGATTTTATCTTAACACCGAAAGAACAAAATCATGGCTGCTGAATACTAAAAATTTACCAGTCAAACCACTATGTTGGCCTCAGGTCTACAAAGGTTCTACTAAGAACAACTAGAAAAGGGGTTCCATTTTTAGCTTCCAATTAAGGGAAACGCTAAATACTTGCATAAGTAAATCATCAACCATTTTAGAATTTTGTCCAAGAATGTAGATTAATCTTAAAAATGCAAACTTTACAAGCACAATCTTTCTCGTCCTCTTCCATGTCATCTACACTAAATTCTAAACAGAAAGTCGCTCTCCTTAAAATTGATTTGATCGATAGAGTATCAGTAAACCCGGCGAATAAACTTAACTATATAATTAAAATAAAAAAAGGTAAGGGGAAAGATGGAGATATTGCCTGCAGGAGAAATGAAACCTTTGGTTGCTGAAAACATGCAGAAGTTGATCGTCCTTCTAATCACCATTTGAGTTGTTCTGAACTATAATTGGGAAAGACAGTCGCGAGCTTCATATGTGGGTGTCTTTTTCCCCTGTTCTGACAACGGTGGCGTTTTGGGGGCATTTCTGCGCATCCTCTACTCCCTCGTCGTTTTAGCATATTGCGAGTGTTTTGTTCTTGGTGGGCTTTGATGCTAATCTCCCGATGTCGTGATCCTCTGCTGAACGTCGTCGTACTGCTGTGCTGTGGTGGCTAAGTCAGCTTGCATCTGGGTTGGACTCCCGAGGTTGGCTCCCCCTGGGCCGCCCTCCCTAGCCTCACGCCCTCTCTTAGAATTAATACTTTTAAAAAATGCTCTTCTGAAGAAAGTATTTTTATAATAATATAATAGATTATAAAGAAACCTCATATTCTGAAATAAATGAGTGAAATAGGAGAATCTTCTAACACTCAAGTTGATAACCAAACAATAGATATTATACTAGAAACATTGAACAACATGTAGATTATAGTTAAGAAGATCTTATTGATAGGAAAATGCTTTAAAATATTCAAAATACTATGTTTTCTATAAACTCTTATGGTGGATTTAATATGACATTACTAGAAAAAATAGGTCAAAATTAAAGAAAAAACACACCATATGTTCTACAAGATTAATCTCAAAGAAAACCCTAGATATTAGTTTTGCTTCTAAAAAGTAGTGATTCCTTTAGTATCTAAAAATATATTTCTATAAAACTTGATCACATTCCTAAAGAAATTAGGAAAAATAGGATGAGTGCATATCATATCCATACAAATGATAATTAGATCTACTTTTAAAGAAGAAATAGATAGTCCTATAAATTTAGCAATATTAGATTATCACATTCATAATAGAAAACCTATATGGGAATTTCAAAAGGTAATCTTAGATACGAAAAACTTTTCTTTAAAATCTATCCTAAGATGTCTTATAATAAACAAGATAAAGATTTTGATAGAATACTCAACTTAATCCAATACTTTAAAACAAAGATTTAATTAAAGATAGAAATAGACCATATTATACTACTGCATGATATCTTGTACCTTATTCAATACTCATTGTATATAATGTTTAGCAAACAAAGATATTATTGACTTTACAAAGTTATTTTTGAAGTTAAAAGAATATATCCTCTTTATATAGCAACTATAGAAGACCTATAAGATGATTTATATTCTAGAAAATAAGTATCTACAGGTAAAACCATCAATGATTGACTAGAATTAGTAAAACAGAAGATAAAGAAAATTACTCGATAACTCACTACAGTTTTGGGATAAAGATAGTGAATAAGCAAATTTAGAAATTAAAGATGAATAAAAGATTATTAGAGTTACTAATATGAGATATAATTTAGAAGATAAAAAGAATTTTAAAAGCAACTTCTTGAACTAGAAGATCTAAAGATAATTAGGCCTAGTAAATCTCCTCACTCTTCCAAAGCTTTTATAGTTAAAAATCATGCGAACTAATTAGAAATAAAGCTAGAATGGTAGTAAATTATAAAAATTAAATGACATTACATTTTTGATTGATGCTTCTTACCCCATAAAGAAACATTAATAAAATTGATAAGATAAAACAATTTTCTCTAAATTTGATTATAAGAGTGGATTTTGGGAGATAAAAATAAATAAAGATAGTGTTTCATATACTACTTTCTCTACTCCAAATGGTTAGTTATGCCTTTTGGTTTAAAAATTGCCCACAAATATTTCAAAGAAAAATGAGTAATACCTTCAAGTGTCATAATTGCATACATTGTTATGTGGATGATATTTTAATAGTTAGTGATAATATTGCTTATCATATTATACATCTCCATAAATTTGCAGACTTATGTGAACAACTTAAGATATGTTAGAGACTTAGAGTGAAATAGAGTTTCTTGGCATGAAAATAGATGAAAGGGGAGTTAAGTTTCAACCTTATATCCTTAAAAAATCTCACAATTTCCTTATAAGTTACTAAAGAAAAGCAAGTTCAAAGTGTTTTTAGGAGTATTAAACTATGCTTCAAATTTTATTCAAAACTTAACTGAAATAAGAAACCTTTTTAAATTCTTTAAAAAAAACCAAGATTTGAATTTTAATGAAATTGATTAAATAGGTAAAGAAAATTAAGTTTTTGTATACACCACTACCAAAACTTTTGTTACTAGCTGATGGGGGATGACTTAATTCTTAAAACTTATGCATCTGATCATATTTGGAGTGGAGTATTAAAAAGATAGATTATGATGATTCTAATATTAAGATGAATGAGTCTCTTTGTAGGTATACTTCTGGAACTTTTTACAGATACTCAACAACGATATCATGTAAATGAAAAGAATTATATCAGTAGTAAAAACTGTAAAATTTTTATTATTTTATTACCTAAAAGATTTTATTAAAACTGATAATACTTATGACAAGACTTTTATTCAAAATAATTTACCTTCTTAACCTAAACATAAAAGGTTTATAAAATGATAGACGTTATTAGCAAAATATACTTTTGATATAAAATGACAGACATTCTTTGCAGATTTTTTGTCTAGGGATAATCAACCTCAAAGAAGAGATATTTGATTTATTAGAACAAATGTCAGAAGATATCGATACTTTCTAGGTGCAAATCAAAAGTTTTGTTAGATATTGCGAACTACTACTTGATACCAAAAGAAGTTGCAGAGTTACTTCTTTCATTTTGGCATATATAGCAAGCTAAGATAAACCATTACAGTTACTTAGAACAAAAACTTTATAGCCTAGTCAACAAGGCTAAGATAGTTGAAGATTCATCTTCCAAAGGCTCTTGTTCCCCAATAGAGGAATATATTAGTCAGTAGGTTAAGCCAAAAGAGGTTAGTCTTGATAATATCTCTCTAAGACCTGATACTACGTGCAAATTGAGGATATAAAGAAATATCACGGTTGATAGCTTCCAAACTGTTCAAGTGCAATATCAGGAAACGAGAGTTTTATACCCTCTACAAAATAGTGACACTTGCTATATTGATTTTTCTACGATATGTCCTAGATTGAACTTTTTACAAGACGCTCATCTTCAAACTATTTGAGATTGGTATGAAGTTGGAATGATAATAGCTATATACTTGACTAACTTAGAGTTTCCTAAGATTTCATTACTTACTAGATGGATTCAATAGTGATTGTTACCGAAATAATCCTACAATAACTTTGAAAGAGACCTTAGTATTAAAGATATTATCTGCTAGTCCATATTTTATGAAGATGAATGATATGATGCTTATCATTTCATTACTTTGGGAGAAACATAACATTTTCTCATTACAGTGGTTTCAAGTTAACAAAATTTTTTCTAAATACACCAAAATTGATGTCCATTATAGAAGAGGATTTAGGATGAGAGTCGTTATTTTTAATATAGAGAAAGCGTTTAAAAAGGGATTTTGAATTGAAAAAGCAAATTTTCTTTTCAAATGATAGTCCCAGCTAAAAAGACATCATTGGCTACTAAAACTTTGTAAAATGAAAATAATCATAATTGAAAGAGACAAGATAAGATCTTTATTATGTCATCTCTGCAAACATATAGAAAATATTTGTCATTCTTGTAAGTTAGAAGACATTTAAAGTAAAAGATAAAGTTGTAGCATCTGGTGTCCATACATGATTCTAAATAAAAAAGATAAGAAGATAATGTGAAAATCTCTCCAACCAATAAAAAAAAAAGAGAATTCGCTATCGATAAAGATAGAATCTATTTTTTGAAAAGGTTGATGAGATGCAATTCTTTCTAAGTTTTGAATTTGGACTTTAAGTTTGATTGTATAAATAAGCCCCTTAGGATAATAATAGGGGCATTGAACAATCTTTGTATATCTTGTTTTTGTACTATCTTTTATTATGAATAAAAATTTCTCATTTCTACAAGTACATCTTACAACTTTCATTTTAAAACCATATTCTTCTCCTAAAATCTTTGGCATACGTCTTAAGATAAGAAACAAATTAAAGTTGTGTTGGACTTTAAGATAGGAAACAAATTAAAGTTGTGTTGGACTTTACTGAAAGAGCGTCAAGGGTGGTTACCTTATTCTAAGATTAGAACTGAAACATTCGCTAAAGACTTAGACCAAAAATTTTGTAAAGCTAGAGGCAAAACACTAAAGATACAAGTTTGGCCTAATGTACCTTTTAATTTGGAATTTTGAAACTATTATGCAAATAATTATATAATGACTTCTTATTTTATGAAAAAGTTATATATGGATTGATTGAAATATATTTAAATTTTATAAAATCTATAAATGAGATAATTGCATCTCTTTTGAAGAAGTTAGTAATATTATAAAAATAGTGATAAATTAGATAATGACGATTTGTTTCAAATATCTTTAATCTTTGATATTATGAGTAGCCTAAATCTTTTATTTATTCTCGTGATTAAGATATTTTGTAGTGACTTTTGTGTTGATTTTGTGAGGATTTCCTAAAATAGGGTAATGAAGAATTTATACTCCTACAAAATAACAATACCTAATATATTAATTTTTCTAGAATATATCATAGACTAAACTTTTACAAGACACTCATCCTTAAACTATTCAAGATTGATACAATTTTGGAATGATAAACACTATATACTTGACTAACTAAGAATTTCTTAAGAAATTATCTGTTCTCAAATAGATTCAAAAGGGGTTAAAGATTGTTATCTAAATAATCCTACAATAATTTTAAAAGATCCTTAATTAGTATTAGAAATATTATCCGTTGATCTATATTTTATGAAGATAAAACAATACGATGCTTATCATTTCATCATATTGAAAAAGGCACAGCATTTTCTTCTTTAATAATAGCCTTAGTTAAAAAGATATCGCTTATAGCTGAAAAATTTGTAAAAATAAAGATAAACATGATTAAAAAAGACAAGATAAGACTAAGTCCTAAAGAGCCAAAAACAAAAAAAATGAAGAAACGTGAATAGATATAAATCAACTCCACCCCAACTGAACTTTTGAGTTTTATTATGTTAAGCTAAACAAAATAACAAGAAGTGATCGTTGTATTATCAACTCCATTGTTCACAATCATGAACCAAGTATGACCGGGCATCACCACACTATCATAACAATTGTCGACAGGCAGAGCAATGATTAGCAATGTAAAATGCATAAAAATGAAAACCCAACTAATAGTTTTCAAAATGCTTTGCAGTTCTAACAGTAACAGTATTAACTAACTAAAAATGGGAATTGGAGTGACTGGAAAACAAAACCAATCATTATTCAATATGCCAGTCCCCAGCATCCCTATTTTGTCAAGGATCACTATTTCTCAAAACCATCTGGATACTATTGTCTGCCACTTTCAAGTATGAACTCTCCACCAACTCTAGGCCAAATATTCCATACGGCGGTTAATATAACACGAGAAGCTGAAATCTAAATACGTCGCTTCTTTGGGAGTCGACATCCATTATGTGGTCGTCGAGTTGTATCTTCAATGGCTACTATAGGACTCCAATCACTTCTAGAGTCAGTAAAACCCTCTCTAAAACTCATGATAGCTTGCCTTTTCTTCTTAAAGTAGGTAAACCCTCTCACCTTTACCACGATGGCTTTCAACCCCAATTTCCTTGCCTCGCGTCCAACATGTTCTGCAGTTGCATCTGCTGTATAACGTGACATTTTGGGGCCTCCCCTCAATTCTGGTACGTGTCCAGATGAACCAGAGTATTTTCTATTTCCCTTAGAATCTGTCACTGTAACAAATGTATTATTCCGCATTAGATTTATGTGGACTACATCGGCATTCTGGTCAGCATTATCAGTGTATTGGGAACCCCCTTCCTCTACCACCTCTCTCACAAAATCCATGGGCTTGGAATCTGTCTCCTTGTTAAAGCTCTCCCTACGAGCAGTATGGATGAAACTTCGAAAACCCAAAGCATAAGGAGGGTGCAGACGCGCCTCTGAGGTGGGAAAACCAAATTTCATCCCTAAGTTTCCTGAATGTTTGGACATGTGGTTTTCAATTCCACATGATGCAACATCAGTGTAAGAGCTCAAACCGCCTTTAGGGTTGTCTAAACAAACAGCAGAATTGAACAATTTTCCTGTCAGAAATAAAGCAAATCAGAAAAGCCTGTCCACAGACCAAAAGCAGAGGGACAGAAGACATGGATAAAGAAACATAACATAAGAAGTTCAAATGTAAACATGTCCCAAGAAACAAAACAGAAACACACAAGAAACAAAACAGAAACACACGAGAAGAATGAAAACAAAGGAGTGTCATCACTCATCATGAACCCCCCTTCTCCTTCCTCCATTTCAGTTCTGCACGTCAGTCCTACTTCATGCGATGAAATTCAGATTTTATCTCAACACCAAAAGAACAAAATCATGGCTGCTGAATACTAGAAATTTACCAGTCAGACCACTATGTTGGCCTCAGGTCTGCAAAAGTTCTACTAAGAACAACCAGAAAAGGGGTTCCATTTTTCGCTTCCAATTCAGGGAAACGCTAAATACTTGCATAAGTAAATCATCAACCATTTTAGAATTTTGTCCAAGAAAGTAGATTAATCTTAAAAATGCAAACTTTACAAGCAAAATCTTTCTTGTCCTCTTCCATGTCATCTACACTAAATTCTAAAAAGAAAGTCGCTCTCCTTAAAATTGATTTGATCGATAGAGTATCAGTAAACCCGGCGAATAAACTTAACTATATCATTAAAAGAAAAAAAAGGTTAGGGGAAAGATGGAGATATTGCCTGCAGGAGAAATGAAACCTTTGGTTGCTGAAAACACGCAGAGGTTGATCGTCCTTCTAATCGCCATGTGAGTTGTTCTGAACCGTAATTGGGAAAGACACAGTCGCGAGCTTCAGATGGGGGTGTCTTTTTGCCCTTTTCCTAAACCTCAAATGCAACGGTAGAAGCTGCATATGTGAGAAATAAAGAACCCAAATTATTACGGTTAACCCGGTGTGACGTCTAAATTACGTTAAACTAAACTTTAATGATATATAATAGTAAGGGCATGCATTAATCATAGTAACGGCTAGGATTAAGAAACTTGAGTTACCGGATTCAATATTTAATTAAAATGAGAATGCAAGTAGCAAATAGATCACTTACACATCTTATAGGTAGTAATCAATAAATTTTGACTAAGGTTGATACGTCTATTTTTCCTATGAGATGTTATATCCTTAGCATGGAAGCGGATAATGAATCATTTCTAATCTTAGCCAGGCCTTTTTTTCCTATACTTGGAGCAATCATAAATTCTAGGAAAGTTTAATCAATCCTTAAGATTAGAGAAGAATAAGGTTTGATCTCAATCTCGATCTTGGATTAAAGAAAACAACAATTTTTGCTCAATAATGAATCATTAAAGACTGCACTTTCTAATGTTTTGCATTGTTGCAGAGAGCAAGAAGTTAACGTACTAAGGCAAAGGAAAAAATGCCAGAACATGAAAGCAAGGGAAAAATTAAAATAGGAGAGCCTTTTTCAAGAATCAAGCAAAAGAAAGTTGCAAAGACACTACCTCATTTCCTAATCAACTTTAGGAAAGTCCACGTAACAGACTTTTAAAGAAGCACTTTGTTGGGGAGGCAACCCAACCGAAATCTTCTTAAACTTCATAAATTAAACATCAAATTTCACCCAACCTTTTAGCTTTAACTCATATTTCTTCTAGCTTTTCATTAACTCGGTGGGGCATTTCATCAAACAATATACATGCATTCTTTCATATTACCATTGCTAAACATACAAAGTTAACAAATTACCAAAATAAGTTTCACCAAACCGCAATCATGCTCCAAACATGCTCAATGGCAATTTGTCTAACTAAAACCAAGCTGAAACAATCTCCCACCACACAATAAAAGAAAAAAAAAACAAAAAGATACTGAATTCGACCCAGAGAAATGATCGAACAAACAAATGACAGAGGTCTAGATACAATAAAACAAGAACACTAACCAAATCGACGAAATCTTTTCCTATAACTAGCACCTGGAAGGAGATAAACATAAGTAAAGCGATTTTAACGCAGCGATAAAGCGGAGCCGAAAATCAAAGAAACAAAAAAGGATCTGAAACATTTCCTAAGATGAAAAAAAAAACCAATACTAAAAGCAAGAAAATTTCTGCGGACTCAACCACGAAATATAAAACCTAAAACAAAAACAAATACCAAATCTCTCCAGATATACTCAAACATTCAAGACATTCATCGACAACAACAATATATAGCAAAGCAACCACTGTTTACAGAGAGATCGAGTAATTCAAATCAATCGACTCGCTTCAAGCCACAGTCTTAGAAAAGGGAGAGCATAGGGTTACCTGAGAAGAGTCTGCGATTCCAAACAATTGAGTACTCTCTCTCTCTCTATCTTCAAGTCTCTATCTCAGCGATTTAATTGGGCCGTCTTGCAGTTAATAGGCCAATTTTGACGAAAATGGGCCAGATTTGGGTCAAATGGGCCAATTTGGGGATTATGTGGTCTTTTTGTTTTTATTTTTCAGATAAACTAGAAAGACGTACTCACGTCATACTAAATAAATAAATATACATTTAATATCAACAACCAAAATTAATAATGTCTATGAATTATAATAAACATATTTTAATAATAATCCTTTACTGCAAACCTCTAAAAGTACATAAATAATAAAGGTTTAAACATGGCTTTCAAGCCATGCTTTTGTGTCAATAATAATAAGATTTAGACAATTAAAATAATAATAAGATAATAATCATAATAAAATAAAATAATAATAATAACAACAATAATAATGTAATTATTTAAATTAATAATTACAATAATAATAAGAATAATTACAATAATAATAATAATAATTATTATTATTATTATTCTAATAATAAGATTTAGATAATCGAGAAATTGTCATGATTACATTATTTAATAATCATCTAGTATATAATAATAATAATAATAATAATAATAATAATATACCAATAATTATTATTATTATTATTATTATTATTATTATTATTATTATTATTATTATTATTATTATTATTATTATTATCATAATATAACAACAACAACAACAACAACAACAACAACAACAACAACAATAATAATAATAATAGTAGTAGTAATAATAATAATAACAATAATAATAAAAATCATAACAACAACAACAACAACAACAACAACAACAACAATAATAATAATAATAATAATAATAATAATAATAATAATAACAATAAATAATAATAAGAATTAAATTACCCCATTCATGAAAAAGAAGCACTAGCCTGTCTCAAAATATTAAGAAAATGGCGCATTGATTTACTACCAGTGACATTCACAATTCATACTGATTCTCAGTATTTATGTGAATTCACTAAGTACCAAATTACTACAAGCACTAATTATAATCAAGGTCGACTCATCCGTTGGCAGTTCGAATTAGGTCAGTATCATTTTCAAATTCATTATATTAAATCAGCTAATAATTTTCTTGCAGATATTTTAACTAGAGAATGGAAGGACTAATAGCACAACTGGAAACTACCATTGCATTAAAGGAAGCCAAATTGATCATTTGTATCTTGAATCTTTTGATTTATTTGTTGTATTAATGTTACGATCTCTATTTGTGTATGTATTAAGGCTTCTATTTTTTGTTCTAATAATTCTTGTGTTTGTACAATTGAATCTATTTATAATTATGTAAAAGTAGATAGACAAGAACTTCAAAATGAAATGAATGACATTACTCATTGATTAACATCAGCATGACATTAGCATTATCATATTTCTTCAATTATTGTTTATATGCCATTATTGATCAATTAATTATTTATGCCTTTGCCATTATTCAAGCACAACCATTATTATTCTTTATCACTGCAAGCATGTTATTTATACCATATGAAGTTATTCTTCTTTATTTTGATATTAGTTGTTAGTATATTGATATTACTCTCAATTATTTATATAGAACTATATTTCAATTAAATACTAATGTCGGTTATATCGTCCGACTTGAAGATAGAGATATTATCTTTGATTTCTCACCTCATCCCGAGGAAGAATCGTAAGCGGATGAAGCGAAATTAGCTAGATTAGCACAAATACAACAAGATATAGATAATATGTATTGTTTAGAATTACTCCTCAATTATTTCCTCTCGATGAAAAATGGAAGATATAGAAATCACAAGTATTGATTATGAATGCGTAGAGCGATTTATATTAACTACGATTTAGATTAAATGAATTGCCCCATTTGTATAGATTTACATGAACGAATACAATATACACAACAAGCAATTAATTATTATCAGGATCATATTCAATACAATGAAGATCCTATAAATTATCTCGTCTTTGTCTGTGTCAATCGACTCGGTAGACGACCTTACATAGAACATTTATCAGTAGTACAAAGATTACATCAACAATATAGAACTCATTTAACACAATTAGAACAAATTCAATCTGATCATTACTGTTATCATCCCAATATATTATGACCTCAGTAACCACTTCTTCAACTGTTTTAGATGTAGATAATTTAGAATTAACAGAATCATTAGGAACTTTTAAAGTATCCACTTTAATTAATCAAGAAAAACAAAAACAAATATCCAAGGCACAATTAGATTTAAAGAAAGGCCAAGATATTCATAAATCCACATTAAAACAAATTTTTAATAGACAAAATCTTATTTATTTTAGAAAAATAATTCAAGAAACACCTATTCGAATTGATCAATGTCATGGAAATTTACGAATTAGTCTAATTGATCCAGAACAAATTAACAGACAATTACAATTATTACCAGAATCTAAACGTAAGAAAATTGGATATATTCATTTATCCACTATACAAATATTATTAAAATCCACTTTTCAAGAAGGAATTGATACTCCAATCAGAATGGCAATACTAGATGAAAGAATGAACAATCTCAATGACCAAGTATTAGGAATGATGAATGGCAATTTACAATATGGCAAAATTAAATTCAATACTAGACTAAAATTAGGTATTCCTTTAATCTCTTCATAATTAGATAAAGCCATCACCATTGCATACAAATTCTATCGAAGTAATCTTATGACTCAAGGACAATACCCTTTTTCTTTAACCTATCAGATTAGTTATGCATTATCAAATTCACATCATAGTATCGATTTTAAACATACAGAACAAATTTCTTTAGATCAATTATTTCAAGAAGTAGCTAAAGTAGGAATCAAAATTCAACCCAAAATACAACCCCTTCCAGCAATACAACAACCCTTTTATTTACCACCACCTTTACTTGAAAGAAGACATTCTTTTCGTAATCAACTTCCACTAATATTCCTCTTCTTAGATCACCTCAAGACGGCATCAAAAACCTATATATATAGAAAGACCAATAAGAATAACTGAACCCAATAATCAAACAAGACAACTAAAAGAAATTCAAAATCAAATTTCGACATTATCTACTTATTTAATCAAAAAATTATGACATCTTTAACTAATCTCACTCAACAAATAGATTCAATTGTACAAACACAAGAATTATTAGAACAAAAATAGAAGCCTTAATACATACACAAATAGAGATCGTAACATTAATACAACAAATAAATCAAAAGATTCAAGATACAAATGATCAATTAATAGTAAGAGAAAGGCCCGGAAAATGGTATCGAGTGAGGATTTCAAAATTACCCGGAAAAAGAACTTAGATGAATGAACAACCTATCGAAGATATTGAAAAGAATATACAGTCTCAATTAATTGAAGTAACATAATTAGTTAAAAAATTACATCTCACTCCTTTATCAGATGAACATCAATTGTGTCCAGTATTTCCCAATGATCATAAAGGCGAAATTATTCTTGGATATGAATCTGATCAAGAAATCTACATGGATAAAGATGAAAAACCCGAAAGTAGTAATACCCAAGATATTAAATTAAAACAAAAATTAACAGGTGATAAGCGTAAAAAAGAATTTCAACCAACTAATTATTCATGGATTCCAGAAAATCAAGATGAGTTTCTAAATAAACAAGGCTATTATTATAAAGGATCAAAAATTAGAAAGTATCCCTCAGAATATAAACCTAAAATTACGAAATTAGGACTAGACAGTGTTCTAGATTTGGATTGCACAACCAATGCTGAAGATTTATTCTACGAATGGTATGCACGATTACAATTATTAATTCAAATAGAAAAATCATTTGGAGATAGGCCCGATAACAAAGATTCCCTATGGAATTTTGTAGTATATAAAACAACAGGAAATGTTCAAAATTTTCTTATTGAAAACGCTCAAGCATTACAAAATACACCTCATTATATTAGTAAAATACAAGATGAAGATACATTTGAAGTAATAGGAGATGAAATTTATAAAGAATTTTTTGGTCAGGATGTGATCTTTCACAAAGCTGATCGAGATAAAGCAAATAGGTTAAAAGCATTAAGACATCTAAATAATATACAATTATGCGATATTTACTATTTGGATACATTTATATGTGAATTTCAGAAACAGTATTATAAATTACCCAGAATAGAACTAGAAATGTATATACATGTATTTATTCAGAAATTACCCTATCCTTTTAATGTCAAAGTACAACAACAATTCCAAGATAAAATTGAAAAACAACAAGTAGCCCATAATTTAGGTGGCGCTATCTTAGTTACAAAAGAATTATTAATCGATTTTTGTTTAGATTCAAAACTAAATCAAACACTAAAACATCAACATTTTAATTTATGTTGTGATCAAAATGCCGACGTACCTCAACAATATGGTTGTACACAACCTAGACATAAATATAAACATAAGAAAAAATTTAATCCTCGATATAGAAAACATTATTTCAAACAATATAAATGGAAAATATATAAACCACAACCCAATCAACCTAAACGATTTCCAAAATACTTTAGAAGGTATAAATATAATTCAATAAATAATCAAAAACAAAAATATTGTCCTAAAAAGAAAAAAGATTATAAATGTTGGCTATGTAAAGAAAGCGGACATTATGCAAATGAATGTCCTAAACGAAAAGAAAAGCAATATAATCAAAAATTACAAATATTAAATTCAGCCCTCAATCATCAGTTAGAACCAATTGAATCTGATTATGATACAGATATTTCCTTATATATTTATGACTCAGAAAATGAATCAATTAGTCAATCCTCTGAATCAGACACAGAATTCGAACTCAACATTTATTCAAGTACTAGTTCCGAAGATTAATACCAAAATTAATGCTTATATAGACACTGGAGCTACTATTTGTATAGCATTAAAACAGCTTCACTTAAAATGGCAAAAATTACATAAACCATTACAAGTAAAAATAGCCGATGGAAGTTTTAATTCCATCTGGTATGTTAGTTATTATAATACAATTATTATTGAAAAATATACTTTTATAGTCCCTTCTATCTATCAAAAAGAATCCGGATTACCTCTTATTATTGGCAATAATTTTCTTAAACTATACAATCCTTTCTGTCAATATCTACATTATATCACACTAAGAACGCCTTTTATCAAAGAGATTAATCAAAATCAATAATATTAAGAATCCCTATTTATCATAATTCATATTATCAAAGATTAAAATTAGTTATTGAAAAATTAACTCTATATTTTTATCTACTCAACAATACATCAATCCAATTAAAGTAGATACACTTTTAGATCAAGTATGTAGTGAAAATCCATTAGATCCACAAAAGAATCATAATACAGAACTTATTGAAATTAAATTAAAAGATCCCTTGCAAGAAGTCAATATTAAAAATAATATTCCTTACACTCCATTAGATGTAAAAGAATTTACACAAAAATGTAAAGAATTACTCGAAAAAGGATTAATTATCCCAAGTACAAGTAAACATTCAGTACCAGCCTTCTATGTAAACAATTCAGCAGAAAAGAAACGAGGAAAACGACGAATGGTTATAAATTATCGAAAATTAAACGAAGCAACCATAGGCGACGCTTATAAATTACCTCGAAAAGATTATATTATAAATAAATTAAAAGGTCATACCTGGTTTACCACCTTAGATGCTAAATCAGGTTATTGGCAATTAAGACTTCATGATAATACAAAAGCATTAACAACATTTACTTGCCCTCCTCAGAAGCATTATCAATGGAATGTTTTACCATTTGGATTAAAACAAGCCCCTAGTATTTATCAAAGATTTATGGATAATAATCTTATAGGATTAGAAGAATTTACTTTTGTTTATATTGATGACATTATTATTTATTCTAATCAGGATAAATTCGATCATTTAAAGAAAGTTAAAATTGTCTTACAACGTTGTAAAGATAAAGGAATAATACTAAGTAAACGAAAAGCAAAAATTGCTCAGCAAACGATTGAATACTCAGGAATACAATTTAATCATAAAGGCTATTTACAATTACAACCAAATATTCTACAAAAATTACAAGAATTTCCTAATCAGTTGTCAAATAGACAACACATTCAACAATTTTTAGGATTATTAAATTATATCTCAGATCAAGGATTTTTAAAGAATTTAGCAAAAGAACGGAGACTTTTACAAAAGAAATGCAGTACAATACAACAATGGCAGTGGACTACAGCCGATACTGAAGCAGTACAACGACTCAAAACTCTCTGTAAGGATCTTCCTAAACTCTATAATTACCAGAAGGATGATCAATTACTAGTCCAACTGGACGCAAGCAATGATACATGGGCATGATGCCTTTTGGCAAAACCGCCTAAGCACAAAAAGCACTATCTTTGTAAGTACATAAATGGAACATTTAATTCTTCGGAATTAAATTACCCAATTCATGAAAAAGAAGCACTAGCCTGTCTCAAAACATTGAGAAAATGGCGCATTGATTTACTACCAGTGATATTCACAATTCATACTGATTCTCAGTATTTATGTGGATTCACTAAGTACCAAATTACTACAAGCACTAATTATAATCAAGGTCGACTCATCCGTTGGCAGCTCGAATTAGATCAGTATCATTTTCAAATTCATTATATTAAATCAGCTAATAATTTTCTTGTAGATATTTTAACCAGAGAATGGAAGGACTAATAGCACAACTGGAAACTACCATTGCATTAAAGGAAGCCGGATTGAATGAATTACAAATACAAAGCATGAACATTCAAGTTCAGACTGAAGCCATTACAAAAGATCTAGAACAACTCAAACAAACGCTCCTAATGTTCAAACCTAAAGAGCAAACTACTACCAAACAAGCCATTAGCACCAAATCAACACCAGCAGTTCTTCCAAAAGTATCAGTCCTGACCCAAGCATCCCAAACACCTTCAATTATTCCAGAAACACAAACCTCTGCAATACCTAAAGCATCAGTTTCACTCACGGTGAAACCTTCTCTGACAATAGCATCCATACCACAAAAGATCGCTGATCAACACGAATCTAAGCATTACGTTATTTATAACGGACCTTTTGCAGGTATTTATGACCAATGGCACAAAGCAGCCATTCATATTACTGGCAAAAGCAACATTATTCATAAGAGTTTCTCTACCAAAGCAGAAGCTGAAAAATCTTATCAAGAATTTCAGCATCCATCACTACGTCCTCAGTATAAAGTAGTTCTCCAAGCACCAGCACCACCAGTCTCAAAGTTGATTTCTTTGGGCAAATCTATAGATCTGGAAAGAATTCATTATGTTCCAGCAAAAGCACTACATGAAGAATCAAAAGTATTAACTTCAGAAATGTTCATTGATTGTTTTCAAGCATTAAATCAGTGGACAGATGAAATGAAGCAGTTTCAATACTATCCACAGAATCGAGGCCGATATGGTCCAAAAGCAGTCATCTTCCCCGGAGCTGACCCTTTAACAACATATTTATTATTTCAAAGTGGATTAGCAGATACCATCTATCTACAGGATTTAAAACTACTAGCAGACTTTCCAACAGGATTAGTCCATGCCATCAAGCAATACAAAGATCGTTTTGCAAAAGAACGGGAATTATACATTAAAGTATATAGCAGCTATCCAATCTTCGAAGCATCAGAAGCAGAACATGCCGTTCAGGCAGCTATCAAAGCACCAAGGATTGCTTTTCTTCAAATTGGAGTAAGCAATCTTCAGTATCCTCCAATAGACGAAGCACCACAATATGAGTTCAATTGGGACTTAGTTAATAAGTTCAATTTGAACTGTCTCGAAGGAATCTATAATCAGTGCATCAAGATAAATCCAGAATCAACAATCAAGATCAATTACCGAGGCAATTACATTTTATTGACCTCCACTTATAAAAATTCAATACTGTCCAATGAGTTACAAGTTCTACAAAGGTTCAAAGCACCATTTGATGATCTATCATATTGTTTTCAAGAACTCAGTCAAGCATGGAAAGAAGCCATCTGTAAGCAAATTCAAGAATATCCTACTCATCGTTGTAGGAATTGTCCAACATCATCAAAAACACCAGATGCTCACAGTACTACTGACGACGAACTTGTCATCATTGAAGAACAATCCGTCGGTGGGTTACGGACAAAAGCACTAAAGCATTAATTATGTAGGTCTTTGTTTAAAGACCGTCCAGCTGTATATACGTGTCTTTTCTTTTTTCGAATCTTTTCTTTATGTCTTGTAAGATGTCTTCTTTAGCATCTTACTTTACTTTTACTTTTTCTTTATGTCTTAGTCCATCCTTTTATTTTGTTTTCTTTTCTTTAAGTCTTCTCATGTCTGTACTATTGATTCCCTTTCTCCTATATAAATAAGAGGCTTGGGTGTCTGTCTTAGACACATTAAGCAATTCCTCAAAACTCTCTTATGAAATTTCTCTCTTCGCATTTCAAGTCTGTCTTTGACGTTTAAGCGATCTCCGAGAAGTATCAGGTTAGAAGTTTCGATGATTACTTTTTGTCACATTATTATTCAAATTATTCTCATAATCATCTTAATATCCATTGCAGTTATACATAAAATATTCTGTCTCATTATTATTTCTCTCATTACTCTCTATCATTTATTCTCACGCATTACTCATTTCTATTAATCTTTCAGCATGGCATTATCATATTTTGACTATAAGCATAATCTCAAGCACCAGATAAAAACATTAAATGCTGACGCTCAGCAGGCTCACTATGAAGCATTAAAGATTAAAACTATTGCCCGCAATAAAAAAGCTCATGACATCTGTAATGACCCAAAGTTTCAAAAACCTACTACTCATCCATCGTATGAAGAAGCACAAAAAATTATCCGCATCAAGAAGAACTATGCGAATCGTCGCATAATTAATTCCGTATATAGATGAATGTATCAAAGAAATCATTTTATCACGCACCTCTCTTGTATTAAAATTATCCACTCTTATTGCTTAATAATAATGGCTTATTTTGATTACATGACCATCTTAAGCATAGAATAAAATTTTATCAAGAGATTGAAAATGAACAAAAGAAATTTATTCAATTATATAACGACCATATAAAATTAGCCAAAGAAAATCAATTTTCTCAACTTTTAATAAATGCAAGAATTTTATTAGATCGGACTTTATATATTTATAATTCGTAAAAGCGGATAGATAAGAACTTCAAAATGAAATGACATTACTCATTGATTAACATCAGCATGACATTAGCATTATCATATTTCTTCAATTATTGTTTATATGCCATTATTGATCAATTAATTATTTATGCCTTTGCCATTATTCAAGCACAACCATTATTATTCTTTATCACTGCAAGCATGTTATTTATATCATCCGGGTTATTCTTCTTTATTTTGATATTAGTTGTTAGTATATTGATATTACTCTCAATTATTTATATATAACTATATTTCAATTAAATACTAATGTTGGTTATATCGTCCGACTTGAAGATAGAGATATTATCTTTGATTTCTCACCTCATCCTGAGGAAGAATCAGAAGCAGATGAAGCATAATTAGCTAGATTAGCACAAATACAACAAGATATAGATAATATGTATTGTTTAGAATTACTCCATCAATTATTTCCCTCTGATGAAGAAATGGAAGATATAGAAATCACAAGTATTGATTATGAATGCGTAGATGACGATATTAACTACGATTTAGATTAAATGAATTGCCCCATTTGTATAGATTTACATGAACGAATACAATATACACAACAAGCAATTAATTATTATCAGGATCATATTCAATACAATGAAGATCGTATAAATTATCTCGTCTTTGTCGGTGTCAATCGACTCGGTAGACGACCTTACATAGAACACTTATCAGTAGTACAAAGATTACATCAACAATATAGAACTCATTTAACACAATTAGAACAAATTCAATCTGATCATTATCAAGTATCATCCCAATACATTATGACCTCAAGAACTACTTCTTCAACTGCTTTAGATGTAGATAATTTAGAATTAATGTAATTATTAGGAACTTTTAAAGTGTCCACTTTAATTAATCAAGAAAACAAAACAAATATCCAAGGCACAATTAGATTTAAAGAAAGGCCAAGATATTCATAAATCCACATTAAAACAAATTTTTAATAGACAAAATCTTATTTATTTTGGAAAAATAATTCAAGAAACACCTATTCGAATTGATCAATGTCATGGAAATTTACGAATTAGTCTAATTGATCCAGAATAAATTAACAGACAATTACAATTATTACCAGAATCTAAACGTAAGAAAATTGGATATATTCATTTATCCACTATACAAATATTATTAAAATCCACTTTTCAAGAAGGAATTGATACTCCAATCAGAATGGCAATACTAGATGAAAGAATGAACAATCTCAATGACCAAGTATTAGGAATGATGAATGGCAATTTACAATATGGCAAAATTAAATTCAATACTAGACTAAAATTAGGTATTCCTTTAATCTCTTCATAATTAGATAAAGCCATCACCATTGCATACAAATTCTATCGAAGTAATCTTATGACTCAAGGACAATACCCTTTTTCTTTAACCTATCAGATTAGTTATGCATTATCAAATTCACATCATAGTATCGATTTTAAACATACAGAACAAATTTATTTAGATCAATTATTTCAAGAAGTAGCTAAAGTAGGAATCAAAATTCAACCCAAAATACAACCCCTTCCAGCAATACATCAACCCTTTTATTTACCACCACTTTTACTTGAAAGAAGACATTCTTTTTCAGAATCAACTTCCACTAATATTCCTTTTCTTAGATCAGCCTCAGCACGGCATCAAAAACCTATATATATAGAAAGACCAATAAGAATAACTGAACTCAATAATCAAACAAGACAATTAAAAGAAATTCAAAATCAAATTTCGACATTATCTACTTATTTAATCAAAAAATTATGACATCTTTAACTAATCTCACTCAACAAATAGATTCAATTGTACAAACACAAGAATTATTAGAACAAAAAATAGAAGCCTTAATACATACACAAATAGAGATCGTAACATTAATACAACAAATAAATCAAAAGATTCAAGATACAAATGATCAATTAATAGTAAGAGAAAGGCCCCAGAAAATGGTATCAGAGCTGAGGATTTCAAAATTACCCAGAAAAAGATTCATCTTTGGTGAGTCATCTTTCATTGCATAATTCGGTTGCTAGACAGTTGTGCTTGTAAGCTTGGTTTTCTAAGGAATAAGTGAATGCTGAAAGTATTGATTTGGTTGCGTGGACGTTATCCCCTTTTCGGCCGTGGGTGGGTTTAGATTAACACATCTAGATCTTTCATTCTTCAACAGTCAGGTGTTAACAAACCCAGTTTTTATCTGGTTAAGATCATCGAAGCTTGTCCAACGACATGGTTATAGGCTAGTAACCAGAAATCCAAAACAGTTTCCTTGGTAATTTAATTACCATCTATCAATTAAGTAACTTTTCTTGTTTAAAATAAGTTTGATGCGGGCTCATTAAATAAAAGGTTAAGATAGCAGAGAGTTTCTTAAATAAGCTTTTGTTTCCGCCAAGAAGATCTTCTCTTTGTATTCCTTTCCTGCCCAACGATTGAAAATCCAAGTATGCTGCCACAGCCACTTCTCATTTATTCTCATCTTGTTCCGTGTTAACCAGCTACGAATCAGAGTTACTACCATAAAACTAATGACACTATTCCTTTTAGTGATTTTTTATTCTTTTGTTATTCAAATTTTTTCCTAACTTTAATTTCTTTGAATTGGAGAAACGATTTACGGCTTTTTTCTAAAAATTTAATTCCTATATTTTCTGTTCGCGGTTTTTACCATGATTTCCTTGATTGATTGATGAAAAACCAGATATTTTAGTTAGTATTCAATGAAATTTTGGCCAAAACTACAATTTAAATGTAACATTTTCATCACAATGCAACTTTAACGATACAAAACAGTTGATTGGGGTTTTGAAAACGTTCATAGTAGATGAAAATTTTAATTGTATTAAACTTCTGTTAGTTAAATTTTTATATCTTTTATATGCATGCCGCATGGTATAGTAAGCCCTACTAGTATCTTTTAAAATTTTTAAATTACTTACATTTATTAATTATAACAACTAATTTGTGATCCCTAAATTCCTTAATCTTTAACTTTATCTTAATTTGTCAAAACCTAAATTACCAAATCCTAAAATTCTTAATAGGATATTTGGTTTACCTGCTGAATAGATAAGGAGTAAAATGTTTATTCTTAGGAATAGAATAGATGAGGAATGGAACGAAATGAGTCTTATTTAGTTTGACTTATTCCTAAGAATTTCTAATAATGATATAATGCCAATATTTGGCTTGAAAATATAAATTTAAAATGACAAAGGAACAATTAATAAAAATCGAAATATCCATTATAGTCCTCTAATTACAATATTATTATTATTATTATTATTAGAAGAAGAAGAAGACACCTTACATGTTGCCTTCTTCAAAGGCATCAGAGTGGTTCATTCTTTTTCTAGTCAATGCACATGCTTTTAGAAAATTATCAAATGTCAACATTCATTATCTATAGTCTCAATTAGATAATAAAATAACATTAGAACGATGTTGAAAATAAACTTAACCTAGGGTTTTAAATGACTAAAAAGTTATTTAGTTGAACAAAAATTAAATTTCAACCCTATTTTAAATAACTATATAAAATATTTAAATTTCAGCATTATCTTCAATGTGTAGTAAGAAACCTTCTCACCCACCCAAGTCTTTGAGAAGGCATAAGACTAAAAAATACAAACATTTATGCGCGATGATCAGAAATTTTGCTTAAAGCAATATCCCTTTCTTCATCTGTCAGTCCCTCTATCTCACCCAATGAACCATCTAACTTTTCAACTCTTTGCAGAATAACCATTTCGGTCCCAATACTCTTATACAATTCTTTTCCCACCTTTTTTATGTTATCATCCAACAACCTGGAAACAACAATAATTGAATCCACAAGGCTTGGTTATCTCGTATCAGTATTCTTTTTTCTCCTCTTTTTTGAAATATTTTTAGCTTGTCTTTTAACAGTTGATGTTGGAGGTTGGATAAAGGATTCATCCATGTTATGCGAACCATGCTCAACTTCATATCCATCTTCACCAACTTCATTTATCCCACCTCGACCTTCTTGCCTTTCCACTTCTTCAAGAATATTCGCACAATTTGTGTGTTATTTCTAGTTGCACGATGTTCTCCATAGATCCCAGTCAACTCATTATAGAAAGGAAACTCTTCCTTCGAAATTGAGCAGGATCTTTGTGACTAATAAGATGAAAAAAACAACGTTAATAATGTATATAAATGACAAGAAAGTAGTTAAAGAAAATGCTTAAAATGAGTTAAAAGTTCAATATTTACACTTAAGTAAGACTCCCATACATGATTGACGATCTTCCTTTTGCTATCCCATCCAAATCCACTAGTATCTTTCCTTTCCATATCCTTTACAATGCTCCACTCTTTCTTTAAAGTCTTAATCTTAGACTTTATGTGAGGTCTAGCTTTTAATTTTAAATTAGGGCGTTTTTGTTGCTACCAATCTTTCTAATTCATTTAGATAGCCAACTTTAAATCTAGTAAAAGCAATGTATGTTCCCACATTATGCAAATAAACCATGCAGGAAACTAGCACAAGATCCTCTTTATAATTCCACTTTCTTTTTGTTTCTTTTGAACTTTGAAAATTATTAGTTGACGGGGAATTCCTTAACATACTTATCTAGCAAATTAAAGCAGTATTGACAAATAAAAAATCATCATAATAAAGGAAAAATAAAAACATTGATAAAATTTTTCAAATTTTCAATATTAAGCATTAACAACTTATGAGAACAACATAGTCTACAATAATAGCATGCCACATAAACAACAAATAGTACAACAACTTGCAAAAAAAAAAAATCCCTTAACACTCAAACATTATAGAACGCCTAAAAAAATGTCAATTTTCATTTTGCCTAGATGTTCACCATTCATTGAACATTTCACGTGCCAATTTAATTATCCAATATGTGCATGCATTAGTCGGGTTAGTAGTATTTATAGAATCCTCCTCAACAATAGGATTTGTGTGAAAATAATCCCCTAAATCATTCTTTATAGGATCAAAACGCATCTCCTTCCTAATAAAATTATAAAGCAAACAACAAGCTATAATAATTTGATTGTGTGTCTTTATTGGATAAAATGATGGACTCCTAAAAATAGTCCACCTTATTTTTAGTAACCCAAAAGACCTCTCAATTACATTGCGTTTAGCTGTATGATTCATATTAAAAAATTCCTTTGGAATTCTTGGTTGGTAACCTTCACTCCATTAGTTCAAATGGTATCTTTGACCCCTAAAAGGTGTAAGAAAACCCTTACAATTTGTATAACCTGCATCGATTAGGTAATAACAACCTATATAAAAAACATAATATAAGTTATTTAATTTATATGACTCATATACAAAATTTCAAACAACCTTCCTATATCATACAGGAAAGCTTATCTTGAGGCACTTTATGCCCATGTCTCCTTTTAATTGCATCACAAAGAACTTGAACATCAGCTACTGATGTAACATCCCGTCCCCTTATTAAGGGTTAGTACCCAAACTTTCGGTATTTGTGAACTCAAAGAGAGGTTAAGGAAATGCATTTTCTTACTCATGCATCATGCTAGCATATAAGCACATAGATACGAAATGCTTTAGCAAAAACAGTGGTACATGCATTCATTGACAACTTCTGGGTATAAAGGGTATTAAATGTGATTTTATTGAAAATGAGGAGTAGAAGGAGTAGAAAGAGTGATCTTGGTATGAGTTGTGATAAGTAAAGATTTAGAAACAAGATTGGTAGTGATCTGGAAAATATTCACTGAATATGTTTCAGTATTTGAGTCATAATGTTTTATGTGGTTGTCCAAACGAGATGATTCTTGATTTGGACTACCTAGAGATATATGGCTACATTTTGTATGCAGACATCGAATTTAAATTCTATGTCTAAGAGTCCCAAATATTGTCATGAAGTGAAGAATTAGGTGCAGTGTTGGTGTATGAATGAAAAATTTGTCTTCGGACTTTAGGGGCAAATTTGAGATTGATAAAGATGGATTTTGGCAAAATTTCATTCTGGAAAGTTGTAGATAATTCTTTTATCTTTCCAACGATATAAAGTTTGTAAAGTTTGGATATCGGAGTTGAAAGATACAAGAATTTCAAGTTATGAGGTTTCTTCGTCTGCTGTTCATCGCCCCGCCATCGCTCATCATCTCGCTTAACTTTTTGCGCCTCGGTTTGACCGTCGAAGTTCTCGTTCATCGCCTCGATTCATTATACTTTGCTACCTTCTAATCCATTTTCTACCCTTAAAACGATAGAATTGGCCTTCGAGGTCTTCACGAAAGTTTTAGATCCAGAAGTTCTCTTTCCAATGGTCTAAAAGCGAAGTCAATCGGGCATCTGTAGCAAAAGTTATAGATTCAGATCTTGAGATATGTCTGCAAAAAGCGCATTTAAAAAGCGATTTATAGAAAATGAGACGATACTGAATTTAGATGAATGAATTGGCCTTTGAGTTCTTCATAAGAGTTGTAGCTCTTGAAATTATATTTCCATCCATATAAAGAAATCCTTAATCCGATATCTGTAGGGAAAGTTATAGCAGTTTTCCCAATCTGTATCGTCTGATGATGTCATCATCGTCTTAAAATGACATCATCATCGTGCTTTTATTTTTGACCCCTCAGATGAAAGATTTGGTCTTTAAGAACTTCATGAAAGTTGTAGCTCTTCATGTCCTCTTTCGAACCATTCAAATAAAACCTCAATCAGACATTTCTACAGAAAATTATAGCTGTTTCCCCGAAACAGGTTCAGTACAATTGAGATCATAAATATGGTTGCTTCTTTTGACCATAACTTCTTCTCTAGACCTCCGAATGACTTGATTCCTGAACCATTAGATTCATAAGACCTTTCTCTTCATCTCCACCAAAAATCGAAGCTATCTAAAATGAAGTGAGAAAGACTAAGTGGAAAAGGTGGGACGGGTATAGTGAGTGTGTTCTTAGAGGATATGAGCTGGTGTTTCCCACTGAACATATTTCAGTATTTTGATGTTTTCTGAATCAGTAGAGGTTGAAATGAGGTGATTTCTATTTCAAATGAAACTAGAGACATAGATCTACAAGTTATATGAAGGATCTGATCGACAATTTAGCCTCTAAGATGTTCAACATCTGGAGTGAAGTTACGTGTAGTGATCAGTCTTGATTTAGTTTTGGTCCAAACGAAATATCTAACAGACTTCAGTATTTTTGAGATATTTTGAGATATAGAGCTCCGATCGATCTGATTCTTGAGGCGATGGATTCATAAGACATAGAGGAATATCTCTCTAGAAGAAACTTTTGTTAAAGTACTTCATTTACCTGATCGAAATAAGAAGACAAGATGTCAGTTTTTAAGGGCAATTTCGGAAGTTTACTTAAGTGTTAAGCTTTAAAGGCATGCAAGTAAGGGCTTTAGGGTCTTTTATCAATCATTAATGACCTGGAAATAAGAGTTGTCATTTAAGAAGAGTGGAGCACGACCCTTACAAGGAAAAAGAGCAAAAGAATAAAAGAAGATGAGAGAGAGAGAGAGACTCGTAGAGAAAGAAGAGAAGAGGGAAAGAAGAAGAGAGAAGAAAGAGGAAAGAGGAAGAAAAATGAGAGAAACCAAGGCTTTCAAGGTAAGTTCATCTTCGTCATACATTGGAAAAGAAATAGATTGTGGGTTGTGAATGAAGAAGTTCTAGAGAGAGAAAGGGGTTTGTGTAGAAGAAGAAGATTTGAGAGAACCCATTTGATTTTGGGGTTTCTAAGCTAGGTTTTAAGTTTTCTAACCTAGATGGACTATGGGTAGGTTAAGATTGTGCTTGATTTATGTTGATTTTATTGATTGTGATTTTTGAAGTTTTAGGGTTTTATTGAATTGGAATTGAAAAGGAGAAATTAGTTTGTCTCAAGAAACTAAAAGAATCCTACCTAAGAATGTGTTTAAGTATGAAGTGCTAAACTATAAATAGAATTTGGATATTATGAGATCATATGAGGATGGATAAGAGATGATGAGAAATTGAGTTATGATATAGAGTAACCAAGTGTTCTTGAAGTGTAAGCTTCTGAATAAGCTAGTCTTATAAAAAGGGTAAAGATTGAAAGGAGAAGTTAGAACGATCATGTACCAATGAAGTGTATGAAATGTATATGAATTATGAAATGGAAATGAGCATAAAGTGCATATTAGAGCATATAATCGGGATTGTCATTAAGCATGTATTTTACATAGTCCATTACTACAATTGAGCATAAATGAATGTTTTTAAGTGTGCAATTATTGATGAGTGTGCAATATGTGTCTTGCATAAATATGTTGTGCAGGTCAAGTGCCACATTCATGCGTTTCCAGAAATTGAAAGCAAATGTTAATCTGGAGCATACTGTGAGTAGACCTAGATGGTCTCACTTCATTGTTTGCTTTATTTGAATGTTGTATACATTGATCTCTATATGATGAATGAGTACATGATTGCGATGATTGATTTGAATTATGAAAGTGCTCATTATTTGTGAATAAGATGAACTAAGTGTTTTCGTAATGTGCATTGCATGCAAGTGAAAGAGTGAATGCTCAATTATATATTGATTGCCGGACTACGGTCCGATTATAAGTGAATGTGATCGAGTAAGTGCATGCAATGTAAGTGATGCATTCCATGGCACGGATGCATGAAAGATAAAGGAAGTTATGACCGGAGTCGCCAGGATAAAGAGCTTGAAGCTCAGAATGTAAATAGAGCCTAGGGCTCGAATACGACTGTCCCCGATATCCACTGAGAGATATGGGACGTGATATGCTACTGTTCGATATCTACAAAGGGATATGAGCGAATGAAAAGAGGCACTCGGTCATAACGACAACAATAAATGAAAGTGAGTCCCATTCGCATTGCATATGCATAGTATGAATGGTTAAGTGTAAATTTCTGCTTTTGATGAAATGACATGAGAAAGCATTTTGGTTTCCAAATATAGTGATTTTATATTATGTTTTTATGATTATGATGCCATGAGAGTAATATAGTAACTGTTCGTAGTTCTCCCTTATTGTAGGATATGTATCGGAGTGACCTGCGGGCATTCCGGTATATACCCTACAGTAAGGGGGTGCTACAATAATAATAATAATAATAATAATAAGGAATTTAATAATAATAATAATAATAATAATAATAATAATAATAATAATAATAATAATAATAATAATAATAATAATAATAATAATAATAATAATAATAATAATAATAATAATAATAATAATAATAATAAGGAAATTTTGGTCTTGTTGTTACTTATTCCTTTCTTATTCCAAGTTTATATTTTCAAACCAAACATTGGAATAGAAATTTTTTTATCTATTCTATTCCTTAAACCAAACAAAGTAATACTTATTCTTTTCTATTCTTAAGAATAACTATTCTATTCCCTGCTTATTCTATTCCTTGAACCAAACAGGCCGTAAAGTTCTTTTCCTTGATTTTTCATTTTCTTTTACTGACTAATTGACTTTACTATTCTTTCTAACTCTGGGTCAAACTGTCTTTCTTGCTCTCTAATGGTTCAGGGCCTACAATCCTCTTACAAACAAGCTACACAGTAAAACGAAAATGCAAAAAGAAAAAGAAACAAATAAGTTACTCTAGGGATAAAAAGAAAACCAAGAAGTAAATATCAAACTAGCTATGGAAACAAACATTCATCCCTGACAATGGCATCAAAAACTTGATCATGAATTACAAGTGCACAGTTGTTAAAGTAAGTAAAAAATTGGTAAGAATTGAGTCGTGCCCATAGGGTTTATGAAAAATTTCAAATCTATGTTAGCTGATAGTATTTGAAATCGGGTTGAGTGAAATTTTAGGAAATTAAAATTTTTATAAAGAATTTTTTTTAAACTTGAATAAATTTTTAAACAACTACCCAATTCACTGCGATCAAAATAACTATGAATATGACAAATTTGTGCAGTAACTAATTAAGAAAAGATTGCAACAATTGACTAATTAAAAGTATTATCTTCCATGGGGAATGACTTTCTCTTAGGGAATGATATTTTTGTCAACCTTAATATTGAATTAGCTATCCTCCACAAATGAAATATCCTAACCTTGTAGGTGAATTTTAAGAGTAATTAATCCCCTTTTTCAAAGATGAACTAATCTATCCACTCTAAACATTACTTAGTAATCCCTTACTTAAGTTTTTCCTAGAGTTTCGTAAGTCCAAACCTTCAATTTTCACCACTTAAGTTTCTTGGGTGTCCCAACTCATAAGAAAATCCTAGTTGAAATTTCCTTCAATCTTTTAGCAAAAACTTCCTTTTTTAAAAGGCAAATTTATACTAAGGTAATTTCTAATAATCTAAAGGAAGAACAAATAAAACTAAAGAAAAATCAACAAGTATATGAATATTCAGTCATGGATTCCAGCAAAATTAAATATTAAAGCATCACCAAAACAACAAATCCCTAAAAGAAATTAAAGTTCTAGCCATAAATCATTAAGTCAAGTAATCCAAAAATATAAACGTTAGACAAATTCATAAGGAATCAAATATAAATGAAGAATAAAGCTCTCCAATCTCCTTTGTGTGGTTGTTTCCTTGGCGGTGAATGGTGATGGAGCCTATGTTGATGAGTGTTGAGTGGAGGCGTGAAGTTGGTGGAGGTTGCGTGAAAGTGTGACTTGCATGAGGACTGGTGAATGGAAGGTTACAAGGTTGTGTTGTTGTTTCGGTAGAGTGGATGAGGCTGGCTGCTTGAGTGTCTTCAATAGTGAATGATGATGTATGAATGAGTGGAGAGTGGGGTTACTTTGTGCTTGCATGGAGGCTGTGAAAATGGAGTGAAGTATTTTGCTTGGAGGTTTGTACCTGCTAGCTACCTTATGTGTGGTCTGAAGCTATTGAATGGAGGCTGTGGTGTTTAGCTATTGGTGGAGAGATGAGTGGGTGGTGTGGCTATTTGGTTGGCTAGTGGATGGAAGGTTGCGTGTATGAGTTGGAGGCTGGAGAGAAATCACGATTGATGTTTAGAGGCTTATTGTTGGTTAAGAGGTGATGAAGGCTTGCGTTGGTTGGAGTTACATCCAAAGTTGGAGTGAACGACATGTTGGTTGGTAAATGGAGGCTTTTTGTGTTGGTAATTGGGTGAATGGGAGCTGGAGATTGCCGTGAATGAAAAGTGAGCTGGAAAGTGGAGCCAAGTGGGAGATTCAAGGCTGCTGCGTGAATAATTGGAGGATGGGGTGTTGTTGGAGAATGGAGTGTGGGGCTGGTAGAGTGGAGAATGAGCTACTGCATGGTATGAAATAATTAAAAGGTGGGGGCTTCCGTTAATGGAAGTGAATGGATGGAAAGGTGAGTGGGTAGAGCTTTTGTGAGCAAAAAAAAATGGAGAGTTGTAAAGAAGTGGAGTTATGTGTTTATGGAACGAGAGTTAGGTGGGGGCTACTACATGAGTGGAGGAATGAAGTGTGGGGTTTTGTTGTGCTGGAGGTATGGAGAGTTGTGTTAATGGAGAAGTGGGTGGAGGCAGCTAGGTGGGTTAATTTTTCAAAACAACTCTATTTTTCAAGATCAATTTCGACAGTGCAAAAAAACTAAACAGTGATGATTTAGGAGCTCAAATTTTATCAGTATCTTCGTCTTTGAGTTAGCTTCAATATGAGACTTGAATCACAAAATTGCACCATCTGAGTCAAAAGTTATGATCAAAACATCGTTAAAAGGTCATTCTGACGATCCAAAATCTAGCGCAACATTGAGGAATTTATTTCTCCTAGATTCCAACTCAGAAAAATCTGCAATTACTCCCAAAAAATCCATTAATGAGTCAAGAATTTAAGTATAAAATTTTAGAATTTTTGGCTAAACAAATCTCAAGATAAAAATATCCCACAATGACTAAAGGTCAAGTCTGCCAGAAACCCAAAAACAATGTAATTAGAGTCTATTTGTTTCATTTATGCATTTTACGTCAATGAACCTTGAATAATGCTAAAACATAGTAAACCAGTTATAGATGAACATAAAATGAACACAAATGACTGTGAATTAAGTCCTAAAGATATATGAAAAAATGAGTGTATCAATCATTTTAAGGAGTGGTAAAAAGGTTAATATGTCAATAAAGACACCTTATACACTATCAAAGTAAGAATAAGAGAAATGCATCGTTATAGATAAGAATCTTCCCAATAATGATGAGGCGCCTATACATAAGTTTCTTCCTTTTTTTGATTATAAACCAATACCCCTTTATCCTTAGGTTTTATCATAATCTAGAACATAGCAACAAAATATCAAGATTTATATAAGAATTTTGATATCTGCAAGAATTAAAAAGTGCCCTATTATGTTAATTTTAAAATCAATTATGTAAAGTTAAGAGGAAATATAAACTTAAAGAATGTGAGACAATAGGAGTTAGGTAGAATGTCTTTAAAACTATTCCAAAAATCTTCATGCAAAATGTAATGATTTAGGTACATTTACCATTTTGTACAATAGTTAACACTAAAATTTGAATGCCATGTTGAATTTAGTATCAACTATTGATATTATTTCATATTCTATATATGATTCTCTAAAATTAGACCTTTAAATAAAACTAAAATTGTGATTCAACTATATGTTAGATCTAAGGCCTATCATATGTGTATAGTTGATGATGTCTTATGTAAGTAAATGATATGATTTTTTTCCATATTTTATATGTTTGATATGGATAATTATGATTAATTAACTCTTGCTTTATTATATTCTTGAATGCATATAAGACTAACATAAATGTTCATGATGACATACTTACTATAAATTTTGATGATGACAAAATTAAGGTTATGATTTATTTAGATAATTGATCAAATGACCATTCTAGGGAATTGTTGAAGATGATCTACTTGATTCTATAGAGTTTTATATACTTGATATAGATAAAATGTTCAAACAAATGTTATTTTATTAGGAAGATCATTCTTGCAAAACATCTAAGACTTAAGCAATAGAATTGTAAGTTGAAATTATTATGTTTAATATCTATAATCCCATGAAATCTAGATGATGACATTCATATTTACTCAATAGCTATTATTGATTCTTTAACACAAGAAGTTTTTAAACTTAAAGGAGAAGATGGATTGGAAGTTAGCATCTTAAGAAACAAAATGAGGAATTAACTTTAAGTACTAAATTGTCGGAAATTGTTGTACAACCAAATGATTCTCTAAAGTTGTAATGGTTAAGTAATGCTAGCTTTTTATATTCTACTACTAGCTTCTATATGAAAAACCTTTATATTTTTATATACCGGAACCCATTCTAGATTTCAAACCTCTCCTCAATCATTTTAAATACATATTCCTTAGACCTCATGCCTGTTCATCTTTAGCAGATCTACTAAAATACTCTACCTTTATTTGACCTAATAATCTTAATTTGCTTTTCGAATTACTTATCTAATTTTGCATTACAAACCTTAAAAGCATTGAATACTTCACTTTTATGCTCAAAGATGTAGAGTTACATATATTGTAAGTAATCATAAATGAAGTTATTGCAGTAACTTTGATGATATAAGAATTGGGAAAAAATGCTTGTATATATGATTTGCAATAAGTTTTAACTCCTCTTAGCACCTTTCTTTAGCATATTGGTTTTTCTTACCTTAATGTAGTCCATATAGATGTCAAAATCAATAAAATTTAAAGCACTAAGTAATTCATCATTTACTAATCTCTTAATTCTCACTATAAAGATATATCATAGTATCTGGTGCCACAAAATAGAGGAATCCTTATTCATAATGTTAAGTCCAAATGACTTTACTTAGATATGATTTTGATGTATAACAAAAGAGAAAAATAAAAAGAAAAGAAATACAGACGAAGTCATACAAATAGACGAAGTCAGACATACGAAGTTATACAGACGAAGTCAGACAGAAGAAGTCATACATACGAAGTCAGATAGACGAAGTCAGATAAACAGACGAAGTCATACAGACGAAGGAACACAGACGCAGACGCTAAATGAAACAGACGCAAAATGAGAAGTAGACGCAGACGCTAAGCGAAGCAGACGTAGACGCTAAGCAAAGCAGACGTAGATGCAGATGCGAAATAGTAAAAGCGCATACGAGCGAAGTAAAAGCGCACGCAGATTTGCGAAGCATAGACGATAAAATATGCATTTAAGAAAAACAGATGCGAATTCAAAAAGACGAAGGATTCATTCGAGTTAGTTACGTAACTCAATCAATAACCGCTTTTTAAAGATTCAAGAAACAAGAATCAAGAAGCGCTTGGAGACGAAGGCTATAAATACAAGTCAAGTCGAAGATTGCAAAGTTAGACAAAGTTAGCGAAAGTTAGCAAAAAGCATTCTGCTCAATTTAGTGAGAGCTATTTTATCAGAATAAGTGTGTAAACACTTTTCGAGAAAAGTAGTGTAGATAGCTGCAGAGGCTAACTGTGAAAGAATACTGATTGTAGAGACCAAGAGGGCTTGCAAAGAATACTTGTAACGTTGAAAGAGATAGTAGAAATCTCGTAAAGAACTCGAGGATCGGACGTAGCCCACGGTTTAAAGTAACCAGATAAATTGTTGTGTCGACTACTCTCACTCTATCTCTATTTTAGATTCAAGTTTTTATCATTACTTAATCAGTAAACAAAGTTTTCAAAAGTTTTGATTAATTAGAATCTATCGGAAGTTTTGTAAAGAATTTTATTTTTAACAAACAGTTTTGAAAGATTTATCAAAAAGGGGAATACACAATTCAACCCCCCCTTCTCGTGCATTCTATATCGTTTTATAAGTATTGTATTAACGTGTGATTCACTTCAATTGGTATCAGAGCCTGGTATCCAAGGATCACTTTAGCAAAGTATGGATCAAAGATAATGACGGAATCATATGTATACATCGCAGAAGGAGCCTCAGTCACTAGACCTCCAGAATTCAACGGAGAAGATTATCATTACTGGAAAGATAGGATCCGGCTATTCATAGAATCTACTCATGTTGACCTTTGGGACGTAATAGAGAACAGACCTTATACACCAGTAGATGATGATGGCAATTCCATTCCACGAGTCAGATGGACAGCTGACCAGAAGGCGAGAATACAACTGAACTCAAAAGCAAAATTTTTCTTGACGTGTGCCCTAAGCAGGAGCGAGTATGAAAAAGTCCACGGATGCGATACCGCGAAGGAGATGTGGGACACATTGTCCATCGCTCACGAAGGCACAAGCCAAGTTAAAGAATCCAAGATAAGTATTCTTGTGCACCAGTAGAACTTTTCAGGATGAAAGACGAAGAATCTATTGATCAAATGTTTGGAAGATTTCAAACAATTGTCAATGGATTGAAAGCTCTTGGAAGAACGTACAACAATCAAGACCATGTTCGAAAGATCTTAAGAAGTCTTCCAAAGAGGTGGAGACCTAAAGTTACTGCGGTGCAAGAAGCGAAAGATTTGAGCGTGCTAAAACTTGACGAGTTTCTTGGATCTTTGAAGATTCATGAAGTTGAACTCGATGCTGAAGACAAGCCTAAACGGGACAAGTCGATAGCGCTGAAGGCCGGACTTAAGAATCACAAGACTCAAAGACGGAGGAAATCATCAAAAGCATTAAAGATTGAAGAATCAAAGGATGACGACTCCAGCCAATCAGAACCGGAGTCAAGTGATGAAGACGATGAGTTATCTTTCATCTCTAGAAAGATAAGACGCATGTGGAAGAAGAAGTCCAGAACAAACCAGACTTTCAAGAAGAATGTCAAAGATGAAGCTAAGCCAGAGAAGTCATCCGTCATCTCACTACGAAAGCAATCACCGACACTACAAGTCCGAATGTCCGACTATAAAGAAGAAACCAAAGAAGAGTAGAGAAGGCAAGAAAAGCATGATGGCAACGTGGGAGGACCTAGATTCATCAGAATCAGATATTCCAAATCGTCTGAACATGCAAACATCTGCCTAGTAGCCGAGGAAGATAGTGATTAGGAGGTAAAATCTGATTACGATAATTTGAATGATGCCTACTCAGAACTGTTAGAAGATTCTTATGTTATTCTGAAACAGTACAAACTGTTAAAGAAAAAGTATGCAGAAAATATTAGACGTCAAGTAATAGAGAGAAAATGTCTGCCTAAAGAAGCAATTAGAGGAGAAAATAAAGTCATAGATGATTAGAAGAGATTAATCGACTTAAACTAAGAATTAAGAATCACACCGATTTAGCTACCTTCACAGAGAGCATAAGAAAATGAATGAGATGCTTGAAAAATGTAGACATCCGAGTGATAAAACCGGATTAGGGTTTATAGGTAACAAGACTCAGTGTCATAAAAAACCTTTCGTTCTAAAGAGAAACCATAATAAATCTCGCTTTAATCAACATTCTAGTTATATGCATCAAAGAACTCATCATATGCATACTACTAACCATAAAGGACCCAAGAAAATTTGGGTACCAAAAATAAAATAGTTTCTCCCGCAGATATCCTTCCTTGAAGATACGCAAGCACCATTGGTATTTAGACAAAGGATGCTCATGACATATGACGGAAAAAGGTCTATGTTCCTAGACCTTCAAGATAAGAAGGAGGATCGGTAACTTTCGGAGACAACCAAATAGGCAAAATCATTGAATCGGTAAAATTGGTAAAGATTCCTTTGCATGCATAAATAATGTATCGCTTGTTGATGGTCCAAGCATAACTTGATTAAGCGTCAATCAATTGTGTGATTCTGGTTTCACAGTCACATTCAACCAAAATCTTTCTTGAAGTCGAAAAAAGATGAGTCTATACTTTTCTCTCGCCAAGAGAAGAAACAATCTTTACAAAATTGATTTAGAAGATTTTCAAAGCCAAAATATTTCATGTTTTCTATCTTCAAGAAGAAAGACTAATCTGCATAAAAAGCTAGGTCGATCTCTTTAAACATATTTCAAAGTTGGAAAACATGATTTGGTAAGAGGATTGCCAAAATAAGTTTTGACAAAGACTTTTCTGTGAAAACTGCTTGAAAGGAAAACAAGTTAAAACCTCTTTTCTTCTAAAATTTTGTAACATCATCTAGACCTTTAGAAATTGTTACATATGGATTTATTTGGTCCAACAAGGACAATAAGTCTTAAGCGAAAGAAATATGGACTTGTTATTGTTGATTACTTTACTTGATTTTGTTGGATATTATTTTATCACACAAAGATGAATCTTTTAAGTGCTTTAGACCTTATCCGTAAAGTTACGAATGAAAAGGAGTGTCTATAGCCAAGATCGAGGAGTGACCATGGTGGAGAATTTGAGAATGAGAAGTTTAGGTTATTCTGTGAGGAGAATGGAATTTTTCACAATTTCTCTGCTCCCAGGACTCCACAACAGAATGGAGTTGTTGAAAGGAAGAACAAAACGATGGAGTTGTTGAAAGGAAGAACAAAACGATTCAAGAGATGGATAGGACCATGCTGTGTGAGATGAATCTTCCTAAGTACTTCTGGGCAAAAGCAGTGAATACAATATGCTATATTCAGAATAGAATTCTGTTGCGACCCATGTTGAAGAAGACTCCTTATGAGTTATGGAATGGAAGAAGACCAAACGTATCTTACTTTCATCCATTCGGGTGCAAGTGCTCTATTCTGAATACAAAGGAGCTGTTGGATAAATTCGATTCAAAGACCTATCCAGGAATCTTTCTAGGCTACTCATCATCGTCTAAGGCATTTCGAGTGTACAACCTTACTTCAAAGATAGTTGAGGAGACCATCCATGTCAAATTTGATGATAGTTCCTAACCCCATAAGGAAGATGACATGGAAAGTGAAGGTCCTTCAAAGAACTTAGATGATAGTACAGAAACTCCATCACCAGGAACTCAAGTAGAAAAAGTTGAAGATATTCCAGAAACTATCGGACTGAAAAGAGACTGGAAATATAAAAGTTCTCATCCGAAGAGTTGATTATCTGAGAGACCTCGTAAGGAGTTGAACAAGGTCCAGATTCGTAAGAGAAGCTAATGTGGCTTTTATCTCCAAATAGAACCTAAGAAGGTTGAGAAAGCTCTTCAAGACGAAGCTTGGGTGTTAGCCATGCAAGAGGAGCTGAATCAATTTACTAGAATAATGTCCGTCCTTAGTTCAAACCCCTAAGAAATCCATCATAGAAATCAGATGGGTCTTTAAGAATAAGTTAGACGAATCAGGAAGAGTGAGTCGAAATAAGGCTAGATTAGTAACACAAGGCTATAATCAGCAAGAAGGAATAGACTACAATGAGACGTATGCTCCAATAGAAAGACTTGAAGCCATCAAGATATTGCTGGCATATGCAGTCTGTCATAATATAAAGCTATTTCAGATGGATGTAAAGAGTGCCTTTCTGAATGATCTTATAGACGAAGAGGTGTATGTTAAGCAACCACCTGGTTTCGAGGATGTTAAGAATCCAGACCATGTTTATAGACTTCATAAAGCCTTATACGGCCTAAAGCAAGCTCCTAGAGCTTGGTATGATCGTCTGAGTACTTTTCTCTTAGAGAATGGTTTTAGTAGAGGTCAAGTTGATAAAACGCTCTTTAGGAAGAATTTTCAGAATGATTTTATTTTAGTTCAGATTTATGTTGATGATATTATTTTTGGTGCTACTTCAAACAAGCTATGCATGAAGTTTGAGAGTCTAATGAAGAAAGAGTTTGAAATGAGCACGATGGGTGAATTAAAATTCTTTCTTGGCTTGCAAGTTAAGCAGACCGAAGAGAAGATCTTTATTCATCAACAAAAGTACGTGAAAGAATTGTTGCTCAAGTTTGATATGAATAATGTGAAGCCTATGGCGACTCCGATGCACCCTTCAAACCTTTTGTCGAAAGATGAACTTGGTAAGAAGGTGGATCAAACCCTGTATAGTCGGATGATTGGTTCTTTACTGTACCTTACAACAAGTAGACCTGATATTTTATTCAGTGTATGCTTGTGTGCAAGGTTTCAGGCCGATCATAGAGAGTCTCATTTTATTGCTGTTAAAAGAATTATGAGATATCTTGCAGGTACTACCGATCTTTGCTTAATGTTTGAGAAAGGTAGAGATTTCAGGTTAATCGGATATTGCGACACGGACTATGCCAGAGATAGAATTGAAAGGAAGAGCACAAGTGGAGGATGTCACTTTCCTGGTGCAAACCTATTTTCCTGGTCAAGCAAGAGACAAAGCTCGATAGCTCTATCAACTGCCGAAGCAGAGTATATGTCAACCGCAAGCTGTTGTTCACAGACGTTGTGGATCAAATATCAACTTGAAGACTATTCAGTTCGAGAAAAGGAGATTCCAATCTACTGCGAAAACACCAGTGCAATCAACCTGTCAAAGAATCCGATTCAACATTCTAGAGTGAAGCACATCGAAGTTAGACATCACTTTCTGAGAGACTATGTTCAGAGGAAGGTGGTTAAGCTACAGTTCATCGAAGCAGAGTCTCAGTGGGCAGACATCTTCACTAAACCATTGAGTGAAGAACGGTTCCAGAAGATCAGACGCAACCTTAACATGGTCATGTTAAATGAACAGTCAGGCTAAAGGGACATCAAAATTAACGGCATTAGGAACAGTGAGTTACAGCTGGTAACTTCTCTGACAAGGAAGATTTGGAGGGAAACGCCTCACGATCTTCAGAATCCCTATGATTCTAGAATACACGTGATAAGAGCTTTCAAGTTGCTCAAGTTGATATCATCATGTTACTCTCATCACCGACGGTTCATTTTGCTTTCCAAATTCTCTCAATCATCCTACCCTAAGCATTTAAAAGCTTACTGAGAGACGCTGCTCAAACAATGGAAGTAGCTATGATATTCGGAAGACATGTGGATTTTGAGTCATTGAGAAATGATGGTATGGATGTAGAACCGGAGATTGTAAGAGCTGGTTGGAGGAATTTCTTCCAGGTACGAGAACCAGTCTACACCAATGAGGTTTTCGATTTTTGGAAGAATGCTCAGCTTGTAGACAACACTGTGGTATCTTTAGTAGATGGTATATCTGTTGTTGTGACTAAGGAGCTGATAAAGAAGGTGACCGATTGTCCATCGGTTGGTGAGACTCTGTCTACCAAGGCCGGTTGGATGTCTCAGGTTGGTATGAAAGAAGAAGATGTCAGAAGACAACTATATGGAGCCAATAACCCTTCGGAGAGGAAGACTTCGAATATGATCCCAAAAGTTAGGGTTCTCCATGCAATTTTGTTTAATTGCATTCTACCCAGAGTAGGTTCCAGACATTTGGTGACTACCCTGGATGAACAATGCTTGTTCTACCTGCTGAATCACAATCCTGTCGATTTACCCTTCTTAATCTTTCATTATATGATTAAGGGGATAAAGGATACAAATAGCTATCCTCATCGCACGCTTCTTACAAGGATTTTATGAATCCGAAATCCTCTCCACAGAGGAAATAGAAGTATTGTACCAGTGAAAAGTAAGATTGATTCAATCACTATACGGCGAATGGGTCTGAGGACAGTGAATAAAGAAGAAACAGACTCTTCAAGGAGAACAAGAACTAAGGGGGAGCATGTATCGAAGAAGTCTCCCGGTTCAAGTCTCCGAACTCAAGTGAGTATAAGATCGCCTGCAGAAGAAATAAGAAGACTTACGGGAAGACCGCTGATAAAACGGGCAAGTCCTCAAATCGAAGTAAGTCTACCTCGAAGGAAAGAAGAAGGTGCGCCAAAAAGACAAGGAGAAAGTCTTTTAAGTGAAGTTACGAAGAAGGCGAAGAGATCACTGAGGATTCGGACTCTAAGGCAACAAGAAGAGAAGAATGCTAGAGAACAAAGTCAGGAACAAACTCCTCAATCTCGTGCACCTAAAGTGACAAGGTCGTTAGTTTCTATTCTGGAAGAGGATACAACCAGAAAAGCCAAAGAGACTAACAAGAAGAGAAAATCAGAATCTGAAAGAGAAAAATCTCAAGTACAGAAATCTTCAAGACTGACTGAAGCAGAAGACAAGACTAAGAAGATTAGTTGGAAGAAGACCGTGTCAACTGCTGAGGAGGTTAGTCGAAAGAAAGAAACCTCTGATGCTGCTCAAAAAGAAAAAGAAACTAAGCAAAGCAGAGTTCAGGAAATCCCCATTGCTCAACAGAGGAACCAAGAAGCAAAGCCCGTTCGTAAGAATCCTATTGAAGCACAACCAGAGGCAATGCAGAATCGCACTTGGATAATGATAAACCTTGTCCGATGGTATACAACTATCATAAGTTTTGAGAAAGCAAAAGTCAAGATCAAAATAGTTCATTATGTTACCAGACAATCGCTATCGCCATCAGTAGTCAACCAATGAAGAAGACAGAGTTCTCGTACAATCTATGTCAATAAATAAGTGACACATGGGACTTCATCGAAGAAGATGAAAAGATGTTCTACTATGCTTGAGGGATGCCGCTGACGGCCATACCCTACAAAATTCCCAGAAGTCGTGGTACTATTTTTTCGATCACGAAAACACGAAAATAAAGATTGTACGGATATCCACCAAGATATCCTTTGATTTGACTAAGGGAAGTCGGCTATTTCCTAAAAGTTCGTAATGATCCGTCCGCAGATCAAATTAAAGAAGAAGTGCGTAAAATTGATGATGCGTGCGCTTCGAATAAGAATGAAGATGGAGCTAGTTGCAGCTATATTGACAAGCAAGAAGACTGTTCAGTAGGGGGAAGAGCAATAACAGGGACGTTTATTGAGTTCCTTGTTCAGAAAATTTTGCGTATTAGACCTTTATCTGGTACACTGTCTATTGAAACTGAAGGCATACCCCTGCAAGGAAGACATTTGTTGATGCTGCCTGCTTCGTTTGACTTAGATCTTCCTGAAGCTGATACATTTATTCGTCCACCAACTATTGAGATCAATGGTGAATACATTCCTTCCTCTGATGCTTACACTACAACAATTCCGTTCACTGCTCCCTCAGCAGATGTTGATCAATCCTCCTCATCGTTGATTCACAAGTCAAATCAAGAAATTACGGGTGAAGTCAACGAGATCAAGGAGACGATGAATGACTCAAGAAGATGATGACAGAATCGCCAAGAGCCATCATCGTTAATCATTTTTATTATAACAAATAGGGGAGAAGAGCGAAAAGAAGAGAATGAACAAGGGAGAAGAGAATGAGTAAGAGAAGAAAAGAGGATGTTCGTAATGTTCGTAAAAGAAGGTGTGGACCAAGCGCATTTAAGAAAGGAAGAAGTCAAAGAAGAAGTTCAAGATAAGTTTTTTTGTGTCCTTTTCAAAACATTGTATTTTGTTTTCTTTTGTATATAATTTGTTATCATAAAAAAGGGGGAGATTGTTAAGTCCAAATGACATTACTTAGATATGATTTTGATGTATAACAAAAGAGCAAAATAAAAAGAAAAGAAATACGATTTAAGTCATAACAAATGACGAAGTCATATGACAAGTCGATGACGGTTATATATCTGAGAAGTCGAATGACGAAGTCATACAGATTTAAATCGATGCATAAAGTCATATGACGAAGTCATACAGACGAAGGAACATAGACGCAGACGCTAAATGAAACAGACGCAAAATGAGAAGCAGACGCAGACGCTAAGCGAAGCAGACGCAGACGCTAAGCAAAGCAGACGCAGACGCAGATGCGAAATAGTAAAAGCAGACACAAACGAAGTAAAAGCAGACGCAGACGCAGAAGCATAGACGATAAAATACAGACGAAGAAAAACAGATGCGGAATTCGAAAAGAAGACGAAGGAGTTAGTTCGAGTTAGTTACAGAACTCAACTCAATAACCGCTTTTTTAAAGATTCAAGAAACAAGAATCAAGAAGCGCTGGAGACGAAGGCTATAAATACAAGTCAAGTCGAAGATTGCAAAGTTAGACAAAGTGAGACAAAGTTAAGAAAGTTAGCAAAAGCATTCTGCTCAATTTAGTGAGAGCTATTTTATCAGAATAAGTGTAAACACTTTTCGAGAGAAAAGTAGTGCGATAGCCCGCAAAGGCTAAGTGTGAAAGAATACCATTGTAGAGACCTCAAGAGGCTCGCAAAGAATACTTGTAACGTTGAAAGAGATAGTGGAAATCTAAGAAAGAACCCTGAGGACTGGACGTAGCCCACGGTTTGGGGTGAACCAGGATAAATTGCTGTGTCGACTACTCTCACTCTATCTCTATTTTAGATTCAAGTTTTTATCATTACTTAATCAGTAAACAAAGTTTTCAAAAGTTTTAATTAATTAGAATCTATCGGAAGTTCTCAGAAAGAATTTTATTTTAACAAACAGCTTTGAAAGATTTATCAAAAAGGGGAATACACAATTCAACCCCCTTCTCGTGCATTCTATATCGTTTTATAAGTATTGTATTAACGCAGATTCACTTCACATAACACATCTTTTAATATCAGTATTATCATTAAAATGTAATGTGTAAAGTGCATCAACTTATAAATTGATATGGTAAAGACCATTAGATAATGTACTATTCCCAACAAGATTAAGAAATAAGTTAATACAATCACTAAAGTTAAAGCAATATTTAAAAGGTTACAAGTCTTGAGATAGAAATAAAATTTTAAAGAAATATGAAATATAAAAATATTTTCACTACTAAATACTACCGAGAACTAATCTACATATTCTAATTGCCTTTACATGTGAACTAATCTTGTTACCTAAATAGTTGTACCATTCACTTCACATTCGCTTTTTAGATTTTCTAGACCTTGTAAGGAGATTGTAATATAGATTGTAGAATTAGAATCAATCCATTAAGCGTTATGACAAACATCAACCATATTGGATTCATAATAAACAATAGAAACTTGAATACCTTTATTAACCAAGCTTGAAATTTAGGATCGTCCTTCTTTATGTGTCCCTTGTTCTTGCAAACGAAGCACTTAGACTCCTTCTTTATTTCACCTTGGGAGTTATCTTTATGTTTCCTTTCCTTTGAATTGATCCTTATTCTTTTCTTGAGTAGCTAAATATGCACTTTCCCTAGCCTTTATATACAACCTTCTTTCCTCTTACACATATATGGTCATCAACTTATTAATTGAATAATTACTCTTATGTCTGTTGGAAGAGATTTTGAAACGTCCATATTAAGGTGGCAAGGTATTTAAAATGTATTACACCAGGAAATACTCAGATATAACAACTTCAAAAACCTTCAATTGAACCATAATGTCCCTCATTTGCATAATATGCTCACATACACCTCTAATATCGATGATATTTTAAGATGAGAATCTCGTAGTTAGAGTGCTATTAAATGTTACCTAAAGATACAAATTGTTAATTTATGGCCTTTAACAAAGCACAGACATTATCATACTGATTAATTGAACCTCGAACACTAGCTGAGATCTTAGTCTTTATAAACATTACACTGAGACGATTAAATCTCTCTCACTTTCCATAAAGGTCAACCTTATACAAAAGGCTAATTTTAGTAATGGGAGATGGTTCATCCTTTCTAATAGTATAACCAATGTCCATTTACCCTCAATGAAAAAGAATGATCTCCTTCCTAACAGTATAGTTATCAGCTCTTAACTTAAGAATATCACATTTCATATTGAGGTGATAAACATGCTTATGTCACAAAATTGAGGCAAACTAATATAATTGTGCTTTATCAATGTAAACAACGTGATAAAATGAACTGACAACAATAATTTAATGTGGGCTAAATTCCCAACTTAAATTATTCATATGCCTTTATGATGAAACTATCACATTATATTCCATTTCTTCATCTCCATAAGTGAATTAAAAAATTTAACACGATATTTCACATTGATTAACCATATAAATGCAATGAAATTTCCTATGGATGATCTTATTGCACTATATATGATCAATTATAAATTAATGCCTTTTATTATATATGATCTTGAAGTTCTCAATACATAAGACTCATTATAGATGTTTTGGTTAATCTTTATTTAAGAAAGAAGCATATTACTAGGCTTTATAAATCAACTGATTCAAACACATATAACAATTACATATAGAAAACTCCACGATATATACACATGGAAATAATTCAAAAACAAACTTAAAACATGTTTCAAATATCAATTTGTCAATCATTAATGAAAGCCCAAGCATTCAAATAAAGTTCATATATTTCATTTTTGGATCCCCAAAGATGACGAAGTATCAAAGCATACCAAGGTAGATCAGGCAAAAATCATGCCCTTATACTAAATTAAAAGAGACTAACTTCCAGCCATCGATATAGTTAACAAAGTGGAATACGAGCTTTGCATTTTGTAGAAAAATCACAAAATTCTGATTTTGAATGCTATAAATCCAAGTTTAATGATTGTATTTTTCGAAACTTTTAGCAATCTTACTTGATGGTATGTCATCTTTATGAGTGCTAGGTTTAGGGGACTCAAAGTCGTAAAAAAAATTGGTTAGAATTCTTCTGTCAATTAAGAATGCTTTTATTAAGATGAAAGTTACTAAGGAAGTTTATGTTAAGCAAAATATTGGACCATTTATTTAAAAACTGTCATTATGGACATCTGTCATGATGGAAATTGTTAAACGTGTTTTAACTCAGTCTTTTATATTTGATTTTTAGAGAAGAATATATCTGACACATGGTCGTGTTTCAAGCTCAGTTCATTCAAAAGCTTTTAAAAAACACATTGTCCTGAAACTTTAAAATTTTATGATCACATTTATAAGTATACACAATCAATGTTATGAATACCATACCGAGTTTGATACCGGATTGAGCTCGAACTAAATAAAGATCGGTATCGGTTGGTACCGGTAATGCCGCTTTAGAAATTTTTAAATTTATAAAATAGTCCCTAAAATTTTTAAAAATTACAAAATAGTCCATATTGATATATTATACAGTTGTACTGTATACTTTACTAGTTTACTATTTACATCAACCATGCTTTCAAACATCTTAATAATAAATAATAATGATAATTAATTTGAAATAACAATAATTTTAAATATTTTACATATAAATAATAACCACAATTAATATAAACAAAGACAATTATCATTATATAATTATAAAATTAAGAATAATAAAAGTATCATTCCATTAAAGTTCAACATCTTTTAACTTTTATTGTCAATTAATTATTTACCTACCCAAAAGATTCATCCAAGATAGATCTTTATAAGACCGATTAAATATTGAATAAAATAAAAGAATTTAAAATATAATTGAATGAGACCGTTCTTATCCATAAATTATATATTTCTTTTGGTGGAGTATATTTATGCACAAATTATATATTTCTTTTGTTAGAATTAAGGAATAACATTAAAGAAAAATAATATTATATAATCATTTATTATTAATAATTTTGTTGATGATTCTATTTTCTTAAATCATAATTCTAAAAACAACTTGAATTCAATAATTGAAGATAATTATAACAAAATTTTGGTTTAATAATTGATTTGGGTTTTATGTAAGATAATATTTAAATAATCCACATTTATTTTATTGTTATCTTTAACAAAATTTAAGACAATATTAAAAATCTATAAATTATGAATTTTTTAAAATTAATTAAACTAAAAGAAAGCCTCATAATCTAAATTATAAAACTAAAAATCTTAAATTATTCACATTTGCAAAATCCGTGGAACACACGGGCTAGTTCTAGCAAGTAGGATGGGAGAACGTGCAAATAGTTGGAAAGGTAAGCAATATATCATACTATATGTCAAGAAAACCCAAAAGACTACCGAAAAAGGAAAATGCATGATGGAGAGATGGCGAGCAGTGGTCGGTGAAGTGAAGGAGAAAGTGAAAACGGGAACTTGGGTTAGTGGGTTTTCGTCCTCGAGCTTTTTCCCTTTGAAAGCTTTGTTCTTTCCTCGGACTTTCATTACTTCTTGCTGTTTTTTCTCTGAAACTTTTCTTCTTTTGAACTCTCTGTTAGTTGTCAATGGAAGTAACAGAGTCCAGATCCAGACCAGGGAGAGGCAGCGACGTGGCGGGAGAGAGACGGACGGCAAGGATCAGGCAGCGGTGAGCGGCGGAGACGGACGGACGACAGCGAGAAGAGAGAAGAGAGTGAGGCGGGAGGATGAAGGTCGGGGGGGTTGATTTTTAGGGTATTTTTTTAATTTGCAAATAGGTCCCTAGGAATTTTAGAATTATCGGAATCACCCGAAATTTTCCGATATCTATGGTACCGGCCGGTACTGACCGAAAACGGCCGATACCAGCTGGAATTTTTGATCGGTACGTTTGTACCAAAGATCGGCATCGGATTCGACCAGATTTAAACGTATCGACCGGACGGCATTTAAATTGCATTCACTATATACACAATACAATCTTCCCTTTGCAAGCAACAAAATGAAGATAATGGATGATATAGGACTGCATTTATCGCTAAGATTCACCCTGTTAGAGTATCTCATATTGACTAAACATAAAAATATTAAAGGGTTTATAGATAGTAAGGGTCAACTATCCAAATGACTAGTTTTAGTCATTTTGACAATGGTTGACTCAAGCTTAATTATTGCCAATGGGCTCTATATTTTACCTATATTAAAAATTTTAATATACCAGTCTATAACCTTTATCATATCACATAGTTGCTATTCGATGTTTCTCCAACTTTTGGTATTACTTGTTTTTTATAATTTGAGTGTTAGAGCATTAATTTGATGGTTGACCCAAGCTCAATTATTGTTAATGGGCTCTACACTCTACCTATATTAAAAATTATAATATACCAGTCTATGACCTTAATCACATCACACAATTGCTATTCATTGTTTCTGCAACTTCTACTATTACGTGCTTTTTATAATTTGAGTGTTAGAGCATTAATTTGATGGTTGACTCAAGTCCAATTATTATTAATAGGCTCTACACTCTATCTATATTAAAATTATAATATACCAATCTATGACCTTAATCGCATCACACAGTTGCTATTCGTTGGTTCTCCAACTTGTGGTATTACTTGCTTTTTATAATTTGAGTGTTAGAGCATTAATTTGAGAACTCCTTGGACTGTTCTTATTGTAGGTGCTTGTTATGTGAATAGGAAGTCTATAGCCTCGTCAAAAAGCGTCTGAAATAAGTTAAAAGAAGAATTAGTCATGGCAATGGTAGATTTCAAGTATTTATTAATTGAGGCTTGGGCATGGCAATGGTAGATTTCAAGTATTTATTAATTGAGGCCTTAATTTCGAAATAAGCAATGATTAATTAAATACATTCTACCACAGAATTTGTCATATGCCACTGTACGGTCAATGTTTTCTTAAAATTAATAAACTTATTTCTCTGGCCTGACTGACTAGTTTAATTATTATACTTATGTCTCTTTTCTTTTTATGAACAAGAAAATGATAATTAACCTTGCATTTCATGCATAATGCCCCATAAGATATAATAATGCCATAATTGCCCAATGTACTGGTTGTAAGTTCTGTTTGCTTGTACTTTTTATAGTTCTTGAAGAACCAGAAACGATCGTGCGAAGTTGAATCCATGTTTGGTCCGTCCACTGCTGGTGTTCACAGGACGCTGAAAAAGATACTTGATTTTTCAATAAAAATAAAAAGAAGACAAAAACGATATGCTCTCAACTTTGCTACAGTAAATCTCATCTTGCTACAGTAATTCGCACCGTTTTGCTTCAGTTTCTCGCAATTTGCTACGATAACTCTGCCCCATTACCACACCGCCCCTGTCCTTTGGGACTTTCCGAACACCGTCCCTATCACCCCAACAATGTCCTCCTCTACCCACACAGCCAAGAAAGTCAGAGTGTGGGAGAGGGAAGAAGACCCTCCTCCCATAGAACCTCCCGCCCCTCAACCCCCCACAAGCTACAGTGTCGCCGTTTCCGGATGGGCTAATCCAGCAAACCCAATTCTCAATCTTACCTGGCCTGACGAATCCCCCATCGACCTGGAAGAGGGCGACATCAACCTCGTGCAAGGACCTCATGGATTGGGACTTGATTTGTCGGCAACCTTCCGCTCCAAGTTGGACACGGTCTGGTCCTAGGCGATCGTGGTCAAGCTACTCGGACGAAAAATGGGATTCACCTTGCTCAGAGATCGGCTCCTTACCCTGTGGCGACCGACGGGTCCCCTGAAAATAGTGGATTTAGAGAACGATTTTTACCTGGTCAATTTCCGGGAAGAACGGGACTACATCCAGACTTTGACGCAGGGGCCCTGGATTGTCGCCGGACATGTTATGTCGGTTCAACCTTGGACTCCGGCCTTTCACCCATCGTCTGGCCGCATCACCCACGTCATGGCTTGGGTCCGGTTCCTTGGTCTCCCAATCGCCCGCTATCACCCCTCCATCCTCACCTCTCTGGGCAACCTGGTTGGGAAGACCGTGAAGATCGATGAAATGACCCAACAACCTTTCCACGGTCGGTTCGCGCGAGTCGCTGTCACATTGGATCTGAGTGCTCCTCTCCGATTGGTGGTCGACCTGGACGGGGAATACATTCAAGTCGCGTATGAGGGTCTTCCCTAGATATGCTATCACTGCGGCAAGGTAGGGCATGGCATCGTCGCTTGCCCTTCGCGCTCTGACCCTTCGATGGGTCCGCCTCCGTCCTCGGATGTTCCTCCCCCACTAGCCTTTGTGGCTTCCGCCTGTGACCCCTCCCCTGATCCTCCTCCTTCCACGGGTTTTGCCCCTGGATGCAAGCGAACCGCCAGCCTCGTCGGCCTCCTTCCTCCCCTGCGGGGCCCTGAACAGAACGTCCCACCTAGGGGATGACCGGTGGCGCCATGCTCGCGTTTCGGCCACTCCTCCGGCGCCGAACGACGCCCAACCACCAGGGCCTCTAACGGTCGATTCGATCGACCTCTCCTAGTCAGCCTCGATCGTAAGGAGCAACCGCAAAATCGCTGCCCCTCGTCCATTCGAGACGAGAGTCAGCCACGTGTTTTTCCCTTGGGTGCTTCTGGACTCGCCGCGCAGCATAAGGACGCGGCATCATTTGGGTCCGCCTCCTCCATGGGCTTGTCTGGCCACACGGGCCAGTCCTCTACTCCTTCCCAGCTGGACCTCCCCTTGGCCCACCCAGCCCCTAAGAGCACAGCCCCACTACCTACAACCCAGCTCCTTCCACACCTGGCCCAACCCCTTCTGGCCCTTCTTTCCCGCAGCCTCGACCTACTGGACCCAACCCCACTCCGCCTGTCGGACACGCTATGATTTCCTTACATGACGCTACCTGGTCTCCCGGACCTGCCTTGCCTCGCCCATCCTCAAGGACCAAGACCATGCAGAGACGAACGAGGGCCCTACCAATCCCCCTAGCTCCATGGATACGTCGCTGCCTCAGCCTATCTTAGAGGATGTGCCCCCCCGACCCCCCGATCCCATTCATGAGCTCCCGGGGGTTGGGGATGGGCATGACTCTCCAGATACGACAATGGACGATACAGTTCCCGCCCCCGAGACTATTCCTCATCTTGAGGCCGTTGGACAGGCTGGCCTGGTTCCGACCGGGTCAAATTAGCCCCCTTGCTCTCTACGGGTTTATGATGATTTTCATCTAGAATTGTCAAGGGACTAGAGGTCGGACCTTCAATGTAACACCCCACTCCCGTAAGACCCGAACCCGATATCGATGGTGATATCCGAGTCCGTACCCTGCGAGGGTGGCGTGCTAACCACTCATTCAGAAATCGGTACATTATTCTTTTTTAAAACACATGTGTGGAATTCCATACCCAAATTGGGTACTCATTCAATCACATCCAATTTCAATACACACATTTTCAAAAGCCACTGAGGTCAATTTCACAAATACAAATAAACACTTTATTACAAAATAAAGACATGTAATGCGGATACTAACCGATCCCGACTTCCGACCTTCACTTGAATCCTGCAAACATACTCCCGTTTTACTAACGGGGTACTCTTCAATTCCTAAAAAATAATTGCAATGTTGGGTGAGTTTGCGAACTCAGTGAGAAACCATTATCGATGGTTCACTCAACGCATGCATAACCAAACAATTCACATCTTATCACATATTATCACATTCCAAATTAACTCAGGCATTGCCAATTTGTACACATATAAGGCGTATCACCTTTCACACTAATCACATACATATCGACACTGAACACACAAATCTCTTTCCATAATTTCCATTGTTTTACTTTGAGTTGTGACTGGGCGCTTAACGGAACAGAATTCAGATACACTTAGGGAGTAGGAGAGCCCTCTGGGTATACACTGACTCTCCTTGAGCTCAAAGCTCGGTTCATTCACAGTAATCACATTTTAAGCAAGTAGGAGAGCCCCTGGTATGCACTATCGCCGCTCACATTAGGGATAGGAGAGCCCTCGAGTATGCACTATTCCTTTTCACAATTGATGAGCTTATAGCTCCGATCAGAATATGCTCCAGTCACAACTATTATTTGTTAACCAATTATGGATTTCACAAGTTCATTCATATCTCTATAGACAATACACATGTATCAAATCACATTTCCAATCATTTCACAAAGAAAGATTCACACGCAGATACACATTTTGCACTTCAATATCATGTTCAAATACTTCAGACACCCGTGGTCCGAAATCAATCAAAACAAACACATATATCCCTCCATTCTCTCCACATGGCATAATGGTAAGATATTAAACACATAAAGGATGAGGAACCAAATAGGTTACTCACCTGAACTTCCTAGCTGTTTCCTGGAAGCTCCAAAGATCGTCTGTGGATTATCGATCCATCTATTCTATAACAATCAATTAATTTCATTCATTACAAAATGCACAAGAAAAATAATTAATGATGCACATGCCTTGAATAACAGATGTACTATGCCTATTCATGATTTTCCCGGTACCATTTCTCCCTTTCCACTTTCTTTTACTCAATGGCTCGACATATTTAAACTCTTAAATCATATTTCTAATTTCCATAGCCATAGGACAATTATTTCGGTCCTATTCAGTCAATCGGTCCGCCACTGGAGAATTTCCTATCCGACATTTTCTCCTAATTATTCCGAAACTTATCCTAACGATCACTTTGCCACTTTGCGATCACTCTAACACGCTTCCAATTCCACCATTCACACCCAATTATTCCATAATTCACAATATATCATAATCCAATCTAATTATCTCACACATTCATAGTTTAAATCATTTACAAAATCAAATGCCGGGAAAAGTCACGAATGCATGTACCTATATGTGCATGTGTCAAATGACTCAGTACCCTACAATCAGAGGCCAAATAAATGTTCACTTCAGAAATATGAAATGCAAATTACTAGCCTGACCAAATTGACCCATATACCCTTCCCATTGGGGTTGGGATGTTACAATTCTCCCCTCCTTACAAAAATTTCGTCCTCAAAATTTCATATACGATTGATCAGGGAGGCAGGGGAATTGTTCCGATCACTAAATACTGCTTCCCACTTATTTCACTATATAGCCAATTTCGCCAAATAATCAAATCAATACTATCAATCACTCTTTATCTTTTCTCTAACTTTACATCTCATTGTTTCCTCAAGATCACTCGCAATTCTTTACTTTCGATATCGATAATACATATGTCGATCATAACAATATTTCCAAATTCGACCATGTAACTTTTACTTAAACCGAATCATCTTTTAGGTTTTCAACTGACTTACCAATCCTTAATTCTATTTACACCACAGTCACAGAGAGGTCACTTATAACGAATTTATTTTTCCCCAATTCACCTTTATCTCATCTTAGTGTATCTTGGTCGAGGCGATACACTTCGAAACACTTCATTTATCGCTTAGCAGACTACATCTCTATAGCGTTTAAAACACTAATCTTGTAAGGTTCCAATAACCTCAATATAATCAATTTGACTTATTGACATTAACTTTAATTTCTTAACCCCTCATACAAAATCCAAATGGTGTCACCAATATACAATTGATATACACTCAATCAATTTGAACTGTACATCAATCTCATGTCCCTAGGAACTCCAAAATATCAATCTCACATTTATCTCCAACAATCAAATCTGTTGGTTACTCACACCTATAATCATTCGATTTAACACGCTAAACTATCAATTCCTCTTTCGATTTGCTCGTACTAAACCATAATACTCTAATCGCTTCTCGCGATTTCTCTAATAGTTTCTCGATAACATTCGTAAATGTCAACACCTTAATTTGGTCTTTGCCGATCTTTTTAAATATACACACCAGTTTCGGAATTCCAATAACAAATAATATTTTCTTTTTGCCCCATTTGCTAGCTCGACGATTTTACTCACCATACAATCAAAACCTTATCGCTCAAATTGCGATCATCTCATTTGAATTTCCTATTCAATCCATTTAATTTCATGACTAGCATAATTTGAATTATTCAATCGCTTAATTCTTTTCAAATCTTTCGAATTCACAAAATACCTCTATCACTATTGATTTGCACATTCAGAGACATCTTCAATTGTTTCGTACAATTTTGTCTCCAAGCTTTTAGAGCAACACTCATTACAATGATCTCAAATCATCAATCACAATACAACCCATGAAGTTTTACTTGTCCCAAGGTACAAAAATCACTTTACACACTTTCATCGATTCAAGATAACCTTTATCGACATTTCAAGATATAATGCAAAATCTCCAAATCCAGTATACATATATAAGTCCCTAACAATTTCGCATTGTATCCATACCCTATCGTCATTAAGTCTCCCAATGCCATTTTCAATAATAATCCATCCACTATTTATTCAATCAAGGTCAAATTCACTCTTATGAAGTTCGCATAGATACAATTTCCTCATCTGTGCCGATTTATCTTCTTTACTTTTCAAATGCATTTAATCGATCATCGATGATCTTCATCATTTCCCAATCTGAATGCACTCAAGACACTTTACTTTTCAGTAGCACAATACTATTAGGGCATTGTCACCTCGGACAATTTCAATCCAAAATTCCTTATACCAAAGGATCAATTTGTATAACTCTTTAAATATCAAAAGTCTCCAATGAGGAACGATTTTCTTATAATTTTCTCAATTCCATCACAACATATTCTGACATATGTTCCTTTTACCCTAATTTCTCCACATAACCCAATTTATTTGCAATAGGTCACTTTGCTGCGTTAAATAAACATTCATCAAATCAATTTCAGATTTTCAGCACATAATTACACAAACCATACACTAATCTATTTTCTCCTCATATTCGCAATTACTATTTTCTTAATGTTCAGAATTCTCTTACATAATTGGATTCATCTCATCATCATAATGAAAGCATTTTCTACCTCTTACGCTCGAGTCTCTACTAGAATTAAGACTCCAAATTAACTTGTAATTCATTTCAAATTTATCTCTATACGATCCTTGCATTGATCACTATTTAATTGAATCATTCGAGCAACTTAATCCAATTCAGTAAATTCTTCTTTGCAAGTAGATTTCTTACTATTTTCATCAATACTACTTATGAAATTCCTCAATATCACAGTCATCACATTTCTTGTCACCATTCTCTATGCCACGGGGACTCGGTTTCCAACCATACACAATATCCCATGCAGATCAATCTATGCCATAATCCATATCATCGTAACATCCTTTTAATACCGCTCAATGAGGTCCGTATCAAGAAAAATCATTGATCGATGTACCAATTAGTCACTTACACTAAGGATACACAATACTCTTTTTTGCACCTATCCTCACTCGTGAGGATTATATCATGATCAAGTCCTCAACATGTAACAATTTCAATTCATTCCCGATAAATCACTATAATCATCACATCTTATTTGAAAATGTATTCTCATCAATTTACCCATTAATAGCTTATACTACTAAGAACTCTTTAATCACATTTAACTTTAGATAACCTTTCTTTTGGTACCACATTAACAGCCTCCTTCTTTCTCAATTGATTTCATAAACACTTTCTTTTCTCATTCAACTTTATACACTACAATCATCCCTTAATTTACTTCTCATGCCATCTCCACATACACTAGACAATTTCGGTTAATATTTTCACTTACCATGGGGCTCCCATAATCGTGTGTGTATTCACTTAGCAAATCAACTAAACCTAACATTTGTTTCACTTATCAAGATCATTATCTTACCTCTCAATCTTTTCATTATTACATCGCACCTTCTATTTTCACACTCAAAAGGCAACATCATATATATACCATCATTCTTGATTTCTCTCTAATGTAATCGAGTCACGCCATAAATCATTTTCATAACACTCGTCATAGTAATCAATCTCAATTATAACCTTTCATTTCATCCACATTATACACTTGTACTCTTGTCATTTCTATCATATCTCTAATTTCCTCTATCAGTTCAGAACATATTCATATCTATCTCACATTCAAGGATATACCGGGGGTATAACCCGGATATCGCCTTCCATAATGTATCCACTAGTACCAATACACTCAATCTTCATTTGTCAAATCGAATCATATACCTTTTTCCAATTTCATGATATCCACAACTGGCATTTATCCCATTCTGATATATCATCAATGCCCTCACAAATTCTAACGACTGAAACAATTGGTACAGGCTCCTACATGTGACTCATATACTAGACTGGGGATCAGTTGTCACTGTCTGCCATGACATGACTTAAATGCATGTAACTTGACACATTTTTCAGAACGCCCATGTAAGATTGTACTTCTGGGCTCTGATACCAAAAATGTAACACCCCACTCCCGCAAGACCCAAACCTGATATCGATGGTGATATCCGAGTCCGTGTCCCGTGAGGGTGGCGTGCTAACCACTCATTCAGAAATCGGTACATTATTCTTTTTTAAAACACATGTGCAGAATTCCATACCCAAATTGGGTACTCATTCAATCACATCCAATTTCAATACACACATTTTCAAAAGCCACCGAGTTCAATTTCACAAATACAAATAAACACTTTATTACAAAAATAAAGACATGTAATGCGCATACTAACCGATCCCGACTTCCGACCTTCACTTGAATCCAGAACATACTCCCGCTTTACTAACGGGTACTCTTCAATTCCTGAAAATAATTGTAATGTTGGGTGAGTTTATGAACTCGGTGAGAAACCATTATCGATGGTTCACTCAACGCATGCATAACCAAACAATTCACATCTTATCACATATTATCACATTCCAAATTAACTCGTGCATTGCCAATTTGTACACATATAAGGCGATCACCTTTCACACTATTCACATACATATCGACACTGCACACACAAATCTCTTCCCATAATTTCCATTGTTTTACTTTGAGTTGTGACTGGGCGCTTAACGGAACAAAATTCAGATACACTTAGAGAGTAGGAGAGCCCTCTGGGTATACATCGACTCCTCGAGCTCAAAGCTCTGTTCATTCACAAGAATCACATTTTAAGCAAGTAGGAGAGCCCCGGGTATGCACTCATCGCGCTCACATTAGGGATAGGAGAGCCATCCGGTATGCACTATTCCTTTTCACAATTGATGAGCTTATAGCTCCGATCGTAATATGCTCCACCACAACCATTATTTATTAACCAATTATGGATTTCACAAGTTCATTCATATCTCTATAGACAATACACATGTATCAAATCACATTTCCAATCATTTCACAAAGAAGATTCACATGCAGATACACATTTTGCACTTCAATATCACGTTCAAATACTTCGACACCCGTGGTCCAAATCAATCAAAACAAACACATATATCCTCCATTCTCACCACATGGCATAATGGTAAGATATTAAACACATAAAGGCTGAAGAACCAACTAGGTTACTCACCGAACTTCCTAGTCAAGCTTCTGGAAGCTCCAAAGATCGTCTGTGGATTATCGATCCATCGGCTCTATAACAATCAATTAATTTCATTCATTACAAAATGCACAAGAAAAATAATTAATGATGCACATGCCTCAATAACAGATGTACTATGCCTATTCATGATTTTCCGGTACCATTTCCCCTTTCCACTTTCTTTTACTCAATGATCACTATCGGCTCATTTCGATTCAATAACACGTCAGAGAACTCACCAATTTCGTTTATACCAATTAGTTCTATTTGTCAATTCATATGCACTAACCGAAGCTCACAAGATCTCAAAACCAATTTTCATTTTGAACTAAATCAAATTCACTTAATAAAGACTCCAATTACACTGAATTCATATATTCGAAATTCTCATAATTATAACCTAATCATCAGGAAACTATCCTTAGGTTGCAATACAATCACATTCATAACTTCTTTCACTAAATGAGATCTCTAAAACCCGAATTCAAACTCTTATTCTTTTCCTTAATCATAAACCTCATTCACTAGATCATAGCAAATCAAACCTCACCTCAATTGGAGCTCTACACAATTAGTTATACCTCAAAACTCCAATTAAAACACATCAGAAACTGTTCCTCGCCGTGACGCACAGACGCTCGTCGCGACGCAGGAGGAGTAGTTCATGCGATGTCTGAGGCGCCGCCATGGCGAACGTTTTCTTTGGGCTAGCCGCGACGTGAGGGAGAGGGCTCGCCGCGACGTCCCCACCTTGCTCGTCGCGACGAGGAGTCTAAACACTTTCCTCGTCGCGACGTCTAAACACTTTCCTCGTCGCGACGTGCGACCCTGATTCGTCTTCTCCGATTTCCTTTTTCCTCTTTCTCTCTCCAAAATCCAGTATTAACTCAACTCAAACACTCAAATCTCTAACAATTAACCCCATGCATGCTTTAAACACAATAATAAACAACATGAAATCATATACTTACCAATCGAAGCTCAATCCCTAAACCTTAAAATCTCCGAAAATCTCTTCCAACCTCTAGCAATCACGGTGATCTCCATAGCCAAGCCCAACATCAACCTCTCTAAAGTTTCCAGCTAGTCTTCAACCACAATGAAGGAGAAACAAGCAAGAATCAAGAAGAAGACAGGAACGAAGATCACCGAGGAAGGAGAAAAGGGTTCGTGCCCTAGGAGAAGAGAAATCCTTTTCTCCTTTCGAAATTCTAAGGCATTTATAGGGCTAATTCCATATATCTCTTGTCCCCTTTTTCCTCATAATATAAGAAATTATGTTACTCTTTTCACGATCATTTTCGGTCCAATTTGTCTCTAAATTTCAATGGCTTGACATATTTAAACTCTTAAATCATATTTCTAATTTCCATAACCATAGGACAATTATTTCGGTCCTATTCGGTCAATCGGTCCGCCACTCGAAGAATTTTCGGTCTGGACATTTTTTCCTAATTATTCCAGAAAATTATCCTAACGATCACTGTCACTTTGTGATCACTCTAACACAGTTCCAATTCCACCATTCACACCCAATTATTCCATAATTCACAATATATCATAATCCAATCTAATTATCTCACACATTCATAGTTCAAATCATTTACAAAATCAAATGCCGGGAAAAGTCACGAATGCATGTACCTATATATGCATGTGCCAAATGACTCAGTTCTCTACAATCAGAGGCCAAATAAATGTTCACATCAGAAATATGAAATGCAAATTACTAGCCTGACCAAATTGACCCATATACCCTTGCCATTGGGGTCATGATGTTACATTCAAACCCATCCTGCGGAACTATGTTCGCCTGCACAAGCCTCGCATTGTGGTCATCGTTGAGCCTCGTATTAGTGGAGAACGAGCTAGGCGAGTTATTCGGTCTCTAGGTTTTAGCAATTCATTTCGGGTCGAGGCTACGGGCTTTTCGGGCTGGATATGGCTTCTTTGGCAGGAGGATATCGACGTCCGTGTCCGATTAGCTCACCGTCAATTTATTCATACTCGCGTGCAATGGGATCAACATGTGTTTGATTTTACGGCTATTTACGCAAGCCCCACCCCTGCCTTACAAAGATATCTTTGGCACTATCTGGCAACCCTTGCTCCGTATATCATAGCCCCCTGGCTTCTGGGCGGGGATTTTAATGCTACGTTTGAAAGTGTCGATAAAAGAGGGGGGTCGCGTACTCAATCCCGTATAAATACTCTCTTTAGGGGCTGTATGACTCAGTGCCACCTCCACGATTTGGGCTTTACCGGTCCGCGATTCACGTGGAAGCGGGGCCATCTCCGTGAACAGTTAGATCGAGGTTTTGGTTCTCCTACTTGGTTATCCGCCTATCTGGGCACCATGGTCCAACACCTGCCTTTCCTTAAGTCGGATCATCAGCCCCTCCTTATTCGGTTCCTTGCCCCTGTGTATCCTACCCCTCCGCGTCGTCCTTTCCGTTTTCAATCAGCATGGATCACTCACGAATCTTTCCCCCAGGTGGTTGCTGAAAACTGGCATCCTGGCTCCTCGGACTTCAGCGGAGAGCTCCTCCGATTCTCTAATACGCTCCACTAGTGGAACATATCGGAGTCCGACAATATTTTTCATCGGAAGATACGACTCATGGCCCGGCTTGAGGGCCTTCAACAACCTATGGAGGACTCCGATTCTCCCTCCCTCCTTACACTCAAGACTGCCTTACGGTATGAACTTAAGACCGTGCTGTACCAGGAGGAGCTTTTCTGGCACCAACGGTCCCGGAGCCAATAGCTCGAGCAGGGTGACAGGAATACTCGGTACTACCACACTCTTACTCGTACTCGTCGTCGACTTTCCCACGTCCTCTCTCTTCCTGATGGCCATGGACAGGAAATTACCAACCCTGCGACTCTCCGCGGTATGGCGAGATGCCATTTGGAGGATTTGTACCGTCCTGAGGCCCGGACATCTTTTCCAGGAGCTATCTCTGGGCTTTTCCCTCCTTCCCCGCCGCACATGGCAGAGGACCTTACCTGCCAGCTCAGCCAGGATGAAGTCAAGGAGGCGTTTTTTTCTATGGCCCCTAACAAAGCTCCAGGATTTGACGGCTTCACCGCACTTTTCTATCAATCCCAGTGGGACACTGTCGGGCCCTCCTTGATCCATTTCCTTCAGAGGATTTTTAGGCATGATGTGTGGGAGTCGGCTCTTAATCACACTATCATTGTCCTCCTCCTGAAAGTCCCCTCCCCTACTTCCATCTCGCAATTCCGTCCCATTGCTCTATGCACCGTGCTCTACAAGGCCATCTCCAAGCTTATCGCCAATCGCATCAAGTCGTCTCTCGATTCGCTTGTCCATCCGACCCAGTGTAGCTTTGTGCCTGGCCGGCTTATCTTTGACAATATCATTATTACCCAGGAAGTGATCCACTCCATGAAACGCAAAACTGGTCGGACGGGATTTATGGCCATTAAAGTGGACCTCGAAAAAGCGTACGACCGTCTTGATTGGGACTTCATTCACGACACTCTGCACGACATAGGTCTCCCGGCCTCGCTCCTGTCGCTTGTCATGAAATGCATCACAACAGTATCCTTTCAAGTAAATTACGACGGCGAGCTGAGCGAGGAGTTTCAGCCTTCTCGAGGTATTCGGCAAGGCGACCCTCTTTTCCCGTACATTTTTGTGTTGTGCTTGGAGCGCCTTAGCCATCAGATCAATCAGGCGATTTCCTCCGGTCATTGGCATCCGGTCCAGCTGAGTAGGCACGGGCCCCTCTCTCTCATTTATTTTTTTCTGACGATCTCATCCTCTTCGCTGAGTCCTCCCTCGATCAGGTTCACGTCCTTCGACAAATTTTGGACTCGTTCTGCGCGACATCGGGTCAACGAGTGAGTCGAGCTAAATCACGATGTTTCTTCTCCAAGAATGTCCCTGCTTCGACCGCTCGTGCCTTAAGTCGAGCGCTCGGTTTCTCCCGTACTTCCGATCTTGGTCGATATCTTGGGGTTCCCCTCCTTCATCAGCAGGTAAGTAAGCATACCTACCAGCATATCCTCGATTCGGTCCATCATCGTCTATCGGGTTGGGCCCCTTCTACGTTGTCCTTCGCTGGTAGGGCCACATTGGTTCAATCGATTTTATCTGCTATACCAAGTTACACGATGCAGACTGTCCGGCTACCGCGGGGGCTGTGTGATGCAATAGAGCAAGCTATGCACCAGTTCTTATGGGGCTCGGTGCAAGACTGACGAAAGTTACATCTGGTTAGCTGGGAGGAGGTCTGTAGGCCTAAGGAGCTGGGGGGCTTAGGCCTCCGACGGATCAGAGAGATGAATGATGCCTTCCTGGTCAAACTGGGCTGGGCTTTGATCAATAATCCTACTGCCCTATGGGTCCAGGTGCTCTCTGCTAAATATGCTTTTGATGTACAACACATTCCCTCCTCCCTACCTTCCACCGGGGGATCAATGGTGTAGAGGAGCATCAGGGCCACATGGCACCTTGTGACTACAGGCATGCAATGGCGCATAGGGGATGGTTCGACGCCAAGCTTCTGGCTCGACCCTTGGGTCCCGGGAGCTGGCCCACTCCTATCCCATTCTACTCAGCCCGTCCCAGATTCTCATCTCAGCCTACGCGTCGGTACCTTTGTGGACTCCACTGGTCGGTGGAATTTGGCGGACATCCAAGATTTCCTCCCGTCCTCGCTATGTCGTTCTATAACTGGTTTGTTGCCTCCTTCCCCGCTTCTGGGCCCCGACAGTTTAGTCTGGGGTGCCACCGACCATGGCCAGTTTACTGTGGCCTCTGCTTACTCCTTACTTCTGGGACTTAAGTCTGCCACACCGTACAGGATTTGGCGGGCCGTCTGGCAGTGGTCGAGACCCCAGCGGGTGCGATCTTTTTTATGGTTACTAGCAAAGGATCGATTGCTAAGTAATCAACAAAGGGTGCATCGTCAGCTCACCACCGATGGTTCCTGTCCCCACGACGAATCTTCCCTTCATGTTGTTCGGGATTGCCCACTTGCCCGGCGAGTGTGGGCCTCCATCCAGTCAGATATCGTCTATTCGGATTCGTTTGCTCTCCCCGTTCAGGATTGGATACATTCCAATCTCCTCCAGCATCGGCGTGTGCAGGGCTATGATTGGGCGCTTATTTTTGGATTGACCAGTTGGTTCCTCTAGACATGGAGGAACAAGGCCATTTTTTATTCTGATTTTGTGCGGCCCATCTCACCTGCCTTTATTCTGTCTTTTGCAGATCAGGTTATGCAGGCTTTCGAGCGACCCAGTATGGCCCCTACCGACTTCTGGCCTCGCCAGGAGCACCAGATCGGGTGGAGTCGGCCGCCAGTTGGGTGGGTGAAGCTGAACACCAATGGGGCTTGTCATCGCACCCATTTCACGGCCTCGGCAGGGGGACTTCTTCGGGACAGTGAAGGCAATTGGCTGGGTGGATTCTCCCAATTTATAGGGTGGTGCACTGTGCAGTTAGCGGAGCTCTGGGCTATCTACACAGGACTCTCCATGGCTTGGCGGTTGGGATATCGTCGAATCGAGTTGGAAGTGGACTCGTTGGGAGTGCACCAGCTTCTATCTTCAGTGACGTCCCGCTCTCAGTCGTGCAATCCGATCGTTATGGGTATCCTGGAGCTTCTCACTAGGAACTGGTATGTTATTCATCGGCATGTGTACCGAGAGAGCAATAGATGTGCCGATTGGCTCACCATCCGGGCTGGTCCGGCTGACATTGGTATCACCTTTTTTTATGTTACACCTCATGGATGCCTTCCTCTCCTTCTAGAGGATTTGTTAGGGCACTGTTTTCCCCGTCTCCTTTAATATTTTGTGTACTTTCTCTTTATACAAAAAAAAAAAAGATACTTGATTTGGTGGTTGGTTAAAATTTAACTCGTATAAAACCAATGTGGTGTAACTTGTGTTACATAATTTAAGTCTAACATTGTGGTGTAACTTATGTTAGATAATTTAGATCTTTCATTTTTCCCGTGTAAAAAGAAAAAGAAAACTCTTTTGTTTTTTTTATACACACATTCAGACTTATAATCAGTTTTTTCTAAAAAGATTTTCTTTCACCCTTATTTTAAAATAAAAAGTCAACATATTTAGTGCATAAGGCTCTCCGTTTTACGAAAGTTTGGAGAGAATCATAATATACGCAATCTTTTTTTTATATTTTTACAAAACAAATCTATGACCTTATAATTACAAAATAACAACTTTACTAATTGTTTCAAAACTCGTCAACCAAATGTTATGATTTGATTTCTAAGGAATAATGAAAATAGTCTCCTTTCAAAGCATTTAGTTTAATGGTCACCGCTTTCCTTTATGCAATATTGGGGACAAACTCATCGTTCCTTCAAGTAGCAGGAGTGTATGTCGACAAATGATAAAGATATAACTATAATACCAACAATATAAAAAAAATCTGGTAAATAAAATTTTATTTTAGAAGTAGTTTATGGTGTACCAAAAATTTTTTAAAATAAAATACTAATCATTTAAAGTTGAGGGTTATAACTTATAAATGTGGCTTTGGAACATGTAGTCTAAAAAAAAAAAGTATCCGATCGAGAGCTTGCCGGCTTGGCAAGCATCAAATAAGCCATTGGACGTTTTATAAATTCAAATTGACTATGAATCTTAAAATATTCCATGGAATTATACTGTGATATATTCGTTTCATATAGTATATAACGTTATCAACAATTAAAATATTCCTAAGCTTTCTTAGGTAATATTTCAACAATTATATTAAAAAGTGTCAAGCACTTGCAAGTTGCAAGGATTAGTGTTGGCTTTTGGCACCATCCGATTGCTCAATTTTATGGTAATTCACTAAGTTAAAGAAGTTGGGATATACCAAACAAGCTACTAGTCAAAGGTTGCAAAGTTATGGCATAATTAAATTGATGCATGATTAGGTTATTGATTAATAAATTGTGAAGTAAATTCGGACGTCATTGGAAGTAACTGCTCCACTTTTTATTTTTTTATACTTCTAGCACTGAAAATAAATGACGTTACTCAAATTAGTCATTGTTTGTTATAAAAGAAGTTCAAGAACATTAAAATATCTACGCCTGGGAGTTGGCGTAGACAACTACAACTACAACTACCAAGTCTTGAAGAGAAGATGTGTTTTGTCATCGATGAAAGTGAAAAATATTTACTGCTAAACTATCTGACCGACAGAAAAAAGTTCTGATTTGGACTTGTATTACTAACGGTTCCAACTCTACCTATTCATATTCAACTTAAATCATTACAAACTGATTTTTATAGCCGTATGATGCTTGCTCTCGATTTTTTTTAAAACCCCTAAAGGTATCTTAGATTCTTAGGTAGATTTTAATTATAAGAAATCATCATAAAGTCATTTATATTTAAATTAATTTCTGCTTAAATCGGGTAGATCTCTTACGAGAAATAAAATTATGACTTCAAGTTTTTAAACAGCTGCATATGTAAAGGGGATTCAAACCCGCAACCTCACTTAAATCAGAAAAATTCTTTACCAACTCACCTATATCTAAAATTACCTCTTGAGTTTAATTCAAAGCAAAAAAAAAAAGATATTAACAAAAAAATCTAGTCTCAACAGCACAAAAACATCTCTGTCATTGCTTCAATCACAACTTTTTGTCTTATGTACCCAAAATCTACATTTTTAATCTACATATAATTTTTTAACTCATTTAATTATTTTTTCCTCCACGATCATTTCTTTTCTTGGAGACACTATTCAACAATCAAATTACCCTAAAGAAAATGACAAATGTAGAATCTTATATTATTGAGTGATCCCCTTAAACTCCAATATACCCCTATCTCTTTCCTGATAATGAAACTATATATACCTATTATTACACACCATAAATAGTCTATATACGAAGGGTATTTTGCTCGAGAGTCCTTAAACTTAGCCAATAACCAAGAATTGATTTTTTTTGGTAATATTATTGTATAGTAATTACACGAAAACAATAATATAGACCTTTTGGTATTTGTAACATGGGTAGCAAAGCTCCTAATTTGAAAGGAATCTATTATTTTCCAAACTTCAATATAATATAATATGAAAAGAAAATGATATGGATGTTTTCAATCCAACTCAAAAAATTTCAAACATTCAATCAAGCAACGTGTTCACAACATGTTGTAATCCCAAAAGTTTCCTTGATATAGTTTAGCCGAGGATTATTTCTGATTCTTCCCTCAAGACTTCACTTGTTTTAGATGACATGTAACCTTGTGGGAGTTGATTTTTTTTTGTTTTTGTAATGTTACTGTAAATTGTTTGGCATACAAATGCAAATTTTGTTTTTGGTGTTGTTATTAGTACCATTTGTCTTTACGACCACTTGCGGTTTCTATCTTCTTGCGTACGTACAAATGCAATGGTCAACTGATTGCCGGTTAAAGGGTGACTAGGTACAAATACAGTCTCATGTCACTAGCAATTTCTCTGTTCTAGTTTCAGCTGCAGAGGTTATAGGATTCCCAGCCTTTTCCTTTATAATTGTTGGGATATAAACGTTTGAGATCATGCTTTCCATTGATAGGAACGATCCAGCCATCATGTATTGAGGAGTTTGGTCTTGGTTTTTGCCTAAAATTATTATTATGGTCAATGATGGAAACCAGGGAAGGTTGGTAGATGATTCGTTTGTGAAGTCGGAGAGTGAAGGAGAGCACTATAGGAGCTTCCATCAGTGGGGTGAAGGAGAGAAAATTCAGATGGACACACAGGGAAGTGGGTTTTCAGACATGTACAGGAACACAAGTGAAGAGTTGTTTATCAAATCCTTGATGGAGACATCAATTGGCATGTCTGCACCCACCATGGAAATGTTGGGATTCAAGAATCTTTCTCAGAACCTTCGCACAGATAGCGAAGAGCTCTTCAAAAGTTGGCTTACAAATGGAGAGGCAAGCAACCCAAAATAAAGAAACTTCTTTTATGAGTTGTTAGTCATGCAATATTCAGCTGAAGAATCTTGATTCAGCTTTGAATGTTTTTTTCAGCTCTTTTCCTTCTTCAACAAGAAGAAAAGTGTGTTTTGTTGCAGGCACTTCTTTCTTTGAAAATTTTGTCATTTTTATTCGTGTTTTTTCAAAAAAAATTGCAGCAGAATTTTTTGCTTGGCCGAACTGATTCAAGCATGAGCGACTAACAATCTGAAATAGCAAGTTTTAGCAATTCAATACCAGTTGCTCATACGTGGTGTTTGATTATACTATTAATTTTCTTTTCCAATTTCCCCTTGCAATTCTGAATCTGATTGCTGCATTTCTAATTCCTCTTCCAGACTAATGTCTATCCATCGGGCACAGCACATCGGGCACGGCAATCATCACGGAGGTTAGTGGATTTATTTAAGTCATTGAATTGATTCCATCTATGCCTGCTACTAACCCTCTATCCATAGTCCCTACAAACTGGTAATAGAAAGTCTTAACTTTAGTTTGTTGATCACACTTGCATCGTTGTAGCAACATTTGAAAGATACTTGTGTCACCTCTTTAGAAGTTCTTTTCCTTTTTTCTAGTGTAATTAATGCCTATTGCAGCACCACCATTTGTTGAATTATAGTTCAGTTCCATAAGGCATCTCTGTCCAAAAAATATCACAATTTTCGTTACAGGATTTCCACTGAGCTATCAAATCTGTCAAATCAGCATCACGGGGGAACACTGCAAAAGAAAAGAAGCAATGATGTGTTTCCACAAATCAATCCAGTAGACGAAGAAATCTCTGAAGATCTCAATCAAGACTCAATCAGGTTTCTGCAGCCCCCTTTCTATCTGCTCTTCGTAATTTGACGTCTGCAGATCCTAGGATCTAGTACCGATCGACAGGAAATTAGAGCATCCTGATGTTCACTCTTAATTTCCTTGTAATGATTGCCAGGAATGCTGTGGAGAGAAGTATGCAAGCCAGTAATTTATATCTGGCCAAGGTTTGTGATGTTTTGTTATTCAGTGAAACTTGAGGTGAAGGAGGATTCTTTGAAGGTTTCTTTGATTTTTTACAGGCCTGGTTTCATACTTGTCAACCCATGACGAGAAGTAGATCGTCTGAGCTACGGTATCAACGTTCTCAACAACAATAAAATTGTTGGAGCTACTGATACAGTATTTCTGTATTTCTTGCAGAAATGTTGATATTCAAAAGGTAGAGATCATCATTTTCTAATCGGAGACTGCTTCTTTTTCAGGAAAAGGTATGCTGCCATGCAAACTTCTCATTCAACTTTAGGCATGGGACCAGTGCAGACTGCTTCTGAGGTTGGTATAAACAATTTGAAACAAGAATTTGCAGATCCAAACGGTTTCGCCGACCTCCCAATGCATGACGCTGCCAATCAATTGGATGCATTCATTTCCACCTCCAATTCTTCTTCCTCTACCTTCAACAAACCACAGTTGGGAAATGGGGACAGAGTTTCCTCTGTTGTAAACATGCTAAAGGGTACACTAGAACGCAAGAAACTAAACAAACAGATAGACAAAGAAACTGTTGAAGATAGTTGTAACGCACTCCCTCTAGCTCAAGAAGTAACAGCCAACTATGGTTATGTTCAAGGAAACGGAAACAGCATTCTTGAGACTCCAGGCACTTATCAAGAAATAAGCCCTGTCCAACTTAAAGGTCCTGGGATATTGCAGAGCTTTCAAGGATCCATACCTTTCGACTTGGAAGGTTTTGGAAATCCTGTAAATGCAACTCAACTAACTGCAGTTTCCCGAGAACCTTCTCAGAGTGAATCTTCTGCAGCTGCACCGGTGGTTTCATCTGGTTTTGATGTATGCGACGGTCCCAGCAACTCAAATCAAGTGCCAACCATCTGCGAGAGCTCGAAAATAGAGGTTGAAAACCGAAGAAGCTCAGAAAATGGATCTAGAGTTAAAGGTACACACAAACTGCTGCATATATTACTAGTTTGCTTCTTCAGATGCCAATTTTTCTCCACATCTGATCTGAAAATTAAGAGGGCTGTTCATTACACTCACTTTCTTATCAGTTTACTTCGAGGTGAAGTACTATTTAAAATAGATAACGTTAATTTGATAATTTTTCTCAATTGTCATACTCTTCTATGTTGCTTTGCATATACCCCACGACCCTTGTTAACTTCCTGCTACTAACTATAGTTTCACCAGTATATCTTATCACTTTGAAGAAGAGCCGAGCATTTAACCATGGAACTCTTCATTCTACCCAAAATGCACCTCACATTCTGTATGTAGATGACAACAACATAGAATTTCAATTCAGCCTTTGCCACACACAATCATGGACATAATCCAGAAGTTCCTGCCATAAGTTGATAGGAGTTTGATAGGACCCAAATCCTAACAAGCTCTTGTCTAGCACTTACCCCTCAACACCCAAGACTCAAACAATGGAACAGTCAGCAAAACAGATGAGAAGTCAGTATGAAGAAAAAATTGAATTCATTCGATATAGTGATAGGCTAGACTCCAGGGCTAGCTAACCTCCTCAGTACAAAGTTTGCATAACTAATGTATTGTCATAATGCCCACCCGTCCCTACACAATCTCTTTTATTCCTTTTTTCTAACTAACTATCCAACTCAGCATACTCTCCAAATTACCCATCTACCCCACCCCTTCTCTTCCTACTATACTGCTGCTGGTGATATCGGGTCTCACCATTTTGGCCATTCCTTGGGTTGTTCTCCAGCAAAACAACATAGGTAAGTTTCCAAACATCTATTAATCACTTCAGTTTGCCCATCTGACTGAGGATGGTAGGCTGAAGTCATGTTAAGGGTTGTGCCTGACTGTCGGAAAAGCTCCTGCCAAAATTCAATCATAAACACCCTGTCTCTATCGGAGAGAATGACTTTAGGGAATCCATGTAGCCTGACTACCTCTCGGATGAATAGGGCAGCTACTTGTTTAGCTGTAAAAGGTTGCTTCATCGCCAAAAAATGACTGTACTTAGAAAGTCTGTCAACTACCACTAAGATTGTATCAACTCCCATAGCCTTAGGCAAACCCGAAATAAAATCCATAGACACTTCTTCCCATACCAAGTTCGGTATTGGCAGAGGTTGTAATAACCCAACAGGATTTACGGCTAAGTTTTTATTTTTCTGACAAATATCACAAGCTAAAATGAATTGCTTGATATCAGATTTCATACCTTTCCAATAAACAACCCCTGCTAATCTCTTATAAGTGCGGAAAAATCCAGAATGGCCCCCTGAAGGAGTAGCATGGAATTCACGGATCAGTTTAGGAATGTGTGGGCCAGAATCGGGTAGTACTAACCTGTTTGCATAAAAGAGGCGTGATCCCCTCAGTTTAAAAGGTGGATGACCCTCAGGCTGGAGTAACAGATCCTGGATCAACCTCTGAAGCTTCGGGTCCTGCTGCACCAAATCTTCCAAGTGATCCAACTCCTCATGATAACCCATGGATATAGCTTGTAGCTCCCCTTCAGTTCTTCTGGACAATGCATCTGCTGCCTTATTCTCAAGGCCGGGCTTATAGCGAATATCGAATTTGAACCCCATCAACTTAGTGACCCATTTCTGTTGTTCTTCCCCCAAAAGCTTCTGATCATTTAGAAAATGCAAACTTCTTTGATCCGTTTGGATAATAAAGTGCCTTCCTAGCAAATAATGCCTCCACTTTTGCACAGCCATCACAATTGCCATTAATTCCCTGTCATATACTGGTTTAAGCTGATTACGGGGGGAGAGACCTTGACTTAAATAAGCTACCGGTCTTCCTTCTTGCATTAACACTGCTCCAATGCCGATTCCTGATGCATCAGTCTCAATAGTAAAAGTTTTGGTGAAGTCTGGTAAAATCAGTATTGGGGTACTGGTCAACACCTTCTTTAATGTTTCAAAAGCATTATGTGCCTCTGCGTTCCACTGGAATTTATCCTTGCACAACAGATTGGTCAGGGGTTTTGCTATGCTGCCATATCCCTTCACAAATCTTTTGTAGTATCCCGACAAGCCCAAAAATCCCCTCAAAGCCTTTACATCTCTTGGGACTGGCCAGTTTTAAATGCTTTCTATCTTTGAAGGATCCACTGAAACTCCTTCTGCTGAAATATAGTGTCCCAAGTATTCTAGCTTCTGCTGTCCAAATCTGCACTTCTTTAGATTAGCTACTAATTGATTATCTACCAACACTTGCAATGCCATTCTTAGATGGGAAACATGTTCTACTAAGCTTTTGCTATAGATGAGGATGTCATCAAAAAACACAAGTACAAACCTCCTTAAATAGGGCTTATAAATTCTATGCATTAGGGATTGAAAAGTGGCCGGAGCATTTGTCAGCCCAAAGGGCATGACTCTAAACTCATAATGCCCCTCATGTGTTCGGAAAGCTGTCTTCGGTATATCATCCTCCCTCACTTTGATTTGGTGGTAACCGGACTTCAAGTCAATCTTTGAGAAGACTACAGAACCTCCTAATTCATAAAAAAATTCATCAATGCAGGGAATAGGATACTTATCGGGTATGGTTACCTTATTCAAGGCCCTATAGTCCATGCACATACGCCAACCACCATCCTTCTTTTTCACCAATAGAATTGGACTGGAATATGGGCTCGTACTTGTTCGGATCACACCAGAGGATAGAATCTCATTCACCAATTTTTCGATTTCATTCTTCTGGTAAAAAGGATATCGGTAGGGTCTAGAGTTTGGGGGTTTTGCTCCTGGTTCCAAGGTGATAGCATGATCAATGTCCCTCTGAGGGGGTAAGCCTGAGATGGGGTGAAATGCCTGATCAAATTCCTTCAACACTGCTGCAATATCATCGGTGATGCCCAACACGTCAACCTATTGTTGATGGTCAACTTCCCCTACCAACAATTCGGTTGTAACCACTGGATCACCTCTTTCCTCTACCATATAGCCCATGCCTCCTTGCTGTAGAAGCTTACAGATGGTTTTGAAAGACACCATCACCGAACTGAGGCAAGGCTCCCCATAGAATTTTACCTTCTCCCCATTACTTTTGAACTTCATAACCTGCTTCTTAAGGTTAATTAGTATGTCTCCCAACGTTTCCAACCACTCAACCCCCAGAATTATGTCGACACTCTTCATGTCAAAAGGGAAAAAATTTTGTCGAATGATGGTACCTTGAATAACTACTTCCACCGATTCACAAACTCCAACACTTTGAACTTTACAATCGTTTTCCAGCTTCACCTTGTATGGTTTCGTATTGCTCACCCTCAGCCCTAACTCCTCCACTAAGCCTTCTCTCACAAAGTTATGAGAAGCCCCACTATCAATCAGCACTACCAACTCCTTCTCTGCAATTTTCCCTTTCACTTTAAAGGTTTGAGGCCCCGTTATACCCATCACCGAGCTTGCCGTTAACTCCAGCTCATCCAGTGTGTATGAACCATCCCCCTCAAGAGAAGTTTTGAGTGTTAATACCTGGTTAACTAGATCAGCCTCCTCTTCCTGTAAATCATCGAGCTGTTCATCATCCTTCAATAATATATGAAATTGCTTCTTGCCGCATCTGTGTCCTGGACCGAACTTTGCGTCACATCGGTAACACAGCCCTTGCTCCTTCTTCCGTTGGATCTCCTCAGCTGTCAGACGCTTAAATGGGTAAGGAGAGTCCCTCCGATACGGTCGCCGCCCTTCGAACATCCGATTTGAGTAGGAGTTCACCCTCGGGCTGGGTATGGTGGGAGGTGGCGTAGTTCGATTTCCCTCTTGAATTCGATTAGGGCTCCCGAGCACCGTGTTTCGAAAAGGGGAATGGTTGTGTTTTTACTGTGGGTTGGGTAAATTTTATTACTCACTTCTCCCCCAATACCCGATTAACCCACCTTGGGTTTTAACTCCTTTAACGGGTTGGGTTGATGGATTCCAAAGAGCCCAATTCCTACCTTCAGTCACTAGCGCCATCTCCATCAACTGCAACAACGAATCTGTTTGTATCAACTGCAATTCCGTCTTTATTTCTTCCTTCAACCCATTTACGTAAGCCGTCGTTACCACCTCCGCTAGAATTTCTCTTAACATTGACGACACCATCTCAAACTCCCGGTTATACTCTGCCACCGTACCCAACTGTTGTAACCTCATAAGAGCTGATAGAGGATTTCCAGCTTGAGCTCTTCTGAATCGGCGCACTACTGCTGTCTTAAAAGTCGACCATTCCTTTATCGGCGACCACCCTTCTCTCCACAAAAACCAACTCAAAGCCTCACCCTCCATACATACTGCTACCGCCCCTAGTCTCCTCGCCATCGAAACTCCATTCAGATCAAAATACCGTTCTACCTTAAATAGCCACCCCATCGGATCTTCTCCGTAGATTACCGGAATTTCTAGCCTTCGGTGAATCTTCTCCTTCATCATCCACTCTTCTTCCAATGGTATTTCAACTTGACTCCTCGAATCGGGGATATCATCGACCTCCTCTCATGGTGCTTTCTCCCGAATTCTACTCCCCAAGGACTCTTGGATCTGTCTCATGCAGTCAAACAACGATGCCATATCCCCGACCATTTTATCAACCTTTTTCTCTACCGTGGTCATCTTATCATCCAAGGTTCCCATGTCCTCTGTCAACTTCAACATCTCACGTTCAATGTTATCAACTCTTGAATCCATTCTGGTCACAACCATCCCAGTACCTCACTGCTCTGATACCAACTGTTAGGACCCAAATCCTAACAAGCTCTTGTCTAGCACTTACCCCTCAACACCCAAGACTCAAACAATGGAACAGTAAGCAAAACAGATGAGAAGACAGTATGAAGAAAAATTTGAATTCATTCGATATAGTGATAGGCTAGACTCCGAGGGCTAGCTAACCTCCTCAGTACAAAGTTTGCATAACTAATGTATTGTCATAATGCCCACCCGTCCCTACACAATCTCTTTTATTCCTTTTTTCTAACTAACTATCCAACTCAGCATACTCTCCAAATTACCCATCTACCCCACCCCCTCTCTTCCTACTATACTGCTGGTGATATCGGGTCTCAACAGAGTTCTTTGGCTCTGAATAGCAGAACCATTTTACACTTTGAAATTGTAGAAGAATCCTAGTTCATGTGTTGTTGAAGAGAAGTTATTCAAATGCAGATATCAGAGAGCGGATAATTGACAACTTGAAGGATGATAGAAAGGTATTCCTATTTCTTTGATGGAAAAATACTTGACCAACTTTTTGTTCCATTCCCTTGATTTAATCTAATAATTTGGTGTAGAAGGGAGGTCTAGTCCGATATGGATCTGAGACATCAGCTGTTTCAGGTAATCACTTATCCTGTGAACTTTTCTGGCATGACATGGAACTCTTCGATATTTGTTGCTCGCTGTAGGACTGCATTAAAGAAACAATTGTCCAGTGCTTCACCTTTTAGTTCTCCTCTTAAATGATAAACACACTCAAACTGCAAATGTATGTGATGTTGAATCTTTTTGATGCATATGAGCGTTAAAATTGAATCGTCTTTCTAACGTCTGAATAAGCAATTAAGATTTAACGTTAAGAGAGTGAAATAATTCCACACCTTGTGGTGTTTGCTTCCGTTATGTGATCATATTAACTATGTGTAGTACTCGTTTAAGAATAAACAGTTTTTACATTGCGGATGTTATTTAGTAATTGTTATGTGTCACATCGTTCTCTCTGACCAACAATTATTCTGCCAGATGAAAAGGTGGATCCAACTAAAAAACGCAGAGTGGAGCGCTCGCGAAAGTAAGCATGATCATATTCGTATCATCTTCGTCATTGGAATTTTTTCATATCATTTGGAAGCTTAGGCCTAATTTATCAGATTGCTGCCAATTACGAAATGTCTGTCAATTTTCCAGTGCTTAGGCCAATGAATACGAAACTGAATCTACCAACGTAAATACAGAGGTCAATCAATACATGTATAGATATGATTATGCCCAGGAAGTTTGGACTTACATTGCATTTTCTTGGGGCTGTAGAATGGCCGAGGCAAAAGAAAGAAACTTGGTGCCGGCAGTTCCGTCTGATATGCAAGCAGTGTTGAAGAGATGTGAAAATCTTGAAAAGGAAGTCCGGTCACTCAAACTTAACTTATCTTTTATGAATAGGTAATGCATACTTATTCACTTGCAATTGTGTTATCAGAAACTCGAAATAAGTTTTGTCAGCCAACATTGGACCCAGTGGTTCGGTTTTTCTTTGCTGTCTCAGTTCTGTAAATTGTTAGGACTCCAATTACAAGGTGTTCTGCTATGAGAGTCTATGCAATGACTGGACCCTTGTGGAATTATATTTCAGGAAGGATTCTGAGCAGACTAAGCAGATTGAAGAACTTCAGAAACAGAACGAGGAATTGACGGAAGAAAAAGAACGCCTGCTGGAAGAAATTGAGAGGATCCTTTCAGAAACAGGCAAGATGTAACTTGATATTTCATTGTACATCTTAGTACAAAGCCCAAACAGCAAATATTTGGTAGAAAGCTGAAATTTTTTTCAAGGAGGTTTGAGCATATGATATCGTAAGCAAGGCTGTATGAAGCAGAAAATATGGAGCCTGGTAGCCATGTTGTGGCATTATGTGTGCCTGAAGTCACTAGCCCCCAGTATATAAGATACATGGCAGACTATATATATCTATTCAACTCTAATTGCAACCTCACAATTTGACTTTGGCAAAGAAGTTGTAACAATGTCGAGCTCATATTTGCCATGAATTTAAACATTTTTGCTCAACGCCGTTGTTCTAACATCTCAAAAGCTGTATGCATGAACCAAGCTTGTTGAATACCAATGATAAATGCTGAAAAAAGTAAAGTGACTACTAGCACGTCACTGGTGCCTACTTGTGGAAAACTCGGATTTCCGATCAGTGACAGTGAGCTTCCAAGTTCTGGAAGCACTCAATGGCTAATTGGTAGAAGCACGAGAATGGATATAAGAAACAAAAAGGAAAACTATTCTGGAAGCCAATTTAATACTAAATGAACACGGTTTTCCTCCGATTATCCTTGGTATAGGAACAGTTGAGAAAATAGAACAGAGTAGAAATATAGATGCAACATTCTATCTAAACCAAAAAAAAACCCTGATAAATCTAAATACATGACCTTTTTATTTTTCGAAATCGGACCATAATTTCTGCCTCCACTTACGAATTTCTGTTCCTCTGTGTCCCTTTGAGAAATGCACTTCTAATAGCATGTAGGTGTTTTGAGAACATCTGCCATGTCCATTCTTTCTTCGGGCAAATCCCCAGAACAGATGACCCCAATTCCGAAAATTGAAACATAACACTCGCCTAGTTGAATCCTTGATGAAGTGGCCTCGGTTGTATCGTCATCTTGCAGCAATAAGAGCTTGGGATCTATGATCTGGACCGCTCCATGTGGAAGAGACATTTTAACAAACGCATTTAGTCCCTTAGTCTAGCTGAACATTTCGTCAGTGGGTCTCTTTCCTGTGAACATTTCAAGTAGCAGAATCCCATAGCTGTATATGTCACCTTTTATTGATGGTTCTCCACCCAATCCATATTCTGCAAGTTGAAACATGTTGATGAGCTGCAGGTACTATTGAAGTTCTTAGCCCATTAGTTTGAGAATTACCTGGAGCAACATAGCCAATTGTTCCTCTTATTCCAATTGAACTAGAGGCTGAGCCAAAAGGGTTGCTTGTATTTGCTGAATGAAGCTTTGCGACGCCAAAGTCACCCACATGGGCAGTGAGGTCATTGTCAATGAGAATGTTGCTGGGTTTTAAATCACAGTGAACAATTTGTGTATCGCAGTGATGATGCAGATAATCCAAAGCAGCTGCCACATCTATTGCTATGTTCAGTCTCTGCATGAAGTTCAAGTGTTTTGCTTGTTGGGGGTCATCGTGAGATGGGCTTGAGTGTAACCAAATGTCCAAATTACCATTTGGCATGAACTCAAATACCAGAGCTTTGAAGTCATTGCCTTTGTGATCAATACTTTAGCAAGAAGTAATAACCTTGATTAGATTCCGATGTCTAATCCTCCTGAGAGCTTCACATTCTGCAATGAAACTTCTGCTGGCTCCTGGTTGGTGAAGCTTCAACACCTTCACAGCAATGACTTGTTCATCTTCGGTGACCCCTTTGTAAACAAAGCCGTATCTTCCCTCACCAATGAAGTTTGCTGGAGAAAATTCACCAGTAGCTCGATGAAGCTGCGAATAAGAGATTTTTGGGATATGGCTTCCCAGTGATGAAGCGGATGATGCTTTTTTCTCTTTGGACCTTCTCCTTCTTAAGTGAATGGCAATAAAACCTGCTACAAGCAAGGGGATAAAGACAGGAATACTAGCCATGACTGCAATTACTCTATGAGAAAGATGCGTCCTTTCTTTCTTTACATTTTGTGGCCAAGGGGGCAACTGGAGTTCCTTAACCCCTCCACAAAGATTTTTGTTTCCAGCAATTGAAAAAGCACTCATGTTTTAGAAGACTTCTGTCCTATGTACCTCACCCTCAAAACTATTGAAAGAAAGATTGATATAAGAAATGAAAGGTAGTTCACCTAAAAACTTTGGAATGTTGCCAGAGAGATTATTACGAGAAAGATCTAGAAAGCGAATACCTCTAAGTTTACTAAAGGATTGAGGAATGATTCCTTGGAAATGATTTCTGATTGGGTCGGTTGTATTGGGTCAGAATTTAGTCTCAACGATGTATGGGTCGATCGGTCCAATTACCTAAGATCAGTCTCATACCTAATCTGGTATCTTACCAAGCTGGGCAAACCTACGTCTCTTTGGTCCATCCATAGAAAGAAGTCTCCCATGCAAACACGTAAAAGCTTAAACCTAATTATTACTTCGTATATAAGGTATAACTTTGCCATAACAGAGGTACGTAATCACAATTCTCTTCTTCTCTGCATACGGTGATCTCGTCTTTACTAGAAAAGACTAACTTGAGCGTCGGAGGGGCTAATCGGGACACAACTCCCGACGTGCCTTCTTTATTTTGCAGGGATATTCACGCTGGAGTTCTACTGAGAAGCGATCGACTCCATGGATCCAAACAAGAACGTTCGATTCCGCCGAAATCCCAATAACCAATTGGCGCCCACCGTGGGGCCCGACTTCAGGGCACCACGTCCAGAAACACACAGATCAGACAGGCGACACCAACAAACCCTGATATAGCCGCTGTCGCGACTTTGGCGATGCAACGTATGGGTTTACAGTTACCTGCAATCCTGCCGCCCGAATGATCAACCGCAACCTCAAACCTTGGAACAGGAAGAACAGAGCGCAGCCCTGGAGGATAACGCCGAAACCAACATGCGCCAACCTCGGCGTCTCTCCGATCGACCCTCTTCCGCTTATACACACCTCCTCACCCAAAAAGATTAAAAGCGGTGACTGTTGATTCGCCAGATCTTGCGATCCAAATGGGACAACGATCGTCTGCACGGCATCAAAGATGGCAACCGATCGCCACCGAATCAAGACCTAGAGAAAATCGTGAGCGATCGGATTAACGCACCATGAGTTTCCGCTTAGATCGCCTGATAACACAAGATAGCTCTCCTTTATTCCTACATCTTGGATAGTCTCCCAAGACTGCACTAAAATACCGGCCTTCGAAAAGTACACTGGAAAGACCGAATTGGATTACTTACAAGACTTCTAGTTGATGATGAATCGCACTCGTCACGGGCGTCATTCAAAGGTGAGCTTTCAGATGACCTTCCAAGAAGAAGCGGCGATGGTTCAATAACTTTGCCCGGTCAGATCACATGTTTTGAAGATTTGAGTTATTATTCACGAACCAGTTCGCCACAAGTAAGCGGCCACGAAAACGACCTTGAAGTGATGCGGTTGACCTGAGGAGGAACGAGCTTACGGAATTTATCACCCGGTTGATAATGAAGCGGTCGAGGTGCCCACCTCACTTGCTCGTCAATGTTAGCGGACTTATGAACAACACGAGGATGAGGAGTTCAAGAAGTCGTTAGCCCTCGATCGGCCCGATCTGCTCAGAAATAAGAAATGGCGGATAGGTACATTCGAACGAAGAAGTGCTGAAAAATACGAGGCGTCGGACGGATGATCGCTCGACAAATGACAGAGCGGGCGGTTCGCACAAGCGGCAAAAAGGTCAGTCGGGCTGGAGAAAGCCAACCGATCGACAGGGATATCGACAGGAGTTCACCCCGCTCGATAGCGATATCGAAGTACTACTGCACCATAAGAGCGGACGGGGAAACTATCCAAGAACCCGAAAAGATGAAAACTCCCTCCAAGGATAGAAACCCCGATTTATATTGTCATTTCAACAAAGATATCGGTCATGACACGGAGCATTGCCGGCAGTTGAAAAGAGAGATAAAATTCCTTATCCAAAGGGGAAGGTTGAGCCGATTTGTGAAGCACGGACAAAATGCCGACCGAGATAACGAGCATAAGCCCGGTCGGTTCGACAACATACGACAATATGGGAGGCGAAATGATAGAAACAGTGAAGGTCGGCAGAACGCCAATACAGATGACCGTCGCGAAGTGAGAGGTCGATCCAGGGCCCGAGGCGACAGAAACGCTGGGCAACACGATGACCGACCGATTGGGGTCATTAACATGATATTCGGTGGAAATGCAGCGGGGGGATCCATTGCTAAAGGGAGGAAAAGATATGCCAAACAGGTCGGCAGAGACTCATCCACCAAAAGGCCGAGGGAGAACGACGGGATGATATCGTTCGATGAGTCTGACATTGATGGAGTAAGTTGCCCTCATGATGACGCCCTCGTGGTAAATTTGAACATGGACGACTACGAGGTGAAGCGGGTGATGATTGATACTGGCAGCTCGGTCGACTTGTTGTATTATGAGGCCTTCAAGCAGATGAAGGTACCCGAAGATCGGCTACTGCCTATAGACGGACCTATCAAAGGGGTAACTGGGGCCTCAGCCTACCCGTTCGCCCGGGTATACTTAAAAGTGAAATTCGGGCAAAGGCCGTGTCAAATAGAGAGGGATGTCGAATTCCTAGTCGTGAAGTTCCAAGGGGCCTACAATGCAATTATCGGACGAGCTACCCAGAACGCCCTCAGAGCGGTCGTCTCCACCTATTACCAAGCGATGAAGTTTTCAACACCCCGAGGAGTTGGTGTTGTTAGAGGTCGCTAGAGAATGCTATTTGGCAGAGACAAAAACATTAGACGGGCCGGTGGTATTGACGAGCTCTCTTGACGTGAGAGCAGATGAAGAAACAGAAAGATTAAATCCCGTCGAAGAAACGCAGCAGGTCGTACTGGATGAAGCGGATGCCTCCAAAATTACGAATCTAGGTTCCGAGCTTCAGAAGGACCTGGTTAAAGAAATCATAGATTGTTTGGTGGAGAACAGATCGGTCTTCGCTTGGGTATCGAGCGATATGCCTGAAATTTCTCGATCGGTCGCTTCGCATTCCCTTGGCATTCGACAAGATTACAAGCCGGTTAGGCAAAAGAAGCGATGGCACTGCAAGGAGCGACAAGAGGTGATCGAGAAAGAAATAGAGAAACTACTTGAAGCCGGGTTCATCCGAGAAGTCAAGTACCCCGAATGGCTCGCTAATGTGGTATTGGTAAAGAAGAAAAATGGGAAGTGGAGAATGTGCATTGACTTCACTGACCTGAACAAGGCATGTCCAAAGGACAGTTTTCCTCTACCAAAGATCGACCAGCTAGTAGACTCCACCTCCGGGCATGAACTTCTCAACTTCTTGGATGCTTTCTCGGGCTACCATCAAATACAGATGAGCCTTGGAGACGAGGAGAAGACTGCCTTTCATAATCGACCAGGGCACGTATTGTTACCAAGTAATGCCGTTCGGCTTGAAGAATGCAGGAGCCACTTATCAGCGGCTCGTCATAGAGGTCTTCAAAAAACAGATCGGTCAATCTGTTGAAGTTTATGTAGATGATATGGTGGTCAAAAGTAAGATGGCCGCAGAACATGTGGGGGACCTCAGAGAGGTCTTCCAGACCCTTAACAGATTTTAGATGAAGTTGAATCCAGAAAAGTGCGTCTTCGGTGTGACTTCAGGAAAATTCCTGGGGTTCATGATCACTCAGCGGGAGATTGAGGCTAATCCAGAGAAGATCGAAGCCATCATCCAAATGCCCTCGCCGCAATGCTTAAAAGAAGTGCAGATATTAACCGGTCGGATAGTCTCTCTAAGCAGGTTCGTTTCCAGATTGGGAGGTAAGTGCCTCCCATTTTTCAAAATCTTGAGGAAAGCGAACGTGACCCAGTTCCAATGGCCGGATGAATGCGAGAAAGTTTTTCAACACCTAAAGCAATACTTGTCTAGCCCGCTTATCCTGCAAAGCCCGGTTGAGGGAGAGAATCTGATTTTATACTTGGCAGTTACGGAAGGGTCGATCAGCGTAGTACTTATTCGATCGGAGGGAAGCGAACAACACCCTATCTACTACGTCAACAAGGTGTTGACCAGACCGGAAACGAGGTATGCACCTATAGAGAAACTAGCCCTCTCCTTGATAATGGCAGCCCGGAAGCTAAGACCCTACTTCCAAAGTCATACCATTGAGGTGTGGACCGACCAACCCCTCAGGCAGTACCTTCAAAAGCTCGAAACTTCGGGTCGACTAATAAAGTGGGCGGTAGAGCTGGGAGAGTTCGACATACAATGCAAACCCCGGACGACCATTAAGGCACAGGTGTTGGCAGACTTCATCGCAGAGATGAGCCAACCCAGCTCGAAGGACGAGCAGTTCCCTGCCTGGAGCTTGTTCATTGACGGGTCGTCCAACGTTGAAGGATGCGGAGCAGGAGTGGTATTAATCGACCCGCATACGAAAGAAAAGGTGGAATACGTCCTTCGGCTAGAATTCAAGGCCTCCAATAATGAGGCAGAATATGAGGCTCTGATAGCCGGCCTCTAACTAGCCAAGAAAATGGAGGTGAAGCACCTAAAGATATATAGCGATAGCCAAGTGGTGGTCGGCCAAGTCACTGGGCAATATGAAGCTAAGGGGAACAGCATGATCGAGTACTTGGAGCTGGTAAAGCGGGAGTTAAGTAATTTCGAGCAGTATTCGATCAACAGGATAAAACGGGCTCAAAATGCTAAAGCGGATGCGCTCTCCAAAATGGCTTCAGATCGAGACGCCAAAAATAACATTCTAGTCGAACGACTAGACCGTCCCAGCTTTCAAAAAGCCAAGGAAGTGCTTGAGGTAAATGCCGATCGGTCGAGTTGGATGGAACTGATTAGCCGGTATCTCCTAGAGGTAACACAACCGCAAGAAACCTCAGAAGCCAAGAAATTGAGAATAAAGGCGGCTGAATACGTAATTATGAGTGATGCCCTGTACAAGTGATCCTATGACTGGCCACTGCTGCGATGCTTAAACGAAGAAGAGGCAGAACAAGCAATGGCGGAAGTCCATGAAGGGATGTGTGGCAACCACGTAGGAGGTAGAATGTTAGCTCATAGGCTGATCAGACAGGGATATTATTGGCCGAAAATGAGGAAGGATTGCCAGGAAAAGGTCGATCGATGTGAGGCTTGCCAGAAGAATAGCAGTCTATCTCATCAGCCAACCGAGAGGATGCAAATCGTGAGTCATCCTATTCCCTTCGCTCAATGGAGAATGGATATACTGGGGCCTTTCCCTCTCGGTCCTGAACAGAAGAAGTTCCTGATAGTGGCAGTGGAGTACTTCACCAAATGGGTAGAAGCAGAGGCGGTCGCTACAATCACCGAGCAGAAGGTGGAAAGTTTCGTAAAGAAAGATATACTATGTCGCTTTGGGATGCCTATGGTGCTAGTTATGGACAATGGCCGACAATTCGATAACGATAAGTTCAAAGATTTCTGCGACCGACTAAAGATAAGGCTACAGTTGACCTCAGTAGCTCACCCTCAAAGCAACGGTCTCGCAGAAAATACAAACAAAAAGATAATGAGTGCTCTTAAGAAGCGCCTAGACGGACGAAAGACTTGGGTAGAAGAGCTTGACAAAGTGTTGTGGGCATACAGGACCACTCCAAATGGAGCCGCAGGGGAAACACCGTTCAGGATGACCTTTGGGGCAGAAGCCTTAGTCCCCGTAGAAGTGGTCTTGCACAACCAAAGGGTGTCGAACTACGACGAAAAACGGAATGTTGAAGCCCGCAGAGCGGAACTCGTTCTCCTCAGTGAGGACAGAGAAAGGGCAGTCGTTCGTTCGGAAGCTATCAGGCAAAAAGGGACCAAATTCTACAATAGAAAGTTAAGGCCGAGCGATGTAAAGGTAGGCGGGTACGTCCTGTGAAAGGCCGAGGCGGCTGGGAAGCATCCTGGAAAGCTCGGACAGGCGTGGGAAGGACCCTATCGGGTGATTAAGCAAGTCGGGCATGACTCTTACATCCTACACGATGCGAAAGGGAAGGTTCTACCAAGGCCTTGGAACTCTCGAAACTTGAAGGCGTTCTACCAATAGATAAGTTTTATTTTAGGTAATCTTTGCTTATTACTGTTTTTGTATACAACACGTGGGAACCTTTTTCCTGTCCCTGCCAGACAGGTTTTTTAACGGCCCACGCCCTCATTATCATCAATAAAGGGGTTTTCAGATTTCTTGGCAATAAAAAGTTTCATTATATATGGCAAAGAGCAGAAAATCCAATCAGCCATCGCTCGGCATCTCAATAGATCGACCACGGTCGGTCGGGTCACCAAGACAAGATCCTTGGGACCCTCGCTCGCCTCGCTCGGCATCTCAATAGATCGACCACGGTCGGTCGGGTCGCCAAGACAAGATCCTTGGGACCCTCGCTCGCCTTGCTCGGCATCTCAATAGATCGACCACGGTCGGTCGGGTCGCCAAGACAAGATCCTTGGGACCCTCGCTCGCCTCGCTCGGCATCTCAATAGATCGACCACGATCGGTCGGGTCGCCAAGACAAGATCCTTGGGACCCTCGCTCGCCTCGCTCGGCATCTCAATAGATCGACCACGATCGGTCGGGTCGCCAAGACAAGATCCTTGGGACCCTTGCTCGCCTCGCTCGGCATCTAAATAGATCGACTACGGTCGGTCGGATCTCCAAGACAAGACTCTTGGGACCCTCGCTCGACATTTATATAGACCGACTACGATCGGTCGGGTCGCCAAGACAAGACTCTTGGGACCCTCGCCCGACATTTATATAGACCGACTACGGTCGGTCAGATCGCCAAGACAAGACTCTTGGGACCCTTGCCCGGCATTTATATAGACCGACTACGGTCGGTCGGGTCGCTAAGACAAGACTCTTGGGACCCTCGCTCGGCATCGACACAGATCGACTGCGGTCGATCGGTCGCCAAGACGAGATCCTTGGGACCTCGGTTCGGACTCAACTATAAGTCGACCTCGAAGCCGGTCGACTATGAGCAACTTCATCAAACTCCACTATACATCGAAAGTAAAGAACATAAATACGAAAAATACTTCAGAAAAATGAAGCAAAAGTAAAGATTGCATTAACGTGATTCCGCCCTGGTCATAAGCCCGACCAGGTGAGCTTCAAAAATCCACAGAAGGAGAAGTGGGCGATTGCCCAGGGGAAGCCTCGAAAGCGGGCGAAAAAGTTGAAACGGGAGCAGGGTCCAAGGGAGCAGCCGGTGGAGTATCCTCACAAGGAAGCTCGTCCCCCTCAGCCGAGCTAAGGTCCAGCTCCTCAACCGGGACTGACCCCCGGTCCTCCATGGCTCTCTCCCTTACTTCCTCCAGAGAGAGGCCAAGGGCGGTAGGAAGCAGTGGCTCGACAAATCCCTCAAACGGAGGACCGTCCGACCCCTCAGAACGCAGCGTCATAGCAATTCTTGAGATCATGAGGCGAGTCACAGGAGTACTCCAAACACTCCTCCTGTAAGAACCGCCTCTGCCATCGCATGATCGCCTCGATCCTTTGTTCCTTTATGGAGGCTCGCACCCTCCTTAGCGTATCTTCGGTTTTTGCCTGGCCACTCACCGCCGCATGACAGTCCTCGAGGAATTTTTCCTTAAGTGCTCTCTCCGACTCCAGCTTCCCTTGCAGCACCGCACATTCCTCGGACAGCTTGTTCCTCGCCGCCATCGCCTTTACCCTCTCAACCTCCTCCGCGGTGAGTCGAGCTTTCAAGGCGCTCCTCTCCTCCTCTCCCGAAGCAAGCTGAGCTCTCAGGACGTCACGCTCCTCTTCCCAACGTTTCTTCTCCTCCTCAAAGGAAGAGAGCTGAGCCCGGGAGAAGTCTCCTTCCTCTCTGGCCTCTGAGAGCTTGGTCTTTAAACCATCCACCTGCTCAAGGAGAGAATGGACCTCCCGATCCAGTAGCTCGATACGCTGGCGCATAAACAAAACGAAAGCCACCTCCCTTACGGAATTGCGAATGGCACGGCCCGTCAACTCCTCAACATTCAATGAGTCAAAGCGCTCCTCGTCCGAAGGAGGAATGACCCTCTCAGCGATATGAAGAGCCACTTCGACGTTAGCTATCGAGGCCGTCCTATCAAGACTAATCGTCGGCTCCCACTTGTCAACACTCCCCGTTTGCTTCCTCCCCTTACCCTTGGCTGATGGGGCAGCACGATCCCCCACTTTTTCCTTCCCCTTACTTTGGACTATAGGATGAGGAGATCAGTCGGCTACTTGAACGACCCTTCTCCTCTTCAGAGGTCGTTCACTCTCCTCATCTTCCTCGATAACTACCAGGCACTCACCAGGCGGGACGACCACAGCAGACGCCGCAGATGGCTCGGAGACGACAGGAGGAACATTTCGCTGCTCGGAAGCAATGGGCCGAACAACAACTGAACTGGCCTCTCCCCTATCCTTCTGTCCTCTGGCCTCCGAAGGCCCAACAACCTTACGCTTACCCTTGGCAGACTTGGGAGGGCCGGGGAAAGCATGAACTTTGACCATAGCTGCACAAACAACGAAAGCAGGTTAGAAATCGAACCAAAACCTACAAGCATGGAAAATAACTCAACCATGAGGGTCAACCAAAGTAGGCGGATCCTCTCTAGCCCGCTAACTTGTGGCGGGGTCAATCGAAAAAGAGTTGGCGAGTCCCCCACCGTATCCTGAAATGAGCCGAGCGAAGTTATATTGGCCGAGCTCCTTTATACGACCGACCACCTCCCGCTCCTCCCTAGAAAGGAATAGGCTCGACGAGTCGTTCTATCGCTCGGCTAGGGGGTACCTCCAAGACTGGGACTCAGAGGAAGATCCCGGAGGCTTCACGAAGAAGTATTTCATCCGCCAACCGGTAATTTTAGAAGCTGTTCCGGCTGGACGATACCGGGCATCTTTGTACATCAAAGAAGGAATCCCACCCCCAGAGCTCGGACTCTGGCTCATTCTCAAAAAGTGGCGCAGGATATTGACCGAAGGAAGACAGCCAAACTGATGGCACAACAAAGCAAGGCCATTAATGAACCTCCACCCATTCGGAAGAATCTGACTCAGCCTTAGTTGATAATCAACGCACACTTCATCAACGATCTGGACGTACGGGAGTCTCAAGGCGCCGACCGAGAAGAAACTCTCAAAGACGGCAAACTACCCACTTGTACTGCTGTGGATTCTTTCATTCACCGAGGCCAGCCTAGGCTCCCAGGACCGAGGGATTCTATTTCTAAGAATCGACCGACTCAACTCCGCCGCGGACATCCTCGATTTGCCTTTGGGCAACTCCTTAACGACTAGCCCATCCTTCCGATCTCTTGTAGAAATCTCTTCGACATCTCCCAACCTCGACATCGCCATCGCCTCAGCGGAAACTTCAGACGCCCTTTCGGCAACATCATCCCTTGGAGAAACCCCACTTCGAGAACCGGTAGACGACATGCTCACCAAGAGGAAATTTAGAAGAGGAAATAAGGAAAAGGACGTACCTATTTAGTGATATGAGGTCGGAAATTTGTGCGACGACTGAAGAAAACTTCCGGAAACTGAAAGTAAGAAAGAGCAAAGGAAAGCAAGACGGAAGCAAGAACGAAACGAGCGTGAAGAAAACCAAACAGTCTGTCGATCATGAACATTTATAAGGAAACGTTCGAATTGCGATCCAGCCAAAACTCGACGCGTGGAGAAAATCCAAGCTATGCCCGGACAGGCGGCATAATCTGAGCGGAGATAAATTAGGGTTAATCGAAATCCAGAGTGGCACGACAGTTGAAAGGACGTCTGATGACACCGTACAACTGTGATTCAAGGACGATCGTTTGGATTTTGAAAAATCACGTCGGAACGCACTGTCAAATAATAAATGCTTCAAGTACCTTCACGCGCTCGCTAATGATGACCACCCGACCTGCTTTAGCGCGAGTTGTCGCATGAATAAGTGCGAGGTCGATCGGTTAGAACACTTAGCCGATCGATCCCATCTTAGCGATCGCGACAACTAGTCGGCATCCGACCGATCGGGACTACCCGAGCTGTCCCATGACCGAGCTACAATGCCAATATTGGACCGATTGACCACCTTACGAGCTGTCTTGCTTACGAGTTATAAGATAGCAGACGAGCAACAAAATCCTAACATACTCCTTCGACCCTTCTCTTCGCTCGGACTCAAAGAGTAGGGGGGCTTATGGTTGGGTCGGATGTATTGGGCCAGAACCTAGTCTCAACGATGTATGGGTCGATCGGTCCAATCACCTAAGATCAGTCTCATACCTAACGGCTATGCCAAGCCTAGGTCCAGCCCACGTCCTCTTTGGTCCATCCATATAAGGAAGTCTCCCATGCAAACACGTAAAAGCTTAAACCTAGTTATTACTTCGTATATTAGGTATAACTTTGCCATAACAGAGGTACGTAATCACAATTCTCTTCTTCTCTGCATAAGGCGATCTCGTCTTTACCAGAAAAGACTAACTTGAACGTTGGAGGGGCTAATCGGGACACAACCCCCGACATGCCTTCTTTATTTTGCAGGGATATTCACGCCGGAGTTACTACAGCAAGCAGTCGACTCCATGGATCCAAACGGCAACGTTCAGTTCCGCCAGAATCCGGCAGAACCAATTTCCATCCATGAACAAGGAATCCAACTCTTGGCAATCACCAAGGGAACTCAGAGAACTTGTTTTCTGAAAATAACAATTCCACAACATTCTTCATTTTGCTCATTTGGGATGGCAATCTTCCTGACAATTTATTCCATCCTACAGACATGCCGATAGTAAGTGAGGGAAGGTTCACGATATTTTCAGGTATGGTTCCGATAAGATTGTTAAAGGCGAGATCAATACCTTCAAGGCTTGTGCAATTACCGAAAGTAGGTATAATTCCTTCTAACATATTTCCCCTCAATGAAAGAATGCTTAGACGAGTAATGTTGCCAAAAGAGGATGGGATTTTACCAGAGATGTTGTTGCTGTAAAGATAGAGTCTTTCTAACTCAATAAGTTGTCCTATGGAGTCAGGAATTTCTCCAGAGAGATTGTTGTCGTCTAATTGGACAATCTTCAAGTTGACTAGGTTTCCTATGCCTTGCGGTATGCTTCCATATATCTCGTTATGATCAAGAACTAAATCCAAAAGTGTAGTGGAAAGATTGGCAACTGAATTTGGGAGCACTACTCTAAGCTGGTTTTTAGCTAATACCAGCATTTGTAGGCTAGTACAATTAGACAATGAAGTAAAAAGGCTCAAATTGTTGCCACTGTTAACTCCAAGCCTGTTTTTAGATGCTTTAAGTTTCTGCAGATGTTGGAGATTACCTAAATATGGAATTGGTCCAGTAAAAGAATTACTCCATCCGATTCATAATAAGAGTTGTTTTAGATATATTTTAATTATTTAAAATAAGTGTCATTCTTGACTTTGTATGCATGTTTATAACTTTTCTTCCAAAATTAACCTTTCATTTCTCTCTCATTTTAATTATACAGATCACAATTTTAAGGCAATTTCTCTCACAATTTCATTTAAGATACTGATTACCGAGGTAATTTTATGGGAGTATTAATAAGGGTATATCTATAATTTTATTAGATTTCTTAATAAGCGTGTATTTTTCTAAAACGAATCTTATTATGAATCGGAGGGAGTATCAGTTAGCTCAAGGATTATAAGTCCCGAAGCATTGATGAGTGATGATGGATGTGGTCCTGAGAACTGGTTGTCTGCAAAGTAAAGCCCTTGGAGGATTGGAAGTCTAAGTCCTAGATCATCGGGAAGCTGTCCATGCAATAAGTTTGAGGAGACACAGAAAAGTGACAAGGAGGATAAGTTGTAAATAGGAGTGGGAATCATCCAGACAGCTTATTTCCGCCAAGGTTCAAGTATGTTAAGTTGGTCAAGCGTCCAAGATCAGGAGGAATATCTCCTTGACGATTATTTTCCGTCAAATAAAGAACACTGAGCATGGAAAGGTTTCCAAAAGAAGGCGGAATTTCTCCTACAAAATGGTTTCCACCAAGGTGTAATATTGTAAGTTTTGACAGATAACTAAGCTCTAATGGAATCTTCCCTTGAAGTTGGTTAAGATGGACGAGAATGGTTTGAAGTTGTGAACAATGAGATAAGTTGGTAGGAATGTGTCCCTGAAAGGAATTATTCATGAGAGAAAGATGACGTAGTCGAGTGATTTCTTTTGGGATCGTACTATGGAATTTATTCTCACCCAGTTTAATCACCCTAAGAAATGTAAGGTTCCCTATGTAGGGAGGCAGGACGCCCACCAAATTTAAGGAACTGAGGTCTAGGCCGGTCACTCTTTGGTGCCTACTGCTGCAGCGAATCCCCCTCCATTTGCAGAAATGAACAGAGTCGTGTTAAAATTAATAAAAATAAATTAAGCTTGATTCTAGAATAATCTTGGAGGTTCTAGCTACAAGTCCCTTGGTTTTCCCACATGCATGAAATGTGAAGAGTCTAGTGGAATTAATTTGAGTCTTTAGAAATTCAAGCTTTATGGTAGAGTTCTAGAGTATTCCTAGCTCTAGTATAAATAGATGTATGTTATAGCCATTTTCAATCAAGCAAAGTAAAGTTAGTTCCTCTCTATCTTGTTCTCTCTATTCTCTTGTTTGTTTTCTAACAAAGTGGTATCAGAGCCTAAGTTGGCTAGAAGAGAGAGTTGTGAAAGTCAAGTGAGTGATTCACTTAGAGAGTTTGAGAGAAAACACTTGTGAGGTCAACCTCAAAATGAGGCGGCACTACCACCCAATGAGAAGGATGCTCTGGCGAAATCTAGAAAGTACGATCAAAAGGCTCTCACCTTCATCCACCAATGTCTAGATGAAGGAATGTTCGAGAAAGTGGCACAAGCATCCACCGCCAAAGAAGCATGGGAGATCTTGAAGAACTCCTTTGAAGGAGTTGACAAAGTGAGAAAGGTGCGGTTGCAAACTCTAAGAAGGGAGTTTGAGTAACTTCAAATGAAAGAATCCGAATCCATACAAGATTTTGGGAATCGGGTGATGGCCGTGGTGAACAATATGAAGCGGTATGGCGAGAAGATTGAAGATCTTCGAGTAATGGAAAAAAATTTTAGATCTTTAACCACTAAATTTGAATACGTGGTGTGTGCCATTGAAGAGTCAAAAGATGTGGAGACCATGACCGTGGACCAATTGTTGGGGTCACTACAAGCACGTGAAGAAAGAGTTGCAAAGAAGAATGATGAGCCGTTAGAGCAAGTCCTTGCAGCCAAAGCTTCATTGAAAGATGGAGGAGATAAAATTCAAAAAGGACGAGGTCAAGGTGGACGTGGACTTGGCCAAGGTCGAGGAGGAAGAGGTGGTCGAGGAGATAGACCCAATCAAAATAAAGATTGAAATAATTTTTCTTATAGAGGCCGTGGAAGAGGAAGAGGACGAGGAGGAAGAGGAAGAGGCAGGAGTAATGGTGAAAGGTATGACAAGTCCAATATTGAATGTTACAATTGTCATAATTATGGTCATTTTGCTTCGGAGTGTAGAAATGATGTGGAAGGAAAAGCAAATTATACGGAGAAAGTGGATGACGATGTGGACGCAACTTTACTCCTAGCTTGCAAAAGTAATGATGATGATAGAGAAGATAATCGGTGGTACCTCGATTCCGGTGCAAGCAATCATATGACTGGAAAGAAGAATCTTTTTGCGGAGCTTGATGAATCAATTCGTGGAGGTATCAAATTTAGAGATCATTCCAAAATAAAAATTGAAGGGAGAGGTAACATTTTAATTCGTACGAAGGATGGAAGTCATCAATTTATCTCTGATGTTCTTTTTGTGCCTGAGATGAAGGATAATATATTAAGTTTGGGACAGTCACTTGAGAAAAATTATGACATTTATTCGCAAAATAAACATTTGTCTATGACAAATGGAAATGGAGACTTGCTAGCTAAACTGCCAATGACGAGAAATACAATGTTTCCTTTGGACATTAAAAGTGATGTTCCTAGATGTTTGAAAGTTTGTGTGCAAGATCCTTCGTGGTTGTGGCATATGAGGTTTGGACACTTGAATTTTGATAGCCTAAGTCTCATGAGCAAAGAGAAGATGGTGAAGGGCATTTCAAATATCAATCTCCCTAATCAACTATGTGAAGGATGTCTTTTTGGTAAGCAGCCAAGAAAGATTTTTCCAAAAGAATCTTTTACAAGAGCCAAGATGCTTCTGGAGCTGATTCATACCGATGTGTGCGAACCAATCAAACCTTGCTCACTTGGTAAGAGCAATTATTTTTTACTCTTCATTGATGATTTTTCAAGAAAGACTTGGGTGTATTTTTTGAAGGAGAAATCGAAGTGTTTGAAATTTCAAGAAATTCAAGCGATGGTTGAGAAGCGAGTGGCTATGAAATTAAGACACTTGATTACGATAATGGTGGTGAGTTTACCTCTAATGAGTTCAACCAGTTACATGCGATAAAGGGATCCACAGACGATTAACAGTCCCAAGATCGCCACAACAAAATGGTGTAGTGGAGAGAAAGAACGGGACCATTCTCAACATGGCGAAGCTTATTGAAATGCGAAACATGCGAAGGAGTTACGGGCGAAGTCGTAGCTTTGCGATCTACTTATCCAACAGAGTCATACTAAAAGTGTAGCTGGCAAGACTCATGAAGAAGTGGGCGGATACAAGCCTAGTGTCTCTCACCTGCGAGTCTTCGGTAGCATAGCCTATGTACATGTACCAGACGAGAAGAGATCAAAGCTTGATGATAAAAGTGAGAGGTATGTGTTCATCGGCTATGACCAAAGCTCAAAAGGATATAATTTGTACAATCACATTACTCGTAAATCCATTATCAGTAGAGATGTACATTATGATGAAGAACACTCGTGGGATTGGAGTACTACAAATGAAGAGTACAACTTTTATCCTTTTATTGATGATGAAGAAGTTGAGCAGCGTGCTACTCTAGCACCAACTTCTCCAACAACTCCACCACCTCCGCCACATCATCAAGGAGAAGCTAGCTCAAGTGAAGGGCCCCGTCGCTTCAAAAATCTCAGTGATCTACATGACACAACTGATGAGGTAACTCAAGATTTAAGTGACATGACACTTTTCTGTCTATTTGCAAATTGTGAGCTTTACAGTTTTGAAGAAACTGTTAAAGACAAGAAATGGAGAAATGCAATGGATGAGGAGATCAAATCAATAATGAAGAATGACACGTGGGAGCCGGTGGAATTACCTCAAGGTAAAAATACTATTGGAGTCAAATGGGTGTTCAAAGTGAAGACGAATTCTCAAGGAGAGGTGGAGAAAAATAAAGCAAGACTAGTTGCAAAAGGCTACAAGCAGAAAGCCGACATTGACTATGATGAAGTCTTTGCTCCTATTGCCCGGTTGGAGACTCTTCGCTTGATCATATCCATGGCAGCCCAAAACCAATGGAAAATTCATTAGATGGATGTCAAGTCTACCTTTCTGAATGGAATTTTGGAGGAAGAAGTTTACATTGAGCAACCCATGGGCTACGAAGTCAAGGGTCATGAAGACAAGGTTTTGAAACTGAAGAAGGATCTTTATGGCTTGAAACAAGCTCCTCGAGCTTGGAATGGGAGAATTGACAAGTACTTCATCGACAACGGATTTGTCAAATGTCCACATGAACATGCTCTCTATGTGGCCCGAACCATGATGGTGATATTTTACTTGTCTGTCTCTATGTGGATGATTTAATTTTGACAGGAAATAATCGTACAATGTTTGAGGAGTTCAAGAGAGCAATGTCAAGTGAATTCGAGATGACTGACATGGGTTTTATGTCTTATTATCTTGGCATAGAAGTGCAGCAGCAAGAAGAAGGCATCTTTATATCCCAAGAAGGCTATGCTTGAGAGATTTTGAAGAAATTTGAGATGGAGAATTGCAAGCCAGTCGCCACTCCGGTAGAATGTGGTGTAAAGCTCTCGAAGCATGACGATGGGGACAAAGTCAATCCCACATTTTTCAAGAGTCTTGTTGGAAGCCTCAGGTACTTAACTTGTACGCGACCCGATATTCTTTATGGCGTTGGTCTTCTTAGTCGTTTCATGGAGTCTCCCACTACTACACATTTCAAGATGGCTAAGAGGATACTTCACTACATCAAAGGCACATTGAATTATGGAATTTTATATGCTTCCAATGAAGATTTCGAGCTTGTTGGCTATTGTGATAGTGACTGGGCAGGTGATGTTGATGATCGAAAAAGTACCACTGGATTTGTTTTCTTTATAGGAAACTCGGCATTCACATGGAATTCAAAAAAGCAACCAATAGTCACTCTATCTACCTGTGAAGCAGAATTTGTGGCCGCAACTTCTTGTGTTTGTCATGCAATATGGCTCAGGAATTTATTAAAGGAGTTTTATCAGTCACAGGAAGGACCGACGAGCATATTTGTGGATAACAAGTCAGCACTTGCACTATCCAAAAATTTGGTGTTCCATGAGAGAAGCAAACACATTGATACCAGATATCATTTCATTAGAGAGTGTATTGCACAGAAGGAAGTCCAGTTGCAATATGTGAAGTCCCAGGATCAGATTGCTGACATTTTCACGAAGCCCCTCAAGATAGAAGTCTTTGAGAAATTGAGAAGTCTACTCGGAATGCAGAATCAAGCTTAAGGGGGCATGTTAAAATAAATAAAAATAAATTAAACTTGATTCTAGAATAATCTTGGAGGTTCTAGCTACAAGTCCCTTGGTTTTCCCACATGCATGAAATGTGACGAGTTTAGTGGAATTAATTTGAGTCTTTAGAAATTCAAGCTTTATGGTAGAGTTCTAGAGTATTCCTAGCTATAGTATAAATAGATGTATGTTATAGCCATTTTCAATCAAGCAAAGTAAAGTTAGTTCCTCTCCTCCAAAGCTAGAGAGTTCTTGTTCTCTCTATTCTCTTGTTTGTTTTCTAACAAGTCATTCCAAGAGTCTAGGACTCGAAAGCTGGCGTTAGTGTTATGATGAATGACATTTTTTAAGGCAAGCAAAGCCTGTCTATCCGTATCATTTGTAAATGCAGGCCTAGTGGCTCTGGCGACTGTGAAAACCAGGAAGACAGGAAAGAAAAGAAGTGAGCTCCCAAGTTGGTTAATGAGCATATCTGTCCAACGACAACCAGGTTTTGAGGTGATGCATTAAGCTTATGAATAGAATATATTTATAAGAGCATTTGATAGGTGAATAAGACTTTCAATCCAAGTCGTAAGTCCGTGTTCTGAAAGCGGGTGAGTAATTTTAATGATGTCGAATCCCGTGTCCCGAGAGGGAAATTCTATGCCGTCTACTTGACACTTCAGTAATAATGACACCAAGAAAATAGATAGTCAAAAAGAAAAATTATGGCATTTTATTGAGTGTCCCTGATGAATTTAGTGGGATGATCGTTTACTTAAGTTCATGTGTAAAGTCATTCTACTTCTGTCCTTACTTTTAATTCAATTAAAAATCTATTAATTGTATCTTTATTTTCATAAGGTGTTTAGTTTTCATTTCATTGTACTTGAAATAGCAATGATTTATTCAGCTTAGTTTTTTTTTCTCTTCATAAAAACATCAACAAGATGCAAATTATTAATGATAAATATCGATAAGCCCTAACTTTACTTATTTCTTTACCATTAGTTCTTGCTATTGGTGAAAATCAATATAAAAATACATTGACATAGATCCAACCACCCACGTGTTTTTTTTCTTTTTAATAACATAACATCTTCTTAATCCTTTCTGTTGTAATTACATTAGATAAACCTCTCCTTGTACCAAATCATTTTAGTTTATATACAATCACATATAATTTGATCATTTAGTTAGATATAATTAAATACAAATCGATACACCTTATCTCAAAGTGTGTATAAATACAATGTATATTATAATGCAAAAGCACAATAGAAATCAACACATTACAATTCAGTTTTTAATTTCTTAGCTTTATTCTTCCTTTTATGGCATCAGTGCCTACTTGGGCTAAGTCTATTTTTTTTTCACTTTTACTACATCTACCATACATAAACACAACATTACTACATTACAGTATAAAAAAAACCATAATGCAAATTGCAAACACCTCACTACTGATTACCAACATCACTAATTTTGTTACAACTACTCTCGACAACAACAACTTTCTCGTCTGAAGAAATTAGGCCAAACATTATGCATCAATCGACGACAATTCATCCCTTTCAATAGAATTTCTAGAATGACAAAAACAAGAGAAATTAGTATACTGCTATCTCACTAGAAGACTTACCTCTACAATTGCATCTCTTACTCTTGACTGTGATAATGCTTGAGTTCTGGACAGCCTTAGAAATTCACTTTCTTCAACAAGCTATAGCTCACAGATCCCTTCTTCGTTGTTGTCTTCATAACACCCGAAAGGACGATTCCACCATCACTGATTATCTAACTAACATTGTAGCTACAGTTGAAGATTTAACAACAATTGGAGACTTAATCTCATCACATACCTAGTCCTCTTCACCATCATCGAACTTCCCCCTAAGTATGGATCTTTCGTCACTACAATAGAGAATCATGAAATGCCTCCTTCCTTCTCCAAGCTAGGAGTAAAAATGTTGTTTCATGAACAAAAACTATTATCCCTCCATCTGTAAGATCCCACATCGGTTGGAGAGGAGAACGAAGTATGCCTTATAAGGGTACAGATACTTCTTCTCCATGGACGCGTTTTTTCAGATGCAGAAAGAGTAAAACCGTGAGGACCTTAGCTTGATAGGTAATCTAAAGTAGACAATATCTGTGAGCGGGTGGTTTTGGCTGTTACAAATGATATCAGAGTCAGTTCCCAACCTGTTGTGTCAGCGAGGGCCTTAAAAGGGTAGATTGTGAGATCCCACATCGGTTGGAGAGAAGAATGAAGTACATCTTATAAGAGTACGAATACCTCTTTCCTATAGACACATTTTCCTGGGTGCGAGAAGAGTAAAATCGTGAGGGTCTTGTCCTGATGGGCAACACAAAATAGACAATATTTGTGGGTGGGTGATCTGAGTTGTTACACCATTAAACTCCACCAGACATGGCCTTCATTGCTCAACGTGGAAGTCGTCTGTTCACTCAAGACAACGACGACATAATTGGTTCCTATAACTAGCATAATCAAAGTTTAGGGAAACAAGACTAATTTAGGTCTTCTTTTAATCCAAAGTAGGTAGAGGCATTAAATAATGTTTTAGGACTTGGCTCAGATCAGACCACCCAGACCCAACTGCCACATCAACCACACCAAACCCACTATCACCAACCCAATCCACACCTCTAATAGCTCAACTTCTACGATCTAACTCAATTAAACAATTCAAACTCATATCTCAATTCCACTTTCTAAATCAAATCCAATTCCCAACTTCCAAAATGTCAAATTTGCAAAAAGTTTGTTCGCATTATCGTTGTTTATTTTCGCTACATGCAATCTCGAAATAATCTTTCCAGTCCTTCCTCTAGCCCCAAAATGAATTCAACCATCCCTCTTTACATTACATATTAATCCTCCACAAATTTCCTTTGCCTATTCCTGTAGCGAAATTACTGAATGGCTTTCAAATACTAGTGCTTCTTCCCACATGACACCTAACAATAATATTGTCAACTCCATTCAACCTTATCATGATACTATTGTTAGTAATGGTATTACTCTCCTTATAACTGTGTGGTTACCTAATGTAAAACCCTCAATATCCCGCAATTATACAAATCGTAAACTTGTAGCAATTGAGCTGTCAATCTCACAAGGAATTAGTTAAAACTAAATTAACCTAACTTTGTTTAAGATTGTGAAATATGATTTGAGAGAAAAGTAAAATTTAGAAATTAAACAATCAAAGAAAATTGAGTTTTAAACCACTTAACAATTAAGTTATCATAATAAAACAAAGATGATTAAGTACGAAAGTATAGGATTCGTTCTATCATCATTTTACTCCTTTAACCATTTTTTATTCAATTTGGTGGCGATCCTAGATTTCCAAAGGGTTTGATTATTCTCTCTCAAGACCTAATCATTTAAACCCAATTAATAATCCCTAATTGATAACAAAATTCCATTTGTGCAATCTCTCAATAAAAAAAAAGCAGCCTAATATTTTCAACTAGTTCTCAAGCAATCTATTAGATAATCTAGTTCTTACACAAGATCTCTCTTCTTATAATCATCAATTTGATATTTAAGTGATTTATTAGGTTTTTAACTCTCATTATCCAACCTAATCAGATTACTATCGACTCATTCTCTCAATTTGTTGTTGAAGTATAAACAAACACAAATATCACAACATCCAAAAGGTTGTATTGAAATCAAAAGCGTTTAAGTCACAAAATAAGTCAAGAACAAATCCTAATATGAAACTAAAACATCATCAATGTGCATAATATCTTCCAATCTAGTTCACACATCAATTTTAATGAAAATAACAAAGGGAAGGAAAGAAAAACTTGATTTAGAGCTGAATCTATAGATCTGGAAAATGTTAGACTTCGATGCTCCTTTTGATCTTCCTTGGATTAATCTCAATTTGGTAAGACAAAGGCTGCTCTTTTTTGAATGTTTTATGTCCTTAAATAGTTCTTGAGGCTTCGAGGGTTCTTTTTAGGATTTACCCAATTAATATGGTTCCAAAAATAGCCCCAAAAGATTAAAATTACAAAAAGAGTCGCGTGATGGAAAAACTGAAGTTCGTTGGAATTGCTGTTTGTGCTCTCTATCACGATCGCGACCTACTTCCATACTTCCAATTCTTCTCTTTTCTTCAATTTCCTACCATACCCTCAAAAAACACATCAAACACCTCTTGAAACATAAAATTAAGACCAAAATCATGCTCAAAACTACACAAACACTTAGAAAATAAACAATCACTAATAATAACATAATTCTAGGCCTAAATACACGATAATCATCTAAGAAATAATTAAAACCACACTTAAAAATATATCAAAACACAGTATAATTTACACTTATCATGTTGGACCCCGTTTTCGGAATCCAACTCAAACCAAAACCATAACACTTACTAACCTGCTTTGATACCACAAATGCCAGGCCCCGTTTCCGGAACCTAACCTCGGTACAAAAATACCATCATACTGAAGCGTGGTTCGTTGAAATATTTTCTTGCCCTGCTATCAAACATGATGAGCCCCGATCTCGGAGTCCGACCATTGAACCAAAAATGTTGGCGTACACCACAGAAATCGTGAAGCATACAATCTCATTTAATTTCTACGTTCCTTTTTCCATAACACATCTCGTTTCGGTATATAAATACATATGCATAACCAAAATTCACAATCCAAAAATCATATCATAACCATCACTCCCTCAAGTAAACCAAATTCTCACTCAATCCGGTACGTATACACAAATGCGTACTTCCACTGGTTATCAGCCATACATAATTCATTTACATCAAAGAATAGAATTTACAAGTTCTCATGGCATACGCCACAATACAATATCAATATCGAAATTCGAATATACAAAATATACCGATCCCAAAATTTTCAATACCAATTTAACTTAGAACAATACAATATATACACATATAAATCGAAACCTTCACTTCCCTTCACCCGATCTTCTTCTCATCACCTGTGGATGGGAATGAAGGGGGGCGAGCTTATAGCTCGTGGGTAACAGGTTTATAACGAAGAACAAGCAAAATCATTGAAAAAGTTCATTTGTTATACAAAAATAATAATAAGTTCATAAAACGCTTTGCTCCCAAATTCTCAGTCAAATCCAAAATTCTGAGTTCAAACTCGTAGTTGCAAAGTGTAATTTCATAGAAAAAAAATATTATCACATCAACACAACATGTTCATTCAATAATCTATATAAAATGCTCAATTTATGCACATACTTGACACTTCATAGATGCAATGCACAAACAAATGGCTCGAGAGTTCCGTAAAACGATCCGGATAAACCGAAGTTTATACCGTAAACAAAACGAGTCCGATTTCTCAAGGATCTCGTGGCCTCAAGCGGGCAGCCGGGAGAAGGCTATACGTCGACGTGCACGTGACTAACAATCCGTTACTCTCTCACCCAAACAAAGCACATAACAATTCGTTTCATGCTCAAAGCATTTTATCAAAGCTTTCATACTTTTCATGCTCTTTTCTTTCTTTTCTGAATATACAAAATGCCATGAATTTTTCCAAGGCATGACATAAAATGTTCAATGCATTTTCATCTTTATTTTGAAATTCATCAGAAAAGTTCATATGCTGAAACATGTAGAAATTTTGCAAATCATTCAATAGAAACAAAACGATATTTATGAAGTAATTGAAATCATTCTTGATTTGGGAGAAAACTTTAGTGGCTCATTACTAAATTATAAACATGAAACCCACCTGAAATCCTTGCTCGGATACATGCTTCAAAGATACCTCTCATCTTGATCCTCTTGCCTTCCTTGATTCCCTTTATCAAATGCAAAATTCCTATTCAAATAGGAATACAAATTAGGGACCCAAAAATCGCACATTCACTAAGATAAATTCTAAACAAACCCAAACTCTGCCAAAGTCCAAACATTCAAATCACTTTTTCCATCAAGTCCTCATTGTCTTACGTGTCCATTGACTTCAAAAACATTCAATTTGGTTCAAAAACCCGAAAGTTATACCCCAAACAAGTTGAGACTATCCTTATGCTGAAACAAGAATCTATACCCAAATTCTGACCGAACTTTAAGATTCTTATAGTCTGAATTTCAATTTCATTGCTTCATAAAACTTGTAGAACTTTGTCTCTATTTTACAACGAGTCAAAAATCACTTCATTTGGACATCTACATCAAAAGATATACTCAAAATACCCTAAGTTCATCTTTCTTTGGAAGCAGGGGGGCTCATGCGGCGTGCACTTAAGGCAAGACCGTGGCGTACCCTTCCTCCTCGCGTCATGGCGAATACAAATTTGCACGTCGCGACAAACATAAATTTCTCGCACGTCGCGGCGTGTTCATACGCACGTCGTGATGTGCGGGCCTAGAGAACGTCTCCGAACCCGATTTTCCAGCATTTTTCCAACCTCAATCCTTCCCTTTTGCACATACAACACATCTAAACCTTGATTCAAGTCCAATACTACATTTCTAACTCATTCAAACGTTAAAATCAGCCACAAAATCATCAACCTAAAGATTTCACCTAGTTTTTTCGAAAAACCCTAAACAACCGATTCTACCTCATGCAAAATGATTCTAGGGTTTAATCCAACCATAACAAGATTAAAAGAAGCTAAACTTACCAGGAAATGCTTCAAATCTGTCGAAAATCTCTAGGATCAAAACCCTATTTTCTCTTCTCTTCTTCCTCTCCCACGATAACTTTCCCCTCTTTTTTCTTCCCTTTTTCTTCTTCCTTCCTCTTTCTCAATTCTTCTTCTTTTAATTCTCTTAATTGTCAAATGTCCATTTTGCCCCTTTCATTTAAGCCTTAAGCCTTACAACCTCAAGTGTCATGACCAAAATGCCCTTATGCATTCTTACCATTTTTAATACATCCAAACCATAAAATAAATTCTACCCCCATTTACATAACAAGTAGCTTCAAAATTTTATCCATCAAACCTCATCGTTCACTTAGATCATGCTCAATTTAACAAGAAAAATTCGGGGGCCAACAACTCTCCCCCTCTTAAAAAGAATTTCGTCCTCGAAATTCTTATCTGATTGAACAGGAGTGCAGGATGTTCCCGCATTTCTCATGAAACTTCATCACTCGAATACTTTCTTCCAAATGACCGTGGTCAACAGACTCACTCGGTCTTTCAACCCCTTATTCAACCATTCATTGTCTTATTATTCTTCAGAGCACTTACAATTTTCCCACTTTCTGTGTCGATAAAACCAATACCATATCATATCAGTATTTCCTTAACATACTCACGTACATCACATTTAGAATCCAAGACATCTTTTGTCAGTAGCACTAACTACCCAATTCATCGCGAGCTTAGTAAATTCTTTGTCTTAACTTGAGCACACTTTGTACCTCATGTAAGCACACACCCTTTTAGGTGATAGCCTTAGAGACCAAACATCTTTCACTTGATAATTCACATCACTTTAGTATTAGTACATTAGCCTCTTATGTCTATCTCACTGTATTCCATGTCCTTAGCACAGATTCGCCTAATTCATTTATCTTTCTGGAATCACTTAATCTCGTCTGTCCATAACGTCTCCAATTCTAGCCTCCAATGACCAGTAGGCCTTACTCATCATAATACAAAAACAATGACTCTTTTTATCGTCAAACTCCTCATACGAAGTTCTATTAGAGTCATGACGACAACGATTGTGATGCTTAACGTCAAATAGAACCGTACATTGGACTCATATTCCCATGAACTCCACACTATAGACTTCAAACATATCACCGACAGTTAAGACCGTCGACAATTTAAACTCTCCATCACTTGACATATTTCTTCTAGGGCGTATAACTTAAATCACCATTTGTACTTTTCTGACAGTCTCTTTGCTCAATCATCTTTACCGGTACACATACTTTTTATCTCAATCACCCAGTATCATTTTTCCTACTCAAGCTCAAAATTCACATTCTTTTTCACTTTCTTGGAAGGGTTCACAATTTCTGAATCCTTAATTTGAGCTTTATTCATGTGAAATTGATCTTACATTTTTCGTGACTAATGGCACTTCATTTTGCCCTCAATTCGACTCCATTCAGCACTCTTTATCGCACTAGATCTGATAGTCTTGCCATTTGTGTACTCATTTGCACAACATAATCTTCCTGTAACTCCATTCATTGTCAATCCTTTCAACTCAATAAGTACCTTAATCTTATGATCTGTACATATAATGTCTCTAACTTTTCGGCAATCATTACAGCAGCAAATTTCAATTCATATATCAACAATCATCCTATGAGGTTTCAATTGTCTCCATGCACATGAATTCACTTCATTTTACTACGTGGGATCTTATCCCGATCTCTCGTGCAACACCATTGCATACTACTAAATTCCCAATTCCAAACGATATAATTAATATCGGTGTTATAATTCCTCAAAATTTTCCTTACCTTCGTCCCTCATATAATTTACTCATTTTCCTCAAGTAGTTAAACTATTTTTCCCCACTCTTCGAATACATTTAACATATCATCAAACTTCGCTTGGATCTTCATTCCATAGTATTGTCCAGGAACTTCGTATGTCCACAACTGGTCCTGGTAATTCCTCAATTAACTGATTTCTCAATGAGGAAATCTTACCTCTTGTTATTTTCCAATTCCCAATTGTCTTACCTTTCTTGATTGATTTTCTACATTCTTTAGATTTCCTCATAATTCACATTGACGTATTCTGATGTCTGCTCATTTATACTCGTTCCTCCACACACTTTAGTTTATTTGCAATCTTAGCGTCTTGTACTTGTCACACCTTCATTGGATAAAATTGCATTTCCCGCACATACTTTCCCAGAACATAGTGAGCCGATATACTCCTCATATTGGCAATTAGTGCCTTCTCAAATTTAGGAATCCACTCGCATAGTTGGATCCCTTGCATCATGCAAAAATACATACATTCTCTCCATTAGAGCAAGGAATCCAATACTTACTTTCGAGTCATGACATATTCCTCTTTTTGATCGGTTCTTTCAGTGATCATTCTTCATATAAACTATCTGATATGCTTAATCTACCTTAGTGAAATTCTGCTTCGAAAGAGAGTTTCTTGCTACTATCACATATATACTATTCATACAGATCTTTATCAATCACTTGCTATTATCATCACATCATCAGTTACCTCTAATCCCTCGAGAAGACCAATTTCTCTCATCCTCATACGGTGATAATGTTCAAGTCACTCACAACTCAAAGGAGTAACGAACATACTTGCTATCTGTTAGGACCCGATCTGAAAATCGAACCCCAACCGGAAAACAAAACGGAAAATAATAGCGAAAGCGAAACTAAGCGACGGAGACGCGATCAAACGCGTGCGGAAACAACCAAACGAAAGAATCGAATCCAAAAAACATAAGGCGAAAAAACCAAGTAGTGGAACGAATCGCACAGCGAAAACAAACGGATCTCAAAACGAACTGAACCAATTTCCGACATCCGAGAACTCAAACTCTAAACGAAAACAACAGGGTCGCGTTGCAAACCTTAGACTAAAACAAATCCGAATTCCGGTATAATTTTTTTTAATCTTTCTTTTTTATTTCTTTCATCTTTAATCAACCTTATACAATCAAAACAGAATAATCCATCCTCGTGCAAATCTCAAATCATCATCTTATACAAACATACACATCCTAAAATTTTATCCATATACCAAAATTCTTATCTCATTTATAACAAAACCTATTCTACTTCTTACTTTGCCATAACCCGATTTTATTGAAAATCGGGCGATAACTACTGTACTTTATACAGCCAAAAATCTACAAAAGAAATTATACACTTCTATAATTTCCAAACACAACTCGAATCATCGGACCTCCCGTCCTAATCCAAAACACCAATGAGAACACACATCTATACCTAACACTTCCATAATTCTCAATCTAATTCATAAATCAATCCAACACAATCCAATCATAAGTATATACTTTTACTATTCATAAACAAATCCATTCATATTCACCTCAATACAAAATATAACTCTATAATTGACTTACATATTTCAATTTCCAAAATCACATTCCCATACTCAACTTTATACGCAAGTACACTTTTCCAAACTTATCTTAAGCCATACATATATCCACACTAAAATCTAAATTATTCAAAATCTAACTTATACAAATTACAAAAACATATAAATATCTAAACTGACGTCTTGAACATCTTTCATCCGATCTCCTGCTAGAATACCTGGAGATGGGGATGAAAGGGGGGTGAGCTCGACGGCTCAGTGGATAACATATTTATAAATTGACAAATAAGCAGAAATCATTTTTCATAAGCTTTTTGCCAAAAGGGCTAATTTTTCAAATTTTGTAACTTTTCAAACAGTTTCCTCAAACCTTTCAATTTTTCAAACTTTTCATATAAATCTCACTTTGTCATTTCTCAAAAAAAATTTTCATAAACTTGAATGCAAACACAGAAAATCACAAAATCAAGCACATAAAACAAATCAAACACATAAAACATATCAGACGGCTTGGTTCGGTCCAAAATGGAGCGTCTTCGACATTCCCGCACAGCGATCCCATGCGGTAGTGAATCGAGCGTTACTACACTTTCCCGCATAGCGGTCCAGTGTAGCCGTGAAGGGAGTCCGAAATCGGAGCTCCAATGCCTCTAGCGGGCAGCCGGGAGAAGGTTTAAAGTTTCAAATAGAGACAGTGCACTGACTCACAGAAGGGACCTAACCAAACCCATTTATTACATAATTCACACATACTAATCAAACTGCCCGAAGGCACATTTTGAAACTTTATTTCATTGAACACAAACAAACTCATAAGTCGCATAATTCATACAATTCAATTAATTCAATCAATCAACAATTTCAACAATTTGCATAATTTATCAATGCATACACAACAAATGAATTTTCAGAAATTTCCATCAATTTATCAAATCATTTGAAACAATGAATTTAAGCTTGTAATAATTTTTCAGAAAACATTCGGAAATCATAATTTCAAACCTTTAATCAACTTTTATTTTCAAACATTTACAAAAACAATAATTTATAAAAAATCTACGTTTTTGCTTTCTTTAATTTTTGAAAAATTGTATTGAGCTTACAAATCAAAATATAAATATGCTACCCACCTCAAATCGATGCCAGAAATTTGTTCCAAGCTCCAATTTGACCAATTCTTCTTGTATTCTTCCAATTAAAATTTCCCTACATCAATTCCACCCAATTTCAACCTTATAAATAACATAATCCTTAAAATTGATGTCAAAATTCATCAATTCATACTAATTTCAAGATATCTAAACCACCAATTTAAAAAATTCTCAAATCTCAAAATTGGCCTAAACCAATTTATCGAAATTCAATATCATAAATCCCATAATCTTCAAAATTGATATCATAATTCACAAAGTCATACTATTATCTATAATTCTACACCAATAATTTCTAAAAACCTCAAACACAAAATTTAGCATAAACTTTAATTAATTTCCATCCAAAATTAAACATAACCTAAGGCATATACATCAAAATTGACTTCATATATCACATACCCATATCATTTTCCATATTTCTAAACCAAGAACTCATCAAAAATCACACATTAAATTTTCGACCTTACCTCATTTTTCACTGAAATCTGACTTTTCTTGGCTTGGAAGGAAGCTCTTGTGCTCCACCACCTTTTTCTCTCTTGGAACAATCCCAAAATCCTTCTTCAATTGGTAGAAAAATCGAATTTTTACCTTTCTCTCTCATGTTTCTCCATGGCCGAAGCTTCTCCTCCATTCTTCTTCTTATTTTGTTCTTCTTTCCTTCAAAGTGCCGGCTCTCCTTTAACAAAAACGACATCCCCCTTTTATATATAATGCCTTGTCATTTAATGATAGTCAATTGACCAAAATGCCCCTAACATTTACTTTAAGTCATGCTTACTTACGGATCTGATTCGCACTATCAATTTGAAGGAATTTGTCAAAACTTTCTTCTAGAGAAATGTTCCTCTATGTCTTAATTTCATAATACCACAAGAATCATCCAATTCGGAGCACTATGTCAAAAGTTATGCTCAAAACATTTCAGATACGTTCATATTCTAACACATTTTTCATGTACGATTATTTCCATCCAGAAATTGACATTCTTAATCACAAAATTGAAATTCGAGGTCTTCATAACATTTGTATCTCTATTTCTATAGTTTAATCCAAATTAAGAATCAACTCATTTCGATTACCAGAGCAAAAGTTATGCCCAAAATACTGTCAAATGTTCTCTAATCCAAGACTGCACATTAGTCCGAACTTCAATTCAGAAATTGAAAATCTTAGGGGCAAAATTGAAATTTAACTTCTTCATATGACATGTCTTAATTTTATTTTTCCTCAAGAATCATCTCAATCGGATCACCTTAGATCCCGAATTTCTCAAAATACTGAAACATGTCTAGAAAATTAGTCAACTCACTTTGATTAAATTAATCACCCTTAATTTAATCTCATGAAATTACAAATTTCTCATGAGGATGTAGGGAATTGTCTTAGGAATCCAACGCTTTAAGAATAAAATCAATCAGATGTCGGACGAAAAAGATATAAGCAAAAGATTGTGTAAGGTCAAATTGGAGGAAATATCAAAGTCAGCAGAACAAAACGACGTCGTTCACAAAGGAAGGAAACGTCATCGTATGAGAAAGAACGGACGCGCGCAGAAGAAGAGAACCAAAACGACGTCGCGTGAAGGAGGAAGAAATGGCGTCGTTTTCGCGCGCGAAGAAGCAAATACCAAAGAAACGGCGTCGCACGGGCAAGACGAGCGCTCGCCGTCGCGAGGGGCTCGCCGTCGCGAGGATCGCCTGAACCAATTTCCTCTTTTTTTCACAAATTTTCATAAATGATCTGAAAATTCCAAAATTCGTAATTCTTAATCCCGAACTCCAAATGCAATAAATTTGATCTCTTTGGAAAGCTTGAAGGAAGCTCTTCAACTTCCATGTAGAACTCAAAGATCAATTTCATTTCTAATGTGATCAAATTTCTAATCAAAGATTCTCTCCATTTTAATTATGCTCTAAACCAAAACTCAACTTGAAAAATTCTATCTTTCAACTCCGAAATTCAAACACATCATATTTTATATCAATACAAAGCTCAAAAAGTTCTTTACAACTTTCATGAAGGACATAAAAATCAATTTGACCTCTAAGGAAGTCAATTTTTCAATCAAATCTTCTGTCCTCTAATAATCATGCTAAAACCATAACATAAACTTGTAAAAATCGTAACTTATTATTCCTTAATCGAAAAATTCCATACTTTATATCAAAATAAAGATCAAATCAAATCCTTCAACTTTCATGAAGAACTTCAAGGCTCAATTATCCTCTAACTAGGTCAATTTTCAAGTCAAAGCTTCAGTAACAACTTAAGTCAACCTATAACACACCTAAACTTTGACTGATCATAACTTTCACTCCTGATGTCTAAAAATTGCAAACTTTATGGCGACAGAAAGCTCTTAACTGGAGCTACAAGTTTCAAGAAGACCATTTTCTTAAATTTTGCCTCAAACAAAAAGTCAACTCTCAAGTCAACTTTCTATCACTATTTATCCCCAAAAGTCAAACTTTCTAAATTCTTTAAATTTTCACACTTTTTCTTTTTAATTCTTATTATTCAACTTCATTTCAATCAACTCATCCACTTGAACGTTCATAAATTATACAAATCTCCTGTAACATCCCATCACCGATGGGAAGGATAAATTGGTCAATTTGGACAGGCTAGTAGTCTGCATTGCATATTTTGATTGAGCATTCAATTGGCCTCTAATTTTAGAGGAATGAGTCGGTTTGCACATGCATTTATGTGTACATGGATTCATGGCATTTCCCGGCATGTTATTGGGAATATGATATGAATTGTGGTTTTCGAGATAAGTATGTTTGATTTTAATTGGTTTGAGAATTATGGAATAATTGGGTTTGATTGATTGAATTGGGAATGTATTAGAGTGTCTTCCAGTTGATAATGACCCTTAGGAATTTTTCTAAAAATTCGGGAGAAAAATTCCAGACCGAAAAATCCTCCGAGTGACGGACTGATTGACTGTATAGTATTGAATAACTGTCCAATGGCCATGGAAAAATTAGATTTGTGATTTTAGGGATTAATATGTCGAGCCATTGAAATTTGGAGACGAATTAGACTGAGAACGAAACTGAAAAGAGAAAGAGATTTAAATATATTGTGAGGAAGAAGTCTAGAGGCTTAATTGTTTAACCTTTAAATATCTTAGGTTTGAAGCTTGGCAGAGAAAACTTGTTTCTCCTCCTAGGGCATACGATTTTTCTTCCACCAATTGATTTTGATCCTCCTCCATATGCGATTTTTGCTTGCTTCTTCTTCCTTGGGTAAAGCCAAGCTTAAACCCCAAAAATATTGAGGTTTGGTGTGATTTCAGGAGAGACCCGTGGATGTTGAAGGGGCCTGGAGGAGATTTCGGAGATTTGAAGTTTTGAGGCTTGATTGGTAAGTAAAATGGTTTTAATGTGTTTTGTTGTTGTTAAATGCATGCATGGGTTAAATTGTGAAAGATTGGGGTAGTTATGGATGAGTTATGACTGGTTTTAGAGAGAGAAATGAAAAAGAGAATCGGAGAAGACGACCGCACGTCGCGACAAGAGAATGAATTAGACGTCGCGATGAGCGTACTCCGCGACGAGCGGTTCGCCGCGACGAGCTGGACGTCGCGACGAGCGGGAATTGATACGTCCCGACAAGCATAGTTGAACGTCGCGGCGAGCGTGAAAATAATCCGCGCCGCGTCGAGCGACTCCAAGACGCCGCGGTGAGAGGTCTGAGGTCGCAGCGAGGGCTAATTTCTGAATTGGTTTGGTTTTGTTTTTGGGGCATAACTTATGGTGTAGACCTCCAAATGAAGTGATGTTTGATTCGTTATGATCTAGAGAAAGAGGTCTACAATTGATATGAAGAATGAAAGTTTGAATTCCAATTAGAAAGATTTTAATTATTGAAAGAAGTTTGAGGATATGTTTTTATTGCAACCTAAGGATTGTATTATGATAATTGGAGTAAAACTTGGGGTCTTCAATGGGTGAATTTGACCAAATGAATAGTGATTTTGGCATTGAGGTCTTTCTTGAGAATATCCTAGTGAGTATGACTTGGTAAATTGACTGAATGTTAGAAATAAAATTGGTGGAGTTCCATGTTATGTTAATGAATTGAAATGAGTTATTATTGACCAACTGAGTGAAAGATTAGTTTCGAGACAAAAGGAAAGTGGAAATTGGGAAATAGCGCCGGGAAGGTCATCAATAGGCATCGTGCATCTTTTATTTAAGACATGTGCATTATTGAATCTTTCTGATTATGCAATTAGTAATGAATGATTATTTGACTATTTTAGAGGCACCGCTGGATCGACATTCCGCAGATATTGCTGAGACTTTCAGGCAGTAGCTCGGAAGTGCAGGTGAGTAACCTAGTTGGTTCCTCAACATTTATGTGTTTAATGTTACGTATTTATGCCATGTGGAGTTAATGGAGGGTTATATGTGTTTGCTTATGATTGATTTCGGACCACGGGTGTCCGAAGTATTGTAATGTGATATCGAAGTGTTATTTGTGTGAAATTGTGAATTGAATTATTGTTAATGTGAAATGGGACATTGAAATGTAAACTGACGGTAAATGTAAATTGGGACATATGCATCCATGCATAAAAGTATGATTAGATAATGACAGTTGTGACCGGAGCAGCCAACGTATTTCTGAGCTTAAAGCTCAACGCATCAGGGCCTCAAGCCCAACGTATTTCAGAGCCACAGGCTCACCGTATCAGGGCATTCAGGCCCAACGTATTTCAGATCCACAGGATCAACGCAATGTGCCCGTCACTGGGACAGTTCAGGCGCACGGTCACAACAACGTAATAAAAATAGAAAGTGTCACATGTGCATCGCATATACAAATGATTGAATATGAATTGTGTTAAAGGCGAAACGCATTATATTGGTGAAATAGAACGCATGTGATATTTCTGAATGTGCTAATATGTGATATTCTGTGAATTGTGTGAATATGCATGAGTTGAGTGAACCATCGATGATGGTTTTTCACTGAGTTCGCAAACTCACCCAACATTGCAAATATTTTTCAGGACTTGAAGAGTACCCCCGTTAGAGAAACGGGAGTATGATTACTGCAAGCAAGTCAGAGTTCGAGGTCGGGATCAATTCACGTCTACATTAGTATCGTTTTGTTCTTGTATAGAATTTGTATTTCTGCAATTCCCTCATAATAGTACTGTTATTTCAGATGGGTCCCTATCGATAAATGTTATAATTGTAATGAAATTACTGAAAGTGTTCAGGATTGGCATTGGGCCCAATTTTAGCTATGGATTTTTGTGCATGAATTGGTTTAAATATTGTTGAGTGTCTGTTATGACCGAAATTGTTTTATGATTAAAAATGTTTTCGTATTAAAGCGGGCCCCAAATTGTTCACTAATTTCTACGCATGTGATTGTTTTTAAAAAATAAAAATGTCTAACTGAGTTTTTGAACCACAATTGACTGCCCTAGCATACCACCCTCGTGAGGCACGGGCTCGGATATCACCCTCGATGTCGAGTTCGGGTCTTGCGGGAGTGGGATGCTACATCTCCACAATAATCACAATCATCAAAGCCCAATTATTCTTTTCTCATAAATTTTCTTAAAGCATAAATACTTCTATTTCACAATACATATATCAAACCACTTATTTAAATTCACTTAATATTTCTAAATTTCACTCAAAAATTGGGGTCCAACACTATCGCATATGCTTGGCTGAGCATCGTCAAAGTCATGCCATTCTGTCCACAGATTTACTCCTTAAAATCACCAATTCATATCTTACACAATTGATACCTTGATAGCCATTGATCTTGACAACAGTTCGCCCTTATCGAACATACTAACACAATTTTTATGCTAGTTTTTCCAGAAGTCACCCTTTTCTGATGCTACCATATTGAGACTGCTCCTTGCAGAACTCCTCGTGTCCTTCTACGAGGTGAAGTTCTTTATTCTTTTTCTTAATCTCATTCATGCATAAGATGGGATCTTATACGCATTTGCAATTTTTTCCCATACTACATATCATTTCATTCGCCTCACACAAGGTCATTTATGTCTATTTCATTTCCCTTTCTCTATTTCCTCACTTCTATCTCATTGTCCTAGTATCATTCCTTTCATCTTCCGCATGTATATCCTCAATCAATTCGCCATTCTCGATGCAAAGTCATTATGAGATTCTGACCTCAGTTCCACAATTTCTTCTTACTGCGGATCATCACTTTTGTCGTATAATCGAACAACCACTTCGATTCCAATTTCCTCGTCGTAAGATCATAGCAAAGTTATGCTTCCATTGCACTCTACTTGCACCCTCTAATCTCATCGTGTATCCTTATATCCCTATACTTCTCAAACAATCCATGGAAATATATTCATATCTATATCACTTTCGAAAACATATCACCACAGTACAATATTACTGTCATGTTCAATCCTCCAATACAATTGCCTTGAATCGTTATCTGTTCCGTTTACCCATCCTCTATTTCTCCTTTCTAATTATCCACAACTTTCCTTTTTCTCAGATCGTGACAGATGGACCAATCATCATTTCAAATTCAACCTATTAATCTTCCATACATACATTTCTATTCTTTATCTCATCTATCAAACTTCTTGTCAATCTAAGTCAAACAATCACTTTGGTTCCTCAAATTCTAACACCTCAACTCCTAACAATTACTTATGCGTGTATCCCATACACATGCGCCCATGCAAGATCATAATGCTGGGCTCTGATACCACAAATGTTGGACCCCGTTTTCGGAATGCAACTCAAACCAAAACCATAACACTTACTAACCTGCTTTGATACCGCAAATGCCGGGCCCCATTTTCGGAACCTAACCTCGGTACAAAAATACCATCATACTAAAACGTGGTTCGTTGAAATCTTTTCTTGCCCTGCTATCAAACATGATGAGCCCCGATCTCGGAGTCCGACCATTGAACCAAAAACGTTGGCGTACACCACAGAAATCGTGAAGCTTATAATCTCATTTCATTTCTACGTTCCTTTTTCCATAACACATCTCGTTTTGGTATATAAATACATATGCATAACCAAAATTCACAATCCAAAAATCATATCATAACCATCACTCCCTCAAGTAAACCAAATTCTCACTCAATCCGGTCCGTATACACAAATGCGTACTTCTACTGGTTATCAGCCATACATATTTCATTTACATCAAAGAATAGAATTTACAAGTTCTAATGGCATACCAAGCCACAATACAATATCAATATCAAAATCCGAATATACAAAATATACCGATCCCAAAATTTTCAATACCAATTTAACTTAGAACAATACAATATGTACACATATAAATCGAAACCTTCACTTTCCTTCACTCGATCTTCTTCTCATCACCTGTGAATGGGAATGAAGGGGGGTGAGCTTATAGCTCATGGGTAACAGGTTTATAATGAAGAACAAGCAAAATCATTGAAAAAGTTCATTTGTTATACAAAAATAATAATAAGTTCATAAAACGCTTTGCTCCCAAATTCTTTGTCAAATCCGAAATTCTGAGTTCAAACTCGTAGTTGCAAAGTGTAATTTCATAGAAAAAAATGTTATCACATCAACACAACATGTTCATTCAATCATCAATATAAAATGCTCAATTTATGCACATACTTGACACTTCATAGATGCAATGCACAAACAAACGGCTTGAGAGTTCCGTAAACCGATCCTGATAAACCGAAGTTTATACCGTAAACAAAACGAGTCCGATTTCTCAAGGATCTCATGGCCTCAAGCAGGCAGCGGGGAGAAGGTTATACGTCGACGTGCACGTGACTAACGATCCGTTACTCTCTCACCCAAACAAAGCACATAACAATTCGTTTCATGCTCAAAGCATTTTATCAAAGCTTTCATACTTTTCATGCTCTTTTCTTTCTTTTCCGAATATACAAAATGCCATGAATTTTTCTAAGGCATGACATAAAATGTTCAATGCATTTTCATCTTTATTTTGAAATTCATCAGAAAAGTTCATATGCTGAAACATGTAGAAATTTTGCAAATCATTCAATAGAAACAAAACGATATTTATGAAGTAATTGAAATCATTCTTGATTTGGGAGAAAATTTTAGTGGCTTATTACTAAATTATAAACATGAAACCCACCTGAAATCCTTGCTCGGATACATGCTTCAAAGATACCTCTCATCTTGATCCTCTTGCCTTCCTTGATTCCCTTTATCAAATGCAAAATTCCTATTCAAATAGGAATACAAATTAGGGACCCAAAAATCGCACATTCACTAAGATAAATTCTAAACAAACCCTAACTCTGCCAAAGTCCAAACATTCAGATCACTTTTTCCATCAAGTCCTCATTGTCTTACGTGTCCATTGACTTCAAAAACATTCAATTTGGTTCAAAAACCCGAAAGTTATACCCCAAACAAGTTGAGACTATCCTTATGCTAAAACAAGAATCTATACCCAACTTCTGACCAAACTTTAAGATTCTTATAGTATGAATTTCAATTTCATTGCTTCATAAAACTTGTAGAACTTTGTCTCTATTTTACAACGAGTCAAAAATCACCTCATTTGGACATCTACATCAAAAGGTATACCCAAAGTTCATCTTTGCTAGAAACAGGGGGGGCTCGCCGCAACGAGGGCCATGCTTGCATGGCGTGCGCATCTTGCGCCATGAACATTGAATGGTGTCTTGTGCGGCGTGCACTTCATGCTTGCCATGGCGAACCCCTTCCTCACACGTCATGGTGAATACAAATTCGCACGTCGCGACGAATATAAATTCCTCGCACGTCGCAGCGTGTTCATACGCACGTCGCGACGTGCGGGCCTGGAGAACGTCTCCGAACCTGATTTTCCAGCATTTTTCCAATCTCAATCCTTCCCTTTTGCACATACAACACATCTAAACCTTGATTCAAGTCCAATACTACATTTCTAACTCATTCAAACGTTAAAATCAGCCACAAAATCATCAACCCAAAGATTTCACCTAGTTTTTTCGAAAAATCCTAAACAACTGATTCTACCTCAGGCAAAACGATTCTAGGGTTTAATCCAACCATAACAAGATTAAAAGAAGCTAAACTTACCAGGAAATGCTTCGAATATGTCGAAAATCTCTAGGATCAAAACCCTATTTTCTCTTCTCTTCTTCCTCTCCCTCGATAACTCTCCCCTCTTTCTTCTTCCATTTTTCTTCTTCCTTACTCTTTCTCAATTCTTCTTCTTTTAATTCTCTTAATTGTCAAATGTCCATTTTGCCCCTTTCATTTAAGCCTTAAGCCTTACAACCTCAAGTGTCATGACCAAAATGCCCTTATGCATTCTTACCATTTTTAATACATCCAAACCATAAAATAAATTCTACCACCATTTACATAACAAGTAGCTTCAAAATTTTATCCATCAAAGCTCATCGTTCACTTAGATCATGCTCAATTTAACAAGAAAAATTCGGGGGCCAACATATCAACATCCCCATACTTAAACTTTTGCTTGTCCTCAAGCAAAAAAAAAAACACAAACACAAACACAAACACTGTAGCGCCCCCTTACCGTAGAGTATACATCGGGAAGCCCGTAGGTCATACCGATACATACCCTACGATGAGGGTGCACTACGAGACGATCAATTCTATACACCTCATTGCATCACTATCATAAAGCAGTAAGATCACATTCACTAAATTTTAAAACCAAAAGACTTCTCATTTCATTTCGTAGAAACCACAAGTACATAATTCTGTCATAATTACAACTGTATAGATCCAAAAGAACTAACACAACTCCTAGATAGGTCATCCATAAAATATCCCAAAAGATCCCAGCTGACCGACCTGTGGGCCATGCTCCTCTTGCCGGCACACACACAGCAGGAAAAAGTCTCACAGAATGGAGCTAGGAGTCACACTCTCGCTGTCCTGAAAAAATAGTTGCAATTTTGGGTGAGTTTGCGAACTCAATGAGTAACCATCATCGATGGTTCACTCAATTCATACATTACGCAAAATTGCGTACAAAACAACACAATATCCTATTCAGAATCACATTCAGAAGTTTACTCAACAATTATCACACGATTTCCCTTAACCAATTGCAATCTCACAGCACAATCACATACTGAATGCATAATGATTTCATTTCATTTTTAGTGTTGTGACTGGGCGTCAGTATTATCCCATTTATGGGCACATCACACATCACACATAAATCACGTTTTCGGGGGTAGGAGAGCCCTCTGGGTATGCACTACTGCCCACGCGCACTAGGGATAGGAGAGCCCTCTGGGTATGCACTATTCCCTTACCACTTATCACAATAGATGAGCTTATAGCTCCGATTAGATCAGAATGTGCTCCAGTCACAATTGTCAATTACTGATTTCTATTCATGCCTAGCATGCGTTCACAATTCACAAAAACATAACTCATGCGAAACACTTAAGCATATGCACAGATAGTTCACACAAAGCATTTAACACATCAGAGATTGAGGAATCAACTAGGTTACTCACCTCTAAACTTCCGAGCTACTGCCGGGAATTCTCTGCTGCGTCAGAGGATCGACGCTCCACTTGAGCCTCTATAAAAATCAAAATATCCAAATATCACTAATTGTATCAATTTCAATAATCAATAATGCTTATGCTTCAAAGGAATACTGTACTATGCATGTTATGACATTTCCGACCCTAATACCGATTATCTCAATTCCACTCTTTTACTCTAATTCATAGCAATTTCTAATACCATAAGTCAATTGACTAAGTTCTAAATCCTCCAAAGTCAAATTTCAATACATAAGAATTATCTTTAAACCAGAATCAAATTCACTGTTCAATTGCCATCTGATTTCGAAAACCGCCGAATTAGTTTTCCGAAATTCCATTCTCCTAAATTGAAATTCGAAATCCCGAATTCATAATCTCTAAATTGAAATCAATCCATATCTAATAGAATTATCAAATTCCTAAATCCCAAAATTCAAAACCTCAAAATTACATCTTCGGAAATTGGCCCTCCTCGCCGCGGCGCCTAATCCCTGGTCGCGACGAGCTCCTTTCCTCTACTCCTTCACCGCGTTGTCCTTGCGCCTCGCCGATGAGCGATTCCTTCTTTTTGCGGGCGTGCGCATTCTTGCGCGTCGCGACGTGAACCTCTCTCACTTGCATGGCGGCAGGCTTAGGCTTGTCGCGGCGTCTTGCATGCCTTGCTTTCGCGGCATGTTCTTCGTCTTGGCGGCATCTGTAATCGCAAATCGCCAGAAAACCCAGAAATTCCCAGATTTTTCAGTTCTAATCCATTCCTTTCCATTCTAAACACTCTAAAACAACATTCTAAACTTAACACAACTTATTCCTAACCTTAAACTCACCAAACAACCATTATTCATCAAATACCCAAATCAAAATCACATATTTCCTTAAAACCTAAATCATCCGAAAACTTAAAACTTCTTAAACAATTTAATACTCAAATCCATGCTCAAATCAAACTATTTAAAGCATAAAGGAACAAGAACTTACTTGGTTCAAGCTTAAACCCTTAGAGAAACACCAAGAAAACTCAAACCTCCCACACCTAAGCACATCCACGGTTTTTCTCCCATATCAACCCAAACTCCATTTTCTTTCAACTCCAAGCAAAAGGATGAATGATCAAGGACAAAAGAAGGAATGATTTGCAAAGAGAAGCAAGAAGCAAATCCAAGATGAGATCCACGCAAAGAAGAAGGAAGATCAACCCAAATTTCTTTAAAGGCAAAGAAGTGCTGATGGAAGACAAATTTCAAAGGGGATAAGTTTAAATATATTAGAGGATTAAGGCTTGTTTGGCAATTACAATTGCCACAAGTCCAATCCGAACAACCTCGATCCAATTTCTAACTCTAATTTCTCCCAATTCGATAGTTCGACCCTAATTCCTCAAATCATAATTCAAATTACCTCACATAAATTTTCAAGTAAATTCGAAACCGGAATCACAATTAATCAGTCACTAAGCCATTTTTCCAGTCCGAACCCGTTACTCTAAAAATCTCAGAAAAATTCCTATAAATTCTCAAAATTAGAAAACATCTAATCACATACTCAAATTTTCTATTCTCAATTCCTAAATTCAATTTGACATTCTAAGTCACAAATCAAAGCACAATTAACCTTTTAAATTCACAAAATCTCCAATTTCACAATCAAGTCAGAAATCTGTCATACATGCATGTACATACATATGCTTGTGCAATTATGAACATTTATCAACAACGCAGAGGCTATAAATACATATACAAAATACGTATGCAAAATACGTACGAGTTAAACTGTACCCATCCCACCGGTGACGGGATGTTACAATTCTCCCCTCCTGACAAAAATTTTGTCCCGAAATTTTCTTACCTGACTGATCGAACAAGTGATGATACTGCCTCCTCATGTGCTCCTCAGTCTCCCAAGTTGCCTCCTCTGATGAGTGGTTCTTCCAAAGGACTTTCACCAATGGAATCACCCTGCTCCGCAATTGCTTGACCCGCGATCTAATAATCTGCACCGGCTCCTCAACATAACTCAGATCACTAGCTATCTCAATCTCCTGAGCCAGGATCACATGAGTCGGGTCAGATCGATATCTCCGGAGCATGCTCACATGAAACACATTGTGCAACTGGGACATCTCAATCGACAATGCTAATCTGTAGGCCAACGGTCCAATCCTCTCAGTAATCTCATATGGACCGATATACCGAGGACTCAACTTGCCCTTACGGCCAAATCTGAGAACTCCTCTCCAAGGAGACACTCTGAGGAACACTCTATCACCCACAACATACTCTATCTCTCTCCGATGCTGATCCACATAGCTCTTCTGTCTGTCCTGAGCCGCCTTAATGCGACTCCGAATCAACTGTACCTTATCAACAGTGTCTTAGATCAGCTCGAGACCCTCTAACATCCTCATACCCTCTTCATCCCAGTAAAGAGGGGATCTACACTGTCTCCCATATAATGCCTCATACGGTGCCATACTAATCTTTGCTCTGATGCGATTATTATCTGCAAACTCTACGGAGGCAAATCGATCCCATGCACCTCGGAACTCCAATACACAGGGCTCTCGGCATATCCTCAACGATCTCAATAGTCCTCTCCTCGCCCATCCGTGCGAGGATGAAGCGCCAGGAAGTTCAATCTCGTACCCATAGCTGACTGCAAACTCCTCTAAAACCTCGAAGTAAACCTGAGATCCCTATCTGACACTATCGATACTGGGACCCCGTGCAGTCGAACTATCTCTGCCACATACTTCTGGGCCAACTGATCGAGGGTATTGCTCTCCCTCACTGGCAAGAAGTGAGCCGATTGGGTCAACCGGTCCACTATGACCCAGATCGTATCCTGCTGCCTCGGCGTCCTAGGCAACCCCATAATAAAGTCCATCGTAATACGCTCCCATTTCCACTCTGGAATGGGTAACGAATGCAATCTCCCAACTGAGGCCTGGTGCTCAGCCTTAACCTGCTGGCACGTCAGATACCGAGAAACATACTCTGCCACCTGCCTCTTCATACCTGGCCACCAAAAATGCAACATAAGAGTGCGATACATCTTGGTGACACCAGGATGCATGACATAAGCAGTCAAATGAGCCTCCTCTAGAATCTCCTGCCTCAGATCATCTACACCTGGAACACATAACCTCTGACCCATCCACAGAGTACCATCTCTCAGCTCAAACTCAGAAAGCCATCCGGATCTGACCCTATCAATCAATCTCACCATCACTGGATCCCGATCCTGTACTCTCCTAATCCGATCATGCAACACCAACCTAAGCCTCAAAGTCGCAATCAGAGCTCCATCCTGACCCAAATCTATCTACACATTAAGAGCTCTCAACTGAACCAAGCACGATAACCTCGAAGCCTGAATCTGAGCTGCACTACCATGAGATCTCCTACTCAATGCATCAGCCGCCACATTAGCCTTCCCTGGGTGGTACTCAATAGTGTAGTCATAATCCTTAAGCAACTCTAACCATCTCCTCTGTCTCAGATTCAGCTCTCGCTGACTCAACAAGTACCTCAAGCTCTTATGATCGGTGAAGATCTGGAACGTCTCCCCATACAAATAATGTCTCCAGATCTTCAAAGCAAACACTACTGCAGCTAACTCCAAGTCATGCACAGGGTAATTAATCTCATATGCTCTCAACTGTCTCGAGGCATATGCTATAACTCTCCCATGCTGCATCAGCACACAGCCTAAACCCTGCTGCGAAGCATCACTAAAGACCTCGAAACCTCCTGCTCCAGATGGTAGGGCTAACACCGGCGCCGTAGTCAACCGATGTATCAGCTCCTCGAAACTCCTCTGGCACTCATCTGTCCATCTGAAGGCCACACTTTTCCTTAGAAGTTTTGTCAAAGGGGCTGAGATCACAGAAAACTCCTCGACAAACCTCTGGTAATAACCTGCTAATCCGAGGAAACTCCTCAACTCTGACACGTTCCTCGGAATCTCCCAACTCCTCACTGCCTCAATCTTGTGAGGATCCTCCCGGATACCCTCACCAGACACGATGTGGCCTAGAAACACCACCTCATCCAGCCAAAATTCACACTTAGTGAATTTGGCATACAGCTACCTATCTCTCATAATTTGCAGCACTATCCTCAGATGCTCCGCATGCTCCTGCCTACTCCTCGAGTATACCAAAATATCATCGATAAACATAATAACAAACTGATCCAGGTAGGGCTGAAAGACTCTATTCATCAAAGCCATGAAGCCTGCCGAGGCATTAGTCAACCCGAACGGCATCACTAAGAACTCGAAATGCCCATACCTGCTCCTGAAAGCACTCTTAGGCACATCGGCCTCTGCGATCCTCAACTGATAGTATCCGATCTCAAATCCAACTTGGTAAACACAGAGCTCCTCGAATCGATCAAAGAGATCATCGATCCTAGGCAGTGGGTACTTATTCTTAACTGTAACCCGATTCAGCTGCCTATAATCGATGCACAGCCTCATAGTCCCGTCCTTCTTTTTCACAAACAACACCGGAGCTTCCCACGGCAAAATACTCAGCCTGATGAACCCCTTATCCAACAATTCCTGCAGCTGAGCCTTAAGCTCCCTCAGTTCTACCGGTGCCATCCTATACGGAGGTATCGATATAGGAGCGGTACCTGGAACGAGGTCAATCTCAAACTCTGTCTCCCGATCCGGCGGCAAACCTGGTAACTCCTCAGGAAACACATCTGGAAATTCCCTGATCACGGGAACCTCCTGCAAAATCTGCTGCACTCTGGAATCCACTACCTGCGCCAAATAGGCCTCACAACCCCCTCGCATCAACCTCAGAGCACTCATAAACGAGATCATCCTGGCTGGCACTGCCAGACTAACACCTCGAAAAATAGCCCTAGGCTGACCAGGAGACTCCAACACGACCTCCTTGGTAAAACAATCCATAATAGCCCTATGCGCAGTGAGCCAGTCCATCCCCAAAATCAAATCTATCTCTCGAAGGGGCAACACAATCAGGTCTGCACTCAATACCGCTGAATCAACCCGAATCGAACACCCCTTGCAGACCTCTCCCAAAACTGTAGTACTACCTAGAGGCGTACTCACCTCTAGCCCACACTGCAACATCTCCCTATCCACATGCAATCTACATGCCATATGCGGTGCAATAAAAGAATGCGTGGACCCTGGATCTATCAATGCATAAACCTCAAAGCCAGAGATCAGAAGCAAACCTGCAACCACATCAGGAGAATCCTGGGCCTCCTGCCTGGTCATGGCATAGACCCTAGCCTGGGACTGTGGCCGACTGCCACCACTCTCGATCCCCACGAAGGAATCTCCAGCTCTACCTCGGGCTTTACCTCAGCCCCTGAATCCAGTTCCACCACCGCGGCTCTGCTGCACTGTCGTGCTACTACCGACTTTCCCACTCGAAGCAGACTGAGCTCCCAAAATCTCTGGACAGTGCCGAATCTGATGCTCCATAGAGCCACATCTCAGACAAGCTTCAGTAAACCTCCACCACTCTCCACTATGCCTCCTCTCAAAAAACTCACACAACGGAGGAAGCTGGCCGGAACCTCTACCACTGCCACTACTACTGCCAGACTGCCTAAATCTCCCCCTCTGAACAGAACCGGACTGCCTGGGACCTCCCAAAAATTTGAACCTACCCTGGCGTCTGCTAAAGCTCCTACCAGAGCTGCCCTGACTGTCACTAGATCTCTTGCTTCTAGATCCTGTCCAGTCTCAGTCCGACTCTGTCTCAAGAGTCGCTCAATCTTACTGCATGTTGCTCTCGGCTCCTGAAAGGTGCCCATGTCAGGCCGGGCTAACTGAGTGCGAATCTCCAGATTAAGCCCTCTCTCAAATCTTCGGCACCAATCTGCCTCAGAGGAAATCAAAACAGAAGCATATGCTGACAACTCATTAAACCGAACCTCATAATCGGCCACTACCATGGACCCCTGTCTCAAATCTAAGAACTCCTGCATCTTCATCTCCATATAGACCTTGGGAGTACAGTTATCCCAAAAAGCTCTCAGAAAATCTGCCCAAGTCAAAACACAAGGTCTGGTGGAACTACCCGGGACAGTCTTCCACCACTGATATGCTAGACCCTGTAGCAAAGAGACAGCATAATCAAAACGCTCCTCAGGGTCGCAGTCTATCTGAACGAGGACTCGCTCGGTCCTCTCCAACCATCCTCGGCCTTAGCGAGTGCTCGTACGCCATAGAAATCCTGACTCCTCGCTTTACAGACGATCATACCTCCGCTCCCGTCTTATGGGAACTATAGGCGGCTGCTCCTCATACAAAGGCAAAGAAGACTCCCTACTCGCTCCGACTGATCCTTGGTCAGCTGAGTGATCAACCTGGTCACCAAAGACGGATGACCTACAACAAAACCGCAAACTTAATCAATTTCTGCTTTTCTTATAAGGATTCAAGCCTATGATACTCTATGCCCAAAAGATGTCAAACCATGCTCTGATACCACCAATGTAGCGCCCCCTTACCGTAGAGTATACACCGGGACGCCCGTAGGTCATACCGATACATACCCTACGATGATGGTGCACTACGAGGCGATCAATTCTATACACCTCATGGCATCACTATCATAAAGCAGTAAGATCACATTCACTAAATTTTAAAACCAAAAGACTTCTCATTTCATTTCGTAGAAACCACAAGTACATAATTCTGTCATAATTACAACTGTACAGATCCAAAAGAACTAACACAACTCCTAGATAGGTCATCCATAAAATATCCCAAAAGATCCCAGCTGACCGACCTGTGGGCCATGCTCCTCTCGCCGGCACACACACAGCAGGAAAAAGTCTCACAGAATGGAGCTAGGAGTCACACTCTCGCTGTCCTGAAAAAATAGTTGCAATTTTGGGTGAGTTTGCGAACTCAATGAGTAACCATCATCGATGGTTCACTCAATTCATACATTACGCAAAATTGCGTACAAAACAACACAATATCCTATTCAGAATCGCATTCAGAAGTTTACTCAACAATTATCACACGATTTCCCTTAACCAATTGCAATCTCACAGCACAATCACATACTGAATGCATAATGATTTCATTTCATTTTTAGTGTTGTGACTAGGCGTCAGTATTATCCCATTTCTGGGCACATCACACATCACACAGAAATCGCGTTTTCGGGGGTAGGAGAGCCCTCTGGGTATGCACTACTGCCCACGCACACTAGGGATAGGAGAGCCCTCTGGGTATGCACTATTCCCTTACCACTTATCACAATAGATGAGCTTATAGCTCCGATCAGATCAGAATGTGCTCCAGTCACAACTGTCAATTACTGATTTCTATTCATGCCTAGCATGCGTTCACAATTCACAAAAACATAACTCATGCGAAACACTTAAGCATATGCACAGATAGTTCACACAAAGCATTTAACACATCAGAGATTGAGGAATCAACTAGGTTACTCACCTCTAAACTTCCGAAACTCTTTAGGGAAGTCTCTAACTGCGTCAGAGGATCGACGCTCCACTTGAGCCTCTATAAAAATCAAAATATCCAAATATCACTAATTGTATCAATTTCAATAATCAATAATGCTTATGCTTCAAAGGAATACTGTACTATGCATGTTATGACATTTCCGACCCTAATACCGATTATCTCAATTCCACTCTTTTACTCTAATTCATAGCAATTTCTAATACCATAAGTCAATTGACTAAGTTCTAAATCCTCCAAAGTCAAATTTCAATACATAAGAATTATCTTTAAACCAGAATCAAATTCACTGTTCAATTGCCATCTGATTTCGAAAACCACCGAATTAGTTTTCCGAAATTCCATTCTCCTAAATTGAAATTCAAAATCCCGAATTCATAATCTCTAAATTGAAATCAATCCATATCTAATAGAATTATCAAATTCCTAAATCCCAAAATTCAAAACCTCAAAATTACATCTTCAGAAATTGGCCCTCCTCGCTGCTGCGACGAGGGATGCGGCGCCTGATCCCTCGTCGCGGCGAGCTCCTTTCCTCTATGCCTTCGCCGCGGTGAACGATTCCTTCTTTGTCGCGGCGTACGCATTGCGCACGTCGCGACGTGGGCCTCTCCTGCTGCCACAAGCCCCTCGGGCTCGTCGCGGCGTCTTCTTGCCTTTGCTCGTCATGGCGTGTTCTTCGTGATACAAGGCATGCAATCCTGAATCGCCAGAAAACGCAGAAATTCTCAGATTTTTCAGTTCTAATCCATTCCTTTCCATTCTAAACACTCTAAAACAACATTCTAAACTTAACACAACTTATTCCTAACCTTAAACTCACCAAACAACCATTATTCATCAAATACCCAAATCAAAATCACATATTTCCTTAAAACCTAAATCATCCGAAAACTTAAAACTTCCTAAACAATTTAATACTTAAATCCATGCTCAAATCAAACTATTTAAAGCATAAAGGAACAAGAACTTACTTGGTTCAAGCTTAAACCCTTAGAGAAACACCAAGAAAACTCAAACCTCCCACACCTAAGCACATCCACGGTTTTCTCCCATATCAACCCAAACTCCATTTTCTTTCAACTCCAAGCAAAAGGATGAATGATCAAGGACAAAAGAAGGAATGATTTGCAAGGAGAAGCAAGAAGCAAATCCAAGATGAGATCCACGCAAAGAAGAAGGAAGATCAACTCAAATTTCTTTAAAGGCAAAGAAGTGCTGGTGGAAGACAAATTTCAAAGGGGATAAGTTTAAATATATTAGAGGATTAAGGCTTGTTTGGCAATTACAATTGCCACAAGTCCAATCCGAACAACCTCGATCCAATTTCTAACTCTAATTTCTCCCGAATTCTGATAGTTCAGACGTTAATTCCTCAAATCATAATTCAAATTACCTCACATAAATTTTCAAGTAAATTCAGAACCGGAATCACAATTAATCAGTGACTAAGCCATTTTTCCGGTCCTGACCCGTTACTCTAAAAATCCCAAAAAAATTCCTATAAATCCTCAAAATTAGAAAACATCTAATCACATACTCAAATTTTCTATTCTCAATTCCTAAATTCAATTTGACATTCCAAGTCACAAATCAAAGCATAATTAACCTTTTAAATTCACAAAATCTCCAATTTCACAATCAAGTCGAAAATCTGTCATACATGTATGTACATACATATGCTTGTGTAATTATGAACATTTATCAACAATGCAGAGGCTATGAATGCATATACAAAATACGTATGCAAAATACGTACGAGCTGAACTGTACCCATCCCACCGGTGACGGGATGTTACAAACACAAACTCAAACTCAAACTCAAGCTCAAACTTAAATAAACCAAACAATAACATATACATTCATGCAACTTGCACTAATGATACAATGGCATCTAACTTGACGAAACCATTTTAACCTCAAACAATAATCATTCAAGTTTTTCCAACATATTAACCTATACAATTTATGGTTAAACACTTTGGATTGAATATACATATTAATCAAGACATTAACTTCATATCCATTCACCTAAAGCACTTGTATACATACATTGATAATTAGTAATCAACCAAATTTGAAACAATCACTAAGTATTCCTTCATGAAAATTTTTTATATTTTCAAAGATCAGTAGGATTTATTTATCAAAACATCACTTTTTATTTTCTTTAATGTTAACCTAGTCTTTTGACGCGAAGGCAAACATCTTGTCATAAATGTCCCCTAATTACTTAACTAGGCCATGTTTTATTAATTAACTTGGTTGGAATATCATTCTAGCCTTTTGACACAAAGACAAACATTCTCCACTTGTTACTAGCTCTATTCATAACCCAATATTTTTTTCAACGGGCCAATAGAATAGTTAGTCATTTAATAGACATACACATTTTTTTCATTTCACATAGCCTACCTCGTTTCTTTTAGTCAATCATCCTCATGAAATACTAATAATGATACTAACATATTCAATTGAATTATAATTATAAATGTATGTAACAAGTTTCCTAAGATGAACAAACTGATTTCATATCCTAATCAACATAAAAATTTAACCTAAGATACTTAAAACATAAATTTCATAGGCTAACATGTCTGTACGACTTAAAAGACTATGTTCAAAACTAAACTTATTCCATCAAGTTACAGACATAGACACATTCACACAATTCACGCGTATGCAACATATTTTCACACCATGTCAACCTACTCAAACACTAATAATATGATATGTAGAAATCACTCTCATGACATAACAATGCAAAATCCTCCCCACATTTAGACAATGTGTTGTCTTCAATGTGAAAAAAACAAAACAACAACAACAAAAATTACAACAAAATCAAAAGGAAAGATTAAGAGCACAAAACTAGGAGATTGAGCTGGTGACGATGTTGGCGACGGAATATAGAGATAATTTTGTCCATGAAATTCAAGTAATTATTTCTTGACAAAATAAAAATACTAATAAAATAAATAAAATTTATCATAATTCTTGGGTTGCCTCCAAAGTAGCGCTTAGTTAACGTCATTAGCTTGATGTGCTCTTCCTTCAGCACTCAATCTGGGTCAATTATGAGTGGTTTACTTCCACCCATGTCACTCAGTTTTAGTTTAGTAGCCTGTAAATAACCTACATATTGCAAGATAATCAAAAAGAAAAAATTAATCAAATCAAGAAACTAAGTAAGTTTAATAATGCCCTTTTCAGTAACAAACTGTCAACAAAATAGGGAATGATAAAACTCCTTGAACCGTCTATCAATTTAATAGCTTGACTTCTTAAAAGGTGAAATGCTCTCTTTTTTTCTTGATCACCTTCATCTCCTCTTCTTCTTCTGCTTCGTGAACAAAGATGTTTATATATTCTTCAACATTTATCTCTACTGTCATCTATTTTTCACTCTCTTCTTTATCATCTTCTTGAACAAATACTTCCTTATATTCTTTAAACTCAATCTCTGCTGCCATCTATTCTTCTTCCTCTCGCTCCTTTAAAGATTTCACTTCATCAATTCTCCTGAATGAGTTACCCTCCTGCGGATTCTTTAATACCTTATTTATGTTGAATTTCACTTGTTCATCTCCAATCCGAAGGATGAGGTTGTCTTCATGGACATCTACCAAAGCTTTTCTGGTGTTCAAAAATGGTATTACAAAGAACTAGCGAACAATTTTGATCCTCTTCAAAGTCTAATATAATAAAATCCACAACAATTATAAACTTTTTCATTTTGATTGGCACATCCTCCACCAAGCCTAACGATTTCTTTATCGATTGGTCCACCAATTAAATACGCATAGGTGTTGGTTTCATATCTTTTAGCCCTAATTTCCTAAAAATAAAAAAAAACATAAGATTTATATTTGCACCTAAGTCACATAAACATTTCAAAATCTCTAAATTGCCAACTACACAGGGTATCGTAAAGCTCCTTTGATCTTTCAACTTTGAGAGCATATGGTTGGTAATTAAGGAGCTACAAATTTCTGTCATGGCTACCGTTTGGTCATCTTCCTAGGTCCGCTTGTGAGATAATATGTCTTTAAGGAACTTCACATACTCGGGCTTGCGTTTTAACACTTCCATAAAAGACAAGTAAATTTATTATTTCTTTAGCTTTTCCATGAACTTTGCGAATGATACATCTAATTCATTCTTTTGAATTCTTTATAGGAATTGCATTTTTGGTGAGTAAGGTGGAGGAGTAGTATAGGGAGGTTCCTCATTCTTTTTCTTTTTCTCTTGATCTTTTCTCAGCTTGTCTTTTCGCTAGTTCTTCTGTTCTTTCCCACTCCTAAGTGTAATAGCCTTACAATGCTCCCTTGGATTTACTTCCATGTTACTCAAAAAATTTTCCATACTTCTCTTACAAAAGTCATTGGAAAGCTTATCTATTGAACCTCTAGGTTGTGAATAGAAGTGACATGATCTTCCGTTACTTGCTCAAACTTCCCTTCTAGTCTCTTCTAGGCCTCATCCATGCTTATGAGCTTGTCCATGATCTTGTCCAATTTTGAATCCCATGAACTGGACTCATCTTGCTAAAATCCTAATAGGTCTTGATTTCCCATTTGAGTCCTTGTTTTATTAAAAATAAAAAAATTAAGGTGGTTTTGCCACCTCAAATTGTACATGTTCCAATAAGGATGTTTACTTTCTCGACCTAATTGTGCTTCATTGAAGTTAAATTTCTTCACGTTGTTGATTTCCACTAGAAAATAATCAATTGTGATAAGACTCTCTCATCCACATAAGTCGTATCCTTGTTGAATTGCTTTGCATGGAGAGAAAGAGGCAATTGTCAAGCTGGTTAATTCCTTGGTAAGGTTATCAATTTTAGCCTACAATGTTGTCATTGAATCTACCATAATCATTCCTTTTAGATCTGGGAAGGTTGAGCATTGTCTAATTCATTCTGAAGTCCAAAGACAACTATTGTTTGCCATTTGTTCAAACAAATTGTATGTTACTTCCACTGGTGGTCGTGAAATTCCTTGGAGATAGACATTGTGTTGGACCCAATTTTTGAGTGAAAATAAGAAATATTTCAAAGTGGATGAGTTGATTGAAATTGGTTTGAAAATCAAGAAATAAAGAGAGAAAGTGTAAAAAAATGAAAATTTGTGAAAAGTTTGACTTTTTGGCCTTTGAGGGTTGACTTTTGATTTAGGCAAAATTTGAGAAAATGATCTACATGAAACTTGTAGATTATGTTAAGAGTTTTCTGTGGCCATAAAGTTTGCTATTTTTCGATGTCGGGATCGAGAGATATGATTTTTCGAAGATATGCTTTGTTTTGAAAATGCTATTAAATATAGATTTGTGTGTTCTATGCTTCGAGACCACTCGTCGTATGGATTTAGTCTGAATTGGAGTAAGTAGTCTTCATGAAAGTTTTAGATGATATTTTTATCTTTCCATTGATATAAATTTTGCAATTTTTCGATATCGGGGCTAGGAGTTATGAGCGATTGAAAATTGGAAGTCATTTAGGAAAAGCTATTTTGGACAGAATCTTTGATTGAGTTTTTGACCTCTTTCGAGACCTAATTTAATTTTGAGTACTTCAGGGAAGTTGTAGAGATTCCTTTGATCTTTTAATTGACACCAAAGTTGTCAAATTCCGAGTTCGGGATCGAGAGATATGATTTTTGAAAAGTTCGGTTTTGAAGTTCCGTTACTTTGTTTTTAATCCGATCTATTTTGTAATCTTTTGCTTATAATTCCTTCGTCCGACATCCGATTGATTTGATTCTCGAAGCGTTAAATTCCTAAGACAATTAATTTTATTTTTATGAAGAATTATGATTTTTAGGAGATTAAATGGAAAGAGATTGATTGAACCAAAGTAAGAGATTTGGTTATAGGTTATAAGTTGGATAATTTTCTGAACATGGTTCAGTATTTTGCGAAATTCGGGAGCTGTACAACTCCGATTGAGTTGATTCTTGAGGCCAAATAAAATTAAGATATAGGGCTACAACTATTGTGAAGGGATTGAAATTTAATTTCATCCCTAAGATTGTCAATTCCTGGAATTAAATTAACGTAATGTTCAGTCTAAGATTTTTCGCAGGTCCGATAGTATTTCAGCTATAACTTCTTCGTTTCTGATCCGAATTGAGCGTGGTTGGTGGCATTGGATTCGTATGATTGAGAGGAACATTTCTATAGAAGGAATTTTGGACAAATTCCTTCAAATTGATAGTGCGAATCAGATCCAAAAGTAAACAGGAAATAAAGTGAAGTGTAGGGGCAAACTTGGAATTAGGCTAAAATGGAGGGGCAACTTGGTCATTTCTCCCTCATTTAAAATGACATGGCAGAAAACACATGGGGTTGTCGTTTTATACATCTGAAACTCACGAAAACAAGAAAAAAAATAAAGGAAAGAAAAGATGAAGAAGAAGGAGAAAGGGTCGGCCATGGAAGGAAAGAAGAAGAAGGATGAAGCAAGTCAATTTTTGGGGGGTTTTCTAAGGGATTTTTGTTGCTATTCAAAGGGGAAGGAAGCAAGAAAAAGATAGTTACTTTAAAGCTTGAAAATGTCGAAAATGGTGGAGAAAATGGTAAGAGAGAGAAAGCTTTGAGTTTTGAATTTTCTTGAGAGATGTTGGTTGGTTTAGCTTTAGATTGTTATGAATTTAAGTTTTCTAAGGTTTATTGAAGAGATTAGGCTATGATTTTGTTGATTTTATAAATTTGGGGTTTATGTCAAAGTTTGAAATTTGGGGATTTTTGGAATTGTTGCTTTAGATAGTTTGGATTAATGATGAATTTGCGATTTCTTAAGTCAATTTTGATATATATGTTTTAGGTTATGTTTAATTTTAGATGGAAATTAATTAAGGTTTAGGCTTAATTTTGTGTTCTGGGATTTTGTGAATTATTGGTGTAGAATCATGGAAAATATTATGGATGGGTGGGATATGAAATCAATTTTGAAGAAATTGTAAGTTATGATATTGAAATTGTATAAATTGGTTTAGGCCAATTTTAAGATTTGGGGAGTTTAGAAATTCTTGTTTTAGAAAGCTTAGAAAAGTGATGAATTTGGGTTTCCTATAGTTAATTTTGAAGATTATGATTTTTATGATGTTGAATTTGGATATATATGAGTTAGGTTATTTTAAATTGGAAGGAAGAAAGAAGAAGCAGTCAAATTGGAGCTTGAAATCAAGTTTCGGGCATTAATTCGAGGTGGGTAGCATATTTATATTTTGATTTGTAAGATATACTTGAAAGTTTGAAAATTTAAAGAAAGCAATTTTGAAAAATTTAAAGAAGGCGAAAATTGAATTTTTGATAAATTATTGTTTTTGTAAATGGTTGAAACAATGTTGATTAATGTTTGAAAATATGATTTCCGAATGATTTCTGAGAAATGAGTACAAGTTTAAATGCATTGTTTTCAAATGATTTAATGAATTCGGTAGAAATTTTTGAAAAAATCATTTGTTGTGTATGCATTGATAAATTATGCAAAATTGTAAATTGAATGGATTGTAATGATTGAATTGTATGCATTATGTGAATGTGCGAAAATGAAGTTTCAAAATGTGCCTTCAGGCAGTTAGATTAGTCTGTTTGAAAAGTAAGATTTTCGAAAAATGCCTTTGGGCAATCCGACCTTTCGTTTTCGCTTATGTGTTAAGTGGGTTTGGTCAGGTCCTTGTGAGTCAGTGCACTGTCTCTATTCGTTTATAGCCTTCTCCAGGCTGCTCGCTAGTGGCACGGAGCTCTGATTTTGGACTCCCTTCACGACTACACTGGTCCACTATGCAGGAAAGTGTAGTACGTTTTGTTCACGGTACCGCAGGGCGCTATCGAGAATGTGCGATGCGTTCTTTCAGGCGAACAGACCATTTTGATATGTTACGTGCTTTTGCTTTGTTTTTGTGTGCAACATTCATATTTAAAATTGAGAAATGAAAAAGTGGGATTTATATGAAAAGTTTGAAAAATTTAAAGATTTGAGGAAACTATTTGAAAAGTTACAAAGTTTGAAAAATTAGTCCTTTTGGCAAAACGCTTATGAAAAATGATTTCTGCTTATTTGTCAATTTATAAATGTGTTATCCACGAGCTTAGAGCTCACCCCGTTCATCCCCATCTCCGGTATTGACGGGAGATCGGATGAAAACTGTCGAGACACCGATTCAATTTGTGTATATTTAGTGTTTTGAATAATTTGGATTATGGCTCGGAAAAGCCATTAAGGATTTGTAAGAAATCAAATGATGATGTGTTTGGAATCATTGAATTTGTATATAAAAATTGTGTATGACATTGTGTATGATAATGATATTGATTTAGGAATTTGTGCATGGATTTAAGATTGAAATATGTATTGGAATTGGACATGATTAATGATTTGAAGTGGGTTAGAAATAGGAGTGCGTTTATCTGCTGAGATCCCGGACGGAGGGTCCGGTGGATATTGATGTTTGTGTGTTTGATTGGGAATTTTAGAAGTGTATTTTGATTACTTTACAGGTTTGGGTTAGGATAAATGCAGCCGTTGTGCTGCCGAAATTTTGGTAAAAATTGGTATACAGATGAATTTTTGGGATTTGATTGTTTATGTAAGCAGTTTGTGTGATTCGAGAACTTGATTAAAGTTACTTTCCACGAAAAAGGAAATTGTATGTTTTGATAGACTTCGAGGAAAAATGAATATAAGAAAAAGAAAATTTATAGTGGCTTTTGGACAGTCTAGGGATCCAATGTGATTCAGTGTATGTGTTCGGATGTCGGTTCTGTCGTTTGCTTCGCATCTGTTTGGTACTTTGATTTTTTTTGTGCCTCCTTTGTTTCGATTTGATCGATTCGATTCCGATTTGCTTTCACTTTGTTATCCAATTTATTATTCGTATTCTGATTTTTCATTTTTCGTTTCGTGTTATCGAATACTTTGATTCTCGATTCGAAATTTCGATGCGAAATTTCCGTTCCCATTCGCTTTCACTTACTTCATTCTTCGTTTTCGGTTGGGATCCGGTTCCCGGATCGGGTCCCAACACATTGAACCCTAGGCTCATAAAGTCCATAAGGTTCCTTTTCTCTCTATAATGTATTTCCTCCTTCATTGTTCTTTCTATCTCTTCTTGAATTTAGCTTTTCAAATTCTTTATTATTTCCTTGTGATGTCCGAATTGATGTGTATTCTACTTTGCACATAAACTTCCTTCTCTCTCTTTTTTAATTTCTTATGATTGGGTACCACAATCACAAGAAAGATTAATAATTCCTTAAAACAAAGGAATTCAAAATTTTCTAAACTAATTCCCCAACAATGGAGTCAAAAACTTATTGAGAAAGTTTTACCTAATGTAAAACCCTTAATATTCCACAAGTATATTAATTGTAAACTTGTAGTAATTGAGGTGTCAATCCCATAAGGAATTAACTAAAACTAAATGAACTTAACTTTATCTAAGGATGTGAAATATTATTTGAAAGAAAATAAAATTAGAAATTAAACAATAAAAAATTGAGCACTAAATCACCTAACAATTGACCTGTTATAATAAAACAAGGATGATCAAGTATAAAAGTATAGGATTCCTTCTATCATCATTTTACTCCCTTAACCATTTTTTATTCAATTTGGTGTTAATCTTAAATTTCCAAAGGGTTTGATTATTCTCTCTCACTAATTAATAGTCCCTAATTGATAACCAAATTCTAGATTCACAATCTCTCAATTAACAAAAACATCATAACGTTTTCAACTAGTTCTTAAACAATCTATTGGATAATCGAATTCTCACACAAGATTTCTCTTATTATGATCATCAATTTGATATTTGCGTGACTTATTAGGTTGTTAACTCTCATTATCCAACCTAATCAAATTACTATCGACTCACTCTCTCGATTTGTTGTTGAAGTATCAACAAACACAAATATCACAACATCTAAAACATTGTATTGATATCAAAAGTGTTCAAGTCGGAAAATAAGTCAAGAAAAAATCCTAATAAGAAATTAAAACATCATCAATGTGTATAACATCTTTTAATCCAGTTCACACTTTAAGTTTAATAAAAATAACAGAAGAAAAGAAAGAAAAACTTAATTTGGAGTTGAATCTGTAGATCTAGAAAATGTTGGATAACTGATGCTCCTCTTGATCTTCCTTGGATTAATCTCAATTTGGTAAGATGGAGGGCTAGCCTTTTTTGAGTTTTTTATGTTCTTAAATAATTCTTGAGGCTTATAGGGTTCTTTATAGTATTTACCTACTTAATTTGGTTCCAAAAATAGCCCCAAAAAATTAAAATTATAAAAAGAGTCGCGTGCTGGAAAAACTAAAAGCTGCTGAAATTGTTATCTACACTCTTTATCATGATCGTGACAAGCAAGTCACGATCGTGACCTACTTCCATACTTATAATTCTTTTATTTTCTTTAATTTCCTGTTTTCATACACCCAAACACACATTACACACCTCTTGAAACATAAAATTAAGATCCAAATCATACTCAAAATCACATAAACAATTATAATATAAACAAACACTAATAAGAACATAATTCTAAGCCTATATACGTGATAATCATCTAAGAAATAATCAAAAGCACACTTAAATATCTATCAAAACATGGTATAATTTACACGTATCAATAACCTCACAAGGTTCCTTATCTTTCCATACAAATCTTGACTTTTATACTTAAATAATATTCTCATTATGCCCAAACTTACTGTCAATTTACTTTTTGTTGCTCAATTTGCTAGAGACAATTCATGTTTAATTGAATTTAATTCCTTTGGTTATGTTGTGAAGGACCTTTCTACCAATATTCCATTTCTCACAGGAAACATCCACAATAATCTATACCCTCTCAATGTTCCTATCAATTTCACAAATCCCATGACTTTCACTTCTAAATGTGCTTCTTCACACCCATGGCATCAATGTCTTGGTCATCCATGCACTCTATTTTTTTCAAAATCATTTACTTCTAATCCATTGTCTCGAACCAATCTTCAATGTAATTCATGTCTTCAAAGCAAAAATTGTCGTCTTCTTTTTTCTACATCCACTAGAGTATGTAACGCACCTTTTTAATTAATTCATGGTGAGATTTGGGGACCATCATCTTTTTCATCACTTCTTGGTTCATGATATGTTATAATTTTTATTAATGATTTTAGTCGTTACACCTGAAATTTCCCTCTAGATCATAAGTCTCAACAATATAAAATTTTAATTTTTCAAAACCACTGCTAAGAAATTTTTCTCAACGAAAATTAAAATGTTTTAATACGATGGGGGTTTTGAACTCATCAAAGGACTGTTTGCTACTTTTCTCACCATTCAAGACATTCCTTTTTGTACTTCTTCTCCTCATCCTCCACAAAAAATAGTATTATTGAACATAAAATTTGTTAAATAACTGAAACAAGAATCACTCTTCTTATTCATAGCTCTCTTCCGAAATGATTATGATGTGAAGCCTTTTCCACTTTTGTTTACCTTATAAATCGTTTACCACATCAACCTCACATTTCAAATCTACTCACAAAATGTTCTTCAATTCTACTCCTAGTCTGAATCATCTTCATGTTTTCAGTTGCACATGTTATCGTTTTCTTGCTCACATTAGAACTGATTAACTCGTACCCAAATCGATTCCATTGTATCCCTATGCTACGCCTCCAATTATAATGGATACAAATGTTTTGATCCCCCCACAAATAAAATATATATTTCTCTGCATGTTAGATTTCTTAAAACTAAATTTCCTAATCTCAAACCTAACTCCTCTTCCTCTTCTGCCACTTCTCTATCTTTACCATTACAATTTCAATTATCATTTGCTCCTCCACCATCTCCTACTCCCTTCTCACCGATTTTGATTGCTTATGCCTCTTGTACCCTCTTCCCTGCCTATTTCACTTGTTCCTCAACTATCATCCTCATCTTCTCATCTAGTGGTCACTCGCATTTAGGACCATACTCGACCTTTAAAATGTTTTCCTGACTATATTACTTACAACACCACCATTCCTATGCCTCTTAATCCAGACCCTACTTCTTTCACTCATGTAAAAAAAAATTCCTCAATGGCAGCAGGCCATGCTTGATGACTTCAAAGCTCTCCATCATAACAATACTTGGTCACTTATTCCCTCTCCTCTAGGTGCAAATATTGTCGATTGTAAGTGCGTATTCCATACAAAGCTTAATCGTAATGGTTTCCTAGATTGCTATAAAGAAATCCTGATTTCTAAATACTATCATCAATCACTTATTCTTGATTATACTGACACATTTAGTCCAGTTGTCAAACCAACCACCATTCGCCGCATTCTTACACTTACCTTAGCTAAAAATTGATCCATTTGTTAGCTTGATTTTAACATTGCTTTTCTCCATGACAACTTACAAAAACCTATTTTTATGAAGAAAAAAAACTACCTAATTTCACTAATCCTGATCATCCTTATTTTATATGTCATTTACACAAAGCTCTTTAGGGTCTTAAGCATGCTCTTAAAGTTTGGTTTCACCATTTAAGTTATGAACTTGCTAACCTTTGGTTCACTTCATCTAAAGTTGATGCCCCTTTATTTACTCACTCCACATTAACTCACACTACCTTTCTTGTTGTTTATGTGGATGATTTCTTAGTGACTAGTTCTTCACAACAATTCAATCAAATCATCATTGATGTTCTTCACTCTGCTTTTACCATTAAAGATTTATGTCCTCTTCACTACTTTCTTAGAATCAAAATCACATTTACACCTACCTACATTCTTCTCACGGAGTCTAAATACAATCGTGATCTTCTTCATCGACACACTTTTACTTTTTTGAACCTGTCTTTACACCCATTACCCCTTCTCTACAACTTTTCAAAATCATGGCCTTCCTCTTTCTATCCAACTGAATATTGTAGTATTGTTGGAGCACTTTTAATACCTTTGTATAACTATTCCAAATATCCAATTTGTTGTTAACAAAGTTTCACAGGTCTTACATTGTCCTACTAATGTTCACTGGACAACGGTTAAGTGCATTCTTCAGTATCTTCACTCTACCCGTCCTATGGTCTTCACTTAACCAAACATTTTACCTTAACCATAACTACTTACTCTGCTACTAACTGGGCTAAGTGTCCTAACAATTGTCGATATACATTTGGTTATTACATTTTCTTTGGCTCCACTTTAATTTTTTGGAGTTCTAATAAACAACCTACTATGTGAAAATCTAGCACTGAAGCAGATACAAGAGCATTGCTCTACTTATCATTGAACTATGTTGGCTTAATTCTCTACTTGGTGAACTTGGATTCTCTGATACTAAACCACTTTTTTACTATAACATAGGTGCTACTTTTCTTGCTGCATATCCCGTCTCTTATGCTCGCACTAAATATATTGAAATTGATATACATTATGTTCATGATTTGGTTGTGAAGAAATTTCTGTTCATAATTCATACATCGGCTTCTCACCAACTTGATGACATTCTCACAAAACCATTTGGCTTTACTCCCTTTTTGCTTAATGTTCTTCCAAACGTTAGCTTGTGTGGGACTGATAACAAAACACCTTCCTAATCCTTTATGATGTAATCACATTAGATAAACTTCTCATTGTGCCAAATCATTTTAGTTTAGATGGAATCACATATGATAAGATCATTTACTTTAGATAGAATCAAATACAAATTGATACATCTTATCTCAAACTGTGTATAAATACACTGTACATTGTAACAAAAAAACACGTCAAAAATCAATACATTACATTTCAGTTTTTAATTTTTTAGCTTTATTCTTCCTTTCAAATAGGTTGAGCATGGAAAGGTTTCCAAAAGAAGGTGAAATTTCTCCTACAAAATCCAAGATGTAATTTTGTAAGTTTTGACAAATAACTAAGCTATAATGGAATCTTCCTTTGAAGTTGGTTAAAATATAGGAGAGTGGTTTTAAGTTGTGAACAATGAGATAAATTGGTAGAAATGTGTTGAAATATCATGATACAAATAGATCGTGTTAATCATGCAATATGGGAAACGAGGGATAAACCTTTTTCTTCAATTTGTTGCTTGTGATTCGGTCAATCTAGTTGTTTAGTGGGTCATGTTACCCATTAGGAGTTAGTGGAGTATCTTTAGTATTTAGAATTCCTTATGGCTAGGACTAAGGTGGTTACTACAGACTTTTTATTTAAACATTTCAAGTGTCAATGTTAAGGAGGATTTTTAGCGTCAACTTAAGTTACTGGTTTATTCTCACCAAAAGTAGAATTTTTGTATATTTGTTTCTGCATATTTGTTTTTCTCTTTTCATTTGTTCTAGCAAGTTTTGACTGGGACCTATCAATTGGTATCAGAGCCATATCGACGAACAAAGAATGAATCGAGAATCTTGAAGCAAGTCTAGGCAATTTGCAAGACAGAATCAGTCGAATGAAGCAAGGTCTTGCTAGCGATTACTTGGGTATCTGATGTAGTCCTTTCTTAAAGGGAAGGATCTGCTGGCAATTCTCGTGGTCTACCCACAAACACCCATGAAGGAATCAAAGGGGCTATAGAGGAGGGACGCCATATGTTTGCTTCTAAACTTGCAAGGCTTGAATTCCCGAGATTTGCCGGTGACGACCCCACTGAATGGTTTAGTCACATGGAGCAATTTTTTGAATATCAAGAAACTCCAAACTTGCAAAAAGTTCCTTTAGCCTCCTTCCATCTTGAAAGTGAGGCAAACCAATGGTGGCAATGGCTTCGCAAGGCATACATCGATAAGGGGCAACAGGTGATATGGGAAAATTTTCAGTCAGAACTTCGGACCAAGTTCGGGCCAACAGAATGTGAAGATTTCGACAAGGCACTTTCTAAAATCCAATAAATAGGAACATTGCAGGATTATCAAAGAGAATTTGAACGATTGGGCAACTAAGTTTAGGGATGGACTCAAAAGGGACTAGTAGGAACATTCATGGGAGAGTTGAGACCTGAATTTGCAGATTACATACGTATGTTCAAGCCCAAAACATTAAAGGAGGTCATAAGTTTGACGTGAATGAGAGACGAGAAATTAATTAGGGAACAGTTGTTCAACCTCCACGACCTATGCTTACAACAAAACAATTGTCCTAGGAAGAAATATAGAAGAGGCGTGCACAAGGGCTTTGCTTCCATAGTAATGAAAAATTTACACCTGGACACAAGTGCAAAGGTCATCAATTGCTCTTGTTGGAAGGAGACAATGCAAACAGTGAGGAGGATATCGTTAAAAGGCATGAGAGTTGAGCTACAATTAACTTCAACCTTGAGGACAAGGTTGCAGTGAAAAGAGAGAGCAATGTTGAGATATCACAATACAAGTAGATCGTATAAATCATGCAATATAGGAAACGTGGGATAACCCTTTTTCTTCAATTTGTTGCTTGTAATTCGATCAATCTAGTTGTTTAGTGGGTCATATTACCCATTAGGTGTTAGTGGAGTACCTTTAGTATTTAGAATTCCTTGTAGTTAGGATTAAGGTGGTTGCTACAAATTTTGTGTTTAAACGTTTCAAGTGTCAATGTTAGAGGGGATTTTTAGTGTCAACTTAAGTTACTGGTTTATTCTCACCAAAAATAGAATTTTTGCATATTTGTTTCTCTTTTCATTTGTTGTAGCAGGTTTTGACTGGACCTATCATAATGTGTCCCGAAAGGAATTATTCACAAGGGAAAGATGATGTAGTTGAGACAGGTGACGGATTTCTCAAGGGATCGAATCATGGAATTTATTCTCATCCAGTTTCATCACCCTGAGAAATGTAAGGTTCCCTACGTGCGAAGACAGGACGCCAACCAAATTGAGGGAACTGAGGTCTAGGGTGGTCACTCTTTGGTGCCTACTGCTGCAGCTAATCCCTCTCCGTTTGCAGAAATGAACAGTCATTCCAAGAGTACATGACCTGAAAGCTGGCACTAGTGTCATGATGAATGACATTTTTTAAGGCAAGCAAAGTCTGCCTATCCATATCACTTATAAATGCAGGTCTAGTGGCGGGACGACTTTGAAAGCCAAGAAGAAAGAAAAGAAAAGAATTGAGCTCCCTCGTTGGAGAATGAGCATGTCTGTCCAATGACAACCAGGTTTTCCGGTGATGCATTAAGCTTTTGAATATAATATATTTATAAGAGCATTTGATACGTGAATAAGACGTTGAATCCAAGTCGTAAGTCCGTGTTCGAAATGACTTTAGGAATTTTTGTTCACTCTGGTGGTCACCTCCGAGCTTCGCAGCCTAAATTTACTTCTTCAAATCAATTCCACGTCAAGATTTTCATGATGTCGAATCTCGTGGGAAATTCTATTTCTACTTCAACAATAATGATACTGAGAAAATAGATAGTCAAAAAGAAAATTTATGACATTTTATTGAATGTACCATACGGATGTAGTGCGATGATCGTTTACTTCGGTTCATGTGTCATTCTACTTCTATCCTTATCTTTAATTCAATTAAAAATTTTCTTAATTGTATCTTTATTTTCCTAAGGTTTTTAGTTTTCATTCCATACAGTAAGTTTCATTGTGACAATGATTTATTCAGCTTAGTTTTTTTTTCTCTTCATAAAAAACATCAACAAGATGCTAATTGTTAGTGATAAATATCGGTAAGCCCTAACTTCACTTATTTCTTTACCATGAGTCCTTGTTATTGGTGAAAATCAATATAAAAATATATTTCTTGTTATTGGTGAAAATCAATATAAAAATATATTGACATACATCCGACCACCCACATTTGCCTTTTTTTCCTTTTAATAGCACAATATCTTCCTAATCCTTCATGTTCTAATTACATTACACAAATCTCTTATTATGTCAAATCATTTTAGTTTAGATAGAATCACATATTCTGATCATTTAGTTTAGACATAATTAAATACAAATTAATTCATTTTATCTCAAACAGTGTATAAATACATTGTACGTTATAATGTCAAAATACATTAAAAATCAACACATTACATTTCAGTTTTCAATTTCTTAGTTTTATTCTTCCTTTAATGGCATCAAAGCTTGCCCGAGCCAAAGTTTCAATTTTTTTCACCTATCATTTCAGTTTTCAATTTCTTAGTTTTATTCTTCCTTTTATGGCATCAAAGCTTGCCTGAGCCAAAAACTCAATTTTTTTCACCTATACTACATCTACCATACATAAACACAACTTTACTACATCACTATACACAAAACAACACAATATAGATTGCAAACACCTCATTGTCGATTGCCAACATCATTAATTTTAGTACAATCACTCTCAACAACAACAACTCTCTCATATGGAGAAATCAGGTCAAAGCAATACCACTTAATTGTGACTTAATCGGGTATATCGATAGATCCATCACTCACCATCCAAATATCATGTATCAACCAATGGCATTTCATCCCCTTCAGCAGAATTTCTTGAATGACAAATACAAGACAAATTAACATAGTATTGTCCACCGCAACGCTTACCTCTACAGTTGCATCTCTCGCTCTTGATTGTGATACTACTTAGAGTCTCTGAATAGTCCTAAAAACTCACTTTCTTAAACAAACTATAGCTTAAAAAGTAGTCCTTAAAACGTTGTTCTCTTTAACTTTAAACTCACCTAACATCTCCCCCTCCTCCCTGTGTCTTCTTCTTCCTTCTTCCTGTTGTGTCTCCTCTCGTCAGCGTTGTCTTCTCTTCAGTTTCTCTGTCGTCGGCGTTGGCTTCCTGCTGCCCTTCTACTCATCGGCATTGTCTTCTCCGGCTATTGTCATCGTGTCCTTCGATGGAGGTATTTTTGTATATTGGATGAAAGTTAATTCGGGTATTTGATTACTTTCATTTATTTGTATATTTTGTGATTATAAAATAACTTTAAGGTATAAATGTTAGTGATAGAAAAGAAAAGATGTGATTTTGGTTGTAATATTGGGATGAATTTCTGATGCATGTAAGGTATTTGATGAAATGCCTGTTCTTTGAAAAAATAATTTCAGATCCTTTTTAGTATAAATTTTATAATTTCAGTTAAAGGAACAAAGCATAATAGGCATCTTTATTTTTCACCAAGGTTTAAAAGCTAAGATACAATTAAAAAAAATTGGTGTCAGATTTGATATATTACTAGTTTTAGACTCATCATTAAATTTATAAAGGATAGACGTAGAACAAGAATGGCATCAATTATAAAAAATGTTAGGCATTGTTGTTCAAATGGGGAAAGATAAGTATATGTGATTTTTCAAGTTTAAACTATCTAAGACTTTACTTTTATTAAACTATCTACAAATATTATATTATAAGACTTATAAAGGGGATTGATGGGTTTAATTTGGGATTGAAGACAGAGTTTAGGAAAGAAAAACTGAAAGACAAAGAGATTAAAGAAAGAATTCAGAGAGATATATTTTCTGATAATGTTTTATGATCCTCTTTATTAACAATACAATTATCAATATATAGTCTTTTAGTTACAGAGGAATTACAAAACTAACTAACTTAGAAATAAAGAAACCTAGACCAATTGAACTACTTTGGTTGAGTCCCAATCTAATACTATGAAAACAACAAATTACTTCCTAAACTACTTCCACAATAAGTGGGATTATTGAATGGACCTATTCCAACGTTACCCAACTACCCAAATGATACCACTTCCACGTCTGCATACCTCCTAGCCACTTGTGTGTGCATGGGACATATCAACTCCTCCCCCCTTCGCTTGGTCCTTGTCCTTAAGGATAAATTCAGGATACACCCTCAACAACCGCCATACATCTTCCCACGTTGCATCCTCCGGCAATGTTCCTCTCCTTTTAATGAGTATTTCTTCTTTGGTTCTATAGTGGCCTTTCTGCTTCACCCGTTAGCTCAGGACCTTTTCAAGTTGTGGCAATACAGGATGCTCCTCACTAGAAGGAGGCAAGCAAGAGGAAGTAACCGGAATATTACCAACACAAGGTTTTAGCTGACTTACATAGAAGAATTTGTGGATTCTGGACCCTTCTAGTACTCCAATTGATATGCAAGCTCCAACCCGTCCAATAATTTTGAAAGGACGAAAGAAATGTGGAGATAGCTTGACCGAAGCCCAAAAAGCCACCGAAGTCTGGGATAAGGTTGAAGCTTAAGAAAGACATGGTCCCCCACTGCAAATTCTATATCTCAGCAATGACGATCAGCTATGCTTTTCATTCTATCTCGAGTTTGAAGGAGGTAAAGTCTGAGGTCTTTCAAGATGGAATCTCGCTCCCATAGCTGTGCATCCATGTCGACTACTTTCAAAGTACCAGGTACATACCTTAAAAGAGGTGGTGGGGTTCCATAAATTGCTTCAAATGGAGTTATTCGAGTGGAAGAATGAAGAGTGGTGTTGTAGCTATATTCGGTCCAGGACAACCAATCTTTCCATTTCTTGGGTCAATCACTAGTGAAGCACGTCAAATATTACTCTAAGGTCTAATAAACAACTTCCGTCTGTCCATCTGTCTGTGGGTGATAGCTAGTGCTCATATTCAACCGTTTTCCCTGCAACTCAAACAAAGTTTTCTAGAAATTACCAATGAAAACCTTATCATAGTTGCTTACAATACTTGCAGGCATTCCATGCAAACACACAATATTCTCCATAAAAGCTTTAGCAACCCATGGGGCATTGACGGGTGGCGACAAGGCCACAAAATGGGCTTACTTTGATAAACGATGTACCACGACCATTATTGTCTAACAACCTCCAGAAAGAGGTAGTCCTTCAACGAAGTCGATGGATAAATCAGTTCAAATCCTAGTCGGTATTGGGAGAGGTTTAGAAGTCCGGCTAGCATCAACGTTTCTATTTTGTTCCTCTAGCATATTTCACATTATTGAATATAGTCCCTTATCGTCCGATGCATTCCAACCCAGTAGAAATCTAGTTTCACCCGACTGATAGTTTTTTGGAAGCCAAAATGCCCCCCGAAGTAGTGTCATGCATCTCAGAAATAATGGCAAGAATCAAAGTAGATTGAGGGCTAAAGATTACCTTTTCTTCTAGGAACCACACTCCTTCCTATGATTATGCTTGCAAATTTATTTTAAATTGTTCATAGTAGTAATCCGTAGCACATTCAATTTGTAACTATGTCTACCAGTCTGATTTTAGTCGTGAGACCGCAATGAATTGTATCTCATCTTTATGGGATTGAGAATTAGCTACCTTATTGGTGGATCCTTGCTTGTATTCTATCTAGTAACCATACCCTAGGAGTTTAGGCAACCAACGGACTTAGACCAGAGTTGTGATCTGTTGTTCCAGCAAATATTTTAAACTCCTCTAATCGGTTCTCACGATGAAAGTTTAGCCCAGGAGATATGGACGCCATTTACGAACCGATTTAACTATGGCCAGCATCCGTACCTTTGAGGGACTCACTAAATAAGGCTATTGGTCTCCCTTCTTGCATTAGGACCGCCTCGATCCCGATCCCGTTGGCATCACATTCCACCACAAAAATTTTATTGAAGTCAAATAATCGTAGAATAGGAGCTTGGGTGAGGGCCTGTTTGAGATGTTTGAACATGGTGGTTGTAGCGCCCCCTCACCGTAGGGTACATATCGGGACGCCTGAGGGTCACTCCGACACGTATTCCACGATAAAGTTGCACTACCAGAAAATCCCGCTAATAGTCCACATGGCATCGCAATAAATAAATCACAATATCAGAAGCCACTAAAATTTTAAAATCATAATAGCAACCTTGATACAGTCATCCAATAGCAGAATAGACAAGTCTATCAGTCCCCTAAACAAAACCCAAAAAGGAAACTGATACAAGCATCTATACTAAGTCATCCTCAAAATCCATCCCAGCTAACCGACTTGTGTGTCATCGTTTCTCTTGCCAGCACGCTCGCACGGCAGGAAAAGACTATCTCCGGAGCTAAGGGTCTACTCTATCAGTCCTGAAAATAGGTTGCAATTTTGGGTGAGTTTGCGAACTCAATGAGAAACCATTATCGATGGTTCACTCAAATCATGCATTACGTAGATTGCGTACAGAATGGCACAGTAATATTCAATTAACAGCATCATATAACAAATTACAGTATTATACAACAATTTACAGTAGCATGTAACAATTTGCAATCTCTCATGCCATCACATAATTCAGTAAGTGTCACAAATCAATCAGTCATATGTATACAATACATATGTGACTCTTTTCTAGTTATTCAGTGTTGCGCCCAAGCGCTCAGTCGGTATTCAGTATTCAGTGTGGACACGTCAGGGATGTCTCCCCTCGGACTCGAGGCCCGGTCAGTACAGTGTTCGAGCTCGAGGCTCATTCAGTGATACTAGCGACTTGGGTCACAACGTTCATTATCTGATCATGCCTTTATGCATGTAATGCAGTGTTTAGTAATTCAGTGATATGGCTATAAAAGCCCAGTATTTCAATTCCCAATGTCATGCAGTAGTCCAATCCCATACAGTAGAAACATGCAATTCGATCATATATATTTCAGTAATCATGCAATTCACATTGGCAAGTAATTCACATAGAGCATTTAGACAATCAGGAATTTGAGAAACCAACTAGGTTACTCACCTGTAACTTCCGAGCTATTGCACGAAGTCCCAAAATGTCCGTGGAATGACGATCCAACAGCGCCTCTATAGCGATAAAATACGGTCCATTACTAGATGCTCGATTAAGCGATTCATGTGCATATGTCTCGATGAAATTATGTACAATGCATGTCCACGATTTTCCGGCGCTAAAACCCAATTTAGAACTCTTAGGCCCAATTCTAACTCTTCGCTCAATTGATTGACAATAATTGATCCAATCCTACAATTCAGTTCAATCTCCTCTATTCATATACCCTATAGCAATTCCAAATCCATTGGGTCAAAACCTCTATTAAAAATCCCAATTAAAATTCAGATTGAAATTCCAATTGTCACAATTCAATACTTAGGTCACAATAGGAACCATAATTGACCTTAATCTCTATGAATCAATACCATGTAATTTAAATTCTACTTCCATAATGATCCTCAATTGTAGACCTCTTTCCCTAGTCCGTAACGAATCAGAAATCACCTCAATCGGAGGTCTACACCATAAATTATGCCCAGTAAACTAAAATACAATCCATAAGAAATCTGCCCCTTCGCCGCGACCTACGTCCCTTCGTCGCGACGTACAACGGGTCGTTCGTCGCGACGCAGAAAGAGCCATTCGTCGCGACGCATAACTCCACGCTCGTCGCGACGTGCGAAGTCCCGATCGTCTTCTCCGACGAATCTACCCATTTCTCTCTCTAAAACCCAGCATTAAACACTCCCATCTACCCATTCAAGCACATTAAATACCATAAATGCATCAAAAACCATTAATAACAACATTAAAGCCATTAAACTTACCAAATCAAGCTCAATCCACAAATCTCTAGAAACCCTAAAACCTTCAAAACCAACGATCTCCACCTTCAAGCCTCAATCCACTTCCTCTTCCACATTAAACACTCAAAGCTAGCACAAGGAGAAGAACCAGCAAGAAAGATCAAAGCTCTCACACCAAAGAGAAGGAATCGAAGATCACCGTGGGAGAAGAGAAGAAGAAGATTTCTTTTCCTTAGGATAAAATCCCAAATTGAAACCTAGATATTTATAGACATAAGTCTCCAAATCAGTTCAAATTTCAGTCTCTAATTTCAATGACTCAACATTTTTATTTTCCTAATAGTATGGCTCAAAATTTTCCTTTTCCATTGGACAATTCTTTCAGTCTAATACGGTTAATCGGTCTGTCACTCGAAAATTTCCGATCCGGGCATTTTCTCCCGAATCTTCCGAAAATTTCCTACAAGACACTATCAATAACCAATCACTCTTAAACTATTCTAAATCAGTCATTCGAGCCCAATTACTCCTAATTTCTCAATCAATCATAATTCAGTCAGTTCCCAGTTCACAATCCAATCAATTCATACTCACAATTAAAATACCGGAAAACCATGAATGCATGTACCTATGAATAAGTGCATATGCAATAAACTTGTTCCTCTATAATTAGAGGCCAGTGACATGCTCAATCAGTGAATGCAATGAAACCTACCAATCTGTCCCAATTTACCAAAATACCCTTGCTATCAGTAACGGGATGTTATAGTGGTGGTCTCCATTATACATTTAAATCCCTCCTTGCCAAGCAATCGGTTTAATGGCGGTGCAATCACTCTATAATGCCGGATAAATTTTTTGTAATACCCTGCTAAGCCTAGAAATCCTCTTACCTCTCTTGCAATTTTGGGCTCGGGCCATTCACAAACCACTTGGATTTTGGCACCATCTGGTTCGATTCTATTACCCGAAAGAATGTGCCCCAAGTATTCCACACGTTGCACACCGAATACACATTTCTTTTGATTTGCATAAAGTTGATGTTGCGTCAGGAGGTCCAGCACAATTTGGAGATGTTGCAGATGCTCCTTCCATGTCTTGGAATAAACCAAAATATCATCAAAAAACACAAGGATGAATTTGCAAAGATATGGACAGAAGATGTCATTCCTTAGACTTTGAATGGTTGACGGTGCATTCGTAAGGCCAAATGGCATCACTACAAATTCGTAGTGCCCATCATGTGTCCTAAACACAGTTTTTTGAATATCGGGTCCATAAACGCGTATTTGGTGGTAGTCAGCTTTAAGATCAAACTTTGAGTAATATTGGGCTCCGAAAAGCTCTTCCATGAGTTCGTCGATCACTAGAATAGGAAGTTTATCATTGCTAGTGATTGAATTTAAGGCCTTGTAATCGATACAAAATCTCCACTCCCCACTGGCTTTTCGCGCCAAAAGTACTGGTGAAGAGAATAGGTTGGTATTGGGTTGTATAAGACCGGTAGAGAGTAGTTCCTGCACTTGTTTCTCAATCTCAGATTTTTTATAATATGGGTACCAGTATGGCCGCACATTGACCTCTGAGGTGTTAGGAATTAGTGGGATTATGTGATGTTGAGATCACACTGGTGGTAGTTGTGTAGGAGTTTTGAAAACTCCAGAATATCATGATAGGACTTGTGGACCCACTTATGATTCGATGGATGATTTTTCTATAGTAAACAACTAAATGAAGAATCCTTCTCTTGGGGAATTCCTTGTGAGGTTTTTATTTTTTTCTTTATCAGATAATGCTTCTATCCCTTGCTATTTAATTCTTTTAAAAGTGTAGTAAGTCTCACGCCAGTTGAAATCCATAGTTAGATTGGCGTAATCAGTTTCAATAGGCCCTAGGGTTGATAACCATTGCACTACCAAAACCACGAGGTAGGCCGACTTGGGTAGCATAAAGAAATCGGCGTGAATGACACATCACTGCACGATGAGCCTAATGTCGCAACACATTCCTAAGAACTCAATCCAAGTATTGTTGGCGATTTTGATTTTGAATATCTTCCTTGCTTTTACGATAAGCCCAAATTTATTTGCTATTTTTTTATCAATAAAGTTATGAGAACTACCTCCTTCTATAAGCACCATGACTTCAGTATCTCCTATTTTGTCGATCACACGCAGTGTCTGATGATGTTGTATTCTGGTGATTGTGTGGTAGGATATTTCTGGCTTCTACTTTCCTTCCTCAGTCTCTTCCAACTCCTCAGATTCACCTACACTTTCTTCAATTCCTCCAATCATAAACAATTGTGGTCGAACCATCCGGTGACCAAGAGAAAATTTTTCATCACAGTAAAAACAAAGCCCTTTCTCACGTCATTTCTGAGCCTCTTAAACGGGAAACCTTCGAAAATTTAATATTCCATTTTTTTGGTTTATTACTGGACCCAAAACCCCTAGGCCTCCTGAATTGATGGGTTTAGAATTTGTATTTGTCACTTTCTTTGTAGGACAATTTTGTCTCGTGATTGTTGGCTGCTCCCTTCTATCAATGGGAGTTCATGGTTTGTTCATTCTTACATCAGTCCGGAGCTCATCCTTCAACCCTTCAATGAAGCTATTGACCAAGAAACTCTCAGGTAATCCATCCACCCTGGATAAGTTTTCAAATCCTTTTTTATATGTTTCCACCGAACTTTGTTGTCTAAACCCGTTTTAATGCTTCTTTAGGGTCCTCATAATCTATAGGAGCAAATATTTGTGAAAGTGCATGGTCGAACTCGTTCTAAGACAAAGTTACTCTGAACTTACTATACCATTCATACCACTGTAACGCTAATCCATCCAAATGGAATGAGGCGATTGGCAATTTCTACTCCTCTGGAACACCATGGTATTGAAAATATTGTTCAGGCTGAAATAGCCATCCTGGAGGATTCTCACCTTCAAATATGGGAAGCAATAGCTTGGGTCGGTATCTTAGTGAGCCTGCTCCGCGAGACTTGGAGTCATCTAAACTGGCTCGAGAGCTCCCTGCTCTAGAGAATGGGTTTCCCCTAATGTTAGGTCATGTTGGAGTCACAGTAGCTCGGAATGCTTGAAACTCGTCGGTGAGGTTTTGAACCATTACACTCAATTGATCATAGTTATCATTTACTCGTGTTCTGTATTGATCATAATTGTTGCTGACTTGACTCAAGACAGCTTTTTGTTTAGAAAGGAGATCAACAACTTCGCTTTGTATATCATTAGTTGCCTTTTCTGATACCAATTGATGGGTTTAATTTGGGATTGAAGACAGAGTTTAGGAAAGAAAAACAGAAAGATAGAGAGATTAAGGACAGAAGTCAAAGAGAGAAATATTTTCTAATAATGTTTTATGATCCTCTTTATTAAAAATACAACTTTTAATATATAGTCTTTTAGTTATAAAGGAATTACGAAAGTAACTAACTTGGAAATAAAAAAACCTATACCAATTGAACCACTTTGGTTGAGTCCCAGCCTAATACTACGAAAACAACAAATTACCTCCTAAGCTACTTCCACAACAAGTGGGATTATTGAATGGACCTATTCCAACATTGCCCAACTATCCAACTGATACCACTTCCACGTCTACATACCTCCTAGCCACTTATGTGTGCATTAGACATATCAGGGATTCTAGCCGGTTATAGCTATCTTTAATTAGCTTTTTTCATAGTTTTTTTCTTTCTTTTTATTGGAAGAAGATTGGGAGCAAGAATTGAAGAAGTCGGTAACATCTTATATTTCTCTTTGTTTTACTATGTTTTTCTATGTTAAGATTGATGAGTTTTGTGTTGTTTTTATTATGTTTAATGGATAATAACATTTGAAAGGATTTATTCAATTATTTATACATGTTTGATTATTTTATTGGTTGAATTTATTTTCTTTAATCTTAATATTGGATTTATGATTGTCCACCATAAATTCAATTTTAAAAATTGTATGAAGGACTAACATGTGAAGTATGATTTGCACCTACGATAATTATTATTCACACCTAGATAATCAATTATATCGATACTTGAAATTTCATATAAGTGAACCTCGAAACATTAACTTTTGTTGAATTGGTTTTTCATTATATATTTATTTTATTTTTAGCTTTTTAGTTTAATTATCTTTAATCATCTCTATTTTATTTAGGTAGTTTTATTAACTAAATTTAATATAATTAGTAGCTAGTTATTTACGGGGTGATACTTTGAAATCTCACCATTGGACAGTGAAGATTAGGAAGATCTAAATATTTCAAAACATTACGTTAGTTACCTTGAAGCTTAAAGTGGAATATTAGTTGGCTACTTAGAGGGTAGTACAAGAAGTTTACTGAGTCTTAGATAGCTAGGAAATCTTGACTACTATGACAGTTGAGATTAGTGTCGTTAAGCCATCCTGCCCCTCCCTAATAACTTAGCTGAAATATATGAGAAAATAATCTTATTGGAGAGTCTAGCACTCTAATTGTAAGAGTCTTTATGTAGACTTTTTGAGTGAAGACGAGCATAGTTGATGTATGTAAGTTGAAGCATAACCGAGACCCGTAGTTATAATTCTCAAATGGATTATGCCTTTATAGGTCTGAGTTATACCTTCCTCTTATAACATGTTAAGAAAATAGGAAATATTCTCGCATGATCCATGCAAATAGGAAATTCTACGACTTACATATAAAGATATAGGCATGTTATTGAAGGAAATGTGAAGTTCTGTTTGGTGATTATTAGAAACTAAGTTAAATAGTATCACCAGTTGTATTTCTATTGCAAATGTTCATGAACAACAAACTTATGAATAACTACTTCCAACTCACTAGTTATAGTTGAAGTTTATAATAGAAAGAGGGTTGATGGATATTACTACCATCATAAGTTTGATAGAGTTGTCGTAAGAATAGCATAAACACACCAAGATGAAAATGGGATATATTAATTCAAATGATGAGATATGAATTTTAGGTTGAAATATGCCACCAAAGAGAAAACACGATATAATGCGACCAAGGCTCAAACCACGATTTTAAGCCAGTTACTGTCCAGGTGGAGCATCACATTCTGTAGCTGCAACCAAATTACACTTGCAAATGAGGCATCACCTTTCGTACCTACTACTACACCATCCACTACCCCTATATCGACATAAATATCAGGGGCAAACAATGCGGATGAAGGAGGTGACTTTTAGCCTGGAGCTGATAGAGCTGATGGAAGAACTTACAACACAATTATCAACATTCTATAAGTGAAAATACATGAAACACCATATGTTTATAATTAATTTATAGGTTTAAATTTAAAAAATGGTATAAACTTAATTTTTTTAATATTAGGTTGATTCCATCTGGTCCATACTTAAGAAACACGAAAAGAAAATTGATGTTGAGGGTTATATATGAAAGAATATCTCTCAGGCGACAAAGGAATTTTACTATAAGGAGTTTGAGGTAAAAAACTATTTTTTAGTTTTTAAATTGATTTTAATACATTTATTAGATAAATATTATTACATTATAAATACTTATCATATGTTTTTCTTTTATTTCAGAAAGAATTTTTTGAGATTCTGAATTTGACACGGTCATTTATAAAGTATGGGAGAGATGAGTACATACACGTTATCGAAACTTTGTTAGTACGATACGCAAGACTATTGTACGATCCCCGTATATTTTTGAACAAATATAAAGTCGTTGGTACATCACCAAAGGCAATGTCCATTTTAGAGTATAATTCTACCAACAAATGTGGAGAAACGGGTGAGAGAGTCTTCCCGTACATACTGGAGGATCTATTACTCACCACGAGCATACAGAGAGACTTGTAAGTATCTACATTTTACATTTATATTCTAATTTTTTTACTTTGGTGCATTTCAATTTAATTTAATATGTGAATTTTTGAATAAAAATATGTATATTATGAAGAATGATAATGTTATAAATTGTAGTTCACTTATAACATTTTATTCTAATGCAGGAAAAGTCTATGGGCACGAAGCTTACACCCAGTCAACTCTTTTTGCACACTCACACTAAGAAGCATGACGATGAGACCTTCATCAACCCCTGATGTAGAGAACTAAATGTATGTGAAATTTATGCTTTAATATTAATGATTAATAATTATCACTTACTAAAATAAACATTGCCTTATGATAGGACCAAATACAAGAAAGTATTCAATGACAATCTTAGTAGTCTGAAGATGTTGATGAGTCTCAAACCTATCTTCATATAGTGGGTGGTAGGGGCCGTTGTGAAAGGATATTCAGCTTAGGTTCATTTGCAAATACATTTTATTCGCACTCCTTCACATCCAGTATAGCAACATCTAATCAACAATAGTCGATGGAAACAATAATCAACAACCAATGAAGTCAATAAGCTTCATAGCACAATGCAAACATTGGCAACTCAGTTGCAATAGTCGATGGTGTAAACGATCTAGAAGGGGGGGTTGAATAGATCTTTAAATCTTTTCGTAAAGTTCTACAATAAAATCAAAAGTTAATTCACACAATAATAATTTAAACAAATTTAAATGTAAAGAGTAGGAAAGAAGAGCAAACACTGTTTTTATAGAGATTCGGTGCTAAGACCTACGTCCTCTACCTAAGCTCCCACTTAGGATTTGGCAAACTGCTTTACTGCACACTTTTTAGTTCAGTGTGAACTCTTACAATACCACTTCATTTCCAGCTCAAGCTACCTTTACAATTGATTTGTTTTCCAACACAAATCCTACCTCAAGTGACTTTTCACTAATCACTCAAATTGCAAGAGAAATAAGATAAAGATTAAAGAACAATGCTCAATACAATTGTGTAACAAGATAAGAGCAATAATGAGCAAATTTGGAGCAATAGAAGAGTCTTTTTGCTTGTCTAAAACTTCGGTACACTCTCCATCAATCATCCACTCTTTATACTTAGAAGAAAATAAACGTTGGAAGCCATTCTAGCCGTTGCATGATTGTTATGACCGTTCCTTAACATTCTCCTTTCCATTTTTGACTAATTGACTTCGTCAGAATCAGTTTGCTGTACTCATAAGTCGACTTGTCGTGGTGTGTAAGCCGACTTGTAACAACGATTTTAGTAAAACTTTGTCTCCGCTCTTCTATAAGTCGACTTATGCAGAGTAAGTCGACTTGTAACCTTCGATAAGTCGACTTATAGTCTATTAGTCGACTTGTGTTGTTCTCAACCTGACAGATTTTGATATATTAGTCAACTTATGATTTACTAGTCGACTTATGTTGGCTTAAACGGTTATATTTTAGAAAATCTTGATCTTTAATTGTTGGGATACATATCTTTGAAGATCTTTATCCATAATCTTCACTAAGATCATCCTTTACACCTTGAACGTTGGTGAAGATCACTAACTTGATTTGATTTGTATATTTGTCAATCTTAAAAGGTAGTAATCCTTTTTATTGCAATCCAAATTACCTGAAATAATTTCTTAACTAATTCTATATATTTTATTATTATCAAAACATAAAGAAATTTAATTTGTCAACCACCATTGGTCCAACAATCTCCCCCTTTTTGATAATGACAAAATATTTAGAAATTGAAAAGAAATTGAAAGCAAGAAACTTGATCAAGGTTTTTAATCCCTTGTCTCGATGGTTAGTTTGTCTCCCCCTTAATTAATAAACCAATGAATTTAATAACCTTTGTAAAAATTAATTGTATAAAAAGAAGTTGAAATCAAGATAGTCTCAAATCAAAGACATTGTAACACACTCCCCCTAAATCAAGTGACTGTGACTAAAGGATACTAATTATCAATTTCCAATGTTACTCCCCATTTTTGTCATAATCAAAAACCAATATGAAAAATAGTCGCAATGGCAGTTCATAAACAAATAAAACATCAAACACAAATAGGAAAATAAATGCAAAGTCATTACATAACAGAACAATCCAACAAACACAAATATCAGAAGTCATAAGAAGCACCACACACACTTGAAAAAGCATAAGAAGAAATGTTGGTCTAGGTGAAAGGCAATACACATCATGATGAAGAATCGTCATGCCTACAACCTAACTTATCAAAAATCTTCTTGAGCATACGATGTTGTGCATCAACTTTCTTCGCCAACCGCATAAACACACTCTGTATATTATCAACATGATCATTTAAGTCATCCAATTGATCGTGAATGTCATGAAGTTCCTCGTGAGAGACCTCACTCCTTCGCAAATTACTTGGTCGAGAACTACTTGGACGATCAGCTGCCCGCTTAGAACGTTGTCTTGGAGGCACTTGCTCACCTTCTAAGGTCAGACCTAGCTTCGCTACACGATAGGAGTAAACCCAGCCTTTTTTAATGGTTTTTACCAACTTCATGCTTCTCAAATTATATGGGGTAAATCTCCAACTTTGAGGATACGGATAATGAGCATAATTACTCAAATCACATTTTTGTAACTAAGAGAGAGAAGTAATCAAAGCTGCATACGGCATTCCTTTATGCCGGACTGGTTTTCCTTTAAGCTGACCGCGTAATAGACTAGCCTTTTTCCGCATCATTTGGATAATCAAACTTGGATAATTAATCTTTCGCCCTTCTTCCACATGCCAAAGTATTTCTTTATCCAAGGATGTGATTTGATTATTACTCGCCTTTTTCGGATAAACAACTCTATTAATCGCATAATGTAGCAACCGATAATTCAAAGGCAAGTCCATTGCTTCATATGGAGGGGTATGATCAGAACATAATCGACTAAGCAATTCAACACCTTTCTCTTCAGTATAGCCGAAATTTTTTTCATCTAACTTCAATTCCTTAATCTCGGATTCAATTTCTTCAACTCTAATTCCTGAATTTCCTGCATCATCATCAAAACAAACCTTTATCGGAGGTGAAATCATATCATCGAATTTAACATGAATACCAACACACTTAGTCCTATTATTATAAACTCTAAAAGCCTTACTATTTTAAGAATAACCAATAAACACACCAATATCAGATTTTGAATCAAATTTTCCTAAATTGTTCTTTCCATTATTATGAATAAAAACTTTACAACCAAAAGGATGAAAAATAAGAAATATTGGGTTTCTTACCTTTCCAAAGCTCGTATGGTGTCTTATTTTTGTCTCTTCGTAAATGCACTCTATTGATGACATAGCACGCGGTATTGATTGCTTCCACCTAAAATGATTTAGAAAGATTGTACTCATTTAACATTGTTCTACCCATTTCTTCAAGAGAGCGATTCTTCCTTTCTACTAAATCATTTTGTTGTGGTGTTCTTTGTGTTGAAAAATTGTGCTCCATTCTATATTTGTCGCAAAGACTTTCAAATGGTTCACACTCAAACTCACCTCCATGATCGGTTCTAATAGCAACAATTGTCAAATTTTTCTCATTTTGAACCAACCTACACTACTTAGTAAATTCGTTAAAAGCATCACTTTTATTTGCAAGAAATCTCACCCAAGTAAATCTAGAAAAATCATCCACAATAACAAGGACATATAATTTACCACTAAGACTAGCATGTCTAGATGGTCCAATCAAATCCATATGAACAAGTTCAAGAATTCTAGATGTGCAAATTTCTTTCTTTGGTTTGAAAGATTCTCTAACATGTTTGCCTTTTAGACAAGATTCACACAAGTGATCTTTAATAAATTTTATCTTAGGCAAACCTCTCGCAATGTCATTTTTTGAAAGCTTAGAAATTAAAGGCAAAGGAGCATGTCCTAATTTTCTATGCCATAAAAATGCATTTTCTTCTAATGTCACCAAACACTTTTCATTAAAAGAACTATCATCATGTAAATTGACAATGTATGTATTTCCATGTCTCAAACCAATGAAAGCAACATGACCATCCTTCTTAATCATGCAATGTGATGATTCAAAAGCTACATTAATATTCATATCACATAGTTGAGAAACACTTAACAAATTATGTTTCAAACCATCAACAAGCAAAACATTGTCAATGGTAGGCAAAGGTTCCTTACCCACTTTACCAATACCAATGACTTTACCTTTGTTGTTGTCTCCAAAAGTGACATAACCACGGTTCTTTGGTCTGAGTTCCGCAAATAGGTTCTTGTCTCCACTCATGTGCCTTGAACATCCGCTATCAATATACCATATGCTTGGTGATTTTTCATTCTTTACTTGTACCTATGACAGAAATGTTCTTTCTTCTTATAGGTACCTAAGCTATTTTGGGTCCATTTTGGTTAGCCATGTAAACCACATTAGGAAGTGTTGTGCCTTTTAACATCCAGATTTTCTTAACCTTAACACATCTCCTAATACTTTTGCATTCAAGTTCTATATAACCATCTTTCAAGCATCTAGCACATTGAGCAACTTTTTCATCCTTAGTAAATTTAGAAATCAAGGAACAATCTCTATTAAAGGGGTCATATCCTAATCCATGTTTAGAAATTGAATATCTTTGCAAAGATAACAAGTTTTCAAACTTTTCGTTTCCATTAGCAAATTTTCCAACCACATAAGAAAATTCCTTTCTAAGTCTATCAAGCTCACAAATAAGATTTTCCTTTTCAACAAGGCATGCAAAATGATCTTCCTTAGGATAATCTAAATCATCAATAGTCTCATGCAAAACATTATTTTCAGCAACTAGATCTCTTATTTTCTTTCTCAACTTCTTGTTGATTTCAATAGCTTCTTCAAAATCGATTTGTAAAGCATTAAAAGAATCTCTAAGATCTTGATCAATGAAAGTTACCTCATCTTCATCATCACATGTTGAGGAGTTATTTTCCATAAGTGCTAAGTTGTTTTCATCATTGCTTTGGTATGCTTCCTCATCATCACTCCAAGTGGCTACTAGCTAGGCTAGCTTTCTTTTTCTCTTTGTCATATTTGTCACTTTTATGGAAATTTGAGGTGGAAGATTAGCTTTTGCATTCTCTAGCATGATGTCCCCTTTTTTTCACATTTCCAACATTCTTCATTGCTCTTCTTTTCATCATACCCCTTTGATCTTCTTCCATGGTATACTTCTTTCTTTCTCCATTTCTTCCACCACTCAATTCTTTCCTTCTATTTTTGAGTAGTCCCTTGAATTTTCTCAAATTTCTGGCATACATTGCTATTTCTTCGTCTTCATCTTCTTCATCTATTTCTTCATCACTTTCATCAAGAGAAGAAGTATTAGCTTTTAAAGCAATTGATTTTTGTAACTTACCTCTTCCTCCTCTTGATTTGAGAATGATCTCATAATTTATGAGAGATCCCACCAAAGCGTTGAATACCAGATGATTTAGATCCTTAGATTCCATAATAGCGGTGACTTATGAATCCCATTCTTTTGGCAGTGAACGAAGAATCTTTTTCACCTTCTCGCTATCCGCCATATGCTTTCCAAGGTTGCCTAATCCATTTATGATTTCTGCAAAACAATCAAGCATAGTGAAAATAGACTCACCTTCCTTCATGACAAACATTTCATAGTCATTGAGCAACATGTTGATCTTTGTCTCTCGGACTTTATTGGTTCCTTCATGAGTGATGTGAAGTCTTTCCCACATTTCTTTAGCGCTGGTATAGGAGTTAACTCGGTTTCTTTCCTCAACCGTGAGAGCACAGTATATTAATTTCATAGCTTTCGCGTTGATGTAAGCTTGCTTCTAATCATTGTCGGCATACTCTAGCTCCGTTTTCAATTCACCATTTTCTTTCAAAGGTGCTTGTGGACCGAAAATGATGATCTTCCAATATTCTACTCCTTCGCTTATAATATGATACTTCATAGGATTTTTCCAAGAAGAGTAGTTAGTACAATTAAATAAAGGAGGGCAATTATTGGTGTTACCTTCTTCCGCTAAGTTATTGTGTGTCATCCCTGGATACTTCTGCTCTGATACCAATTGTAAACGATCTAGAAGGGGGGTTGAATAGATATTTAAATCTTTTCGTAAAGTTCTACAATAAAATCAAAAGTTAATTCACACAATAATAATTTAAACAAATTTAAATGTAAAGAGTAGGGAAGAAGAGCAAACACTGTTTTTATAGAGGTTCGGTGCTAAGACCTACGTTCTCTACCTAAGCTCCCACTTAGGATTTGGCAAACCACTTTACTGCACACTTTTTAGTTCAGTGTGAACTCTTACAATACCACTTCATTTCCAGCTCAAGCTACCTTTACAATTGATTTGTTTTCCAGCACAAATCCTACCTCAAGTGACTTTTCACTAATCACTCAAATTGCAAGAGAAATAAGATAAAGATTAAAGAACAATGCTCAATACAATTGCGTAACAAGATAAGAGCAATAATGAGCAAATTTGGAGCAATAGAAGAGTCTTTTTGCTTGTCTAAAACTTCGGTACACTCTCCATCAATCATCCACTCTTTATACTTAGAAGAAAATAAACATTGGAAGTCATTCTAGCCGTTGCATGATTGTTATGAGTGCTCTTTAACATTCTCCTTTCTATTTTTGACTAATTGACTTCGTTAGAATCAGTTTGTTGTACTCGTAAGTCGACTTGTTGTGGTGTGTAAGCCGACTTGTAACAACGATTTTCGTAAAACTTTATCTCCGCTCTTCTATAAGTCGACTTATGCAAAGTAAGTCGACTTGTAACCTTCGATAAGTCGACTTATAGTCTATTAGTCGACTTGTGTTGTTCTCAACCTGACAGATCTTGATATATTATTCGACTTATGATTTACTAGTTGACTTATATTGGCTTCAACGGTTATATTGCAGAAAATCTTGATCTTTAATTGTTGGGATACATATCTTTGAAGATCTTTATCCATAATCTTCACTAAGATCATCCTTTACACCTTGAACGTTGGTGAAGATCACTAACTTGATTTGATTTGTATATTTGTCAATCTTAAAGGTAGTAATCCTTTTATTGCAATCAAATTACGAAATAATTTCTTAACTAATTCTATATATTTTATTATTATCAAAACATAAAGGAATTTAATTTGTCAACCACCATTGGTCCAACAGATGGAGTACATAGCTCAGCTCCGTAATGAGATGGATGAGTTGAAGGGGAGGCGTATACCTTATCACAGCAATCAGAGCATCTATGGTCACCAAATAAATAGCGTACTTGTAATCATTTTGTATGAATTACAAATATTATTATGTACAAAATAATTTTTTTGTTATCAATTAAGATAATTTTTACTTCATATCATCAATCAACTTTCTATTTTAACAAATTAAATGTTGAAACAAATCAAAATGTCATCAACAGATGACTCATAATAGCTTAAATTATACATCAACCATAACATTATCAAATAAAATTTAATGTAGATAAATTTTTAAAAATAGTTTTTAGTAAATTTACCGACGAAAAAACAAAGTTTGTCGGTAAAATTAATCGATTTACTGACGGAAAACTAAAAATCATCAGTCGAAAAACTAAAAATCATCGGTAATGACAATATAAATTTACCGATGAAATAACCAAATCCGTCAGTATTTTTTTTGATAGACAAATCTTCACCGTCGATAAATTTACCTAAAGAAAACAACAAAGAATAACCGTCAGAACATTCACCGATGGTACACAAAATTTTTGTCAGTAAATTTACCTTCGTTCATATCTCTAACGCCTTAGTCCGTCGGTAAATTCCGACACTAAATAAGATTTTTGACGGGGTAATTTCCGTCACTAAACTTTATTTTTCTTATAATGTAAGAAATATATACCACATCAATCAAAACTAATAAAGATAATATTTTGAATTAAATTATACTAATTTTGAAAGATTAATCTCTAAATTAAAATGTTATAAAATAAATACTAAATTTAAAAGATTAAACACTTTGAATTTGTTATAAAAATTATTAAAATTTGTTAAATTAATAATAAGTTATTCAATTATGCCTTAGATACTTAATATGATCTAAAAGAAACATTCCAAAATAAACATTGGGAGCTTATTTGACTTCTAAGTTCTAACCCTTTTAATTCACTAAGCAACTTGAAAAGGAAGGACAACTTGAAACATGCTAAATAGTATATGAATTTTCATTGCATATTTAAATTAATTATATAATAAACATTATATTAATTACTAAAGAAATTTGATAAAAATAATAGGTGAAGAAGTCTCGTAATTTTATACTATTAATTCAAACTTTAAAATTATGCTAAAATTTTCTATTTTAAAATTTGTTGAGAAAATAGTCTAACCTTAACATGTCTAATGTGACTCATGTTTTATTTTTGTTATGTAACTTTTTATTATTAATAAATTTTAAAAATAAAAAATCTAATGTTCACTACAACATAACCATATTTAGCTACGAAAAAATCATCGCTAAAAGTCTCAAAATCAACATTAATAGTTAATAGCGACAATTTTTATTTTTCGCCAAAAATGTCACCAAATCTCTATAGCTGAAAACTATAGACAACGTTTTTCTCTAATTGTGGCCAATAGTTTTTTCCTACGCTTTATTTTCGTAGTGAAAAACTATTAGCAATGTTTTGAGAAATCGTTGTCAATACTTTTTGGCTACACTTAGTTTTTTAGCTAAATTTTTTATAAACGTAGATAAAAATTATTATATTTTAATATTTATTTAATTATTAATTTTAGTTAAATATAAGAATATATTATTAACATTATTAATTAAATTTAAAATTAAAAGTATTTAATTTTAAATTTATTTAATATTTAATTTATCATAGTATAGTTATATTGAAAACTTTTATTTTGTTTGAAAAATCAATTCTCTTTTTACAATAGATACATTGTAATTCAACTATATTCCGACTTATCATATTTATTTTAAAATATGTATTTTTATAAGATCATTATAACTTCTCCACAAATATGTATTTATTATAAGATTAATATAACTTTTCCACATATATCTATTATAAAAAGAGAATTGATTTCTCTTTTCTTTGAACTATTACCATCATCATGATTAGATTAATTTTAATGTCAATATATATTCTCTTTGGTGAAAAGTAAATCATTGCTAGTTTTGATGTTTTAAAATTATTTGAAAAATTGAAAGTTAGATTTTGAATATGATTACTTTCATCATAAAAGTTTGTTTTTATTTTTCATTTTAACATAAGATATTAAAATTTTCTCTTTATTTTTCGTCAATCACAAATATGATACCATTGGTATATCTTTATGATATATTGTCAAGCTATTGGTGTTTTATTATGCCTACATACTTCTTCCAGTTCTATACAGGTGTTTTATTCTTTTTCTAGTCCAATTGTGTCATAAGTAGTTTATATGATGTTGCCCAAAAAGCATTTTTATGCAAGTGAAGAAAGGGGGAAAAAAAGAAAATAAGTAGAATAGTTAATTTAATCCCAAAAAGGAGCAATTAATAAATTTATTAAAAGAGTAGGCTCCTCTAGTGAGAATAATGAGGAATTAGGTAAAGATAATTTCAACATTAAAAAATTGAGTGATGAGATTCATATTTATGAGGATATTAGTAATTTGAGTGAGCACGATCATCTACCAAATGCATCCAATTTAGAAAATTTAAAGGCAGATGAGCAACTAATCTTTATATTAGATGTTTATGATCCTAAAATTTGGGATAATCTTGATAATAGAGTAAGAGTCATTTTAGTTTTTTAAAAGGGCCTGTAAGATAATTGAATCTAGTCTTTCCTTTAGACAATAGCTCTCGACATTTTTCATATTCTTATTATTCTAGAAATTGAGTAATAGAGAGATTAGCGATAGAAAATAGTTGGTTTACTCTAAACATATAAATAAAGTCTATTGTTTTTGTTGTAAGTTGTTCAAATTTAATAGCAAACAAAGTGTATTAGCAAATGATGAATTTAGAGATTAATTGGAAGCATTTTAGTAAGATACTTGAAGAACATAAGAATAGTATTGAGCATATGACTAACATAAGGACATGGAATGAATTAAGAGTAAGAATGAGAAAAAATAAAGCAATTGATAAAGATTTGCAACAAGAAATTGTGTAGAAGAAAGAACGTTGGAGACAAGTTTTGATAAGAATAGTTTATATTATAAAATATCTTCCTAAATATAACTTGGCTTTTTTCAGTATCCAATGAGATACTTTACCAAGATAGTAATGGTAATTTTTTGGGATTAATTAAGATGATTTCTAAATTTGATGAAGTAATACAATATCATGTTAGACTTAACCAAATTCATGAAATTCATCATCATTATCTTGGTCACAAAATTCAAAATGAGTTTATTTCTATTTTGGCCAATAGTGTTAGAATTTCTATTATGAGAATTAGTAAATAAGCGAAATACTTTTATATTATTCTTGATTGTACCCTAGATTTGAGTCATAAAAAACAAATGAGTTTATTAGTACAATTTGTGAATATGTCAAATAAAAAATAAAAATAGAGGAGCAGATGACGCATCTGGATTGGGACTTTTCAATGAATTATTGAATGTATTTAATTCTCTTGATTTAAATGTCCATAATGTAAGGGGTCAAGGTTATGACAATGGTTTTAATATGAAGGGAAAACATCAAGGGGTTCAAAAGCGATTACTTGAAATAAATTTGAGAACATTATATATGTCATGTACTTGTCATAATTTTAATCTTGCTCACATTCTTGTTTTAAGGTTGTTTCATTTTTTGGAGTTTTACAATGCATATATGCATTATTTTCAAGTTCTCCTAAAATGTGGAAGGTTTTAATTGATAATGTTTTGGGCTTAACCATGAAATCATTAACTGACACTCATTGGGAGAGTCGATTAAAAAGTCTTAAATCTATTAGATTTCAAGTTCCTCAAATAAGATTGTTTTGATTAAATTATTAAGATCTTTTGATGATGCCAATTCAAAGAGGGAAGTGGAAAGTTTGGTTAGTGTACTTGAGAGTTTTGAGTTTTTACTTGATATGGTTATTTGGTATGATATTTTATTCGTTATTAACATGGTGAGTAAAAAGTTGCAGCTTATGTGCGTTGACGCTACTATGAAGCAATTAGAATGTGTGATAGTATTTTTTGCCAAATATAGAGACGGAAGGTTATCTATAGTATGAATATTGTCAAAAATCTTACATATGAGATTAATCTAGAGCCTACATTTCTAACTAGATGTTGTATTATTAGGAAAAGACAATTTGATGAAATGATCACGATGGAAAAATACAATCAATTGAGGATTCTTTCAGAGTTAACTACTATCTAACTATTGTGGATATGGAAATTGCTTCAGTGAGGAACAATTAATGACATTTGAAAATATTTTTACATTCTTATTTGATTCAAAGAAGTTAAGGTCGTTGGATGATAATGAATTAAAAGAATGTTGCACTAAATTTACAACAACTTTTTTTCATGATAACGTGTCGGATGTGGACTAAATGATCTTTTTCTGATTGAAAATGTTGCAAATGACTTTGCCAAATAAGTTGAATGTCATCGGTTGAAATTTTAGAATTTCTTAAAGTTGCATATTATTATTCGAATGTTTTAATTGCTTATTGAATTCTATTGACTATACCTTGTAACACCCGATATTTGATTTTAAAAAATTGGTATTTGAGACTAATGTCATTAAAAATAGGACAGTGAATCATAATTTTTGATCACATCAAATTAATGATGTTTGACACTTTTTCGATCGCCACAGGAAATTGTGCAAGCTGATTTTAAAGAATCAGTACAAGAGGGGCATTTTTGTAAATAATGAAAAGAGTGGCTTATAAGAGAAGCTAAGTGCAAATAAGAAAAAAAAACTTGTCTTCCTCCTCCCTCACTTATGAAGTCACCATGGAAGCTTGTCTCTAAAAGTTTTCAAGCTTTGTAACAAGAACGTGAAGGAGAATCAAGCCGATCAGTCGATACAAAATGGTAACCCTCGATCCTGACAATTGATTCTACCAATTGGAATTTAGTTTCTCACTTTCTTTTGTCGTAGCTATGTGATGAATTTATGGGTTTGACACTTTTGATGATGGATTTTTATTCTTTAATGTCTAATGACTACTTAACATGAGGAAATTTTCATTTTTTATGGTGATTTGGGCCAAAACCAAAACTTAGGGTTTTGGAGTTCAAAGCTACCAAAGTAGGGAAATTTGTAGGTCCTTCTTATACATTTTTTTGAGTTATTTAACATGTGAATTTGAAGAAACTTAAAACTTTAAAGTTGTAGATATGGGTATCTGTTATATCTCTGAATTTTTTTACAAATTAAGGGTGAGCCAAAATAGTGAGATATAAGTCCCGAATTGAAGCTGGTTTAGAATACCAACGGGAATAAAACATGAAATGAAAGTGAATTGTATGAGGACCTTAGAGTCAGAATTGGATGATGAGTTCTGCTTACTAAATGCTCGAAAATATGCTATATAAGTGTTGTACAAAGGAAAATTTAATTGGATGAGAATCCTGTGAGATATGGCTAAATAAGTGAAGGGTGTTACTAACCTTAGTGACACAGAAGAGAATAGAAATAGGACAACCTTAGAAAAATCACAATAAATCCAAATTACATCATTTTTTTAAGCTGTCTTTGGATATGTGATATCCATATGAGTCTATTGAAAATGGAAATTTGAATCACCTCAATTGGATAAAAAAAGAATAAGTTACAATGATTTTAGTCAGGAAGGATCCAACTAGTGACATAATATTTAAGGCTAACTGTAAATGGGATATTTGGAAGCCTTAATGACCGAATTAGGAAATGGTCACAAAAGGGAAAATGTGAATTTATGTGTTAACTAGAGGTATGGAAATTTTGAGAAACATTGGACCTATGTAGAAAAAGTTATGCCTCTGCTAACAAGACCTGCACGAATGAATCAGTGAAACCGAATAGGTTCAAGTATGATTAAGCTAATCAAGACATAAAGAATCAAGTACTCGGAATTGTGAGCTAAATTTGGACATAATGAAGTCCAAGACTCCTAATTTCATGGGAAAATCTGGCTTGAAACTAATTTGACCATTATAGAAAAACATATAAAATTTTAATGATGTGTGTTAAAAAATGAGATTTATGTAAGAATAACTAATACGGGTATATGTAACTTTTATGCATGCTACCCAATAGCTTGTGAAAGCAAACGAGGAATAGAACTAGAAGTCGTACCTAGTACCTCACAAGTTCAAGAAGATTAGAAAAGATGTCAGAATACCCCTGAGATAGTCGAGGTGAGTATAATCATGCTACTATACTTGTGTAGTGATCCTTTTTATCTTGCGGCTTTGTGAATTATTCTTGAATCTGTATGGCTTATTTGATATATGACTCCATATGATTGACTCTAGCATGTTGTATGCCAGGTTGGCCAGATGATATTCAAAGTCTTTGTGTCTTTTGGTTCCTTTTTTGTGTGGAACCTATTGATTGCAATTATTTGATGAATCATGTTTTCTTGTTAGCCATGATTGATGAGTTCACAGGATACCCAGCTGATAGGGTATATTATCAGACAACGTACTCATAGGTAACCCACCGGTGATGGGTTAGATTCGGGTCCTACTTGGAGAGAGCAGGCATATAGGGGCAAGGTTAGGTCAACCTTGTCTAGAATCAGAAAAGGGGAGATACGTCGTACTAGCATGCCTCTATCTCTTCTTAAGAAATTTAGAAAGTCAGAACTCGAAACAATGAGAAATCATAACTCAGAAATGAGAAAGCTCATAATTAGAAATCCTATGGAACTCTATCAAAGAAAGAACCCAAAATTTAGAAAGAACCTAAAATTTAGAAAAGAACCTAAAACTCAAAAACAAAAACCCAGAACTTAGAAAAGAATTCAGAAACCAGATTCATTTTATAACAGAACAATTCATATTGAGATTTATTATTGATACTCATGTGATTGTCGCATTTGAAATTACTACCTGTTTGTTGATTGATACCATGTATTGTTGTTTAGAATGCCACAGACCATTTTTGTGAAGCTAGTCTTGTGTTTCCTAGCCTCACAAGCATGGTAGCATATTTATATCTCACTAAATTTTGTTGTAGACTCACCTCTCACTATCATCATTTCAGGAGATTAACAAATAGTACAAGAGAGAAATCCAAGCCTTTAAGACTCACTTGGATAAACAGATAAGTAATATTTTTGGCATGATGTTAATTGTGGATGTTTATAGCTGCTCCATGATTTGTCATAATCATATGTACATAATACATGTATAGATATGCTATGTTATTGAGAATGATGTCAGTTGATAATATGAGATGATCATAGATTGGCAGATTATAAGTAGACAATGTATGTTAGAATTACAGATTGAGATCCTTACTTCAATCAAAATTGTTAAGCAGGTATATAGATTAATAAGACAAACGAATGGGTCACGCCAGATTTTCAGTAGAATATAGAAAAGTTAGGCTTACTACGGGTTTTGGTGGCATTAAGCCTACCCATTCTCTAATGTCAACACGGTCCAAAAGGTAGGTTGTGTCATACCTATAAGTGTAGCATTAACTGAGAAAAGTTAAAATTATTAAAAACCTATTTGAGGTTATCAATATCACAAGAAAGGTTGAATGATTTAGCTATTTTATGTATTAAGAAGGATATCTTAGACAATATTGATCTTGATATTATTATTAATCATTTTGCATCTATAAATGTATGAATTTTTTTTCATAATTCATAGTCATTTGTGTGCTTGTTAATGCAATTATCTTGGTGTTTTGCAATTTGATATCAATTTATGTTCACTTATGTGCTTGTTAATGCAATTCTCTTGGTGTTTTACAATTTGATATTATTGTTCGATTGTTGTCACTACTATTTTGATGTTATTCCTACTATTTTAGTGATTTTATTGTTGTTGACATTTGCAAGATTTATTAGTTGATGTTATAATTATTTTGTACTTTGTTAAATATGTAGACTTATAAATTGAATCACTTATGTATGAATATTAAATTTTAATAATAAAAATATGCTTTACAGTTTAGATATTTGTATATTGCTTATTTATTGAGGCCATTCTTTCTATTTTGTCTATCACCTATAAAATGTTAAGAACGGCCCTGTGTCCAGCCATTTAAATTACATTAGATTTATATGGAAATTGTTGGGACCCGATCCGGGAATCGGATCCCAACCGGAAAACGAAAACGGATACGAAACGGATCGAACCAAAGCAAACAAATCCGACATCCGGAAACAACGAACAGAGAAACATGATCGCGTTGGAAACTTAGACTATCCAAACCCGGTATAATTTTTTTCTTTCTTATTCCTTGTCTTTTCATTCTTAATCACTTTATTTCATTACATACAAAATCATCATATGCTTGGATACTCATACAAATCCCAAATCGCACTCAAATCATAATAAACTTCTTAACATTAATACCAATCTCATAAATCCATCTTTCATACATCTAAATTTTATTTTCTTCTTTTCCAATTTATTTTCTAACGAAAATTGGCAAGATAACAATTGCATTTATCCTATCCCAAAAATTCCTGCAAAGGCAAAATACACTTCTAAAATCACAAAATCCAGAATCATCGGACTCTCCCGTCCCGAATCCAAACACCAGCAAACAAACGCAATCTTAGTTCTAAACACTTCAATCAAATTCCCATATCAATAAACAATATATTTTCCCAAAATCATACACAATTTCATATACAATTTCTAAAATCATTTACAATCACAGAATTCAAAATCCGTACATCGACCTCTTCATTCTTTTACATCAATCTAATATACGCAATTTCATACAAACTTCATAAATCATATACATACATGGCAATTCGCCATATTCAATCTTAATACCAGAATCTCAATTTGCACAAAAATCCAAATAATACAAAATCGAATCAAACGTCTTGATACTCTTTCATCCGATCTCCTGCACGAAACCTGGAGATGTGGATGAAAGGGGGTAGCTTCGAAGCTCGTGGATAATATATTTATAAATTGAAACATAAGCGAAAATTATCTTTTCAAATTTTCAAACATTTCCCATTCGAAATTTATCCAAAAACACATTTTCAAACTTTCCAAAACATTCATAAACAGTTTCCGAAATTCGTAATTGAAAATTCACTTTCTCATTTCTCAAATTCTCAAACTTTTACCAATCATGCACGACTTTAAACATGAATGCATCACATAGCATATAAACAAAATCAAAACCACATAACATAACGAGAATGGTTTGATGTTGGACCCCACACCCCACCGTAGGTGTTTGCGAGTTATCTTTGCGGTGTGTGTTTCTGAGTTATACTGCATGCATCCAACACAAAACACAATAACACATTAAATGGTTTGGTTTGGTCCATAACAGACGTCTTGCACATTTCCGCATAGCGGTCATATGCGGCCGTGAAAGGAGTTCGTGATCGAACTCCATTGCCTCTTCTTGAGCGTAAATGAAGGCTTTAACAAGTAGAGGCGATTAATCGACTCACAAAAGGACTGACCAAACCCACATAACACATAAGCGGAAACGGAAATTCAGATTGTCCGAAGGCACTTTTCAAAGATCTTGATTTTTCACATTTTTCAAATCATAACATCAAATTGTGTCAAAAAGCTTGACACATGCATATTCCACATATTCAATAAATCAATTAATCACATATAAATCAAACGCATAAACATGAATGCAATTATTTCTTTCACATAAATCAAAACATATATAGTTTCAGTAAACACATTGCTCAAATTGTCTAAAACATGATTTTCATAAATCTTGTATTTTCTAAAATCATTTCTAACATAAGGAAATTAATCCTTCAAAATCATAATATCCAAACATTTTATAAACATTCATTTCTCAAAACTTTGCTTCTTGAATTTTCAAATTCACATTTTAGCTTAAAATTCAATAAATAAATATACCACCCACCTTATTTCCATGCTAACATCTTGTCCAATGCTTGATTTGACTTTTGCTTCTCTCTCTTCCAATTTAACAAAACCTAAACCATAATCATCCAAATTCACATCATAAATAACATAATCTTCACAATTAACTTAGGAATTCACCAATTTACCATAATTCCAAGCTATCTAACTCACCAATTTACAAAAACCCTAATTCACCAATTTGGCCTAAACCAACTTATCCAAATTCAATACCATAAATTACAATTTCTTCAAAATTGATTTCATAATTCACAAACTCATACTAGTATTTATGATTCTACACCATTAATTCACAAAATTCCCAAATTTCAAATTAAGCCTAAACCTCCAATTTACAATTTTTCAAATTAAACTTCACCTAAAGCATAAACATCAAAATTGACTTAGGATATCTTAAATTCATCATTAATCCAAGCCATCTAAAGCATCAATTTCAAAAATCCCCAATTTTAAAATTTGACATAATCCTAATCACTCAATTAACCAAAATTAAATCTCACTTAAGGCATAATCATCACAATTGACTTCATAAATCACATACCCATATCATTTTCCATTATTCTAAACCAAAGTTTAAGAAAAAACTCAAAGATTGAAATTTCTCTTACCTCTTTCTCTCTCTAGATTTTCGAAATTCCTAAGCTCCAATGGTAACTTCATCTTCTTTCTTCCTCTTTGCTCTTAAAACCACGAAAATCTCTAAGAAAACCCATAAAAAGTCAAACCTTGCTTCATCCCTCTTCTTCTTTCCCTCCATAACCGATTCTTCATTCTCTTCTTCTTCATTTCTTCTTCTCCCTTCTTCTTGTTATTTCTTTCTTTTGTTTCCAGAATAATCGTGACTCTCCAGCCCATCTTTTTGGCTTTATGTTGTTTAAAACGACATCCACTCTTGTGTTTCATTTAATGAGTGTCCAATTACCCAATTGCCCCTCCATTTGAGCAATATTCCACCATTGCCCCTGCACAGGATTTTGAAAAACTGACTACTTGCGTCCTGTTTTCAAGCATCCAAACGAAATAATTTGGACAAACTTTCTTCTTGAAAATTGTTCCTCTAGATCATACGAATCCAACGCCACCGACCGTCCTCAATTCGGATCAGAAACGAAGAATTTATAGCCGAAATACTATCGGACCTTCACAAAATCCGAAACTGAACATTAACATAACTTCAGTCCAGAAATTAACAATCTTAGGGATGAAATTAAATTTCGATCCCTTCACAAGAGTTGTAGCCCTATATCTTAAATTTATTTTCCCTCAATAATTAACTCAATCGGAGTTGTACAGCTCCCGAAATTCGCAAAATACCGAACTATGTTCAGAAAATTATCCAACTTATAACCTATAACCAAATCTCTTACTTTGGTTCAATCAATCTCTTTCCATTTAATCTCCTAAAAATCATAATTTTTCATAAAAATGGAATTAATTGTCTTAGGAATCCAACGCTTCAAAAATCAAATCAATCGGATGTCGGACGAAGGAATTATAAGCAAAAGATTACGAAAGGGATCGGATAAAGAAACAAAGTAACGGAACTTCAAAACCGAACTTTTCCACAATCATATCTCTCAATCCCGAACTCGGAATTTGACAAATTTAGTGTCAATAAAAAGATCAAAGGAATCTCTACAACTTCCCTGAAGTACTCAAAATCAAATTAGGTCTCGAAAGAGGTTAAAACCTCAATCAAAGATTCTGTCCAAAATAGCTTTTCCTAAACGACTTCCAATTTTTAATCGCTCATAACTCCTAGCCTCGATATCGAAAAATTGCAAACTTTATATCAATGGAAAGATAAAAACATCATCTAAAACTTTCATGAAGATCACTTACTCTAATTCAAACTAAATCCATACGACGAGTGGCCTCGAAGCATAGAACACACAAATCTATACTTAATAGCATTTTCAAAACAAATCATATCTTTCAATCCCGACATCGAAAAATAGCAAAATTTATGTCCACAAAAAGCTCTCGACAGAGGCTACAATGTTCATGTTGATCACTTTCTCGAATTTTGCCTAAATCAAAAGTCAACTTTTCCTCAAAAGTCAAACTTCAATTAACTTTAATCGATCATAACTCTCACTCCGATATCGAAAAATATCAAACTTTATGGCTACAGAAAGTTCTTGACATAAACTACAAATTTCCAGAAGATCATTTTCTCAAATTCTCCCAAAATCAAAAAGTCAACTCTCAAGTCAAACATTTTATCTCCAAAAGTCAAACTTTCTAAATTCTTCAAATTTTCACACTTTTTCTTTTTAATTCTTGCTATTTAACTTCATTTCAATCAACTCATCCACTTTCTTCTCATAATCCATATAAGTTCACTCAAATATCAAAATCCTCAAAATTAAACAATATTTTCATCAAAAGTTCGGGGTCCAACAGAAATACCTTGGTGTTCTTTTCAAGTACGATTGCTTTTTGTATATCACTTTAAACTATTAGATTAGATGTACATATAACAGCCTAGACCATCCGCTCACAAATATTGTTTGCTTTGAGTTGCCTATCTGGTTACGGCTCTCATGATTTTGCTCTTCTCGCACCCAAAAAATACGTCTATGAGGAAGAGGTATCCGTACCCTTATAAGATGTACTTCGTTCTTCTATTCAATCGATGTGAGATCTCACAGTACATTTGGTTGTGGAAGTCTATGACATTTTGCTCCGAGTGAAATGCACATTCAGTGAAGTTCCTTAAATAAATATATAATAAAAAAAATTAAAATCTCATGAGGAATAATAATTAATTAAGGAAAATTAAAATTGTAACTTGGTAATTGAGAAGTAAAGTCCATAATTTGATTTTGAACTTCCCTACTCAATTATATATGCAACTGAATTAGTGACTCTATTGATTCTCAATAATTTTCTTGGTCTAGTTTTGATATATTCACAAAATTTGTTATGTAAAAGGAATTAATAGTAGTTTTAATGAAAAGGATTTACTGATGCTTCGCAACTCTTTCTAACACAATTGTATTTTAAAATTTCATAAATCATCATAATATGGATAAAGAAATATAAAGCTATGCTTAAAGAAGTACAATTATTTTAAAACGTGTATATTTATAAATCCTTTAGATGTTACCAAAATAAATAAATAGGAGTGTTTAAAGACATAAATATAAAGTAATAAGAGTAGTTGTTTTTTGAACAATGTTTGTTAAGATGCATTAGACACTGAAGGTATATGAACACATAGAACGTACAAAATAGAAACAAAATCACAAATGTCAGAACTATCCCAAATTTTGAAAGGTTTATAAATTAAAACTCACTTCTTAAATGCAACAATGAATTTTGCATAATAGAGTTTTACCCCAATGTATAGGAGATATGTGTCAAAATTTACTACTGTAATAAAACCTCAACTCTTTTACCAAATTACATACTTATAAGAAACTTACAATTTGAACAATTGTTCATTGGTTGTAAACAGGAACAGCTTCTCTACTATGTAAGAGTAAGGCTGTATACTATCAGACCTCCTTAGACTCCGCTTCGTTGCGGGACTTCAGACTAGGTGTGATGATAATGATAGTTGTATTATATTAATGTGTTGATAAAAAAAAATATGGCAATACTCACATTTGCATTATTGCATTAATAAAAATGTTGATCACTATTAAGTTTAACATTTGATATTTGTAACTTCATCTTGTTATTACAATAAAAATAATCAATATAGAAGAATCTGAAAAATTACTTAGGATCATGATAACCATATTATATACTCTATATAATAACAATAAAATGTTAATCTCATTTTACCATTAAGCATAATGCCTTCTCTGGGTAAAATTGAGAGTATTTTCTTTAGCTTTTACTAAATTGTCAAAATAATAATAAATAACATTCTTAAATTCACTAAGAAGACCTTGACGCTCTTCCTATAAATAAAAATTATTTAGATTTTATTTTCACCCATATTTTTCTACAATACATCAGAAAAAAATGATTAATGCATTTTAAAATAATTATCAAGAAAACTAAACGATTCTCATAATTCTCTGAATGACAAGTGATAGTTGTCTTTTCCCCTAGATTTTCTGTTTTTTACTTGCAATTCACCTTTTCCTGTCAACCCAGACTACCTTCTTCGAGTTGGCACCATTCTTTATCAACTACAGAATTCTGCAGACTCCAAACTCCTTTCTAAACTTCCATCTTCTGCTTTCCAACTCACCCATGAATTCTTCTCTAAGTTTTTAACAAATTCTCCTACTCATCCGCAATTTACCACTTCTTTCAATACATAGAGCAAGCTTCTCATCCACAATTTAACGGCACAGGCGGTTGTTTCACCCAAAAAATGTTTACACTTAAAGCTTAAAATTTTAATTTAGTAGATAAGGCACCAAGTAAGCTTTATGCCTCAAAGAGAGGATTTTGCAATTTAGAAAAAGTTAAAAAGGCAAAACCAAGGAAAGAGTAGAGATAAAACAGGGAAAAACAACTCAAACTCTAAGATTTAGAATCCAACATGGATAAAGCACCAAGCTTTATACCTAGAGCCACAAATGATGAGAGTTTAATGAGATATGAGACTGAATATGCTGTCTAAAAATGCTTTAGAAAGTTAATTTATTAGGATATTCTACATAATCGAGCCGTACACAACTTTCTACTATTTAAAAAGTTGATTATTAGAAAGCATCAGCGTCCAAGAAAAAAAAATTACCGATTAAGGCTATAATTGATTGAATGATTATTAACATAATATAATGAAATGTAATATTATTTTATAATTTAAGACGAGAGTTTATAACGAAATAAAATATAATAAGATAGAAAGGAAATATTTCAGGTTACATCTAATTTTATCCTTAATAGTATAAATAAGTTACCTTCGATTTGGAAAGTTTAAAATAGAATGTAAAATATTAAAGAACATTTCACTATATTACATTATGAACTCTTCTTTCAAGCAATATTTCATTATATTACATTATAAACCCTTCTTTAAATAATATTTTATTATATTACATTATAAATCCTTTTTCTCTTCCAAACAGCAATTTTCTAATTACATTCATTTACATTTTATTTCATTATAAACTATGCTATTATATTCCATTTTCTTCGATTAAAAATCTTAAGTCCAATCAAATATACCCTAAATAAAAGACAGTTGAGTTTCACATCAGAATTACCGCAATGGCAATTCAAATAAGTGAAACCAAACTTTTTAAATCCAAATAGGAGAATTTTCAGTATCATTAAAATTGGATTAAGGAGAGAGAGAGCATGAAAAAGATAGGACGAAGAAGAAGCAATTAAGTAAAACCGAAGATAAAGAAGTAATTATATGCACACAAGACGAAGGAGCAAGGCGATAAATAGGAAAATCCAAGATAATACAAACCAAGGAAGCGATGGATGCTAGGCGGGGGAGAAAGAAAATAGGCGTAGTTCTTCTTCTTCCGTAGAAGAAAAGGAGTCCCTTCAAGATTGGGGTTTTTTCATTTTTTTAAATAATTACGTGGTAAACATAAAACACATGACAACTAGAATAACGTCAGATATATTAACAGATTAAAAATTAGAGCATTTTAATATCATTCTTTAAGTTTGGGCTAAAATTATAAAATTGAATAAAATTTAGAATTTTTTAATTATTGTAAAAATCGCATAATAAAACAATGTCCTATTTCATTCAATAGTCAATACAAGGGACTCAATTTACTGGGCAATTTTGGCCCCAAAGGCAATGAAGTTCACACCAACATCATCAGAAAGAGACCATCTTCCTGTCAAGGGGTTGTAAAAGAATCCAGCCATCTCTCTGACCTGGATACCCACAATTCAAAACAAAAGACTTTTATCACAGAAAGATAAGATGCAGTGCAAGCATTGCAAGTGTCAAGATCCAATCTTACATCAATGGAAACACGTCGTAGGATCAGCACTAGCTCTTCTGGAGTTAGGAAACTTGACCATTGATGCGTTCCCTTGGGAAGCTGCCAATGGTTTGTATGTCAAGAGTCCTCAGAAACTAAACTTTGGGAGTTACAGCACAATATACCAAATAGTAAAGAAAGTAGAGAAAGTTGAAATTATTGGATATGGGTGCAACAGATGTTCTCTACAGCACTGTCAATGATGCATTTCTTATGTGCCCAGAAGAACTGAGGAACATAATTTTAATGCATTCTCGTGTCTAACAGTGGACCAACTATAAGGAAGTGAATTTGTCATGGAAATACTAAGATGACATCATTCAAGTGCGTTTTAAACATCAAAAAAGGACAACGAGCAACAGTAAGAATTGCTCAGGAACCATCGCTGGCAAATGAGGCCTATCTAGGTGATGTCACAAAGCCCTAGCTAATCCTATCCAAAGTTGATATGAAATCAAGGCCATTACCGAAGTCCCTGCTCTTGTCATTATTTCAGAAGCATTCTATAAAAGTTTCTTTTTCAAACAAGACCCATTTGTTTTAAATCCTATAGCATGTATCAACATTGACAAGCAGGAAGCCTTGACAATGAAGGTGTTGTTTGGTGAAGGCAAGAAACTATCTACAATTACTACAAAACTGGAAGATTAAGAGCCATACCCAATTAAGAATGTACTCTGCAGCAACAATTGCAGTTGCATATGCTCTTACAGAGCGGTTGATTGTTGAAATCAGAACAGCTGCCCCAGGATCAGTTAATGCAGAGAGAGACTTACAGAACTCAGCAGGATCTGCTACATGCTCAATTACCTGAAGTTTAAACTTATTAGCTCATAAGTGAACTGAGAGCAGGCACCGCAAATAAGTTGAGAAAATTAAAAGTAAGGTAAAAGAATACATCAAGAAAGACCCGAGTTTCAACCTGTACTTTCATACCCTCAATGAATACACAATCAATCTTCCCATTATTAGAGTGAACTGATTTCCCGTAAATAAAATATAAATTCACAGAGTATACATAGATAAAGGCACAATTTCACATTTATGTTCAGAATAAAAGCCACAAACAAATCTTTCTTCCTTGGAAGATGTATATTGCATGGATATCCAGTAACTGAGAGAGACAGATCACACCTCTAGTGCAATCACAGCGTCAAATTTCCTCTGTTCTTCAACCAGCTTTTCTGTCATCAAGTTGCGATTGTATGAGTTACCTTTATTCCAATTATACAGCGGTTATGTACTTAACTCAAAAAAGAATGAAACTAAGGATCTTGGATTTTTCATTCCAATGCAAAACAAAGATGAAATCACAGAGAGCATGAGGTAGAGGGCATATAATGGAAGAGTGATGAATGTCTTTCCAGTTGATTCTGATTCATGCATCTCAATAACCACTTTCTGGGTTCACCACTAGACGCACATGAAGAGATGCACGCAAAATAAACATAAAGTATTTATTGACACGAGTGAGTGAGCATGCAGTCGATCACCATTGACTATGAAGATCCGATCAGCTCACACCAAGTAATGGATATTGATAGACCAAGAAATTATACAGTAGAGAGGTTCTTCAAAAACAAATGCATTGCATCTCACAAACTGCATGCTGAAAAAAATGAGCAAATAAGAAAATGAAGTATAGTGAACTAATGAGTTCCATCTATCAAAAAGTAATACAATGTTTAGTTTCTAAGATGGGCATGCTTGGTAGAAGAGGAAACATTGACAACTTGGCAAGAATCAGGTTGCTGAAAGGATTGAAAAATAAGCAGAATAGTCTTGTACCAGCTGTTGTGCAACAGTATTCAATTCGTGAAGTTGCTGAATCCAAATCCTGTAGAGAGAAAAAGATTATTAGAAAAACTGAAGCAAGACCGTTTTAAATATGACAAGTTAAAAAGCTTTAGACCTAACAATAGTATATTCCAAAAAGATGATGCTGAAATGGAAAAACTTGGATTTCATGACTAATGAAAACAGGAAATAACTAAAAATTTTAGAAAATTTGAAAAATAGTCCTCTATCTTGGTAATGTCAGACGTGTAACCCGATGTCCCAAAGTCAACTGAACATGACATCAAACTAACTGTTTCAACATCAACTGTTCTAAGAAGCTGATTGAATAAGGTTCTCGATTTCGGATATGCAAGGCTAAAATGTGCAGGAAAGATGAAAAGAAAGTTGATCTCAAGCTATACATCATTCTCAAGTCAGTTGCCCGGTTTTCCTATATCCATCAGCTAAATGGAGATTTATCACGGGCCCACTACTTTTCAGAGATTGACAAGACAAAGAATGCCCACACAGAATAATTTCTACAACTGGAACAGCTGCCATCAAATTGCAATCATATATTGCTTGTAAAAATATTTCACTGCGAATTAGCAAATACCCTGTACTAAGTAGAAAGAATTTAGATATCTTTTTCAAAGATCAAAGTTAGAATTCCAGTATACACATCCATATAGAACAGTATATTATAACCATACAGCATGAATGCGTGCAATATTGATATTTTTCTCCACAGCATCGACTCCTGTAACGGTTGCTCCCATTCGAGCTAAAGGCTGCAACACAAGAGAAGAAGAGGAACCATTTCCAGCAACAAATATTAGTATCAATCATGACATCTTAGTTATTCAACAGACAGATTACACATAAGAGTCCAACCAAACAGACAAGTATCATTGAGAATGAGAGAATAATATGTCAGCTTTAAGTAGGATATTTGATCGTTTTATCAATCCAGAAAAACTTCTAGAAAAGTTGCAGCCATGTTTATAGTCTCCTTTTCCATACATACCAACTCAAGTTTCCATACTAACTATTTCCCATCTGATTTATTTTCTTAGGCTGCATCCCTCAGCCACTGAACACGTTAGAGTTGGCAAGTCACATATAATAGTGTATTGACGGCTACATAATTCTCTTGTTTGTTAATCATATTGGAATCCAAGCTAGTGGAGAGTCCAAAGCAGTTAAGCAAAGCAAATGGTAAACCTCCGAAAGAATTCCACCACCACAGCCAACATCAAGAACGTGTATGCCTTCTAAAGGCCTAGGTAACAGCGGATCCTTCCTGAGACAAATAGAGCTAATAAGTTACAAATTAAAGCCCCAGTATCAAAATTTAGGGAAACAAATGTAAAATAAACGTCGAACAAAGTATCTAGCTAATGAACAACTCCTCTTTGAGCATAAATTACAATAACTCTGCAAGACAATTGCACCCAATTTATTCTTTAGGCACCAGACAAAACAAAAAATGAAATTCAGAAATTCTATATCCAAAGACACGTTAATATGATCACCTAATAATTTTTTTCTTTTTTGAAAAATAAATCACCCAATAGTTAAATCTTCAAAATGATGCCAAATTATTATTTCGTAGAAGATCATAGAGAGTACCTGAAATGTCGACAAAGAGTAGACCGAATGAAAGCAACTCTTGTTGGATTCATGGCGTGCAGTGGTTTAAACGGCCCTTCACTATCCCACCTATTCATTTTCACAATTTTACAAAGACAATTAACAAGAAGCTAGAAAAAGATTGTACAAAGTTCCATAAACAAGAATCATCCCAAAAAAAAAAAAAGGTAGCAGCAATTACCAAGTATCAGCAATGGCGGAGAATTTAGCGAGCTCAATATCTTTCAAAGACGACTTAGTTTGCGATTGGCTTTGCGTCTGAGTACTATCACCGGAAGATGGAGAACGAAGGGTAGTGGTGGAAATAAGTCGAAAACAGTAAAGATTGGGACTTTGACTCTGAGAAGTTATGGCATTGAGGAGTTGGAGTGTATGATAAGGTTTAGCTGAGAATTTAGAAACATGGGTACTTGATATTGCTCGGAGGTGGGCCACTAGCTTGGAGGCCATGGCAAAAATGCGAATGCTTCCTTAGAGAGATAAACAAAATACGCTTTGCTGGGATATCAAATAAGCTGTGCGTGGGTAAAGCATTTCCTCGAGCAGGTGGTGGGCAAAAGCGGCGGTTCGGCGTGCTCAGCCGAACACAAGCACTGCGACACGTCTCTCCCTCCAAGAGTATTTTGTTAGATATTAGTTTATTGGAAGTATAAATTTTATAGACAATTTCTTTTTATAACGGAAACAATTTACTAATTAAATTATATAATGAGCAAATAAATGACTCAGAAACTCAATCTAATTAATCAAAGACTAAGGGGGTGTTTGGAATGTAGGGAATAATTGAATTCAATTCCCTTGTTTGGAAGCACAAAAGATGGAAAAATTAAATTCTTCAGTGAATTCAAACCCCACATTTTAAAGGGGTTGAATTCACGTGATTTTTTCTGCTGCTACCTCTTACAACCGCCCTCTCTATTTGCTGCTGCTACCTCAATTCAAAACATGAATTAAGTTTATATGAAACTTAATTTATGTTTTGATATATTTTGATTTTTTTTAATAAATATATAAAATTATATTATTAATTTAATTATTTTTATATTCAATTCAATTATATTTTTATAAAATAATTTCTGTTAATATATTATTAAATTATCTTTAAAATATAAACTTCAATTTATATTTGATTTAATAATTAAAATAATTTAAATAAATATTACGTTTTAGATAAGAAGATAATTTTAAAATGTTTCATTCTATTTAATTAATAATTTATTTATAAATATTATATAAGAGATTAAAATAAATTTAATTAATTAATCTCTTATATAATATTTATATATATATTATTAATTAAATAATAATTAAACATTTTAAAATTTAACTTCAATTTATAATTGATTTAATAACTAAAATAAATTAAATAAATAGTCTTTTATATAATATTTATTAATAATATATAATATTTATTAATCTTTTATATAATCTTTATTAATAAATTTTAATTAAATTAAATGAAACATTTTAAAATTATTTTATCTAAAATGGAATATTTATTTATATTATTTTAATTATTAAATCAAATATAAATTGAAGTTTATATATTTTGAAGATAATTTAATAATATATTAACAGAAATTATATTAAAAATATAGATCACTAATTTTAATTAATTAAATTTATTTTATCTCTTATATAATATTTATAAATAAATTAATAATTAAATAAAATTAAAAATTTTAAAATTAACTTTTATCTAGAATTTAATATTTATTTAAATTATTTTAATTATCTAAAACTTAATATTTATTTAAATTATTTTAATTATTAAATCAAATATAAATTGAATATATTTTGAAGATAATTGAATTCGTGTAATTGAATTCAATTATAATATTACTATATTTGTTCTAAACAGTGTAATTGAATTCAATTCTAATATTATTAGATTTGTTTTAAATAGTGTAAATTGAATTCAATCCTAACTTTATTAATATAATTAAATCGTAAACTTTGACGACAATATTTATGAGGAACAACCTGACGGAGGTAGCGATAGCGAGGATCGCAAACGGCGCCTCCACGCAGGGGAGCTGAAACGTGGGTTTTCTTATTTACATAGGGTTGTCTCCGCTGAAATTAGTGATATGCGTTAAACATGACAAGTCAAACCCTTTTAATAAAGAAAAAAAGCTCCTCAAATGTCCATAAAACCACTTCCGCTGCTCCAGTGTATCGTTACAAGTGAAAACAAATATATGATATGTCTAAAGGACTCAGATGCAACCCAGATAAATTGAAGACAAATATAAACATACAGTTATATAATCACCAAATTCAAGCATCCGAAGTATATGAAAATCATCAATCACATGGATAAAGAGTCACAATTTAAAATGAAGCAATTCTAATGACAATCCATACCTAAACAGCGTAAAGAAGAAATACCTAGAACGCTTCCACCCAAGGGAGCAACCGAATTTAATACTTCAGCCTGCTGCAATAACAACCCAAAAAATCAATATTCCAGACGCAAAAAAACCCAGATAAATTAAGCAAAACAAAAAAATTAAAAACCCGGCTCAAAAAAAAAAAAAGCTCGTCTTCGGAATTGGGTCATAGAAAAACAGAGTATAGATTGCAAACAAATTAAGCCTCTGTTTTAATAATGAAGAAATAGTTAATAAATTGCTGAACAGTTCACGCTCCATTAATAGAACATATAACTTGAACGTCTGAGAATATGGAGCGTGAATTGTTCAAAGATGAACAATTCACGCTTCGTTCATGAATATTCAGCGTGAACAATCACGCTATCTTTATTCAATGAACAATTCACGCTGAATAGCTTCAAATGTGAATTGTTCACGCCCATTGGAAATACCAGATTAGAAGGAGAAGAACACGAAACCCATTGGAACACAAAACACATTGGAAATACCCACACACACAAAAAAAACCCAAACAAATTAGCCAGATGCAATTCATCGGAAATACCCAGATAAAATACCCACATGAAATGTAATACCCCTCATTCAATCGAAACCCATTACCCAATCGAAACAATACAAATAACTTACCTACAATCTGGTGGTAGAACGCTGGAACATCAAGAAGAGGAAGAACTTTCGAAGAGAGGCTCCAATATATTTCAGCTGTTGAAGAAGACAAATAAGTTTCGGGAGGAGGCTTGTGTGTAAGAAGGATAGGTTTGTAAAAAGGAACAAGCTTAGATGTAGAAGAAAGATTACGGATTCGTCGATTAAGTAAAGATAGGTTTTAGCTATTCTTTAAAATCGCATAATACGTATTGACATAGAATGAGTATTCTGTGTTTACTTTAAACCAAACACGGGTTTAATAATTACCGAGGAATATGGTAGGAATAGAATTCCTATTCCCTCGTACCAAACAGGCTTAAATGACAGACCTATGGCCAATTTAGATTCTATAATAACCTTCTCTGATAAACTGCTGACTAATGGAGTGAAGAGTTATGTATATTTAGCTGTTGCTTTATTGGTGTGTTAATTGGCTGTGTTAACTGAAGAATGTTGTCCTCACCATGGGCCCTCTGTTAACGGTCCACCTGGTTGCATGGTTGAAACTCCAAAGTGTGCTACATCATCAAAACCGGGGATAAGTCAAATCCATGGTGCCTCTCGTACTGGTAATTATGAAATGGGAAGATATACCGCAAAAAAATTGCACCAGAAAGCAGAAACTGCTAAGGATTTTCTGGATTTGTACCATTAAATGCTTCATACAGTAATGAGATTGCGGGCGTGTGCAATCCTAAATCAGAAATTTGACGGCCTTCTCCAGGAAACTATTGCTCATCCCCTCAGTCCGCATATCAGCAACCACCACCAGTGTGCACCAACGGAGGACCAGTGGCTAGGAATGAAGCTTCCCCCAGGATAATTCCACTTGCTGTTTCGAATCCATACGAGGGTAGTTGGACAATTAAGACTAGGGTGACAGCAAAGGGAGAACTAAGGCACTATAACAATCCTCGTGCTGATGATAAAGGGTCGTCTTTTGATCTACTCGATTCTGATGGTGGAGAAATCAGGATAACTTGTTTCAATGCTGTGGCTGACCGATTCTACCACCGGCTTGAAGCTGGTAGGGTGAACTTGATTTCCGAGGGAAGCTTTAAACATGCTCAAAAAAAATTTAACAGCCTTTGTAATGATACTGACATAATCTTAGAGAGCAGTTCAATAATTTAGCAATGCTTTGATGATGAAAAATCCATCCCAAGCCAACAATTTCATTTTCACCGAATAAGTGACGTTGAAGGCATGAATAACAAGTGCCTGAATGTATGGGCAGGATATTAAGCTAACCCTCTGGGGTTATTTATGCAGAGAAGTTCAAATGCTACAAACTGTGTGTGATTCTGGGGGTTTTCCAGTTATACTATCTGATAGTGTAAGTAATTTTAATGTTAAGGACAGTGGGCACTATATCTACCACTCAGCTGCTTATTGAACCAGATTTTCCTGAAGCTCAGAAACTAACGGATTGGTTTAACAAATAAGGAAGGAACACTCCTAATGACTCCTATGTAGAACAGATTGGAGCACTGTGAGTGCAATTGTTATATACATAAGATCTGATAAATTCTGTTATACGGCCTGCTACATCATGGCTGGAGATTAACCATGCAATAAGAAGGTTACTAATGCTGGCAGGCTATGCTGGGGATAGTAAGTGGCGATGTGAAAACTGTGATCAGTCTGTTTCTGAATGTGATTATAGGTACATGCTTCAGATTCAGATACGGGACCATACTGGCATAAGATGGGTGACAGCATTTTAGGAGTAGGTTACTGCAAAAGATTTGCATCATATGAAATTTGAAAAGCAAGATAATGAGAGCTTTTCAAAAATTATCCATCAAGTTCTGTTCGGTAGACATATGTTTACGTTGAAAGTGAAAGAGGAGACGTCCAGTGATGAACAGCAAGTAAAATCTACTGTGTTCGAAGCAGAAAAGTTTAACTATTCATCCTTGTCCAGGTTTCTTCTGAAGATTAAGAGGTAAGTCGAAGCAACAGATTGGTGGTTTCTGATGTCACTCAAATGCAAATGGAGTTGAAGTTCATAAAATATTGACTCATTTTCTCAAAGATGGTGGCTTCTGAAGTCGCCGGATATTAAGGAAGTTGAAAATTTAACCCATATAGAATGCTTGGACGAGGAGCATCTTTTTTTCTTTTTGTACCGTCCGACTCTCGTATATTTTATGTCTGCTACAGTGTTTCTTTCAGTTATTTGGCTGGTATATTAAATTTTTTAATGCGTATAGTTGCTGCTCATGTGAATGCCAAAGTTGCTGTTGTAGAAGTGTAAACTGGTACATTTGTTGGAGATGTCTCAGGAGTTTAGTCAGGTGTTGGACGAGTTCGGACATGCAAGCCATGCATCGACATATGAAGAAGCGTCCGTAGAAGATCAAGAATAGACAGTTAATAATTAGTTAGAATTTGAATGTTATAAATAATGAAATTCCATTTAATTCGTGTGAGTTCATTGGTTAGATTGTTAATCAACAACTTTCGGAGGAAATCTCAATATTAAATTGAGTTCTTGAAAATACTCTGTTCACCTCTGTTTCTGGAAATCTTCTCACTCTAAAACTTCTCTCTACAATTCATCGTTCTTTCTTGTTTGCTTTGGCATATGATTGATCGGTAACAACAAATTGGTATCAGAGCTAGATTCTTAAGGGATCTGTGTGGGTGTAGGTAAGTAACTTGACTCGGAAACTAACTCTTTCTCGGACGGTGAGCGTAGAACACTCGGAGATGGCTGAGAGCTCAACGCTTGGTCTACACCCGACAATATTCAATGGTGAAGAATATCAAATGTGGGCGATCAAGATGGAGGCTTACCTGCAAGGACAGGACCTATGGGAACCAATCGATGAAGATTACACGGTTGAGATTCCAGACGATGCTCCGATCGCTCAATTACGGTGGCTTAGGGAAAGAGTGACGAAGAAGGCCCGAGCCAACTCTTGCCTATACCAGTCGGTTTCACCCTCAATCTTTACAAGAACTATGGGACTTGCTTCGGCAAAAGAAATCTGGGATTTCTTGAAGCAAGAGTACGAGGGTGATGAGAAGGTAAAGAACATGAAAGTCTTGAATCTGTTGAGGGAGTTCGACAGAATTCAAATGAAAGAAGATGAGTTGATTCAGAATTATAGTGATCGTCTGATTCAGTTAGCAGACCAGATCAGGCTCTTAGGAGCCGAGTTTAAAGATCAACGGATAGTTCAGAAGCTGCTTGTGTCGGCTCCTGAAAAATACGAAGCACCAATTGTTTCGTTAGAAAATACGAAGGATATAGGTCACATGAGGCTTGCTGAAGTGGTGAACGCCATGCAAGTTCAAGAACAGAGATTCTTGATGAGGAAGACCGAAGCTACGGAAGGTGCGTACAGAGTCTTTGCAAAATCAGAGGCTCAAGAAAAGTTCAAGAAGAAAAAGAAGAAAGGAGGTTCGAATTCAAGAACCTCTCAATCTCGCCAGAAGCACGAGAATAAGTACATAGGAGGAGATAAAGCTAACAGCTACAACCCATGTCCACATTGCGGCAAATCTAATCATCTTACCGTCAGATGCTGGAAGAGGCCCGATGTAGAATGCCGAAGGTGTCATCAGAAAGGGCACATGGAGGCTATCGGTAAGAAGGAACCACCAAAGGAGGCAGCCAATGTGCAAGTGACTGAAGAGGAGGAAGAACAATTATTTGTGGCAATTAGAGATCAGATCAAGAACTATCCGTCTGAGTGGCTGATTGACAGTGGATGCACCAACCACATGTCTCCGGATCCAAGATTATTTAAGACTCTAAATACAGAAGTGAGAGCTCGGGTAAAACTTGAAAATGGGGACTGTATTCGGGTGGAAGGGAAAGGTGAAGTGGAGTTAGCAACCAAGAAGGGAATTAAGATCATCTCTGATGTGTTGTACGTTCCAAAAATCCAGCATAATCTGCTGAGTGTAGCACAATTGATCGAGAAAGGTATGACCGTGCACTTTAAATTGAATTCATGTAGAGTTTTCGATAACAATGGACAGGAAATATTATGCACCCGGATGAAGAACAAAAGTTTTTCAATGAACCCTGAGGAACTGCATCAAGAAGCGCTAGTGGGAGACTCAACAGAACCGGATCTCTGGCATCGGAGACTTGGGCATTATCATGTGAAGGGACTGGAGATGATGAGAAGGAAGGAGATGGTCGTAGGCTTACCATCAACTCCGTATGAGATTATGCCATGCAAAGTCTGCATGATGGGGAAGCAAGCTCGGGCACCATTTTAGAAGGCAAAATGGAGAGCTAAGGAGAAGCTAGAACTCTTGCACATGGATATTTGTGGGCCCATGCCGGTGCCTTCGCTGAGTGGAAGTATATACTTTCTGCTGATCATAGACGATTACTCCAGATATGCCTGGATTTACTGTCTCAAAAGCAAGGGAGAAGTAGCCAAGGTGTTCAAGGAGTTCAAAGTATATGTAGAAAATCAGACGAACCTGAACATCAAGTCGGTGAGGATGGATAACGGTTCGGAATTTTTATCTAATGAGTTTAATGTAATTTGTAAGTCAGCAGGAATTCGTCATCAGCTTACTACGCCCTACACTCCACAGCAGAATGGCGTAGTGGAGAGGAGGAATCGGACTGTGGTAGAAATGACTAGGTGCATGCTGGAAGAGAAGCATCTACCGAAAGAGTTCTGGGCGGAGGCGGCGACCATCGCCTGTTTTCTGCTGAACAGAGCGTACTCTAGGACACTCGACGATAAAACTCCACACGAAGTTTGGCATGGATACAAACCTAAGATGAGTAATTTGAAGGTGTTCGGATCGTTGTGTAGCATACTCATACCTCAAGCCAAAAGAAAGAAATTAGACATAAAATCAGAGTTGGCAATCTTTGTCGGATACTCAGAAGTATGCAAAGGATATAGAATGTATCTACCTGACCAGAAGAAAGTTAAGGTCAGTAGAGATGCTCGGTTCTACGAAGAAGAATGTTGGAGCTGGCCCAAAGATGAGAAGCCGGACAAAGATAGAAGCCCAAACATTAGATGGCCCCTATATACTCCGGAAACAGTAAAGAATCCGGATCAGTATGAAGGAGAAGGGGAACCAGAACCAAGAGAGGATGAGGAACAGGATCCACCACACGATCTAGATCATTGGATCTCTGAAGACGAGCACAATCCAGAAGAAGATAGTGGAGATGATTTCGATCATGTGCCGGTAAGAGGAATGGGAAGACTAGCGGAAATATACTAGAGAAGCAATGAAGCGGTTCTGGAGCCGACCAGAATCCAAGAGGCGTTGATGAATCCGAAATGGGTAAAAGCCATGGAGGAGGAAATGATGATGATCGAAAAGAATCAAACTTGGAGACTGGTAGACAGACCACCGAACAAGAGAGCCATCGGATTGAAGTGGGTGTTCAAGACGAAACTAAATCCAGATGGGTCGGTAAACAAATTGAAGGCGAGGCTCGTTGTGAAGGGGTATGCGCAGATCAAAGGGATCGATTTCGGGGAGACGTTCGCTCCAGTAGCCCGAATGGAGACGATCAGTTTACTGTTGGCGCTTGCAGCTGAAAAATGGTGGAAGGTGCATCAGTTGGACGTCAAATCCGCTTTCCTCAACGGCGTCCTACAAGAAGAGATTTATGTCCAGCAACCGGAGGGCTTCGTAGTTAGGGGAAAGGAGGAGATGGTTTATAAATTGAACAAGGCCCTTTACGGGCTGAAGCAAGCTCCTCGGTGCTGGTATGCGAGGATTGATGAATTTCTTCTAGGAATTCAATTTAACAGAAGCTGCAGTGAACCAACAATGTATGTACGGACGGAAGAAGGAGAGGTAACTGTGATTGCAATTTATGTAGACGATTTACTGATTACTGGTAGTTCTGTGAAGCAGATAAGTCATCTAAAGATGCAATTCAATGAAACGTTTGAGATGACAGATCTCGGAGGAATGAAATATTTATTGGGCATGGAGGTATGCCAAAGTGAAGGAAGGATTGCCATTTGTCAGAAGAAATATATTCGAGACGTGTTGAAGAAATTCAAGATGGATCAATGTAAGGCAGTATTGACTCCAATCTGTCCAAAAGAGAAGTTGGTGAAGAAGGAGGAAAACGATGAGGTTGATAGAAAGAATTTCAGAAGTATGATCGGATGTCTTATGTACATCACAGCTACAAGGCCGGATGTGTTGTATTCGGTAAGTTTACTTTCCAGATTCTTAAGCGATCCAGGAAAACAACATGTGATTGCCGTAAAAAGGATACTGAGGTATTTGAAGGGAACATCCGACTACGGGTTGCTGTATGAGAAATCTGGTAAATGTGAATTAATGTGCTATGTTGATAGTGATTGAGGTGGAGCGACTGAGGATATGAAAAGCACTACTGGGTATTGTTTAACATTAGGCTCAGCATGCTTTTCATGGACATCGAAGAAGCAAGAATTGGTGGCACTTTCAACAGCGGAAGCAGAGTTAGTGGCAACGACAGCTACTGCTAAACAAGTAATTTGGGTGAGAAAGTTATTGGTAGATTTGCAAGTTCAACTAGAAGGAGCTAAGGTGGTAAATATTGATAATCAAGCTGCAATTTCGATCTCACTCAATTCAGTGTTCCACGACAAATCCAAGCATTTTAAACTTAGATATTATTATCTAAGGGATATCCAGCAGGAAGGGGAATTGAAACTTTAGTATATTAAAACGGATGATCAAGTTGCAGACTTGTTCACAAAAGGGTTCAATGTTTCGAGGTTTGAGCAGTTAAGGAAAATGGTTGGGATTCAGAAACTAAACTTCTGATCTAAGGAGGAGTATATTGGAGATGTCTCAGGAGTTTAGTCAGGTGTTGGACGAGTTCGGACATGCAAGTCATGCATCGACGTATGAAGAAGCGTCCGTAGAAGATCAAGAATAGACAGTTAATGATTAGTTAGAATTTGAATGTTATAAATAATGAAATTCTATTTAATTCGTGTGAATACATTGGTTAGATTGTTAATCAACAACTTTCGGAAGAAATCTCAATATTAAATTGAGTTCTTGAAAATACTCTGTTCACCTCTATTTCTGAAAATCTTCTAACTCTAAAACTTCTCTCTACAATTCATCGTTTTTTCTTGTTTGCTTTGGCATATGATTGATCGGTAACAACAACATTTATTCCAATGATGACTTGGTCTGCAAAGTGGAAATAACTCAGTTTCCACTTAAGATACAGAAATGGATAAGAAATAAAAAGGTTAATACATATTTTAAAGATCAGCAGTCGCAAATGTGTTCTTATTCCATTGCGTCCTTTGCAACTTCTAATATGAATATCAGTAGCACATGTTGGAGGATGATGCTGCGGCTCCACTGCCCTTGATACCGAGTGCGTCCCATGTTCTTTCTGCACCATAGTGACCGCCCGCAATGCCATCGGCCTGGTTAGGGCTACACCCTGCAATAGCAATAGCAGCAGCAGCAGCTGCTACCGCTGTCTGTGCTACCACCCTTTCCCTGTCTGCTGCTACTTTAAGGCGATGCCTTTCTGCTCTTGAACCAATAACCTGGCCCACGATAGAAGCTCCAATGGTCAATGCCATTGCAGTCTTAGGCATCACAACAGACTTCCTAAGCATGGCTATGAAAGGCACAGCTGCATGCACCGCGACAAACCACGACACAGAGAACTTCCGTGTGTGCTCCCTCCAAACACCCAAGGGCACGTTCACTGCCATCCCAAGGAGAGCAATCACAAGCATCTTTTCAGGTAGTGGCTGAGGTCGCAAAGTTTTTACAAGGGCTGTTCGGGCCAGAGCCGCCCTTGCGGCAACCACAGCAGGTGGGCATCTAAGCTTTATGCCAGGAGGCGGCTGCAGAGTTGATGCTACAAGTGGCAAGACACGACTAACAGCTCTGTATGATTTTGCAATCGGACAGTTGCCTGTTTCTAGCCACTCATTTCCCAGGGCCTCGTGGTTTGAGGTACTTCCTTTCTGGAAGATAAGAATGCAATATATAAGTACAACTATACAACAGTAATCGTACATCTAAACTACGATGCTTGTGGATTCCAGGAGTAAAATGATACCAGCAGTTAATTCTGTCAAGTTTCACAAACACCAGATGATTTTCAAACTGTACATTTAATATTCAAGCTGAACAACATTTAAATGGAACTTTCAAAATGAAAATATGGCATCAATAGTGTGTTTGTAGGAACCCACCAGTATAAATGCCACCCCAGCAACCATTTTCATTCCCTTTCCTCCATTTCGTTCTAGAGTTAATTGACTTTAAAATGATTAAAATGGAAATATTGTAAATCACCTCAGAAGATGGATCTCTCTTGTTACTTGATTCAGATTTCTTTTGTTTCTTCTTCCACTTATCGTTGAAGGAACCAAAGCTAAAAGGCCCACCCGGCCCAAAAACAGATAGACTTATGGTGGCAGTTTTAGCCGCTAATGGGTTAAACTGAGGCTCAGGCACAAGTTCTACGCTGTCATTATGAACATTAGACTTGTCCGAAAGTGGGACAATCCCATCTTTACCATGAAAAAGCTTAAATGCATTATCAAAATTTGGACCATCTTCAAATATAGGGCCTTTAGATCCGCGTGCCTGAGAAATAAAACAAAATATTTTCGCATCAGGTGCAAAACCAGCTTCATTTCTTCAAGATTAGAAACAATTGGAACAAAGGATGGTGTCAACTCAAGAGAAATAACTTACAGGGATGGGAAAGTTCACGGGTGAAAATGAAAAGCATGTCGGCTTATTGATGTTTCTTAGAAATGGGCATTTTTGAATGGTTCCCTCGTCAAAGTTACATTTAGATGTGTCCTCATTCATTACCCTGAACAAAAACTCCATGGCTTCTTCTCTGCAAACAACGTTGCAAAATTAATAGAGTAACCTCAGTTAAATTAAGCAACATAGAATAGAACGAAGAACAAGAAGAAGAAGAAGAAGGGAAGCAAATCCTCTAGCTAGCAGCTTAGTACTCAATGTCTTCCAATTTTTCTTCTAAGACTGTACAAGTCAGTTTCTCTTGATAGTCACTACTAATTAAATATTTTCAGAAGAAAGAATCCAATATCTTCTGGGGACAAATAAAAGGAAGCAACACCATGAGACTCTAAATGATCTTAATACTATAGTCAACAAATCATAAAGAAAATCTACAAAGAGTTAACAGTTTCATATTATAAACTCAATAATGAAAGCCATAAACAGTAAAATTCGAGGAAAAAAATCAAAAGTTGACAACATAGAGTTAAAGTAATTTGTCAAAGCATTTAATTGGCCTTAGTGATGCAAAAGAATTTAAGAGTTTATAAAAGAAATAGAGGCAAGAGGCAAAATCACTCAGCCACAGGTGGTAATTTGGTGGGATGAAAAATTGGAGTTGAGGTGACAGCAAAAACAGCAAGGACTGAAATTTACTTTATCTGCGTTTCCTCATTGTTATAGAATAATTATGTAACTAAAGTGTCGTGGGTGGTGAAGGTGAATGAGCAGATTGACAGCAGTAAGTAGAGCAGAAATGAAGAAGCAGAACGAGAAGAGGAGAGAGAGAGTCAAGAGAGAGAATTATCTATATATATATATTTTATTCAAAGCCTTATAATATGCCTGTTACAACTATTAATACTTAAGATATAGATTTTAATCAATGCCTTAAAATCTGGCCTTTACAACAGCTAATACTCAGTAAACTATTCCCTCCTCTTCTGGAAAGTCGTCATATCCGATATGGATTGTTATAATTGTTATTAATATACGACGAATTTTCTTACATTCTTACCTAAATGAGCTAATTAATTCGCCGACACATATACCCTCTTCCTCCTAATCTCTATTCTCTTCCCACTTCTTCTTTGTTGTAACATTACCTTCCCTATCAAAAACCTTGTCCAGAAGGTTGATCTCTGGGAACTTCCTTTGTACTTCCAATAGGGTCTCCCATATCGCGTTCTTCTCTATCTCTACGGACCACTGTATTAAACTTGTGTTATAGCTCTATTGCAACGTCTCACCATCCTTCTGCTTAAAACAGCCAATGGTACCTTGCCTTTATTAATAAGTGATGAAGGTTATCGAGAGGATGTTGGTATTTTATCCGACAAATATACCTTAAACTGGGATACGTGAAATGTACAGTGAATAAGGGACCCTTCCGGTAGTTAGAGCTTGTTTTCGACTCTACCAATTTTATCAATAATCTGGTTAGGTCCGTAATACAAAGGAGATATCTTCTGATGTACCCTTCTTTGTAGTGATATGTTACCCACCATGAATTTTCTATCTGATTTCTTTTGATCCGCCTGTAGCTTCATTCTCTGTTGTACTCTATTCAAATGAAACTTAGCAACTTGAAGAGCCATTTCTCAATCCTACATGGGCTGGTCTACCAGAAAATTATATGAATCGCCCGCAAAGTAGGGTATATAAACAGGTGGAGGATATCCATAGAGAATCTTGAAAGGAATAGAATGGATGGTTGAATGGTGATTTGTATTGTACCATTCCAACCATTTCTTAGGAACATCTCTGCAAAAATATATAAGATAAGTTTCCAAAGTTTTGTTAATTGCCTCGGTCTGCCCATCGGTATGGGAATGCTAAGATGTTGAAAACCTTAGACTGACCCCAAGAAGTTTGAACACTTCCTGCCAAACAATGTCCAAGAAGAGAATGTCCCTATCGCTCACAATTGTCTCTAGGATCCCATGGAGCTTGAATACATGATTAATGAAAATATGAGCTATTTCTTAAGTTGTATAAGGGTGTTTAATAGTCATAAAATAAGAGTACTTACTAAATCTATCCACAGTTATAAAGATAGCAAAATTACCCTTAAACAATAGCAACACTTTAACAAAATCCATGCTAATTTCCCCCCCCCCCGGCAACCTTAGGGTATAGGGCGAGATTGAAGTAAGCCTGGATAAGCCGCATTATAATGCTTGTTCCTTTGGCAAACTAAACACTTCATAATGTAATTCCTCACATCCTTGGCCAAATTCCTCCAGTGAAACAAGTTTTGGACTCACTTATTACACCTAAGTGACCTCCTTGTGGGTTGTCATGAGCCAAGGATTTTAACTTTCCCATTAATTCTTGATCATGGCTCACTACTAAGTGTCCCTTCCACCTCACCAGACCATCCTTCCATTCATACGATCCTGAATTCAGTTCTTTGATTTCCATCTTCCTTATAAGATCCTAAATTTTGGCATCCTTCTCCTACTCTTTAATCTCTTCCATGGGATGTGTATGCACTTAGGATACTGACAAGGTTAATAGCCCCTTGCTTGCGATGCAAGACAATGCATCAACAACTTGATTCTCTAACCCATTCTGATAAATAACTTTGAAGTCATATACCCTATTAATTTGGCAGCCATGATTGTTGAAAAGGAGGTGTAATCTTTGTTCCAATAGACACCTGAGGCTTCTATGATCTGTCTGTCTCTTGAAGGGACAACCACTGAAGTAACAATGTCATTATTTGATTGCCTTGATAACTGCCAGGAATTCCCTTTCGTACGTTAATAACCCCAAGTGCTTAGGTACTAAAGCGTTACTCAAGAAGGCAATTGGATGTTGGTTTTATTGGAGTATTGCTCCAATGCCCAATTTAAGTGCATTTGCCTCGATGGTGAATCGTTATGAAAAGTCTGGTAAGGCTAATACATGAGTTGATATTAATGCCTTCTTAAGTTGTCCAAATGCCTCTTGTCACTTCTCTTTTCACTTACAGGTTCCTAATGCTTGCTTCTTCAAATATTCAATTAAAGGTTTAGCCACCACCCCATAATGCTTGATGAACCTCCTATAGTATCCGTTTAATCTTAAGAACCCTTTTAATTCTTTCATGGATTGAGGTCTTGGTCATTGTTGGATTCTTTTTATCTTGTTAGAATTTGTAGAGACTCCCATGGAAGAAATAGAATGAACTAAATAATTGATTTGTCTTGCTCCAAAGGTGCACTTGCTTCCCTTAATGAATAGTTAGTGAGGGTGTAATGTTTGTAGAATTTGAAGTAGATGTTATAGGTGTTGTTGGAAAGTGCTACTACAAATGAGAATATTGTTGAAGAAAACCAAGAGAAAGAGGAATTTTAAAGATATGGCTTGAAAATCTCATTCATGAGACTCTAAAACATTGAAGGAGCATTAGTGACCCCAAAAGACATCACTAGAAACTCGTAATGACCCTCATGTGTTTGAAATGTAATCTTAGGAATGTCAAACCTTCATGCAAAATTTATGGTATTTGGATCCAACTTAGAATACCAACTGGATCCTTGTAATTCGTCCAATAACTCCTTAATCAATGATATAAGGAATTTATTCTTAATAGTGTGTTTATTTAATTCTTTATAATCCACACACATTCTCCAGATGTTTATAATCCACACACATTCTCCAAGTATTATCCTTCTTCTTGACTAATACTATTGGGGAAGCATAAGGGCTCAGGCTGTGTCAAATGAATCCCTAATCCATGAGTTCCTTAATAGTCTTCTCAATTGCATCTTTTTGTTCACCAAAATACCGATTTGATCTAATGTTAACAGCATATATTCCATCTTTGAGTTGAATCTTGTGAATTTCTAGGTGGGAGTTCAGTAGGTTCTTTGAAAACCTCACTAAAGTTTGCTAACAAACCATTCAATTCCTCCAAAGTATTGGAATAATCTACTAGGCCCACTTGTTGTATGTGAAAATCGATGGGGTACGATAGCATCATTTATAGAGTCGCTTTTATTAAGTTGTTCATAAGTTTGTTGAAACCTTTACTTGAGATCACCTTAGCTGACTTATTTGGATTTTTCATCATTGTTACCATCTCTCCTACGCACACAAACTCCATGGTGTGATTCATGAAGTTACAAGTCACGTTGTTGAGGGTCACCAACCATTGAACCCCCAAAAATATGTTGCACTCTCCTAGCTAAATGATCAACACATTGGTACTAAATTTGAGGCCTTGAATGCTCCGAGTAAAGTCCTTACAAGCTTGGGCAATCCAATTTTAAACCCCCTCCTACTGTGATCTATATAGATCGGACTTCTGTGAAATTCATTCCACCCTTCTTAACAACTACTTCATCCACAAAACTATAGGTACTCCCACTATCAATCAAGATATGTGGGGGTCTACTCTGGTGAGTGCCTATGACTCTAATTTGCCTATATTCCTCTTGATCCTTCATCCCCATCACAACTTGTAAAGAAACATTGGTCTTAATGGTTCCTATTCTTCTTCTTCATCTAGTTTTTCTAAATCTAATTCTCCCAATCCTTCCTCTTCCACCATGAATAGCTGGAATTGCTTCTTTTTACACTTAGTGCCCAGGTTTGTATCGTTCATCACACCAACAATACAATCCCTTTGCCCTTTTGTCATCAAACTCCTTACTACTCAAAGATGTTTGCCCTCTGGTATTCTTAAAATAATGATTTTTACCTATACCCCTTTGGTTATTCGAAGGTTGGTGCCCTACTTAACATCGTGTTCCTACTCCAATTTGTTATGGATATGGTTTAAACCCCCCTTATTTTGATAGGAAAGTGCACTGGCTTCAAGAATGGCTTTTTGTTTCCTAGCAAGCACATATTCCTATTGCAGATTTTGAGGTTCCATCATCTTGATAGTTAATTCCCAACTCCAGTTTCAATGTTTTCAAAAAAATCCCACCATGTAATTTTTTGGAAGTGAGAGTTTATTCAAATGCTTGTCAAATAGCACGTAATACTCAAATACTAAGCCCCTTTGTTTGAACTCCTTTAAATTATGACCGGATCGTCAAAGATGTCTTCATCAAACCTCTGACTAAGGAGGGTTGTCGACTCGAACCATTCTATAGCCTCCAGGGATTTCTATTCCTCAACTATAGTTCACTCTTGAGCTTAACCTTTTAAATGCGTGAAAGCTATTCCAACCTCCAAACTGTCTGGGGTGTGATCTAATGAGAAAAACTATTCATGTTTGTAGATCCATCCTTTTATGCCCACTCCCTCAAACAATGGGAAATTAGAAACATTCCTTTGAAAGAGTAGAGCCCGAGTTACATTAAGTAAATGCACATTTTTCCTCTCAGTTACCGCTGTTTTTTTTAGGTGTGTTAACATATGACAAGTCATGAATAATTCTATCTTTTTAAGAGTAGGGGGCAAAATCTTATTAAAATAATCACTAGCATTATTTGACCTAAAGCTTTTAATCTTAACCCCAAATTGGTACTGAATCATGGAATTAAAATTAGGAATAACAGTGTTTAGATTTGTGTTTGAGTAAGAAAAGTCATTTAACTCTAAGTCAATCATCAATCAAGGAGACAAACCAATGAGCCACAAAAATATTGGGAATAGTAGAGGAACTGCAAATATAACTATAAATCAAATGAAAAGAATAAGGACTTCTTTTAGTACCAATAGGAAAGGATACATGGTTATGCTTTGCCAATTCATAAACTTCACAATGAAAAACTAAGATATCTACTCCTTTGAACAAATTTGAAAATACAACTTTTAGAACTCTAAAAGATAGGTGACTAAGGCGTAGATGGTAAAGTCAAATAACATCTTTATTTGAAGTACTAAGAAATGACATTGACAAATTATTCATGATTTTTCCAACAACATTCAAGAAGATAGAGATCGCTAATTTCCTTAGCAAGTCCAATCATCCTCCCCAAGCTCTGGTCTTAAAGAACATAATAAGAAGAGGAAAATTTGCATAACATTTAAGGTCATATGTAAGTTTCTAGATAGACACAAGGTTGGCTGACAAATTTGGTGTATGAACGTTTTTCAAGTAGAGAGAAGATGTAACATATACATCTCCTACTCCTACAATAGTAGCTATGAACCATTGGCCACTACAATATTCCTATTACTAGGTTATTGGGTATAGATGAGGAATAAATGTGAGGAGTGACTCATACAATCTTTGGCACCAAAGCCAATTATCCAAATATTGTCATAATACTTGGCTGAGGCATTCATGCAAAAAGAAAATAAAGGTTTATCAAAGAGAGCTAAAGAGCCCACTCCAAAGAGCTTGTTAACAGATCTCAATGAATTACTCAATTTCTCAATTTCCTCGATATTAAAACCTCTTTTATCCGAACCTTCATTAGATTTGGGAATGGTAATTTTGGATGTAGACATATTAGGCACAAGAAAAAAAACATAAAAATAAAGTCCTAAGAAAAACGCAGCAATGAAGGTTGCTCAAAGAAGAATTTCCCAAGAAAAATCCTATAGCAGAGTGAGTAGGACTGGTTCATCTATATAAAGATACTTGGCACCCGTCAAGTAAAAACATGAAGAACCTAAGAAAATTAATTCCCCAAATCTAAATCTCGTTCTCCTACAACATGATGCAGCAGCAAAAGAACACTATGCACATAGCTTTGCACCAGAATCTGGTGTCTTAGAAAGAAAAACCATAATTTATAGGTAGACTCTAATGGTAATTCCTCCATTTCCTCTGTAGTTATCCATACTCCAGCATTAAACACCAATGATTGTAATCCAAAATCATATTTAAAAAATTAACCATTACAATGCCGACCAAACGCTAGAAATTCTGATTAACAGTTGCTGAGGTGTCGTTATCCATATACGCCCAGCTTCAAACAACCACAAAATATAATGACAACAACGACAGAGGCTCTAAATAAAAAGCAATTCAAGCTAATAGGTAAGAAGCAAAACGATACGCAACACAAATGATCCAACAAAAACAGATCTAAACGGAACATCATGCTCAGAATCCAACTTCTAAAAAGAACTTATAATTGTGAGATTGAATTTGGGAACGTTTGGCAGCAGAGAAAATAGAAAAGGAAACTTTACCTCAAAAATTGTAGTTTTGGTTTCTTGTCGCAGAAACTGAAAATGGCGCGTGGTGGACACAGACAACTCTACACGAAATGTACTCGTGGGTCTCGTTTTTCGTCCTTTGGAAAAAATTATTTTCTAGAAGATTTTAACTTGACAAAGAGAGTACACGTGTCTGTTTTCAATTTGCACGCTCAATCGCTGGTGATATGGGGTGTTTGACAAGTGTGACATCGTATGATTTTAGTTGGAATAAATTATATCCTGTCAATATGTTTAGGAAAAATGTAATTCTATTATTTCTTAACGAGTAGGTGAGAGGTATTCACAAAATTCAGACCTTATGGTCAAATTGATAAAAGAATACATACACACTAAATTAAATTTTGATTATTTCTGGAAACTTCAATTTAGTGAAGTATTTATAATTAATTGAATTTCGCAACACTAAAAGTACATGTATATTTATATATGCTGATAGAATATAAAATTAAAAATTAAAGTGTTTTTCTCAGGTATTTGAATTATAAAAATATTTTTATTAATTAAGCATAATTTATAACTAAAATATTATTTAATTAAAATTAAACAATATATGCATTTTCATTCAACAAAGTAATCAATTATAAAATAAAAGGTGAATATTATTAGATAAAATAATAATAAATAAAATCATTATAACTTAATTAGCATTGCCATCCCTATATTACTTATAGATCAAAATTCTTAAGTATTGGAAATTTATTATTCAATTCTCTATTTAAATATATTTAACCACACATATATATTGATAACCAAGCGTCTGAAGGCCACGACAAATTTGAGACCCAATCCGAAAAGTTAAGTCAGGAAATGGAATTCAAGAAAGAACCTCAAGATATTGGTCATCCCATAAGGATCATCAAAAGTCCAAAATACTTGGAGGATTACATACATTAAAGATTATACACATAATGGGCTTTACATGCATAAGTTTTAAATGCATGGTAATGTCCATTCACATGCGCTTATTTCTCTTCTTTTATTATTTTTTTTATTTTTTTAGTGAAATACGCGCGTTGAGACATGATAGGTTAAACTATAACATGCATTAAATATGTGTAATAATTTGAAAATAGTACAAGAAAATACAATAAAATTTTGTTTCTTTCTCTTTCTTCTGGAGGAACCTCTGACTTCAAAATCAGAGACAACACCTAACAATTTTTAGTTCTTGCATTAAGAGACCTAACGATGGCTAAAAATACTAGATCTAAGGATGTTACTGATTGTTTAGAAGAAGCTATGACAAAGTTGACGGTGAATCAAAATGCGTTGGCTACTACTCATACTGCTTTAGGCAACAACTTGGATAAGATCATTGCAAAAATGGCAACCATGGAAGGCCACTCATCCTAACTAACATCCTCGACCCCCACTCAAATGAACTCCTCACCACCAACAACAACAACAAGAGAGATTGGCCACCTGCGACCTCCTATTAAGCTTGAAATACCGTGCTTTGACGGAACAAATCCCATGGGTTAGTTCTTTAAGATCAACCAATTTTTTAAGTACCATGAAACTTTAGATAAGTATCGAGTCAAGATAGCCTCATTTTATTTAGAGGGCTCGACAATAAGTTGGTATCAATAAATGCATCGCAATAATTTTATAACAATATGGGATTCTTTGTTACAAGCTTTTGAGATCATGTTTGCTCCATTGTATTTTGACGATTTTAAGGGAGCATTATTTAAATGGATGCAAAAAGGATATGTGAATGACTACCTCACTAAATTTGAGAGTTTGGCTAATAGAATTGTCGGATTGCACCCCTCATTCCTTCTTAGTTGTTTTGCATTTGGCTTACAATCAAACATTAGAAGAGAAGTGCAGGCATTTCAGCCCGTTACTTTGGCTCAGGCGGCGACATTAGCCAAGTTGCAGGAGGATAAGTTGATGGATGCAAAAAAAAAATTGCATAACCGAAAATTATAACTCCTTTGGTCGTCCAATCACCCACTGTCACTTACCTCAAGCCATAATCTGGAGTAACCACATGTGGGTTTATTACCAACCCCACCTCTCACCACATTCAAGAGGTTAACCTTAGAGGAGATGAATGCTAAGCAGGAGAAAGGCCTTTGTTACAACTGTGATGAAAAGTATGGCCCTAAACATCACTGTAAATCATGATATTTCGTTTTGATAGCTGAAGAGGGCGAAAGTGATTTACATGGGGTTGAGAGTAAGGGATCTATGAAGGAACTACTGCAAGAAGATACCAATGAAGTGGAATCAGTGCAGATTAGTTTGCATGTAATAGTTGGACAAACCTTGTCGAAAACACTCAGAGTGGAAGGGCGAATATCACAATGACCAGCCACCATTCTTATTGACAGTGGTAGTACTCACAATTTCATGCAATAGAGGATTGTTTGTTTCTTAAATTTACAGACTCGACCAATCAGACCACTCCGAGTTTTGGTGAGCAATGGATCATAAATTAATTTCCAACAATTAGGTCATAAAATTAAAATTCAGATACAGGCCACAAATTTCATGTTGACTTGCATGCTTTGGACATTTATGGGGCTAATGGGGTTAATGGTTGAAGAAACTAGGACCATTTATGATGGATTACAGTTACCTTATTGTGCAATTCATGAAAGGGAACCAATTAGTAAAACTTAAAGGAATAGGTTCTTGAGAACCCAAATTAGCCACAAACAACCAAATATAACTACCAGTCAAAACTGTTGGTATTTTTTAGTTTTTCATGTTGAAATTTGTCTATTTAACCCACCTACATAAATTAATAATGAAGAGACCCCCAAATCGATCTAAACCCTTATGAACCAGTATCAATCCTTATTCCAAACTGCCACAGCCTTACCACCAACCCATGAAACTGACCACATCATACACCTTTACCTAAATACTACAGTCGTCAATATACAACCATATCGATACCTATATTCACAAAAAAGAGAGATTAAGAATCAAGTTGTCCAGATGATAAAAACCGAAATAATCCAAACCAACCAAAGTCTTTATTCTTTTTCAATTTTGTTAGTTAAACAAAAGATGATAGCTGGCATTTTTGTATAGAATACTTAACCTTGAATGTCGTATCCATCAAAGATAAGTTTCCGATACCTACCATTAATAAACTCCTAGACGAGTTGAATGGAGCTTGATGGTTCTCCAAATTAGACCTATGTCAAGGTTATCATTAGATTTGCATGAGAAAGGAAGACATACTAAAGACGATGTTCAGAACACATTTTAGCCATTTTGAGTTTTGTGTCATGTCATTCGGTTTGAGCAACGTATTGACAACTTTTCAAGCAACCATGAATTGGTTGTTTCATTCTTTTTTTTGTGGAAGTTTGTGATTGTCTTTTATGATGACATATTAGATCATTTAGCTCAAATGTTTAACATCTTACAACAAGCGTAGTTCTTTATGAAGCTGTCTAAATGTTTATTTTCCCAGCAACAGTTCAATTACCTCAATCATGTAGTCTTTGCAAAAGGAGTTCAGCCAGATGCTTCCAAAATCATAGCAATAGTTAACTGGCCAACATCCAACACCATTAAATCCCTTCGTGGATTTCTTGGATTAACAGGGTTATATTGTCGATTTATCAAAGGCTATGCTCATTTGGCAGCCCACTAACCAACTTGCTGAAGAAAGACCAATTTTGATGGAAGGAATATACCCAAAAAGCCTTCAAAGCTTTGAAGATTGCAATGACAACAACCCCAGTCCTTGCATTACCAGATTTCACAGTTCCCTTTATTCTCGAAACTGATGCATTAGGAATAGTAATGGGAGTGGTACTCATGCAGAAGTCACAGCCTATTACCTTCTTTAATAAACAATTCTGCCCAAAAATCAATGCAAGCTTTAACTTATGTCGGTGAATTGTATACCATTACGATGACAATAAAGAAATGGCGACATTATATGTTAGGCCTTAAATTCATTATTTGCATTGATCATCAAAGTTTGAGAGAATTGATGAATCAAACTTTGCAAACACCTGAGCAATAAGGATACTTAATCAAATTATTGGGATATGATTTCCAAATCTAGTATAAGTTTAATCGAGTAGTAGATGCACTTTCTATAGTGATAGAATCGACTGAATGCTTCACTCTTACCATGCCCACTTTTCGTTAGCTTGATAAGATATGGAAAGAGCTAATACAAACACCAAAATCACTAGAATTGCTTCGGTCTATCTGACAGAGCAATCAACCTGATTATCAACACATAGATGGATTAATCATTTACATGGGTAGAATTTGGCTACCAGTTTTGAGCTCTCAAAAACCAAATTTGTTAGAAGAATTCCATAGCACACCAACTGGGGGCCATATAGGAATTACCAAGACATTTCATCATTTACAACAAAATTTTTACTGGGTGGCATGCTTAATGATGTCAAGTAGTTTATTCAAGAATGTCGAATTTGTCAATAGGTTAAATATGATACTCCAAAACTAGCTGGATTGTTGTAGTCATTACCTATTCCCTCGCACTATGGGAAGACTTGAGTTTAGACTTCATTATTGGCCATCCTACTTCGAATGGGTACTCTGTTATCTTGGTGGTCATCGATCAATTTTTCTAAGGAAGCTCATTTTGGTGCCTCATGTAGCATTATACGGGTTACAAGGTGGCACATTTATTTATGAAAATGGTATGAAAAATGCAGAGGATGCCGAAAAGTTTAGTGTTTGATAGAGACCTCATCTTTGTCATCCAATTTTTGAAAGAACTCTTTAAGATGAATGGCACTCGCCTATGCATGACCATGATTTACCACCCTCAAACGGATGGGCAAACAGAGGTAGTTAACCACACCTTGGAACTATACCTATGAGCATTTTTTTATAACAAACCTCAACAGTGGTAGAAATTTCTTGCGTTTACTGAGTGATCCTACAACATCATTGTGCATTCAGTGACAGGAATCCCCCGTTTGAGACTACTTACACAAACCCCCTCCAACAATTCCACAATACATCTTAGGAACCTCACATAATGAAGTTTTGGATTTTTTCACTTTATAATCATGATGCCTTGCTCACACTTTAAAGCTAAGGAGACAATGAAACGATAAGCAGATTTAAAACGCTGAGAAGTTAACTACAAACCTGACGACTGGGTTTATGTTCATCTTCATCTTTACTGACAAACTACATTGTTTCCTGTTGCCCCTCTTAAGCTTGCTAAACATTACTTTGATCCTTACCAAGTTTTGGAAAAGGTGGGCATCGTATCTTATTGCCTATCCCTTCCGCCTACTATTAAAATTCACCCAATTTTTTACTTTCCTATTTTGAAATTACATCATGGACATGTTACAAAATTTTTCCTCAATTTGACTCCCCAATACAAAGATGGGTGTCCATTAATCGAACCTCTAGGCAAGCTTACCCCTAGAAGAAACCACCTGGGAAGATTGGGATCTCCTTTGTTGCACTTATCACCTTAAGGGCAAAGTGGCCCTTGAACAACGGGGGAATATTGGTAACCAAGCTTTTAAAAGCCACAACTAATTTAAGACCTGATATGAGAAGTTGAGTTAAGAAATGAAGTTCAGGAAAGAATCTCAAGATATAGATCGTCCAAAAAGGATTATCAAAAGACCAAAATACTTGGAGGACATTCATTAAAGATTATATACATAGTGGGTTTTTCATGTGTGAGCTTTACGTGCATAGCTAAGTCCATTCACATGCATGCTTATTTCCCTTCTTTCATTTTTTAACTATTATTTCTATTAGTGGAATGCGTGTGTTCATGCATGATAGGTTAAGTTGTAACATACATTAAATATGTGTAATGATTTGTAAACAATACAAGAAAATGCAACATAATTTTGTTTCTTTCTCTTTCTTATGGAGGAATCTCTGACCTCGAAAACAGAGACAACACCTAACATTTATATCGTTTTTGACTTTTGTATATAAGTTGTATCGCTACCCAACAACGTCGATAGTTTTGGTTTGAGTTTGTCATTCCACCCGAGATGGCTCCCCAGTTGCTCCATTTAATTGAGTTGTCAAAACATATTTATGTTCATATGTTGTCCTAAAATGAGCATCGTGTTTCATGCAATAATATGGCATACCAAAATGTAAAAACTTGTATAGTTTCACATTTTGAGATATTTTATACTTGAAAGCTCATTTTCTGATTTAAAGAAGCATTTCTTCTTCTAATGTTGCAATTCATGCGTATTGTAATTAATTTTTATCTTATCTTTAAAATTTATATATATTATGCTTATATTTAAAATTATGAAAGAATATGGTATTTCTATATTTACTTAAACTAAAATATTAATGATATTAAAATATTAATGATATATACAAAAGCTTTATCTGGCATATCTTGTTACGGTTTTATGTCTTATTTTATGCAGTTATCATTATATAAGTAGTCTTTCCATAATGAAAAGAAAAAGATATGTAATAAGCAATTAATTATAACTAGTATTTCATTACATTATAAATTGTTAACCAACCAAATCAAGTATAAAAAATAATATAATAGTTATTACATTGTAGTATATATTATATTATAACAAGCTCTATCGGCCACATTGCATGTGGGTCTACAGTCTCTCTACTACATAGGGGTAAAGTTGCGTACTATTGGATCTTCCCAGACCTCGAGACTCAGCTGGGTTTCAACTGAGTATTGATGATGATGCTCTATCGAGTTTTACCATAAGAATTTTAATATAAAAGTAAGATTATTTTATATTTTGTATAATGCCATTTTTATTTAAGTCTTCTTTATTAACAAAAAAGGTAAAGTCATTTCATTGTAGTGATACTTTGGAGATTAAATTAGGATCTTTCTTATTTTCAAAAGTATAATTTTCATCAAACTAAAAGCTCTTCACTTATTTTGGACCTTTTTTGAACTAATACGATAATTGTACATTTAAGCTAAATGTTCATAACATTTCATAAAAATTTATTTGATATAGAACAAAAAATAAAAGATAAGTTATTTAAGAATATGTCAAAAGATATTAAGATTATTGAAAATGAGAACTTTTAAAAAGTCAATAATAAGTCTCAATTAAAGCCTTTAGCTAAGAGTCAAAAGTGAAATAGAGTTTTTACTTAGGGTGAAAACAACCACATTATTTAAATTGAAATAATGTTTCCCATCTTATTTCGTTCAAAAGTGTTTAAATATAAAAGAAACAGTAACAATATCCCTAAAATCGTGGACCATAACGACTAGTAACTATAAAGTAGCAAGAGTTATTGAATTTAAATATTATGAATATGACTTGGAATTATTCTTAAGCAAACATTCGTTTCATACGTGTATGGCTAACATAGGAGACATATTTGAGATTCTTCTTTTGTGGCCTTAAAGATCTCTTGGATTTTGAGATTCTTCTTAAGTGGCATTGAAGATCTCTTGGGCTTACCATTGCCCTCCCCTTTCATGCAAACCTTCTTCTTAAGGTTTATAAATTGAACCTCTAACTCTGAAGTGTTTTCCCACGTGGCCTCCTCTGTTGGAAGCTGTTTTGATTTAACAAGCTTTCTTCGACAAGCTTGGAGCCATTTTTAACTGATCATCTATCCAGTATTGCTTTAAGCTCGATGATGAAGTCTCCATCATCGAAAATAGGAGGCAAATCATAACAAGAATTTTGCTCATCTCTAATATGCCTTTTGAGCATTAATTGTAGCATCCCATCACCGATGGGAAGGGTATATTGATCCATTGGGTCAGGTTAGTAGTTAAATTACATGTTTTGATATGAGCATACTTTTGGCCTCTAATTTTAGAGGAATGAGTCATTTTGCACATGCACATATAGGTACATGCATTCATGACAATTCCCGGCATTTATTGTGAATATGATGTGTTCTTTGATTTCTGAGATAAAGGTGCTTGAGAATTGGAATTGGAACTGTTTTAGAGTGATTGTCACTTGGTAGTGACCCTTAGAAATTTTTCTGAAAAATTCGGGAGAAAATGTCCGGACCGAAAATTTTCTGAGTGACGGACTGATTGATTTTATAGTACTGAAATAACTATCCAATGGCTATGAAAAATTAGATATATGATTTTAGAGATTAATATGTCGAGCCAATGAAATTTGGAGACGAATTGGACTGGAAATAAAATTAAAAAGAGGAAGAACTTAGTGTGTGATTGAGGAAATGACTTGTGGCATGTGTGTAGTTTATTTATCACTTAATGCCCTAAGTTGTAGACCTTTCTTCTATGACAGTTTCGAACTTCTCTTGGCAGACAAGCTTTTCCTCCACCTAGGGCATGTGTTCTTTCTCCATCGATTGATCCTTGTTCTTCCTCCTTGTGTGAGCTTTTGTTGTCCAAGAGTTGCTTGCTTTTTCCTTTCCTTGATTGTTAGAACAACCCTAGAACTTGGAGAAAAGATGAGTTGTGTGAGGAGAAGAGATTGTCGTGGGTGTTAGAGAAAGGTGAAAAGGTTAGAGAAATTTTTGGAAGTTTTCGAAGGAGAGCTTATTTGGTAAGTAAATTGGTTATATGTTGTTTATTAGTGAGTTTGATGTATTTATTGTGTTTAATGTGAAAGATTGGGGTAGTTGAAAGTGAGTTATGGCTGTTTTAGAGAGAAAAGAGTGAAAATTCATCGGAGAAGATGGCTGGGGAGCCCGCACGTCGCGGCGTGCCTGCGCCGTGACGCGATGAGAAATTGAGTTCTCGCCGCGGCGCGCACGAAGGCCTCGCTACAGCAAGCTTTCATTTACTCGTCGCAGCGAGCTTACTGAAGTACGCCACGACGAGCCCCCAAACTCTCCACACTGCGGCGAGCGTCCATACGTCGTGGCGAGACTGGTTTTCCTGAACTGAGTTGGTTTAGTTTTTAAGTAATAACCAATGATGTAGACCTCCAAATGAAGTGATGTTTGATTCGTTATGAACTAGAGAAAGAGGTCTACAATTGAGGTAAAGAAAGAAAGTTTGAAATCAAATGAGTGAGATCTTAAATATTGAAAGAAAGTTGAATATGGTTTCTTATTGCAACCTAAGGATTGTTCATGACAATTGGAGTATAATTTTGAGACTTTGTAAATAAATTCAATGCTATTGGGAGTTTTAGAAACTTAGCATAATGGGTAAATTTGACCAAATGAATAGTCACATTGGCTTTGAGGTCTTCTTTGAAAACAAGAGTGTTGTCTAATTGTTGTGGTATCTATAGAAATGAAATTTGTGGAGTTCTACGACATGTTATTGAATTGAAATGAGTCTTTATTGACCAATTGAGTGAAAAGTTAGATTTTGACAAAAGAAAGTAGAAATTGGGAATTAGCGCCAGGAAGGTCATGATTGTGCATCGTACATCTTTTATTTAAGACTTGTCCATCATTGAATTATTCTGATTGTGCATTTAGTAATGGAAAATTATTTGACTATTATAGAGGCACCAATGGAATGATATTCCACGGATATTGCTGGGACTTCCAGGCAGTCGCTCGGAAGTTACAGGTGAGTAACCTAGTTGGTTCCTCAATCTTAGTGTGTTAAAAATTATGTGCTTATGCCATGTGGAGATAATGGAGGGTTTATGTGTTTGATTTTGATTGATTTCCTACCATAGGTGTCCGAAATATCGGGAACTTGATATCGAAGTGTCGATTGTGTGTGAATTGTAATTACTTGGTTTTAATGCGATTTGGGACATATGGCATTGTGTTGTGACACAACTATTGTAAATTGAGACATATGCATTCATGCATAAAGGCATGTTCAGATAATGACAGTTGTGACCGGAGCAGCTACCGTATTTCAGAGCTTAAAGCTCAACGCAATAGGGCCTCGAGCCTAACGTAATTTAGAGCCACAGGCTCACCGTATTAGGGCATTCAGGCCCAACGTATTTCAGAGCCACAGGCTCACCGTTAATGTGCCCATTACTAGGACAGATCAGTCGCACGGTCACAACATCGTAATAAAATGGAAAGTGTCACATGTTCATTGCATATGCGAACGATTAAATGTGGACTGTGTGAAAGGTGAAAAGCCTTATATTTGTGAAATGATAACGCGTGTGATATTTCCGAATGTGTTATTATGTGATATTCTATGAATGTGTGGTAATGTGTCATTGAGAATGATATGACTGTTTGTGAAAATCTGTAATTGCTTTATGAAATTCTGAATGTGTTAATGTGATGATCCGTACGCTATTTGCGTAATGCATGAATTGAGTGAACCATCGATGATGGTTTCTCACTGAGTTCGCAAACTCACCCAACATTGCAAATATTTTTCAGGAATTGAAGAGTATCTCGTTAGACAAACGGGAGTATGCCTCCTGCATGCAAGTCAGAGTTCGAGATCGGAATCAGTTCACGTCTACATTAGTGTCATTCTGTCACGGTGAAAAATCGTATTTCTGCATTTCCGCAAAATAGTGCTTTTTATTTCAGTGGGTCCCTATTGGCTCATACTGTAATTATAATGTGATTACTGAAAGTGTTCCGGAAATAACATTGGGCCCAATTTGGTTATGGATTTCTCTACATGAAATGGTTAAATACTGTTAAGTGTCTTTATGACTGAAATTTACATTATGATTGGAAATGTTTTCATATTAAAGCGGGCCCAAATTGTTTATTGAATTCTGCGCTTACAAATATTTTCGAATAAAAATGTCTTACTGAGTTTTTGAACTGTTTTTGACTACTCTAGCATACCACACTCGTGAGGCACGGGCTCGGATATCACCCTCGATGTCGAGTTTGAGTCTTGCAGGAGTGGGATGCTACATTCGTGGTATCAGAGCCCAGAAGTACTATCTTATATGGGCTGTTTTCGAATTATGGGTCAAGTACATGCATTTAAGTCATGTCATGGTAGACAGTGACAACTGATCCCTAGTCTAGCATATGATGCACATGCATGCGCATGTATCAATTGTTTTAGCGTTCAGAAATAGTGAGGGAAATGATGACATGTTAGAATGTGATAATTGGAAGTTGTGGATATCTCGGAATAAGAAAAAGTGTGTGGTACGATTTGACAAATGAAGATTAAGTGTACTGGTATTGGTGGATATTTTATGAAATACTACATCAGTGTGATATTGGGGTATATCCTTAATGTGGGATAGATATGAATATCTAGTTGTGGATTGATAGAGGAAAATAGAGATAGGTTAGAATTGGTAAGATTGAAAGTGTATAAACAAAGTGGATGAAAATAAAATGTTCTATGATCTAGAGAGGCTACAATTGGGTTTGATAAAATAGTTGTCAAGGTTCAGTTGTTTTGCCTATGTGAATGCACATCTGATAATGGGAGCATCATGGCAAGTGAAAATATTAAGCTTATATGTATCATAGGTGTGGAGATGATATCGAAATCAATCGGTGAGTTAATAGATAACCGCCAGTCAAAGTTCTTATAGTTTAAAGTTCAATGCGAGTTAGAATAAGAAGTGAAAGTACTTATAGTGATCAAGGGACATGACCATGGCATAATTGATCTTCATGGGATATTATGAATAGCTAAAATTGATTTTCTAAGGCATTGAGAATGGTTGACAAGAAATGTGATGACTGTTGATGCGTAGAAATTCCGTGAACGGCATCGATGAAAGTAGTAAGAAATTTTCTTTCAAAGAAGAATTTCCCTGAATTGGGTTAATTCGATCAGATGATTCAATTGAAAGAATTATCGATGAAAGGATAAATTTGAGATAAATCTGAAATGAATTAAAAGTTATTATGGGAGTCCTAATCCTAGCGGAGACTCAAGAGTAAGAGATAGAATCTGCTACTGAGAAGTATGCATTATATTAATGAAAAGAATCCGACTATGTACTAGGATTTTTGAACGTTAAGGAGACATTAATTGCGATTATGAGGAGAATATCGGTTCACGAATATTTTGTGTAAATATTTCCATAAAGTACAAAGTTGATATGATGAATGTGTTATCAAACCAAGTTGTAAAAAAAAATTTATGTGGAGAAACTAGTGTAAAGGAACATTTGACAGAACATGTCATTATGAAACTGAGAAAATCATAAGAGAATTTCTCCACATTGGGGAGATCGAATGCTTAAAGATTTATGAAAATCAATCATGAGTATAAGGAGTTTTGAGTTGTAATTGTCAGAGATATTAATGCCCCTGACAGAGTATATTATTGAAGAGTAGAGTGTCTCAATTGTGTTTAAATTGTATAGTGACTATGATCATTAATGATATATCAAATGCATTTGAAAAGTTGGCATAGTTGAGGAAATTTTATACCATGAAGGTTTCATAAGAGTGAATCCTTTCTTGATCAAATAAATTGTGGATGGATTAGTATTCGAACATGGCACATTGGGAGACTTAATGATGATTGAGGTAATGATAAAATGCGAAATTGGAAAGGATATATATATATAGGATTTGGAGTTATTTAGAACTAGTTGTATGCTGGATACGTCCAGAAGTTGTTATAGATTTTCTGGTCTTAGCCCTTTGACAAAAATATTTGAGGAAAAACGTGTGAATTGTATGACTGATGATTGTAAAAAGAGACATTTGGAGATTTTGCGATATTTAATGAAGTGACCCAGTAAAGGTTTTGATGCAATCTGTTGATATAGTGTAGAGTAGTTTTATGTACATGGAGACAAGTATAACATCATGGGCTGCATTGTGATTGATGATTTGAAATGTGTTGTACTGGGTATTGCTTGAAAGTTTGGAGACACTATTCGTACAGAAACATTTTTGGATATGTCTATGAATATGTAAATCGATAACGGTTAAGATATTTTGGGAATTTGAATGAATTGAAAAGGATTATGCGATTGAGTGTTTCAAAATTAAGCTAGTGATGCAATTTAATGTATTGAATAGAAAATTCAATAGTAGAAGATCACAATTTGGGCGATAAGGTTATTAAATCTAGTGTAATACTGAGTGCAAACTGTCGAGCTATTAAGGGGCAAAAAGAAAGTATTATTAGCTATTGGATTTCCAAATCAGGTGTGTATAAAAAGGGAATGGCAAAGCTTAAATTGAGGATTTAAAAAATGTAGCCATTATCGAGGAATTGAAATGAATTCAGCTTTTAAGATAATGATATCTATGACTGGATTTAGAAGTATGTGTAATCCCCACCAAAGAAACTGTTAGAGAAAACTCAAGAAACAATCGAAGCTTTATGTTTTAGTAAGAATACATTGAAAGAGTAATTGATGGGTTAGAATGTAAAATCGAATGATTATCAGTGAGAATAACCGATAGACTAGACTGCTAGAGACAAATGTAAAATCGATATTTTTGGGAGTTCATTAGGATGCTAAAAATAGTTGAAGGCCATAATTGATTTGAGATAATGCTGATAAGTGAAATGAATCTGTAATTGGGGGTTAGTAATCCAGGTTAATGACAATGAGTTGAATTGATTAATATTGAGGTTAGGAAATCTTACGAGATTGGTATTTTAATACTAAGGAGATGTAATCTAGTAAGCAATAAATGAAATACTTCGAAGTGTATCGCCTTAGCAAAGATGCACTTAGATGTAAGATAAAGGTTTTATTCGGGGAAACTAAATTTGTTATAAAGTGACCTCTATGTGACTGTGGTGTGAATAGAACTATGAATGGGAAGTCAGTCTAAAACCTAAAAGATGATTCAAATTCATTGAGTGTTTCATGGACAGGATTAGGAAATATTGTTATGATCTGATATATGTGTTATCGATACCGAAAGTGATAAATTGCGAGTAATCATGAGGGAACGATTAAGACAGAGTAGAGTTTGAGAAAAGAAAAAGGAATGATTGACTGTATTGATTTCAGTTAATTGGCAGAAATTAATCATGTAGTGAATAAGTGGGAAACAATATGTTAGTGATCGAAACAATTCCCCTGCCTTCCTGATCATTCACATATGAAATTTCGAGGACAAAATTTTGTTAGGAGGGGAGAATTGTAGCATCCCATCACCGATGGGAAGGGTATATTGGTCCATTGGGTCAGGCTAGTAGTTAAATTACATGTTTTGATATGAGCATACTTTTGGCCTCTAATTTTAGAGGAATGAGTCATTTTGCACATGCACATATAGGTACATGCATTCATGACAATTCCCGGCATTTATTGTGAATATGATGTGTTCTGTGATTTCTGAGATAAAGGTGCTTGAGAATTGGAATTGGAACTGTTTTAGAGTGATTGTCACTTGGTAGTGACCCTTAGAAATTTTTCTGAAAAATTCGGGAGAAAATGTCCGGACCGAAAATTTTCCGAGTGACGGACTGATTGATTTTATAGTACTGAAATAACTGTCCAATGGCTATGAAAAATTAGATATATGATTTTAGAGATTAATATGTCGAGCCAATGAAATTTGGAGACGAATTGGACTGGAAATAAAATTAAAAAGAGGAAGAACTTAGTGTGTGATTGAGGAAATGACTTGTGGCATGTGTGTAGCTTATTTATTACTTAATGCCCTAAGTTGTAGACCTTTCTTCTTTGACAGTTTCGAACTTCTCTTGGCAGACAAGCTTTTCCTCCACCTAGGGCATGTGTTCTTTCTCCATCGATTTGTTCTTCCTCCTTGTGTGAGCTTTTGTGGTCCAAGAGTTGCTTGCTTTTTTCCTTTCCTTGATTGTTAGAACAACCCTAGACCTTGGAGAAAAGATGAGTTGTGTAAGGAGAAGAGATTATCGTGGGTGTTAGAGAAAGGTGAAAAGGTTAGAGAAATTTTTGGAAGTTTTCGAAGGAGAGCTTATTTGGTAAGTAAATTGGTTATATGTCATTTATTAATGAGTTTGATGTATTTATTGTGTTTAATGTGAAAGATTGGGGTAGTTGAAAGTGAGTTATGGCTGTTTTAGAGAGAAAAGAGTGAAAATTCGTCGGAGAAGACGGCTGGGGAGCCCGCACATCACGGCGAGAAATTGTGTTCTCGTCGCGGCGCGCGCGAAGTTGTCTCCGCGGCGAGCTTTCATGTACTCGCCGCGGCGAGCTTACTGAAGTACTCCGTGGCGAGCCCCTAAACTCTCCACGCCGCGGCGAGATACCTTGTCGCCACGGCGAGCCGCTCCTTGTCGCCGCGATGAGCTTCCATACGTTGCAGCGAGACTGGTTTTCCTGAACTGAGTTGGTTTAGTTTTTAAGTAATAATCGATGATGTAGACCTCCAAATGAAGTGATGTTTGATTCGTTATGAACTAGAGAAAGAGGTCTACAATTGAGGTAAAAAAAGAAAGTTTGAAATCAAATGAGTGAGATCTTAAATATTGAAGGAAAGTTGAATATGGTTCCTATTGCAACCTAAGGATTGTTCATGACAATTGGAGTATAATTTTGAGACTTTGTAAATAAATTCAATGCTATGGGAGTTTTAGAAACTTAGCATAATGGGTAAATTTGACCAAATGAATAGTCACATTGGCTTTGAGGTCTTCTTTGAAAACAAGAGTGTTGTCTATTTGTTGTGGTATCTATAGAAATGAAATTTGTGGAGTTCCACAACATGTTATTGAATTAAAATGAGTCTTTATTGACCAATTGAGTGAAAAGTTAGATTTTGACAAAAGAAAGTGGAAATTGGGAATTAGCGCCGGGAAGGTCATGATTGTGCATCGTACATCTTTTATTTAAGACTTGTGCATCATTGAATTATTCTGATTGTGCATTTAGTAATAGTAAATTATTTGACTGTTATAGAGGCACCGATGGAACGATATTCTACGGATATTGCTAGGACTTCCAGGAAGTCGCTCGGAAGTTACAGGTGAGTAACCTAGTTGGTTCCTCAATCTTAGTGTGTTTAAAATTATGTGCTTATGCCATGTGGAGATAATGGAGGGTTTATGTGTTTGATTTTGATTGATTTCGGACCATAGGTGTCCGAAATATCGGGAACTTGATATCGTAGTGTTGATTGTGTGTGAATTGTAATTACTTGGTTTTAATGCGATTTGGGACATATGGCATTGTGTTGTGACACAACTATTGTAAATTGAGACATATGCATTCATGCATAAAGGCATGTTCAGATAATGACAGTTGTGACCGGAGCAGCCACCGTATTTCAGAGCTTAAAGCTCAACACAATAGGGCCTCGAGCCTAACGTAATTCAGAGCCACAGGCTCACCGTATCAGGGCATTCAGGCCCAATATATTTCAGAGCCACAGGCTCACCGTTAATGTGCCCGTTACTGGGAAAGATCAGGCGCACGGTCACAACGCCGTAATAAAATGGAAAGTGTCACATGTGCATTGCATATACGAACGATTAAATGTGGACTGTGTGAAAGGCGAAACGCCTTATAATTGTGAAATGATAACGCGTGTGATATTTCCGAATGTGTTATTATGTGATATTCTGTGAATGTGTGGTAATGTGTCATTGAGAATGATATGATTGTTTGTGAAAATCTGTAATTGCTTTATGAAATTCTGAATGTGTTAATGTGATGATCCGTACGCTATTTGCGTAATGCATGAATTGAGTGAACCATCGATGATTGTAACACCCCACTCCCGCAAGACTCGAACCCGACATCGATGGTGCTATCCGAGTCCGTGCCCCGCGAGGGGTGACGTGCTACATCACTTAGTCTAAAAACTCAGTATAAAATTTTCTCCTCTATTTTTTTTTGAACCATTCATTAATGCGGCATAAATAGTAAGAAACTTGAGCCCATGTTCACAATTAATCATTTTCATTTATTACAGTGATCCCATAATAATTTACAATCACCAATGTAAAACAATAAAACCACAATGGGCTCATTATAAATACAAAGCATTATTGCACAATGATTACTAATACAATTCGATAAGATACTAATGCAGACACGATCGATCCCGACCTCTATCTTTCACTTGCATACAAGACTCCGTGTCAAGCGGGTATTCTTCAAGACCTGAAAATAGATGCAAATTTTGGGTGAGTTTTACGAACTCGGTGAGAACCATCATCGATGGTTCACCCATTCATGCATTCGCGAATAGCGTCTGATTATCACAATTGCACATTCGAAATATCATATGACAATTGATAGATTTTCACAAAAGCATAATCGAAAAGATTTCAAAGCGAGATCACACGGATGCAAGGCATGTTGTCTCTTTCCCAATCCAAAGTCAATTCAATGCATACTTACTTAAATACATGACATTTTCCATTTCATTTCAGTGATTCAATACTTTTCCCAATTCACAGTACAATCAAATACATGCATAACATTTTCTATTATTTCCCATTTTCATTACGTATTTGTGGATTGGCGCTTTGTCTTGTCCTAATCCGGCGCATTAATCAGTGGGCCTATAGCTCTGAACTGTCCCTTTTCGGGCTCATTAAGCGTTGAGCATAAAGCTCTAAACTGTCCATTTCAGGCTCATTAAACGTTGAGCATAAAGCTCTGAACTGTCCCTTTCGGGCTCATTAATCGTTGAGCATATAGCTCTCGGTGGCAGCTCGATCCACGGTCGTTATCAATTAACCGGTATAGAATTCATTTATCACAATTCTACAATATCACATTGGAAGTCAAGTCCAATTTATCGAAACAGACAATTCATTCTCAATTATTCACAATAATTCACAGTCACGGACTATCACATTGAAAGCATAAAAGTTTCTCAATCACAGACAATTAACACTCGGACCTTTGGTCCGAGATCTCAAACGTAATCATTCACAAACAGTTACACACAAATAGCACTTCAATAACAAGTTTCCAATACTTCGAACACCTATGGTCCGAAACCAATCAAAATCAAACACACATAAGCCCTCCATTATCTCCACATGGCATAACCACATAATTTTTTATCACATATAGATTGAGGAACCAACTAGGTTACTCACCTGTACTTCCGAGCTAATACCTGGAAGTCTCAGTGACGTCAGTGGATCGACGCTCCAAATGTGCCTCTATACCAGTTCCAGTATGCAATGATTACCAAAATCCAAATCAGAATTATTTCAAAATGCACATGTAGCACTTAAAATGTATACAATGCATGTTCATGATTTTCCCGGCCCTAAATCCAAATTTTTAATCACAAAAATCCGTCTAAAAATTAGAATTCTATCGATACTGACGGTACTCAATTCGGACCTCTATAGATCCAAAAATAAATAAAACAGTGATCAGAAAATAATAAACCGGACCCACGTCAATTTTCCGTCCAAAAGTTCCCAATTTCTCATAAAATGAAATTCAATATTTTACAAATCCGATGTCTCAAGAATCAGGTCAATCGGACGTCGGACGGAAAAGTTATACATCAAAGAAATCAGAAATCCAAAATTAAAACAAAAATCACACATATATACATTTCTCCTTTTTGGCTCGCGAGGGCAAGCTGTCGCCCTTGCGAGTTTGGCGACTTACCTCGCTTCGCGAGGGCGAGCCGTCGCCCTCGCGAGGGGCGAGGTTCCAAATGCTTTCTCCCCTTATCTTCTTTTTCCAAACCGAACTTCAATCATTCATAACTCTTCCCACACAATTCAGAAAATTACAAACCATATGTCGTTGGAAAGATTAAGAAAAAATCTACAAGTTTTATGTAGAACACAAAAATCAATTTCAGCCCTAAGGGTGACAAAAATCCAGTCAAAGCCACTGCCTACTCAAAACCTCTCAAAACAGTGCAGTACTTTACAAATTCAGTAACCTTTATTCTCTTCAGTAAAAAATTACACAATAAATATGCTCAGGAGGATCACAATGTGATCTACAACTTTCATGAACAATATGAAATCAAATTCAATGGCTAACTAGGTCAAATAATTCAGTGAATGCTAATGCCCCTGAAAGTACTCAATCTGGACAGTAATGTTCTATCAAGCATAACTCCCTGTACACAAGTAAAAAAAATCACTACCTTATACCAATGGAAAGATAAAACCACATACTTCAAGTTTCATGAAGAGCTTAAGAGCCAATTCCATCTCTAACCAATTCAAAACTGCCAAACAAGTGACTGATCAGGGCAGCAGTTAAAAACCTAATGTAGGTTTTATTTTTGAAAACTCATAACTCCCAAATATGATATCCAAAATCACATGCTATATACCATTTTTAAGATAATTTCTTCCTTTACAACTATTTAGAAGATCACTCAAGCTAAATCAATTCACAGAAATTTCTAAAATTGCTTCCAATCAGAATGCTCACAAATCTGACACTTAGGCTAGGTTTCACCACAATGTACAAAATCAGTCAATAGTTAACAACTCATAACTCCCTATACATAGGGAAAATGTTTTTCAAACTTTCCAGACCTCTAATTAACACATAAATTTACATTTCTTCTTTTATAACCATGGTCTAATTCGGTCATTAAGGACATTCAAATCTTCCATTAACAATCAGCTTTAACATGCAGTCACGGATTGGACCCTGTCTGACTTAAAACCTTATAACTCATTCATTTCACATCCAATTAAGGTGATTCAAAGTTTCGTTTTTCATAAACTCATATGGCTATCACATATCCAAAGCCGGTTCGAAAATAATATAAATTGGATTTATTGTGATTTTTACACACCTGACCTGTTTCTGTTCTCTTTTGTATCACTAAGGTTAGGAACAATCTTCACTTATTTGAACATAACTAGCAGAATCCTTATCAAATTAAAATTTCCTTTATACAGATCTTAAATGACACATTTTTTAACATTTCGTAAGAAGAGCTCATCATCCAATTCCAACTCTAAGGTCCTCAAACAATTAACTTTCAGGTCTTAGTTCAATCTCGCTGGTGTTCTGAACCCGATTCAATTAGGGGCCTATTACTCTCATTTGGCTCACCCTAAAATCGTGGAAAAATTCATGGAGATATTAGACCTCTAGTTCTACAACTTCTATGTTTTGAGTTTCTCTATATTCGAATGTTAAATGGCTCAACAAAAATTAGACAAGTGGAGCCATGAATCTGTCTTTGCAATCTCAAACCATCCCAACTCAAGTTAATCATCATTTTTGTTCAACTTAGCCATGCAATTAACCTTAAGTAACATCACAAGTAACTATAAATCCATCATAAAAACATATGATTTACCTTAAGCAAGCTTCCCCTCTTCTAGACTTCACAAGTTCACAATCCTCATCATCACTTTGCAAGGAAAGCTAGGTTAAACTCTTAGAAGCAAGATGAACAAATGGACAAGAGTAGCACTTTCGGATGATAAGAAGTTTTTTAACTTTTATGGTGATTTTTTAAGTCTTTCAAGAAGCAAGAGTCGTGGATGAATGGTGAAACACCAACATAAAATAAATACAAGATGAGTCATAGGACACTTGTCCAAGTTAAGGAAGAAAAGACAAAAACTTAATTAAAATGATTTAATCACAAACTCTAATACACACTCTAATACAAATTAATCTTAATCCATCTTATACTAATGGTATAAAACCATTCCTACAATTATTCATCCAATAATCCAATGCCATAAGGCAGAACTTTTCAGTACAGAAAAATCCACTCAGTCAGTCAGTTGAAATTTTTTCGGTCCGGGGAAGTACCTCGAAAAATTCCAGAAAAATTCTCACAAATCCCTAAAAATGTGAAACACATCTAGAGCACTTCAAATCCATTTTTCAAACACAATAACTACGTTAATCACAATAAAATTGCATTAGGCCCATCTACCGGGAATGTCATGTATGCATGTACAGTGATTTCATGTGCACGAATGATACTGTGTACCAATCCTATTATGCATGAACAGTCCTAAGTCATTCCGATCCATCTCATCCTATGCCAAATTTACTATTTTACCCTTCCAGTAGGGGGTGGGATGTTACAATGATGGTTTCTCACTGAGTTCGCAAACTCACCCAACATTGCAAATATTTTTCAGGAATTGAAGTGTACACCGTTAGAAAAATGGGAGTATGCCTCCTGCATGCAAGTCAGAGTTCGAGGTCAGAATCAGTTCACGTCTGCATTAGTGTCATTCTGTCATGGTGAAAAATCTTATTTCTGCATTTCCGCATAATATTGCTTTTTATTTCAGTGGGTCCCTATTGGCTCATACTGTAATTGTAATGTGATTACTGAAAGTGTTTCGGAAATAACATTAGGCCCAATTTGGTTATGGATTTCTCTACATGAAATGGTTAAATACTGTTAAGTGTCTTTATGATTGAAATTTGCGTTATGATTGGAAATGTTTTCATATTAAAGCGGGCCCAAATTGTTTATTGAATTATGCGCTTACAAATATTTTCGAATAAAAATGTCTTACTGAGTTTTTGAACTATTTTTGACTACTCTAGCATACCACACTCGTGAGGCACTGGCTCGGATATCACCCTCGATGTCGAGTTTGGGTCTTGCGGGAGTGGGATGCTACATTAATACATAAAAATTCGGATGTATTCATGACGTAAAGGGAAGCTTAAATTTGTACACAATATGGCCAATATAACTTGTAAGTTTTTTATAGGCTTATTTAAAGATTTATTATTAAGTATATATACTAAGAGCGACCGGATGGACGACCACGGAATAGATCCCTATCGTCTATTTAATCCAGCGGCTTGTATTCTTTCTTTTTCTTCTTTCGTTCTGTTTATTGAATTTTGTGTCTTCGCGCGATATACACGCAATCTTCTGACTACCCAAATAAGCGTGATATGCACGCAATCTTCTGACCCAATCTTTTTTTGATGCAACAGTTTGTCAGGCGGCCGCGCTTGTGACTACTTAAAGAGCGAATGGGATGGACGATCACGGAATAGATCCATGTTGTCTCCTTTCTCTGTCTTTGTTTTTCCTCTCCGCCCTTGCCTTCACCTAGGACGTGAACCTAGCATAAGGTTGTTCACCAACTGGACGTCGGATGTTGTAATCGCATCGTCTCGGTTTGCAGTTGTTCTTGACTTGTAAATCTTCTTTAAGCTTTTTTTGTTTTGGTGTGTACAGATGTTTTTCGAGTTTCGTTGTTGTTGTTGTCGACTGTTGTTGCTGTCCACTGTTGTTGTTGGCCTACAACAAACTTGGATATGAGGAAACAAAGAAGGCGTAGTGCAGACTTGGGTGTCGAGAGAGTATCGGTGGTTTCGACGTGAACCTAGGACGTGAACCTAGCATAAGGTTGTTCACCAACTAGACGTCGGATGTTGTAATCGCATCGTCTCAGTTTGCAGTTGTTCTTAACTTGTAAATCTTCTTTAAGTTTTTTTTATTTTGGTGTGTACAGATGTTTTCCGAGTTTCGTTGTTGTTGCCGTCGACTGTTGTTGCTATCCACTGTTGTTGTTGGCCTACAACAGACTTGGATATGAGGAAGACGTAGTGGAGACTTCTGAAAAAAAGTGCCTCAAACAAAGAAGGCGTAGTGCAGACTTGGGTGTCGAGAGAGTATCGGTGATTTCGACGTGAACCTAGGACGTGTAGCATAAGGTTGTTCACCAACTGGACGTCGGATGTTGTAATCGCATCGTCTCGGTTTGCAGTTTTTCTTTACTTGTAAATCTTCTTTAAGCTTTTTTTGTTTTGGTGTGTATAGATGTTTTCCGAGTTTCGTTGTTGTTGCCGTCGACTGTTGTTGCTGTCTTACAATAGACTTGGGTATGAGGAGATTTATCATGTTGCCATCGGTAAAACAGATGGCTCGAATAAAGAAGACGTAGTCGAGACTTCTGACAAAGAGTGCCTCAAACAAAGAAGGCGTAGTGCAGACTTGGATATGAGGAGATTTATCATAAATTGCAAAGCTGTTACTTCACCACCGGCATCCTCTTTCCTTGTACATATATTTTTCTCATGTCAGAAAGGAACTCCTCTGTCAAAGCAGAGGTTTGAGGATTATCACCAGGAATCATCTACTTTAATCTTAAAATGGATGCGTGCAATAAAGAAGACGTAGTGCAGACTTGGATATGAGCACATTCATCGTCAGTCTCTGTCCAGCTTTGTAAAGTTTTAGAAGGGGTTGTGCAGATTTGAATAATATAGTAACTGCACATATCGCTTCGTGCTATTTTTGAAGAATGTGACATATCGCTTAGTAAAGTTTTATGTCTTAGTTTCGCTTGCTCTAACTTTTTCTGCTTTATGTCTTACTTCAGTCTGCTTTTCACTTTTCAATATCTGACTTTGATCGTTTCACTTGTATCGTCTCACTTCTATCGTCTCCCTTCTTAATTGGGAGGTGATTTGCTTCTTCTATCGTCTCGCTTCTTAATTGGGAGGTGATTTGCTTTGGTTTGCTTTACATCGTCTGCTTTTCCTAACCTCTAACAGACGAAGTTGAAAAGACAGACGAAGAAGAGAAAAGTAGACGTAGTTGAGAAAGTAGACGATGTTAAAAATAGATGGAGTTGAAAAAGTAGACGAAGTTATAAATATAGACGGAGTTGAAAATATAAACGGAGTTAAAAAAGTAGACGAAGTTAACAATACAGACAGAGAATACAAAAGCAGACGAATCAGAAAAGCAGACGGAAGTTTAATTTCCTTATGAGAGAAGTAATGAGCTTTGACGAACTACATCAAATTTGCTATAAAACATAATGGACACTGGAGTAGGAAAATCGAATGCTTAATAGAATTGATCCTGATAGTAACTGCACATATCGCTTCGTGCTATTTTTCAAGAATGTGATATATCGCTTAGTAAAGTTTTATGTCTTAGTTTCGCTTGCTCTAACTTTTTCTGCTTTATGTCTTACTTCAGTCTGCTTTTCACTTTTCAATATCTGACTTTGATCGTTGCACTTGTATCGTCTCGCTTCTTAATTGGGAGGTGATTTGCTTCTTCTATCGTGACAGAGAATACAAAAGCAGACGAATCAGAAAAGCAGACGGAAGTTCAATTTCCTTGTGGGAGAAGTAACGAGCTTTGACGAACTACATCAAATTTGCTATAAAACATAATGGACACTGGAGTAGGAAACTCGAATGCTTAATAGAATTGATCCTGATATTAGGAATATAATAGAGTGACGCCGCACTTCAGGATTTCTGTACTTGCATGTTCATCTAAATTGAACTTGAACAAGGCTACATCCCCTAACGAATAACCATGGCCATATATCCACTTCTGCATTTAAATCTATCTCCTGTAATTTGGACATATCCAACCTTATGCTTTCCGCTGCTTCCGCTCCCTAAGAAATAACAATCAAATAATTTTTTTAGTAAAAAAGAAAGTTAAAAATCTCATATAGAAAGTAAGTGACTAATTTAACCTTGTCCTCTGCAAGTACTTTAAAGACATCTTTTGGATCCCATAATCTACTACGTGTATTGGGATATCTAGATTCTTGACGTACAACTTCCTTTTCCATTTCTTCCATTAAGTCATGCATTTGTAATGTGTTTTCAGAAATGGACAGTTCGTTGAAACAAAGTATCAATGGGTGGACATCTTCGCTAAACCATTAAGTGAAGAACGGTTGAGAAAAATCAGACGAAATCTCAACATGGTTAAATATATCATAATATCAAAACCAAAGGCCAATATGTTTAGGACAATAAATTCATATTTACGTGAACTTGAAAAGCAGACGAAAAGTGACAAGTAGACGAAAGAAGACGAACAGACGCAAGTAGAAAAGTAGACGAAAGCAAAAGTAGGCGGAAGCAAAAGCAAAAGACAGAACTTAACTAAATAACTGCTTGTTTCAAGGTTCAAGAAGTAAGATTAAAGAAGCGGTTGAACACCAAGGTTATAAATAAGAGTCGAAGTCAACATATTATTTATGCTTTCGCATTCTCCGTCTGTTTTTCTACTTCGTCTGTTTTTGTACTTCGTATGTTTTTGTTCGTCTGTTATTCATTAAAATCATATATGTCAAGTCATTTTGACTTAACATGCTTTTCAATAGGTTAAGCAGACGAAAGCAAAAGCAGGCGGAAGCAAAAGCAAAAGACAGAACTTAACTAAATAATTGCTTGTTTCAAGATTCAAGAAGCAAGATTGAAGAAGCAGTTGAACACGAAGGTTATAAATAAGAGTCGAAGTCAACATATTATTTATGCTTTCGCATTCTCCATCTGTTTTTCTACTTCGTCTATTTGTGTACTTCGTCTGTTTTTGCTCGTCTGTTATTCATTAAAATCATATATGTCAAGTCATTTTGACTTAACATGCTTTTCAATAGGTTCCGTCTGCATAGATTTTTTCTGTCACGTAGATTGAGTTTTCAATTAATAGGTACAATCTTCTAGCTGCTATAATAATGTCAAACACTGCCAATAGCGTGTTGCGGAAGTAGACCAGAACAGAGATTGACGTTTCAATTAATACGTGATAGACTTATGGACACCGTCATAATTATTTATTTGTGGAAAGGAAATACACGGTAACCCCCAAAATGTATGAATCTCTTTCACATATGTTTTTCTTGTGTCCAATAATCTTCTAACTGCTATGATATCAACTTGTGTTTGCTTTTCAACTTCCGTCTTGTTTTCATCGTCTCCTTTTTCATCATTATTTGTACTTCATCGAAATCATTTATGTAAAGTCGTTTTGACTTAACAATCTCCTCCTTTTTAACTGCACAGATTTCTTCTGTCAGGTGGATTGACGTTTCAATTAATAGGTATAATGTCAAACACTGCCAATAGCGTATTGCAGAAGTAAACACCACAACAGAAATTAACATTTTAATTCATAGGTGAGACCGTCATAATTTTTTACTTGTGGCAAGGAAAGACACACTAACCCCCAAAATGTATGAACCAGAAGACCTGTTTTTCTTGTATGGAATAATCTTCTAACTGGTATAATAATGTCGATTCCTGCCAAAAACGTATTGAAGAAGTAAGCAAACATGAATAGAATTAGAGAAGAAGAGCACCAGAGTAGAGATCGACGTTTCAATTCATAGGTGATAAAATTATTATACAAGTGCTACTCTGGACAGATTGACCTTCTACAATTATTTTCTCTTCTTCGGAAATTACTATCATTGTTTGCCTTTACTCTTCTTCCTGACAGGTTCACCTTCTGCAATCATTTCCTCTTCTTCCGAAGCTTGCCTTTTTGCATCCGTTTATCAATCAATCAATCATTCAAGGGCCATTTCTTTGGCATCAAAATAACTTAGAACAAAATTTGATCTGTCGCATGCACTCCACTGACACCTTTATATTCTAACTTGTTACCTGTTCTCGTGTCTTAACCCTTAAAGCAAATCTACCCCAACCGCTGAAACATTTTCTCCACCCAAACTTTACTTCTCTCAACTACCCTCTTCTTTTAGTTATCAAATTCTCCGTTCTAGATTCTGACTGCATTTATATTCCATTTTTGTAAGGTCCCGTGCTTATTCTCTGCTGCATTCTTGGAGTACTCAGGTATATATGCTTAGGTTAAATAAATTTAATGTACAAATTCTGCTATTGTTATTTATTAACCTGAATAGAGCATATTCTCCTTTCTATGTTCTGACTGCATGTATACTCTATTTTTTATAGGTCCCTTGCTTATTCTCTGCTTCATTCTTCGTGTAGTAAGGTATGTGTAGTTAAATGAAATAATTTTTTTTTATAAATTCTGCTTTAGTTATTTAAATGGTTTATATTCATGTTTGTTAGACATATTGTTTGTTAGATCATAAACAAAATGTTTTTTACATGTTTATGTGATACGATTTATAATATATATTCAATTTTATTGTTTCTATATATATATATCGATATAGCTATATAGATATATATTGATGTAGGCCTGTATATATATATCTGACAATTTATTTTGACCGAACATCATGAATGGATAGATCAAAGATGTTTATATTATGTCGATTCCTCAGGTATTTACATATGGATAGAAATGCTAAAAGACGTAAAAAATATGCTGAAATGCCAAATGAAAAAAAGCAAGAAGTGTTGCGACGACGTAGAGAAAATCGAGCTGTAAAAAACACAAGTTCCACTTCATCTACACTTCAGCAAAGAATAACTCCTCAACAGAAGGATTCTTTCATTAATATCGAACCTTCCACCAGTCAACTTCCAAGTCATGAACCCTCTTATCATCAAATCGTGACCCATGTATTGATATCCATCTTGATCACATAAATGAAGGTACCTTTTTACACTATATTGAAACTATTTCCAACCTAACTAGTCCATATAATGATAATGTCCTTTTATACGTTTGAAGGATAAATCATCGCATTTCCTCCTTCAACATTAACATCCTTGCGAATTTACAGTTGAACTGAATGGCTCCCTTCCATTCCAGATTGTCAATATTATAACGAAAAACGATTTTACCTTGAACCTCCATCGTTTTGTTGCTCGTCCGGACAAATTTCTATTGTTGCTCCTCAGATGCCTTATGCTTTAAAGTCTTTGTTTCTAAATAGCGATGAAGAATCCGAACATTTTAGAAAGAATGTTCGTACATACAATAACAATGTAGCTTTCACTTCTATGGAGCGGATATGATCGTGGTGACAAAAACACAATGGGAGTTTATACATTCCGTGTTCAAGGACAAGTTTACCATTTCCTTGACAGTTTAGTGTCGACAAGTAATAAAGTATCTGGAATCCAACTTTATTTCTTTGATACCGATGAAGAACTACAACAAAGGGTCAGCAGTTCTGATAAACTTCGTGAAAGTACATTAAAGCTGATTATGACAATTCTTGAAGATAACCCTTATGCTAGGTTCTTTCGCCGTCTTAAAGATATTCCTTCCCTTGAAAATCACCGGATTGTTCTGAGATGTTATCCGAGTCTTGATCAGCGCGTTTACAATCTTCCTACTGCATCACAAGTAGCTGCTATATGGACTGAAACTGATGATGAACAACATGATAAATCTTCTCATATCCAAGTCAACGGTCACTCATGTCCGAGCTATAGAATTCAATCTTATTATGCATGCTACGACCCGCTTCAATACCCACTTCTGTTTCCACGGGGTGAATTAGGATGGCATCCTCACATTAAGCGGTTAAATTCACAAACAAACAACACCAATGGTTCTGATCAAACAAGCGGTGCTCCTTTATACACTTTTACTGAAGCAGCTGAATTATTTGCTCTCGAAAACATAGGTTAGTTGTGTGCTTATTCCCTTGGTTCCCAAATATTGTCTAATTGGGCAAAACTAATTTATCAATTTTTTCTTACTATTACTAATTACTCAAGGAGCGCCCTCCAAACATGGCGTAGTATCTGCCAGAGAGTATTACTGCTATCGACTTCAAATGAGAAGTTATGATGAATCCATGCTTATCCACAGCTTAAGACTACTACAACAATTCGTTGTTGGTTCTTATATAAAGATTGAAACATCACGGCTTGAATTCCATAGGAAAAAATAGAACGAAATACGATCAGAAATTTTACAGGGTGTTTTAGATAGCGTTAATATTGGTCAAACTGAAGCTTCTACAATTGGCCAGCGAGTTGTCCTCCCAGCTTCATTTATCGGCGACCCAAGGGACATGAAACGGCGTTATCTGGATGCAATGACTCTAGTGCAAAAATATGGCAAACCAGATATTTTTCTCACTATGACTTGCAACCCTATGTGGAAGGAAATACAAGAGAATCTTAAATTCCACAAAAAAGCACAAGACAGACCAGATTTATTGTCCAGAGTGTTTAGGGAGAAATTTGAAATTGTGAAAAATGAGTTGATCAAAAAAGGAATATTCGGAGATGTTGCCGCATTTGTTTACGTAATTGAATTTCAAAAGCGTGGATTCTCTCATGCTCACTTGCTTCTAATACTTCAACCACAATTTAAGTTGTTGAATCTAGATTCCTATGATCAAATCATATCAGCTGAAATACCTAATCCTGATCACAATTCTAGATTATATTCTCTTGTCATTAAGCACATGATCCACGGTCCTTGTGGTTTTATGAACAAACAGTGCCCTTGCATGAGAAACGGTGTATGCAAAAGTCATTACCCCAAGGATTTTACTCCTTTCACTGTCCATGGCGAAGACAGTTATCCGTGCTATAGACGTAGAGATAATGGAAGAAAAGTTAAAATATCCAGACATGAGGTTGATAATAGATGGGTGGTTCCTCATAACCTGCACTCATTCGATGTTGCTTGACTGCCACATTAATGTTGAAATATGTTCCACTGTGAAGCTTGTTAAATATTTATACAAATATGTATTTAAGGGCCACGACCTTGTGAACTTTAGCGTTAACGACTAAGAAACCAGGTCTGATATTGACAAAATCACTAATTTCCAAGAAGGTCGTTGGATTTCACCCCCCGAAGCTTTATGGCTCATATATGAATTCCGCCTCGCAGAGATTAATCCATCCATCTATATACTCCAAGTTCACCTTCCAGATCAACAATCTGTTTCCTTCGCAAAAGATGCTAATTTGTCTTATTTATTGAGGAATATTGACTTCTCCAAAACAATGCTGACGGAATTTTTTTGGACCAATTCAATAAATCAAAAGGCTGCAGAAATGAAATGTCTGTATGCGGATTTCCCCCAACATTTTGTTTGGAATCAAAAAACAAGGACGTGGTCAGAAAGAAAGCGGAGAAAAGTCATAGGATGATTAGTTACTGTTGACCCTCGAGAAGGAGAAAGGTATTACTTGAGATTATTGCTCGCAAATGTTAAAGGACCAACATCGTTTGACAACTTGTTAACTGTTGATGGTGAAAAGGTGAACTGTTTCAGGGATGCTCCACTGCAATTAGGATTGCTAGCATCTGACTCTTACATACAACAAACACTTGACGAAGCTGTCATATTTCAAATGCCAACATCCCTCAGATTGTTATTTGCTACACTCTTGTTCTATTGTTCATCGACAAATCCTAGGGAACTCTGGGAAACTTTCAGAGACCACCTCTGCTCTGACTACCTATATGCTTATTCTTCCTCTAATACGTATACATCTGATGATATTATAAAAATGACTCTTTAAGATATCAATAAATCTCTGGAACAAATGGGAAAAAGCTTAGCTGATTATCATTTCACTGAACATGAATTTCGTGCTGATTACCGCCAACAGCAGACTAAGGAGGTAGAAAGTGAGATGAATATAGAGATTGATGAAGAAGACCTCTCATTACAATCAAAACTAAACAGCGAACAAAAGCACATATTTGATTTGATAATGAATTCAGTTTTCACTTCAACGACTGCAAGTTATTTTATCGATGGTCCCGGGGGAATAGGTAAAATTTTCTTATATCGAGCTCTTCTTGCAAATTTACGATCAGAAGGAAATATTGCAATCGCAGTCGCGACATCAAGCATTGCTGCGTCAATTCTTCCAGGCGGTAGGACAGCTCACTCAAGATTTAAAATCCCGCTTGATTTATCAAAGCAAAAAGTTTTTCAGTTGAGCAAACAGAGCAGTGTTGCAAAATTGATATTTGAATCCAGCCTTATTTTGTGGGACAAGGCTTCCATGGCAAAACGAGAAGCCATCGAAGCATTTCACAGCTTACTTCAAGATATAATGAACTCTGATCAGCCTTTTGGAGGTAAAATTGTTGTATTTGGTGGCAACTTTCGCCAAACATTGCCAGTTATTCACCAAGCAACGAAACAACAACTCATTGATTCAAGTCTTCTAAATTCACATCTCTGGCGCCACATCTCTAAATTCTGTTTAACGACAAATATGAGAGCTATCTCAAATCTAAATTTTTGTGATTTCTTATTACGGGTTGGAGAAGGCGCTGAACCAATGGATGAACAAGATCAAATATGTTTACCAAAGGAACTTATTATTCCTTACAACAACAAGGATCAATCTGTTAATAGGTCACTTCTTTTTTCATTAAACGACATACTAACCTTTTTTCCCATTACGATTATACTTTCCTAATATACAATTATGCTCACTAGGTTTTTGGAAAACGTCTTCCCTGACCTAAGCTTATATTCATCCGACCCGTATCAGATGATAAACAGATGCGTGCTATGTCCAACAAATAGTTGTGTTGATGAAATTAATGACACCATGATTCAAAAATTAACAGGAGATTTGCATTCATATGTGAGTTTTGACAAGACGGTTGATCGCAGACATCAAGCTGATTATCAAGATTTTCTCAATTCTTTGAACCCTAAAGGCCCGACTCCTCATAAGCTTTTTCCGAAGAAGGCTCTCAATTATGCTTCGAGAAATTTAAATCCAACTAAGGATTATGCAATGGAACAAGGTTGATATGCGACAACTAAAGATCATACAATTTCAAATGAAATTGTTTTGGACCTCACAAAGGAAAATCATTTTATACCTAAGATTCCATTGCAATCTCAGGAGAACGAAAAAATGGAATTCCTTTCATCAAAACACAATTTCCAATTAAATCATGTTTTGCAATGACTATAAACAAATCCCAAGGTCAAACACTTGATCATGTTGTAATTTATCTCCGTCAACTGTATTCTCACACGGACAGCTATATGTAGCTCTGTCGGTAGCGAACTCTGAATCGATTAAAGTTCTTATTATTCTGGAACTTTTCAATCTTCAGACTTGGAAAAAAAGACAAGGAATATTGTTTTCCGTGAAAATTTTCAATTAGCCAAATTATAAAACATCAAATTTCTTCTGAGGTATATTATTTGTTTGTTTTCTCAATTCACATAATTTGATTTTATACTCATAATTATTTGTCTTCGCTTGACCATCCAACATTTTCTTTCATCATGGATAATCGTTTATTGATGAAGAATATTTTCCCTGGAGCGCAATCATGGTCTTGTCAAGTGATGGTCCAAGAAAAACAACAGGTCGTTGCTTCGGTTAATTCACCGACTAAAAGACAAAAGTTTGTCTTCTGCGATTACGAGGTATATCAATTACACTTTTTCCTTTTACATTTTATCAACTTACCTATCGATAATTCCTTCATAATTAACAGGGATCGCAAGTTGAGGGTATCATATTTAACAATGATATCCAAAGAATTGGGGACATCTTACAGCCGTGTCAAGAATATATCATTTCTAATGCAATTGTCAAATCAATTCCCCCTCAGTATCAAACTGAAAATTTGAACATACAGTGGATTCTCACAAGTCGCACGGTCATCGAACCTGTCACACAAGACGATGCAATCATCCCTCTGATTTTCAACTTCACACCTTTCCAAAGTCTTATGGATTGTGTGGACGACAAGCAAAAATCTGTTGGTTAGATGCTTAATACATTTGTTCATACAATCTTACAAAAACTTTTCTGTTAGTGATTACATTAATCTTTAACACATGATAGATATTATAGTCGTCATCGTTGAAGTGTTGGAAAAAAAGATGTCATGAGAGACGGAAAAGCTTCAACTGTCCAAAAATTTGTTATCATGAATAAAGAGTAATTCTCACTCTGTATCTTCGTTACTATTTTGCGTCAGAGATAAACAAATTTTACATCTTCTCGTAATCTCTTGTTTTTTTAGGCAACAAACAGTCATACTATATCTCTGGAATTGTTTTGTTGAGAACGAGGGCCAAGATTATGGAATCACTTCACTCTCATCCAGCTTATTGTTTGCACAAAGCTCAAAGTCAATTTCTTTAACGGTATTTTTCCTTCCTCATAATAACACATCTTACTCGTCCTTTTCATTCTATCTCAAAAAATGATTTTGAAATGTTAGCTGTTGCATTGTCAACGTGGTTCGACTCAGCCATCCTCGTTGAGCCACCCATACAAGAAGTTGTCGATCTCAAAAATTGGTAATCCATTATGTTACGTACAACCTTTCTAACATTTTGTTACAAATTATATACGAATTTTAAAATTTCTTTATTTTGTCACCTATATAATTATTATGTTACAGGGCACAACGAAATAACAGCCACATCAAAAACCTCGTCAGTGGAAAATCTTACTTTAGATATAATCCTCGTATATCTTCTGGATCTCACCAGAATATCACCAAGATCATGTCTCTAGATTCTACCCCAAGGTAATCGCATCTGCATATTCCAAAGGATATATTGAATTTGAAACTTCTTCCTCCAACATTCTTATCGACTTTTCCTTAGATATCATGGATTGAAGCCAAAATTTCTTTTCAGCACATTTTGCAAAAATTTTGGTATATGACATGCAACAAATGCTTCCGGTCTCATACCGTGATCTGGAGTTCTCTTCATTTGTAATTCTTGTAGAAAAAAGGACAATGAGCGAAGGTTTCTGCCTTCTATTTGCAATCTTCCATTTCTTGCTTATTCCTTCCGTGTCCATTCCATAATTTTCGGATCACTTTTTTACTTCCATATCACCTGCACTACTTTTTTTGCCCACCCTCCTCCTTTTTGACTATTTTGACTTTATTGAACAGATGCCGATATGACATGGATTTGACCGACAAAACTGGAACTATAACGGCTTCCATTTTCGGCGACCTCTCTGAGAAACTATTAAACTTAACCACCGTTGAAGCTATGAAATATTACAATGAGGTTATATTTTTCCTTCGTTCTTTCATCTACATTTCCAGTTTAATCAGCCCTAACTATCTTCATCTACTTATTCCACTAACAATGGACATTTTTTGTTTACCGTTATAAGAACATGGATCTCCCCTTGGAGAAATTGTACGCACAATTGAAAAGCGATACCTTTCTTTTGCACGTGAAGCCAGCAAACACTCGGTCTTCAAGTGGGGTGCAACGATTTACTGTTGTTTACTGCCAGAAAATTGATGCTCATGAACTACAACAGAGTTCACTTTCACCGATCTCAGGTGCTTTTTATTCTTACTTCATCTTGATTTTATTTATAACATCATCTTTAATTATTTCTGTATGTGCCATTTAGTTTGAATTCATCTCCCCTTATATCGCTTGCTTAATATATATTGATTTCTGATATTTTCAGGAAAAAAATCCTAAATCTTCTTCATCAGCTAAACAATGTCTCGAAAAAAGATTCTCCGATGTTGAATACCACTTGCCGTCACAAATGGATAAGCCGATTAGCAGCATCGAATGTACGCCACAATCAGATGCCCAATCTACTACAGATACTTGTCGTAATAGGAAAAAACCCAGATTCTCATAACTTTCGACTTGTATTTAGAACTTTCGTCTCTAACTGCTTCTTGATTATTTCTTCTTGAATCAAGAAAGAAACGCTTATTCAGTTGAGGTCTGTAGCTAACTCAAACTGATTCTTGCATGTGCTTCCGTCTGCTTTGTCAACTTCATTTGTGTTGTTAACTTCGTCTGTGTTGTTAACTTCGTCTATGTTGTCAACTTCGTCTGTGTTGTCAACTTCGTTTGTGCTGTTAACTTCTTCTGTGTTCTCAGCTTCGTCTGTATTGTCAACTTCGTCTGTGTTTGTATCTCTTCGCATACTTCGCTCGCTTTTACGACTTCGCTCTATTTTCAACTTCGCTCGCTTTTTCGACTTCGCCTATTTTTCAACTTCGTATTTTTCAACTCCGTCTGTTTTTTTCTTGCATGGCTAAAATCCAAGCTTCGTCCTCCTTCAAAGGTCTCTCCAATAATTAGATCTTCCGGATCGTAACTCGATACTTCCAATCTTTTTCAATCCATCGGTTTCGGAAAATCCTCAACGTTATCTATCCGAGTTCCTCGTGATGGAGTTTGTATTATATCATCTAATTTCTTTGAAGCGCCCACTCCCATGTCATCTTCCTTATGGGTTGGCAACTATCATCATGAAGATGAGTAGCCTACAAACATTCTCGACAGATAATCTAGTGAAAAGTCTTCAACACCTTGGCGAAAAATGACAAACAACCAAGGTGTTGAAGATTTTCCACTAAATTATCTCGTCGAAGATAACAAAGATTCTTCATCGTAATATGGACTAACGATTCAAATGACCGCCCCGCTTTTGCTTTTCTTCTCGCTTTCTTCGCACTTCCTCTTATATTTATCCACTTCAACTTATTTTGCTTCTTTAACTTCCTCTTGTTCTTCTTTATTTAAAGCGGTTCACTGATGTCATTTCCAACTCGCATTAAATTTCGCTACTAATTCCATAATCCTTCTTGGTATCTGAATTGACTAATCCTTCTTGAAACTATTCTCTACACATGTAAACTATTTTAACCTATCTCAAGGCAAATCGTTTCGTTTCACTTTATCATCTTGCAAGATCGCCTCATTTAATACTGATAACTCTTCAACTTTAATTTTTATTACGCGACTATATATCTTCCCCGCCAGACGCCTCACGATACCTCTATATCTAAACTTTGAAACCTTTCTCCTCTTAACTTCGATCAAACAATTCCTACCCTCTTCTTTTGTCTTCTTCTTCTTTAACCTAAATACATCACATCCTTCATTGCAAGAACATAACAACAATCAAACTTACGCCTTCTATTTCAACCAAAGAAAGAACAACCTTTCATTCGATCGGCTATTCTTCTTTAAAATGTTTTGGTAAATACTAAGTTCTTTTCATAAAGGCTCGTAAATCAAAGTTAATCAAATCTTTGAAAACTTGTTTAAAACTAAGTTAAAATAAGAACTTTGAACTTGGAAAGAGATGAGAGTAAAAAAAGTTGCACACAGAGATTTTATCCTGGTTCACCCCAAACCGTCGACTACGTCCAGTCCTCAGAAGTCTTTTTGAGATTTCATAATCTTTTCAAAGTATACAAGTATTCTAAAAATAACAATAGCTCTCACTAATTAAATACATAGTCTTTCGGACAAACTTTTGTTCACAGAATTGTAAATCACCTTATTGTGTAACTCACTAAAAACTAATCTTCACTTGACTTGTATTTATAACTTTCGCCTCTAATCGCTTCTTCATTCTTTCTTCTTGAATATTGAAAGAAATAGCTTATTCATTGAGTTCAGAACTAACTCAAACTGATTCTTGAATGTGCTTCCGTCTGCTTTGTCAACTTCATCTGTGTTGTTAACTTCGTCTGTGTTGTTAACTTCGTCTGTGTTGTCAACTTCGCATATACCTTAATTGCAGCACCAAAGGCTTATTCAGTTGTTTTACCATTCTGAAAGGAAAATCCCGCTGTGTGCATCACATGCACACTGCAAGCGGAAATTTTTTTTATTATGGATCAGAACATCCCCCTCTTGGAAGGGTAGAATAGTAAATTGGTATAGGATGTGCTAGATAGAGATTTCATGGACCGCCATGCATAATAGGATTGCTACATAGTCACAATTACATATGAACTTACTTGTGAATGCATACATGATATTCTTGGTTTGCGTGCCTCGCATAATTTTATTGGGATTAACGTGGTTAATGGGTTTGAAAATTATTCGAAAGCGCCATAAATTGTTTTCTATTTTAAGGGTTTTAAGGAATTTTTCTGAATTTTCCGAGAAAATTTTCGACCGAAAAAATCGCCAATTGGCAAACCGTCGATTTTTGGTAGCGAAAATTGCTACCCATTGGTACTGAATTATTGGGTATATTATTTTGGGATTGAAATTAGGTCATTGAACTAGAATGGGTCAAATTGTAGTAGGATTTCTAAATCCTATACAAGAGTTTTGTTTTATACCTATTTTGTTTTTTTCTAAGAAGTGCCACTTGTCCTCTTAATTTAATGCTCCTTGTCCTATGCTAGAGTGCTCCTCTCGGTTATGCCTTAAGGAATAGAAGAAATGAATGGGTTTAAAGGCTAAATACTCTTCCTCCACCAAAACTTACTTCCTTTACATCTCCTTTGATTTCTCTTTTTGTTTCTCTCTTAAGTCACCTTCCATCAACCTTAAGAGCCCTCTTTACTTGCATATGAGCTTAAGTCTCTATCCAAGGTGATAGCCATATATGGGCTTTAGAAGTGAAGGAAGAAAGTGAAGTGATTGGAGAGTGGGAAAGAGTGGAAGCTTGAATTGGTAAGTGATTGTTAAGTTTTAATTATGCTTTGATCATGTAGTTGATGAATCATGGTTGTTGATGCATTTAATTGAGGCCTTAAATTGATGATAAGTATGGCCTGAATTAGTGGGTATAAGGTTAAGGTTTTGATTAATGTAAGAGTGGTCATAGATGGATTAGGTGATGGGAATGTATTTGATTACCTATATGATGTTGGATAAGTAGGAATTTATTAAGGAAAGGTGCTGCCAATTTTAGTTAAAATGCTTAGGTGAAGGTATTGAAGAGGTATGGGTTGAATTCTTAATTACTTAGGATGTTTGTTGGTTTAGAAATGGGGTGGAAATGGTATAGAAACCATAGAAGATGGTTTAGACATAAGTGCTGGAAAATTTACTTTGACCTATTACACTGATTTTAGCATAACTCATTGTGTGGTTATGCAATTGAGGCAAGATTTGTGCCCACTGAAACTTTGGTTTGTTGGCTACATTTTTGTATGAAATAGGTGTTGTCAAATTGTAACTCTAAGAGGTTGAAATTTGGCTTGGAAAGTTACTGTTTTGACTTAGGTGAACAGTATCCGGATTTATAACCTGATTGTTTTGATGATTTTTCTAAATTAATTGAGAGGGAATTATTGTCAATAGTCTTCATGAGAGTTGAAGCCTATATTGTTAGCTTTCCATTGCCCCTGATTTTTCAATTTTTCGATCTGTATATTGGGAGATATCCACTGTGGAATATTGACTGATTGTGAGCAATTGGTGAAACTTAGCTATCAGTGTAGGTATTGTGACCATTCTGTTTAGAGGCAATTTTAGTAATTTGTGTGAATTGAATTGGCTTAGGTGATCTTCTGAAGAGTTGTAGAGGAAACAATTATCTTGAAAATGGTATATAGCATGCTATTTTTAGATAACAGAATTGGGACTTATGATTTTCAAAGATTGGATTGAAGTTAGGTCATGAACTGCTGAACAGGGCAGTAACTTGCAGGACTGTTTTAAATTGGTTAATGATGAAATTTGATTCTGAGCCCTTTATGAGAAGTGTAGTACTGTGTTTTATCTTTTTATGGGTATAAAGTATGCAATTTTTCGACTTTTGAACAAGGAGTTATACTGCTTGAAAATTACTATCCAATTTGAGTACTTTCAGGGCAGTAGCATTCACTAAATTGTTTGACCTAATTAGCCATTGAATTTGAATCTAGACTGTTCATGAAAGTTGTAGAGCACATTGTGGTCTTCCTGAGAATATTTATTGTGTAATTTTGACTGAAGAGAATAAAGGTTACTGAATTTGTAAAGTACAGCACTGTTTTGAGAAGTGTTGAGTAGGCAGTGGCTTTGACTGATTTTGTCACCCTTAGGGTGAAATTGATTTTGTGCTCTACATAAAACTTGTAGAGTTTTTCTTAATCTTTCCAACGACATATGGTTTGTAATTTTCTGAATTGTGTGGGAAAAGTTATGAATGATTGAAGTTCGGTTTGGAAAAAGAAAAAAGAAGGGGCGAAGGCATTGAATCTCGCCCGTCGCGGGCGACGATCATGAGGGCGAGGCGAGCTGAAATCTCGCCCCTCGCGAGGGCGACGATCATGAGGGCGAGGCGAGCTGAAGCTCACCTCTCATGAGGGCGACGACTCGCCCTCGCGAGATGAGGTCGGCGCCGACTCGCGGGCGACAAATGCCTCTCGCGAGCCACAGAGGGATTTTGTTTTAATTTTGGATTTGATTTCTTTGATGTATAACTTTTCCGTCCGACGTCCGATTGACCTAATTCTTGAGGCATCGGATTTGTAAAATATTGAATTTCATTTCATGGGAAATTGGGAATTTTGGACGGAAAATTGACGGGGTTCGGAAATGGGATTGCATTATCTTGTTTTATTTAATCGAGGACCTATAGAGGTCCAAATTGAGCGTCGTCGGCGCCATTGAATTTCTAATTTTCTACAGATTTTATTGTTGAAAAAATTGATTAAGGCCGAATATCATGAACATGCATTGTCCTTATTCTATTTTTGTGCATAAATGAGAATTCTTATTCAAAGTGATTAATGTGTGCATATGGCATAAATTGGTAGGCAGGGATAAATGTCCGCACTCAGCATTTTCGAAATTGGAAACCAATGCAAATCTGAGAGTATCGTGAGTAGACCTAGATGGTCTTATTTATTGGTTATTTGCTTTTGTTATATGTTGAATGAGTATTGATTTATTTTATTAATTGTGATTAAATATGGGTTCCGCATGGGAGGTCCCATGAGTAATTAAGTATTTGGAATTTCGTTATCAAGTGCTCCTTGAACGTGAATGGGATGACCTAAGTGTATATATTGAGATTGTTAAAATGTCTTGCATGCATAATTGCACATAAATGAAATGTGACTTCTTAATTGATGTGAATGTTTAATTACCACGGTCCGATGATAGTAACTATGATTGACCGAGTGCATGCAAATATGCATAAGACATTCCATCGCATGAATTTATGAAAGATAATGAGAGTTGTGACCAGAGTAGTCAACAATGAGTAAAGAGCTTCATGCTCGACATCGATTCAGAGCCTCGTGCTCAACGACAATGAGCCCTTTATGGGACGATTTACAATGAGCCCTTTATGGGACGATTTACAATGAGCCCTTTATGGGACGAGTTCACAATGAGCCCTATATGGGATGTTTCAATGAGCCCGATATCTATTGGTGCGGGACAGTTTAGACACTCGGTCACAACAAAGTAATTAAATGGAAAGTGGGTTTCATGCATATATGCATAACATGATTGATTTGATTATGCGGAATGTGATTGGTTGAATTACTTGTATTGAATGGGACCGCAACACCGTATTGAATGGGAATGTGACATTGTGTGTTGAATGGGAATGATAAACTTGATTGAATGATCAATTTGATTATATTGAAGATGACATTGTATCGACATAATGAAAATATGAAACCGTATGTGAATGTGAGGTATGATAGGAATATGACATGTGACTTAATGGAAAATGAAAGTATGTGTTATATGTTATGTGATTGGATGGACCATCGATGATGGTCACTCACCGAGTTCGCAAAACTCACCCAAAATTTGCATCTATTTTTCAGGTCTTGAAGAATACCCGCTTGACACGGAGTATGTCTCTCAGAGGCGATAAAGGATAGAGGTCGGGATCAGTCCGTGTCTGCATTAGTGTCTTATCAAATTGTGTTCCGCAATCAACAGATAACAATGCTTTATATTTCTCTTGAGCCCATATTGGTTTTAATGTTTTACTCATTGACCGATTGTAAATTATTCTCGGATGACCGTAATAACCGAAACCGGTTTATTATGAACATGTGTGTTAGTTACTTACTGTTTTGCCGCTAACGTGGAATCAATGGCTTCCAAAAAAAGTATACCGAGTTTTAATCGACCGATGTAAGACGCCACCCTCATGGGGGCACGGACTCGGATATCACCAACGATATCAGGTTCGGGTCACTCGGGAGTGGGGTGTTACAGGGACCTTCCCGAAAGCCAGGATCCATGTGTCTATATATCGAAATCAAACCATAACGGCCAAAGGAGACGGTCTCTAACGGTATCCACGCAGAGATCGGAGAACCTAACCGGGGCAAACCCTTTGACCCGGGAATAGCTAGAACAAGGGAAAGAGTGCTAGCTCTTACCTTGTTCTTGGAGAGCTTGGAGAAGATGATGGACGAAGCTTGGAGAAGAAGCTTGAAGATGATCGATGGAGAAGAGATGAAAGCTTAGGATTTTCTCAAAACCCTTCTTCATTCTATTTCAAAACCCACGATCATCCACCTCTTTTAGTCTACAAATAGGTTTTTTCCTTCTCCATATGGCCACATGTCAGACACGAAGACCATCTTCATTTTTGTCTTTTAGTCATTTAATGATTTTAAATGCAACTTTTTGACAAAGCTTAAAAGAAGCTTCCTCTCCATCCACGTAAGTAACACACATATATATATATATATATATGATAAAAAATTATACAAGAAAAAATAGAAAATACAATAAGAAAACGTGAACTTCATATTTTCTTCGCCTTCATCTCCGCTCAGGTCTCAGTTTGATCTTCCTCTTCTTATCGCCATTAATCATCCTTTGTGCTCCCCTTTGACATAATGGTTTCATCTACTTCTCCATATTCTTCTCCATTTTCTTCTTCTCCCTATTTGTTATAATAAAATGATTAATGGTGATGACTCTGATAAATTCTCACAAGATCTTCTCGTGATATCTATCATCCTCGTCTGCATGTCTGTCATCATCTTCTCCATTCGATTCATTATTTCCTTCTGTTCTTTGACTTCTTGACGTAAACTTTGTACTTCATTATGCAAGTCATAAGGCAAAGAAGGTAGATCATCATCTGCTAGGAGTTCTAGAAACGCAAGTGTAGTATCATATGCGTCTGCAGATGGGATGTAGTCCTCTGCTTTCCTTTTTGACCCACCTTCTGTTATCTTCCGAACAAGGCTAACCTCTTCTTCAGGCATCACCTCTTTCAACAAAGGTCCTCTAGATGATTTTCTCCTTTCAGTAATAGGCATATTTGAGCTTACTTGAGATCTACAACTTCTTGCAGGAGACTTCTTCTGTAACCCCTCCCCCTCAGTCCTAGCTTTGTTCTCAGAATCTCCATTTGTACTGTTGAGATTCTTCAAGCCCATTCTGTTTATAGTACCTAAATTGATAGTACTTTTTACAGGCACTCTTAGGTTTTTTCCACTTCCAAGACGAATTCCCGATTCTCTGAAAATTCTTGTCAAGAGCATGTCGTACGGATAACTAGTTGTATCTTTCATTCCTTTCACCATATAATGAAAGATCAAAATGGTAAATTTATCGGTTTGTGGTTCAAAGCAGTAGAATAGGCATCGCCATCCAAGGTAGTTACCAAGTGTCTTGAACTCCGCTTTGATACGATGCAATTGAATGTAATCGCATGAAGAACCACGGCTTTGACCGACTTGAAGTCTTCCTTCCGATGGGTCATTCACTCCATACAAATTGCTTACTAACATCTTCTTCCTTTAAACCGACCGTTGTCATCCATTTCGCCTTGGTAGAAAGCTTCTCTCCAACGGATGAACATCCAGTAAGCTTCTCAATCAAGTCCATTGTCACAATAATGGTAAGTCAGTCTACCGTTGAGACAATAGTCTTTTCCACCATCTGTGCATACTTCCAAAAATCAAATACCTGATTTGGATACACATCCTCTCAGACTTCGAAGAAATTTCTCCAACCGGCTCCAATAATCTTCGGTTCGATATCCATTGCATTTCTTCGCAGAGATTTGAAGTCCACATGCCTTCCATACATCATAGTTCCCTCCATTGCTTTTGATTTGAATCTGATTCAGATACTCTGTTCTTCAATAGTAATGTTGTTCGAAAGGATTTTGAAAGAGCGAGAGATAAAACGTCTGAAGGTTGATGCTACTCCAACGGTTTCTGATTTGAGGTTATACAAAGGGTCTTGTCAGGCGTGCTCTAGACTCCTTGGGATTCTGAAGACTTTAATTTTCCCACGAGAACTTTCCTTGTACCAGAAGTTACCAGCTGTAACTCACTGTTCTTAACGCCCTTACTCTTGACGCCCTTTTAACCTGATTGTGTCTTGGCTAAACCATTAAGTGAAGAACGGTTCAGGGAAATCAGACGAAATCTCAACATGGTTAAATATATCATAAAATCAAAACCAAAGGCCAGTATTTTTAGGACAATAAATTCATATTTACGTTAACTTGAAAAGCAGACGAAATGTGACAAGTAGACGAAAGAAGGAAAACAGACGGAAGTTGAAAAGCAGACGATAGCAAAAGTAGACGGAAGCAAAAGCAAAAAACAGAACTTAACTAAATAACTGCTTCTTTCAAGGTTCAAGAAGCAAGATTGAAGAAGCAGTTGAACATGAAGGTTATAAATAAGAGTCGAAGTCAACATATTATATATGCTTTCGCATTCTCCGTCTGTTTTTGTACTTCGTCTATTTTTGTTCTTCTGTTATTCATTAAAATCATATATGTCAAGTCATTTTGACTTAACATGCTTTTCAATAGGTTTCATCTGCATAGATTTTTTCTGTCACGTAGATTGAGTTTTCAATTAATAGGTACAATCTTCTAGCCGCTATAATAATGTCAAACACTGCCAATAGCGTGTCATGCGAAGTAGACGTAATGTAGATTGACGTTTCAATTCATACATGATAGACTTCTGGACACCGTCATAATTATTTATTTGTGGCAAGGAAATACACGCTAACCCCCAAAATGTATGAATCACTTTCACATCTGTTTTTCTTGTATCCAATAATCTTCTAACTGCTATGATAATGTCGATTCCTGCCAAATGCCAATAACGTATTCCAGAAGTAAGCAAACATGAGGACTGCAAAGAGAAGAAGAGGACCAGAACAGAGATTGACGTTTCAATTCATAGGTGATAGTTTTCACACGTGCTACTCCTGACAGGTTGACCTTCTACAATTATTTTCTGTTTTTCGCAAGAAGAAGACGACCAGAACAGAGATTGCTTGAATCTTGAAAGAACCGGTTATTCAACTGAGTTTTGTAACTAACTCAAACTGCTTCTTAATTCACACGTGGTTTGTTTTCCTCTGCTTTCCATCGTATGCTTTTACTCCCGTCTACTTTTGCACAACTTTTGTCTCCTTTTGCTTTCGTCTCCTTTTGCTTCCTTCTGGTTTTGCTTCCATCTGCTTTTCAACTTGCGTTTGCTTTTCAACTTCCGTCTTGTTTTCATCGTCTCCGTTTTCATCATTATTTGTACTTCATCAAAATCATTTATGTTAAGTCGTTTTGACTTAACAATCTCCTCCTTTTAACTCGCATGCATTTCTTCCGCGGTGGATTGACGCTTCAATTAATAGGTATAATGTCAAACACCGCCAATAGCGTATTAAGTAAACACCGTAATGTAGATTAACGTTTTAATTCATAGGTGAGACCATCATAATTTTTTACTTGTGGCAAGGAAAGACACGCTAACCCCCAAAATGTATGAACCAGAAGACCTGTTTTTCTTATATGGAATAATCTTCTAACTGGTATAATAATATCGATTCCTGCCAAAAATGTATTGAAGAAGTAAGCAAACATGAACAGAATTAGAGAAGAAGAGCACCACAGTAGAGACCGACGTTTCAATTCATAGGTGATACAATTATTATACACGTGCTACTTCGAACAGGTTGACCTTCTACAATTATTTTCTCTTCTTCAAAAATTACTATCATTGTTTGCCTTTACTCTTCTTCCTGACAGGTTCACCTTCTACAATCATTTCCTCTTCTTCCGAAGCTTGCCTTTTTGCATCCGTTTATCAATCAATCATTCAAGGACCATTTCTTTGGCATTAAAATAACTTACAACGAAATTTGATGTCTCGCACGCACTCCACTGACACCTTTATATTCTAACTTCTTAACCACAATTTAAATGGTTGAATCCAGATTCCTATAATCAAATCATATCAGCTGAAATACCTAATCCTGATCACAATTCCAGATTATATTCTCTTGTCATTAAGCACATGATCCACGGTCCTTGTGGTTTTATGAACAAACAGTCCCCTTGCATGAGGAATGGTGTATGCAAAAGTCATTACCTGAAGGATAGAGAGTGAGAGTGGTTGACACAGTGTTTTATCCTGGTTCACCCCAAACTTTTGGCTACGTCCAGTCCTCAGAGTTTCTTCTGAGATTTCCACTATCTCTTTTAACGTTACAAGTATTCTTGTTTCTTGAATCTTTAAAGAAACGGATATTCAGTTGAGTTCTGTAACTAACTCGAACTGACTCCTTCATCTTGTTTTCAAATTCCACAACTATTTTTCTTCGTCTGTATTTTATATCGTCTGTATCTCTGCGTCTATATTTGCGTCTTCGTCTGCTTTACTATTTGCATCTGACTCTCGGTCTGGTTTACTATTTGCATATGCATCTGCGTCTACTTTGCTAAGCGTCTGCGTCTGCTTTTCTTAGCGTCTGCTTCATTTTGTATCTGCGTCTGTGTTCCTTCGTCTGTATGACTTTGTCTGTATGTCTGACTTCGTCTGTATTTCTTTTCTTTTTATTTTGCTCTTTTGTTATACATCAACATCATATGTAAGTAAAGTCATTTGGACTTAACAATCTCCCCCTTTTTGATGATAACAAATTATATACAAAAGAAAACAAAATACAATGTTTTGAAAAGAACACAAAAAAAACTTATCTGCAGAATTTCTTCTTTGACTTCTTCCTTTCATTCGTCTGGTTCAGTCACACCTTCTTCTTTAAACATTCTTAACATCTTCTTCTCTTCTTCTGCTCATTCTCTTCTCTTCTTGTTAATTCTCTTCTTTTCTGTTCTTCTTCTTTCTGCGTTTCTTCTTCGCTTCGCTTCTTCTCCCTATTTGATATAATAAAAAATGATTATCATTGATGGCTCTTCAGGAGTTCTGTCATCATCTTCTTCAGATCATTCATCGTCTCCTTGATCTCGTTGACTTCTCCACGTAATCTACTGAGTTCTTCTTGTGAGTCAATCGATGAGGAGGCTTGATCAACATTTGCTGAAGGAGGAGTGAACGGAATTGTTGTAGTATAAGCATCAGAGGTAGGAATGTATTCATCATTGATCTCAATTATTGGTGGACGAATAAATGCTTCCGCTTCAGGAAGATCTAAGTCAAACGGAGCAAGTAGCATCAGCAACTGTCTTCCTTGCAGGGGTATGCCTTCAGCTTCAATAGACAGTGTACCAGATAAAGGCCTGATACGCAAAACTGTCTGAACAAGGAACTCAATAAACGTCCCTGTTATTATTCTTCCTCCCACTGGACACTCTTCCTGCTTGTCAGTATGACTGCAACTAGCTCCATCTTGATTCTCATTCGAAGCGCATGCATCATCAATTCTACGCACTTCTTCTTCAAATTGATGTGCGGACAGATCATCATGAATTTTTTCCTCAGGAAATAGCTTTGATTTCCCCTTAGTCAAATCCAAAGGATATCTTGGCTGGATATCTGGTACAATCTTTATTTCCGTCTTTTCTGAGATTAGAAAAATAGTACACGGCTTACAGGGAATTTTTGTAGGGTATGGCTTCGTAGCAGCATCCCTCAAAGCATAGTAGAACATCTTTTCATCTTCTTTGAGTAAGTTCCACATGTCACTATTTATTGACATAGATTGTACAAGAACTACTGTCTTCTTCATTGGTTGACTACCGATGGCTATAGCAGTTGTCCTGGAAGCATAATGAACTATTTTGATCTTCAGCTTTTGTTTTCTCAAAAACTTATGATAGTTGTATACAATCAGACACGGTTCATCATTATCCGAGTCTGATTCTGCTTTTGCCTCTGGTTGTGCTTCAATGGGATTCTCCTGAACCAGGCTTTCCTCCACTGGTTCTTCGTGTTGAGCAATGGGGATTTCCTGAACTCTGCTCTGCTCAGTTTCTTTTTCTTTTTGAGCATCACCAGGGGTTTCTTTCTTTTGACTAACCTCCTCAGCAGTTGAGACGGTCTTCTTCCGACTAATCTTCTTAGTCTTGTCTTCTGCTTCGATCAGTCTTGATGATTTCTTCGCTTGAGATTTTTCTCTCTCAGATTCTGATTTTCTTTTCTTCTCAGTTTCTTTGGCTTTTCTGGCTATATCCTCTTCCATAATAGAAACTAACGATCTTGTAACTCTAGGTGCACGAGGTTGACAAGATTGTTCCTGACTCTGTTCTCTGGCAAGCTTTTCTTCTTGTTGCCTTAGGGTCTGGATCCTCGGTGATCTCTTCGCCTTTTTTGTAATTTCACTTAAAAGACTTTCTCCTTGTCTTTTTGGCGCACCTTCTTCTGTCCTTCGAGGTAGACTTACTTCGATTTGAGGACTTGTCGGTTTCATCAGCGGTCTTCCGTCAGTCTTTATTTCTTCAGAGGCGATTTTATTCTCACTTGAGTTGAGAGCTTGGGCGGAGTCTTCTTCGAGACACGCCCCTCGCTTCTTGTTCTCCTTGAAGAGTCGGCTTCTTGTTTACCTACGGTCCTCAGACCCATTCGCCCTACTGTGATTGAATCAATCTTACTCTTCACTGGTACAATCCTTCTATTTCCTCTGTGGAGAAGGATTCCAGATTCCTTAAAAATCCTTGTCAGAAGCATACCGTAAGGATAACTAGTTGTATCCTTCATCCCCTTAATCATGTAGTGAAGGATTAAGAAGGGTAAATCGACAGGGTTGCGATTTAGCAGATAGAACAAACATTGTTCATCCAAAGTTGTCACCAAATGTCTTGAACCTGCTATGGGTAGTATGCAATTAAACAGAATAGCGTGAAGAACCCTAGCCTTCGGAATCAAACTAGAGGTCTTCCTCTCAGATGAGTCATTGGCTCCATATAGTTGTCTTCTGACATCTTCTTCTCTCATGCGAACCTGCGACATCCAACTGGCCTTGGTAGACAGAGTCTCACCAATTGATGGACAATCAGTCACCTTTTTAATCAGCTCCTTAGTCACAACAATAGATATGCCATCTACTGAAGATACCACAGTGTTGTCTACAAGTTGAGCGTTCTTCCAAAACTCATACACTTCGTCAAGATAGACCGGTTCTCGAACCTCAAAGAAATTCCTCCACCCAAATCTTTCAAACTCTGGTTCTACATCCAAGCCATCATTTCTCAATGACTCGAAGTCTACATGCCTTCAAAAAATCATAGCTGCTTCCATTGTTTCAGAACGAAAACTGTCTCTGGTTAGTTTTTCGTCTAGGGTAGGATGATTGAGAGAGTTTTGAAAGCAAGATGAACCGTCTGGAGATGAGAGCAACCGCAATGATATCAGCTTCAAGCAACTTGAAAGGTCTTATCACACGTATTCTAAAATCATAGGGATTCTGAAAATCGTCTGGCATTTCCCTCCATAACTTCCTTGTCAGAGAAGTTACCAGCTGTAACTCACTGTATCTGAATTGTGTATTCCCCTTTTTTGTGATTCTTTTGAAATTGTATGTTAGAAGTTAAATTATTTACAGAATTTTTGTTAGATTATGATTGATCAAAACTTTTGCATACTTTGTTTACGAACTAGATAGTAATAAAACTTGAATCTAAAACAGAAATAGAGAGTGAGAGTGGTTGACACTTCATAAATTTGATGAATTTTATTGAATAATAGAAAATTAAATATGTAAGGCAAATTTTATAAAGAAGAATTAAATATATTATATTGAAAATATTAAAGGTTTAATATGAAGACTGCCAAATGTTTTGTTATTGATTAAGTTTGTTATTAATTAAGGATTAAAAGAATATAAGGTAATAATAATTAAAATGAAGGGTGAAAAAGTTAATTGATTATATAGTTAAGGAGATTAACTCTTTATAATGAGTCGAAAAATATTAATTTATTGTTATTTAAGCATAACTAAAAAGGATTAATTGTTTAATTTAATTTCTTATATTATTATATAATTTAAATGTATAAATCAATATGAAAATTAAAAAAATGTGTAATTAAATTATTAAGAAAATTTACTAATTTGCGAGCCTCTTCGTGTCTCTACAACCAAAGATTCTTTCACACTTAGCCTCTGTAGGTATCTGACTACTTTCTCTCGTAAAAGTATTTAAACGCTTGTTACAAAGAAAATAGCTCTCGCTAAATTTGCACTTAACGCTTTTATTTATCACTTTTCTCACGTTGTCTAACTTTGCAATCTTCGACTTGACTTGTATTTATAGCCTTCGCTCCAACCGCTTCTTGATTCTTGTTTCTTGAATCTTTAAAGAAACTGTTAATCAGCTTGAGTTCAGAATTAACTCGAATCGACTCTTGCGTCCTCGCTTTCGATTCTTCTTCTCCGTCTATTATCGCATCTTCGCCTGTTTTACTATTTGCATCTGCGTCGCTTTTACTATTCGCGTCTGCGTCGCTTTATGTCTGAGTCTACTTTGCTTAGCGTCTATTTTGTGTGTGGCCTGCTTTTTGGTCTCAGATCCGCTTGCTTAGGCGTCTGCGTCGCTTTGTGTCTGCGTCTGTTTGACGTCGTCTGTGTTCTTTTTTGTTTGTTCTTTTTGTTATTCATCAAAATCATATCTAAGTAAAGTCATTTGTACTTAACAATCTCCCCCTTTTTGATGATAACAAATTATATACAAAAGAAAACAAAATTACAAAGTTTTGAAGAAAACAAAAACTTATCTTCAGAACTTCTTCTTTGACTTCTTCCTTTCTTCGCCCGCTTCACCACACCTTCTTTTCTCGAACACCTCTTCTTTTATGCTCATTCTCTTTTCCGTTGTTCATTCTCTTCTTTTACGCTCTTATTCTCCCCTATTTGTTATAATAAAAATGATTAACGATGGTGGCTCTTTAGCGCTCTATCATCATCTTCTTCGATCATTCATCATCTACTTGATCGATTGACTTCACCACGTAATCTGTTGAGTTCATCCTGGGTCAATCGACGAGGAGGCTTGATCAACATCTGCGAGGGAGGAGTGAATGGGATTGAAGTAGTATAAGCATCCGAGGTCGGAATGTATTCTTCATTTATCTCAATCATTGGTGGACGAATAAACGCTTTCACTTCAGAAGATCTAAGTCAAATGGAGCAGCAACATCAAGAATCGCCTTCCTCATAGGGTAATGCATCTACTTGAATAGACAGTGTATTAGTCAGAGGTCTAATACGCAGAACTGTCTGAACAAGGAACTCAATAAATGTCCTGTTATTACTCTTCCCCATCGATGCCTTCCTTCTTGTCAAGATAGCCGCAGCCGCTTCATCTTTATTCTGTGTAGAAGCGCATACCTGATCAATTTTTCGCACTTCTTCTGCTATTTGATCTGCGGATAGATCATCACTAGCTTCTTCCTCAGGAAATAATTTTGACTTCCCCTTAGTCAAATCCAGACGGACTCTTGTCTGGATATCTGGTGCAACCTTTATTTTCGTGTTTTCAGTGATTGGAAAAATAGTACACGATTTGCAGGGACGTTTTGAAGGGTATGGCTTAGTAGCACCATCCCTCAAAGCATCGTAGAACATCTTTTCATCTTCTTTTAGTAATTCCCATGTGTTACTATTAATCAACATAGGTCGTACCACAGCCACTATCTTCTTTATTGGTTGACTATAGATTGCAATAGCAGTTCTCCTTCTGGTAACAACTTCCACCATTCTGATCTTCAGCCTCTGTTTTCTCAAAAAGCTATCATAGTTGTATACCATCAGACAAGATTCATGACTATCCAAGTCTGATTCTGCCGTTGCCTCTGGTTGTGCTTCACTAAGATTCTCCTGAACCAGGCTTTGCTCCACTGGTTCCTCCTGTTGAGCAATGGCGGTTTCCTGAACTGCGCTCGCTTCGCTTTTTTTTCTATTCGAGCAAAGATCAACGCTTTTCTTTCTCTCGACTAACTTTCCTAGCAGTTGACACGGTCTCTTCCAACTAATCTTCTTATTCTTTTCTTCTGCTTCAGTCAGTCTTGAAGATTTCTGCACTCGAGATTTTCCTCTCTCAGATTCTGATTTTCTTTTCTTCTCAGTCTCTTTGGCTTTTGTGGCTGTATCCTCTTCCAGAATAGAGACTAAAGATCTTGTTGCTCTGGGTTCATGAGATTGAGAGGATTGTTCCCCACTCTGGTCTCTGGCATTCTTTTCTTCTTGTTGCCTTAGAGTCCGAATCCTAGGTGATCTCTTTGCCTTCTTTCTAATTTCACTTAAAAGACTTTCTCCTTGTCTTTTTGGCGCACCTTCTTCTGTCCTCCGGGATTGACTTGCTTCCATTCCAGGACTCGCCTGTTTTATTAGCGGTCTTCCAATCATTCTTCTTAATTCATCCGCATGTGATCTTGTACTCACTTCAAGTTGAGAACTTGAAGCGGGAGTCATCTTCAAAACACGCTCCCCCTCAGTCCTAGTTCTCCTTGAAGAGTCGGCTCCTTCTTTGATTACAGTCCTTAGACCCATTCAACGTAATATGATTGAATCAATCTTACTCTTCACAGGTACAATCCTTCTATGACCTTGATGTAGTAGGACTCCGGATTCCTTAAAAATCCTTGTAAGCAACATACCGTAAGGATAGCTATTTGTATCCTTCATCCCCTTAATCATATAGTGAAAGATTAAGAAGGGTAAGTCGATGGGATTGCGATTTAGCAGGTAAAGCAAGCATTGTTCATCCAACGTAGTCACCAAATGCCTTGAACCTGCTCTGGGTAAAATGCAATTAAACATAATTGCATGGAGAATCCTCACCTTCGGAACCAAACTAGAGGTCTTCCTCTCCCATGGATCATTGGCTCCATATAATTGTCTTCTCACATCTTCCTCTCTCATACCGACTTGGGACATCCATCCAGCCTTGGTAGAGAGGGTCTGACCAACTGACGGACAATCGGTCACCTTCTTTATTAACTTCATAGTCACAACAACGGATACACCATCTACTGATGATACTACAATGTTGTCTACTAGCTGAGCGTTCTTTCAAAAATCGAAAACCTCATTTGTGTATACTGGTTCTCGTACCTCAAAGAAGTTCCTCCAACCAGCTCTTACAATCTCTGGTTCCACATCCATATCATAATTCCTCAATGACTCAAAATCCACATGTCTTCCGAATATCATGGCTTCCTCCATTGTTTCAGAACGAAAAACTAACTCTGGTAAGCTTTTTAGGGTTGGATGTTTGAGAGAATTGGGAAAGCAAAATGAACCGTCTAGAGATGAGAATAACCGTAATGATTTTGCTTTTAGGGTACATGTAGAGATATAGTCCGGTGTATTCTAGAGTCAATAAAATCCTCGAGATTATCAAACTTTCCCTCCACAACTTTCTTCCGACAGAAGTTACCAGCTGTAGATCACTGTTTCTGACGCCGTTAGTTTTGTCGTTACTTTAGCTCCAGTGTTCACTTCAAATCACGTTTTGCCAACTTTGAAATATGTTTAAAAGAGACATGACAGCCATCATACTCATATCAAACTCATCTTTCATCAAGCTTTCAAAATTGATGCACAAATTTTTTCTATGCGTCTGTTTTTGGCTTCCGTATGCTTTTCTACTTCGTCTGTTTTTTTTTTCTCCGTCTGTTTTTCTACTTCGTCTGTTTTTTATTCTCCGTCTGTTTTTCTACTTACTCTGTTTTTCTTTCTCCGTCTGTCTTTCTTTCTCTGTCTGTTTTTCTACTCAGTATTTGTTTTTAATCAAAATCATAAATGTGAAGTCATTTTGACTTAACAGATGGTTCATCACCTTCTAATGTTATTGTTATTTGCAATATCGCTTTTAATGATTTTATCATGATTATTCAATTCATGATTATTTTCAACTTCATTCATATTTTTTTCTCATTTGCAATATCGCTTTCTAAATATTTTATCATGGTTATTAAATTCATTATTATTATTCAACTTCATTCATATATTCATATTTTTTATATAATCATAATAACGGTTCATTGCATATTTGTTTTATTAATATAAGAGAAAAATTCTTTATACCTAATAGGAATAATACTATTTACATTACGATATTAAATAATACGAATCACTAATATATATATTTCTTGTGATAATCTTATGGAAAATCTTCAACACCTTGGCGAAAAAATGAGAAACGCGAATCACTAATAGATATATTTCTTACGATATCTACACATATAATCATAATAACATTTCATCGCATATTTTTCTCTGTACACATGTTAACTATTTTTAACGTATCTCAAGGCAAATCGTTTCTGTTTCACTCTATCATCTTCCAGTACTGCCCCTCATTTAATACAATAATGCAAATCTTAAACTTTAATTTTTTATTACGCGAATTTTCTGACCTAATCTTCTGATGCAATATTTTATCTTCTGTCTTCGCGCGATATACACGCAATCTTCTGACCCAATCTTCTGATGCAATATTTTGTCAGGCGGCGGCGTGGTGCAATGCATGCCCTTGTCACTACTTATATCTGTTTATATCTTTTCATTCATTCATATTGTCATTCATGTTGTGTCGTTTCTCTCTATACACACAATCTCCTGACCCAATCTTCTGATGCAATATTTTGTCAGCAACCACGCACGCGTCCCATCCCATAATGCATGCCCTCAGGATCGCTTATATAGTGTCTTCTTGCTCATTGCCTCACCTTCTCTTGTATCTTCTGTCATGACAAGGTCGGTGCTATCACAGTGGATTCCTGTGTTAGTTGTAAATCTTCTTTTAGCATTTTTTCGTTCTAGTTGTCGCCGATGTTGTTGTTGTCGAAACAAGATCGGTGTTCACTAACTCCACGCCCAGCTGCTCTTACTTTTCGCCTCTGTTACGCTTATTCCTCTCATTACTTGTAAATCTTCTTTAAGCTTTTTTTTGTCTCAGATAGATGTTTTTGAGTTTCACGTTGTTGTTGCCGTCGACTTTTGTTGTTTGCCGAAAGAATATAAGTGTTCACCAACTCTTGGCGCATAAATGACTTGGATACGAGGAGATTTATCATGTTGCCATCCCGAAAAGGATTGCTTAAATAAAGAAGACGAGTGGAGACTTGGATATGACGAGATTTATCATGTCTATCATTCTCCACGTCTGTCGTCAGTGTCCTTGTGGTCCAATAGGAAGATTGTACTAATCTTGATCTTTCTTGTAGTCATTAATAATGTGTTAATCAGTTTTTGAGTGACACAAACTTCGAACATCTACATTAAGGGCAGACAAATCTGATAAAGGATGCCGGAAATAAAGAATACCTACTGCAGACTTAGATATGAGGACATTTATCATGTTGTTTATCGTCATGTCACCCATATAGCATTACTTGTGATTCAATAGAAGATTGTAAATACGCTCATCAAGATTGTACTTTGAAGAATTGTAATATTAGATAGCATAATATGGTAACTGCTTCGTCTAGGTTTCCAGTTCGTCTGACATATCGCTTCGTGTTATTTAAGACGATAGAAGTTGAGACTTCGATCAAACAAGTTGTACCTTGTGTATTTCCCTTTTAAAAAAAAACCTACGAAAACACTTAACTACAACAAACTTGTTCTATTCACAAGACCTACTGAAAATAAAAGTTATAAAATGTTTTTGCTCTCGTCCACTTTTGCATCCGCTCGCTTTTGCTTCCTCTCGCTTTTCAACTCCGCTCGCTTTTCTTCTTTCGTCTGCTTTTCACCTTCCGTTTGCTTTTCCTTTCGTCTACTATTCAACTTCCGTCTGTTTTCGCTTCTGTCTTCTTTTCAACTCCGTCTGCTTTTGAAGTTCCGTCTGCTTTTGAAGTTCCGTCTGCTTTTCAATAGCTCTTACCTAAAAACTGATTCACACATTATGAATGACTACAAGAAAGATAAACATTGTTACAATCTTTCCATTAGATTATCTGTCCAGTATAACAACATTCTTCACTCAGTGCTTGCTATTTTCTTAGAATCTGCTTCTTTTTAAAGTAGATGATTCTCGGTGATAATCCTCAAACCTCTCGCTTTGACAGGAGTTCCTTTCTCGACATGAGAAAATATATGTACAAAGAAAGAGGATGCTTGGTGGTGAAGTAATGTTTTGCAATTTATGATAAATCTCCTCATATCAAGTTCGCATCATTGAGTTCAGAATTAACTCGAATCGACTCTTGCATCCGCTTCTTGATTCTTCTTTGCGTCTCTTATACGCTGCTTCGCTCTGCTTTTACTATTTGCATCAAGGCTCGCTTTACTATTCGCTGTCAAGGTCGCTTTGTGTCTCGTCTCGCTTTGTTGAACATTTTCCATTATCAATTCCATAATTCTTCTTGAGTCTTGTTCTTCTTTATTTAAAGCAGTTCACTTGATGTCATTTCCAACTCCGATTAAATTTCACTTACCAATTCCATAATTCTTCTTGGAGTATACGAATTGACTCATCCTTCTTGGAAAATATGTAACCCCCAAAATCTACAAAGCAGATATCGAGACGTCTTTTCGTTATATCGAATAATCCTCTAACTGCTATAATAATGTCAAATACTACCAATAACGTATTGCAGAAGTAAACAAACATAAGATCAAAACATAGATTGACGTTTCAATTAATAGCTGAGCTATGTTTTTTCCTATCTCTAGGAAAATCATTTCGAGCACTGACCCTTATTTAATACCACGCAACTCTTCAAGTCTCACCTTCCATATGGTCCCCTAACAACTCTAGATTTAAACTTTATATCCTTTCTCCTCTAACTTCAGTCAAACAATTCCTGCCCTCTTGTTTTGCCTTCTTCTTGTTTAACCTAAATACATCCCATCTCCATTCCAGAAAGATAGCAATAGTCAAGGTTACTTCTTCTATTTCAACAAACAAAGAACAACCGTTCAGGTCAGTAACTTCCCTCCATATTCTGTGCTGCATTTTACCACTCCAACCTTCGTATTATTCTTGCTTCTCAATAAAGTTGTGAAATAATTATCACATTTATACACTAATTTCGTTATTTTAATGCCATATATGAATTCCAGCTATTTCGAGCGCAAAAGATATTTGAAAAATGCCATAAAGGAGACATATAATCGTCAAAATCAGCTAGATGAGTTACTTATCCAATACCATGCGCGGAATAAAAAGGCACATAATAGTTCAGATGCACTTCGCTACGTCGAGATGTATGAAACTAGTCGAATGATAAAGATAGCCAACGATCTCAAAGAAGTAAACTTCGATACTAGGAAATTTTATGAAGCACACATTAAAAAACTTATAGATTAACGTATCTTTATACTGCAGATGTCAGTAGTAGACATGTAAACTATTTTTATCTTATCTGAAAGAAAGTCATTTCATCTTAGTTCTTCTCCCAACCGATGATTATTTCATTACATTTTCATATTATTTTTTATTTAACCGTCATGTTAAATTTTGCCTCACGTATAAATTCATCAGCACTTTCATCACAGATTTCAAGTGATGTTAACTCGCTAGTTGTTAATATGGATGGAGTAGGAGAAGACCATATCCCCTACTTAGACCTTAATGTCCTCCTCTTAGCATCTGCTCTTTGTTTTTATCAAATTATTTGCATCATTTAAATTGTCTTTGAGTTATTTAAGTAAGGCATCTCTAGAGCACCATTTAAATTTTCTTTGAGTTATTTAAGTCAAGCATCCTTAATGCACCATTTAAATTGTCTTTGAGTTATTTAAGGCATTTCTAATGGCTAACTGTTAGTTCACCTTATGAATGGAACAAGTGCCTTTATGATAATAAGGAATGGTTGGTGTCAGACTTCTATAAAGATGTTGAAATGGTGACATTCTAGCAAAGACATGGTAAATAGTATTATACTAACATTCAACCCATAGTAAGAATGAATAGCACTTGTGAGGTTGTTGATATATAAAGCATCAAAGGTACTATTTAAGGCACCAGTTGACAACCATTCATTCGTAGGTGGTATATTGAACTCATTTTCAACTTGTTCCTAAACAACTTGAAGATTTTATCCTAAAAATAGTGAAAGAAAAATATATCCCTATCATTTATAATTGATCGTGACAATGCCATAGAGTTTCAATGTGATGCAATTTATCACTTATACCAAGTCCTGGTGAGTGATAATTATAAGGAGAAAATGATTTTCTCTATATAATAAAGAATCTTGAAACCAATAGACCTGGATTTGAGGAAGAAGGCATGAAGTTTTATCTTGATAGCAGTTACCCTTTTCTTTTTAGAACAATTGGTTTCTCTCCCCTTCTCCCTTTCTTCAGTTTATACATTTTTTAGATGGATGCATAAGTTTGTTCTTAAACATATATATTAGGGCAAAGAAAGGACCAATTTTATGTATGCCTTTCTTTTTAATCTGATACGTCCATTAAGTAGCAATATGTAATTAATTAACAGATGAGAGTTTTCTATATTAATAATATCACTAATAATATTAGATTTAATTAGTTGTATCTGAATGGGAAGTTAGTAGCCTCAATCCCTAAGTTTTAAGCCAACCAAGTGGGAGAATTTTAGAAGTTGTCTTAACTAAAATTCTACCACTTGGCTTAAAATTGGATGAAACTAATGCATTTACAATTACGTACCAAAACCCATCCTTAAAATATCATAATTATCTAAATATGATAAAAACACAAAATGTGGGTTATGGCGGTTGTATATTTATTACATATTGTACTCCCTTTCATATACCATAAACACTAATATTGTACCATACTAGACCCATAAATGACACATAAATTTCATCATTGTCCATAGTAATGTTTCTAGTAAATTCAAGTTATGATATATCATGATACAATTATGTACACATTATAACTGGAAACAATAGGTATATCAAAAACACATCAATAAGCTCAAAGTGTCAAGTTCATTAGACACATCATTCAAAAATACAACCAAGACCCATTATTTGTACATGTTCTTTAAATGTATTTGATTGTAAACCTTTAGTTAACAGATCTACTATCATGAGATCTATTTAGAGATGTCAATAAGCTGGGCCGGGTTGGCCCTAGGCCAACCCAGCCTTTCATTTTTTCTTTTAGAAAAATTTCGTCATTTTTGAAGTAACGGTTGGGCCACAGGTCCGCTCGACCCGTGGTCTAGTCGAGCTGACCATCAACCCAGGCCAAAATTCAGTTGGGTCAGGCCAGATGGGTCAAGCGGATTTTGACATCTTTATATCTAGTCTAATATGCTCAATAGACACTCTCTGTTTATGAACCTCCTCTTTAATGGCAAAATACTTTAGTTCTATATGTTTGACACCTTTTGAGTATTTGTTATTTTTAGAGAAGAACGTAGCTATAGAATTATCACAAATTCACAATAAATTTTCAGCGGCTTAGTAATGGTGTCGATAACCTCTAGTCTTGAAATAAAATTTCGCAGCTATAATGCATGTATTGTGGCTTCAAATCATACCACAAATTCTGCTTCTATGGTGGATAAGGTAATGACAAATTGTTTAGCATTTTTCCATGCTATTGCTCCTTCGGCAAGAAAGAACAAATAACCATAAGTTGACTTTCTATTGTTAATGCATCTAGCAAAATCTAATTCTGAGTATCTAATTGCTTATAAGTGATTAGATCTTCAATACATGAGCATGTAATTCCTTGTTCCTTGAAGATATCTTAAAACTTTCTTTACAGTTTTCTAATGATCAATTATGGGGTTACTTTGATACCTACATAGTATTCCAACTGCAAAACTAATATTCGGTCATGTATGAGTTTGTGCATACATTAGACTTCCCATAATAGAAGCATAAGGAAGTGATTCCATTTGCTTTCGTTTTATGTCATTCTTTGGACATTATATAAGACTAAATTTATCTCCTTTTTGAACCAGAACAGTTCTAGAAAAACATTTATGCATATTAAATCTTTCTAAAATTCTTTCAAAATAGGTTTTTCGAGATAATCCTAACAATCCTTGTGATTTATCACAGAATATTTCAATTCCTATCGTATAGGATGCCTCTCCCATATCTTTCATTTCAAATTTCTTTGAGCGATAATCTTTTATCTCGCGCAACTTACCCAAATCATTAGTAGCAAGCAGGATATCATCAACATATAGGAGAAAAAATAAAATTTTGCTCTCACTGATCTTTTAGTATATATAACAATTAAGAAGATTTTCTTCAAAACTGAAAGAGGTGATGGTATCATTAAACTTAATATACCACTATTTGAGTCCATATATTGATTTCTTCAGTTTACACACCATATGACCTTTTCCTTCAATTGAAAAACCTTCAGGTTGATTGATATAAACTTCTTTTTCAAGATTTCCATTCAGAAAGGTTGTTTTTACATCCATTTGGTGTAACTCTAAATCAAAAAGAGCTACTAGTGCCATAATAATACGTAATGAGTCTTTCTTAAAGACAGGTGAAAATGTCTCTCTATAATCAATGATATCCTTTTAAGTGTATCCTTTAGCAAGTTTAGCCTTATATCATTTGAAATTGCCATTTAAGTCAAGTTTGGTGTTATAAACCCATTTACACCCCAACTCATTTGGAACCTTCTAGCAATTCAACGATATTGTAGACTTTGTTATCATTCATTAATTTTAACTCTTCCTTCATGGCATCAATCCACTTTTTTGACCTAGCACAATCTATGGTTATGAAAATGAAACCAAATCCTTATTAGTGCTAATTTTAAGATGTGATTCTTACAAATAGACTTCATAGTCACTTGAAATAACTTATTTCCTTGTTCTTTGAGATCTTCTCAAAGGTATCTCTTGTGACTCATTTGCTTTAGATCTGTGTGAGTTTAGTTTCTTCAAGGTATATTTCATCATTCAAATGTTATTAATTATTGTCAATACGTTCTTCAACAATTGGAACAACACTTGGAATAACAATGGATTAAGGAACCCTTACAGATAAAGGAACATTTATCTTTATTTCCTTTATGTTCACAGTTTGTTGTTCCTCACTCCCACTAACTTCATCATTTTCAATAAATTTTGCATTATCGGTTTCTATTATTCTTGGACTATAATTTGTTCAATAAAATATATAGCACTTAGATTTCTCTGGATACCCAATAAAGTAACCATTAACAGTTCGAGAATCTAACTTTCTTTTATGTAGATTATAAACTCTTGCTTCTGCTAGGCAACTCCAAATATATAGGTGCCTTAAACTAGGTTTCCTATTTGTCCATGACTTAAAAGGAGTTTTGGGAACTACCTTACTAAGAACCCTATTCAACAGGTACATGGTTATTTTTAGTGTATACATCTATAAGAATTTAAGTAATGATGAATTACTCATCATGTTCCTAATCATATCCATCGATGTTCTATTACGCTTTTCTGCCACACCATTATGTTGAGGTGTATATGGCATAGTGTATTGTGCACATATTCCATGTCTTTAAAGAATTTTAGAAAATGGACCTCAGCATTGTCCTTTTTCATCATATTTTCATAATATTCACGACCTCTATCAAATCTTGCAATTTTCACGTTCTTGTCTAATTGCCTTTCAACCTTATTAATGTATACTTCTAAAGCCTTCATTACTTTTTTTCTTTAAACAAATAGACATATCCATAATGTGAAAAATCATTAATAAAGGTGATAAATACTTTTCTCCACCAAAAGATCCACATACATTAGTGTGTATAATTTTAAGAAAATGAGTGCTTCTTGTGGCTTCTTTCTTGTTATGTTTTGTTTGCTTTTACACATAAACCAAGATCGGTAAAATCTAGATTTTGTAGAATCTCATTCTTTACTTTCTAACCTTTCTTTGGATACATAACCCAAACGTTTATGCCATAAAAAAGCTGAACTTTCATTAAGCATACTATGTTTAATTCCAATATTTTGATGCACTGTAAGTAAGGACTTAGAAAATTGATCATCAAGTTTCAATTTATATAAATCATCAACATGACTACCAAAACCAATAAGTCTAGAATTTTTATATAAATTGAAACAACCATATCCAATAGTAAAATTAATACCACGTTCATCCAACTTTGAAACAAAAATAAGGTTCTTAGAAATTGAAGGTATATAAAAAGTCTTTAATAGGTCTAAATAATAACTTGTATCTAAGACCAAACAGTAAGTCCTTATACCTTCAATTTGATCCTTGTTACAATTTCCCATATATAGGAAAACCTTAGTTTGGCTTATGGTTTTGATGGTAAGGAATCCCTGCATTATGTTGGATATATGAGTAGTAGCTCCTGAATCAAACCACTAAGTATTATGAGGAACATCAATTAAATTAGATTCGAAATATACAAAAGTCTCAGATATGCCTTTCTTTTTGAACCATGCCTTACGTTTAATGCAATCTTTATGATAATGTCCTTCTTTCTTACATAACTGACACCTATCATTATTTTGTTTCTTCTTTTTAGTCTGAGGTGCTTTAGTAGGCCTTTTCCTTTTAAAAACTTTTGGTTTTTACCTTTGGTGTCTTACTGGCTCCTTGAAATGTGGGGTTGATTGAAGGAATTTCCATATTCTTTAGTTTATTTTCCTTTTGAATAAGTTTGCCAATCAATTCATTAACATCCCACTTTCCCTTAATAGTGTTATAGTTAACTTGAAAAGCACCATAGTCAGGAGGCATTGAATTCAAAATAAACTGAACAAGAAAGGAGTCATCTATAGCCACACCTAATGTCTTCAATCTTGCTGCAATGTTAGTCATCTCAATGGCATGTTCTTGCATACTCCGCGACCCTTCAAACTTTATGGTCTTGAGTTATGCCATTAGTGTAACAGAAAGTGACTTGTCTATAGAATGAAAGCATTATTCCACAAACTTTAGGTATTCCTTTGCATTTTTTGTTTGCAGAATAGTACTCTTGATGTTATTCATTATGGTCATTCGCATACACATAAGGCTCAATCTGTTAGACCATATCCAAGTTTTATATTTAGAGTTCTCTTCCTCACCGATTAAATCAGTAATAACAACGAGTTGTTCTTCTAAAGGTGCCAAGTCAAGATCCAACACACCTAGGTGAAAATTGACTTGTTCATTCCATCCAAAGAAGTTCAAATCGTTAAATACGGTAACAAAAGAAGCTTACAAATGAAGCGAAATTGCTATAAATAAAACACAAATTCTCATAATTAATTCTATGATAGATTCAAATCAAACATCATAATATATTATAGAACACCTTTGGGTATATACTACAACACATACTCATAAATAAATGCCACTTTTCATCATTATCAAGAAATTAAAATTCTTAACCAAACACATATGTCATCTTTGGATAAACAAAATATATTTGACTTAAGAAATTTAATTTCTTCAATCATGCTCCCTGATAATAGGATAAATGATTTTCCTTTGGGCAAATCCTAAAGTTCTAATAATCAATGAATGCCAATTATGCATTTTATGAGTGCCACAAATAAATGACTATTTTATGCATTATGTTTTCATCATTCTAGCTTGGTCACTTTAGTGATCACAAGCTAATTTTAATCATGTTGCCGTATATTATAATAATAATAATAATAATAATAATAATAATAATAATAATAATAATAATAATATATTCATAAGATGAAATTTAAATTAAAATTTTGATTATAGGTCAAAATATCATTAATATGGACAAAACTTAAAATATCAAAACTTTAAAATTAATTTATTCATCATCAGTCAAAAAATTAATTTTCCATTCGAAAACATAATTTCAAAAGTTATTTTGGATTAATGCTTTGGCAAAAACTAAATTCATACGGCAAAACAAAGTTGTATATCACTTCGAAAGCGTTTTACGCTGAAAATGACGACATCTAAGGCATGGCTTTTACAAGAGACAGGCTGCTACTTTTGTTTCATACTCCCTCCGATTCATAATAAGAGTCGTTTTAGAAAAATACACGTTTATTAAGAAAGTTAATAAAATTATAGATATACCCTTATTAATACTCCCATAAAATTACCTCGGTAATCAGCATCTTAAATGAAATTGTGAGAGAAATTGCCTTGAAATTGTGATCTGTATAATTAAGATGAGAGAGAAATGGAAGGTTAATTTTGGAAGAAAAGTTATAAACATGCATACAAAGTCAAAAATGACACTTATTTTGAATAATTAAAATGTATCTAAAACGACCTTTATTATGAATCAGAGGGAGTTTTTTTTTTGTTATACGGTCTAGATTTGATACAACCATTAAACACATATAAGACCAAAAGACAACGTACATTAAATGCATATAAGACAAAATAACACATATTAAATGTCTGGAAGAGTACATATAGGAATCATATATTGTAAGAGAAACACCAAAAGACAATGTACATTAAATGCATATCAAACAAAAACAACACATATTTATAGATTGCAAGAAAAAAATAGCTAGTAGGTTTGCAGAGAAGGATAGCTTTTACTGAGCAACAATAATTAAGAAGGAAGACTTTTGTATTCTGAAAAGGCTACACCTTAGGTACATAAAAGGTTGTCCTATATATAATAAATAAAATACAACTAAAATCCTAAGATTAAGCTACTAAAGGCAACATGATTAACAACCCACTAACATAAATTACGAAGAATCAGAACTAACACTATCATCCCTCCTTTAATTTTGATTCAGAGTGACCCCAAACAATCTTTGAAACTTGATAAAAGCGTCGTATTTTAATGGCTTAGTCAGAATGCAATTTGGTTTCTAGATTTATAATACTTTAATTCAATCTTTTGTTTTTCAACCAAATCCCGTAAGAAATGGAACTGCATGTCAATATGCTTACTTTTCCATATGCGATTGGATTTTTTGCCAATTTAATTGCAGAAGAGTTATCAACAAAAATCTTCATAGGACCCTCCTTTGAAGTACCAATTTGGCTCACCAAATTACATAACCATATGTCTTGACATGCACTAGTTGTGACAGCTCCATATTCTACTTCACATGTTAAGAGAGCTACAATAGATTATTTCTTTGAGGACCATGAATAAGTTGTGTTGCCATATTTAAAACAATAGCCTGTAGTACTTTTTTGATCTTCTAAGTCTTCACCCCAGTCACTGTCAGAATAACCAACAGGAGTGCAATCTCTTGATAAGGAGTAAAATAACCCATAATCATGAGTACCTTTTAGATACCTAAAATTCCACTTAGCCACTTGCATATGAGATTGATGAGGAGACTCCAAGAACCTACTAATCAAGCCAACACCATTTGAGATATCCAGCTTGGTACATGTGAGATACCTCAAACTTCCCACCAATTACTTGAAGTAGGTTGAATCAATAGGAGTTCCTTATCCATTCTTAGACAATTTTGAACCAACTTCTACTGAGGTTCTCATAGAATTACAATTTTGCATATTGAATTTCATCAAAATTTCTGCGTTATACTTTTTTTAGAGATAAAAATTCCATTATTGCTTTGACTTACTTATATGCCCAGAAAATATGACATCAAGCCAAGATTAGTCATGTCAAACTATTGGACCCCGAACTTTTGATGAAAATTAGAAATATTAAAATGAATTTAAGTGAGAAAGAAATTGGTGAGAAAATTATGAATTTAAGGAAATTTGATGAAATTAAAAAAAAATTATGAGAAAAGAATTGTTTAATTTTGAGGACTTTGATATTTGAGTGAACTTATATGGATTATGAGAAGAAAGTGGATGAGTTGATTGAAATAAAGTTAAATAGCAAGAATTAAAAAGAAAAAGTATGAAAATTTGAAGAATTTAGAAAGTTTGACTTTTGGAGATAAAATATTTGACTTGAGAGTTGACTTTTTGATTTTGGGAGAATTTGAGAAAATGATCTTCTGGAAACTTATAGTTTATGTCAAGAGCTTTCTGTAGCCATAAAGTTTGATATTTTTCGATATCGGAAGTGAGAGTTATGATCAGTCAAAGTTCGCTTAAAGTTTGACTTTTTGAAGAAAAATTTGACTTTTTGATTTAGGCAAAATTCGAGAAAATGATCAACATGAAACTTGTAGCCTCTATCGAGAGCTTTTCTTGGACATAAAGTTTGCTATTTTTTGATGTCGGAATTGGAAGATATGATTTTCCGAAGATACGCTTTGTTTTGAAAATGCTATTAAGTATAGATTTGTGTGTTCTATGTTTCGAGGCCACTTGTCGTATGGATTTAGTTCGAATTGGAGTAATTAGTCTTCATGAAAGTTTTAGATGATGTTTTTATCTTTCCATTGATATAAATTTTGCAATTTTTCGATATCGGAACTAGGAGTTATGAGCGATAAAAATTGGAAGTTGTTTAGGAAAAGATGTTTTGGACAGAATCTTTGATTGAAGTTTTCACCCCTTTCAAGACCTAATTTGATTTTGACTACTTCAGGAAAGTTGTAGAGCTTCCTTTGATCTTTTTATTGACACCAAATTTGTCAAATTCTGAGCTCGAGATCGAGAGATATGACTGTGAAAAAGTTCAGTTTTGAAGTTCCGATACTTTGTTTTTAATCCGATCCCTTTTGTAATCTTTTGCTTATAATTTCTTCGTCCGACATCCGATTGATTCGATTCTCGAAGCGTTGGATTCCTAAGACAATTAATTTCATTTTTATGAAGAATTATGATTTTTAGGAGATTAAATGGAAAGAGATTGATTGAACCAAAGTAAGAGATTTGGTTATAGGTTATAAGTTGGATAATTTTCTGAACATGGTTCGGTATTTTGCGAATTTCGGGAGCTGTACAACTCTGATTGAGTTGATTCTTGAGACCAAATAAAATTAAAATATAGGGATACAAATCATGTGAAGGCATCGAAATTTAATTTCATCCCTAAGATTGTCAATTTCTGGACTGCAGTTATGTTAATGTTCAGTCTCGAATTTTGTGAAGGTCCGATAGTATTTTGGCTATAACTTCTTCGTTTCTAATCCGAATTGAGCGCAGTCAGTGGGGTTGGATTTGTATGATCTAGAGGAACAATTTTCAAGCAGAAAGTTTGTCCAAATTATTTCTTTTAGATGCTTGAAAACAGGACGCAAGTATTCAGTTTTTCAAGTTCCTGCAGGGGCAATTTTGGAAATAGGCAAATAAGTGGGGGGAAACTTGGTCATTTGTGCCCCATTTTAATGACTTGGCACCTTGAAATCAGATGAGTGTCGTGGAAGAGTCTGGAAAATGAAGGAAGTGAGATAAAAAGAGAAGAGAAATAACGAAGAGGGAAAGAAGGAAGAAAAGAAGAAAGAGTAAGGTGAGTTTCGGATTTCTCTTGGGTTCTTAAAGGATTTTGAAGTAGTTTCAAGAGGAAACATATGGAAGAAGAGGAAAACTTCTCTTGGGGCTTAGAATATCCGAAAATGGAGGTGGAAGAGGTAAAAGAAAATCTTTAAGTTTTAAGTTTTTGATAAATTTTGATGAGCTATTGGTTGATTTAGCATGATTATGATGTGGGTTTGTGGTATTTGAAGTTAATTGAAGAGATTAGGCCATGATTGTGTTTAATTTTGGAAAATTTTGAATTGGGGATTATGCCCACAATTGAAGATTGGGGTTTTTTAAAATTGATGCTTTAGCTAGCTTGGATTAATGATGAATTTAAGATATCCTAAGTCAATTTTGATGTTTATGCTTTGGGTGAAGTTTAATTTAAAAAATTGTAAATTTGGAGTTTAGGCTTAATTTGAAATTTGGGGATTGTGTGAATTAATAGTGTAGAATCATCAATACTAGTATGAATTGGTGAAATATGAAATCAATTGTGAAGAAATTGTGATTTATGATATGGAATTTGTGTAAATTAGTTTAGGCCAATTTTGAAAATTGGGGATTTTCAAAATTGGAGATTGAAATAGCTTGAATATGTGAGGAATTGATGTTTTCTAAGCTCAATTTGAGAAATTAAGTTAATTATGATATTGAATTTGATTGAATTGGTTTAGGTTCAATTTGGAATTTGAGGATTTTAGAAATTAATGATGTACATATCTTGGAATTAGTATGAATTGATGACTTATGCATCAAATTGAATGATTAAGTTATTTATGAGATTGAATTTTGATGAAATTGCTTTAGGGAATGTTAAATTGGAAGAAAGAAGGAGGCTTTGGAGCAATTGAGGCACAAAGCAAGTTGTTAGCATGGATATAAGGTGGGTAGTATATTTATTTATTAAATTTTAAGCTAAAAATGTGAATTTGAAAATTCAAGAAGCAAAGTTTTGAGAAATGAATGTTTATAAAAATGTTTGGATATTATGATTTTGAAGGATTAATTTTCTTTTATTAGAAATGATTTTTAGAAAATACAAGATTTATGAAAATCATGTTTTTAGATAATTTGAGCAATGTATTTTATGAAACTATATATGTTTTGATTTATGTGTGAAAGAAATAATTGCATTCATGTTTATCGTTTGATTTATATGCAATTAATTGTTTTATTGAATATGATTGTATATGTGGAATATGCATGTGTCGAGCTTTTGACACAATTTGATGTTATGATTTGAAAAATGTGAAAAAAAAAATCAAGATTTTTGAAAAGTGCCTTCGGACAATCTGAATTTTCGTTTTCGCTTATGTGTTATGTGGGTTTGGTCAGTCCTTTTGTGAGTCGATTATCGCCTCTACTTGTTAAAGCCTTCTCTCGGTTTACAAGAGGCAATGGAGTTCGATCACGGACTCCTTCACGGCCGCACATGACCGCTTATGCGGAAATGTGCAAGACGTCTCATATGGACCAAACCAAACCATTTAATGTGTTATTGTGATTTGTGTTGGATGCTTGCAGTATAACCCAAGAAACACACGCCAAATATAACTCGCAAACACCTACGGGTGGGGTGTGGGGTCCAACATCAAACCATTCTGTTATGTTATGTAGTTTTTCATTTTGTTTATGTGCTATGTGATGCATTCATGTTTAAATTTGTGCATGATTGGTAAAAAGTTTGAGAATTTGATAAATGAGAAAGTGAATTTTCAATTATGAATTTCGGAAACTGTTTATGAATGTTTTGGAAAGTTTGAAAATGGGATTTTGGATAAATTTCCGAATGGGAAATGTTTGAAAATTTTGAAAAGATAATTTTCGCTTATATTTCAATTTATAAATATATTATCCACGAGCTTCCGAGCTCACCCCCCTTTCATCCCAATCTCCAGGTATTCAAGCAGGAGATCGGATGAAAGAGCGTCAAGTTTGATTTTGCCGCATTTGTATTTTTGTGTAAATTGAGAATTGATATTGTTTTGGCTTGAATTGCCTTTTGTGTATATAAAGCAGTTATTACGGGATGTATATGAATTCGAGACTTGGATATTGATTTTATGATCATAATTGAGTATGATTATGCTTTATGTTTGTAATTGGATATTGAATGAGGATTTTGTATATGGATTTGAGATATTGAATGTGGTTGGGATTGATTGAGATTTTATATGATTGATTGAGGATTTTGAAGTGTTAGGTTTAGATGTGCGTTTCTGCTGGTGTTTCGGATTCCAGACGGGAGATCCGATGTTGATTTGTGTTGTTGGGTTGAGATATTAGAAGTGTATTTTACCTTTGCAAAATTTTTGGGTTGTCAAAATACAGTCGTTATGTTGCCCGATTTTCGGTAAAAATCGGGTTAAGATAAGAATAAGAATTAAGAAGTTAGTTCGGTAAAGATGAGATTTGCGTGATTAAGACAAATTATATGAATTGAGTGTTATATGAGGATAAATTTCCAAAAAGGAAATTGTATGGATTGATTATGATTTGAATGTGATTGAGTAAAGAGAAAAGGAATGAATAGGAGAAAAAAATTTTATACCGGATTTCAGATGGTTAGTCGAGGTAATCCAACGCGATAAGTTATCTATACTTTGTGTTTCTCCGGGATGTCAGACATTCGTTTTCCGATTCGCTGCGATTTGTGTGAGCACTTGTCTCCGCTTTGTTATTTGCATTCCGATTCGCGATTTTTGCTTTGTTTGTCGTTATCGAATTCAATATATCAAATTTGAATTTGCCTCATTATTCGTATCCGTTTCTGTTTTTCGGTTGGGATCCGGTTCTCGGATCGAGTCCCAACACAAACACTTGCATGATGGACTTTTTAAAATCTTCAATCATTTTTAAATTATTGCCTGTAAAAATCAAATCATCAACGTACAAACACATTAATAACAATTTACCAGAGTCATTCACCTTCACATATAAAGAATGTTCATATAGGCATTTATTGAAGCCAGTATTAAGGAAGAATGAATTAATTCGCCTATTCCAAGACCTTGGTGCTTGCTTAAAGCCATACAAGGCTTTCTTTAGTTTATACACCTTCTCTTCACTTCCTTCCTTGATAAATCCAGGAGGTTGCTTAACAAACAATCTTCTTCAAGTTGCCCATTTAAAAAGGCATACTTAACATCCATTTGGTGGATCTTCCAATGATTTTGTGCCACCAAGGCAATTCTGAGTCTAACAGTTTCCATTCGTACAACTGGAGAAAACACTTCTTGATAATCATAGCTAAGCCTTTGCTCAAAACCTTTTACAACCAATCGAGCCTTACGTCTTTCCACCTCACCATTTGATTTCAATTTTGTTTTGAAGACCCATTTGACTTCAATAACTTTATGGTCTTCTAGTAAATCAACAAGTACCCACGTATTGTTTCTTTCAATTGCCTTAATCTCCTCATGCATTGCATCCATCCATTTAGGATCTTGAATTGCCTCTTCCAAGTTTACTGGTTCAAGATCTACATAAAAAAAAAACAAAGTGTACTAATTCTCCATCATCGTCAATTTGATCATCACGAGTTGCCTTATAATCTTGCAAGTGGACTGGTAGTTGATGATGTCGTCTAGGCCTCACAGGTTCAACTAGAACTTGTGGCAAAGAAAAACTTTGGGTAGGGCTTGAGTCTTCCCCATTTGTAATAGTAACTTTTACTTCTTCAAAAAGGATGGAGATTACACTCAGCTAAGAGTCTTTATGATGATCTAAGTTCCAATTCCAAACTTCTTCTTTAGCAAATGTGACATCTCGGCTGACAATCACTTTCTTTGTCAAAAGATTGAACAATTTGTACCCTCCATTCTTGTAGCTTATGAAGATGGTCTTTTAAGCTCGATCATCTAGCATGCCCTTTGTCTCTACTGGAATATGAGCATAGGCTATAGCACCAAACACCTTAAGATGTTTTACACTTGGCTTGACACCACTCTAAGCTTCTGCAAGGGTGACATTCTGAACACCCTTTGTTGGAGATCTATTTAGGAGGTAGACTGAACATGAAACAACTTCTACCCAAAAGGAATTGGGCATTTTTTTTGTTTTTAATAAGCTCCTGGCCATGTCTATTATTGTTCTATTTTTCCGTTCAGCAACACCATTATGTTGTGGAGTGTATGGACAAGTGACCTCATGCTTTATTCCTATTCTTCACAATATTTGTTAAATTCATTGTGTAAGCGATCTAGAAGGGGGGGTTGAATAGATCTTTAAAATTCTTTGAAAATTTCTACAATAAAATCAGAAGTTAATTCACACAATAGTAATTTAAACAAATTTAAATACAAAGAGTAGGGAAGAAGATCAAACACTGTTTTTATAGAGGTTCGGTGCTAAGACCTACGTCCTCTACCTAAGCTCCCACTTAGGATTTTGCAAACCACTTTATTACACACTTTGTAGTTCAGTGTGAAATCTTACAATCCCGCCCGGCTCAAGCTACCTTTACACTTGATTTGTCTTCCGGCACAAATCTTACCAATACCGCTTGATTTCTGGCTCAAGCAACCTTTACAGATGATTTGTCTTCCGGCACAAATCCTACCAACAATACTTGATTTCCGTCTCAAGATACCTCACACGTGACCTTTCACTAGTCACTCAATTTGTAAAAGAAATAGGATAAAGATCTAAGAACAAGTGCTCAATACAAATGTAAACAAAGTAAGAATAATGATGAGCAATTTGGAGCAAGATAAGAGTATTTTGGCTTGTAGAACTTGTGTATCTTCTTCATCAATCATCCACCCTTTATATAAGAAGAAATATAGCTGTTGGGAACTCATATAGCCGTTGCATGATTGTTATGACCGTTCCTTAACAATCTCCCTTCCATTTTTGGCTAATTGGACCGTTGGAATTTATTTGTTGTACGCATAAGTCGACTTGTCGAGTTGTATAAGTCGACTTGTGACCATAAGTCGACTTGTCGAGTTGTATAAGTCGACTTGTGACAACATTTTACGTAAACTTGCATCTCCGCTCTTCTATAAGTCGACTTATGATGTGTAAGTCGACTTGTGGTCCTCGATAAGTCGACTTGTATGCTGTTAGTCAACTTGTGTTGACATATCTTCATATATTAGTTGACATATGATGTTCTAGTCGACTTATGTAAGTTTCAACGGTAATATCCACTCAAATCTTCTATAATCTTCATTATTTAAGCCTCTTTCACTTATAGGAAACTTCCATCTTGATTCTTCAATGATTAAACACTTGCCCATCTTGATTTGTACGATTCTTTCATTGAATATCAATCCCAAAATACCTGAAACAATTTCTTAACCAATTCTATACATTTTATTATTATCAAAACATAAGTGGAATTAATTTGTCAACCACCATTGGTCCAACACATTGGAGGTATATTCATCTCCACCATCTGCACGCAAGACTTTAATAAATCTACCACTCTATTTTTCAACAAGCACTTTAAATTTCTTAAAACAATTAAAGACTTCTGACTTCCTTTGTAAAAAGTATATCTAGATTTTTCGAGTGAAATCATCAATTAAGTTCAAAAAATACCTATTGCTACCATTTGATAGGGTGGTCATAGTGCCAGAAACATCAGAATAAACAATATAAAGTGGATGGGATGATTGTTGTTGTGGTTTTGCTGAAAAAGATTTTCTATGATGTTTCCCAAGTGTGCAAGCTTCACACAGTTGTTTAGGATGAAATATCATAGGCTTATGTTTGACCATATTTTTTTAGCAAACACTTTTAGGCTATGAAAATTCAGATGCCCAAATCGTAAGTGCCACAACCAGGACTCATTTTTAACAATTGTATTAAGGCAATGATATACACCATTGGAAATATCCACTTGGAACATACGATGGCTTGTCATAGATGCCTTAATAAAAATGTACTGCTTTTGTCACAAATGGAGAGTTGTTGATCATGAAGATTCATGACATACCCTTTTTCCAGTAGTTGACCCACACTTAACAAATTAGTTTTCATACCTGGCACATAGAAAACATCATAAATATATTTATGATCTCCATTCTTCAAACTGATAAGAACATGCCCTTTTCCCATCACTGGTATAGTACTATCATCAGCAAATTTGACTTTGGTGTAGAATGATTCACCAAGATCAGCAAATAATTCCTTTTTGCTACACATGTGGTTAGTACATCCATTATCAAGAAACTAAGTGTGATAGTTTGGCATTTTGTTTGTAGCGGTGACCCTCAAAAGAGTGTGGCCTCCATCTTCATTATCATCTCCTTGTACACAGTGAGCTTGTTGAGCATGCTGCTTGTTTCTACATTCAGTAGAATAGTGACCAAATTTGTGACATGAATAACATTCAATATTAGATTTGTCATACCTTCCTCACCCACGTCCTCGTCCTCGACCTCTAGTATTTTTCTATTGTTTGGAGTCTAATGTTTCTAGGTCATCATTCTGATTGGTAATTACTACTCCAATCAGAATGAGTAGTAATTACCTCTTCCTCTTCCTCTTCCACGGGATCTACCTGCCTTCCTTCTTGTTTCACCACTTTGTTCATCCTTGATCGTGACCTGTGCTTAAAATGCTTGTGCAATTGGTTTCTCATTTTGCTTCTCATTCATGTGTTGCTCACGAGCTCGTAAATTGCTTGCTAATTCTTCAACTATCACTGAATCAAGATCACGACCTTCTTCAATCACCACCACCACATAGTCAAATTTAGGTGTGAGTGAAATGTTTTCCACCTTGGGCTGCTCTTTACACTCCTCTCTGTATATTTTCATTTTATTTTTCACAGCAAGCACTCGGCTAATATAATCTGCAATTATTTCTGTTGGACCCCAAACTTTCCTTAGAAGTTAGAACTATTATATGTGAAATATTTGAAGTTGAAAGCTAGAAAATATAGTTGAAACATGATCACTGAGTATGCTTTAGTATTTTAGCCATAACTTTTTCTCTAGTTATCCAAATGAGATTATTTTTAATTTGGAATAAATTAGAGGCATAGTGCTACAAATTTTATGATGAAATTAAGTTCTAATTTAGTCTTGAAGAATTTCAATTTTTGTATGGAATTTGAGCACAAAATATTGTTTCAGTATAATAATAGTTCGGAAATGTTTGGGATATAACTTTCAGATTTCCAAACAAAATTGAATGATTTTAGTATCATTGGAAAATTAAGACAATGAGGAACATTTTTCTAGAATGAAGTATTATCAAATTTCTTCAATTTTCCCATGATCATTAATTAAGGAATTGGAAGTATAAGATGTTAGTTTAATAAACACAAGGGGTAAAATGGGAAGGATAAGTTTAATGAAGGGCAAAATAGGGAGAAAGCGTAATAAATGGGCTTGAATTAGAATAAGGGAGAGAGAAGTCGTGAGAGGCCAAAATAAAGAAGAGAAAAACGTGAGAGAAAGAGAAGAGGAGGAGAAAAATCGAAGAAGCAAGGAAAGGGAGAAAAGAAGAAGAAAAGAAGAGAAATCATCTTGTCAAGGTATGTTTATCTTCTTCTTCTTGCTTTGTTAGAGAAAGAGTTTTGTGTAAAGAATGGGTGTTGTGTAGGAAGAAGATTATTTGAGAGACCCATTTGATTTTTAGGGTTTCTAAATTAGGTTTTTGGCTTTTCTAACCTAGATAGACCATGGGTAAGTTAATGCTAAGTCCAATTTATCATTTTTGTGATTTTGAAGTTTTAGGGATTTTTATTGAATTGGAATTAAATGGAAATTTGGTTTGATTTAGGAAATCAAGAGAAACCTTATCTAAGAGCAAGAGGAAGGGAACAATTGAGTTTGGATTCTCAAGCGAAATAAGGTGGGTTTTATGTTTATAATTGAATAATGAGCCATTAAAGTTTTTCCAAGTCAAGAGAATAAAATGGTTTCAAGTACTTCATAAATGTGCATATATTGTTTTTGTAACAATTTTAAGAACTTTCTTATATGTGTGTATATGCTTAATGGATTTGATTTGAATTGTTATGAATGTGGAAAAATGTATTGTGATATATGATCATGTTATGTCATTAAATTGTGTCATGGCATTTTGTTTGAATGGAAAGAAGAAAAAGTATGAGAATATGAAATTGTTAATGATTGATTTTGAGCAAGATTATGTGCTTTTGTTTGGGCGAGAGAGGAACCATTTCATAGTCACGTGCACGTCGACATAAAGCCTTTTTCCGTCTGCTTGCTTGAGGCCCACGAGATCCGAAAAGTGGACTCGTTTCGCTCACAGAGTAAACTTTGGTTTCTCTGTTTTGTTCCACGAAACCCTCGATCTATTTGTTATGCATTGCATCTGTGGATTGTCAAGTTGATGTATACATGATTTGTATGATTGTGAATTGGTTGAGAATTATGTTTTTCTTGAACTCAATAAGAATTTTCTATAACAAATGAATAATTTCAATGAGTTTGCTTGTTTCTCAGTTATAAGCATGTTACCTACGAGCTTTCAAGCTCACCCGCTTTCCTTCCCATCTTCAGGTGATTAGGCAAGACATCGAGTGAAAGAGAGATAAGGCCTCACTCTAAATTTGCATATTTTGTATTTGAAGTCATTTCATGTAACACAAGGCTTTAGTCGTATTTCGAGAACTATTGGCTTATATATCTTTTGTGTCTTTGGATTTTGACATTGATATTGTAACATGGCTTGGAATGCCATTAAATTTTGTAAAACTCTTAATTTATGATGTTAATGAAATATGGATTTGTGTATGGACATGAAATGTGAATTTGTATATGGATGAATATGATGAATGTTGAGCATGAATGGTTGATATATATATATATATATGCACATCAGTGAAATGTTATGGAAAAGACACATAGGAATCTTGCATGATGTAATGCACCTAAATGCGACAAGTCAAATGAGCTGAGATTTAAGAATGGATGAAGAAAAGTTAGAATTCAAATGGTTACAAAATGAGGTGGAGTTGAAATATGACTTAACTATGGACGAGGTTAAGTTGGAATTAGGTGCACTTGAGGAAGTTACCAAATTGAGATGATGAATCTTGAACATGAGCTATTGTTATGTATATATATAAGTGGGATATTATGGAAATGAAAAGTAGGATTTTTGTGGATGATGAAAGTTGGATGCAAGTGATAAATGAAATGAGTAGATATTAGAAAGTCTAATGGAATAATATTGATAGTTGAATGGTTATGTTCATGACACTCTAAGTTTGTATAGTGCAAATTTTCAAGCTTTCATAGGTGTAGAAATTGTGGTTTTGATGAATTAAATGGGTTGAGATTTGAGAGCTTGATGAGATAAATTTGTTGTTTGCGTTGATATAAAGTGAGTTTGCACTAGAAGAGATGGATTTGGGAAGTTTATGAGTGAATATGAGGTTATATTGGATGTAGGAAGCATTGGAGGGGCTTTGGAGGGGTTTGGGGAACCCCTAGATGTCCGTTTAACGGACCTTCTTAGGTGATTTTGGCTCCCAGTCCCGACAATATCCGTTAAACGGACATTCATGGGATAGTTACAGTAAATTTCGATTTTTGACCCTTTTAGAGGCAAAATCTCACTTTGTAGTCTCATGATGTAGATCTTGAATTCTAATTTCAAATTGTCTAGGAACGAACTCGATCCGACATCTGTAGCAAAAGTTATGACAATTGCGCCAAGAGAGGTACAAAGTGACTAAGGACATAAACATTTGGATTCTTTTGTCCATAACTTCCTCATGTGACCTCTGAATGAAGTGATTCTTGAAGAGATAGATTCCTAAGACATGTATCTATCTCTCAATGAAATTTGGTAACTTTTGGGTTTGGTATGAAAAAGTTTGATTGAAAGAAAGTGAGAGGTCGATTGGGAGAACATGATTGGGGTAGGAACACGTTTTGGCTTTTTAAGCATATCTTGAGATGTAGAGCTCCAATTGAGATAATTCTTTCTTCAAAGCAAACTAGAGACTTAAAGCTACAATTTCTTTGAAGAAGTCAAATTGAAATCCTGGTTTAAAGATTTCCAAACTATGTTCAAAAATAGGAGAAATGAGTTGGAGTATGGTGACTAATTTGCGTGGGCACGCCATTGAACAAATTGTGAGGAAAATTATTAGGATGTTATGAGAATGAAGATTAATTGATGATGGCCAAGGAAATTCCATTGGTTTAAGTTCACGTTTCATGATCCGAGAGTTAGGTTACAGGCGATTATGACGGTTTGTACAACAGGGTATCGAGGTTGGGTCCCAAAACGGATCAACATTTGTGGTATCAAAGCAAGAAGAGAAATCGATGATAGTTAAGGGAATTTCATTGGATTAAGCCCGCGTTTCATGATCCTATACGTTGTCATCAAAATGTCCCAAGCCTCCTTAGACGTAATCACTACAGGTATCTTCTCAAAGACCTCATCATTCACGTCTTGATGAATTAGATACAAGGCCTTCTTATCCATCTTCTTATTCTCACAGTGAGAGGTCCTCCATGCGTCACTTGCATCTTCCTCAAGATCTATAACTCCATGCTCTACAACCCCTAGCAACTCATGGTAGTCAAAGAGGACTTTCATCTTGACACTCCACCGAAGGTAATTTTTCCTATCTAAGACAAGAACTGTGATATGAACTGAGTTGTTCATAGCTTTAAGCTTTGATACCACTATAGATTGCAAGAAAAAAAAATAGTTAGTAGGCTTTGCAGAGAAGGATAGCTTTTACTGAGCAACAATAATTAAGATGGAAGACTTTTGTATTCTGAAAAGGCTACACCTTAGGTACATAAAGGTTGTTCTATTATATAATAAATAGAATACAACTGAAATCCTAAAATTAAGCAACTAAAAGCAACATGATTAACAACCCACTAACATAAATTACTGAGAATCAAAACTAACACTAAAAATATCTACTTATTCATATTATTACAAGTCCCGAAGTCATATCCCTCTCACAATGATTTTAGATTTCAACCGCATAAAATCTCATAAGCGAATCATAGACAGAAGAAAATAGACATATTCTTTCACACTAATTATTCACTATTTGTGATGAAAAATATATAAGTTTCTAAACTATGCTTTGATACCACATATAAGGAGAAATTGATTTTCTCCACATGATAAAAATCTTGAAATCAATAATTTTCACATACTTAGATTTGAGGAAGAAGACATACAATTTGACCTTGATAGCAATTACCTTTGTCCTTTTAGAACAATTGGTTTCTCTCCCCTTCTCCCTTTCTTCAATTTATATGTTTTTCATATTGTTGCATAAGTTTGTTCTTAAACATATAAATTAGGGCAGAGAGAGGACCAATTTTATGTGTGCCTTTTTTTTAATATGATAATTCCATCAAGTATCAATCTATAATTAATTAACGGATGTAAATTTTTCTATATTAATAATTTCCCTAATAATATCATATTTTAGTAATCGTATCTGAATGGAAAGTTACTAGCCTCAATCTCTAATTTTTAAGCCACTTGACAAAGTTACCTTACGGTTGTCTTACAATCTTCTAATGCTAGCTTCACGATTCTCAAATTCTTTAGCTATTGATTACCATGGTAATGAAAGGTTTAATATGGCTGATAGGTCCTAGTTAAAGCCTTTAGTTAAAAGTTAAAGGTGAAATAAAGTTCTATTTAATATGAAAACAATAATTATATTTAAGTTGGAATAGTGCCTCTCATCTTATTTAGCTTCAAAGAGGATAAATAAAAATAAAAATAAAAACAATATACCTAATATCATGAAATATAACAACTAGTAGCTACAACATAAAAATAATTATTAAATTTAAAAAATACTAACTAAACATTCTTAATCAAACATTCACTTCATACATGTATAACTAAGTAAAGAGAAATGTCTAGGGTTCTTTTTTTATGGCCTTGAAAATCTCCCAGGCTTTTCAGCCTGAAACAAGATGGATTATATAAATATGTTATACAGGCATGTTGACAAAAATAGGTCAAAAACTTGATAAATTAAAGAAAAAATTTTCTCAAATTATCAAATACATTCTTAATTTTTATTTCCTTAAAATAGTTTTTAGGATAAAATAAGCTTTTTATATTAATTAAAAGTTTTACCATTTTTTGAAGTATTAAGATTATTTAAAATTAACAAATGTAAATGTAACATCCCGTCCCCATATTAAGGGTTAGGACCTGAACTTTCAGTATTTGTGAACTCAAAAAGAAATTAAGACAATGCATTTTCTTACTCATGCATCATGTTAGCATGTATGCACATAAATACGGAATGTTTTCACATAAAAAGTGATACATGCATTCATTGACAACTTCTGGGTATAATTGATATTAAATGTGATTTTATTGAAAATAAGGAGTAGAAGGAGTAGAAAGAGTGATCTTGGTATGAGTTGTGATAAGGAAAGATTTAGAAACAAGATTGGTAGTGATCTGGAAAAATATTCACTAAATATGCTTCAGTATTTTAGCCACAACATTTTCTCTAGTAATCCAAATGAGTCAATTATTGATTTGGATTAAACTAGAGATATATGGCTACATTTTGTATGAAGACATCGAATTTCAATTCTGTGTTTAAGAGTCTCAAAATTTGTCATGAAGTGAAGAATTGGGTGCAGTGTTGGTGTATGAATGAAAAATTTGTCTTCGGATTTTAGGAGCGAATTTGGGATTAATATAGATGGATTTTAGCGAAATTTCCTCTTAAAAGTTGTATATCTTTCTTTTATCTTTCCAACGGTATATTATATGAAAAATATTGACATTGGAGTCAAAAGTTATGATTCTTATAAGTGGATACGTTCTGGACGCAAAAAGTAGACGGAAAAAATTAGACGATAAAAAGCAGACGGAGATTTAAAAAGTAGACGATAAAAAGCAGACAAAAAAAAGTAGACGATAAAAAGCAGACAGAAAAAAAGTAGACGATAAAAAGCAGACAGAAAAAAGTAGACGATAAAAAGCAGACGGAAGAAAGTAGACGATAGAAAAGTGAAAGATGGAAAAATGAACGATAGAAATGAGACAGAAGAAAATGAGACGAAAGAAAGTGAGATGATACAAAAGTGAGACAATACAGAGGGTATACGATAGAATTGGCCTTTGAGGTCTTCATAAAAGTTGTAAATTTGGAAGTCCTCTTTCCAATGGTCTAAAAACGAAGTTAATCTGACATCTGTAATGAGAGTTATAGCAATTGCGCCAAGACATTTACAGCACGAGTAAAGATATGAACATGTTGGATTCTTTTGGCCATAACTTCTTCTCTAGACCTCCAAATGACTTTATTCTTGAACCATTGGATTCGTACGACATTTTTCTACATCTCCACCAAGAATCATAGTCATATGAAACTAATGGAGAAAGATTTAGTGAAAAGAGTGGGACGGGTACAGTGAGTGTGTTCTTCAATAATATGAACTGGTGTTATCTCACTGAACATAATTCAGTATTTTGATGCTTTCTGGATCAGTAGAAGTCCAAATGAGACGATTTTTGTTTTATGGTAAACTAGAAACATAGGCCTACAACTTATATGGAGAAATCAAATTCTGAATCAGACTCTAAGACTTTCAAGTTCTGGATGGAAGTTGAGTATAGAGTACTGTCTCGAAATAAAAGCAGTCTGAAGATATTGGAGTATAACTTTCACACTACTGAACCAAATTGAATGCTTTTGGTGTCATTGAAAACGTAAAACAATAGAGGAGTCTTCTAGAAAAAAGTGTTATGTTAGAATATACAAGGGTGCTTTTGGTAAGACACTTAAGTATAAAAGACATAAGGCACAAATAAAAGGGTAAATGGGACAATTCTCACTCATTAAGGGCATAATGGAAGAAGAAGTGTTGTCTTGCTTATAAATAAATGAGAAATGTGAATGAGAAGATTCTAGAGAAGCAAAATGAGTGGATTAGAAAAGAGATAAGAGAGAGAGAACATGAAAAAGAAATGAAAGAGAGAAGGAAGGGAAAACAAGTTAGGTTTTAATCTCTTTGGCCTTCAAGAGAGATTTTGAAGTTGTTCAAGAAGAGAATAAGGTATAGGAAGAAAATGAAGTGAATCACACGTTAATACAATACTTAGAAAACGATATAAGAATGCACGAGAAGGGGGGTTGAATTGTGTATTCCCCTTTTTTAAAATTCTTTCAAAAAACGATTTGTTAGAAATAATATTCTTTTACAGAACTTCCGATAGATTCTAATTAATCAAAACTTTGAATACTTTGTTTACGAATTAAGTAATGATAACACTTGAATCTAAAAGAGAGATAGAGTAAGAGTAGTTGACACAGTGATTTATCCTGGTTCACCCCAAACCGTGGGCTATGTCCAGTCCTCAGAATTCTTTCTAAGATTTCACTATCTCTTCAACTTTTACAAGTATTCTTTACGAGCCTCTTCAGGTCTCTACAATCAGTATTCTTTCACACTTAGCCTCTGCAGGCTTTCTGCACTACTTTCTCACATAAAAGTGTTTGAAAACTTGTTACAGTAAAATAACTCTCGGCTAATTTGCTCAGTATGCTTTTTACTATCACGTAGATGTAATTCGGCCAATTTTTCAACTAACTTTGTAATCTTTGACTTCGCTTTGTATTTATAGCCTTCGTCTCCAACTGCTTCTTGAATCTTGTTTCTTGATTCTTGCTTCTTGAATCTTGTTTCTTGAATCTTTAAGAGAACGGTTAATCAGTTGAGTTCTGTAACTAACCCGAACTGACTCTTGCGTCTTCTTTTTGAATTCTGCGTCTGTCTTTCTCCGTCTGTATCTTTTACATCTGTGTTTCTGCGTCTGCGTCTGCATCTATTTTTTTGTTTGTCTGCATCTGCGTCTGCGTCTGTTTTTTTTTTCTGTTCGTCTGCGTCTATTTTTTATTTTGTGTCTATGTCTGCGTCTTCATCTTATTTCTATTCGTCTGCGTCTTCGTTGCTTCGTCTGCTTTTGTTTTTCTTTTATTGTTCTCTTTGTTATACATCAAAATTATATATAAGTGAAGTCATTTTGACTTAACAATCTCCCCCTTTTTGATGATAACAAATTATATACAAAAAGAAAACAAAATACAAAATACAATGTTTATAAAAGAAACAAAAAAAAAACTTATCTTCAGAATTCTTTTCTTCGTCCCTTGACCACACCTTTTGAAATTCTTTTAACATTTTCTTCTCCTCCTCGCTCATTCCCTTCTCCCCTATTTGTTATAATAAAAAATGATTAATGACGATGGCTCTTCAATAGTTCTATCATCATCTTCTTCAAATCATTCATCGTCTCCTTTATTTCGTTGACTTCTCTGCGTAATTTGCTGATTTCAGCTTGTGAGGCCAGTGGTGAAGAGGATTGATCATTCTCTGCTGAGGGTGAAGTGAACGCAATTGTTGTAGCATATGCGTCCGAGGGAGGGATGTAATCTTCATTAATCTCAATAGTTGGTGGATGAATGAATACATTTGATTCTGTCAGATCTAAATCATACGGAGCAGGTAGCATAAGCAACTGTCTTCCTTGCAAGGGTATGCCTTCAGCTTGTATAGACAGGGTATTAGACAAGGGCCTAATACGTAAAACTATCTGGACAAGTGATTCAACAAATGTCCCTGTTACCAGTCTTCCTCTTCTTCGGCGGTCTTCATTCTTATGTCAGAAGCTACGGTAGCTCAAATCAAATCTCTGTCGAAGTGCATGCCTCATCAATTTTCCGCACTTCTTCTGCAATTTGATTTACGGACAGATCATCATTGATTTCTTCTTCAGGAAATAGCTTTGATTTCCCTTTATTCAAATCCAAATGGTATCTTGGCTGAATGTCTGATACAACCTTTATTATCGATTGTTCTGTGATGGGATAAATAGTGCATGGTCTGTTGGATATTTTCATGGGGTATGGCTTAGTAGCTGCATCCCTCAAGATATCGTAGAACATCTTTTCGTCTTCTTTCAGTAAATGCCATGTGTCACTATTTATTAAAATAGTTTGTACGACAGTCATTACCTTCTTCTTTGGTTGATTGCAGATAGCAATAGCAGTCCTCCTCTTGCTAACAACTTCAACCATTCTAATTTTCAACTTGTGTCTTCTCAAAATCGTCGAATAGTTGTATCTGATTGGACCGATTCATCGATTTCTCTGTGGTATCTGAACCAAGTTTGGTTTTTCTTGCCTCTGGTTACCTTCATAGGATTCTCTGAACGAGCTTATCTCCTCTGGTTCCTCCTGCTGAGCGGTGGGAATTTCTGAACTTCTCTATGCTCAATTTCTTTTCTTTTTGAGCAGCATTTAGGGTATCTTTCTTTCGACTAACCTCCCCAGCAGTGGACACAGTCTTCTTCCGACTAATCTTCTTAGTCTTTTCTTCTGCTTCAGGTACTCTTGACGATTTCTGCACTTGAGATTTTACTTTTTCAGACTCAGATTTTCTCTTCTTCTCAGTCTCTTTCGCCTTTTTGGTTGTATCTTCTTCTAAAATAGAGACTAGAGACCTTGTTGCTTTGGGTGCATGAGATTGAGAACCTTCTGCTTGACTTTGCTCTCTGGCTCTCTTTTCTTCTTGTTCCCTCAGAGTCCGAATCCTCGGTGATCTCTTTGCCTTCTTCCTAATTTCACCCAAAAGATTTTCTCCTTTTCTTTTTGACACACCTTCTTCTGACCTCCGAACTGGGTTCACTCCGCTTTGAGGACTTGCCTGTTTTATCAACGGTCTTCCGATCATTCTTCTTATTTCATCTGCAGACAATATTATATTTACTTGGGATTGAGATCTTGAAGCGGGAGTCTTCTTCGATACACGCTCCCCCTCAGTTCTTGTTCTCCTTGAAGAGTCTGCTTCTTCTTTAATCACTGTCCTCAGACCCATTCTCCGTATAGTGATTGAATCAATAGTACTCTTCACAGGTACAATCCTTCTATTTCTTTTGTGTAGAAGGACTACGGATTCCTTAAAAATCCTTGTAAGAAGCATACCGTAAGGACAACTGTTTGTATCCTTCATCCCCTTAATCATATAATGGAAGATTAAGAAGGGTAAATTAATAGGATCGCGATTCAGCAGATAGAACAAACATTGTTCATCCAGAGTGGTTACCAAATGCCTTGAACCTACTCTGGGTAAAATGCAATTAAACAAAATAGCATAAAGAACCCTAGCTTTTGGGACCAGACTCGAAGTCTTCCTCTCCGAAGGGTCATTCACTCCATACAACTGTCTGCTAACATCTTCTTCATTCATGTTGACCATTGTCATCCATTTAGCCTTGGTTGACAGAGTCTCACCAACCGATGGACAATCGGTCACCATACTTATCAGCTCCTTTGTCACAAGAACAGATATACCATCTACTGAGGATACAATAGTGTTGTCTACAAGTTGAGCATTTGAAAAAATTGCAGAAATTGTTGAAGCAGTTCATCAGGCCGAGTTTTTCACCTTGGGGAGCTCCGGTCCTGTTTGTTAGGAAGAAGGATGGAACGTGGAGGATGTGTATAGACTACAGGAAGCTTAACAAGATGACGATTCAGAACAAGTATCCGTTGCCACGGATAGATGATTTATTTCATTAGCTGCAGGGAGCAAGGGTCTTTTCGAAGATTGACCTAAGATCAGGTTATCATCAACTTCGAATTAGGGAGTCTGATGTAAACAAGACAGCTTCGGGACCCGTCTGGCACTATGAATTCAGTCATCATGCCCTTCGGATTGACCAATGCTCCACCGCCTTCATGGATCCGATGAATAGGGTGTTTAATGAATTCTTAGATCGGTTTGTCATTGTGTTCATTGATGACATTCTGGTCTATTCTAAGGATGAAGGAGAGCATGAACAACATCTCAGGATAGTGTTGCAGAGATTGAGAGAGCAGGAGCTATATGCCAAATTTAGCAAGTGTGAATTTTGGCTACATGAAGTAGTTTTCCTTGGACATGTGATTTCCGACAAAGGGATCCATGTTGATCCAAGAAAGTAGAAGATAGTGAATTGGCAAGAGCCTAAGACGGTGAAAGAGGTAAAGCTTCCTAGGTTTGGCGAGGTTATTATAGGAGATTAGTGGAAGGATTCTTAATGATAGCTGCCCTATGACTAAGTCATTAAGAAAGAATCAGTGATTCATATGGAGTGAGGAATGTCGGAAGAGCTTTGAGGAGCTCAAGAACAGATTGACAAGTGCTCGGATTGGTTTTGCCCAATGGAGACCGGGGTATCTGATTGTCTGATGATGCTTGAGGAAGGGTTTAGGATGTGTGCTGATGCAGGATGACAGGGTAATAGCCTATGCTTCACGGCAGTTGAAGCAGTATGAGTTAAATTACCCGACTCATGACTTGGAGTTAGCAGCGGTAATTTTGCCCTAAAGATTTGGAGACACTACCTATATGGGGTTCAGACTAGGATCTTCACGGACCACAAAAGTCTTAAGTACATTATGAGTCAGAAAGAGTTGAATTTAAGGCAGAGACGATGGTTGGAGTTGCTTAGGACTATGACCGATGATAGAGTATCATCCGAGCAAAGGCGAATGTAGTGGCGAGATGCTTTGGCGAAGTCATCCATATCTTACGTCTAATCGGTTTACTTGCCTCTGTTGGAACAGATGGCCAAGTTGAAGATCGCTTTAAGCGTGATGAATCGATGGTGTTTTGCTCAATTGAGGTGAGACCTATCCTTAGGGAGAAGGTCAAGGAGTTGCAGGAGCAGGATACGAAATTAAGTAAGTCGAGAGATGAAATTCAACATGGTAGCGATCGAGTGCAAGTAAGGGATAATGGGCTAATGGTAGTCGAAAACATGTTATGTATTACGAATGATAAGGCGATTAAGGATGAGATCATGGATGAGGCACACACGCCTTATTCCATGCACCGAGCAAAGACTGAATGTCTGAAATTTGAAAGAACATTTACGGTGGAAAGGCGTGAAGAGGGATATAGCTGAATATGTGAGCAGATGTCTAGTGTGTCAGCAAGACAAGGCTGAACACCAGGCACCTTCAGGCATGCTAAGGCCATTGTCCATTCCTGAATGGAAGTGGCAAAGGATCACGATGGATTTTCTGTTGGGCTTGCCTAGGACCAGCAAGAAGCATGATGCCATTTGGGTTATTGTTGATCGGTTGACCAAGTCAGCCCATTTTCTGGCAATCAAGCAAACAGATTCATTGCAAGTCTTAGCCAGGAAGTATATTGATGAAGTGGTAAGGTTGCATGGAGTTCTGGATTCCATAGTATCCGACAGGATCCTCGATTCACATCGAGATTTTGGGAAGTTTGCAGAAGCATTAGGAACTAAGTTGAATTTCAAGATGACGTTTCATCCTCGACGGATGGTCATGCGAGAGGACAATCCAGACTCTAGAGGGATGCTTAAAGCATGTGTCATGGACTTCAGAGGAGCATGGGATGATCATTTGCCGTTGGTCGAATTTGCTTATAACAATTGTACCATTCGAGCATCTGAGATGGCTCCTTATGAAGCCCTTTATGGCGAAGATGCAGGACTCCGATATCTTTGGGATGAGGAAGGTGAGAGAAAATTAGTGGGACGAGTTGGTCCAGATGACGATTGAGAAAGTGGATGTAATCAAGCAATGCTTAAGCGCAACCTGTGATAGAATGAAGAGTTATCCGATGCTAACAAAAAGAAATGAAATATGCACGATGGGTGACAAGGTGTTCCTCAAGACGTCTCCATGGAAGGGAGTTATGAGATTGACAAGAAGGGAAGTTAAGCCCTCGGTATGTGGGTCCGTATGAAGTTTTAGAGAGAATTGGGCGTTGGCCTCTGAGTTGGCATTGCCTCCGAAATTGTCGCAGACTTCATGATGTATTCCATGTTTCCATCTTGAGAAGGTGCAGATCGATCCTTCTCACACCATTCGGACCTCGAAGTTCAAATGAGGATGATCTCGAGTTATGAAGAAATGCCTGTGGCAATGCGGACAGAAGAATAAGGTCCTCGTGAACAAGATAATCAAGCTAGTCAAGGTCCCTGGAGGAATCATGCGATTGAAGAGGCGACGGGAGCCTCGGGATGCAATCTTGAGCAAGACCACACCTCTTGATGAACGGTAAGAATTTCGAGGACGAAATTTCTTAAGGGGGGGAGAAATGTTACCCCCAGAATTTTTTTTTATGATAAATCAAGCATGGTTAGATTAATGGGGTAAATTAATATAGTATTTAATAAAGTTAGCATGAATTAGCATATGACATTAAATGAGTTAGGTGTTAAGAATTAATGTTAGTAAATGTATTAGTTGACTTAAATGAGTTAGATGTAGTTTAATGTACTAGTTAGGCCTTGGGCCCAAATGAAATGAATAAAAATGAAATAAGAAAGAAGAGAGGATATATATGAAATGGGCTTAAAGAATTAGTGGGCTTGAGAAGTTTAAAGAGGAAAATAAGAAGGGAGAAGAAGAAGTTAATGGGCTTTGGGCCTATGGGCTTAAGTAATGTTATTAAGGAGTATAAAAGGGGAGGAAATAAGTGAGTTAGTAGGAAAAAGAAGGAGAGTTACGAAAATTTAAAGGGAGAAGAGGGAGAGTGTTGTGAATGGGAAGAAGAAGAGAGAAAGAAGAAGCTTGTTAGGGTGGTGATTTCCAAGAGATCAAGAGGGAGTTGGAAGAAAGTCCAAGAGTTAAAAGTGAAGAGGAAGGCTAGAGCTTCATCTTGAACCAAGAAACTCTTGGTGTTGTTGAAGATTTAAGGTAAGCCTTTTGTTTAAGTGTGAGATTTTAGTTGGGTTTTTCGTTAGAAAGACTAAGAATGGAATGGGTATAGTGATTTCCAAGTTGATTTCATGAAAGGTGTAACATGGTTTCTCAATTGAAGTGAGATTTACATGGGTTTTTGGTTTTTAATGAAGAGAGAGAAGGAAGAGAAGAGGAACAAGAGTTGTAGCAAGGAAACCAAGGATTTAGCAAGTCTTAAAGGTGGGTTCCATATTTATCTTTATATTTATGAGCAATTTATGCAAGTTGATAAATGACACTAATGAATGTTTGTTACTTGTAAGTGAGTATAAATGATTGCTATAAATGCTTGTGTTAGTTGTGGTTAGATGACATTAATCATGAGTTATGTGTAAATGAAAATAATACATGTTGATGATTCGATGATGGTTGAGTTAGTATTGAATGAAGTGGCTTAAATGAGTATGAATGCACAATATGACTTATGCATGAAATGTTCAATATGAAATATGCATGAAAGATAAGATTTTCAAGAAAGCGATGAATTGGACAAAAACGGTCAATTTTATTGTTATCATGATTGTTATGTTATGTGGGTAAGGTATAGTCCCAAGAAATCACGTGCGTCGACCATGAAAAGGCTTCGCCCACCTGCCCGATTGTGGCATAGGATGATCCATTATTTGGACTCCTCAAGATTTGCCCATATAAGCTCATGAAATGAGACTATATGGTTTCCATGAATATGGACTTACCGAGCCATTTGATGTGTTTCATATGTGATAACATGAAATTGCAAGAATTATGAATGTTCGAATTGTGAGAAATTATGTTTATGTATTGATGAAAATTGCATGATGCATGTATTATGATTTCATTGAAAGATTGCTTAATGTGTGAATAACTAAATAGACATGCTTGTTATATAAATATAAATGTGTTACCCGCAGAGCTTAAAGCTCACCCCTCAATTCTCGAGAAATGAGCGGGATCCCGGAGCAAGCTTAAAGGCATTTACTCCAAGAGTTTTCTTTTGGTTTTGTGATTGAAATGATTTTTGTAAAACAATGCTTTAGTTGCATTTTGAGAATGATATTGTACTTTGAAGTTTCATGTAATTGGACTTAAAATGCCCACTAAAGCATTGTATGAAATATGACATGATTTGATGGAGATGGAATGAATGAGTTATGATTCAAAAGTGAATTTTAAACCCTAATGTATAATGCTTGATTGTATGACCTTTGATCTTTTGAGACGATGCATGAGATGGCATGAATGTCGTATAGGTAGGTAAATGTTATGAGGTTGGGATTGATGGTTATGCATGTGTAATGAAGGTGAGAATGAGGCTTGTGTGAGGTTGATTGTGCAAAGTCTTGTAGATGTGTTAAATTGGTTAGACAATAGAAGTTGGAAGTTGAGAGTTATGATGGTTGAAAGTTAGCAGGATGCATAAGTCTTGTTTATGACGATAGCTTTGATGGTTGCGTAGGAATCTAGGGTTTGATGGACGATCAATCAAGAATTGATAGAATGATAAAATAAGTTGGATGTTTGGGTTATTCTGAAGTATTTAGTAGTAGAGTAAGTGAATCTTGCAAGATTACAAGTGTATTTGGTGTTAGGAATAAGTTAGAAAGCATGGGTGAGGGTTTAAGAGGCTTTGGGAAAAATCTCATCATTCTGGTCATTTCTTCCTCATGGGAGCGAAACTCCATACCTAGCAGTAGCGACCATAGAAAATCGGAGGAGCCTCGACTTTCGTTAATCTCTTCCTCATGGTATGACAAAAAGTAATCATTGGCGCGACCAGCTTAAAGTGCGAATTTCATTTTTAGATATGAGTTGTAGATCAGGATTTGTACATATTGATTGGTATAAAGATGACATCAATCCGACATCTGTAGCAAGAGTTATGGAGTTTTTACCAAAGTATGTCAAATATACATCGGGATATGAATATGAAGGATTGCTTTGATCATAACTTCCTCATCAGACCTCCAAATGAAGTGATTTTTAAGCCATGGATTCATGAGACATGTAGGTACCTACCCATAAGAATTGGTGTCATTTGGAGTTAAATTGAAAGAGTTGGCATGAAATCAAGTAAAGGGTCAGTCGAGAGAGCGTGATCGAGATATGATCACATGTTGGTATTTTGTCGATATCTTGAGTTATAGAACTCCGATTGAAGCGATCCTTGTCTTAAATTAAACAAGAGTCATAAGGCTATGATTTACAAGAGAAATCAATTTGAAATTAGGATTAAATGAAATAAACCCTACAAAGCAAGATGATTAAGTTTTATATTTTACGGTTCAAGAGTTGGACTCCGGTAACGGGATCCAACATCTATGGTATCAGAGCGAAACCGGGTTTAGGGTTTCCTAGGAACCTTAGTGGGATTGTCTAAGGGTCAAGTCATCATGCATTTTCCTACATGAATTGTATGAATTATGTGCATTGTTTTAAATGCATAACATGCAACAATGCTTTTAAATGAGTGAATTGACTTGTTTTAAATTGATTTACATGAATTGAACTTGTTTTATGTGAACTAAAGATTTTCACTGATTTTTTTAAATTGAAGGAGTAATGATGCCTCGAAAGAGAACTCGAGGAGCTCAATCTCGACCCAGCTCTCAGCGCGGAAGTACGGATGAGTCGTACGTTCCGCAGGATGCGAGGACCTTCCCTCTCAGGCTACGATGCACCAAGTGTGCAACATGAGCGCCTCCGCCGCCTCCTCCTCAAGTGAACCCTATGGATCCCCAGTTCTTCTAAGCATTTGCTCAGGCTTTCACCTATGCCATGGGCCAAGAAAGACAGGCTCAAGTGCCAGCTCCAGTAGAGAAGAGCGGCCAGTATGATAAGCTCCGGAAGTATGAAGCAGTTGACTTCAGCGGGACTACTAATCCCGAGGAAGCCGAAGCATGGTTGAAGAGGACCGAGAGGGTGGTTGAATCAGATGAAGTGTTCTGATGATGAGAAGCTCGATTATGCAATCGACTTCGCAGGGGATGCACTACATCGGTGGGAGTCGGTGCCCATGATCGAAATACCTCCGATCTTGACATGGAGGGAGTTCTTAGAAGCCTTTCGGAGGAAGTATTTCTCGATGGTCTACATGCAGGAGAAGGCCAGGGAATTCTTGAATCTCACTCAGAGGGAGCTGAGTGTGGTAGATTATGAGCTGAAGTTCACTCAGTTGTCGCGATATGCAGCCAATATCGTGGTGACTGAAGCAAACAACTGCCGGAAGTTTGAGGGTGGATTGCACCTAGGGATCAGGGAAAAGGTGGTAATTCACAACTTCGTGATTATCAACAACTAGTTGATCTTTGCTCTTCAAGCAGAAGTTAGAGAACATCGGTGAAGTGACTAAGAGAAAGAAAGAGAGCGATTCTCGAAGAAGGGCATGAGTGCTCCAAAGCACTGCAAGGAGCACCGAACTCAAAGATACAGTGAGGTGGGCAGCGATGGCCCTTCGAGCAAGCAGACCTAGGGCTATGTCGAGGCAAGCTTCAAGTGTAGCAAGCCTGGATGTCAGGTAGAGAAATCCCCAGTGTGATCACTGTGGGAGATTTCACAAAGGGGAATGTCTGCTGAAGATATGAGCATGTTTTGGCTGTGGCCAAAGGGGGCACAGAATCAAGGATTGTCCCCAGGCAGTCAGGCAGGGAGGGTCTCAGTCTCAGGCCCCAAGAAGAGAAGAAACAGTGGCATCTCGGCCAGTACATGATGTGAGCAGTTCAGGAACTGCAAGAAAGGCATATCCGGCGAGGAGACTGAAGGATGGATCGAGCACCACTTCGGGTCTTTGCCATGACCAGGGAAGAAGCTGCAGCCGCTCCGGAAGTAGTGATAGGTATGGCTATGTTATTTGATTTACCAGTTTATGTGTTGATTGATACTGGCTCCACCCATTCATTTGTATCTGCAAGTATGAATATGCATCTGCATATCCCGAGATTATGGATAACTTTACGGTAGTTAGTACTCCTTTAGGGAGTAAGGTGGTGATCGATTTGATCTCAAGAACTGTGAGCTCAACATGAGGCGATGCTAGGCTGGTAGTAGACTTACTACCTCTAGACCTTGAGGTTGGATGTCATTTGGGGATGGATGTTATGGAGAAATACAAGGTGAAGCTAGATTGTAGTTTGAAGGAAGTAGAATTTGATCCGGGAGATGATCGGAAGATAGTTTTCAAGGGGACGAAACGCCGGTGTCGAGGATCATTTGGCTATGTTAGTGACAATATGATGAGCCAAGGTGTGAGGCCTTCTTGGCGCATGTAGTGGATCGAAGTGAATGTGGGCGATTAGAAGATTTTCGTGTTGTGAGGAGTTTCTTGATGTATTTCGGAAGAATTACAGGGTTGCCGGTGAGAGAAATTGAGTTGAAATTGACTTGATTCCGGAACGCGCCAATCTCCATACCACCTACGAGCGGCTCCAGTTGAGTTGAGAGAACTCAAGGAGCAATTGCGAAATTGTTGAAGCGGTTCATCGGTAGAGTTTTTCACCTTGGGAGCTCGGTCTGTTTGTTAGAAAGAAGGATGGAGCGTGGAGGATGTGTATAGACTACGAGAAGCTTAACAAGATGACGATTCAGAACAAGTATCCGTTGCCACGGATAGATGATTTATTTGATTAGCTGCAGGGAGCAAGGGTCTTTTCGAAGATTGACCTAGGATCAGGTTATCATCAACTTCGAATTAGGGAGTCTGATGTAAACAAGACAGCTTTCAAGACCCGTTACGGGCACTATGAATTTAGGGTCATGCCCTTCGGATTGACCAATGCTCCAGCTGCCTTCATGGATCTGATGAATAGGGTGTTTAATGAATTCTTAGATCAGTTTGTCATTGTGTTCATTGATGACATTCTGGTCTATTCTAAGGATGAAGGAGAGCATGAACAACATCTCAGGATAGTGTTGCAGAGATTGAGAGAGCAGGAGCTATATGCCAAATTTAGCAAGTGTGAATTTTGGCTACATGAAGTAGTTTTCCTTGGACATGTGATTTCCAAGAAAGGGATCCATGTTGATCCAAGAAGAAAGTAGAAGCGATGAGTGAATTAGCAAGAGCCTAAGACAAAGTGAAAGAGGTAAAAGCTTCCTAGGTTTGGCAAAGTTATTATAGGAGATTCATGGAAGGATTCTTAATGATAGCGCCCTATGACTAAGTCATAAGAAAGAATCGCAGATTCATATGGAGTGAGGAATGTCGGAAGAGCTTTGAGGAGCTCAAGAACAGTTGACAAGTGCTCCAAAGATTGGTTTTGCCCAATGGAGACCGAGGGTATCTGATGTCTGATGATGCTTGAGGAAGGGTTTAGGATGTGTCTTGTGACGCAGGATGACGGAGTAATAGCACATGCTTCCGGCGATTGAAGCGATATGAGTTAAATTGCCCGACTCATGACTTGGAGTTAGCAAATGTAATTTTACCCTAAAGATTTGGAGACACTACCTATATGGGGTTCGACTAGGATCTTCACGGACCACAAAAGTCTTAAGTACATTATGAGTCGAAAGAGTTGAATTTAAGGCGAGAGCGATGGTTGGAGTTGCTTATGACTATGACACGATGATAGAGTATCATCCAGCAAAGCGAATGTAGTGGCGGATGCTTTGAGCGAAAGTCATCCATATCTTCGTCTGATCGGTTTACTTGCCTCTGTTGGAGCAGATGGCCAAGTTGAAGATTAGTTTAAAGCGGGATGAATCGGATGGTGTTTTGCTCAATTGAGGTGAGACCTATCCTTAGGGAGAAGGTCGAGGAGTTGCAGGAGGCGGGATCTGAAATTAAATGGTGAGAGATGAAATTCAACATGGTAGCGATCGGAAGTGCAAGTAAGGGATAATGGGCTAATGGTAGTCGAAAACATGTTATGTATTCAATGATAAAGGCGATTAAGGATGAGATCATGGATGAGGCACAATGCGCCTTATTCCATGCACCTGTGTAGCACCGAATGTCTGAAATTTGAAAGAACATTTCTGGTGGAAAGGCATGAAGAGGGATATAGCTGAATATGTGAGCAGATGTCTAGTGTGTCAGCAAGTCAAGGCTAAACACCAGGCACCTTCAGGCATGCTAAGGCCATTGTCCATTCCTGAATGGAAGTGGCAAAGGATCACGATGGATTTTCTGTTGGGCTTGCCTAGGACCAGCAAGAAGCATGATGCCATTTGGGTTATTGTTGATCGGTTGACCAAGTCAGCCCATTTTCTGGCAATCAAGCAAACAGATTCATTGCAAGTCTTAGCCAGGAAGTATATTGATGAAGTGGTAAGGTTGCATGGAGTTCTGGATTCCATAGTATCCGACAGGGATCCTCGATTCACATCGAGATTTTGGGGAAGTTTGCAGGAAGCATTAGGAACTAAGCTGAATTTCAGTACAACGTTTCATCCTCAGACGGATGGTCAGTCTGAGAGGACAATCCAGACTCTAGAGGGGATGCTTAAAGCATGTGTCATGGACTTCAGAGGAGCATGGGATGATCATTTGTCATTGGTCGAATTTGCTTATAATAATTCGTACCATTCGAGCATACAGATGGCTCCTTATGAAGCCCTTTATGGCAGAAGATGCAGGACTCCGATATGCTGGGATGAGGAAGGTAAGAGAAATTAGTGGGACGAGTTGGTCCAGATGATGATTGAGAAAGTGGATGTAATCAAACAAATGACTTATGGCGGCCAGGATAGAATGAAGAGTTATGCCGATGCTAACGTAAAAGAAATGAAATATGCGATGGGTGACAAGGTGTTCCTCAAGACGTCTCCATGGAAGGAGTTATGAGATTGACAGAAGGGAAGTTAAGCCCTCGGTATGTGGGTCCGTATGAAGTTTTAGAGAGGATTGGGCGTTGGCCTCTGAGTTGGCATTGCCTCCAAATTGTCGCAGACTTCATGATGTATTCCATGTTTCCATCTTGAGAAGGCAGATCGATCCTTCTCACCATTCGGACCTCGAAGTTCAAATGAGGATGATCTGAAAGCATGAAGAAATGCCTGTGGCAGTTCGACAACAAGAATAAGGTCCTCGTGAACAAGATAATCAAGCTAGTCAAGGTCCCGTGGAGGAATCATGCGATTGAAGAGGCGACGTGGGAGCCTCGGGATGCAATCTGAGGAGAGATACCCACACCTCTTGATGAACGGTAAGAATTTCGAGGACGAAATTTCTTAAGGGGGGGAGAAATGTTACCCCCAAAATTTTTTTTTATGATAAATCAAGCATGGTTAGATTAATGGGGTAAATTAATATAGTATTTAATAAAGTTAGCATGAATTAGCATATGACATTAAATGAGTTAGGTGTTAAGAATTAATGTTAGTAAATGTATTAGTTGACTTAAATTAGTTAGATGTAGTTTAATGTACTAGTTAGGCCTTGGGCCCAAATGAAATGAATAAAAATGAAATAAGAAAGAAGAGAGGATATATATGAAATGGGCTTAAAGAATTAGTGGGCTTGAGAAGTTTAAAGAGGAAAATAAGAAGGGAGAAGAAGAAGTGAATGGGCTTTGGGCCTGTGGGCTTAGGTAATGTTATTAAGGAGTATAAAAGGGGAGGAAATAAGTGAGTTAGTAGGAAAAAGAAGGAGAGTTACGAAAATTTAAAGGGAGAAGAGGGAGAGTGTCGTGAATGGGAAGAAGAAGAGAGAAAGAAAAAGGTTGTTAGGGTGGTGATTTCCAAGAGATCAAGAGGGAGTTGGAAGAAAGTCCAAGAGTTAAAAGTGAAGAGGAAGGCTAGAGCTTCATCTTGAACCAAGAAACTCTTGGTGTTGTTGAAGATTTAAGGTAAGCCTTTTGTTTAAGTGTGAGATTTTAGTTGGATTTTTGGTTAGAAAGACTAAGAATGGAATGGGTATAGTGATTTCCAAGTTGATTTCATGAAAGGTGTAACATGGTTTCTCAATTGAAGTGAGATTTACATGGGTTTTTGGTTTTTAATGAAGAGAGAGAAGGAAGAGAAGAGGAACAAGAGTTGTAGCAAGGAAAACAAGGATTTAGCAAGTCTTAAAGGTGGGTTCCATATTTATCTTTATATTTATGAGCAATTTATGCAAGTTGATAAATGACACTAATGAATGTTTGTTATTTGTAAGTGAGTATAAATGATTGCTATAAATGCTTGTGTTAGTTATGGTTAGATGACATTAATCATGAGTTATGTGTAAATGAAAATAATACATGTTGATGATTCGATGATGGTTGAGTTAGTATTGAATGAAGTGGCTTAAATGAGTATGAATGCACAATATGACTTATGCATGAAATGTACAATATGAAATATGCATGAAAGATAAGATTTTCAAGAAAACAGTGAATTGGACAAGAACAGTCCAATTTTATTGTTATGCATGATTGTTATATTATGTGGGTAAGGTATAGTCCCAAGAACCGCCACGCATGCGTCGACCATGAAAAGGCTTCCTTTACCGCTGATTGTGGCATAGGATGATCCATTATTTGACTCTCAAGATTTGCCCATATAAGCTCATAAAATGAGACTATATGGTTTCCATGAATATGGACTTACCGAGCCATTTGATGTGTTTCATATGTGATTACATGAAATTGCAAGAATTATGAATGTTCAATTGTGAGAAATTATGTTTATGTATTGATGAAAATTGCATGATGCATGTATTATGATTTCATTGAAAGATTGCTTAATGTGTGAATAACTAAATAGACATGCTTGTTATATAAATATAAATGTGTTACCATGAGCGAAAAGCTCACCCCTCAATTCTCCAGAAATGAAAGCGGGATCCCGAGGAGCAAGCTTAAAGGCATTTACTCCAAGAGTTTTCTTTTGGTTTTGTGATTGAAATGATTTTTGTAAAACAATGCTTTAGTTGCATTTTGAGAATGATATTGTACTTTGAAGTTTCATGTAATTGGACTTAAAATGCCCACTAAAGCATTGTATGAAATATGACATGATTTGATGGAGATGGAATGAATGAGTTATGATTCAAAAGTGAATTTTAAACCCTAATGTATAATGCTTGATTGTATGACCTTTGATCTTTTGAGATGATGCATGAGATGGCATGAATGTCGTATAGGTAGGTAAATGTTATGAGGTTGGGATTGATGGTCATGCATGTGTAATGAAGGTGAGAATGAGGCTTGTGTGAGGTTGATTGTGCAAAGTCTTGTAGATGTGTTAAATTGGTTAGACAATATAAGTTGGAAGTTGAGAGTTATGATGGTTGAAAGTTAGCAGGATGCATAAGTCTTGTTTATGAGGATAGCTTTGATGGTTGCGTAGGAATCTAGGGTTTGATGGACAGATCAATCAAGAATTGATAGAATGATAAAATAAGTTGGATGTTTGGAGGTTTTATGAAGTATTTAGTAGTAGAGTAAGTGAATCTTGCAAGATTGCAAGTGTATTTGGTGTTAGGAATAAGTTAGAAAGCATGGGTGAGGGTTTAAGAGGCTTTGGAGAAAAATCTCATCATTCTGGTCATTTCTTCCTCATGGAGCGAAGCTCAATACCTCATGGTATGACCACGAAAATCGGAGGAGCCTTAACTTTCTTCGTCTCTTCCTCATGGTATGACCCGTTAGAGTGCGAATTTCATTTTTAGGCCACTAATATGAGTTGTATATCAGGATGTGTACATATTGATTGGTATAAAGATGACATCAATCCGACATCTGTAGCAAGAGTTATGGCGTTTTTACCAAAGTATGTCAAATATGCATCGGGATATGAATATGAAGGATTGCTTTGATCATAACTTCCTCATCAGACCTCCAAATGAAGTAATTTTTGAGCCATGGATTCATGAGACATGTAGGTACCTACCCATAAGAATTGGTGTCATTTGGAGTTAAATTGAAAGAGTTGGCATGAAATCAAGTAAAGGGTCAGTCGAGAGAGCGTGATCGAGATATGATCACATATTGGTATTTTGTCGATATCTTGAGTTATAGAAATCCGATTGAAGCGATCCTTGTCTTAAATTAAACAAGAGTCATAAGGCTATGATTTACAAGAGAAATCAATTTGAAATTAGGATTAAATGAAATAAACCCTACAAAGCAAGATGATCAAGTTTCATATTTTACGGTTCAAGAGTTGGACTCCGGTAATGGGATCCAACATGAGAGATATCTCATAATCCTCTTAACAACAATATAATGAGACTCTCTAGGATCGGCCTGAAACCTTGCACACAAACATACGCTGAATAATATATCAGGTCTACTTGTTGTAAGATAGAGTAAAGAACCGATTATCCCTCTATACAGGGTTTGATCCACCTTCTTACCAAGTTCATCTTTCGACAAAAGGTTTGAAGGTTGCATCGGAGTAGTCATTGACTTCACATTTTGCATATCAAACTTATTCAACAATTCTTTCACATATTTTTGTTGATGGATAAAGATTTTCTCTTCGGTTTGCCTTACTTGCAACCCAAGAAAGTATTTTAACTCACCCATCATGCTCATTTCAAATTCATTTTTCATTAGACTCTCAAACTTCATGCATAATTTCTTTGAAGTAGCACCAAAAATAATATCATCAACATAGATCTGTACAATTATAAATTCATTTTCATAATCCTTCCTAAAGAGCGTCTTATCAACTTGACCTCTACTAAAATCATTCTCTAAGAGAAAAGTACTCAGACGATCATACCAAGCTCTAGGAGCTTGCTTCAGGCCGTATAAGGCTTTATGAAGTCTATAGACATGGTCTGGATTTTTAACATCCTCGAAACCAGGTGGTTGCTTAACATACACCTCTTCGTCTATAAAACCATTCAGAAAGGCACTCTTCACATCCATCTGAAACAGCTTTATATTATGACAGACCGCAAATGCCAGCAATATCCTAATGGCTTCAAGTCTTGCTACTGGAGCATATGTCTCATTGTAGTCTATTCCTTCTTGCTGATTATAGCCTTGTGCTACTAATCTAGCCTTATTTCGACTCACTCTTCCTGATTCGTCTAACTTATTTTTAAAAACCCATCTCGTTCCTATAATGGATTTCTTAGGGGGTTTCGGAACTAATGACCAAACATTATTTCTAGAAAATTGATTCAGCTCCTCTTGCATGGCTAACACCCAAGCTTCGTCTCGAAGGGCTTCCTCAACCTTCTTAGGCTCTATTTCAGAGATAAAAGCCACATTAGCTTCTCCTTTGAATCTGGACCTTGTCCTAACTCCTTCTGAGGTCTCTCCGATAATCAACTCTTCTGGATGAGAACTTTTATATTTTCAGTCTCTTTTCAGTCTAATGGTTTCTGGAATATCTTCAACTTTGTCTTCTTGAGTACCTGGTGCTGGAATGTTTGTTGTGTCGTCTAAGTTCTTTGAAAGACCTTCACTCTCCATGTCATCTTCCTTATGGGGTTGGGAACTATCATCAAACTTGACATGGATGGTCTCCTCAACTGTCTTTGAAATAAGGTTGTACACCCGGAATGCCTTAGACGATGATGAGTAGCCTAGAAAGATTCCTGGATAGGTCTTTGAATCGAATTTATCCAACAACTCCTTTGTATTCAGAATATAGCACTTGCACCCGAATGGATGAAAGTAAGATATGTTTGGTCTTCTTCCATTCCATAACTCATAAGGAGTCTTCTTCAACATGGGTCGCAACAGAATTCTATTCTAAATATAGCATGCTGTATTCACCGCTTCTGCCCAGAAGTACTTAGGAAGATTCATCTCACAAAGCATAGTCCTATCCATTTCTTGAATCGTCCTGTTCTTCTTTTCAACAACTCCATTCTGTTGTGGAGTCCTGGGAGCAAAAAAATTGTGGAAAATTCCATTCTCCTCACAGAATAATCTAAACTTCTCATTCTCAAACTCTCCACCATGGTCACTCCTGATACTAGCTATAGACATTCCTTTTTCAATCTGTAACTTTCTGGATAAGGTCCTAAAACACTTAAAAGATTCATCTTTGTGTGATAAAAATAATATCCAACAAAATCGAGTAAAGTCATCAACAATAACAAGTCCATATGTCTTTCCGCCAAGACTTATTGTCCTTGTTGGACCAAATAAATCCATATGTAACAACTCTAAAGGTCTAGATGATGTTACAAAATTTTTAGAAGAAAAAAAAGTCTTAACTTGTTTTCCTTTTAAACAATTTTCACAGAAAAACTCTTTGTCAAAATTCATTTTTGGTAATCCTCTTACCAAATCAAATTTTGCCAATTTTGAAATGTGTTTAAAAGAGACATGACCTAGCCTTTTATGCCAGACTAGTCTTTCTTCTTCAGAAGATAGAAAACATGAAACATTTTGACTTTGAAAATCTTCTAAATTAATTTTGTAAAGATTATTTCTTCTCTTGGCAAAGAAAAGTATAGACCCATCTTTGTTTCTGACTTCACAAAGATTTTGATTGAATGTGACTGTGAAACCAGAATCACACAATTGACTGACGCTGATCAAATTATGTTTCAGACCATCAACAAGCAGTACATTATTTATACATGCAAAGGAATCTTTACCTATTTTGCCGATTTCAATAATCTTGCCCTGCTGGTTGTCTCCGAAAATTACTGATCCTCCCTTCTTATATTGAAGATCTAGGAACATAGACCTTCTTCCAGTCATATGTCGCGAGCATCCACTGTCTAAATACCAATGGTGCTTGCCGCATCTTCCAAGGAAGGATATCTGCAGGAGAAACTATTTTATTTTTTGGTACCCATATTTTCTTGGGTCCTTTAGGGTTAATAGCATGCACATGATGAGTTCTTTGATGCATGTTACTAAAACGTTGATTAACACGAGATTTATTATAGTTTTTCTTTTGAGAGAAAAAGTTCTTATAAGGATGAGACTTATTGCCTGTAAACCCTAATCTGGTTTTATCACTTGGATGTCTACATTTTCCAAGCATCTCATTCATTTTCTTTGTGCTTTCGGTGAAAGTAGCTAAATCAGCTGACAGATTTTTAATTCTTAGTTTCAGCTAATTGATCTCTTCTGATCTATCTACGACTTTCTTTTTCTCTTCTGATTGCTTCTTCAGACAGATATTTTCTCTCTCTATTACTTCTGTATGTCTAATGTTTTCTACATACTTTTTCTTTAACAGTTTGTACTGTTTCAGAATAGCATGAGAATCTTCTAACAACTCTGAGTAGGCATCATGCAAGTTATCGTAATCAGATTTTACCTCCTTATCACTTTCTTCCTCGGCTACCATGCAGATGTTTACATGTTCAGATGACTCGGAACCTGTATCTGACTCTGATGAATCTAGGTCCTCCCATGTTGCCATCATTGTTGGGACCCGATCCAGAAACCAGATCCCAACCGGAAAATGAAAAGGCGGAAACGAACGACATAACGAAAAGCGAAGCACAATTTGAAGCGACGGCGAAAATACAAAGCAGTTGAACGAAATGCAAAACTAAACCAAAGACGAAAACGAAAACAGATCGGATAGCAAAGCGGATCAAATCGAACAAATCGAAATAAAAGAGACACACACACAAAATAATCAAAAAAAACGCAGCACAAACTAAAGGGAAGGCGAATCGGATAACAAAGCAAAATATAAAGCGAGTGAAAATCAGAACCGGAAAACGAAAAGCAAAGGAAACGAAAAAAGCAAATCGGAGTGAATGTTTCGAAAGCAAATCGAATTAACAATAGGATCGAATCAAATTCTGACATCCGTTGGAACAAATACACTCATCGAGTTGGAAACCTTAAGACTAAACCGATCCGAAATCTGATATAATTTTTTTCTTTCCTTATTCCTTTCTTTTTCATTTCATTCATCTTTAGTCGATCTCATTCATAGCATCTCAAATTATAGAAATCTTCTTAACAATATTCTAAAACCCATAAACCATCCTTTACATATCTAATTCTTATTTTTATTTTTTTTCAACTTATTATCTAACGAAATTTCGGCAACATAACGGCTGCATTTGTAAAAACCCAAAACCTGCAAAGGTTTAAAACACTTCTATAATACTCAAACAATCATCAAAATCATCGGACATTCTCGTTCGGAATCCAAACACCAGCAGAACACAAATCTATACCTAACACTTCCACAATTCTCAATTCAAATAAAAAGCATCCTTATTCAAATTCCTCATTCAATCCAAACGCATCCAATCATATCTATATATAATCACAAGTCATAATCCATAATCACACAAGTTCTCATATCTGCAACCCATACACAAGTCCAGAAATCACTTACAATCCCATAACTCATTTCCATACACAAATTCAAACCATAATAATTCAATTCATTGGTCCCGAATTCATTAAACATTTTCAAAATGAATACACAATACACTTTAATGGCATTGCAAGCCATTTACAATACCCAAAACCCTAATCCAAAATACACAATATTTCTAAATTTCTGAGCAATCACTTAGCTAAACAAATATACCATAAGAACACATACAAACGGAAAACTTCATTTTCCTTCACCCGATCTTCTTCTCATCACCTATGGATGGGAATGAAGGGGGATGAGCTTATTGCTCGGGGTAACATATTTATAAATCAAATAATAAGCAAAATCATTTTCTAAAACTTTTTCCATTTTATAACAATTCTCACAATAAGAATCAAGACTTATTTTTCAAACTTGTCAATTTATTGAAAATCATTCCTAAGCAGCCTTCCAAAACCTTTACTATTGAAAACCTCAATATCTTAGTTCTCAAACTCCAAAACTTTTCACAAATCAATATTAACATTGAAACATGAATGCATCACATAATAAATGCAGCACGTCATGAACAAAGTCAAAATCACATAACACTTCAAACGGTTTGGGTCGGTCCAGCGGAACGTCGCACATTCTGCTTAGCGGTCTGTGCGGTAGTGAGAATGAACGTACTACACCTTTCCGCATAGCGGTCCGGTGTAGCCGTGAAGGGAGTCCGAAATCGGAGCTCCAATGTCTCTAACGGGCAGGCGGGTGAAGCATTTAAACAAATGAGACTAGTGCACTGACTCTACTTAAGGGACCTAACCAAACCCTTATAACACACATTCATGCTTGAAAAGCAAATTGTCCGAAGGCAAGTTTCAAAAACTTGGTATTCATACTATGCCACATCAATCCAATTGCCATGCACAAATTGCACAAACTTCACAAATTACAAAAGGCACATAACAATTAATCCATCACAAGAAATGCAATAATCTTGAATTTCTCAACGTTATAAATCAAAATAATTTCTCTTTCATTAAAACGATGAAGTCATTACTATCACACATTATTCGAAACATTTGAAATATAATGAATTTCATAATTATTTCCATATTATAAAATCATACCGAAAGCATTGAATTTACTCATTCAAAAATCACAATTTGCGAACATTGATATAAACAATAATATGTAAACCTTTGTTTCTTGATGTTTCAAAAATCATATACTTAGCTTATAATTCAAAATATAAATACACTACCCACCTCGAATCGATGCGTAAACTTGTTCCTAGCTCCAATTTGATCCTTGCTTCTTTCTTTCTTCCAATTAAAAATTTCCTAAATCAAATTAACCCAAATTCAACTTCATAAATGACATAATCCTCAAAATTGATATCATAATTCACCAATCCATCATATTTTTTATGATTCTAAGCCAATAATTTCTAAAAATTCCAACTTTCGAAATTAGGCATAAATCTCAATTAATTTCCATCCAAAATTAAACACAACCTAAGGCATAATCATCAAAATTGAGCTTTTAATTAACAAACCCATACTAATTTCAAGTAATCTAAACCAAAAATTTACTAAGAACTCAAAGATCAAAAATTGCTCTTACCTTTTTCTCTTTAAATTTCGAAATTTCTTGGGTATGGAAGCAAGCTTTCACCTTCTTCCTTCCTTTTTCCTTGAAAACAGCTTAAAATCCTCTTGAAATCTCCAAAAAATTGGAAACCCCAAGCTTTCTCTCTCTTTTCTCTCCTTCTTCCTCCATCCGATTGCTTCTTCTTTCTCCTCTCTTTTTATTTCTTCTTTCCTTTGTTTTGTTCTTATTTCCCAACCAACTTCGTGCCTTCTTCTTGTTTTAAACGACAATCCATTAGCCATGTCATTAATGAAGGAGAAAAGACCTAATTGCCCCTTCATGTATGCCTTAAGTCTTAACTCTTTTATGCTTACTTTCGGATCTGATTCGCACTATCAATTTGAAGGAATTTATCAAAACTTCCTTCTAGAGAATTATTCCTCTATGTCTTAATTTCATAATGCCACAAGAATCATCCAATTTGGAACACCACATCAAAAGTTATGCTCAAAACATTTCAGACTTGTCTCATGCTAAAACATTTTCCAGTACATTATTTCCATCCAGATATTTACATTCTTAATCCCAAAATTGACATTCAATGTCTTCATAACAATTGTAGCTCTATTTTTCTAGTTTAATTCAAATCAAGAATTGCCTCATTTCGATTACCAGAACAAAAGTTATGCTCAAAATACTCTCAGATATTCCTAATCCAAAAACTGCACTCTAATTCGAACTTCCATTTATAATTTGAAGGTCTTAGGGGCAAAATTGACATTTAATTTCTTCATATGACTTGTAGCCCCATGTCTTAATTTTGTCGCCTCAAGAATCACTTCAATCGGATCACCACAGATCCCGAATTTTTCAAAATACTGAACTATGTTCAGAAAATAGTCCAACTCACTTTGATTAAATTAATAACCCTTAATTTAATCTCATAAATTCACAAATTTTCCATAAAATGAAATTAATTGTCTTAGAAATCCAACGCTTCAAGAATCAACTCAATCGGATGTCGGACGAAGCAATTAGACGCAAAGGATTGAGAGAGGGTCGGATTTTAAACAAAACAACAACACTTCCAATATACAAATATAACCAGATTTTTCAAAAATCACAACTCTTGATCCTGAACTCCGAACATTACAAACTTGGTGTCTATGAAAAGATAAAAGGAAGATTTACAACTTCCATAAAGAACTTGAAAATCAATTTCATCTCTAAAAGGGTCAAAAACCCAATCAAAGGTTCTGTCCTAATCAACTTTTCCTAAACAACTTTTAAATTTCAGTCAATCATAACTCCTAGTCCCGATATCGAAAAATTGCAAACTTTATGGCGTCGGAAAGATTGACATACAAGCTACAACTTTCATTAAGACCACTTTCTCCAATTTAGCTTAAATCCTCACGACGAGTGGCCTCGAAGCATAGAATACACAAATCTATACTTAATAGCATTTTCAAAAACAAAGCAAAAGAACCTTATCTTCGGAAAATCATATCTTCCACTCCCGATGTCGAAAATTTTCATACTTTATGGCGACAGAAAGCTTTATACATAATCTACAAGTTTCATGTAGATCATTTTCTCAAATTTTTCCTAAATCAAAAGTCAACTCTCAAAGGCCAAAAAGTCAAACTTTTCATATTTTCATATTTTCACACTTTTTCTCTTTATTTCTTGATTTTCAACTAAATTTTCAATTTCTCATCCACTTAAACTTGTATAATCCATACAAATCTATTCAAATTTCAAAATCATCAAACTCCATCAATTCTTTTTCTCATCAATTTCTTAAAACATAATCACATCTATTACAAACTTCATATACGAACTTACTTATTTCATACTTTTTATATTTCTAAAATTCACTTAAAGACTGGGGTCAAACAATCATGCTTTTCTTGCCTTCTTTACTCTTCTTAGGCTTCTTCTTTAAAGTAGGACATTCGGACTTGTAGTGTCTAAACTGATTGCATTCGTAGCAAATGACAGATGACTTCTCTAGTTTAGCTTCATCTTTGCCATTCTTCCTGAAGGTCTGATTTCTTTTGGACTTCTTCTTCCACATGTGTCTTATCTTTCTAGAGATGAAAGATAATTCGTCATCTTCATCACTTGACTCTTGTTCTGATTGGCTGGAGTCATCATTCTTTGATTCTTCAATTTTTAACGCTTTTGATGACTTCCTCCTTCTTTGAGCCTTGTGATTCTTTTGTCCAGCCTTTAGTGCTATCGACTTGTCCCGTTTGGGCTTGTCTTCAGCATCGAGTTCAACTTCATGAATCTTCAAAGATCCAAGCAACTCGTCAAGCTTTAGCACGCTCAAATCTTTGGCTTTGTGTACCGCAGTAACTTTAGGTCTCCACTTCTTCGGAAGACTTCTTAAGATCTTTCGAACATGATCTTGATTGTTGTACGTTCTTCCAAGAGCTTTCAATCCATTGACAATTGTTTGAAATCTTCCAAACATTTGATCAATAGATTCTTCATCTTTCATCATGAAAAGCTCGTACTGTTGCACAAGAATGCTTATCTTGGATTCTTTAACTTAGCTTGTGCCTTCGTAAGCAATGGACAATGTGTCCCACATCTCCTTCGCGGTGTCGCATCCGTGGACTTTGTCATACTCGCTCCTGCTTAGAGCACAGGTCAAGAAGAACTTCGCTTTCGAGTTCAGCTGTATCCTCGCCTTTTGGTCAGCCGTCCATCTAATTCGTGGAATAGCATTCCCATCTTCATCTACTGGTGTATAAGGTCCATTCTCTATCACGTCCCAAAGGTCGACATGAGTAGATTCTATGAATAGCCGCATCCTATCTTTCCAGTAATGATAATCTTCTCCGTTGAATGCTGGAGATCTAGTGACTGAGGCTCCTTCTGCGATGTATATATGTGATTCCGCCATTATCTTTGATCCACACTTTGTTATAGTGATCCTTGGATACCAGGCTCTGATACCAATTGAAGTGAATCACACGTTAATACAATACTTAGAAAACGATATAAGAATGCACGAGAAGGGGGGGTTGAATTGTGTATTCCCCTTTTTTTAAATTCTTTCAAAAAACTATTTGTTAGAAATAATATTCTTTTACAGAACTTCCGATAGATTCTAATTAATCAAAACTTTGAATACTTTGTTTACCAATTAAGTAATGATAACACTTGAATCTAAAAGAGAGATAGAGTAAGAGTAGTTGACACAGCGATTTATCCTAGTCCACCCCAAACTGTGGGCTACGTCCAGTCCTCAGAATTCTTTATGAGATTTCACTATCTCTTCAACTTTTACAAGTATTATTTACGAGCCTCTTCAGGTCTCTACAATCAGTATTCTTTCACAATTAGCCTCTGCAGGCTTTCTGCACTACTTTCTCACAGAAAAGTGTTTGAAAACTTGTTACAGTAAAATAACTCTCGGCTAATTTGCTCAGTATGCTTTTTACGATCACGTAGATGTAATTCAGCCAATTTTTCAACTAACTTTGCAATCTTCGACTTCGCTTTGTATTTATAGCCTTCGTCTTCAACTGCTTCTTGATTCTTGTTTCTTGATTCTTGCTTCTTGAATCTTGTTTCTTGAATCTTTAAGAGAACGGTTAATCAGTTGAGTTCTGTAACTAACCCGAACTGACTCTTGCGTCTTCTTTTTGAATTCTGCGTCTGTCTTTCTCCTTCTGTATCTTTTACATCTGTGTTTCTACGTGTGCGTCTGTGTCTGCGTCTGCGTCTACGTCTGTTTTTTTTTGTTCGTCTGCGTCTATTTTTTATTTTGTGTCTGTGTCTGCGTCTTCATCTTATTTCTATTTGTCTGCGTCTTCGTCGCTTCGTCTGTATTGCTTCGTCTGCTTTTGTTTTTCTTTTATTGTTCTCTTTGTTATACATCAAAATTATATCTAAGTGAAGTCATTTTGACTTAACAAAAAAGAGCTTTCATTTGAGCTAAAGATCTCTTCATTTGGTGAAGAATCAAAGTATGATCAATTGAATCTTTGAATTTTTGTAAAGATTCTAGTTTATGGAGTTTAGAAAATGCTTGGGTTTGAATGTTCTAGAATCAATTTTAGTGATTTTACATTGTGGGATTTTAAAGTAGATTCTTATTGAATGAGATTTTCTTTGTTTTAGGAAATCAAGAGAATCCTACCCAAGAACAAGGGGAAAGACAATTGTGACTTGAAGTTTTGGCAAGCAAACTAGGTGGGTAAAATATTTATGGTTATTGTGTAAATAGGCAATGTGCCTAAATGTGAACATATGTTTAAATTGCTAAGCTATGAATGGGAATTGGATATTATGAGATCATGTGAGGCTAGAAAAGAGATGATGAGAAATTGAGTTATGATGTAAAATAACCAATTGTGTAAAAAATGAATGTTGTTATGTATGCAATTATTGATGAATGTACAATGGGTATCTTGTATAAATAGGTTGTGCAGGTCAAGTGCCCGCATTCAGGCGTTCCCAGAAATTGAAAGCAAATGCTAATCTGGAGCGTACTGTGAGTAGACCTAGATGGTCTTCCCTTATTGTTTGTTATCTAAAATTCTGTATTACATGCCTTCTGGATGATTTTATGAATATGTTATGCTTATGTGGGTCCTGGACAGGAGGTCCGATGATTGTGATATTTGTATGAGATATTAGAATATTATGTGCATATGAATGATATGAGCTACATGTGTTTCGAATGTGACAATGCATGCAAATAAGATGTGATGCTCAACGTAATGTTGAATGCCAGACTATGGTCCGATGACATGTGCAAATATGATTGAGGCATTTCATAAAATGCATGTTCAGATAAAGGCGTTGTGACTTGAGTTGCCTGTATGAAGCGCTTCCACGTAGAGCTATGCTCCGTGACTATGTGATGTGACTAAGCCTACGAGCCAGTATTCTGTTCTGACTAAGCCCTATAGGCCAGTATTCTGTTCTGACTGAGCCTACGAGTCAGTATTCTTTATATGTGAGCAGCATTCAGTTACAACAATAAGAACGAATGTGAGTCTCATACAAATGGCATATGCATGATATAAATGTTTAAGTGATCTGAATGTGAAATATGAGTTCTGTATGATATATGTGAATTATGATTTATGTGATTGGGTGAGCCATCAATGATGATCACTCACTGAGTTCGCAAAACTCACCCAAACTTTTCAACTATTTTATAAGACTCAGAAGAATACCTCGTTAGACCAACGGGAGTATACCCATAGCATTCAAGTGAAGAATTGAGGTCGGGATCAGTTCGTGTCTACATTGCATTTGTGTTTTTCACATTTTGTATTGAATTGTATATTCTGTATCTTTTTGTATAAATTTGTATTTTGAAATGACACAAGTGTTTTATAATAAGGGCCTGAATAACTATTGAAAATTGTGTTAAGTGAAAATGTTTATGAATGAATGTGGGCCCAATTTGAGTTTCGATTTCCGCATTTTATGTTATCGATTTTCAAAAAAAAATTTGTGGACTTTTGAAAGATTGAGTACTTTAGCACACAACTCTCGCGGGGCACGGACTCAGATATCACCATCGATGTTCGGTTCGGGTCATCGCGGGAGTGGGGTGCTACAGTAAAAGCATTTTAAACTTCGTTTAAATAATTTTAAATTTGTAAATCACTTTTAATAAATTAATAGGGATAAAATAATGTTCAACTAAAAATATTATTTTTGAATAATTCTTCTCCTATTATTTTTATATACATGACAATATTTTTATTTAATTTTATTTGTATTTTCTTACACATAGTTAGTAGTTTGTTCCGGTAAGGATTAAGCAAGTTAATGTTATCATTATTAAGAAGTTGTTCTTTGACTGTTGAACTAAACATAAAATTAGGGAAATATAGTTAGACTTGAAAAAGAAAATATCATTGATATTCCAAATCCAAGAATTTGTTTAACGTGAGTGTTTGCCATTTCCTTGCGAAGGTTCAGTAAAAACATTTATTCGTGCGGCCCACTGGTCCCGCAACCTATCTGCAATTGTAAGCTCTGTGATAATGGTCTGGGCCTGTGCTTTCCTTTGTGTGTCTATAATAGTTTCATGTGCCAACGGATACCCTGTTCTGGACATACCAAAGCAAAAAGAATGTAGTAAGTAAATATCTGAAGTCTGAACTAACAAGCAACCTGCTCTTAATCTCTTTTTGTCTTTTTTTTTTTCCCATTGTCCTGTCTATTTCTCCAGTTCATTTCATCACGTACATTCAACTTTTCTTTTCCAGAATTTTCTGTGTTTGGAAAGAATGAAAAATATGGTTCTAAAGTAATAGCAAGAATGATAAAAGCGGCGGTGTAATTAGCCAAGTTATAGCTTTTCAGACTTTTCTTGGCCTTTCGGCCAAGTTTATACTGAATGATGGAATCTGAGCTTTTAATTCTAAAACAACTGATTGTTACTATATCATTACTCTTTTATCTTTAATTAGTAAAAAGATTACTTCACTTAAAAGTTCTAAAAAATCCCCAACCGTAAATGTTTAGACATCACCAACTTAATATTCAGATTCTTACAACTTTTAATTCATCATCATCATCGTCATCGTCATCATCATCACCCAGTTTGAAATCCCGCAATGAAGCAAGATTTGGGAAGGTCGATAAGACGCAATTTACTCTATATAATAGAGAAATTTATTCAGAGTGATTCATCTGAAATGAGACGATAATATAGGAATAATGTGAAATACAGAAATAATAAAAATAAAAATAAAAAGAGAGGGAATAACTAAAAAACAACATAATTAAGAAAGCACACAAAATAATACAAAAGCAAACTCTAAGAAACAACGTACTCGTTTTCCATTTGAAGGTACAAGTGTTGCCAATATTCTTCCTGTGTGAATGCAATGTGTTAAATATGGATCAACTGTCTTCCAAAACTGTCCATGATGAGCTCTCTTGGCAAATGCAATAGCCTTTTGCACCTTAGCCTCATTGAAAATAGAGTACCCAGTCACATCAACTCCATCCAGTATAAAGAAGCCAGGTTGCTTTTAATTCATTGAATTAATTTTAGTTATAGTCCTTTCAGTAGCTAAGTGAAGGATAATATGTATGTGATGCGGAATGGGTTGAATCTAGGGGATAAAAGGAGTTTTTATGATCACAACCTTAAGAGGTTACATTACACATCACATGGGAAAGGATGTGGATTTGTCTATGGACCTAGCTGCCGAGGAGGAGGAAGTGGCCTGATGTCTCTCTTGTCAAGGATACCACAAAAATAATAAATGTTCAAACTTTCTAAACAACGCGGCCATTGTGACTTGGGGTTGGGGCACCGTCATTGTCAGTTTGGCCTATTTTGAATTGCACCTCCATAACCATGTGATATCATTAATTTCTGATGTAACCTTCTCCTGCGTGTTTGTGGTCTCCATTTCCAACTTCACCTCCATCATTCCAATTCGGTGAGATGAGTATTCATGCACTAAAGAAGAAAAAAAAACATACTGAGCTTGTTTAAAATTAGTTGGTTAACTTAAGTCAACCAATTCAACTATTTCATAATTTAATTATTTAATTATAAAATTAACCAGTTAATTTGGGTCAATCAGTGAGTTTTTGGCTGATGAATCAACAACAAAACGAGGCCATTCTATAAAAAAAAAAACTTTATTATTTACTTTCAAAATTTTAAAATAATTAGTAGCTTAGAAGTTGTATACACCATCAACTAGTTAACCTTGTGGCGTTTAAGATATCATATATTAATTGGCAAAACAAAAACAAATTTTGTATTAATTTAAATTCTAAAAAATGTGTTAAGCCCTGACATCATAATAGATCACATTCAAATCGTAATTAAATAAAAAATTATAATATTTCTTATAATTTTATTAATTATTTAATTATTGGCGGATGTGTTCTTATATATTGTGAGGATTTAGTAATTATTGGTTCACAGTTTTTTCTTTTGCGTCAGACGCCTTTGTAACGATGGAAAGTAGAGTGCTATAAATGCTTGTTATGTCTTCAGGCACAAGAGATGCAAAAGCAATAATCATGGACGACAAAGATGTTCTTAACTTATAAGCAACATAACAATTAAATAGCTTTAAACGCAGGTACGGCTATAAAGAGAGATGCATGATTGGTAACGATCAATTTAATTGTTTCCATCAATCTTACAAGTTGATCTTGCACTGATGATAATAATTGATTTCCCCTGACTTTAATCCTTTCAACTGGGAAATATAAAAGTAATTTTAATATGGTCATACGAATTTACTGCAAACAAAAGCAGATACCGTATAGTCATATGAATTTAATACGCGAGTTTTAGTAATTTACCGAAAGTAATCCAAGTACGGCCTATGACACTTTCTACCCATATAGACAACTGATGATAATTATAACTATTAACATATAGTCCACATAGAGTAACATGCTTGCAAGTGTTGCTTCACAAGCTCACATTCATGGCAATGGACAGGTTTCTTTTGTGCTCCATTCAAAGAAAGAGCCCACCTGGTTGCAAAAGGATTAAAGGAAAAGCATAACAAACTGGTGTCGGTGGATCAATTCAATAGTTTCTTTCAAAGACATCCCTTACTTACGCGCTTTCTTACATTGACCAGCTGAAACAATAATCAATACAAATTTAATCTCTATGTATTCTTTAAAATTATTTGAGAAGGTCAAGAACATCGAATTCAAGATTTTTAATATAAAATTCATTGAAAAGACAAGTATTTGACTGATTAAACAATAGTAGAACTATACTATGCTTTGAATATGAACTAAACAAGTTTTGTAATTACAGTCTACGTCAATAAGTACTTGGTCATATTGACAGAAGGACAAGATCTAGTGACTGGTTTAAAAATACCAATTCTCAATGCGTTGTCATGACTCATGACTCATGACTCATGAACATGATGTTCTATCTTGACGCCACGAATATACGATACACATAACTAAGGACAGTCGGTGAAATACTTAAGCAAATTAAATACTGGCTAAATGATTGACATTGCCAACAAATATAATTTTGTTTTTGCATGTTCAGAAATTTTGGAATAAAAGAAAAGAAGCATTTGCTAGGCAGCATCAGCTGAAATATCCATTTTGTTTTGTCAATCCACGTTCTCTTGTCGTAGACTTTTTATCAAGAGGAATTCCAAATTTTGGACCAAGCAGCTACGGGATAGATAATCCTTATTATTTATAAACTTTTTAATATTTTTTTATGTTTAATAAATATAAGATATTTTAATTCTTCTCGTCAAGTGTAATTAAAACTAGATATCTAATTATCACTTAAAATAAATGCAGTAATAATAAAGCTGGATCGCTAAATCTGGACATTTAAATGAACAACTATCAACTCTGATACTATATTAGAATAAGCTTGGATCAACTATTACTAAAATTATTAAAACTAATCATATAAATAATTGATCTTTATTATTTGTAATTTTTAAATATTTTATGTTTAATTAATTCGAGATATTCTATCAAAATGATTATGTTTAAGTTATCGTTCCATAAGGCTTTAATCTTTAATAAATAGACTTTATTTAATGAAGAATCATGGTAAAGAAACTTTCTTGTGTTTCATATTTCACCAGTTTACTTTGACGTCAACCTTATGATTGGATAGAAAATAGAAACAAATTCCAATGCCAACAAAAATAAAACTATCAATCTATTTCCACCTACGGGTCTTTTTTTTTTTTAAATTTACACAGAAACAACGAGCACAAATTTAGACTGGTCTGGGAATGTAAACCTTATTGATGTCCTTAAGGAGGATCCAGCGACCTCCGAAGGGGTAGATATAAAAGTAGTAATTCCTAACTCAAAATTTACAGTAAAATTGACGAGTCAATTAGCACTTCTATTACTCTTTCTATAAATATGGTGGGGTAGAATTACTCGGTTACGATTGAGTAGCTCATTGATGCTCAGGACAAGCGGATTAAAGGACTAGATGCGGGTAGTGGAATCCGAGAGCATATTTACAACCGTTTGAGAATCCAACTTTAATTCATTCTTTCAAAATCCGAGCTCCCATGTTAGAGTCATCCCCAAATAGACTCTCCAAAGTTTCGCATCGATAGTAGAACACCAGTCGAAATTCTAGACAAAACTGTCGAGCCAATCATCAGCTCTGTTGCGATTAAGTCCTCCAGCGGTCGCTAAACTAGATGAGCTTTTAAATGCCATGTCTATGTTCAACTTCACCCAGTCAGTAACGGGTCGGCTCCATCCAATGAATTGTTCCTGTTGAGGTCGGGGGACATGACCATTCATGCTTTGTTGGTTCGAAACTAGTTGGATCTGTTGTGTATAGACCAAAACAGTGGACGTAGGAGATCTAGGCCAAGGAAAGTGGTCTTCGAAAATATACTGATTTTTCTAAGACCACAGAAACCAGCAAGTTGTACCAAATATGAGGGGTCAATCAAGGCCTCTGAGCTACCAGTGCGATTGGAGGTTGACCTGGAGCCAATCAGATAGAGGAAGATCATAAAAGTTAGTGGAGATGTTAAGCAAAGGAAAAGTATACCACATTCTTCGTGCTCTAGGGCAGTCTCTCATGACATGTATGAAAGTCTCGTCTGCTTAACAATGATGGCACTCTGTCGTCAAAGTCAGATGTCGTTGAAGCCTTTCTTGATTAGTTAACAATCGGTCCTGAACAAGGAACCAAAGAAAGGATAGGATGCTAGGCCAGTTCCTAATGGTCTTCTAGGGGGTATTTGTATCCCAGGGGGTTGACGCCAGAATCATGTGATAAGCGGTTGTTGTTGTGAAGCGTCTGGAGTCCGACATCTCCCAAGTAAGCTTATCTGGGCCTAAGTGGGGCTTGGGAGGCAGAATACCTGCAATGGACATACAAACAAGATGAGGAAGTAAAGATTGAAATTTATCCCAACGTCAGTTACCTAAGCTGTCAGTATAATGACGCACTCACAGATCTCGAGTGAAGGGGGAGATAGGAGCGAAAGCATGGGAGATGAGTGGGCCAATGTTCGCCACCCAAGGATCTAACCAGAAACGAGTCCTTGAGCCATCGCATATACCCCATTTGATACCACGAAGGACGTGAGGCCAAACAGTTTTGATGCTCCTCCAGTTCATAGAACTGTCAGTAGCAGGAAGGGAGGTGGGCAGGTTGTGGGCATCAAAGTTATATTTAGCGGCCAGGATTTGAACCCATAATTTGTTCGGCTGCGGGATTAGAGTCCAACCAAGTTTGGTAAGCAAAGCATTGTTGGTTTCTTGAAGTTTGCGAATGCTTAGGCCCCTCATTTTTTTGGGCCGGCAAACTTTATCCCAAGAGATGAGGTTCACTTTTTTGGTGTCCGGGATAGAGACCCATAAGAAATTGCGTATAATTTTTTCTAATTCGTCGCAGAGGCGTTTGGGAAGGTGTACCATTTGTATCGTATAGAAGCGAAGGGCAGAGATGACCGATTGTGTCAGGGTGTATGGCTAGTAAGGGACAGCAAATTTGCGGTCCAACCCGAGAGGCGGTGTTGTACCTTATCTAGAATGTACTGGTAGGTGCCTTTATGAAATTTTTAGTGTAGCATAGACATCCCAAGATAGCGTCCTAAATCGGTAGTTTGCCTAATGCCCAAATCTCTGCTCAACCGTCGAGCTCTGAAGTGGGGGATATTCTTGGAAAAATATCAGCGAGATTTGTCATGGCTGATTTTCTAGCCAGATGCTTTGCAAAACAAAGTCAGGATGTCTCTGAGAGCCCGGGCTTGATCGACAGTCGCTTCGTAAAAGAGGATTAGGCCATCCGCGAAGAAGAGGTGAGTTAATAGAGGGCCCCGACGGCTTAATTTAATGGGTTTTACTATCTCGTTGAACTCAAAAGGTGAAATCGTACACTCACACTCTGGCCTGACAGAATTATGAAGGAGATAAATCACGGTTTAATCTTACTTAGCTTATAAGAAAGGTGACTCAATATTCTGTGCATACAAAAAGTCACCACATTGAATGAACTCCCACACTATTACTATTAAAACTTAACTTGAGACCTTGCTCTCAACTTCCTTTCTCAAGATAAGTACTTGTACCGAAAGGATAATTTGTCAATGAAAATGGACATTTCAATGTCCTGTAATAAAAGATAATTGAACCAAGGGTTTTAAGAATCGGTTTGATGATTAAACATTTTTTTATATGTTAAAATGTAAAGGAGAACGCCCATGGGAAAATGAGAACTACGTCTATAAAACTAGTCTACTCCAAATATTGGAAGAAAAAAAAAACTATTAACTGCATCCTGCGATGACGCTGAAAAGTCCAAACATATGGGCTGTTGTCTTCGTCGGCTAAAACCACGAAACACGGGTTCACTACAAACTGCAAGCGTATGCCTTTTATTTAATAAGAGGTATGAAACTTTTGAGTTTTGAGTTTTGACATTAGAGATCAGAAGGTGCTTTTTGCATGAAATCTAGGCAATGGTTGAAAATTGAAATCGGCCTCCTCTCTCTCAACTTTTTCTTTTTACCTTTCAATGCCACAAGCACCAATAGTATTTGCCATTACAACCAAGTAAATAAACAAAAGAATGAAAGAAAACGAAATAATAATAATAATAATAATAATAAAGAAAGGGAGAAATGACTCCAATAGAAAGCAACGAGAGGACAGCTATGCAAAACAGAAGGCGACGAGACATAGTTATTTAAGGCTTGAAAGAGCGAATGCGTGTGTTCGTGTGAGGTCCAGAGATCGGTAGATCTCACAAGTTTTTAATGCACTGCGTTTTTTCTCAGCCCCATTTTATCTTTGTCTCTGCTTCTTGTCGTCGGGTCTTTCTCTTTTGAGGTAGGAGATTGCTGTCTCTTGTGTATCCCCCTTATTCACAATTCACAAATTTTTTACTTTTGTGGATATAGAGTGAAGAAGAAGAAGAAGAAGAAAGGTACGGTCTTTGATATTTGCATTTTGTTGCTTGCTCTGCTCTGTGTTACTGTCTCCATTTCTTTTTGGGACATCTGTTTTTCATTTCCTTTTACAGATTGCTTCTCAGGTTGTATTTTTTCTTTTTTTTTGAAAAATCTTTTTTAAACACTTGGAACATTGCCATTAGTCCTTCTTGTTTCATGTGTTTTCTTTTGTTCTCTTGTTTTTGCGTTGCAGATCTGACATGTTTCGCTGTGTTCCAATTCCTATTTCACTTTCTCCACTCTCTTGCTAATTCTGGGCTGTAATAGGATCATTCTAATGAAAATTAGAGAATCCTTTTTACAATGTTACCAAAGTCGGTTTCCTACTTCTATTCATTTTTTTTTTTCACTTTTTGCTCCCTCTAGGCCTGCACATTGGCTTGTTCTTGCTCTCTCCTTCCATCACCCTCTCCTCCGACGAACCTCATTCTTGGATTTTGTTATTGTGATAAAAATGTCAAATCTTTTTGCCCTTTTGAGCATACCCTTATGTGCGAGAACAGGACTTACGTTCTTCTGCTTTCTTTTTTCTTCATGATGACCATTATTATCCTCTATGAGTCTATAGCTTATGACGTTTGAGAAATAAATAATACAGCTTTGGAAGTTACTTTTCTTGGTTCTGAAGGAAATGATTAAATTGATAAAGTTTATTGTTTTCCTTTTCTTTTATTTTCCCAGTTGATTATTTTTTATAGATCCACCGGCTTTGTCTGTTTCCTTTTTGACTTGGCCTACGTGTGTGTATATATGGAAAGAAATAGAGAGCTCCTTTTAGGACGGCTGGGTTTGGGGTTAAGGGCCCATTGTCATGTGAGAAGTATTCATACCAAAGTAGCATGGAAAAGGAAATTTCGTGCTCGAGGTTGCACATATTTTTCATGTCTTCTCAATTTACGAATTTAGTATGGTCGACTGCATTTCTGTCATTTACTAATTTCCTTTGCTCTTTCGGGCTTTGGTTGAACTTATTCATCTTTCTACAGGCCTCATGCACAAGTTCTAACCATTTAGTGGCCCTGTGCTTGAAAAGTTGCTATCCCGTTTATCCATGCTATTAAGACCGTGGGCACTTGATCGATTCTTTTTATCACTTCTTCTTGAGTGTGTTCAACATCTGTTTTACTAGCTGATCTGTTGGTAGATTCATGTTCCTGAAGATCACATATAATATAAGTTGGTTATCAACTCATTTTCAGATTTTCCATATCCAAGTCATATTACTATATTACAGGAATCTAAAATAGAACTGCCTCTTCCCAAGTCATTATATTAAGGACTTCTGATTTTTATGTTGAGGTAGAACACAGCAACTGGCAATTTTCATCATCAATTCATCATGTTTCTGACCGAAAACTTGTTGACTCTGCAGATAATTCTCTTTGTGCTGAATCATGAAGTATAAAGATGGAAAGCCGGCTGTACATCCTGATAAAAAATCTAAGCTTATTCCCATGATAATATTGGTTGCTGCACTCTGTGGGTTTTCATTTTATCTAGGCGGGATCTTTTGTTCCGAGAGAAATAGCATTAAGACCGAGAACGCCATGGATGTAACGAAGGCAGTCCAAACTCCCAAGGATGCCGAAGTTGCTCCTCTTCAAATAAAATCCATTGCCTTTCCTGAATGCACCATTGACTATCAGGACTTAACTCCATGCACTGATCCAAGGGTAGGAGCTGTTTTTGATACATGATTTATTTAATAACTCACCCGAATCCATGTGTTTTAGAATTTCTATATTCATGTTATACATCTATTGCTCAGAGGTGGAAGAAGTATGGTCATCATCGCCTAACTTTCATGGAACGACACTGTCCTCCTCCTTCTGAAAAGAAGGAATGCTTAGTGCCTCCACCAGATGGGTATAAGCCTCCAATCAAGTGGCCAAAGAGCAGGGATCAATGTTGGTACAGGTATTATGATTGCTTCCACTTATCTTCTAGCCTCTGTCACTTTGAATTGCTAGGTTTTACTTTTTGTTAAAAAAAGTCTCATCTCATCTAATATGCTCCATGACTATGAATTCAGGAACGTACCATATGATTGGATTAACAAACAAAAGTCTAATCAGAATTGGCTGAGAAAACAGGGAGAGAAGTTCCTCTTTCCTGGCGGAGGTACTATGTTTCCTAAAGGAGTGAGTGCCTATGTTGATCATATGCAGGATTTGATCCCAGAAATGAAGGACGGGACAGTACGAACTGCTATTGATACCGGGTGTGGGGTGCGTTCCATCAGTTGGCTTTTCTTTTTTTGTTTTGCTTTTCTTCTTCCAGTTTCTGCAACAAACCATATTACATATAAGTGGGACGTTCTATAGGAATAGAAATTGAATTCCTCTGTTATGTTTTCTTAGTTGTTTACCTCTATTGTCTATAATTACTTGATCAAAGTAATTCTTATTTTCAGGTTGCTAGCTGGGGAGGAGATCTATTAGACCGTGGAATCCTGACAGTTTCTCTTGCCCCAAGAGACAATCACGAAGCTCAAGTCCAGTTTGCTTTGGAACGTGGAATTCCTGCAATCCTTGGCATAATTTCTACCCAACGCCTTCCATTCCCTTCAAACTCATTTGACATGGCTCATTGCTCCAGATGCCTTATACCATGGACAGAATTTGGTAATTGAATTTTACACTGTGAAAACAGTAACTAGGTTGATCAGTTGATTCCACGATGCAATTGATGGGAAAATGGACTTGCTGTCAAACCCATTCTTTCCTTTTCTCAAGCTCAAAGTTTGAAGTGGTACCAAACATTCCTCTGATATCTCTTCCTGACAGTTCTCTTTTGCTTTCAGGTGGAATTTATCTCCTGGAAGTTCACCGAATACTTCGTCCTGGTGGTTTTTGGGTCCTTTCTGGTCCTCCAGTTAATTATGAAAGCCATTGGAAAGGGTGGAACACTACCATAGAAGAGCAGAGATCAGATTACGAAAGCTTGCAAGAACTGCTCACTTCAATGTGCTTCAAATTGTATAATAAGAAGGATGATATTGCTGTCTGGAAGAAAGTTTCGGATACTAGTTGCTATCGTAAGCTTGCTGCCCCTGATGCCTACCCACCCAAGTGTGATGACAGCCTTGAACCAGATTCTGCATGGTACACTCCACTTCGGCCATGCGTTGTCGTTCCAAATCCAAAAAATGCAAAATCAGTTCTGCAATCCGTCCCAAAATGGCCAGAACGGTTGCATGTTGCACCTGTACGCCTTGCTGAAATTCATGGTGGGAGTGCTAGTGCTTTCAAACATGATGATGGCAAGTGGAAGGTACGAGCAAAGCACTACAAGAAGTTGCTGCCCGCAATTGGAACTGATAAAATAAGAAATGTGATGGACATGAACACAGCTTATGGAGGTTTTGCTGCTGCTGTAATTCAAGATCCCTTGTGGGTCATGAATGTGGTATCATCCTATGCTGTGAATACACTTGCAGTTGTCTACGACCGAGGCCTCATTGGAACTTACCATGACTGGCAAGTCTCTGTGCACAAATTGATATGCTATGTTATTTTAAGACAGAAACAACGTAACTTATCTCTTGTTCATTTCCAGGTGTGAAGCATTCTCAACATATCCAAGAACGTATGATCTTCTCCATCTTGATGGTCTCTTTACTGCCGAAAGCCACAGGTAAGCTTAGCATGGAGCTTTAGTTTCTTTTAAGTTTCTAGCATTTCGAAGATTTGATTTGATTATCAGACTATCAGTTATTTATACTGGGCCTAATCCTTCACTGCATTTATCCCGGAATATATTGACTAACTGAAACTCTCATACATTTTGCCCCACACTTAGGTTGACCTGGAAAACCTTTTAGCTATCTTTGATCTACCTGAACATTCATTGCATGTACCTTTTTGATTGAGTAGGCAACATAATACGGCGGACCAAACAGAACCCTGAAACCAAAAACAAAACCAATCTGAGTTTGGTGCGATCAGGAGAAATATCACGATTACTGCAATAACTGACGGTCCCATCCAAATAAAGAACCCAAAAATTTGGCAGTGCATTGTCATTTATTTATGTTCCCGAGTTCTTCTGACCCATGTTGGTACACGGGCAGATGTGATATGAAGCATGTGCTCTTGGAGATGGACAGAATCCTGAGGCCCACAGGTTATGCTATCATAAGAGAATCAAGCTACTTCGTGGACGCCATAACCACCATTGCAAAGGGCATGAGGTGGAGTTGCCGCAAAGAAGACACTGAATACGGTGTCGAGAAGGAGAAGATACTCATTTGCCAGAAGAAGCTCAGAACGCATCCAACCAGAGCTTGAGATGAGCAACGGTGGTGGAATCAAAGATGCGGGTGAAGAAATCTCCTGGAGTGATCGCTGTTACTGTGGCCTAGGACACTCGACGAGGGGGACCACAAAGCATAGAGAGAGAGGGGGGTCAAGTAAGTACAGTACTTCAGACACGATAATAATTAGCACTGCAATATTTAGGGGCACCCAATAACATATTTTTGTACCATAATTTTATGATGCCAAAATGAATATAGCATTCTTTGGTCGGCATCTGTACTGCACGATCTTGGTATTACAATTAAAAAAAAAAAACTTTTAGGGGACAATCTGTCAATCTTTTTTTTCTTCTCATTTTTCCTTGTTAGTATTTGTAATTTATGGAAATTAAATTATTAGGTGTGGTGTGTGCAAGAACTCTTTGTGGGTTTCAGATTCCACATTTGATAAATTATTGTGTCAAGCAAGTTTACAAATAATGTAAGCTCATCTATTTTTGCTAAGTTCCCTCTTTGGTGCTCAACATGATGGCTAAGGGACCGAGGTAGCTAACATTTTAGATGAAATCATTTAATTAGAAAAAGTTAGATCGGAGATGGGATATATTATAATCATAAAAAATGGAAGAAAACAAGATTAGACGAACGTATTGGATAATCACATAAAACCAGCAAACGTTGGAGAAAGAATTAAGTTATAATAAAAGAGTACTCGGCAGCTTAAGTGAAAAGATTGAATCAATCGAAGACGGTTGGATTATTAAATATAAGGACTGAAACAATCAATAATTAAATACGTCTTGTTGGGTTATGTTATTTTTGAGTGCGGTATAATACTAAAGTTTTGAGAATTGTCTAGATTACTCCCAATTGAGGACACTTAGAAACATACCCTGACGTTTTGACAAACAGAAGGTGCATCAATGTATTTAGTTTCATATTTTTTCTATTGAAGTATTCAATTTTAACGAATTTTTATTATAGTCTTTGTTCCTAAGAATTCAAATTAATTAAAGACTTTTGTTTTTTTTAAATAAAGCCATAAGAAGCAAAAATAAGAAACGAAACAACATACAAACGAAGGCAGAAACTAAACCCAAGCCAATAGGCTTATTCCATACAGCTAGACCTAGAGCCTTACAAGTAGGGGTGTTCAAAAAAATCTACGAATCTGTGAACCGAACCTGAACCACATGAACCGAACCTGTAAATAAGGTTAACCGAACCTGAGTTTAGGTTCGGTTCGAACCGAACCTGAAAAATCAGGTTCATAGTTCAGGTTCAAGTTTCTAACTTGTGGTTCTAGGTTAACCAAACCTAAACCGCACCTATAGCAGTTAACCAAACCGAACTTGATTTATAGGTTTAGGTTTAAACCTGAACCTGAAATACCTAAAAAAAATCATATAATTAGATACAATTTAAGAGGATATCAATAATAATAAATTCACTAGTATTTACTATATTAATTCTTGAGTGAAAAAAAAAAGAAAAGGAAAAAACTACTTTACTTCTATGTTATTAAATGTTAATATTAAACATTGTTATTATAAGTAACAACTAATGCATAACACTCAATACTTCTACTTCAAATAGTAATTAATATGTGTCAAAGTTATTGATCAAGTATTAAACTATTAATAAAATATTCATTGACTAAAATAATATAATCGTTTAGAGATTAATTAAAGAAATTAATGTGTAAAACACATTTATTAAAAATCCTACAATTTTAGTTTTTAAGGCACATATATTAGTTTAGATATTCATGAGATATTATAAATATTAAACTAGCAAGTAATCTTGATTCTTAAAATATATAATATAGTTGCTAATAAATAATAAGAATATAATAATATTGTCTTGTACAAATACAAACATAGTTTTATTTATTAGAAACGAATGAAAAATGAGTTGATTTAGTAATAGACTATGGGATTATATTTTTTATATCATTGCGTTTTTATAATATAATATTTAAAGTTTTAATTATGATATTAATTGCATTTTCTACACTAAGTTGCAATAAGAAGAATGATACTTTTGTGCTTATTAGTTATTATTATTATTATTATTAATTTTAACATGATAAAATAAGATTTAATGATGTTAGAAGGATAGTTTTATTATTTTTAATCAATGAGATCCAGAGAAGCGATTCGTTCCTTCACTATTGCATTTGAGTCGACTTTTTTAGACAAGAGGTCGAGTCTTGATTCATTTCGTAGCTCTCTTACTCCAAAGATGGTGGAGACTTTTGTTTGTAGACAAGATTGATTGAGAAAATCACAGGCTCCTTTTTACGTGGAAGAGAGACTTGAAAAACTTAAACAAATTGAATCGGGCAATCTAATTTACTTTACCTTGTTTTAATATACAAATAAAAAAAATCTTTTTTCAATTAAAAAGAAATAAAGAGTCTAACTCTTTTATTTTTTATCTTCTATAGATGTGGCTTCATATATAACAGTGAATCATCCTACCATTCTATTCAAAGAATAATTGTTTAATATTTTATCTTTTTTCTAGTATGGATCTTTTATAAGACATTGTTTGGCTTATTTTTACTTTGCTTTGGTTTAACATATTGGATTAATCTTTGATGGATTTTATATGCATACTTTTATGAATAATTTGTATTTTTCACCAAATTTTTAAATAATTTTTATCATATATATTGATATGAATAGGTTCTGGTTACCCTGAGAACCGAACCTGAAAATAGGTTAACCAATCCTATAGGTTCTTTAGGTTTAGGTTTAGGTTCAGGTTCATAAAATTGTCGAACCTGACATTCAGGTTCAGGTTCAGGTTATTTGTGAACGGGTCAGGTTATCCTACCATGAACACCCCTACTTACAAGAACTATCAAACGAAACAATAGATGAAATACTATGAAGAAGAGAATCCCAAGAGAAGTGGTCTGCCTACAATAAAGCTACCCAGGCAAGAGCATAAGCTGCCTTATTGGCATTCCTACGCGTCTATTGACAGGACAAATGAATGAAGTGATTCTTCAATTGAAAACAGTCTTGAATCAACAATCCAATTTTAAAAAAAAAACGAACCCGAAGAGTTTTGAGCTTGGATGGCTTGAAGATAGTTAGATTCCAACTCAACATTATTAATATTACTTGCAATTAACCAAGAAAGAGCTTATTGAATAGAAATAATTTTAGCTAAAACCGGATCAAGAGCAAAAGGAAGGTGACCCAAAAATCCCATCAAAAACTCACCTTTGTCATTGTGAAAAATAGCTGCAAAAGAACAAACATTTTTATCCTTAAACACAGCAGCATCAACGTTGCATTTGAGCTTACCAGGGGCGAGGTTTACGCCAATAATTAGCACCAGAAATTTGACAAGAAGAGCTGGGTACAACTCGATCAAAAGTAGTTCTAGAACTATGCCAGTTTTCAATAAACTCATCAACAAAATCACAAATTAAGGTTGCTGGAGTATCTTTTCATCTCCAAACAAAAATATTCCTGTGATATCACAAACTCCAAAGGAAAGTCAAACAATTCTCCCAAGCTACAAGCTGAGGTGAAGAAACAAGATTGTGGACAAAATCCATAATATTATAAGGAACAGATACTAGAGGAGACAAGGACCAAACCTTACTTGCTTTAGGACAGCCCAAAAAAACATGATTTAAATCTTCAACAACTCCATATCTACCACAGCTAATATCAATACTAACCCCCTTAGAAGTCAACCGAGATTTGCAAGGCAAAAAAATATAAAGACAACGCCATACAAAATCTTTCACTTTTGGAGGAAGACTAGCATGCCAAAGTTTTGTCCAAGGCCCATCAATAAAAAAATTAGAAGCATCTGAGAAATAATTAGTTGCCAATTTATAATCCAATTTAACTAAAAAATTTCCATCAAAGTTATAATTCCATATGAGCCTATTCGTTGGCTTAGAAAAACAAATAGGAGTCTTAACCACTCTAGAAACATCTTCAGGAGCAAGTAATCCATTCAGCAAATTAAAATCCCAAGAGAAACCCATGTCATCAAGAAGATCATGCACTCTTAAATATTCCATATCCGACTGAGGAAGAGAGCAGACATAGAACCCATTGTCATCATTAAGCCAGGGGTTGTGAAAGACCTTAATAGAAGTACCGTTTCCCATCCTCCATCGAACACCCTTGGAAAGTAACTCCTTAGCAACAAAAATACTCTTCCAAATAAAACTATGGTTGCTTCCTTCATGTGCATCGAGGAACCCGCAGGAAGGAAAATATCTAGCTTTAAAAGTTTTGATAGTAAGGGAATCCAGGTTAGCAATAAACCGCCACCCTTGCTTGCAAAGCATTGCAAGGTTGAAATAATGGAAGTTCCTAAAACCCATGCTACCATATTTTTTCGCCACACATAACTTGTCCCAGCTTGCCCAGTGTATTTTTTCACTACTAGCAAAACCCTATCAGAAGGAATTTATCATCTTTTGGAGAGCATCACAAGTACCATGAGGGATGAGAAAAATACTCATACAGTATGCTGGTAATGCTTGTGCAACCGTTTTAATAATAATTTCTTTCCCTAGTTTGGAAAGTAATTTATTTTTCCAACTTTTGATTTTTTTTCTTATCCTATCTTTGATAAAAGAAAATACTTGCTTTTTATTTCTACCGATAAGCGAAGGGAGACCAAGATACCTTCCATGGTCAAGCAGGACATCAACACCCAAAATAGAAGAACATTCATTCCTATTAGACATCTTTATGTTAGAGCTGAACATGATGCCTAATTTTTTAAAATTAACAACTTGTCCCGAAGCTTTCTCAAAGGTGGCCAAAATATTTTTCACATGTTTGCATTCACTCTGATTAGCTCAAAAAAATAGAAAACTATCATTAGCAAAAAATAGATGAGAGACGTTTGGACTACTTGAGCATATTGAAATATCATGAATATCTCCTCTATTTTCAGGTTGTCTAGGAAGAGCAGAAAGGCCTTCTGTGCATAAAATAAGGAGATATTAAGATAAAGGGTCCCCCCGTCTCAATCCTCTCTTCGACAAAATAGGGCCAATTTTAGAGTCATTGAAGGAGAGAGAATATTGTATAGTAAATACACAGAGCATAATCCAATTCACCCATCGAACATCAAAGCCTGGATTCAATATCATAAATTTCAAAAAATTCCAATAAATCCTATCGTAAGCCTTGCTAATGTCAATCTTAAGAGCTGTTTCACCAGAGTTACCCATCCCTTTATTTTTCATGTGATGAATTAGCTCAAAAGCAACCATAATATTATCAATTATTAACCGACCTGGGACAAAAGCAGACTACATAGGGGAAATAATTCTGGGCAAGAGAACTTTGAGCCTATTTGCAAGGACCTTAGCAATAATTTTATAAATGGCATTACACAATGCTATAGGTCTCAAATCTTTCATGGTACAAGGCTTATCTTTTTTCGGGATTAAAACAACAATAGTGTTATTGAGGGAATCAGGAAACTCACAATTATTCAACTAGGAACAACATTGAGTGAAAATATCCTCTCCAACAATATGTCAAAATCGTTGAAAAAAAGTTAGATTCATGCCATTAAGATCAGGAGCTTTGTCAGGGTACATCTCAAAAATAACTTTTTTGAATTCATCTAACTTAAAAGGAGCAAGCAAAGAGTCATTGTCATTATTGTTAATAACCGAGTTGATACCCCTGAAGCTACTAAAATCATCACCACTAGATGTTGATAATAAATTGTAGAAATAAGTTTGAACAATAGTACTCATGGAATCATCGTCAATACAAGAATTATCGTGATCATAAAAAAGCATGGAAATATGGTTAATACATTTTCTTTTAGATGCTTGCGCATAGAAGTACTGGGAATTTGCCTCTCCATATTTCATCTAGAAAATCTTGGAATGCTCTTTCCAGTAAACAGGTTCCAGTAAAAAGATGCAAATCTCTTTTCTACACCAAAAGGAATAACCTTACATGAAGGCATAAGGAATCCTACAAGATCGTTCCTTATGACCAAAACTACTAAATTTTTGACCAAAAAATTAGACCCTCAAAATGAGATAGCAAATTTTCTAGAGGCGATCAGAATGGTACTCGAATCCATTTACGATCCGAGTTTCCAAACACATCGCACTTTCGCTCGGGTTGAGGCTGCCACTCGGTCCTAAGACGGATCAAATCAGAGTGGGGAACCTCTTGCTGGTTTTTAGAATTTGACATCAGGAATTGTTTTCACACCATCGTTCCTTATGACCACAAAAACCACAACATCGAGCATATACATATCTACCAATCAAGAGGCCCTATAGAAAAGGTTCATCTTACCAGTAGGACAACCATTTCTAGATAAAAAACTAGAGCATAAACATATACTAGTCAATCTTACCTCTAAAGAAAAACTATAACTTGAAACCAGCGCATCATAAGTAGAAGAAAGTTCTTTTTTTTTTTTTTTGAACAGTGTGGGATCGTCATTGCTTAGGGTACCTATGGTGGTGAAGAAGAGCCCATATCCCTTGCTACTAGCTTCCATATGGCCTTTGATCTCTTTCTTGAATGTTTCTTCGACTCACCCAACCATCCTTTGTAGCTTCCAAAACCAAACATAGTAGTAGGGGACCTCCTATTGTTAGGAGGTGGGTTTAGCATAATTTCATTGTAACCATCTATCCTTTTTAGCTACGACGGAGAGACCACGTCTGAAGGTGTTTCCCCCTGTAGCTTGCAGCAATATGCTTAAGGGTTTTGGAGGTTGAAGCGTTCCTTGGAACTGAAGTCTCTCTTGCTGTATACACCGAAGAGGGATTGGATTGCCCTCTATTTTCCTGAACCTAAAATAAAAAACCTGCATGCATTACATTAGAAAAATAAAACAATTCAACAATTACCTTCTCTATGTGTTTAAGCTGAGTTGTTCTATAACTTAAAAGATCACCCTAGTGTTGATGCTCTCAACTTCCAAGATTTCATCTTTGAAGGTTCAAAGGTTTCTTTCATTCTAAAGGTTGTACACAATAACCATAAAGAAGGATGATAACATTATTGATGTCACAGTTTCTGAAATTTGATGGTTGGTTGAACCAATTTAGAATGGACTGAAGGTTTGTCAGATTAGGAAGGTATATTTGAAAGTGGTTAAGACAGTGTAACCACACTGTTTTAGAGAAGGAACATTTAAAAAACAGGTGATCAATAATTTCATTATTCGAGGTACGTAAGGAGCAATGGTTTGGGGTGTGAAGGTAAAGGAGTTTGTCACTTGTTTGCAATTTGTTAAGAAAGGCTAACCACAGTATGAAAGAATATCTAGGAATGATTCCTTTATGCCATATCAGTTTATGAAGGTACATTATAGTTCGGAGGTCTCATGGATTTGTGGGCTGAAGCATTTGTATACATTTTGAGGAGCTTGCTAGCCATTCCAAACTATCAGGTTGTGAACCATTTGGTTGATATTATAGAGGCTATAGAGTTCTAATGGTTCCAACTGTTGCCCCTTACCAGCACCACTCATTATTTCTGATTACATCAAACACTCTTGCAGATACAGGTAGCTCCGATCAATTGATTACTCTAGGCGTTGAGAGATCCATCAAGATACCTCTAGGATGCCAAGGATCCTGCCAAAAGAAAGTAGAATTCCCATTCCCTATCCTAAATTCGAATTGGTTCCCTATTTGATCCCTAACATATAAAATCTTTCTCCAACTCCATGAACTATAGTTGGAAGGTTGGGCACTCTAGAATTAATAATACTATTAGTTATTCATTAGTTACATCATCTAGTACTTTTAACAATGATGTAATATTATAGCATGCTTGACTATATTACATTAGAAAAATCAAATAAATCGATTGGCTAAAGAGAGTCTTTTAGGTAGTCTAAGTCAAATGGTCTACCTATATGTGAACATTTTCTAGCTAGTAAAATGATTAGAAAACCTTTTGAAAAGGGAACATAAGCTTTATAACCATTGTAATTAGTGCATTCTCACATTTGTGGTCCAATGAATATAAGGGCAAGACGTGAGTCTATATATTTTATCACTTTTATAGATGACTATACTCAATATGGTCACGCCTATTTGATTTCTGATAAATAAAAAACATTAAGTTGTTTCATCAACTACATGAATTTAGTTAAGAATCAATTATAAATGGAGATAAAAAGCATTCCAAACTGATCAATGATAAAAGTACTTGCCGGATAGTTCAAAATGCTATGTAATGGAAAAGAAATAGACATATAATTAACTATTCCTAGAACCTAACTATTCCTAGAATTCTATAGCAAAACATTGTACCAAAAAGACGTAATAAAACATTAGTAAAAATGTTTAGGTCCATAATAGCATAAGCAAAATTTATAATCATCTATTTGGGTGATATGTTCATAACAACCTCTTATGTGCTTAATTGTGCGCCTATAAAATCAATTACAAGCACTTCATATGAGTTATGGATAGGTAAAAAACTTGACATGACAACCCTTAAACCTTGGGGATGTGTTGTCCATGTTTATGTTCAACAACAACATCCAAGTAAAAATTTAGCTAAAACACAGGACCTGGAAAGGTACAGTAACATGCAGCTATACTCCTAACCAGTAAAAAAAATGTTTTCAATATACCCATTTTTTTTTTAGAAATGTTTGAAGAAAATAAAAGCCAAGTAAGAATAAGGAAATTCAAATTCAAAATAAAAATAGATATAAATAAATAAAATTTTAAAATATAAATACAATTAAAATATAAATATAAATACAAATAAATAATGAAACTAATAATATAATTAATAATACAAATACAAATAGATTATATATTATAAATCATAAAATAAAGATGAAAATACTTAAAAAATGATAACAACATGTACTATAGATAAAGGAGTTTAGGCCAAATACAAGACACAAAGAATCGAAGGAAAGGTTCAAAAGACCTAAGGATAAAGAGAAGGACCTCTTTATAAAGGATTCTTTACTCGTAGTCTATGTTCATATTCTCTATCCTAAGTATGGAAAACTAGGCCTAAGAGGGAATAAAAGGATTTTGATTAGATATTTTGAATGCTAAAAAAGGTATGTGTTCATAAGTAAACAAGGTAGTGTAGGTGTAACTGAATTTGAATAACAAGATGTAACATTCTTAGGGAATAATTTTACAAACTAGGGTGAAATATAAAAAGACCTATTTCTATACGAGACTCTTGATCAACATAATTATGTTATGAGGAATCAAGATGGGGAATTTCAAATAGTAGTTAAGGGTAGTTCAGTTAGTTGCCATTGATATAGCATGGAGTATATAAAGAAAGATGAGTGATTTATATATGATTTATTATCCTAAAAGTGATTAGAGATAAATTTTTTATTATTCTCGATTAGTATTGATTTGAGAAATCCTTAATTAACGTGGAATGAAAATTTGTAAAATAATTTACAAATGTCATTCAAATCGATTACTAATATCAAAGAACTAATATGATTGAACTTAAATAGAGTAGACATTAATTCCATGCTTTATGTGTAATCGAAATATTGTATGATAAAAGATTAAATTATATAGAAAAATCATACAAAGAAATATTAGTCAAGACTACTTTGACATTTTAAACATTTGAGTTGTCATGATGCATTGCTAGAAGCTAATCTTGATATATGGATATAAGTTATTTAATTATAGAATTAAATATGAATTAAAACATTTTAATCTATTTAATCCTAAATATGATTTAAAAGTTATAATTTATATCCATTTCCAACATATTTAGGAATCTAATGGGTCATATACAATGAAAGAACTAAAGAGAAAATGTGCTTTAAACAAATTGGAGTTGATTATAAAGTTTGAGAAACTCTATAATTAAATATAAGATATCTAATAAATAAGGACTAATATGAGATATTATATCTTATTTAGCCATAATTAATATTTAATTATAATTCAATATCTTGATTAAAATTTAATTGAAATAAGAATTTTATTTATATTAAATTATTAAAATGTTTAGAACTATTATAAATATGTTTAGGCTCATGAGAGTTAACACTTCTTGCTTAATCCTATATGCAATAGTTATAAAGTTTCCTCAACACATTGTGTAGATACCTTTAGAGGCTAAATACATGTGTTGCAACAATTGTTGAGATAAGCAATTACAAAAATGGATCGAGGGAAACAACTATAAAATTGTCAAACCTCATAATAAGTTATGAATTATGAATTATGAATTATATTTTATATTTTAATCATGATGTAGAATTTAAGTGGTCTTAGCTTTGAGAAATAAAAAAAAGTTTTATTATTATTCTGTTAGGTTTAGGATCAAATCTCGTCCTAATTTCTCACTAATTGTTTCTTAGAAAAGGTAATTATTTGTGCCTGAGACTACTTATATACATAAACAAGGAAGAAATTTGAAACAAAGTTGAATAATTGTAATTTTTATCTATGATGATTCTTTGCATTAATATTACATGTCTAATTAACATCAAGAACTAAGAAACAGCTAGAGATCACGCAATAATCAACATCACCAACAATAGATATTGGTTTTCAGCCTTTCACCTTGTAGGAAAAATACTTTCCCTATCAAATAAGCTCAGAGGGTTTAGGATGATAAAATAACCAAAAGATATTACACCTCTTATGAATTTGTTGGAACTTGTTTTAGCTGAAGGATTAATAGCTCCATAAAAGATTTGGTATGTCTCCAACTTTATATTCATTTTGTAAGATAAGTAGATGCTCTATTCTATTCGCAACAAAGTAGAAAATGCCCATCATTCTCCCATTGTCACCAACTCTCATCATCATTTATTTTGTACCTTCATAATATACAAAGACAAACTCACAACCAATGACTTTTATGCAGTCAAATATTACAAAAGTTGCATAAGTTCAAAATTTGAAAAAGATATCTCCCTAAAATTTAAAAAATCTATAAAAAATAGAAGAGAAGTGAGAGAAGATGAGAAGAAAATTTATTACTGGCAATAAAATAAAGCAGAAGTTTGAGAGAAAACTGCAAAGACATAGGCTATGTTTGGTTGGGAGTTTTATAATGTAATGTAATGAAATATAATATTATTACATCGTTTATGAGGAGGTTTTATAATGAAATGGAATGGAATGAGATAGAAAAGGAGGGTTTATATTACATCTCATTCAATCTTAAACAGTAAAAATAAAATTCTCTAATTTAGGGAGTTTAGGATGAGATGTAAAATGATACACTATATTACATTATAAACCCTTTATCCAAACAACATTTTACTATATTACATTACTGAACCTTTCCATCCCTCCCAAACAACAATTTTATAATATTACATCCATTTACATTTCATTCTATTATAAACCATTTCATTTCATTTCATTCTATTTAACTTCATTTCATTAAAACTTTACATCCAACCAAATATAACTTTAAAGAAAATTTTGAAAATGAAAATGAAAAAATGAAGAAAGATAAAGTGAGAAATATTTTAGCAGCTAATTACAACAACCAATGTTTTCTCAAATTAAAAAATTGTTGTTATATTAGTTTTAAAAATTATAAATTGATAGTTATTTTAAAATTAAACATGTTTAAACAATTAATTTACTTTTTCAAAACCATAACATAAAACTACAACAAATAACTAAACTAAATAAGCCTTAAGATACCGAATATTTATGAACAATTAAAACTTAAACTACTCCATGATGATTTAAAATATATATTTTTCATATGAGAAAACCAATTGATAAATATTCCTCTCTAACCCTTTTAATTATTGTTATATTATTATTATAAATAAAAGGTAACAGCCATATAAGCAACACAAATGAAAATGGAAATGTCCTAGTCATTCCAAAAGTTTCTTAACATTTTTCTATAAAAGAATTGTAAATATGCAACATAAGTTAAAGAAAAGGTTGGTGATTGCAATATTGAGATTATACTATTATTCCAATTTAGCTCACATTTTTATGATGAGTTCAGATTTTTTGTTTAATTTTATTGTGTTTAATTTTGTTTTCTAAATTTCAATCATTTATTTATGTAAATTCAAAATTTATAAAAATAAATGACTGAAATGATAACCTTGTCCTTTTTATGATTTCGATCACGTGTTTGTAATTGCCGCGATCAGCCCCACGTTATCTTCAATCGCATGCACGCATGCCGTACTCCCTGGTGCGCAATTTAAAACATTGAAAAAGAACATTTAGTAGGTCTCAAATTCCAACTATATAAACATAAAGAGAGTTCAAGATTGAGAAGTGCATTAACTAAAGATGGAGAGAACAAGGTCTGATATTGTCCTAATTCTTGATCAAGGCAACACTAAGACCCGATCCATGGACAATATTGAACTCAAGGATCAGGTTGCCGGGGAAGAAAAGCCTCGGAATCCCACTGCTAGAGCTCAATCCCTTCGCCGTCTTAGCTTCTCTAAACCCAAAGCCCGCTTGATCGAATACAACTATACAAATGCGCAGAAAACGATCCCCGAATCAGATGACGCGGAAACTTTATTGGAGACGCAACCATACAGTACATTGTCAGACGGCGAAGATTACGACGACGAGAATGCCTGGAACGATGAAGTTGATGAAGAGGACGAGAGAATGGGGACCGACTATAAAAAGAAGAAGAGGAAATTCCAGTTAAGGCTCTTCGTTGAATGGGTAATGTTTCTTATTATCATGACTTGTTTGATCTGTTCCCTTACAGTAAACTCGATCAAGAACAAGCAAGCATGGGGCCATGAGATATGGAAATGGTGCTTAATGGTCATGGTGACGTTCTGTGGCCGGCTGGTTTCGGGTTGGGTGATGGGGTTCGTTGTGTTCTTGATTGAAAGAAACTTCATGCTCAGAGAAAAAGTTCTCTACTTCGTTTATGGACTGAGAAAGAGCATACAAAACTGTATATGGCTAGCTTTGGTTCTTGTTGCGTGGATGCTCATGTTCAATAAGAGTGATGCCCGTAAAAGACATGAACTGATTGTCCAAAAAGTGTTCCAAGGTCTGGTAGCTATATTACTCGATGCAACAATCTGGCTTATCAAGATTGTTCTTGTCAAAGTACTAGCATCATCGTTCCATGTGGCCACATACTTTGACAGAATGAAAGAGAGCGTGTTCCACCATTACATTCTTGACACACTTTCGGGTCCGCCGTTAATGGAGGATCATCAGAATGCTTATGATAAAGAGCAGCATGTACACAACTTGACAGGGTCAAAAACACTGCCACCGAAGTGGAAACAGAGTGGGTGGAAAGAGGCGAGAAATGGGTTCAAGTCGGAAAAGTTTGGGTCCAGAAAGATTGACATGGAGAAGTTGAGGAAGTTGAGTACAGAGAGAACAGGGTCTGCGTGGAATGTGAAGAGGCTGGTTAACTACGTGATGTCTTCTGGGTTGTCGACGATTTCGAATACTGTTGATGATTTTGGGAAAGCTGAGTCGGAGATTACTAGTGAATGGGAAGCTAGGAATACTGCGAAACGGGTTTTCAGAAACGTAGCCAAACCTGGTGCCAAGTAAGCTCTATTTTCTTAATTTTAACTTTCTTAACAAGATTTGGCTGACAAGTATCGTTTAGGGTTTTTCCCTTCAATTAGTTAGGTTTGATTAACCTCCATAACAACTAATATATGCATTGGAATTTTTAAATTATTAGTTTTTGATAACAACCCTAGAGACTTCATAACAAAAGTTGAATGAAAAGAAAAGTAATATTTTTATATTTCATACCTAAGATAAATTCTTTTTAGATTAACTCTAAGGGGTAGATTAGTTGAAGATAAGCACGAATTAACCTTAATATCATTCTATCGTTATACCATAAAAATAAATAATTGTTAGGTTAGGACGTCGATCATATCGTAGTACGTACCAGTGATTATGGCGCTAGGGTCACATGTCTGGCTCGTCTCAAGATAACCACAAACCAATGGATGAATCGAAGGCCAGGGACAAGGGGGACAAAAACAAAAAAAACAGAAGCTGGTGACTCGAGCATTAGTTATAGCTAACAATCACATGGAAATTGTATGGTTAAATCGAAGGCAACTGAATTTTTTTGCTTAGTGGCGGGTGCGTCCACTTACTGATACGATGTAACTATATCCCACTTAGCCAATGGCCATAGCTATCCCAAGAACCACGAGGGGTGTGTGCATATGTAGTGGGTGTCACAGGACCACCAAGAATGCCAGCTTATTTCGTCCCTGCAACTGACATGTAGCGGAAAAGTGTGGTCTTAGATGGCTAGACATGTAGCTACTTGCTCCACTTCTCTACTTTTTGGGGTTCCGACTGTCATAACTTGAGTCACTATGCGCATGCACTTACCTTTGGTAGACCCGTTTCGTACTACAAGATGATCACCATATCCTACAAGTCACTTTCCCACTATATATAGTATATCATAGGATCCTTCGTCATTACTAGCTATTTGAAGTTTTCGCTGAACCAACATTACTTTTTCATATTGTTCCTCCTTTTTTTTTTCCTTGATAACCACATCATCTAGTTGAGTGGCTAACTATTCAATCTATGTCCAAAAAAAAAAAACCAGTATTGGTCGAGTGATCCAAATGACTTGAAATGCGTCGTCCATGAGCTAGCTTTCATAATCAAAATTTCAGGGATTATTAATGACTGATCAATTTATGATAATGGAGCCCAATTAAGTGCAAAGTTAGTTTGATGATAACCGAGGCATATCCAAGAGAGGTTTACGAACTTATTTAAGTGAATCGGGATCAGTTCAAAAGTAGTAATAATCAGAAGTAGTTATTTTATTATAATGACTGAAGATGATGAACTCATAATCAAGAATAGTGAATATTCATAATCTGATCTCAAGAAAACGTTGCCTAGTTGAATTGAAAACAATCATTATTTATATGATGACATTTTTGAAAGCAATAGCTATAACCCTATAAGCCAAAAATAGAATACTTCAGATAAAGTACTAATTTATGATCTCAACTTGTACGCATACAGAAGGTTTACAACTTACAGAAAGTTAATAAAAGTAGGAACATTAATGATCTAAGCTGCACACATTTACTAATTAAGATTATAAAATGAAAACATAATCTAACCCAATATATAAATATATATAATGATTTAGTATGCATATATATATAACAATTTTCTTATGAATCAATCTTGGTTGTCTCAAACATAAAATATGGAAAGAAAATATAGGAACACATACATTTCGAGTCACATTGCATTAAGATTTACTTATTTAGTCAAATAAAACAATAAAGTAAATGTATAATGAAAATAAAATAGTTAAAATTTTCTAGTTTGATGAATCTAAATATTTACTTTTTCTAAGATATTTAGAAATTTATCAGTTACTATATAGTTGTAGTTGCATTATAGAGTACAAAAGACTCTTAAAGGGCGATACTATAACCAATTACGATTGTTCATTTTTTGTTTCAATTATAGCATTATTTGCCCCTAAGTCGTTAAATACAACGTGTAACTTACATTGTGCCAATTATGTGGATATTGAAGTTACATTGAAGAGGAAGACCTCACGAGATTCTTAAAGAGGGTTGAGATTCATACAATATTCCCACTCTTTGAAGGCGCCCTTGAAACTGGAAGGATTTCCAAGTCCGCTTTCAGAAATTGGGTGGTGAGTATTGCACTAAAAGTTTGAAGATTACGAAATAAGCATTCATGTACGTAGGGCTAGCTTCTAGTTGATTAAGTATCTTTCGGAACACCAGGTTCGGGCCTACTATGAAAGGAAAGCACTGGCGCATTCACTGAACGACACAAAAACAGCAGTGCAACAACTTCACAAGATCGCTAGTGCTATGGTTATGGTGATTATAGTTGTGGTGACTCTCCTGGTGATGGGGTTCGCATCACTCAAGGTGATATTCCTCGTGAGCACCCAGCTGGTGGTTGTGGGTGTCATCTTCCAAAATATGTGCAAGACTGTCTTCGAGTCCATCATCTTCGTCTTCGTCATGCACCCATTTGACATCGGAGATCGATGCGTGGTTGATGGCGTGCACGTAAGTGACTTCTTAACGATTCCTCTCTAAGGTTGGGCTAAACAGTGACGTATAATGTATTCATATAATTGATGCATGGGCAGATGATTGTAGAGGAGATGAACATCTTGACAACTGTTTTTCTTCGTTATGATATGGAGAAGATCTATTACCCCAACTCCACACTGCTCACAAAACCAATTAGCAACTTCTATAGAAGTCCAGAAATGTCAGACTGTATTAATTTCACAATCGATGTTTCCACAACCATGGAGACTATTGTTGCCCTTAAGAAGGCCATACAAGGGTAAGTAACCAACTAATATGTATCTACGCACCACAAACCTTCATATTAATGATTTATTCGTATGGATGGTTGCAGGTACATTGAGAGCAAGCCCAATTATTGGAATCCAAAGCACTCTGTGACAGCCAAAGATATAGAGCAGGCTAACTATTTGAATCTCTGTTTATGCGTACAGCATACAATCAACCATCAGAACTATGGTGAACGCTGCAACCGTATCTCTGAACTTATTCTCGAGCTCAAGAAGATGTTTGAAAATCTCGGCATTAAGTATCGTCTTCTTCCTCAGGAAATTAACCTAACACATACCAATTTCGATGCTTGGATGATGCCATCAGTGTCTTCAAGATCAAACCAATAGATACATATAAACCGGTCGTTTTGTCTTGAGAGGCAAGTGTGGAAGAAAATTGGGATGTGACGTTTATTACTATGTTTCTGTTGTCTGCTGTAGTTTTTATTTTTGTCTATTTTAGAATAAAAATAAAACTTTATTTCATTATAAATATCTAATAATTACATAGAAAATAAAACTTAAACATAAATTATTTTAAATAAATAAATAAAAACTAATTTTATGTTAATCTTTTATACAATATTTATTGATAAATTATTAGTGAAAATTATTAAATTTTATTAAAATAAATAACTTAATAATTAAATTTTATTTATAAATTAATACTTATTTTAATTATTAAATAAAATTTATTTAAAATTATATATTTTGAAAATAAATTATATTTATAAATAATTATTAAAGTTAAAATTATTTAATATTTAAGATTTACATTATTCATAATATAAAATGAATTATTAAAATAAATTATTCATAATCAATATTAATTAACTAAATCTATATTATTGAATTAAATTATTCATAAATTTGTCAATAATTAATATTAAATAATTAAAGAATATATTTAGTTGATAGTAAATTATATTTAAAACTAAACAGAAAAAACTTCTTGTGGGTTTCATAAGTTATGACAACTGAAAATACAAAAAACAAAAATAAAAATAAAAACTCAAAATGTATTTTTACTGAATTTGAAAACAAATTCAAAAATAAAAATGTAAATAGCAATAAACATGCAGTTATTGATTGATTTCTTCTAATAGTGATCTTGTGTTCGCTGTGTTTTCAATTTCCATAATCTCATGTTCATATATGAATTTTTATGTACTCCATCTTGTTACTTGATGGCTTAGGCTTTTGTCTAATGATAATTATGTTGAATGATGGTGTCTAACAAATAACTTGCAATTTCATATATCATGTCGGAATATCATAGAAACAATTTAATTAAATTTGGATCATACCTTTAAACCAAGTATAACTTTAAAATATCATAAAAATAGAAAGTAGACAAAGTTATTGATTCAAGTTTTTAAGATTAATGATTTTCATATTAAAAAAGAAAAGTTTCAAAGTTAACTTTTAGGTCATACCTTAATTTATAAAAAGGATCTTGACTAAATTAAGGAGACATTTGTGCTCAGAATCGACTGAGCCTGACCTAAAATTCAAATATATCAAATATAAATGACTTTATTTTTAAAATTTAGATTAAATAACTAATTGGGCCAAGCTCGAGTTTGATCAGGCTCAAGTATGATCTACGAGCCTTCATTACAAGAAAACTGTAAATTGGCGACAAATATTTATCGACGGAAGTAAAAATCGTGGGCAATTACCGACGGACAAACTATAGACATCGTGTTGAAACCCGAATTTTTTTGCAAATTAGAATTATTAAATGAAATTAAATGAGGAATTGGTGGTGATTTATCCTTGTGCAAAGAAAAAAAAAGATGAGAGTTCATGAGTTTGAATGATATACAAGATTGGGTTGTGTTTAATGTTTTATTTGGGTAATGTTAATTGGAGCAATTGAAATGATATTTTGAGGTTAATGCATGAAATGAGTGTTTTGTGTATGTATGTGTTGTTGATGTTATTGAGCTTTAATGGAAGTTGATGAAGAGTGAAAAAAAATTGATTTTGGTTTTTGATGATTTTGAAATTTTTGAGTAAACTTGTATGTGTAAGGGTATTATGAAATTTATAGTGAATAAGTTGATTTGAATGGAATTGAAAAGCAAGAAATGAATAATAAAAGTGTTAGATTTTGGATAATCAAAAGTTTGAATTTTTTTGGGATGAATAGTAGCAGAGAGTGAACTTTTGATATGAAACTTTTGTGACTTTTTATGGGTTGATCTAAGCAGATTTTGATAAAATGGTCTTCATGAAAGTTGTAGCTTTTCTTAATAGCTTTCTATCTCTATAAAGTATGACATTTTTCGATATCGGGGCTAGAAGTTATGATTTTTTTAAAGTCTGGATGTTGTTTAGGATGAACTTTTAAGGGTAGTCAATTTGATTGAAATTTTGATCTTTATGGAGGCAGAAATAGCTCTTAAAATCTTCATGAAAGTTGTAGGTTGTCTTTTTATCTTTCAGTTGATATAAAGTATGAAATTTTTGGGAAATGGAGTTGAAAGATATAAAGTTTCGAAGTTTGGCAGCTGTCTAGGATGGCAAATTCTGGAACAGAAACTTTGAAGTACAATTTGACCCTTATAGAGGTAGAATTTGTCTTTGATTCCTCTAGAAAATTGTAGAGCTTTCTTTTAACTTTCCAGTGATACCAAATTTGCAAATTTTGGAATTATGGATTACAAGTTATGAATTTTTGAAGTTGGACAGTCGGAAGAGTGCGTCCCCTTGCGAGGGCGAGCTCCTCGCGATCGCGAGAGCTCGCGAGTGCGACCCCTCTCGCGAGTACGAGCTCCGATTTGGAATTTTTCTCTCCGTTCTGACCTCTCTCCATTCTTTTGGTCATAACTTTTTCGTCCGACCTCCGATTTACCTGATTTTTGAAGCGTTGGATTTCTAAGACAATCCTCTACTTTTCCATGAAAAATTTATGATTTTTGAGAATTATTTGAAAAAGATGGATTGAACCAAAGTGAGTTGGATATTTTTCTAAATATGCTTCAATATTTTAGCGATATCTTAATCTATAAAGCTCCGATTGGGTTGATTCTTGTTTCTAAATAAACTAGAGACATGGAGCAACAATTATCTGAAGGAATTAAATTTCAAATTGGGCTCTAAGACTTTCAATTTCTAGAGTGATGCGGGTGTAGTATTCAGTCTTGGTTTAATGTTAGCCCAATAGTAATTTGGCCATAACTTTTGCTCTAGTCATCCAAATGAGATGATTATTAATTTGAATTAAACTAAAGAGATAAGGCTACAAATTGTCCAATGAAATTAAGTTTTAATTCAGCCTCCAAGAGTATCGATTTTCGGATGGAAGTCAAGTGCAGGATAATGTTTTAGTATAAGAACAATTTGAAAATATTTAGGGTATAACTTTTAGACTATTGAACCAAATTGAATGATTTTGGTGTCATTGTAAAATTGAGACAATGAGGAACATTTCTATAGAAGGAAGTGTTAGCAAAATTACTTCAATTTGATGATTAGAAAAATGCCTTAAGTTGAGCATGACTTATTGAATTTTGTGGTTTTGTTATATTATCTGATTTTATGGAATTAATTAGCATGTTAATGTGATTAATTAGCATGTTAATGTAAGTAAGATCATAGGACATGGATTAAATTGAATTAAAGTGGGAAGATATGTATGAGGACAAAAGTGGAAGGTCACTTAACATTAAGGTTACAAGGCTTACATGTAAGGGTATTTAGGACATTGATCATTCATTAATGGCATGCTTGTAATTAAAAGGGTGGTCTTGCTTCTTAAAGGAAGGAGAAGCACGAAATTGGAAAGAAAAGAACAAAAGAAAAGAAAGAAGAGAAGAGTGTGTTCGGTGGAGGAGGAGAGGAAGAAGAAAGAAAGAAAACAAAAGTTAGGGTTTTGATTTTCTAAGCTTTCAAGATGGATTTTGAGGTGATTCAAGAAGGGAAAAAGTAAGAGGATGATGAGAGCTTCCATCTAAGCTAAGAAACCCTTCTTTTGGTGAAGGATTTAAGGTAAGTTGGATTTTAAGATTTTGGAATTGTGAAAGTTTCTTGGTTTAGATAGCTTGTCCAATTTTGGATTCCTATTTGATTTGGAAATTTTGCATTGGATAAAGGAAATTGAGAGAGGCAAAAAGGAGCAAGAGTAGAGGCTTTATAAAAGTTTCAAGCATGGAAAATAAAGTGGGTTTCATGTTTATAATTGAATGATGAGCTATTATGTTTTCTTTTTGTCAAAGGAATAAAATGATTTCTAAATCGCTTTATAATTGTGGCATTTGTTGCTTTATAATTGTGGCAAAATTTGCTATATGCTTTGTTGTGAAATTTTCATTATGATATATGACATTGTGATAAACAATTGAATTGTGTATGATTATGTTATGCCATATGTCTTTTCTTGCGAATAAATTTTGGAAATGCTTTCATATTGTGATGATGACTTGTAAAAGAATGTAAAATGATTTGTGAAAGAATGCATTGCTTTTCGAAAATGTGCCATTTTGGAAAATATGTTTGAAAAATGTGAAATGTATGCTTATATGGGTTTGTGGTGGTCCCTTAAGTGAGTCAAGTGCACTTGTCTATAGGTTTTTTTCCGCCTGCCCGCTAGTGGCATGGAGCTCCTCACGGACTCCCCTAAGTTCACGGCTACACATGACCGCTACGCGAAAATGTGTAGTACGTTCTGTTTTGGATCCACCCGAACCATTTCTGATGTGCTTATGTGTTTATGAATTGTGATCATTCCGATGCATCTGTTATGTTTGATGTATGAAGTGTTTAATAAGTTTTGAATTTTGGGAAACCTATATTGCATGGCTTTCAATGTGAAGTTTTCAATGCAATAAATATTTCAATGATTTTTGCTTGTTTATCGGTTATAAGTATGTTACCCACGAGCTTAAAGCTCACCCCCTTTCATTCACATCCCCAGGCGATGAGGAAGAAATCGGGTGAAAAAAAGTCAAGAAATCCGTTTGTTTCTGCATATGATGAGTTTTAAGTTAGATTGTTGTAAGAATAAGACCTTAGACATTTGTTGAAAAATTTGGAGTTTTATATCTTATGTATTTTGGATTTTGATATTGATGTTGTAATATGGCTTGGAATGCCATTAAAATTTGTAAGTATTTATTTTAGGAAGTTAATGAGATATGGATTTGTGTATGGACTTGAAATATGAATTTATGTATGGATATGTCATGTGAATTTGTATATGGATGAGATGAGTTGAAATTGAATGTAATGCATTGGAAGAAGTTTTTTTAATATGAAGAATCAAATGATTTGAGGTTTGAGTGTTGGATAACTTCCAATTGGAAATTGAAGTTGCTTTGAATGAAGTTGAAAAAAAAAACTATACCGATTTGGATTGGTTTAGACCAAGTCGTCTTCTCAGAATGATTGTAGCTCGTCTTTATGGTTTTCTAACGTCTTTAAAAGTATGCGTTTTTGGATGTCGGAGTTAAAAGTTTTAACCGTAAGCTTTTTGATTCCAAAAGGTTGGGTTCAAAAAACGGGCCTCAACACGTCAACAATGTTGATTGCGGAATATTACTTTGGTGACAGTAATACATTCCGTCGCTAAAATCAAACGACGAGTTTTACCGTCATATATTTCCATTGGTAAATATGTCAGTAAAATTTTGTTATAGTCATCGGATTCTAACTCCAATAAAATTACGTTGTTAGGTTGTAGGATTGAAGTTACCAAAACGACGTTGCATAGGTTTGGGACCATACGACATCGTTTTGTGAAAGTTGTAGACGTTGAATTGATAAACAAAACGACGTCGTATAATTGTTTAATCATACGACGTTGTTTTGTTGAAATTTTAAACGTTTCAGGCTGGACCATTCAACTTCGTATGGTTAAAAAGGAAACGATGTCGTATGGGTTATCATTTGGGACGTTTTAATAATAACCAAAACGACTTCGTTTTGGGTTTAACCAAAACGACATCGTTTTGGTTATCATTTAAACGTTTAACTGATAACCAAAACGACGTCGTTTTAGTCATCATTAAATGTTTAAATGATAACCAGAACAACGTCATTTTCATTTTGGTTATCAGTTAATCGTTTAAATGATAACTAAAACGATGTCGTTTTGGTTATTATTAAAACGTTCAAAACCCTTTCTCTCTCCCCCCCCCCACCCCCACCCACCGCCTACATTCGCGACTTCCAGCTGCTCTTCTTCCTCCTCCAATTGCTGCCTGTCGCTTGCCATTGCCGTTGTCTGAAGTGGGTTGTCGCCATCGACCTGGTGCGTCGTTGGCGTGGTCCTCTCCGAGGCTCCAAACGGAAGCTAACCCATTATTCTCCGCCCCTCCTTTCTCCGATGATCTGCAAAATGTAGGTTGAACTTATTTGCTTTTTTTGTAATTGTTTTTTAGTTAATTGTTTATTCTTACAAATTAACAAATCAATTTAAGGGCTTTCTAAAACTAATTAAAACATAATTTTTGAAACTAATTAAAACATAATTTTTGGAATTAATTAATTAAAATACTGATATTATCATATTTTTAGCTCTAAATAATTACTAACATTCTATATCATATTGTTTGGAACTAGAATATTGATTATGTCTTAAATTTTGAATTTTAACTTTGGTACAATATTCACCATTGATTGTATAGTAGTTGATAATTTGTATTGGTTTTTTTGTATAATGGCTTTTTATCACAAATATTATATCTTGATGCATGATATAGTAACTGTAATTATTTAATAAAATTAAAATCGAACAATGTTGTTTAAAATTTCAATGTTAAGTTTTAAAGGGATTGGGAGCTCAATCTCCTTCAATAATTTTGAATTTGTCATTTGTGTACATTATGTTACTTCGTTAATATACAACCTAATAAGTGATAAATTGTTCATATCTTTATATTTACTTACTCAAATTTCTATATGCTACATTGGATTGAGTTGTCATTTTTAAGTCTAATTATAGTTATGATTGGTTGATAAATGTTTATTGTTAGAGTTTACTGAATATGTTCAATGGGAATTTGATGGAATACAACATTGCATCGACTTTGATAATTAGATCGTTGTGGAGTATGAATGTGATGGATAATGTGATATGTATGAATGTGTATTGGTGTTTGTATTGATACTTATTGGGTTAATTAGGCCCTCTTAGCATGTCATAGTATTAACCTTAGTTTGCCTTTTATAGAGTAACATCTTTCAAGCTCTTTATAGGACTATGATTTAAAAGATAAATTGCATATGAAATTGCTTCACTTTTGTACATTAGTCCAAAATTGACTCAATTTTTGTCATCTTTAACACTTTAAAATTACCTATTAGTTTTTGAAGTCTCACTTTCTTTAAGTACAAATTTGATCATATATGGAGTTTATTGTTTGATTATGTAAGTAGCTGCAAGCGACTTATTAGCAATTCTAGTATTTATAATTGCTTTGAGTATGCTTTTGGTACTAATAATCGCACAGTGAGTTTTCACCATAATCGACTTCATCCAAAAATTTTGGAAGCCCTAATATATGCTTTAAGATAGTCCTTAAAAATATTAACGGTGAACTCTATATTTTATAATATGTTAGTTAATTATTTCTTATAAGTTTAATGACCATCCATCATTTCACATGGAGTTTGATTTTTTTATAATGTCACAAGTATAAAGAATATGAATACAATAGAGACCATTCATTCAACAAATAGTATGTTCAAAGAAATATTTGATAATGAAGGTATATCATGCGATCATTTAATAAAATTGTTATATGATTGAGCATGATTTACATAATAATTTTTATGTGTAGATGAAGTAGTGTAAAGTATTGGAAATCTTGATTATAATGATTAACGAGCCCATTTTCTTCTATAGTTGGTTTGTTTTCTTTAAGTTTTTGCTATTAGATTTAATTTTTGTTTACATGCAACTTATTTGGATTACCACTAAATCTTGCAAAAAAACAAAACTTACATGGTTAAACTTTCATATACTTATGTGGTATTTTATAGATTAACATAGAAAACTCCATGTCATTTCCCAATATTGTCATTTCCCAATAGCATGATGTGTTTAAATAAAATCATGTTCTACCATAGCTTCTTTAAATAGTTACTTGTTTGATAGCCTATGGTTGCTTTTATCATTTCTTCTTGTCTAACATCTATTTTAGATAGGTTGGATTACTTTATGAAAATACTTATTTGTATTGTATCTATAATGCTTTTGATGTGGATATGATTTATTATTCCATTCTTAATTGTTTTGAAGAAGTTCTATTGGTCAAAGGAAGCAACTTTTACATGTTTAGGTTATTTTGGACAAAATTGAGCGCATTTTACAATTTATAGGCCTAGACTAACCCAATCAAGCTTCGAGCCTAGCCAATCCTGAGCTCAGGCTACAAACTTTGAGCCTATCATGCTTTAAACATACTGAAGCCTAATCGAGCTTTAGACTAGGCCTGATCATACCTTAAGCAAGGCTTAGGTGATAAGCAACCCAAGTTTGGCCTAGCCCAACGTAGCTTATTACCACCAACCTCCAAACATACTTAAAAAAAATCTCTCCGTGTATTGGAGTCATACACAATAGTTAACTTGTTTTAGTTTTTAATAATTTAAAAAATTTACTTTTCCTTTTTCTTTAGTATAAGTTGTTTGAGTTTTGAATATAATAAGTATATAGATCACATAACGCCAAAATTTTATCTTTAAAAATGTAAGGAGAAGATGTGACGTGAAATCTTAAATCTAAAAAATTGTAAAATAATTACCAAAATTTTAAAATATTTTAAAATAACATAAGAAGATCAAAATTTTAAAATATTTTCTTACAAATGGAATTAATATGTATGAAAATAAGAAAGTAAAGAATACAAAAACTTACGTGATTTAGTCAATTTATATAACCTAGAACTGCGGGTAATTAAAATTCTATTTTAACTTATCTTAAAAAATATATCACGAATCTAACGTCAATTCACCATTCAACATTAGCACTAATTTAGTTCTAGAATATTTACATACGAAACCAATGACGAGTTTGATGTTGTTTCACTTTTAATTTTTGCATAAATTAGCTTCTACTTCTTAATCTTGTCCATATAGAATGAGATTAACGCCAGTTCCATGTCCCTATATGTACTTATTAGCCTCTGTAATTTCACTATTCACAAATACAAAGCATATCTCATCATTCTCCACCTTGAATTATTTAACGTATAATCAAGATCTACTCCCTATCATATAATCCCTCTAAGGGCATTAAGTAACATAAAAAAATCACTAAGTTTGACCTATGCTTGAACTTCTCTACAAGTAACGACTTTGTTAACATATAGACTATATACTCAATTATGTCTATTTTCAATATAGCAAACACTCTAATTGTAATGAAATCTTAATTACAATTTAACCTAATATCAATATGCTTCTCATAATAGATAAGATTTTTAGTGAATCTCACTGTACTCTAACTATCACAGTAAATAACAATGTCCAGTATGTCCACAGTTAAACTACCAATAAGACAACATAACCACAGTTAAACTACCTTGTTGAACCCCTTTTATGAATGAAATGAGTTTTTCTTTTATTGCAGACAACATAATTGTCAACTAAAGTATTATTTGTCAATTGACCTTATATCTAAACATAATAAACATATAATATGTCTATAATATTCTACTAAAAAGATTTCCATCATAATTGTAATAATTATATCCAAAAATACTCTAGTACAATTGTACTTCTCAAGTGTTGTGTCATCCGCTTATCAACCTTTTGTGGAGCTTTATCAAGATTATATGTGCTAGATTTGGTCCTTTATATACCATGACATACATTGTACTCCTAAGTATAGTTGTGTAAGGAACCTGCTTCACATAATCCTTCTTAGCATTTGAATTAGGTAATGCATTAGCATTAATTTTAATGTATGCTGCCAATAGGATGCAAGTTGACTTTACCTAATCAACTTGAAAATTTTGTAGCACATTTTCAACATACTTTAATTGTGATAAGTCCAACAAACTTGCTCTCTTTTCCCTCCAAATCTTCATCATTGTGAATTTTTTTTAGCTACGCCTAAATCCTTTATCTCAAAACCATTACTCAATAAGACCCTAATCCTTTTTACCAATAAGATTACCAAGCTACTCTCTCTAGCCAAACATAATAAATTCATCAAAGGTGACATCTTTACTAATAACAAATCTTAGCATTTAGAACGATATTTTCATATGAATTTGGTAAGAAACACAACATGAATATTGATTGATCCTCATCCTTAATTTAAACTTCAACACATTGTAAATCCAAGATGATCTTATTAAAATTTTTATTATAATATTTCACTTGTTTACCTTTTGACTTCATCAAAGTGTATAAATGCTACTTTTGATATAAATAATTAATAAGTAATATTTTTAATACTTTATTTAAGTCGTTGTAACAATGAAGCAAGACTAGTTTCATTAACCACCTTTCTTTCAAACTTGTCACCCAAACTTAATAGTATTTACCATGTGCATTTGGAATATTTGATTTCTTCTTCTATTATGAAAAAGCAAATAATTTTTTATCATAAAGCAAATATGGTCATATCTATTAATCATTAAATAAAGCACCTCCCTTCTTTAGATCATTGTCGAGGATTTTAACATCATTTTGTGTTAATATAAAGTATATGGTAATTTTAACAAACTAAGTGATCATAATGATGATTTTAAGCATTGTGTTAATCTGCAAAATTTTCAAACTTAAAATTTGAAGGTAATCTCATTTTTTGGGGTTATGGTATTATATGTGGTTTATAATTTTTACCAAAGGGATAATGTTGAAGGAAATTAATAAAATTTATATTACATTGACAATAGACATGTAGTATGCAGACCCAATTCACGTTTTGGTTACTGGTCGATATAGAAGTGTGTTTTTATTACAAGGGACCCTTATTTCATAAGGGGGATGTCCATTTTATAGGGGAAATGCTGCTGAAATTTCAATAGGATCTTTGTAAATTATGATTTTGAAATTAAAACAAGAGCCCATTAGTTTTAACTTATGATCTTATTTTGGAGAAGACTTATAATTATGGAAATTATTGAGGATAACATCTGATGGTTGAATTATTTGAGTATAATTAATGACCTTCATTAAGTATAATATTTCATGGCAACTGTTTTCATATATCCCACTTTCTAATTAAGCTGTGAATGATTTTGTTGTTGGTTTTCATTATAGCTCTATCATCATCTTCTACCTTGACGTACTTCAGGAACATCTCTTTGCATTTCAATTGAGGTCAGTGATTATATTTCTACTACAGTTTTTTTCTCTTCATTTATTTGTTTGAGTATGAACTTCCCATCAGAACTTCCTGCATCTTTTCTTGATATGGCTTGCATGATGTGCAACTTGATTGTAGTATAAACTTTGGTAGTGTACTAATTTATACATGACGAGGTTGACTTATGTAATTGTTCCAATTATCTTAATTATATGAATAAATAATTTGATTGATGCTCTTTAAAATGATGAGGTTTTCTTTACTTGTTATGTGCACGTTTTTGTAATGCATGTTTTTTATGAAATTGTATATATTCAATGAATTGATTAAAATAGGTTTTCACAAAAATATTCATATTTTTGTTAATACTTATTTAGAAATTGTTTGATATTTAATATATATTAAATATCAAATTGTGATCAATCATAATCTTATGACATATATGATTACAAACATGTATGTTGGATATTCAACTTAAATATACTAGGAGCTTAGCTAGGATTCAGAACGAGAACACCTGATGTTTAATCACAAGTCTTATCTGACATGTTTTGTTATATGTGGCTAACATAGCATACTAACTTTGGATTTGTTGGTTTAAAATAACAGTTCTTCAGATATGAGTCTCCGCGATAGATCTTGGATGTATAGACGTTTAACCCCTGATGATTTCATTAATCCTGAAATTATTGAGGGAGTTGATGCGTTTATGCACTATGCATCTTTGCAACCTGCATATATGGATGGGTCAAAGATCAGATGTTCATGTAAAAAGTGCAAACACGAATGCTTCCTTACTATTGATGAAGTTAATTTGCATTTGCTGTGAAAAGGGTTTGTCCCCAATTATTTTGAGTGGACACGACATGAGGAACCGTTGATTTCTAGCACCTCAAGGAGAAATGAAGCACAATCATATGTCAACTTAAATGAGTATGACGGGGAGGTTGGATTTAGAAGAAATTATGTTGATGGAACTGAAAACTTTTACAGGCAAATGGTTTACGATGGGGTCGGTTATACATTTGAGCCAAATAGGGAAAATGTTGAAAAAGAACCTAACCCATAAGCAAAACATTTTTTTGACTTACTATAGTCAGTTGATCGTAAATTGTGGCCAAATTGTGAGACAATGACCCAATTGTCATCAACTGCTCGAATATTGAACATAAAGAGTGAAGGACAAATTTTGGATTTATTTTTGATAAAATTCTAGAGTGGTATAATGAATCATTGCCTGCTGATCATACAATGGTTGATAGTTTTTACAATATGAAGAAACTTATTAGGGGTCTAGGTTTGCCTGTGGAAAAGATTGATTGTTGTCAGTTGGGATGTATGTTGTATTGGGGAGATGATATGAACTTAGAAGAGTGCAAATTTTGTGGTCAACCCAGGTTTGATCCAAGAAAACGTTCTATAAAACAGAAATTAGTTCAATGGAAGCAGATGTATTATTTCCCGCTTAATCCGAGACTGTAGAGACTTTATGTTTATGATGTTACTGCATCTCACATGAGATGGCATGTTGAACACGAATAGGAAGATGGAGTAATGGGCCATCCATCTGATGCATTAGCATGGAAACATTTCAATGACACCCATCTTGATTTTGCAGTTGATAGTTGAAATGTTCAGTTGGGATTATCAACGGATGGATTTCAACCTTTTGGTCAAACCGAACAACAATATTCTTCATGGCCAATTATAATTCCTACTTATAATTTACCTCCTTGGATGTGTATGAAAGACACATATAACTACTACTTATAATTTACCTTCTTGGATTGTGCCAGGACCTACAAATCCGAAGCAAAAAATAGATGTTTTCTTACAACCATTGATATATTAATTGCAGCAGCTTGGGATGTGGTGTTCAAGCATATGATGTCTCCCTGAAATAAAATTTTGTGTTGACAGCGGCTTTAATGTGGACCATTAGTGACTTTTTGAAATTTTCCATGTTATATGGATGGAGCACAACTAGAAAATTGGCTTGTCCTTATTGTGGCAATGATTCTGATGTGTTTTATCTTCCAAACGGAGGCAAAATATGTTAGTTTGATAATCACAGAAAATTTCTTCCTTCAGATCATCCGTTTAGGCACAATAAATATAAGTTCATAAAAAATAGGATGGTCAACACACCTCTCCTCCTATAAAAGCTGGTGACGAGATTTTGCAAGAGATTGAGGAATTAGGCTTGCTGAAAGTAATAGAATTAGAAGCTGATGAAGTAAATACAAGCATTGGTCAGAACTTTGGTTGGTGAAAACGAAGCATATTTTGGAATTTGCCATATTGGAAAATGAATTTGATACGTCATAATCTAGATGTGATGCATTTTAAGAAAAACAATTTTGACAACTTGTTCAATACCATTATGAACATTGAAGTGAGGACAAAAGACAATGCAAATTCTAGAGCTGATTTGTAACTTTTTTGTAGAAGAAATGAGTTACATAAAGATCTTCACACCGGTAAATATCCAAAAACATGTTACACTTTGGACAAGAAACAAAGGGAGATTTTATATGAATGGTTGAAAAGTCTAAAGTTTCTTGATGGTTATGTTTCAAACTTGGCTAGGTATGTGGATCTCAGGAAGTATAAATTATTTGGGATGAAAAGTTATGATTGTAATGTATTTATGCAAAGGCTAATCCCAATTGCATTTCGGGAGTTTCTACCTTCTAAGGTATGAGAAGCTATAATAGAGTTAAGCTTGTTTTTCAAAAGCTTAACATCAGTTGAAATCAAGTTTGGTGAAATGGAAATACTAGAAAATGAAATTCTAGTTATTTTGTGCAAGTTAGAAGGGATTTTTCCTCCAAGCTTCTTTGACTGTATGGAGCATCTACCTTTGCATTTAGCACACAAGGCAAAACTAGTCGGTCCAGTTCAATATCGATGAATGTATCCATTTGAAACGTAACTCGATAAATATTACTGCAATAACCATTTTTACTTGCTTTATCTGCTAAATTGTAATAACCATTTTCTTTAATATAGGTTTTTGAATCACTTGAAAAAAATGTAAAAAAAACAAAGCTAGAGTTGAAGGCTCCATATGTAATGCTTATTTAGTGGAGGAAGCTAGTTTGTTTTGTGAACATTATTTTGAGCCGCATGTCCACACAAGAGTAAGAAAAGTTCCTCGTAATGGCGATGGGGGAGGAACGAGTGGTGTTGATGGAAATTTGTCCATTTTTACATATTCTGGATGAACATATGGGTGTGCAACAAGAAGAATGTTAACAGAGGAAGAAATTAAGGCTTCACATGGTTACATTTTATTGAACTGTGAAGAGGTTCTTCCTCTCGTTCAGTAAGTTCAACATGATTATTTCTTTATTTAAAATTGTGTGTTGTTCATTACCAAAAATTGTCATTATGTATTTAGATTATACGAGACATTGTTACCGGAGATAATGCCGGGAATCACACAGGATGATATAAATAAAGAAGTTGGAAAACACTTTCCTCGATGGTTCAAGAGATTTGTAAGTTTTCACTTACAAATATTCTTAATTATAGTTCAAAACTATATTTAACTGTTCTCATGACATTATACTCTTTACTATGACAAATTAAATTTTGTAGGCCTTAGAAAATCCAATAGAGAACAAGTTCATTTGTGATCTTGCGAAGGGACCTTTGCGAACTGTTAAATCATATCCGATGTATTTCGTCAATGGATACAAATATCATGCAGAATCTCATGGACATAACATGTCAACAATAAACAATGATGTTTCGATACAGGGAGATTTGATGGATTACTACGGTAAAATTATTGAAATATTAGAAGTTGAGTACCTTGCTTTGCCAGTGAAGTGATGTGTGATATTTAAATATGAATGGTATGACCCGACACCAAATGTTGGAACAAAAGTGCATAGCCAATATAATCTAGTTGAAATCAACTACTGAAGAAGATTGAGACAATTTGAATCTTTCGTCTTAACTGTGCAAGCGAAACAGGTTTGTTATGCTCCTTTTCTAAGCTTACGACGAGATAAGACAGATTAGTTGGTGGTTTGAAAAGTAAAACCTAGAGGTGTTTATGAATCATATGGAAGAGGAGAGCATAGTCCTGAAAGTGAGGCGTTTCAGGAAGATGTCACTTTTATCAACGCATCTGTCATGTATGACGATAATGAACCTTTGAATGATCCATCTAACGAATATGTCAATATTTCTTCTGGAGAGGATGACGAGGGTCAGAGATCTAAAGAGGAGTCGGAGTTTGATTCTTATTTTTCCGAAGAAGAAGATGATTGTAATTTACAATTAAGTTTTGATAGCAAATAATTTGTGTTTGTAATTGAATATTTTAATTTTAAAAAAAATTATTTACATTTCAATATATTATGTAAAGTCTTTCATTGAAATTCTTATTCAAGGAATGTCTACATGGCGACTGGTTTTGGATGGTCATAATTCTTTCCGTTGGGAGGAATGTGGTAAAATTGTCCCAACCCAAGCAATCAAAGCTGCAGAACATATCGTTGCATCATACACTAACAATTGTTTGCCTTCCATGTCTGATCTGTTACTTGAAGGTGTTTAGTATGATCTGTATAACGTCTCTTTCCTTATTATGTACATCTAATTTCCTTTGTTGAAGTTATTATACATATTCTCATTTGAATGTCTATCCTACATGTTTAAGCTTCCCTTAAACTCAAAGAGGACATGTATTCCTATAAAGGTGAGAGCGATGTCATAACGGCCTATATAGGATTAGGGAGATCGGCTCTTGTAAAAAATTCATCTATTCCTCAAACCTCGTCTGGACAATCACGTAGGCATTAATATCTAGTTTTTGTTGGTTTAACGGTTTTCTTTACTGATTATGTTTTAGGAAAATATGTTCCTGTTAGTAGTTCATCCGTAGAATCAGTTTCCATACTAAGAGCGACAACTCATTCACTACTTCTTCTACAAGTATAGCTATAGCTTCAAAGTTATTGCAAAAAGGTGTTCAAAAGCCTACACCAGGTGGAAGAAGTATCACTGTTTCTATTGGTGCGTTTGAACATGCTAGGACCCTTCTCAGGAATCCAAACATTGGGGACTCATTTATCTTTACCGACTCCCATGTCACATGGAATCAAACAAATTAATTATATCAATGTGATTTTTCGATGCAATACATTATTACACTAAGATTTCAAGTTAATTTATTGTTGTATCTGTAAGACTTTGTTAAACCATGCATAATTTTATTATTGTTAAAGTTGATTTATTGTTGTTAACAATTTGTTAACCTTCAATGCCATTGCCTTATTTTCTTCTCCATATATTGTGCAAAATATTGATTTCAAAGTATTAATTATACTTGTAGAGAATTGGAAAAATTGAATTACAGGTAAACAATAAATGGGACCAAAGAGACAGCGTGAGGTTATGCGGCCGAGGTTTAGAGCCATGTTCGGAGCAACTTACTGTGAAGGTGGTTCGTCACAGTCTGTAGCTCACACTGACTCACCTCCTCCACGTCCAGCGCTGACAGTTGCAGATGAGGAATCACCTACTGTTCCTCATCCTACACCATCCCCTTCCCCAACTCATATATCATCCAATACCTGTTTATTGGATAGAGGAGACGTCCGCCAGCTTGGAGCTGAGGGACCTGATGGAAGAAAGTTTATAACAATTGTCAATGAACAGTAAGTGAAATCACATCACTCACAATTTGCTTGTTATTAAGTCTTAGGTTTATCAATTTTTACATAGTATAACATAATTTGTTATGTTAGGTTGGTTCCATCTGGACCGATTCCAGAAATATGACTTCCACATTTAAGCAAAGGATTGAACCTGAGGGTTATGTGTGGAAGAATATATCTGAGGCCATAAAACAATTTTACTTTTAGGAGTTTGAGGTACAAAAAATAGTTATTTTCTTGTTATATTGATTTATATACACAAATTACATAAATATTATTACATTATATAATTTTTTTCCTTCTTATTTCAGAAAGAATTTTAATGGGATTCTTGTTTCGATGCCAGCATGTATAAAGTATGGGAAAAGAAAGCTCGAACACATTATCGCAACTTAATTAATGCGATACGTTAGGCTGGTGCACAACCGCGTTATATTTTGGAGGAAATTTGGAGTCATTGGACCGAGTATTGGACATCACCTGCGACAATGTCCATCTCAGAGCGTAACTCTGCCAATAGATATGGAGGCTTGTGGGGTGTGACATTCATCAACACCCAATGTAGAGAGCTGAATGTAAGTAAAATTAATACATTTTTATAATTTCTTAACAATAATCCCTTACTAATGTAAACATTGATTCCTAATAGAACCAAATACAACAAAACATTCAGCGACAATCTTAAGAGGAACAACCTGTAGATGAGACTCAAACGTATCTTGATGTTATAGGTGGTAGGGACCATCATGGAAAAATATTCGGGCTAGGTTCATATGCGAACACATGTTATTCGTGCTCTTCCCTGTCCAGTACAACAGTATTTGCTAGGGCAACACAAAGTAATGAAGTAACCGAGCTTCGGGCAATAGAGCAAATAGGGTATTTGAAAGAGGCTAACATAAATCAACGGATGGAGCACATGGAGTAGATAGCTAAGACGAGAGAGGAGATGGGGGACATGGAAAAGATTAAAGAGGAGATAGAGCAGGTGTCAAAGATCAGAGAGGAGATAGAGCAGGTAGCTAAAATGCGAGAGCAGATGGAGTAGGAAGCTAAGATGAGAGAGGAGATGGAGCGGATTGCTAAGATGAGAGCGGAGATGGAACAAATGGCTAAGATGAGAGAGCAGATGGAGCAGATGGCTCAGCTTAGACAGGAGATGGAACAGTTAAAGGGGAGGCTCAATAGTTCAGAACACCCATGATCACCACGACATTAGCTTGTCCTTGTCATTTTCTTTCAATTAAAAACATAAGTTATGCACACTGTAATGTTTTTATTATCAATTAAAATAATTTTAACATTATATTATCAATTAATTTTCTGATTAATCAAATTATATATATATACAAATTAATTTATTATGAACAGATAATTGGTAACTCTTAACATTATGCATTTATCACAACATCATAAAACTGGAATTTATTTAAAAAACCTCTAACCTGCTATTACCGACGAAAACAAATTCTGACAGAAATTTTATATTTATTTACCGGCGGTTATGTACACCTTCAGTAAATAAGATGACTTTTCTAGTTCATTACCTTCGGTTTATCGGTGGTAATTTTTCTGTTGCTAAATTTTACCGATGAAAATTCATGTTATTTATTCTGTCGTTAAAATTTACCGACGTAAAATTGACCATTGCTAATACATTTTCGACCATTGGTAAATTACCGACAGAATATCACCGTCAGTAATTTTAATTACGGTCCTTTTAGCGACAGTTTTGTTCGTCTTTAATTTATGTCGGTAATTAGTTTATTTACAGAAATTGACCTCTTACTGACAGAATATTCCGTCGATAAATAGTTGATTTCTTGTAGTGCTTGGAACGATCCAAACCTTAGAATAGACTTGAGTCTTTATAAAAAAATTTAGGCTAAGTTCGGATCAAGGGTGGTCCAAGTTCGGTCCTTAACTTGAGTTTAGTTTTATCTAATATCATTATTATATCAATTGTCTTAATACATTGATTAAAAGATCAAATTATCCTTTGACTTTATGGGGATGACTCTTATAATTGGAAAGTTATCTCTAATAATTAGAATTCTCATCACATAAATGAAATATTGTATAAAATTGCAATTTTTCATTGGATATAATGTTAGGATGACTCCTATATCTCAAAAGTTATGTCACAAAATTGAAAAGTTGCATTAAATTGTAATTTATGGCTAGACAGACATATTATAGGGGTAACTCTTATGGCAAATTGGTTACAACTTGTAACTAAATAGAATATAGGGTGATTTCTATGATAAAGAATTTATAATATTAGATAGAGTATGGATGACTCTTATAAATAAAAAGTTTAATTTAATGATAAACAAGTTTTTTGAGAAATTAAATATATTGCAATTGGTTCCAACTAAATCAATGATGTTCACTCCTACCACTAGAATACAATCATTGTTATCTAATGGTATCCATAATGAGCTTCTTAATCTACTATACCATGATGATGATAAAGCAACAAGGTATACATTCTTTTTCAATAAAGGACCTCTCAGTAGAGTGTATTTTTTATTTTAGAGCCATGTTGAAATATTCGTTATTCCTTTCCTTCCAAATTTCTTAAACTAACCTTGCAAACAAGAGCTTGAAAAGGGTTTGCAACATATAGTCACTCCATCTCCTTAGCAACACGTAGTCACTCCATGTCTTTAGCAACATCCAGAGATTCCTTAATCTTTTCTCCTTATCTAGTAACATCCAGTCAACAATCCCCATCTAGGATAAGGCTAGATAAATTAAGGAGAAAAATTAAGGAATCTCCTTCATAGGTATCTTGTGAACTCACAACCAAAGAACAAATGATCATATGTCTCAATTAATGAGTTGTATAGATAATTATCTAAGGATGGGATGGAACCAAATAGTTTACCTTTAGTTGATTGCTGACCATAAAATAAAACTTTTTTTTGGACCAACTTATAGGTACCACACAAGTTTATACCAATGAATTGTTTAACTTCTCTTCGAGAAGGCATCCATGTAAGATTTATTTTTAAAAATACCAAAGGAGTCTTTGGCCAATACCATATAACTACCTAAATAAAATACTCTCAATTTCCCTTATAATAGTATTGTCAAGCTTCTCATGATTTGCTAATCAAGATTAAAACTATTATCCACAATAATTTGCTTAACTGTAGCATGCATAGGAATGAGGTTCCTTAGATGAAGAAACCTATCTTGTCCCATAATTGGTCCTAAGTTAGTCAAAAAATTAGTCCAGAATCTAGTGTTAGATCCATCATCAAATATGATTTTGAACTAGTCCCTCACCTGAACTCATAGTCTCAACTAATGAAACATTATATAAGAAGCATCTTGCTTAAGTTCATAAATCTAGATATCATTTTGATTCAAATGATAAGAATGCATCCATATAACCCACAAGGATTCCTTGTAACTTAACAATCTCAATAGCCTCTTAATAAGAAGAACTTTAATAGTTTAATTCAAAGCAATTACTCCCAGGCCACCCTCTTTCCATAGAAAAAAATGTTTTCGAAGCTACTTTGGTTAAGTAGGAGGGGGTAAAGTAACTCAATGAATGTGCAAGGAATTTAAGACAATATCAGTTAACTGAACCCTACTTCAAAGGATAATGCTTTATTACACCAATTGTCTACTTTCCTTTTTAACTTAATAATTAGAGGAAGGATTCAGAAAATGAGGGGCTCTTATACAAGATAGGAATTCCTATATAAATAAATGGGAGATCCTTTTCTTTTAAACCAGTAAAGGAAGATAGCCAATTTGTCATATGTGTAGGTGATAAAAGAAAAATACGTAACTTTTCTCATTGTTCATGGACAAGACTTTAAATGGTTTTAAAAGTATCCAAGACCTTTATTAGTGCCTTAACTACGTATAGGTTAACTTCAACAAAGATCAAGTGGTCTTTATGAATACCCAACTTCCTTCATTTATTGTGAAACTTAAACTTTATTTCTATGGTAATACAATATCTAATTAGACTTGAGAGAACCTATATATAAAGCTAAAAGGTAGGGGGATAGAACGTGCCCTTGCCTAATGACCTTAGTTGTTTTGATTAGTTTAGTAGGAGAGCCATTTATCAAGATGCAATAAGACATAGTAGAAATAGATCGATATATCTAACCAATCAACCTTGTAGGAAAACAAAAGGCATATAGGGTATAAATTAAAAAGGCCCAATCAATATAATCAAAGGCTTTTTCTAAAATCTATGTTGATTGCACCACTCTTAGGAGACTTTTTCCTTTTGTAATTATTGTAAAATTCTTGAACTAGTAGTATGTTTTCACCTATATATCTCCCTTAAATAAAATCTAGTTATGTTTCATTGATTAGTGGTTTAATATTGCTCTTCAATTTTGTAGCAAAGAGCTTGGATATCAGTTTATAGATGAAATTGTAGCATTAGATTAGCTTGAAGTCTCCTAGTAAGATGATTTAGTGTTTTAAGAATAAGGCTAATGAAGGTTATATTAAATTCTCTCAATGTGTGACCTCGATCAAAGAAACTCGTAATTGTATATATAACCATAACCTTTACATAATCCCAAGACTTTTGAAAGAAAAATCCATTAAGTCCATCAAGTCTAGGTGCTTTATTAGGTTTAAACCAAACATTTCCCTCCCAATATAAGCTGTTGTAAATCTAGATTCTAGATAGACTGCACATTCATTAAAGATTTTTTTAGAAATAAATAAATTCAATAAGGACGTCAAAGAGCTTATCTAATTAGCATATCCAAAAGTTCCAAAGAAGTAATGGAAAGCAGTGTTAAGTAACTTTGCTTATGAAGATACTATTGTTCCATCTTCTTTCTATAATAAGCAGTTTCTATTTTGGTTTCTTCTAACAAGTAAAGGCCTATAAAAAAAGTAGAAATTGGAGAGCCATTATACCTTTAATCTTTGTTTTGAAATAGAATATTAAACCTCTAAAGCTTTACTGTATTCATCCATAATTCTCTTTTCATCATCCTAAAGTGTTTATTTTTAAGATCCATCTATAGTAGTTGTTTATTCTATTAGGTTGGTCCTTAGAACATAGCCTCATTTATGTTAGTATATTTAGTATGATTAAGTGACTTGAGTTCCCTTTTAATGCATTTAAGCTTCTCATTACAAATGTAAGAAAGATAACCATAAATAGTGTAGCACCCCACTCCCGTATGACCCGAACCCGAAATCGATGGTGATATCTGAGTCTATGCCCTGTAAGGGTGGCGTGCTACATAACTAAGTCAAAATTCAGTATAATTTTTTTTGAAACATACACATACTTTTTATATTATGCGGAAAATAATTTACATAAATAATTCAATGGCCTCGGGGACCCTTTTCATAAATACAATTTAATTCAGTCTGTTGACTTTACAACATGACCTAATCATTTGTACCTAATCATTTGTACAAAATTCTGAAAAAATACAATTATTCTCAGACATTACTGCAGACGAGAACTGATCTCGACCTCTTATCTCGCTTATATGTGGTTGCTATACGCCCGTGCCTAACGGGCTATTCTTCTAGGTCCTGAAAAATAATTGCAAATTTTGGGTGAGTTTTGCGAACTCAGTGAGGTAACCATCATCGATGGTTCACTCAGTTCATGCAACTCATCAATTCACATAACATATATTTTCATTGTTGTATGTCTGATCACATTTCACAATTTCACTTGAGTACGGACAATTTGATGCATTTCATTGGATTAGTCATTCATAACCAATTGATTTCATACAACACGCAAGCATAATACAATTGTTTAATCTACTTTTAGAAATACCACATGATTGGTACTAGAGAAGCATAAGACATTTTGCCTTTCACTCAATCCAAATGATTAATTCAAATGCATATGACACACGTATGTGACACCTTTTTCCATTTATTACGGTGTGTGACCGAGCGCCTGTACTGTCCCAATATGGGCGCATTAATCGTTGAGCTTGAGGCTCTGAACTGTCCCAATATAGGCACATTAATCGTTGAGCTCGAGGCTCTGAATCACTGTGGGGCTCGAGGACCAAATATAAACGTTGAGTTTGTAGCTCTCGGTGGCTGCTCCGGTCACAACTGTTATTATCTGATCATGCCTTGTATGCATGGAGTGCATAGTTCAAATTGAAACCATATCAACATCACAATCATTCCCAATTATCACATTCAACCAATTAGTTTACAATTTTTCACATTAAAATCACACTCAAACTTAATCACATTTAAAACATAAAGTTCCTAAATTATCAGACAATAGCACTTCTATGTCATATTCTCCAAATACATTGGACACCTTCGGTCCGGAATCGAGTCATAAACAAATGCACAAGCCCACCATTATTCTCCACAAAGTTATAAGCACAAAATAATAAACAAATAATAATTGAGAAACCATCTAGGTCACTCACCAAATAGCTTCCGAGCTAATGCCGAGAAGTCTCGACAACGTCCGTGGGATGACGTTCCAACTGTGCCTCTAAACAAGCTTCAATTCTTCAAGTCCTCAAGCTACCCCAACTCTCTCCCTCTCAACACCACCTACGACCCTCACCATTACAAGACTTAGGTTTGTACTTTTGTACACTTAAGAAGAGAAAGTAAGTAGGTTATGAGAGCCTTTTTGTGTAGGAAATGGTTAATAGCAAGTAAGAGGACCCACGAAAATGCAAAGAGAAGAAGCCACGAAGAAGAGAGGAAAGAAGCCACAAAATCAAACTCCAAAAGCCTTTGAAAGACAAGTGTCGTGGAAGACTTGCTAAACATAAGATATTTATATAAACAAACCAAGTTTAATACACAAGTAGGCAAGTGACAAGTGTCACTTGCCACTTGTCCCTTTTTAAGCACTCTACAAGTTTCTTTCCAATAACAATACAATTTCTAGTCCAATTTCCCTCCAACATTCCAATGGCTCAAAGTAATAAATTCTAAAATCATGTATCTAATTTTTCTGTGCCATTGGACAGTTATTTCCAGTACCGGAAAGCCAATCAGTCCGTCACTTGGCAATTTTTTCGGTCCGAAAAAGTATCCCGAAAAATTTCTAGAAAATTCCTAAATTTCTACAAAAATGTAAAACACACAAAAATCCACTTCAATTCCATGTTCAAGCACCAATTCATATTTTTCCACAATAAACACATATGCCGGGAAATGTCAGGAATGCATGTACAATCATGTCTCCTCGAATTGCTAAAATCCTCTTCCTCTTCTGTACATCAACAAAATAGTTTATACACTCCCAATAGCTTTTTCCATCTCTCATGCTTGAGTCTTTGCTATAGATGTAACTCCAATATTCTCATTTTTTTATAAAGAAGACAACACGTCACAACTTTTCCGAGAGACTTGTCATTTTATCACAAAATTTCCTCCATTTCATCTATCGGTTCCTTTCTGAAGCAAACCCGATTGGATCAAGCAAGGGGCCTTTGACCTCTATGGAAGACTTGCCAGATTCCATTGTTGAATCGAGAGAAGAGCTTATGATCTCTACTACTGGCCATGGGATCTTTGATCATAAACAAAATTACTAGGCTTTCACAAAAATGTAAAACACACAAAAATCTACTTCAATTCCATGTTCAAGCACCAATTCATATTTTTCCACAATAAACACATATGCCGGGAAATGTCAGGAATGCATGTACAATCATGTGCATTTTCAAAAATTACAATTTATGCATATATGAAAGCCATATTATGCATGAACATACCGAGACTAGTGCACTCACTCATAACCCATCTCAAATTACTATTTTACCCTTCCCATCGGTGATGGGATGTTACAATGGAAATTTTGTGATAAAATGACAATTCTCTCGGAAAAGTTGTGTTGTCTTCTTTATAAAAAAAATGAGAATATTGGAGTTACATCTATAGCAAAGACTCAAGCATGAGAGATGGAAAAAGCTATTGGGAGTGTATAAACTATTTTGTTAATGTACAGAAGAGGAAGAGGATTTTAGCAATTCGAGGAGACAGTCTTATTACTATGTGTTGAAATTTAGTCCACATCAGAGGTTGTGGAAATATGTTTAGGAACCACAAAGTATCTTTAATGATGGGGTTTCCAACACAGGAAGTTATGGTTGGCGATAGATTGAAATGTGTGGAGCAATAGGTATCAATGAACAGACATTACCATAAGTCAATGTGGAATCATCGGGAAATTGAAAGAACTGCTAAAAACTGTCAAAAAAAAATTCAATGATTGAGGATAGCATGTACTCATACTATGGCATTGAGAAATTAGTTACTCAAGGAACAATGAGTTTGAGGTTATATCTTGAGTTAACCTTACCCCGATGGGATTATGATATTGAAAGTTAATATGATCCAAGCAAAAGGATTTAAAAGGGAGACTGTGATTATATTAACAAAGGAAGATGAAATTTGGAATACTTGAGGGGAAAATATATAAGCCGCATCAGCGATACATGAAAACAAAATGATTATAGTGTTAGGTATGCCATTCGAATTTAGAGATTTTGTATAGACAATAGAGGTTCCCAATTGAGATCAAGAGGGAATTGGTTGCAATGTATAATACGGTGATGTTGTGTTACCAAGAGATAAATATAGCTGTATGAGCTAAATTGAGATTTATGACTTAAAAATCCCTGCAATAGTAGCTGGTTTGAAAGCGTGGAGTCATGATGTGGACAGAAACATTTGAGAGATACATACGACCAGGACAGATCTGGAATTGGAAAAGATTGAAAGAGCTGTGCTGAGGGAAACTGTCCTAATAAAGTTAATGTTTCAATCAAAGGTATCGAATAGAACATTTTATAGCAGAGTGCCACATTTGTGGATACTAGGTTACTCATTCTAGTGTAAGAAAGAGTGTATAGTGATGAGTTAAGAAATAAAGGTAAAGGAACATCAGATTTGCAAAAAGGGGATTAAATTGAGGATTTGAGAAAAAATTGACAGGATAAAATATGTGTTACCTGATAAAGAGAGGTCCTAGTAAGTGTACCTCAAAAGAGCAATTGGCGGCTAAGCATATCGAACTGAGTGATTATATGTTTGGTTTCCTTGTAGTCTTGACTATTGGAGATAGGCATAAAGCTTCAGCATATAAGATTAATGTATAGTGCAAAATGATTACAAGCAATGAGACGACAAAAAGAGTCGATCACCCTAAGTAAAGGTCAGAACAAGTTGGGATATCGTTGTGAGTGAAATGAATTGAAAATCTGAATAAAGAGGTTTTGAAAGACGAATGGAATCTTGGGGGATTACATCGAAATTGTGACTATATGGAGAAAGATGTGAAGGTTCAGTGTTCCATAAAAAGAAAAAGAAAAAGAAAGATGATTTGTCTTTGAGTGTGTCACCTATGCCAAGGTGTAGTAAGATGTGATACAAAGGGAATAGAGGGAGCTAAGTGTGACATCAAGTGGTTCTTATATAATTAGGATAAAAATGAGACTAAGGCATTATGAGTGATTTTATGATTAGTATGGTTATAATCCGATATATATATGGTTTTGAAACTGGAAGGAAAGAGTTGAATACTTTGAAACTCATTACGGGTATAATTGAGGAAAAATGATTTCTAAACTAAGAATTATTAAGAAATGGAGGAGTGTAGGTAGTAATAGCACCCCTACCTTGTTCAGTATCAAAAATAAATTTTGAGGACGAAATTTTTATTAGGAAGGGAGAATTGTAACATCCCATCACCAATGGGAAGGGTAAAATAGTAATTTGAGACGGGTTATGAGTGAGTGCACTAATCTCGGTATGTTCATGCATAATATGGCTTCCATATATGCATAACTTTTAATTTTTGAAAATGTACATGATTGTACTTGCATTCCTGACATTTTCTGGCATATGTGTTTATTGTGGAAAAATATGAATTGGTGCTTGAACATGGAATTGAAGTGGATTTTTGTGTGTTTTATCCCGAAATTTTTTTAGAAAATTCCTAAATTTTCACAAAAATGTAAAACACACAAAAATCCACTTCAATTCCATGTTCAAGCACCAATTCATATTTTTCCACAATAAACACATACCCCGGAAAATGTCAGGAATGCATATACAATCATGTACATTTTCAAAAATTACAATTTATGCATATATGGAAGCCATATTATGCATGAACATACCGAGACTAGTGCACTCACTCATAACCCGTCTCAAATTACTATTTTACCCTTCTCATCGGTGATGAGATGTTACAAATAGAGATATTGAGGCCCTTGAGTACAATATAATGAAAGCTAGGATCACTAGCTAAAAATTTTTATAATCTAAAAGGAGAGCTAACCTTCATCCTAAGATTCAAGTTACTTATAATAATTGGTGAGTGGTCAGAAAAGTAAGGGATACTAAATTCCGCTTACTATTTGGGAAGTTTGAGAGCTAGTTAAACTATAGCAATTCAATTTTATTTTTGAAAACCATAGATGTTATTGTTTATTACTCCAAGTGAAGTAATTACCTTTAAAGTTAATATTAGTCACCTCAATTTCAAAAACACAATTTGTTAGATCCTTGGTGAAATTCCTGATGCTTTCATTACCATCAATTTCTTGGGGGTAAAGTATATTATTGAAGTCCCTAATTAACAACTGTAGAAGCTAACTTGTGGGGTGGATTTCCTATAATTTCCTCTATGAAACAAACTTTTGAAAGATGAAATTAAAAATATAGATGAAAGAGATATGTATCATCACATTTATGTTCAAAATAAGTAGTTCCATATGTACTAATTGATTAGTTATAGAGGTATTCATTACCCTTATTTTCATTGGATCTTAAGCAGTTACAATTATGCCATAGTTATGTGCCAGGTAATTGGATAAGACAGACCAACATTTATTTTTAAAATAGTTACTTAAGTCATTCCTCACTGATATGGGTTTCTAAAAAACTCATTAAAGAGGATTTTATTAAAAAGATAAAAATTGTTAAACAAATTTATTTCTTAAGGCTATTGAGTCCTCGGACATTCCGACATAAAATTATTATTTGATAGTCAATTTGGAGCTAAAGCTCCTTTGTTTCTTGTTAAATTTCATCTTAGCAATTAAAATAAAGTCCTTTATATAGACTTAAGCTAAGTTTGACTTAGCAAGACCAACTGTTGGCCCCCAAGTTTTTTCTTAATGAATAAGTATGATTTACACTAATTATGAGGTCATTATGAAATTTTGTGGAGTTAATTATTATGTTAATGTTAGAAAGATTATATGGTATAGGTTAATGGAATTAAAGTGTTAAGGTTATAAGAATATTCAAGGGTGTTTTTGACAAGACATTTAAGGTTAAAAGAACATAGGCCTATAAAGAAAGGTAAAATGGACTTTTTGGACCAATTAAGGGCATAAAAGGAAGAAGAAATTATGGTCTTGCATTTTAAGAAGAGAAAAGAACAAAAATTGAAGAGAAAAAGAGACAGTGTCATGAAGTATAACTTTCACACTACTGAACCAAATTGAATGCTTTTGGTGTCATTGGAAACGTAAGACAATAGAGAAGAGTCTTCTAGAAGAAAGTGTTCTGTTAGAATGTACAAGGGTGCTTTTGGTAAGACACTAAAGTATAAAAGACATAAGGCACAAATAAAAGGGTAAATGGGACAATTCTCACTCATTAAGGGCATAAATGGAAGAAGAAGTGTTGTCTTGCTTATAAATAAAGGAGAAATGTGAATGAGAAGATTCTAGAGAAGCAAAATGAGTGGATTAGAAAAGAGATAAGAGAGAGAGAACATGAAAAAGAAATGAAAGAGAGAAGGAAGGGAAAACAAACTAGGGTTTTAATTTCTTTGGCCTTCAAGAGAGATTTTGAAATTGTTCAAGAAGAGAATAAGGTAGAGAAAAAAAGAGCTTCCATTTGAGCTAAAGATCTCTTCATTTGGTGAAGAATCAAGGTATGATCAATTGAATCTTTGGATTTTTGTAAAGATTCTAGTTTATGGAGTTTAGAAAATGCTTGGGTTTGAATGTTTTAGAATCAATTTTAGTGATTTTACATTGTGGGATTTTTAAGTGGATTCCTATTGAATGAGATTTGGGTTGTTTTAGGAAATCAAGAGAATCCTACCCAAGAACAAGGGGAAAGACAATTGTGACTTGGAGTTTTGGCAAGCAAACTAGGTGGGTAAAATATTTATGGTTATTGTATAAATAGGCAATGTGCCTAAATGTGTACATATGTTTAAATTGCTAAGCTATGAATGGGAATTGGATATTATGAGATCATGTGAGGTTAGAAAAGAGATGATGAGAAATTGAGTTATGATATAGAGTAACTGTTGGACCTCAATCTTTTAGTGAAATTTAGAAATATAAAAGGTATGAAATGAGTATTTTTGTACATGTATTGTGTTATAGATGAATTGATACTTTGAGAAAATGGATGAGAAAAAAAATTTGGTTTTGATGATTTTGATATTGTGTATATTTGTATGGGTTATGAAGGGAGTTGATTGAAATGGAAGTTCAAAAGCAAGAAATAAAGAGAAAAAGGTGTGAGAAATTGAAGAATTAAAGAAAGTTAACTTTTTGGGGATAGAGAGTTGACTTTTTGATTTAGGTAGAATTTGAGAAAATGATCTTCATGGAACTTGTAGTTTCTGTTGAAAGCTTTCTCTCGCCATAAAGTATGATATTTTTTGATATCGGAATTGAAAGTTATGACTTTCCGAAGTTAAGGTTATTTTACTTTGTTTGAAAAATGTTATAGGATGACATATGTTTGGCAGAATCTTTGAATGGAAAATTGACCTAGTTAGAGGTTGAATTTGCTTTTGAGTTCTTCATGAAAGTTTTAGATTATGTTTTGATATTTCCATTGATATGAAGTATGCAATTTTTGGATGATGGAATGTGAAGTTATAATTTTTGCAAGTTGCTGTTACTGTTTTGGCATGATTATTAGAGGACAGAACATTTGATTGGACATTTGACTTCCTTAGAGGCCAAATTGATTTTTCTTTCCTTCATGAAAGTTGTAGGTGATTTTCTTATATTTGCATTGATATAAAATATGACATGTTTGGACTTTGGAGTTGAAAGATAGAATTTTTCAAAGTTGAGTGATTGTTTAGAGATATATTAATTTAGGCAGAAAGTTTGATTGGATTTGTGACCCCTTTACAGAAAGTTCTTCATGTAAGTTGTAGAGCTTCCTTTAAGCTTTATTTTGATACCAAATTTGTTAAATTTGGAATTCAGGACCAAGAGTTATGAATTTTGGAAATTTCGATTATATATATATATATATATGAAAAATCCTTTTCTTTTTGTTATTCTCCTCCCCTAATCCGACCCTTGTTCAATATTTTGTTTATAACTTTTCCGCACGACATCCGATTGATTTAGTTTTCAAAGCGTTGGATTCTTAAGACAATTATCTTCATCAGAATGGGAAACTTATAATTTTTTAGATTAAATTGAAAGAGATTGATTTAATCAAAGTGAGTTAGATATTTTTCTGAACATGGTTCAGTCTTTTGAGAAATTCTTGATCTGTGGAGATCCGATTGAATTGATTCTTGAGGAAAAATAAAATATATACATGGGGATACAAGTCATAAGAAGGAATTGAATTTCAATTTAGCCTCTAAGACTTCCAATTTTTGAATGGAAGTCGGGTTTAGTGTGCAGTCTTGTATTAGAAAAATCTGAAAGCATTTTGGCCATAACTTTTGCTCTAGTAATCCAAATGAGGTGATTCTTAATTTGGATTAAACTAAAGAAATAGGGATACATTTTTTATTAATAAAGTGAATTTTAATTCAGCCTCTAAGATTTTCAATTTTTGGATGGAAATAAAGTGCTGAAAAATGTGTTAGCATAAGACTAACCTGAAATGTTTGGACAATAACTTTTGGAGTAGTGCACCAAATTAAATGATTTTAGTGGCATTATGAAATTAAGACAATGAGGAATATTTTTCTAGAAGGAAGTTTTGGCAAATTCCTTCAATTTGATGGTGAGAAAAATGTCCTAAAGTAAGCTTGAATTAAAATGGATTTCAGGGGCAATTTTGGAAGACCACTTAAAGGGTTAGGTTTCAAGGCTTATAAGGAAGGGCTTTTTGGTCATTTATCATTCATTAAATGACTTGGCGTTGGGCTGTCGTATTTAGAAGAGAAGTAGCTGAAATTGAGGAAGAAAGAAAACAAATGAAAGAAGAAAAGAGAGAAGATGGGTTCGGTGGTGGAGAAGAAGGAAGAAGAAAGGGAAAAAGCTAGGGTTTTCGGTTTTGTGAGTTTCCAAATGGGATTTTGATGTTGTTTCAAAACAACAAGGTGGAGGAGCACAAGAGCTTCCTTCCAAGTCAATAAAAATTCGAAAATGGTGGAGGTTAAAGGTAAGAGAAAATTTTGATTTGTTAAATTGTGATGAGATTTTAGTTTATTTGGCTTAAGATTGGTATGGGTTTGTGATCTCCAAGTTCAATTTTGGTGATTGCTTAGTATTATTGCTTCAATTTTAGATGATTAAGTAATTAGGGTTTATGTTATTGAATTAGGGAAAATTAAGTGAGGCTTTGGAGAAATTGAAGCTTCGGACAAGTTTCAAGCATGGAATCGAGGTGGGTAATGTGTTTATATTTTGAATTATAAGCTACTATTGTGTTCTTGAAAAATCAACAAAGTGAAAAGGGTTTTTTAATTTTTATTTTGAATGATTAAAATTCCTTGCTTTTGAAAATGATTTAAGAAATTGCAATCTTTATCGAATTCGTTATTTTTCGAAAGATTTGAATAATTTGAGAATTGCCTTCAATTGATCATTTCATTGGTTTTGAATGAATGTGAAATTGCCATATAAAATTTTAGATGATGAATGTGTAATGTGAATGAGAATTTGTGGAAATTATGAATGAAATTGTTTGATATGACACGATATGAGAAGATATGTTGCTTTATAGTTTGAAAATGATTCGATGTATAGGAGTGTGGTTGCTGCCATTTGAGGGTATATATATGGATTGGTTTGTGTTTTGGTAGATTGAGGATTGTGGAGATTGAGTTTTGTGCAGGTGCTTAAGTTTGGGTCGAAGATTGAAGATTTGGCTAGTTGACTTTTAGGAGAGGTGTTGTCAAATTTTTGTAAAAATGGGCAGAAACTTTGTTTGTATTTTTGACCCTCTTAGAGCTTGAATTGATTTGGGGGGTCTTCTTGAAGATTGTATTACATGTTTAGAGCTTTCCAATGGTATATAATTTGTCACTTTTGGACTTAGGATGAAGAAGTTATAAAGTTTGAAAGATTGCAGTTACTGTTGATAAGGGTTTTGTGTGGGCAGTATCTTTGGAAGAGTTTTACACCTTTTTAGAGCCTTCATTGATTTTTTCATCCTTCATAAAAGATGTAGATTGTCTTTTACCATTTCCATTGAGGTATGATATGCAATTTTTGGAGTTAAGAATAAGAAGTTATAAAGTTTGGAAGATTTTAGTTACTGTTTGAAGTTTCATCTTATAGGCAATATCTTTGGAAGGGTTTTTCACCTTTTTAGAGCCTTCATTGATTTTTTTCATCCTTCATAAAAGATGTAGAATGTCTTTTACCATTTCCATTGAGGTATTATATGCAATTTTTGGAGTTAGGAATAAGAAGTTATGAATGTGGGAAAAATTCAGTTACTGTTCATATGGTTATTTTTACTGTTTGATTGGTCATTATATAGGCAGTACCTTTGAGTGAATTTTTATCTCTTTTAATGACTGAATTGACTTTTGCACCCTTCATGAAATTTGTTAATCATCTTTTTATCTTTCCATTGAGGTAAAATGTGGCATTTTTAGGCTTTTGTGTTAAAAGATATGAATTTTCAAACTTCTGGTCTTGAGTAGGACTTTTTCAATCTAAGCAGTAACTTTGAAGTAAATTTTGACTCCCTTAGAGGTTAAATTAATTTTTGAATCCTTTATGGAAGTTATAGAGCTTCCTTTGAGCTTTTTTCGATACCCAATTTGTCAATTTTGGAGTACGGGAGCAAAAGTTATGAATTTTGAAAAATCTGGTATTATATATAGATTTATAAAAAAATATTATTATTACTTATGCTTTCAAAAAATAAAGAAAGGAAGTATTGAATTATATTTGTTTCCAAATGTTTTTGGAAAATGGTTACAAGTTTTAAATGATTTGAGAAATTAAGAAAAGTTTCTGAAAATGATTTGAGAAATTAAGAAAAGTTTTTGAAATTCGTTTCTTATGAATGAAGTGATAAATTGTGATTTTAAGCAATTGCTATGATTTTTGCACTCCTTGTTTGTGTATGATTGAGAAATTGAATATGAATTTGATTGTTATGAGATTGATTGATAAATTGAGATTGCATTTGAATTGCTATATGAATTTATGTGAATGAATGGGATTGCTTGTGATTTGGTTTCCGGACGGGAGGTCCGATGATATTGATTGTTGATTGAGCTGATATATGGAAGTGAGTTTAAACTATTTACAGGTTTTTGGGTTTATTAAAATACATCCGTTATGCTGCCCAATATTTGAAAAAAAAGTCAATTAAAATGTTTAAAATGTGAATTATGGGATTTGTATGATTGTTTAAGACGACTTTTATGAATTGAGTTTTTGATTGAGATTATAGAATTGGTAAATTCCAAATTGAAGTAAGAGATTGAATGAAAATGAAAAAGAAAAGAAAAGAAACAATTTGCATGAGGATGAATTTCCTAAAAGGGAAATAAGATTGCTTTGTATGAGTTTGATACTTGAATGAGAAAAAGAAAAAAATTTACACTGATTTTCGAATTGGTTTAGTCTTAGAGTTTCCAACGCGACAAGTTTGTTTTATTTACAAGTTTGAGTTCTCGGATGTCGTAAATTTGTATTTCAGTTCGATTGCATCGTTTGATTGTTTTGATTCCAAGCCAATTCGATTCCGCTTTCTCTTTTGTTTTCGCATTTTGTTATCCGATTTTCCTATTTCATTTCGTTTGATTCGATTTGATTCTGATTGTTTCGTATTCTGATCTGATTTCTGTGTTCTATTTTAGGATCCGTTCCTTTAATTCATTTCGATTTGTTATTTGCCTTTCATTTTATTTCGTAATTTTCGATTCGTTTTTTGTTTTTCCAGTTGGGGTCCGGTTTCGAGATCGGGTCCCAATAGTAACGAAGTGTTCTTGAAGTGTAAGTCTAAGTTCAATTAGACACACATGAATTTTGAAATAGGAATGAGCATATAATGTGTTCTAGAAAATACCCGGGATTGTCATTGAGCATGCATTGTACATAGTCCATTATTACAATTGTGTAAACAGGAATATTTTTACGTGTGCAATTATTGATGAGTGTGCAATGTGTGTTTTGCATAAATGGGTTGCACAGGTCAGTGTCCGCATTCAGGCATTCTCAGAATTTGAAAGCAAATGCTAATCTGGAGCGTACAGTGAGTAGACCTAGATGGTCTCCCCTTATTGTTTGTTATCTAAAATTTCTGTAATATATGCCTTCTGGATGATTTTATGAATGTGTTATGTTTATGTGGGACCCGGACAGGAGGTCCGATGATTGTGATATTTGTATGATATATTGAAGTGTTATGTGCATCTGAATGAAATGAGCTACATGTGTTCCAAATGTGACATTGCATGCAACTAAGATGTGATTCTCAACTTAAGGTTGAATGCCGAACCACGGTCCGATGATAAGTGTCTGTGATCAGATAAGAGCATGCAATATGTGTGATGTATTCCATGGCATGAATGCATGAAATATAAAGGCGTTGTGACTTGAGTCATCTGTATGAAGCGCTTCCACGTAGAGCTATACTCCGTGATTATGTGATATGACTGAGCCTACGGGCGATTCGCTTACGATTGAGCCTCTGGTCATTATCACATATATGTGAGTGACAGGCACTCAATCACGACAATAAGAACGAATGTGAGTCTCATGCATATAGCATTATAAGATCGACGTCCATTGAATGTGAAACGTGAATTTATGTGAATGTGAAATAATGTGTTATGTGACTGGGTGAGCCATCGATGATGGTCACTCATTGAGTTTGCAAAATTCACCCAAAATTTGTAACTATTTTTCAGGGTAAGAAGAATACCCCGTTAGGCCAATTGGAGTATACTTACAGCATTCAAGTGAAGAATAGAGATCGGAATCAGTTCGCGTCTGTATTAGTGTTTTCTTATTTTTGTATAAAATGGTGTATTATGAACTTTTGTACAAATGATTATGTCATTTGTAAAGTGAAACTGACTTAAGTGCTTTGTATTTGTGAAAAGGGCCCAAGTGGCTATTGAAATTATTATTGACTGTATGTGATGATTGGCTTCCACATAGTCTGTGTTTGTGATTTCAAGAGAAAGAAAAAAAATTTATATTGACTTTTGAATGATTGAGTGCATTAGCACGCCACCCTCGCGGGGCACGGACTCGGATATCACCATCGATGTCAGGTTCGGGTCATTGCGGGAGTGGGGTGCTACATCTATGTGGTATCAGAGCCCAGAAGTACTATCTTATATGGGCATTCTGAAATATGTGTGAAGTTGCATGCACATTAGTCATGTCATAACAGACAGCGGCAACTGATCCCCAGTATGAGTCACATGCATGAGCATTCCTTAAGTGTTGAGCTGTTAGAAGCATTGAGAGAAAGGATGATCTGACAGAATGTGAGAAAATAAGGTTTATGGATATTTTGGAAATGAGAAATAGTATCTGGTTTTGCATGATAGATAAGAGTCCTCCACAAAAGGGTACATATCCTTGAAGGTGATATATCCTTTGGGGGTGAAATAAGTGTGAATCGGTATATTTCCATGGATTGATTGAGGAAACTAAGAATATAAATAGAAATGCGGAGACTAAAGTGGATAGACAGAATGAAATGAAATCATAAAACTGTTATGATCATAAAAGGGTGAATTTGGAATCGAAATGGTTATGTGAGTATTGTGATAAGAGTTTGTAATTCAGTATAAGGGGATATTAGGGGAATATTGAGAGCAAAAAATTCATAATAATTATGCATCGAAAATTCTGGATTGGTTGAGGATATATATATATATAGTATACGGATGGATATAAGAGATAAAGATTCAGTGTAATTGTATCGATGGATGTATTATTGAATATGAAATTGGAATTGCAATCGGGTGATATGTCCTCAAATGTGATATAAATGTAAATACACTGTCATGGATTGTTTGAGGAAAAATAGGGATATAAGTAGAAATAATAAGGTGAAAGTGTATAAGCCAAGTTGATATGACCTCGAAAGGTTGCATTTGGACTTAGGATGATTATGTAATTATCGATATAAGAGTTTATGATTCAGTATGAGAATATATCTGTGGAGTAGAGATTTAAGCTTCATATGGGTTATGCCCCTACCATTATAAATTGATTGAGAATAAAAATGTGTGAGATGAAATAAATGACAATTGGAAGATGAGATGATGACAGTGATATACGAAAAAGTTGTTGAGTTCAGATTAAATTGTCATTGTAAGTGTACATATGATAGTGGGATCACCAGAACAGGTGAAATTATTAAGCATATGTGAAAAATATGCGTGAAGATGATATGGGAAGTAATCAGTGACTTATTGAATAAGTGCCAATCATAGTTCCTATAGTTCAAAGTTCAAGACAGAGTAAGACGTGAGAGTACTTGTAGTGATCAATTGGGAAGGAATTGAGACTGTTAATGATGTTAACATAGGTGATGAGCTTGAGGGAAAAGAAGAGGGACATGATTATAGCAAAATCTCCATGATCGAGAATTATCTAGAATTAAATGGGATTAAAGTATCCTTAGTAGTATAAACTACTAATTGGTGAATCGATGTGAATACATCTACAGATAAGATGTGATGATTTTAGTGAGGTATGCCAAGATATTAGGGTAAATGAAATTGTTTAAGTGCCCTACAGAGCCTCATTACAAGGGATGTTCTGATCATGTAAGCTATGGCATAAATTGATCTTATTGAGATATTATGCATAGTTGAGATTGATCTTCTCGAGATATTAAGAATGACTGACATGCAATGAGAAAAAATAGTTGATTGATAAGGTTTTATGAAGAGTAGTGATGATTGTAGTAAGAAATCTTCTTTCAAAGAAGAATTTCCCTAAATTGAGCTAAGTTGATCTGACGATTTGATTTAAGAGTAATCAATGAAGAGACAAATCGGAAATGAATATGTAATAAGTCAAAAGTGAATAATGGAGTCATATCCTAAGAAGAAACTCAGGCATAAAAAGCAGAATATGCCACTGAGAGTGTATACAGCAACTACATGAGTGGCTTATAAATTCGAGGTGACACTATTGCAAATGTGAGGAAAATATAGGTCCCCCTTATATTCGATATAAATATGTTCGGGAGATACAAATTCAATATGAGGAATGAAATACCAATACGCAAAGTGAAGTATTCAACAAATTGAAAATGTGTGGAGGAACTAGTACGATTGAATAAGCATCTGAATAAGTCACTGTGAATTAAAGGAAATCAAATGAAAAGAGAAAATAATTAGAGACAAAAAGTCAAATGGGGGACTGAAAATGACATGAGACAATTTTACTTTCAGTGGGGAATTAGTCACCTAAGGAATTGCAAGAAATTAATACAAGGAAAATGTGAGTGATATCTATTGGAGTTAATGATACTCCAATGGTATTATGATATTGAAGATTTAAGTGATCCAAGCAAAATTGTATTAATTAGTGATTGTGATCATAGATGGTATTTTAAGAGTGTTTGCAAGGTAAAAAGGGGATGTTTTGAATATTTGAGGAATGTGACACTGATGATAATAATATCATTTGGATTTGGAGATTAACCATTATATAATGAAGTTTCACATCAGAGATTAAGATACAATCCTTTGTAATAGTCTAAAGTGGTTTTTGTATGCATAGAGCCAATTAAGGTTTTATGGGTTGATTTTGGTACATGGTAGAAGTGTTATGATCGCTTTGAAGTCTTGGAGACATTAGATGTTCCAAATCATTTCTGGAATGTACATTATGTAAGAATGAGGAAATTATGGAGTTTGGAGGAAATGCACAAATGAGTGCTATACTTGTAAAATTACTGTGTAATCTGACACATTGAACAGACAATTCTATAATGGAATAATATACATTCAGATATTGAGGTTTCCAAATTTAGTGTAATGAGGAGTGCAGAATATTGAGTGGCATATGGAGTAAAATAAAGTGTTGCTAGTTGCATTGAAATTTAAGATCAAGTCTATTGGAAAGAAGTAAGAAACCAAAAAGCTAAAGATTCAGAATTGTGAATCACCCAAAAAAAGTGAAAACGAATCTGAACTTTCGAGTGAAATCGAAAAAATGATATTTGGTGATTGAAATAAGAAGCACGTATATCCGATTAAGATGATTGAGCAAAGAAAGTGTTAGAGAAGCCTAAGTAACAACCTAAGATAAACATCCTAGTAGGGATATGCTAAGATTGTATTTTAGCTGCTAAGGATGTAGAAAAAGTGGTTACATGTTTGAATTACCAACAATTTTAACTGTTGAGGATGTGCTTAGAGCTTATATTTTTTAGTTTATAGGAAGATGAGATTGGGGTATAATTCAGATTGATTACATACATTACAATCGTGACCATAGTAGCATCGTTAGAACACGGTATGGGGCATTGTATAACAGAAGGGTGGTTATTCACCTTAACATTGAGATGAAGAAGGCCTAAAATGATATAAGGCCATAATAAATGTGAGGTCCTATTAGTGAGTAAAATGAATCCGAAATAAGAGTAAAGTGACTTATGAAAGATAAGTGGGTTAGGTGGATCAACATCAGACAGATGGAATTAGTGAAATGGATATAAGAGTTGAATGTATTAACACTGAAGATAAGTGAATTGTTAAAGAAGAGATGAAGTGTTTTTGTGAGTATCACCTTGTTAAGTGTTACTGGTGAAAACTATTATGAGTCAGTGTTACTGGTGAAAGAAGTCTTGGATTCTTCAAATGTGATATGTGAATAGGTTCTGAAATAATGACATGATCGACAGGGATGGATTGATAGCATATAAAGTAAAAGTTGGTGATTAAACTGAAATATGCTCATGAAATAATGAAGATAGTGTGATAACTGAATCAGTGATTGAAGGATCTATTGAGTTATTAGCTGTAGTCATTTGGAAGGGTATTTGATGAGGTATATGGGAAAAGGAGAAGCATATGAGGAATTATTACCTTTACCATATTGATCAATCAGATGAGAATTTCGGGGACGAAATTTATTTAAGGAGGTGAGAAATGTAACATCCCGTCCCCATATTAAGGGTTAGGACCTGAAATTTCAACATATGTAAGCTCAAAGAGAGATTAAAGAAATGCATTTTCTTGCTCATGCATAATGTTAGTATATATGCACATGAATATTGAATCTTGGCACAAAAATAAGTGTACATGCATTCATTGACAATTTTCGGGTAGGAGTGTTTTAAATGTGATGTTATTGAAAGTGAGGAGTAGAAGGAGTGATCTTGGTAGGAGTTGTGATAAGGAAACCTTTAGAAACAAGATTGGTAGTGATCTGGAAAAATATTCACTGAATATGCTTTAGTCTTTTAGCCATAACGTTTTCTTTAGTTGTCCAAATGAGATGATTCTTAATTGGGATTAATCTAGAGATATATGGCTACATTTTGTATAAAGACATCAAATTTCAATTCTGTGTCTAAGAGTCTCAAAATTTGTCATGAAGTGAAGAATTGGGTGCAGTGTTGGTGTATGAATGAAAAATTTATCTTCGGAATTTAGGGGTAAATTTAGGATTGATATAAATAGATTTTGGTAAAATTTTCTTCTAGAAAGTTGTAGATCTTTCTTTATATTTCCAACGGTATATTATATGAAAAATTTAGACATCAGAGTCAAAAGTTATGATTCGTATAAGTGGATATGTTCTAGACGCGAAAAGAAGACGATAGAAATGAGACGGAAGAAAAGCAGACGATAGAAATGAGACGAAAGAAAAGCAGACGATGGAAATGAGACGATAGAACTGAGACAAAAGTAAAGTGAGACGATGCAAATTGTGAGACGATACAGAAGTCCAACGACAGAATTGGCCTTCGAGGTCTTCATGAAAGTTGCAGATTTGAAAGTCCTTTTTCTAATAGTCTCAAAATGAAGTTAATCCGACATCTGTAGTGAGAGTTATAGCAATTGCGCCAAGATATGTACAGTACAAGTAAAGATATGAACATGTTGGATTCTTTTGGCCATAACTTCTTCTCAAGACCTCCAAATGACTTGATTCTTGATCCATTGGATTCGTAAGACATTTCCCTACATCTCCACCAAGAATAATAGTCATATAAAACTAATGGAGAAAGATTTAGTGAAAAGAGTGGGACAGGTACAGTGAGTGTGTTCTTCAATAATATGAACTGGTGTTATCTCACTAAACATACTTCAGTATTTTGATGTTTTCTGGATCAGTAGAAGTCCAAATGAGACGATTTTTATTTTATGGTGAACTAGAAACATAGGGATACAACTTATATGGAGAAATCAAATTTTGAATCGAACTCTAAGAGTTTCAAGTTTTGGATGGAAATTGAGTATAGAGTACTGTCTCGAAATAAAAGCAGTCCGGAGATATTGGAGTATAACTTTCACACTATTGAACCAAATTGAATGCTTTTGATGTCATTGGAAACGTAGGACAATAGAAAAGAGTCTTCTAGAAGAAGGTGTTATGTTAGAATGTACAAGGGTGCTTTTGGTAAGACACTTAAGTATAAAAGAAATAAGGCATAAATAAAAGGGTAAATGGGACAATTCTCACTCATTAAGGGCATAAATGGAAGAAGTGTTGTCTTGCTTATAAATAAAGGAGAAACGTTAATGAGAAGATTCTAGAGAAGCAAAATGAGTGGATTAGAAAAGAGATAAGAGAGAGAGAACATGAAAAAGAAATGAAAGAGAGAAGGAAGGGAAAACAAGCTAGGGTTTTAATTTTTTTGGCTTCAAAAGAGATTTTGAAATTGTTCAAGAAGAGAATAAGGTAGAGAAAAAAAAAGAGCTTCCATTTAAGCTAAAGATCTCTTCATTTGGTGAAGAATCAAGGTATGATCAATTGAATCTTTGGATTTTTGTAAAGATTCTAGTTTATGGAGTTTAGAAAATGCTTGGGTTTGAATGTTTTAGAATCAATTTTAGTGATTTTACATTGTGGGATTTTTAAGTGGATTCCTATTGAATGAGATTTGGGTTGTTTTAGGAAATCAAGAAAATCCTACCCAAGAACAAGGGGAAAGACAATTGTGACTAGGAGTTTTGGCAAGCAAACTAGGTGGGTAAAATATTTATGGTTATTGTATAAATAGGCAATGTGCCTAAATGTAAACATATGTTTAAATTGCTAAGCTATGAATGGGAATTGGATATTATGAGATCATGTGAGGTTAGAAAAGAGATGATGAGAAATTGAGTTATGATATAGAGTAACCAAGTGTTCTTGAAGTGTAAGTCTAAGTTCAATTAGACACACATGAATTTTGAAATAGGAATGATGTTGGGCCCCGAAATTTTTTTTTTTTTTGAATTAATTATTTATTGATTTATGGATTTATTCGTTAAATTATTTTTTATTGTGCCTTAATTGATTTAATTATGTGTTTATATAAATATTTTTATGTGGGCTTGGGATTAGAAGTTAGAAATTAAATGAAGGCTTGGATTTAAGGTTGGGAAGAATGGGCTTTATGGAATAAGTGGAAGAAGAAGGAGGATTAGAAATTAATGGGTGATGTGTAGTGGGCTTGTGAGTTATAAGAGGAAGAGCCCAAAAAGCATGGTAAGTTAGGAGAGCTCCAAAACTATGTAGTTTTGGAAGGTAGGCTTTAAGTTGAGAATTAAAAGAGTTAAGTGGTTAGAGAGGAAGCAAGTGTCGTGAAAACCAAAGGAAAAGAAGAGAAGAAAATCGTGAGCAAGGAAAAGAAGGTGGGTTTCGGCCAAAAGAGGAAGGAGACCCGTAGGAGGCTTGAAGGGAGGAAGAAAGAAGAGGAAAAAGAAGAGAAATCGACTTATTAAAGGTTAGTTCCATCTTTGCTTAAGTTATGTTTAAGAATGGTGTAGGATGGAAGTTAGGGTTTGTGTAGAGATTGAAGAAAGATAGAGGGAAAGATGAGATCTATGGATTTTAGGGATTTTTAAGCTAAGGTTATGGTTATTCTAGCTTAAATGTCCTATGGGTAGGTTAGGTTTAAAGTAGACTTTTATTTTGCTTGATTTTTATGAATGTTATGCTTTCCTTTAAAATGTATTTATTGAATAGAGTGTGATTTAATTGAAGGAAATCAAGAGACCCCCACTCAAGACAAGGAGGAAGGGCAATCTTGAATTCGGATTTCTACGATAGGTGGGTAACATTTTTATAGTTGTTGTGTAATGGGCAAATGCCCTATGTATGGTATCTTTGATAATTATGTGCATATTGAAAATGTATTTCCTGTGATTTGAAAGTAAAGTGTGAAACTATGATGATTTGAAAGAATGAAAGAAGCATAAAATGCTTGTCTTGCGCTTGAATATGTGATCATTGGGTGAGAGAGAACCTACTTCGATAAGTCACGTGTACGTTGACCCCTTATGCCTTCTCCCGGCAGCCCGCTTGTGGCCCACGAGATCCAAAAATGGACTCGTCGTGTTTACGGTAAACTTCAGTTTCTGTCGTGTTTATGGAACTCTCGAGCCAAATGTATGCATTCCATCATTTATTTGTGTTTATGATGCATAATATGTGTTTGATTGATATGAACTCTCATGTTATGCTTATGTGATGGTTTTGGATTATTTGAGCTTTATATGACAAATTGCTATTGTTTCAGATTGGTAATGTTTTGTTGTGTGGCTCATTACCCGATGGCTATAAACTTGTTAGCCACTGAGCCGTGTTAGCTCACCCCCATTCTCCCTCCTCAGGTGCAAATTCTAGTTGATCGCGGAACCTTGCAAGGCATTGGGCATAACTCCAAGAATACTAGAAACTTTTGTATTAAGTTAGTAACTAGCTTATAAGCATATCGAACATGGAGCATCTCACACATTTTGTATTTTTTACTTGACTGATAATGGATATGCTGATATGTAATTAAAGCCATGCTTGAACTTTGTTATGATTTGGAAAGAGAAGGAGAGCTTTAGTACTCTCTTCATATGAGTTTGTTGAAGTGGGATGTAGTGCTGAAATTTCTGGGTTGATGCACTCATGTGGTAATTTCTGGGTATATTGTGTTGTGCTGCAATTTCTGGGTTGTTTTAGGTTGAATAGGATCACTTAGATTTGTTGAAGGTTTTAGACAAGCTGTAGAGCTTGTTCCTGAGGTGTAATGAGTTAATTTTGAGGTATTGATTGCAAAGTGTGATTCGTTAGAATCAAATGCAGGTGCTGTCTAAATGACAGATTGTCAGGCGGAGCTTTGAGTCCACTTTTCACCCTCATAGAGATGGATTATAGGTCGGTATTCTTCATGAAAGTTTTAGGGAATTTTCTTAGCTTTCCATAGACACTAAGTTTGTTAAATTTGGAGTTCTGGGTCAAAAGTTATGGAGGTCGCAAGTTCTGGTGTTGTTTGTGGAGAGCTAGTCGATCTGTCTTAGTGGGAACTTTTGATTCTAGTAGAGTTCGATCTTGCTGGTGAGTCCTTCTTAAAAAATATAGTTTTTTCTTCTAGCTTTCCAACGCTTCCAGCCGTGTCTAATTTGGAGCTCGGAGTCAAAAGTTATGAGGGTTAGAAGTCAGATAGGTCGGGCTGTAGGGCAGGTCGCCTCATGAAGGCCCTTTTCGCACATCTTGAGCGAGTGCCAAGAGCCCGGCATGCCGGGCTCTTGGAAGCGTTGGGGTCGGTTTCTGGCCGACCGACCCCTCTTCCTGCTTTGGCCATAACTTTTTGTGTCGACCTCCGATTGAGCTGATTTTCGAAGCGATGGTTTTCTAAGAGATTTTTCTAACTTTCTATAACTGATTTACCAGTATTTCTTTTAAATTGAGAAAGGTGGTTTGAAACAAAGTGTGGAGGTCGACTGATCAAGTCGGAACATACTTTACTAATTTTGAGATATCTTGTGCTATAGAGCTCCGATCAAAGTGATTCTTGTTTTAAATTAAACTAGAGACATAAACCTACAAGTTTTATGAAGGAGCCGACTGACAATTAAGCCTTTAAGATTTTCAAATTCTGACCTGAAGTCGGTAGTGCTCAATTTTGGCTGTTTTCTTTGAAATAGCAATTTTGCCATAACTTCTTCATTTCAAATCCAAATTGAGCGTTTTCAGTGGCATTGGAACCGTGAGAGCGTAAGGAACATTTTTTAAAAAAGCCAATCCCAAAATTTTCTATTAAAAGTTTCTCTTCTTGTGGTCGGTTTGTGTTCGGTTTTGGGTCCTCTATGCTTATGTGTGCTTGTGTGGTCCGAATGTTGGGCCTCGGCGATGGGGTCCAACATTGTTTGGTATCAGAGCTTAGGTTTCACTCCTAGGCTTTTGTTGTGATATATGATTCAATGTTTGCATTATGAATTGATGGTTTGCATTAAGTGACATGCATCTCATACATACATATAGTAACTAAGATTAAAAAGAAATGTAGCTAATCAGTAAATGTTTTCATTGAAGGAGTAAGATGCCACCTCGTAGAAGGACACGAGGAGTTCTGCAAGGTTCTATTGCACCTGACTCTCCACTGAGAGAGGAGAGCACGGATGAGTCCGTAGCCCCGAGAATGGCCCCAGTTGAGGCTTCTCAGGCGAGTAGTGAGCCCTCCGATCTCGGACTCGGTGTCGCCTAGTCGGTCCCGAACAAGTGCTGCTCTGGACAAGAGACTCTTTCAGGCATTTACCCAAGCCTTTGTTCGACTATGGGTCAAATGCCCCGAGCTTGGTTGGCCCACTAAGAGGGGAGCAGTTTGACAAGTGAGGAAGTATGGGCGGTGGATTTCCACGGGACCACGGATCTGAGGAAGCCGAGACTTGGTTGAGGAAGACCAAAAGGGTTTTGGATCAGATGGAGTGCGAGGATGATGAGAGAGTGGTATATCTTGCCATCTGCTTGGTGATGCCTTGCATTGGTGGGAGGCTGTGCGAGGAGTCGACGAGACCAATAGGGTTGACATGGGAGACTTCACTGCAGTGTCTGAAGAAGAATGTCTGTCTGAGGTGTACATTCAGCAGAAGCGAGAGGGAGTTTCGAGTCTCACCTGAGGAGATGGCTATTCTTGAGTATATGGCGTCGGTTCACTCGGTTGTCGAGGTATGCTTGAGTTGATGTTCGATGAGGCTGCCAAGTCCGTAGGTTTAGTCAGACCTACACCTAGCTATCAGAGAGAAGGTGGTAGTGCAGAACTTTGGCGACTTTCAGCAGCTGGTTGAAGCGGCTCTGAGGGTTGAGAACATTGAAAACTTCAAGAGTGCAGTTAACAGAAAGAGGAAGGGAAGAGAGCAGTTCAGGAGGGAAAGTGGTACTTCTATTCTTGAGAGAAGTGCCAGAACTTTTCCTGTACAATCTGAGGAGAGGAGCACCGGTGGGAGCTGGCCTAGACCGATGAGGACTTCTACTGTGTCTCACCAAGCCTCAACGGTGGGCGGCAGTAGAAGAGGAGATGGGGAGAGGTCACCTCTTCCTAAATGTGAGCATTGTGGGAACCTCCATAGGGGGAATGTCGCAAATTTTCATGGGCATGCTTCAATTGTGGGCAGAAAGGGCACATAGCCAAATTTTGTCCTAAGCCGGACAGAAGAGAGGGGTCACAGATGCAAGCTTCGTAAGATGAGGCGCGATGGGACGTAAAGTCGTGGAGTGTGGGTAGCTCTGGTGTACTTAAGAGAGCTTATCCTCCAGACAGATCCAGGGGGCAAGCCCTAGCTAGAGTTTTTGCAATGACTCGAGAGGAGGCAGAGACAGCTCCAGAAGTGGTGACGGGTATGATAAAATTGTTTGATGATTGTGTGCTTGCTTTGATTGATCCGGGTTCTACCCACTCTTTTGTGTCGTCGGGTAGAACTGTATGTGATAGAGTCTTGAGCCCATTGGATACTCCGTTGATAGTGAGTACTCCGATCGGCCAGTATATTATTATCAGTCAAGTGTATAGAGACTGTGAGATAGAGTTTAGTGGAGGGAATTTTGTGGTGGATTTGATGCCTTTGAAGATGGGAGGATTGGATGTGATCCTAGGTATGGATACTTTAGAGAAGTATCATGCCAACTTAGACCGCAAGGTAAGACAAAGGAATTGAGTCGAGAATGGCGTAAAAGTGGTATTTGTGGGAGACAGAAAGTCATCCGCCTCATATTGTTTCAATATGTCGTGAGAGATTGATGAGTAAGGGGTGTGAAGCATTCCTGGCCTATGTGTTAGACACGAAGGCAGATAGAGAGAGGTTGGAGGATATTCCTGTAGTCAGGGAATTCCCGGACGTCTTTCCTGAGGAATTGCCAGGACTACCTCCTCCGAGGAAAATTGAGTTTCCTGTTGAGCTTCTTCTAGGTACTACACCGATTACGATTCCGCCTTACCGGATGGCCCGGCGGAATTGAGAGAGCTTAAGGTGCAATTGGAGGATCTATTAGAGAAGGGTTATATTAGGCCGAGCTCTTCACCTTGGGGAGCTCCGGTTCTCTTTGTGAAGAAGAAAGATGGATCGTTGCGGATGTGTGTGGATTATAGGAAAATGAATCATGCCACTATTAATAACAGATATTCGCTCCCGCGCATAGATGATTTGTTTGATCAATTGCAAGGGGCGAGAGTCTTTTCCAAGATAGATTTGAGATCGGGTTATCATCAGTTGAGGATTAAGGAGACCGATGTGTCCAAGACTGCTTTTAGGACGCGGTATGGCCACTTTGAGTTTTTGGTTATGCCTTTCGGGTTAACAAATGCTCCTGCAGTCTTTATGGACTTGATGAATAGAGTTTTCAAATCTTTCCTAGATCGATTTGTCATTGTCTTTATTGATGATATATTGGTCTATTCTAAGAGTGATGAGGAGCACGAGGATCACTTGAGGGTTGCTTTGGAGACCTTGAGAAAGAATGAATTGTATGCCAAATTCGACAAGTGCGAATTTTAGTTAAGGGAAGTAGTATTTCTTGGGCATGTGATTTCAGAGTGTGGAGTGCATGTGGATCCACAAAAGATAGAAGTTGTGGTTAAATGGGAAGCACCTAAGAATGTGGCTGAGGTGAGGAGTTTCTTGGGATTAGCTGGATACTACAGGAGGTTTGTGGAGGGCTTTTCTTTGATAGCTGCTCCACTTTCCAAATTGACGAGAAAGAATCAGAAGTTTGAGTGGACTGAGGAGTGCCAGAGTAGTTTTGAGGAATTGAAGAATAGGCTTACTACTACACCGATTTTGACATTACCCTATGGTGATGATGGATACATTGTGTACAGTGACGCTTCCAGGAAGGGTTTAGGATGTGTATTGATGCAAGGAGAGAAAGTGATTGCTTATGTTTCTAGACAATTGAAGCCTTATGAGATGAACTATCCTATTCATGAATTGGAATTAGCTGCTATTATTTTTGCATTGAAGATTTGGAGACACTACTTGTATGGAGTTACTACTAGAGTATTTATGGACCATAAGAGCCTTAAGTACTTGTTGACTTAGAAAGAGCTGAATTTGAGGCAGAGGCGATGGTTGGAGTTATTAAAAGATTATGATTTGGTGATAGACTACCATCCGGGGAAAGCTAATGTTGTAGCTGATGCATTGAGTAGGAAGTCCACTATGGCACATGTGAAGACAGTGTACCTTTCCTTGCTGAAGGAATTAGCCAGACTTGATGTGACATTGAGGCAAGTTGAACCTGACTGTATTTTGGCAAATTTCAGAGTGAGACCAGTGTTGAGGGGGAAGATCAAAGAATTGCAGGAACGGGATGAGTACTTGAGTAAGCTTAGAGCAGAGATTAAAGATGGCAAGCCCTCTGATGTAGAGGTAAAGGAAGATGGATTGATGGTTATGGGTAACAGATTGTGTGTTCCAGATGTGTTAGAGCTGAAAGATGAGATCCTTGATGAAGCGCATAACGCTCCTTATGCAATGCACCCAGGGAGTTCTAAGATGTATCGGGATTTGAAAGAGCATTTTTGGTGGAAGGGAATGAGGAAAGAAGTGGCAGAGTATGCTAAAAGATGTTTAGTGTGTCAGCAAGTTAAAGCTAAACACCAAGCACCTTCAGGCAAGCTTAATCCTTTGCCGATTCCGGAATGGAAATGGGAGAAGATTACCATGGATTTTCTGATGGGATTGTCAAGGACTAACAAGAAGCATGACGCTATTTGGGTGATTGTGGATAGGCTGACTAAGTCAGCCCACTCCTTGCCAATTAGACAAACAGATTCTTTGAATGCTTTGGATAAGAAGTATGTGGATGAGGTAATCAGACTTCATGGGATTTCGAGTTCGATAGTGTCTGATAGGGATCCTAGGTTTACCTCCAAATTTTGGGAAAGTTTGCAGGAGGCTCTGGGGACTAGATTGCATTTCGGCTTTCCATCCCTAGACTGATGGACAATCGGAGAGGACGATTCGGACTTTGGAGGCTATGTTGAGAGCTTGCGCGTTGGATTTCAAAGGTTCGTGGGATGATCACTTACCTTTGATTGAGTTTGCTTACAACAATTCCTATCACTTGGGAATTCAGATGGCACCTTATGAGGCTTTGTATGGTAGGAGATGCAAAACTCTATATGTTGGGATGAGGAAGGTGAAAGGAAGCTAGTAGGGCCTGAGTTGGTACAGGCTACAGTGGATAAAGTCAAATTGGTAAAACAGAGGCTCAAAGCAGCTCAAGATAGGATGAAGAGCTACACAGATGCCCATAGGAAAGAAATGGAATTTGAAGTGGGTGAGAAGGTGTTTCTTAGAGCTTCTCCATGGAAAGGTGTTTTGAGGTTTGGTAAGAAGGGCAAGCTTAGCCCGAGGTATATAGGCCCATATAAGATCATTGAGAGGATCAAGCCTTTGGCTTATAAGTTAGATTTGCCATTTGAGTTGTCTAAGATTCACAATGTGTTCCATGTGTCGATGCTAAGGAAGTGCAGATCAGATCCTTCGCATATAGTTCGACCTTCAGAGGTTCAGTTGAGAGAGGATTTGACCTATGAGGAGCAACCAATGGAGATCTTAGATTCAAAGGAAAAAGTGTTAAGGAACAAGATTGTGAAGCTGGTTAAGGTCTTATGGAGGAACCATTCGACCGAGGAAGCAACTTGGGAGCCTTTGGAAGCCATGAAGGAGAAGTATCCCTACCTCTTCATGGATTTAGGTAAGGATTTCGAGGACGAAATTCTTTTAGGAGGGGAGAATTGTTGGGCCCCAAATTTTTTTTTTTTGAATTAATTATTTATTGATTTATGGATTTATTCGTTAAATTATTTTTTATTGTGCCTTAATTGATTTAATTATGTGTTTATATAAATATTTTTATATGGGCTTGGGATTAGAAGTTAGAAATTAAATGAAGGCTTGGATTTAAGGTTGGGAAGAATGGGCTTTATGGAATAAGTGGAAGAAGAAGGAGGATTAGAAATTAATGGGTGATGTGTAGTGGGCTTGTGAGTTATAAGAGGAAGAGCCCAAAAAGCATGGTAAGTTAGGAGAGCTCCAAAACTATGTAGTTTTGGAAGGTAGGCTTTAAGTTGAGAATTAAAAGAGTTAAGTGGTTAGAGAGGAAGCAAGTGTCGTGAAAACCAAAGGAAAAGAAGAGAAGAAAATCGTGAGCAAGGAAAAGAAGGTGGGTTTCGGCCAAAAGAGGAAGGAGACCCGTAGGAGGCTTGAAGGGAGGAAGAAAGAAGAGGAAAAAGAAGAGAAATCGACTTATTAAAGGTTAGTTCCATCTTTGCTTAAGTTAGGTTTAAGAATGGTGTAGGATGGAAGTTAGGGTTTGTGTAGAGATTGAAGAAAGATAGAGGGAAAGATGAGATCTATGGATTTTAGGGATTTTTAAGCTAAGGTTATGGTTATTCTAGCTTAAATGTCCTATGGGTAGGTTAGGTTTAAAGTAGACTTTTATTTTGTTTGATTTTTATGAATGTTATGCTTTCCTTTAAAATGTATTTATTGAATAGAGTGTGATTTAATTGAAGGAAATCAAGAGACCCCCACTCAAGACAAGGAGGAAGGGCAATCTTGAATTCGGATTTCTACGATAGGTGGGTAACATTTTTATAGTTGTTGTGTAATGGGCAAATGCCCTATGTATGGTATCTTTGATAATTATGTGCATATTGAAAATGTATTTCCTGTGATTTGAAAGTAAAGTGTGAAACTATGATGATTTGAAAGAATGAAAGAAGCATAAAATGCTTGTCTTGCGCTTGAATATGTGATCATTGGGTGAGAGAGAACCTACTTCGATAAGTCACGTGCACGTTGACCCCTTATGCCTTCTCCCGGCAGCCCGCTTGTGGCCACGAGATCCGAAAATGGACTCGTCGTGTTTACGGTAAACTTCGGTTTTCATCGTGTTTATGGAACTCTTGAGCCAAATGTATGCATTCCATCATTTATTTGTGTTTATGATGCTTAATATGTGTTTGATTGATATGAACTCTCATGTTATGCTTATGTGATGGTTTTGGATTATTTTAGCTTTATATGACAAATTGCTATTGTTTCGAATTGGTAATGTTTTGTTGTGTGGCTCATTACCCGATGGCTATAAACTTGTTAGCCACTGAGCCGTGTTAGCGTACCCTCATTCTCCCTCCTCAGGTGCAAATTCTAGTTGATCGCGGAACCTTGCAAGGCATCGGGCATAACTCCAAGAATACTAGAAACTTTTGTATTAAGTTAGTAACTAGCTTATAAGCATATCGAACATGGAGCATCTCACACATTTTGTATTTTGTACTTGACTGATAATGGATATGCTGATATGTAATTAAAGCCATGCTTGAACCTTGTTATGATTTGGAAAGAGAAGGAGAGCTTTAGTACTCTCTTCATGTGAGTTTGTTGAAGTGGGATGTAGTGCTGAAATTTCTGGGTTGATGCACTCATGTGATAATTTCTGGGTATATTGTGTTGTGCTGCAATTTCTGGGTTGTTTTAGGTTGAATAGGATCACTTAGATTTGTTGAAGGTTTTAGACGAGCTGTAGAGCTTGTTCCTAAGGTGTAATGAGTTAATTTTAAGGTATTGATTGCAAAGTGTGAGTCGTTAGAATCAAATGCAGGTGCTGTCTAAATGACAGATTGTCAGGCAGAGCTTTGAGACCACTTTTGAAAGTTTTACGGAATTTTCTTAGCTTTCCATAGACACTAAGTTTGTTAAATTTGGAGTTCTGGGTCAAAAGTTATGGAGGTCGCAAGTTCTGGTGCTGTTTGTGGAGAGCTAGTCGATCTGTCTTAGTGGGAACTTTTGATTCCCGTAGAGTCCGAGCTTGCTGGTGAGTCCTTCTTGAAAAATATAGGTTTTTCTTCTAGCTTTCCAACGCTTCCGGCCGTGTCTAATTTGGAGCTCGGAGTCAAAAGTTATGAGGGTTAGAAGTCAGATAGGTCGGGCTGTAGGGCAGGTCGCCCAGCGCCATGGCGCGCGCCAAAAGAGCATCTTGCCGGCTCTTGCGGCGTTAAGTCGGTTTAAGCCGACCAGCCCTCTTCCTCCTTTGGCCATAACTTTTTGTGTCGACCTCTGATTGAGCTGATTTTCGAAGCAATGGTTTTCTAAGAGATTTTTCTAACTTTCTACACCTGATTTACTAGTATTGCTTTTAAATTGAAAAAGGTGGTTTGAAACAAAGTGTGGAGGTCGGCTGATCAAGTCTGAACATACTTTACTAATTTTGAGATATCTTGAGCTATAGAGCTCCGATCAAAACGATTCTTATTTTAAATTAAACTAGAGACATAAACCTACAAGTTTTATGAAGGAGCTGACTGACAATTAAGCCTTTAAAATTTTCAAATTCTGACCTGAAGTTGGTAGTGCTCAATTTTGGCTGTTTTCTTTGAAATAGCATTTTTGCCATAACTTCTTCATTTCAAATCCAAATTTAGCGTTTTCAGTGGCGTTGGAACCGTGAGAGCGTAAGGAAAATTTTATTAAAAATCCAATCCCAAAATTTTCTATTAAAAGTTTCTCTTCTTGTGGTCGGTTTGTGTTCGGTTTTGGGTCCTCTATGCTTATGTGTGCTTGTGTGGTCCGAATGTTGGGCCTCGACGACGGGGTCCAACAAATGAGCATATAATGTGTTCTAGAACATACCCGAGATTGTCATTGAGCATGCATTATACATATTCCATTATTACAATTATGTAAAAAGGAATATTTTTACGTGTGCAATTATTGATGAGTGTGCAATGTGTGTTTTGCATAAATGGGTTGCACAGGTCAAGTGTCCGCATTCAGGCGTTCCCAGAATTTAAAAGCAAATGCTAATCTGGAGTGTACAGTGAGTAGACCTAGATGGTCTCCCCTTATTGTTTGTTATCTAAAATTTCTGTATTACATGCCTTCTGGATGATTTTATAAATGTGTTATGTTTATGTGGGACCCGGACAGGAGGTCCGATGACTGTGATATTTGTATGACATATTGAAGTGTTATGTGCACCTGAATGAAATGAGCTACATGTGTTCCGAATGTGACATTGCATGAAACTAAGATGTGATTCTCAACTTAAGGTTGAATTCCGGATTACGGTCCGATGATAAGTGTCTGTGATTAGATAAGAGCATGCAATATGTGTGATGTACTCCATGGCATGAATGCATGAAATATAAAGGCGTTGTGACTTGAGTCGCCTGTATGAAACACTTCCACGTAGAGCTATGCTCCATGATTATGTGATGTGACTGAGCCTACGGGCTAGTATTCTGTTCTGATTGAGCCTACGGGTCAGTATTCTGTATATGCACTCAATCACGACAATAAGAACGAATGTGAGTCTCATGCATATAGCATTATAAGATCGACGTCCATTGAATTTGAAACGTGAATTTATGTGAATGTGAAATAATGTGTTATGTGACTGGGTGAGCCATCGATGATGGTCACTCATTGAGTTTGCAACAACTCACCCAAAATTTGCAACTATTTTTCAAGATAAGAAGAATATCCCGTTAGGCCAACGGGAGTATACTTACAGCATCCAAGTGAAGGATAGAGGTCGGGATCAGTTCGCGTCTGCATTAGTGTTTTCTTATTTTTGTATAAAATGGTGTATTATGAACTTTTGTACAAATGATTATGTCATTTGTAAAGTGAAACTGACTTAAGTGCTTTGTATTTGTGAAAAGGGCTCAAGTGGCCATTGAAATTATTATTGACTGTATGTGATGATTGACTTCCGCATAGTGTGTGTTTGTGATTTCAAGAGAGAAAAAAATTATACTAATTTTTGAATGATTGAGTGCATTAGCACGCCACCCTCGCGGGGCACGGACTCGGATATCATCATCGATGTCGGGTTCGGGTCATTGCAGGAGTGGGGTGCTACAATATATATATATATACATACATATACATATATGTATATGTATATATACATATATGTATATGTAATGTATATATATATACATATATGTATGTATGTATATATACATATATGTATGTATATATACATATATATATATATATATATATATATATATATATCTGTATATATACATATATATATATATGTATATATATAGATATGTATATTACATATATATATATATATATACATATGTATATATATATATATATATATATATATATATATATACATATGTATATATATATATATATATGATCCATAAATTTTTTAAGTGGGGCAAAATTTTAATGGGAGCAAAATTTTATTTTTAGTGGGGCAAAATTTTAATTATAGAAAAATTTTATTTTTTTATACCATCAAATTTTAAAATAATAATTTTACAAGTAAAATCTTTTAGAGATAGTAGTGAAAGTGCCCCACTGCTTTCACTGTGGCTCATAACGCATATATACATATATATATATATATATATATATATATATATATATATATATATATATATATATATATATATATATATATATATATATATATATATATATATATATATATATATATATATATATATATATATATATATATATATATATATATATATATATATATATATATATATGTATATATATATATATATATATATATATATATATATATATATATATGTATAATTGATGAAGAATTACATGTAGACCAAGATCAACTTTGAAAGTAGTAAAGTTAAAATGAACAACTATCACCTAAAACAAATAAAAGAAAATCAAATTGCCCTTTAGTAGATACAGATTTTATAAGTAAACATGGTTATTTTCAAAGAGGTACAAAATTATAAATATCCTTCCGAATATGCACCTAAACATATAACCGTAGGATCAAGTGATACACTAAATATAGACTGTGTTACAAACAGTGAAGATTTAATTCTAGATTGGGTCGATAAAATGCAATTAATATTACAAACAGATAAACCTTTTGGTGATGTAATGAACAAAAATTCATTATGGAATTTTATTACTTATAAAACAAAAGGAATAGCTCATAATTTTTTACTTGAAAATGAAACAGGATTAAAAAATACTACAAAATACTAAGAAGCTAATACAGATACATCAACTTTCTATGTTATAGCAGCAGAAATTTATAAAGAATTTACGGGAAAAGATATCTTATATCACAATGAAGAAAACAGAGAGCAAGAAAGAAAACAAGCACTATGGCATTTAAACCATCTTCAACTATGTCATCCATGCTATTTAGAAAATTTTATCTGTGAATTTCAAAAATATTATTATGAATTATATCGAAATGAACCAGAAATGTATTTACATGTTTTTATACAAAAATTACCATATCCGATAAATTTTAAAGTAGAAGAAAGATTTTATAAATTAAAAAATAAAAATAAAATAGCAAACAATTTAGGTGGAGCTATCGCAATCACAAGAAAATTATTTGCAAAACAGTGTTTAGATGAAACTTTTAGGCGAAAATTAAAGCATACAAATATTAGACAATGTTGTGCTACCAACCCAGATGTACCACAACAATGGGGTTGTGAAACAAAAACAAGACATAAAAAATCTAAATATTCTAAGTACAAACCTTACAAAGCTTATAGATGGAAGAAATATCCAACTCATTATTATAAACAAAGACCTTATAAACCATATAGGAAACATTTTTGACGAAGAAAATATAGACACTTTAAACCTAAATAGCAAGATTGTCCACAAAAGAAGAAAAATTGTAGATGTTGGTTATGTAAAGAAGAAGGGCATTATGCTACTACGTGTCCAAAAAGAAAAAATCCCAAATATACAAAAAAACTCCATATATTACATTTAGCTATAAAAGAAGATTTGGAACCCATCGAATCTGAATATAATACTGATTCTACAATCTCATCAATTTATCAATATGAATCTTATACAGAAAAATCAGAATCCTCAAGTCAACCTGAATACAACATTTATTCAAGTTCTGATTCAGAAAACTAAAATAAAAGTTAATGCATATATTGACACAGGCGCAACGATTTGTATTGCCTCTAAACAATTATTAACTAATTGGAAAAAATTAGAAAAACCTTTACAAATAAGAATTGCTGATGGAAGTTTTAAATCTATATGGTATGTAAGTTATTATAATTATCTCATTATCGAAAAGTATACTTTTATAGTACCTTCAATATATCAACAAGAATCTGGATTACCATTAATCATAGGCAATAATTTTTTAAAATTATACAATCCTTTTTGTCAATATTTACACTATATAACATTAAAAACACGAAATAAAACAATCAACCAAAATCTATAATCCTCAAAATTCCAATCTATCATACTACTCATTACCAAAAATTACAACAAATTAAGGCAAAATTAGATGAACTTCATTTTATATATTAAATAATATGTCAATACAATTAGAAATTGAAACATTATTAGAAAAGTTTGTAGTGAAAACCCTTTAGACCCAAAAAAATCGAACAAACAACTAATTGAAATAAAATTAAAGGATCCAACACAAGAAATTAATATTAAAATAATATACCCTATACACAAACGATGTACAAGAATTTATAACTGAATGTACTGATTTATTAAATAAATAATTAATTAGTCCAAGTACTAGTAAACATTCTGCACCTGCTTTTTATGTAAACAATTCAGCTGAACAAAAACGAGGAAAAAAGAAGAATGGTTATCAATTATAAGAAAATGAATAATGCAACCATAGGAGACGCATATAAATTACCTCGCAAAGATTATATTATAAATAAATTAAAAGGAAATACATAGTTTACTACCTTAGATGCAAAATCTGGTTACTGTCAATTAAGACTGCATGAAAATACAAAATCTTTAACCGCTTTTACTTGTCCTCCACAAAAACATTATCAATGGAATGTATTACCTTTTGGATTAAAACAAGCACCTAGTATTTATCAACGTTTTATGGATACTAATCTCATTGGATTAGAAGATTTTACTTTTGTATATATCGATGATATAATTATTTATTCCAACCAAGATAAACATGATCATTTGAACAAAGTAAAAGTAGTCCTTCAAAGATGTAGTGATAAAGGCTTAATTTTAAGTAAAAGAAAGCCCGAATTGCACAACAAACAATTGAATATTTAGGCATTGAATTTCAACAAAATGGCTTTATTAAATTACAACCTAATATATTAAAAAAGTTAGTTGATTTCCCTTATCAATTATCTAGTGAAACTCATGTACAACAGTTTTTAGGACTTTTAAATTATATCTCTGATACCATTTGGAGTTTTGCTTCTATCTGTTGTTGAAATTGTGTATTTTGTGTTTGTAAATTATTGAGTACTTGTAGAATTTTTGTTTGTTGTTTTAATAATTAGATCATTTGATCTTTTAATTCTTGTATTTCTTGTGCTATACTCATAAAGTATGTTTTATATATGTTGATAATGCATTAATTTGAGATTTAATATCATCTAATTTCATTGATGTATCCATAAAAGAAGAAGTGGATATAATTGGATCTGTGATTTTAACTGTTTCTTTCTCTATTTCTTCAGGTTTAGTTACTTTGAGAGGTTTTTCAAGTTTTAAAGATTGAGATCTCTGGATTAAAGGGATTGAAGAAGATGAAATATCTGAAAAAGAGTGTCTTTGTTGAATTACTGGAGTTATTTGAAATGGAAGTTGTATAGCAGGTAAAGATCGTAAATTGGTTCTAAAATTTGTTCCTACTTTGGCAACATCATTAAAGAGTTGATCAATATAGATTATATCAGTGTTTTTGAATTCAATACTATGATGAGAATTAGTTAAAGAATAACTAATTTGGTAGGTAATTGAAAAAGGATATTGTCTTGGAATCATTAAATCGTTTCTATAAAATTTGTATGCAATAGTTATAGTGTCTTCTAAATTTTTAGATTTTAAAGGTATGCCTAATTTTAATCGAGTATTAAATTTAATTTTCTGATAAGCAAGATTGCCATTCATAATGCCTATAACTTGATCGTTTAAATTTTGCATTCGTTCATCTATAATAGCCATTCTAATGGGTGAATCTATTCCTTCTAAAAAGTAGATTTTAATAAAATTTGAATAGTTGAAGATGAATGTACCCTATCTTAACTCGTTTTCTAACGGAAGTTGTTGTAAATGTTTAGTAAGTTGTTCTTGATTAATTAAACTAATTCTAATATGTCCATTGCATTGATCAATTCGGATAGGTGTTTCATGGACTATTTTTTCATAATAAATAATATTTTTGCGATTGAAAACTTGATTCAAAAAAGATGTTTTATGAATATCTTGTCCGGATTTTAAATCTAATTGTGTTTTAGCTATTTGTTTTGTTTATCGTTTGATAAAAGTGTATTAATATGAAAAGTTCCTTGTGCTTCCTGTAAGTCTAAATTATTTACATCAATGATGTTTTCAATTTCTTTATCGATTGTTTCGTTAGTCATATCGATGCCAAGGATTATGTATTTTATGATCGTCAAGAAGTGTTTCTATATGATTACGTTCTTGATTATAGAATTGATGAAATTGTCGTTCAAGAATTAAATTTTCTTGTATAGATTGTAAGGATTTTCTTGAGTATTTTGATGATTACAACGCTCTACTAAATCTAAGAGATATTGTATTTGTATAAAATGTTGATATTGCATATATTGTAAATATTCTATCTGTTCTTCTAATTGTTGACAAACACAACAATTAGAGGTTTGACAAATATAACAATTAAAATAGTGATAATAGTGTGAAGACATTATAATTTATAATAATCATCTTCTAAATTATGATAATCTATAGTAGAATCAAATAATTTATCTAAAAGATATTGAAACATTAAAGGAGTAAATCCATAATGATAACATGAGAAAAAATAATCATTTAATTCATAAGCGAAAATGCAATTAGACAAGCATTTAAATAAAAGATAAGTAATGCTTTAAGCCAATGAAAAATTGAATAAATGGACAAATAATTCTTCTTTATCGGTTATTTTATTCAATTGTTCCTCTGGTTATAATGTTAATTTTTGAACCATTTGTGTAATATCTACTAATTGATTTTGAATATTTCTTTCAATTGTTTCTAATGATTCAACATTTAACTGAGCAACATATTCTTCTGAATTTACTTCCATGGTCTTTCTATAATTATTGGAGTTTTGCTTCTATCTGTTGTTGAAATTGTGTATTTTGTGTTTGTAAATTATTGAGTACTTGTAGAATTTTTGTTTGTTGTTTTAATAATTCGATCATTTGATCTTTTAATTCTTGTATTTCTTGTGCTATACTCATAAAGTATGTTTTATATATGTTGATAATGCATTAATTTGAGATTTAATATCATCTAATTTCATTGATGTATCCATAAAAGAAGAAGTGGATATAATTGGATCCGTGATTTTAACTGCTTTTCTATTTCTTGAGTTTAGTTACTTTGAGAGGTTTTTCAAGTTTTAAAGATTGAGATCTCTGGATTAAAGGGATTGAAGAAGATGAAATATCTGAAAAAGAGTGTCTTTGTTGAATTACCGGAGTTATTTGAAATGGAAGTTGTATAGCAGGTAAAGATCGTAAATTGGTTCTAAAATTTGTTCCTACTTTGGCAACATCATTAAAGAGTTGATCAATATAGATTCTATCAGTGTTTTTGAATTCAATACTATGATGAGAATTTGTTAAAGCATAACTAATTTGGTAGGTAATTGAAAAAGGATATTGTCCTGGAATCATTAAATCGTTTCTATAAAATTTGTATGCAATAGTTATAGTGTCTTCTAAATTTTTAGATTTTAAAGGTATGCCTGTTTTAATCGAGTATTAAATTTAATTTTCTGATAAGCAAGATTGCCATTCATAATGCCTATAACTTGATCGTTTAAATTTTGCATTCGTTCATCTATAATAGCCATTCTAATGGGTGAATCTATTCCTTCTAAAAAAGTAGATTTTAATAAAATTTGAATAGTTGAAAGATGAATGTACCCTATCTTAACTCGTTTTTCTAACGGAAGTTGTTGTAAATGTTTAGTAAGTTATTCTTGATTAATTAAACTAATTCTAATATGTCCATTGCATTGATCAATTCGGATAGGTGTTTCATGTACTATTTTTCCATAATAAATAATATTTTTGCGATTGAAAACTTATTCAAAAAAGATGTTTTATGAATATCTTTTCCGGATTTTAAATCTAATTGTGTTTTAGCTATTTGTTTTTGTTTATCGTTTGATAAAAGTGTATTAATATGAAAAGTTCCTTGTGCTTCCTGTAAGTCTAAATTATTTACATCAATGATGTTTTCAATTTCTTTATCGATTGTTTCGTTAGTCATATCGATGCCAAGGATTATGTATTTTATGATCGTCAAGAAGTGTTTCTATATGATTACGTTCTTGATTATAGAATTGATGAAATTGTCGTTCAAGAATTAAATTTTCTTGTATAGATTGTAAGGATTTTTGCTGAGTATTTTGATGATTACACTGTTCTACTAAATCTAAGAGATATTGTATTTGTATAAAATGTTGATATTGCATATATTGTAAATATTCTATCTGTTCTTCTAATTGTTGACAAACACAACAATTAGAGGTTTGACAAATAGAACAATTAAAATAGTGATAATAGTGTGAAGACATTATAATTTATAATAATCATCTTCTAAATTATGATAATCTATAGTAGAATCAAATAATTTATCTAAAGATATTGAAACATTAAAGGAGTAAATCCATAATGATAACATGAGAAAAATAATCATTTAATTCATAAGCGAAAAATGCAATTAGACAAGCATTTAAATAAAAGATAAGTAATGCTTTAAGCCAATGAAAAATTGAATAAATGGACAAATAACTTGAATACAGAGAGATATAAATTGAAGGAAAATCATGATAAGGAATCTCTTGTAATAAATTCATTTAATTTTTCGATTATGTGTATAATGAGTTCTATTTTACGATTACATTCTCTTAGATTGTCTATGCTATCATGATCGTATTCCATATCTTCGTGAATCATATCAATATAATTATCTAAACTTCTTTTAATTTTTAACTTTATTGCGAGGTCCGTCTACTTCAGTAACATAAATACCTTCACATATTTTTCTAATATATTGATCTTCCATTTTAACTAATTAATTTAGAAATGTCTTTTAAATCTCTTTTTAAATTTTGAAGATTATTGTATTGTATATGTCGGACAATACATAAATTTTGTGTAATTTGGTAAATACGTTTTTTTTCATTTATTTGTTTAGCCTTGTCTAATTTTCTTTGAAGTTTTTGAATCCAATAATTATGATTGGCTGCCATTTTGCGATTATTTTGTATCTGAGATTTAAGTAATTTTCTAAGATCAAAATAATGCATAATTGAAAACTTTTTATTTCTGAAATAACTAAGTACAAACTTAATCAATAAGTTTGGAGATACAATTTCGATAAAACGTTCTTGATTGAACTAAAGATTGTTTTAAATCTTTAAGCATTCTGATCATTCGTGTTGTATCCATGATGTGTCTTGCGCGTGCATCTTGAATACTGCTAGTAGCATTTTTATCAAGTGTATAACATCTTTCTAAAAGATTGTCCAATCGTTCGGTTCTTTAATAAGTTTCCTTGATCTTTTTCTTCAAGTAATTTTTGTGGTTAAAATAAGTATCATCCATTTCCTAGAAGTAAAACAAAAGGTCAATTTAATCAATAAGATTAGACATAGCTTGAAAATATTCCTTTAGTTTTTCAGAATTAAAACTTTTTAAATCTTGAAAATACTGAATAATATAAAATCTATGAATAATATCATCTTGGTTGAAAGAAGTGACTGGATTTTGTTGAATATATAAACTATTTTGTTTAATAACATGATTATAATGTTTATTTCGTTGAACACATATGTTCATTAATTCTTTTAAATATCTCGATGATCAAAATAAGGTAAAAAGTACTTTCCATGAGCACTTTGCTATGTATAATCGGGATGTATAAAATGAATACAAATAATAAACTTAAACATAGTCTCTAACCTGATTCGCCTCTTAGTATGCTTAAACGCATACGCAGAAATTTGAGCATTGATAGAGAGAGGTAAGATAAGAGAGTGTTTATTCTATATCTTGAGCAAAGGCTCGAGTTACATTATATAGGCACATAAAGAGAAAATATCCACAAAAGTAGTGGATGACAAGTGAAAGCAAAAGTAACCAATAAGATGAAAAAGCAAAAAGCAAGATTCTAGTTTAGTACAATAATTTACAGAAAAGCAGAGATGCTCTGCCTTTAGTCCATATCATGGACTTGTCTACATCATGACTCTTTATTCGTCAATAATGGGTTCCAATGAGTCCGTTTCGTCGGTGCCTTTTTCTTTTGTGGTGGATGGACAATATTTGCATTTGTGTTCCATGTGATTTTGCATTTGCTGACAAATAGCATATTTCCATGTAGCTGTGAGTTCTTCAAAAATTTCTCCAATAGTCAAAAATGGATTTTTGAACTTTTGAATGATCTGCAATTGTTCAGGTGCTGTTGATTGCTTATTTAATGAAACCATAAGTAGATGAAAACCTTTGTAATTGACTCGAATATTTGAGTCTGCATTGAGTCTATTGGCTTGAATAAAAATTCCTTCGAGGCAGTTTAGGTTGAACTGATTGATAGTGGTCCATGTGAAGTCATGATTTGGTGGTGAATCAATTGCTGGATAAATGCCATTACTAATTCCAATGGTGATAAATGCAATTCTTGGTAGCAAAATATCTGCATCTTTGATAGAAGGTCCTTCTGCAAATATGGGATAACTGCTCCAGATTTTTAAATACACTTCTCTATCTTTAGCGAATTTCTCTTTATAGTTCTTGATTGCTTGGAGAAATCCACTAGGGAATTCTGAGAGGATGGTTAAAGTGGTTACATACAATGTGTCTATAAGCCCACTTTGAAAAAGTAGGTATGTGGTTAATGATCTGCATCTGGTAAAACAATGGCTTTAGGTCCATATTTTCCTCTATTCAAAGGATAATATTGTTGGACTTTGAGTGCTTCGGTCCAATTGTTTAGATTCTGAAAAAAATCGTAAAAAATTTCTGAAGTGAGTTTACGGGCTTCTATCTGGATGGTTTTTGTAGGTATGGAATTGATTCGATCCATATTGGGAATTTTACCCAATACTGTCTTTGTAGATGAGGGTGCAGGTGTTTCCAAAACTTGTTTATAAAGAGGTTTAAGTTCAGGTTGTTGCTGTCTATATTCTGCAAGAGATTTTTCTGCATCAATTTTAGTTCTAAAACTTTTATGCAATATAACTGGTCGGCTTGTAATGTGACTAGCTGCTTTGTGCCAAGCGTCATAGATACCTGCCATTAGGCCATTGTAAATAACATAGGTTTTTCCATCATTGTCATCTTATTGTTTTTGGGATATTGGTGTTTGTAGTTGGGTAATTTGCGTTGGAGTGATAAGAGTAGGAGTGGTAGGGGTAGGTATAGAGGTGGCTTCAATAAATGCTTGTTGGTTTTCTGTAGTGTTTTGTCTAAGAACCTGAATAGTTGTCTCCAATTGGTTGATGTCTCTAGTAATAGCCCCAATCATCTGCTGTTGATTAATTAAGTCTATCTTCCTTTGTGCAAGGGTTTCTTCTAAATTTTTTATTGCTGCTTCCATTCTCTGGTTAATATATCTGCAAGAGAATTGTCAGTTGATTTGATATAATGAATTTCAAATTGATATTGATTAAATTCCAATTGCCATCTGATGAGTCTGCCTTGGTTATAGTTAGCTTTTATATTAATTTTAGGAAAACTACAAAGATATGTAGAATCCGTTTGAATAATAAACAAAACTGGTAATAAATCAATTTTCCATTTTCTCAATGTTTTGAGACATGCTAAGGTCTCTTTTTCATGAATAGGATATTTATATTCGTAAGAACTGAATGTTCCATTGATATATTTGCATAAAAGATATTTGTTTTTATTGGGAGGTTTTGCCAAAAGGCATCCTGCCCATGTATCCATACTTGCATCTATTTGCACGAGGAGTTTATCCTTAGGCAAATAATTATATAAAACTGGTAATTGTGTACATAATGCTTTGAGTTTCCTCACAGCATTGCTATCTGCATCATTCCAATTCCATTGAACAGTTGTACTGCATTTCTTTTGTAATAATTTTCTTTCTTTTGCAAGATCCTTTAAAAATCCTTGGTCAGAGATATAATTTAAAAGTCCTAAAAACTGTTGTACATGAGTTCTACTAGATAATTGATCAGGGAAATCAACTAACTTTTTTAATATATTAGGTTGTAATTTAATAAAGCCAATTTGTTGAAATTCAATGCCTAAATATTCAATTGTTTGTTGTGCAATTCGGGCTTTTTTTTTTACTTAAAATTAAGCCTTTATCACTACATCTTTGAAGGACTACTTTTACTTTGTTCAAATGATCATGTTTATCTTGGTTGGAATAAATAATTATATCATCGATATATACAAAAGTAAAATCTTCTAATCCAATGAGATTAGTATCCATAAAACGTTGATAAATACTAGGTGCTTGTTTTAATCCAAAAGGTAATACATTCCATTGATAATGTTTTTGTGGAGGACAAGTAAAAGCGGTTAAAGATTTTGTATTTTCATGCGCCTTAATTGCCAAGAACTGATTTTGCATCTAAGGTAGTAAACCATGTATGTCCTTTTAATTTATTTATAATATAATCTTTATGTAGGTAATTTATATCGTCTCTATGGTTGCATTATTCATTTTCTTATAATTGATAACCATTCTTCTTTTCCTCGTTTTTGTTCAAATTTGAATTGTTTACATAAAAGCAAAAGTAATGTTTACTAGTACTTGGACTAATTAATTGTTTATTTAATAAATCAGTACATTCAGTTATAAATTCTTGTACATCGTTTTGTGTATAGGGTATATTATTTTAATATTAATTTCTTGTGTTGGATCCTTTAAATTTATTTCAATTAGTTGTTTGTTCTTATTTTTACTTGGGTCTAAAGGGTTTTCACTACAAACTTGTTCTAATAATGTTTCAATTTCTAATTGTATTGACATATTATTTAATATATAAAATGAAGTTCATCTAATTTTGCCTTAATTTGTTGTAATTTTGGTAATGAGTAGTATGATAGATTGGAATTTTGAGGATTATAGATTTTGGTTGATTGTTTTATTTCGGTGTTTTAATGTTATATAGTGTAAATATTGACAAAAAGGATTGTATAATTTTAAAAATTATTGCCTATGATTAATGGTAATCTAGATTCTTGTTGATATATTGAAGGTACTATAAAAGTATACTTTTCGATAATGAGATAATTATAATAACTTACATACCATATAGATTTAAAACTTCCATCAAGAATTCTTATTTGTAAAGGTTTTTCTAATTTTTCCAATTAGTTAATAATTGTTTAGAGGCAATACAAATCGTTCTTTGTGTCAATATATGCATTAACTTTTATTTTAGTTTTCTCAATCGAACTTGAATAAATGTTGTATTCAGTTGACTTGAGGATTCTGATTTTCTCAGTATAAGATTCATATTGATAAATTGATGAGATTGTAGAATCGAGATTATATTGATTCGATGGGTTCCTAATCTTCTTTTATAGCTAAATGTAATATATGGAGTTTTTCGATATTTGGGATTTTTCTTTTGGACACGTAGTAGCATAATTCCTTCTTCTTTACATAACCAACATCTACAATTTTCTTCTTTTGTGGACAATCTTGTTATTTAGGTTTAAAGTGTCTATATTTTCTTCGTCGAAAATGTTTCCTATATGGTTTATAGGGTCTTTGTTTATAATAATGAGTTGGATATTTCTTCCATCTATAAGCTTTGTAAGGTTTGTACTTAGAATATTTAGATTTTTATGTCTTGTTTTGTTTCACAACCCCATTGTTGTGGTACATCCGGGTTAGTAGCACAACATTGTCTAATATTTGTATGCTTTAATTTTAGCCTAAAATTTTCATCTAAACAATTGCTCGCAAATAATTTTCTTGTGATTGCGATAGCTCCACCTAAATTGTTTGCTATTTTATTTTTATTTTTTAATTTATGAAATCTTTCTTCTACTTTAAAATTTATCGGATATGGTAATTTTTGTATAAAAACATGTAAATACATTTCTTGTTCATTTCGATATAATTCATAATAATATTTTGAAATTCACAGATAAAATTTTCTAAATAACAGGGATTACATAGTTGAAGATGGTTTAAATGCCATAGTGCTTGTTTTCTTTCTTGTTCTCTGTTTTCTTCATTGTGATATAAGATATCTTTTCCCGTAAATTCTTTATAAATTTCTGATGCTATAACATAGAAAGTTGATGTATCTGTATTAGCTTCTTGGTATTTTGTAGTATTTTTTAATCCTGTTTCATTTTCAAGTAAAAAATTATGAGCTATTCCTTTCGTTTTATAAGTAATAAAATTCTATAATGAATTTTTGTTCATTACATCACCAAAAGGTTTATCTATTTGTAATATTAATTGCATTTTATCGACCCAATCTAGAATTAAATCTTCATTGTTTGTAACACAATCTATATTTAGTGTATCACTTGATCCTACGGTTATATGTTTAGGTGCATATTCGGAAGGATATTTGCGAATTTTTGTACCTCTTTGAAAATAACCATGTTTACTTGTAAAATCTGTATCTACTAAAGGGTATTTTGATTTTCTTTTATTTGTTTTAGGTGATAGTTGTTCATTTTTAACTTTACTACTTTCAGGTTGATCTTGGTCCACATGTAATTCTTCATCAGAATTAAAGTCTAAGATGAATTCTTCTTTATCGGTTATTTTATTCAATTGTTCCTCTGGTTGCAATGTTAATTTTTGAACCATTTGTGTAATATCTATTAATTGATTTTGAATATTTCTTTCAATTGTTTCTAATGATTCAACATTTAACGGAGCAACATATTCTTCTGAATTTACTTCCATGGTCTTTCTATAATTATTTCTCTTGCTTTAGGTGTTGATTGCTCTGATACCATTTGGAGTTTTACTTCTATCTGTTGTTGAAATTGTGTATTTTGTGTTTGTAAATTATTGAGTACTTGTAGAATTTTTGTTTGTTGTTTTAATAATTCGATCATTTGATCTTTTAATTCTTGTATTTCTTGTTCTATACTCATAAAGTATGTTTTATATATGTTGATAATGCATTAATTTGAGATTTAATATCTTCTAATTTCATTGATGTATCCATAAAAGAAGAAGTGGATATAATTGGATCTGTGATTTTAACTGTTTCTTTCTCTATTTCTTCAGGTTTAGTTACTTTGAGAGATTTTTCAAGTTTTAAAGATTGAGATCTCTGGATTAAAGGGATTGAAGAAGATGAAATATCTGAAAAAGAGTGTCTTTGTTGAATTACCGGAGTTATTTGAAATGGAAGTTGTATAGCAGGTAAAGATCGTAAATTGGTTCTAAAATTTGTTCCTAATTTGGCAACATCATTAAAGAGTTGATCAATATAGATTCTATCAGTGTTTTTCAATTCAATACTATGATGAGAATTTGTTAAAGCATAACTAATTTGGTAGGTAATTGGAAAAGGATATTGTCCTGGAATCATTAAATCGTTTCTATAAAATTTGTATGCAATAGTTATAGTGTCTTCTAAATTTTTAGATTTTAAAGGTATGCCTAATTTTAATCGAGTATTAAATTTAATTTTCTGATAAGCAAGATTGCCATTCATAATCCAATGAGATTAGTATCCATAAAACGTTGATAAATACTAGGTGCTTGTTTTAATCCAAAAGGTAATACATTCCATTGATAATGTTTTTGTGGAGGACAAGTAAAAGCGGTTAAAGATTTTGTATTTTCATGCGCCTTAATTGCCAAGAACTGATTTTGCATCTAAGGTAGTAAACCATGTATGTCCTTTTAATTTATTTATAATATAATCTTTGCGAGGTAATTTATATGCGTCTCCTATGGTTGCATTATTCATTTTCTTATAATTGATAACCATTCTTCTTTTTCCTCGTTTTTGTTCAGCTGAATTGTTTACATAAAAAGCAGGTGCAGAATGTTTACTAGTACTTGGACTAATTAATTGTTTATTTAATAAATCAGTACATTCAGTTATAAATTCTTGTACATCGTTTTGTGTATAGGGTATATTATTTTTAATATTAATTTCTTGTGTTGGATCCTTTAATTTTATTTCAATTAGTTGTTTGTTCTGATTTTTTACTGGGTCTAAAGGGTTTTCACTACAAACTTTTTCTAATAATGTTTCAATTTCTAATTGTATTGACATATTATTTAATATATAAAAATGAAGTTCGCCTAATTTTGCCTTAATTTGTTGTAATTTTGGTAATGAGTGGTATGATAGATTGGAATTTTGAGGATTATAGATTTTGGTTGTTTGTTTTATTTCGGTGTTTTAATGTTATATAGTGTAAATATTGACAAAAGGATTGTATAATTTTAAAAATTATTGCCTATGATTAATGGTAATCCGATTCTTGTTGATATATTGAAGGTACTATAAAAGTATACTTTTCGATAATGAGATAATTATAATAACTTACATACCATATAGATTTAAAACTTCCATCAAGAATTTTTATTTGTAAAGGTTTTTCTAATTTTTCCAATTAGTTAATAATTGTTTAGAGGCAATACAAATCGTTGTGCCTGTGTCAATATATGCATTAACTTTTATTTTAGTTTTCTGAATCAGAACTTGAATAAATGTTGTATTCAGGTTGACTTGAGGATTCTGATTTTTCTGTATAAGATTCATATTGATAAATTGATGAGATTGTAGAATCGATGATTATATTGATTCGATGGGTTCCTAATCTTCTTTTATAGCTAAATGTAATATATGGAGTTTTTCTGTATATTTGGGATTTTTTCTTTTTGGACACGTAGTAGCATAATGCCCTTCTTCTTTACATAACCAACATCTACAATTTTTCTTCTTTTGTGGACAATCTTGTTATTTAGGTTTAAAGTGTCTATATTTTCTTCGTCGAAAATGTTTCCTATATGGTTTATAGGGTCTTTGTTTATAATAATGAGTTGGATATTTCTTCCATCTATAAGCTTTGTAAGGTTTGTACTTAGAATATTTAGATTTTTTATGTCTTGTTTTTGTTTCACAACCCCATTGTTGTGGTACATCTGGGTTGGTAGCACAACATTGTCTAATATTTGTATGCTTTAATTTTCGCCTAAAAGTTTCATCTAAACAACATCGCAAATAATTTTCTTGTGATTGCGATAGCTCCACCTAAATTGTTTGCTATTTTATTTTTATTTTTAATTTATGAAATCTTTCTTCTACTTTAAAATTTATCTGATATGGTAATTTTGTATAAAACATGTAAATACATTTCTTGTTCATTTCGATATAATTCATAATAATATTTTTGAAATTCACAGATAAAATTTTCTAAATAACAGGGATTACATAGTTGAAGATGGTTTAAATGCCATAGTGCTTGCTTTCTTTCTTGTTCTCTGTTTTCTTCATTGTGATATAAGATATCTTTTCCCGTAAATTCTTTATAAATTTCTGATGCTATAACATAGAAAGTTGATGTATCTGTATTAGCTTCTTGGTATTTTGTAGTATTTTTTAATCCTGTTTCATTTTCAAGTAAAAAATTATGAGCTATTCCTTTCGTTTTATAAGTAATAAAATTCCATAATGAATTTTTGTTCATTACATCACCAAAAGGTTTATCTATTTGTAATATTAATTGCATTTTATCGACCCAATCTAGAATTAAATCTTCACTTATTGTAACACAATCTATATTTAGTGTATCACTTGATCCTACGGTTATATGTTTAGTGCATATTCTAAGGATATTTGCGAATTTTGTACCTCTTTGAAAATAACCATGTTTACTTGTAAAATCTGTATCTACTAAAGGGTAATTTGATTTTCTTTTATTTGTTTTAGGTGATAGTTGTTCATTTTTAACTTTACTACTTTCAGGTTGATCTTGGTCTACATGTAATTCTTCATCAGAATTAAAGTCTAAGATGAATTCTTCTTTATCGGTTATTTTATTCAATTGTTCCTCTGGTTGTAATGTTAATTTTTGAACCATTTGTGTAATATCTATTAATTGATTTTGAATATTTCTTTCAATTGTTTCTAATGATTCAACATTTAACGGAGCAACATATTCTTCTGAATTTACTTCCATGGTCTTTCTATAATTATTTCTCTTGCTTTAGGTTTTGATTGCTCTGATACCATTTGGAGGATGCGAGGCCCGAGAGGCCGAGGTCCTACAGATTGGTATCAGAGCCAGGACCCGAGCGATATGCCAGCGCGGACGCTGGGCCTCCCGAGGGGGGTGGATACTTAGGGGTATCCCATATCGACTAGGGAGGAGAACGAAGCATGCCTTATAAGGATGTGAAAACCTCTCCCTTGCAGACACGTTTTCCTTGCCCTATCGCACCGGATCCCATCAAAACACCGAAGTTAAACGTGCTAGGGCCAGAGTAGTACCAGGATGGGTGACCTCCTGGGAAGTCCTGTGTAAAAGTAAAACCGTGAGGGTGCACGGCCCTAGAGGCCGAGGCCCAAAGCGGACAATATCTGCAAGCGGGTGGGCGCGAGGCCCGAGAGGTTGAGGCCCTTTGGAGGATGCGAGGCTCGAGAGGCCGAGGTCCTACATATTGTATATAGATACGTATATATACATACAGATATGTATATATATATCTATATACATATATACATATATACAGATATGTATATATATAGATATATATATACACATATGTATATATATATATATCTGTATATATGTATATGTATACAGATATGTATATATACATTTCTGTATGTATCTGTATACATATACATATATACAGATATATATATATGTATACATATGTATATATACATATACATATCTGTATATATATGTATATATACATATATATATGTATATATACATATATATATACAAGTTTAGTGAAGTTAATTTGGTAGTTGAATGGTTATGCTCAGGACATTCCAAGTTTGCATAGTGCAAATTTCAATTCTTCCATAGAGGTAAATTTTTGTATACTGACTTTAGGAGAAAAATTGTATTGATATAGGCTAAATTAGATAAAGTTGTCTCCTAGAAAGTTATAGCTTATCTTTCTAGCCTTCCAAAGGTGTATAGTATGAAATTTTTAGACATCAGAGTCGAAAGTTATGATCTTTATAAGTAGAGATGCTCAAGAGTGTAGACTGAATCTTCTTATGTTGACCTTCTGTATCTTCTTAGGTTGACCTTTTGTATCTTCTTAGGTTGCCCTTCTGTATCTTCTTATGTTGACCTTCTGTATCTTCTTAAGTTGACCTACTATATCTTCTTATGTTGACCTTCTGTATCTTCTTATGTTGACCTTCTGTATCTTCTTATGTTGACTGAAAGTTTCCTTTTTATGCACTATTCATCTTACATAATCTGGTCCAATTTTGACCCTATAAATGATAGAATCTATATTTAAGATCTTCATGAAAGTTGTAGATCTTGAAGTCCTATTTCAAACCGTCTAATAATGACTTTGATTCAATATCTTTAGAGAAAGTTATGCTAATTGTTCCAAAATAGGCCTTAGACTGAAACCTTCCTTCTTATACACTATAGATAGAATCATCTTACCCTATTGTCTGGTCCAGTTTTGACCCTTTTGATGATAGAATCTCACTTTGATGTCTTCAGAAAATTGTAGATCTTGAAGTCTTCTTTAAAACCGTTCTAAGATGACCTTAATTCGACATCTATAGAGAAAGTTATGCCAATTTGTCCCGAAATATGTTTAATATGATTGAGGACAAAACCTTGTTTGATTCTTTCAGCCATAACCTTGTTATCTGACCTCAAAATGAAGTGATTCTTTGACAATAGATTCCTAACTGGGAAATGATTGTAAAGTTCAAAGTGTTGGAGTTTGTGAATCGGTGGAAGTGGTTATTCAAGGTACCATCATTCGACAAATTTTTTTCCCTTTTGACATGAAGAGTGTCGACATAATTCTGGGGGTTGAGTGGTTGGAAATGTTGGGGACATACTTATTAACCTTATGAAGCAGGTTATGAAGTTCAGAAGTAATGGGGAGAAGGTAAAGTTCTATGGGGAGCCTTGCCTCAGTTCGGTGATGGTGTCTTTTAAAACCATTTGCAAGCTTCTACAGCAAGGAAGCATTGGTTATATGGTGGAGGAAAGAAGTGATGTAGTGGTTATAACTGAATTGTTGGCAGTGAAAGTTGACCATCAGCAATAAGTCGACTTGTTGGGTATCACCGAAGACATTGCAGCAGTGTTGAAGGAATTTGATCAGGCATTTCAACCCATCTCAAGGTTACCCCCTCAGAGGGATGTTGATCATGCTATCACATTGGAACCAGGAGCAAAACCCCCGAACTCTAGACCCTACCGATATCCTTTTTACCAGAATAATGAGATCGAAAAGTTGGTGAATGAGATGCTATCTTCTGGTGTGATCCGAACAAGTACCAGCCCATATTCCAGTCCAGTTCTATTGGTGAAAAAGAAGGGTGGTGGTTGGCGTATGTGCGTGGACTATAGAGCCTTGAATAAGGTAACTATACCTGATAAGTATCCAATTCCATGCATTGATGAAATTTTTTATGAGCTAGGAGGTTTTGTAGTCTTCTCAAAGATTGACTTGAAGTCCGGCTACCACCAAATCAGGGTTAGGGAGGATGACATACCGAAGACATCTTTCCAAACACATCAGGGGCATTATGAGTTTAGAGCCATGCCCTTTGGGCTGACAAATGCTCCTGCCACTTTTCAGTCCCTAATGCATAGAATTTATAAACCCTATTTAAGGAGATTTGTACTTGTGTTTTTTGATGACATCCTCATCTATAGCAAAAGCTTAGCAGAGCATGTTTCCCACCTAAGAATGGCATTGCAAGTGTTGGTAGAAAATCAATTAGTAGCTAATCTAAAGAAGTGCAGATTTAGACAGCAGAAGCTAGAGTACTTGGGACACTACATTTCGGCAGAAGGAGCTTCAATAGATCCTTCAAAGATCGAAAGCATTCAAAAGTGGCCAGTCCCAAGAGATGTAAAGGCTTTGAGGGGATTTTTGGGCTTGTCGGGATACTACAGAAGGTTTGTGAAGGGATATGGCAGCATAGCAAAACCCCTTACCAATATGTTATGCAAGGATAAATTCCAGTGGACAGTAGAGGCGCAGAATGCTTTTGAAACATTGAAGAAGGTGTTGACTAGTACCCCAATACTGATTTTACCAAACTTCACCAAAACTTTTATTGTTGAGACTGATGCATCAGGAACCGGTATTAGAGTAGTGTTAATGCAAGAAGGAAGACCGATAGCTTATTTAAGTCAAGGTCTCTCCCCCCGTAATTAGCTTAAACCAGTATATGACAGGGAATTAATGGCAATTGTGATGGCTGTGCAGAAATGGAGGCATTATTTGCGAGGAAGGCACTTTATTATCCAAACAGATCAACGAAGTTTGCATTTTCTAAATGATCAAAAGCTTTTGGGGGAAGAACAGCAGAAATGGGTTACTAAGCTTATGGGGTTCAAATTCGATATTCGCTATAAGCCCGGCCTTGAGAATAAGGCAGCGGATGCATTGTCCAGAAGAACCGAAGGGGAGCTACAAGCTATATCCATAGGTTATTATGACAAGTTGGATCAGTTAGACGATTTGGTATAGTAGGACCCGAAGCTTTAGAGGTTGATCCAGGACCTTTTGCTCCAACCCGAGGGTCATCCACCTTTTAAATTGAGGGGATCACGCCTCTTCTATGCAAACAGGTTAGTACTACCCGATTCTGGTCCACATATTCCTAAACTGATCCGTGAATTCCATGTTACTCCTTCAGGGGGCCATTCTGGATTTTTCCGCACTTATAAGAGGTTAGCAGGGGTAGTTTATTGGAAGGGTATGAAATTTGATATCAAGCAATTCATTTTGTCTTGTGATATTTGTCAGAAAAATAAATACTTAGCCTTAAAGCCTGCTGGGTTATTACAACCTCTGCCAATACCGAACTTAGTATGGGAAGAAGTGTCTATGGATTTTATTTCAGGGTTGCCTAAGGTTGTGGGAGTTGATACCATCTTAGTGGTAGTCGACAGACTTTCTAAGTACAGTCACTTTTTGGCGATGAAACACCCTTTTACAGCTAAACAGGTAGCTGCCATATTCATCCGAGAGGTGGTTAGGCTATATGGCTTCCCTAAAGTCATTCTTTCCGATAGAGACAGGGTGTTTATGAGTGGATTTTGGCAGGAGCTCTTCTGACAGTCGGGCACAACCCTTAACATGACTTCAGCCTACCATCCTCAATCGGATGGGCAAACTGAAGTGATTAATAGATGTTTGGAAACTTACCTACGTTGTTTTGCTGGAGAACAACCCAAGGAATGGCTAAAATGGCTAAGTTGGGCAGAATTCTGGTTTAATTCTACATATAACAGTGCCATTGGAATGTCACCGTTTAAAGCCTTGTATAGGAGGGACCCTCTTACCCTTTTTAAATATACAGATGGTGGATCTTTGGAGGACGAAGTTAATCAGCAACTAGTTGACAGAAATTTGATTTTGAATGAGCTCAAATCCAACCTAGAAAAAGCTCAGCAACACATGAAGACTTATGTCGATCAGAAGAGAAGACCATGCACAATGGAAATTGGAGATTTTGTTTACATCAGGCTGCAACCCTACAGGTTCAAATCCCTCACTTCTAGACCTAACGAGAAGTTGGGACCTAGGTATTATGGTCCATGCCCAATCATAGCGAAAATTGGTGAAGTTGCTTATCAAGTCCAACTACCAACTATAGCAAGGATCCATATTGTCTTTCACATTTCACAATTAAAGAAATCAGTGGTGCCTATTCCTAATTCTCAACCACTGCCGGTTTGCTTGGATGAAGGCATGAACCTTCGGGTGGAACCTGAAACTTTAATGCAGGTGCGCAGAAAAATCAATGGTGATTTGGAAGTGCTGATCAAGTGGAAGGAGCTTCCTCATTTTGAGAACACTTGGGAGAGCTTTGACTTTATTGACAACCAATTTCCTTCTTTCCACCTTGGGGACAAGGTGGCTTCTTTTGGGGGGTGGTATTGTTGAGACCCAATATCACCAACAGTATAGTAGGAAGAGAAGGGGTGGGGTAGAAGGGTTATTTGGAGTGTATGTTTAGTTGGATAGTTAGTTAGAAAAAGGGATTAAAAGAGATTGTGTGGGGACGGGTGGGGATCATCATAATACATTGGTTATGCAAACTTTGTACTGAGGAGGTTAGCTAGCCCTCGGAGCCTAGCCTATCACTATATCGAATGAATTAAATTTCTCTTCATATTGTCTTCTTCTCTGTTTTGTTTATTATTCCATTGCTTGAGTTTTGGGTGTTGTTGGTTGATTGCTAGAATAGAGCTTGTTAGGATTTGGGTCCTAACATAAAGCTAATCGTAACAGAAACCTCCTTTGAAAAATTTTCCAATTTAATGTTGTTGAAAGGAAAAATGTAATCTTGAATCTTGTTGTGGTACACTTTTTAGTAATGTTTTGTTTTAAATTAAGGAAAGAGAGAATTTTCATGAAATTTCTTGCTATTGGAACTACACTATATCATTTGCTCTACAGGTATTAGCATTGTTCTCTCTCTCTCTCATTCACTTGGTCACTTTCATGCATATATGGACTTTTATGGATATGCACACCTCCAATTATTCTCCTTTTCTACTTGTACCTGTATATAGTACTCACTTGCGGCCATTTTCTTGCATGTGTGTGTACGTAGGCATTCCTCCACATGGAGGAGATTCCATATGCGGATTGTGCACTGTTTTCTTTTTGTATTTTTAAAAATTACATCACTGATCACTATAAAATGTGTTTGGCTTATATTTTTCACAGTAGATTTCCATGAGACTATCAATAGAGAGGTCAACACCAATACATAATGGTGAGGTAAACAGAACCATAGAATTTTGAGGCCTTGTTGTAATAATATATCCAGAATTAACTTAAAATTTTTCTCATGGACACACAGAATTCTGTTTCTAGTGTGTTTAGTGGTTGTATTTGAAAGTTTTGAATATAAACGATTAGGTTACATTTAAGGGTTAATCTAGAAGAACTAAAATTATCGCTCTTCTAATTCTCCTACATAATGAAGCACTACAATATTGGAAGGTCATCCTGCCCTTTTTGCGATCAAACACTTCCTTATCCAAGACAGGCATTTATTAGAGATTATCATATAAGTTATACAGGGCCTAGTGGGCCATATAAGAGAAATTATGCAATACACAGGGTAATTTTGAATATTTTACTCTTGGGTTGGCCGTTCAAAGCTTAGGCCAATGTCTTTATGTCAACATTTTAATGTACTTCTGATAGAGATTAGGCAAAGACTATATCGTCCTTGCGATATTTATGTGTTTAGGTTTCTTCTCTCTTTAACATGCCTCCAAATTTGAGGTTACTGTTGCTTATCCTATATTTCTTGCTGATCAGTAACTCAACAATATTTTCGAAGTTATTTTTCTCCTTCTTCACTATCTGCTAGATGCTGCTGAACAATTGGTTCTCTTTCCAATCAAAAGTATTAAAACCTTTTAACTTCTTTTTTGTGTTATCGTGGCATATCTAATCTTTATCCCTGCTTAAAATTCTTGTAGGTTATGTGTCTCAGGATTTGTCGGACAACATGAAGACGTTCGAAGCATGCAGCTACGTAAAAGACTCAAGAATGTAAGAATTCAAGATGTTCAAGAACAGTCGGTTAAAGTCAGTTAGATGACAGTTAGAAATTAAGAATAAATGTGTAGTTGATTACTGAAGTTGTAATATACGAATCATTGAATGAAATCTCAGTTTTTCACTGAGTTCTTAAACATCCTCTATTCACCTCTGATTTCAATTCGTTTTCTCACACTAGTTTCTCTCACTACATTTCCTGCTTCTTAATCGTCTATCTGTTCATGGTTGATCGATAACAACAAAGTGGTATCAAAGCATTTTTTCTTAAGGGACCTGTGAGGGTATAAGTAAGAGTTCCACGTCTTGAGCAAAAATTCCTTCCGGAATACGCTAAAGTAACTAGGAGTGCATACTCTGAGATGGCCGAGTCATCCACTCTAGGTTTGCAGCCGACAGTCTTCGACGGTGAAGTTACCATATATGGGCAATAAAAATGGAGGCATACCTGCAAGGACAAGATTTGTGGGAACCGATTGCTGAAGATTACGAAGTGAAGGTTCCTGCCAATGATGTCCCAATTGATCAGCTGCGTTGGTTGAGGGAAAAGATTGCCAAGAAAGCTAGGGCGAAATCTTGCCTATACCAAGCAATCGCGCCCTCTATATTCACTCGAATAATGACTCTTGGATCGGCGAAGGAGATCTGGGAATTCTTGAGGAATGAATATGCGGGTGACGAGAAAGTAAAGAATATGAAGATATTGAATCTTTGGTGTGAATGCGAAAGAATTCAAATGAAGGATGATGAATCGGTTAAGAGATATACCGAAAGGTTTATTCAGCTTGTAGATTAGATCAGGCTCTTAGGAGCTGATTTTAAAGACCAAAGACTTGTCCAAAAGCTTCTGGTCTCTGTACTTGATAAGTTCGAAGCCACCATTGTATCTCTATAAAATACAAAGGACATTGACAAGATCAAGCTTGCTGAAGTAGTAAGCACACTCCAGGCTCAAGAACAAAGGCACTTGATGAGGAAGTCCGAAGTAGCTGAAGGAGCTTATAGGGTCTCGGCCAAGAATGTGGGTCAGGAGAAATCCAAGAAGAAGAAAAGAAATAAGGGAGGAACGAGCTCACATAATGCTCAAACACACCAGAAACAATTTAGCAAGAATACAGGAGCAGACAAGTCGAACAAGTACAATCCTTGTCCTCACTGTGGTAAATCTAATCATCTAGCTTTCAGGTGTTGGAAGAGGCCAGATGTGGAGTGTCAAAAGTGTCACCAAAAGGGACATATGGAGGCCATATGTAAAAAGCAAAGTGGACAGCTAGAAGCAAATGTGCAAGTTGCTGTTAGTGTCTTTATTTTCTATATTTTTGTGTGTTAATTTTCTTTATTCTTGAGGTTTGAAGTTGTACTTAATGGAAATTAATCTTGTTTTATGTCAAGATGTATTTTGGAGCTAAACAAAAAGAATTGCGACAATTTTGGGATAAAAAGAGCTGAGCTAGACGTTGACCCTAATTAGACGTGACCTCGTGCAACAACCAGAAACTTAAAATGCAGAAGCAAGACAGCCCAAGACCAAAATGACAACTCTCTATGCGTGACCCAAGAAATTAACGAGTTACAATGAGATGGGCTTTAAAACGCAGCACATGGAAGAACAAAACGCAGCAAAGAGGGGCAGAAGAATATAAAACAAACAGCCCAAAAACGTTGACGTGGAGAAAGGATGATTTACAAGAGACACGTGAGTAGTTAAGCTAGAGGGCTGAGGGCTGCGTGAAAATAAAGGAGGGCTGTGTTAAAAATCAACAGGGCAGAGGTAGCATGGCTTGGCGAGATATAAGAACGAAGGTACGGAAATAAGGTGGAGAGAGGAATGAAAAGAAAAGAAAAGAAAGCAACGTGGAATTAAATACGGGAGGTTACCGCAGATAGAAAAGAAGAATGTCTATGACAGTCTCAACGTTTGGAATAGATAGGGAAATTATGATGTTGGGTAACTAAATTTTATTTCTTGGTGTACGGAATCCTAGTTATTGAACATTGCTTGTTGTGAGACTTGTGTTCTTTATTTCAATCAATTTATTAGCCAAGTATCAATTATTTTTCTGGGTCATTGTTTGATTGTTTAATTTGACAGCTAGGTGCGCAACTAGTTTGTATTTTTATTCAATCAATCGCTAGATTAAAAAGGTTGACGTTCAATTCTTTTAATCAAAAGTAGCGAATAGGATTTTTGTCTACTACGTTAGGGACATGATTCTAGGAAAAATAATTGTCTATGCTAAATGTACATCGTATGTATGTTGTTTAGTTCGTCGATTTTCTTGATTCGTAAAGCTATTAATTAATTAAATCTGAGATTATATCCAGGTTATTAATTAATAAGAGTTAATTCAAATACATGTTTTGGTTGACTAAACATAAGAGAAAATAGGTAAAGAAATTTACGACGACAGATGCTGAACAAATAAATTGGTTATTTTTAGTGTCGATGATCAACGCAAGTTCCATAACAAAGGAGACCGGAAACCAAGATTTATTTCTATTGATTGTTAAATTCTCATTATTTTGTTTCTAGTTATTTTTTAATTTCAATTTCCAATTAATTTCTGTTTAATTCCCAAATTGCAAAACCCCCCTTTCTTATTGCGTAACTACTAACGTCTGAATTCCTCGTGGGAACGATCCCGACTTTTCACTACTACATTACTTTGTGTTGCAGGAAGTTGATTTCTTTTTATATTTGGTTGCAGGCGACAGCATTCACCAAATTTTGGCGCCGTTGTCGAGGAAATTTTGACGCTTTATGTACGTTATGTGTTCGAATCAATCCGAGAATTTACAGTACAATCCTGAAATTGAGAAAACAGCAAAGGCATTAAGAAAGTAGAAAAAAGAAAGACGACAAGTACTGAGAGAAGAACAACAAAGGGAAAGAAACATGGATGAAAATCGTACTTTACGCCAATTGGCTGCTCCAACTGAGGACCGACATCCTCATTGCATTACTTTTCCAAATTTGGGTGATAACAACACTTTTGAGCTGAAGTCATGATTGATTCATTTGTTACCCACTTTTCGAGGAACATTGGGAGAAGATCCTTATAAGCACCTGAAGGAGTTTGATGTTGTTTGTATGGGGATGAAGCCTACAAATGTCACTGAAGAGCAGATAAAGCTGAGGGCTTTTCCCTTTTCTTTGAAGGACGATGCCCAAGACTAGTTATATTATTTACCTGCTGGAAGTATTAGAGAATGGGCGGAGATGAAGAAGTTATTTTTGGAAAAAAAATTCCCAGCTGCCAAGGCCGCCAACATCAGAAAAGAAATTTGTGGCATTCGATAAAACAACAGAGAGTCATTATATGAATATTGGGAGAGATTTAAGAAGTTGTGTGCAAGTTGCCCTCATCATCAAATCAGCGAGCAACTGTTGATTCAATACTTTTATGAAGGTCTTTCACCAACTGAGAGGAGTATGATAGATGCTGCAAGTGGAGGAGCGCTAGTTGATAAAACACCAGCAGCTGCATGGGAATTGATTTCAACTATGGGTTCTAACTCTCAACAATTTGGAGCTCGGAATGATTATGGTTCAAGACATGTTAATGAGATGGGAGTTTCGTCATTGGAAAGAAGACTAGATGATTTGACTTCTTTGGTACGTCAACTTGCGGTATCTAGGAAAGAGGAAGTTAAGACTTGTGGAATTTGTTCTATGGTTGGCCATCCTACAGATATGTGTCCTACTTTACAAGAAAACCATGTTGAAGAAGCTAAGGTAATGGGTGATTATTTGGGACAACCTCAGAGGAAGTATGACCCATTTTCAAACACGTATAATCCGGGTTGGCGAGATCATCCAAATCTCCGTTATGGCAATAATCAGGGACAACAAATAAGTTCTAATTTTCAGCCATATAAGCAACCTTATGTGCCTAGACAGCAGCAGCAAATGGGACAAAGTTCTGGTGCAAATAATTCTTTGGAGGACATAGTCAAGACATTAGCGACGAATACTATGAACTTTCAACAAAACTCCATGAAATTTCAGCAAGATACACAAGCCAGCATACAGAATCTTGAGACTCAAATGAGCCAAATGGCGATTGTTATCAATAAATTTGGAGGCACGAATTGAAAGCTTCCTTCTCAACCCGAGATGAATCCAAAGAAGAGCGCATGTGCTATTACACTTCGAAGTGGAAAAGAGTTAAAGGAACCTACCCCAAAGGTTTCTAAGCGAGAGGTGGAAGAAGAAGTAGAAAGAAGTTCCAAAGCGATCCAAGAAAAAATGAGGTGATTCTTCCATTGTCGTGCCTAAGTTCAGTGTACAACCTCCTTTTCCTAGTAGGTTTGCCAAGCAGAAAAAGGAGGAGCAACAGAAAGAAATTTTGGAAACTTTCCGCAAGGTGTAGGTAAAAATTCCTTTACTTGATGCTATTAAACAAATTCCTCGTTATGCTAAATTTCTTAAGGAACTTTGTACCTCAAAGAGAAAGTTATGTGGCAATGAAAATGTAACATCCCACCCTCAACGGGAAGGATATAATGGTAATTTGGCATAGAATGAGATGGATTGGGATTTAATAGGACTGTACATGCATACATGACATTCCCGGTTATCGTGCCTAATGTAATTTTAGTGTGATTCACGTGGTTTTTGGGTTTGAAAAATTATTCTGAGTGCGTCATTGAGTATTTTATATTTTAAGAGATTTTTAAGAATTTTCTGGAAGTTTCCGGAGAAAATTTCCGGACCGAAAAAAAAATCGTCAAGTGGCGAACCGGTTGATTTTCGGTAGCGAAAATTGCTACCCAATGGCACTGTCATATTAGGTATATTATTTTGAAATTGGAAGTAGGGTCATTGGACTAGAATGGGTCAAATTGCATTAGGTTTCCTATTTACTAATTTGTTTTTAGCCTATTTTGTCTTTTTCTTAGAAATTGCCACTTGTCCTAAAGAGTTTAATGACTTTTGTCTTATGCTAAACCCCTTTCTCGTATATGACTTAACAAAAGAATGAAAAAGACGAGTTTTACCTCTTAAAGCCTTCACCATCCGAAAACCCTCCTTCCTTTTTCATCTCCATCAATTTTTTCTCCTTCTTTAAGTTATTTCCTCCAACCTTGAGAGCCTTCCTTATATGCTTACAAGCTTAAGTCTCCTACCTTCTTTTCATGATGATAGCCATGCATGGTGTTAGAGAAGTAGAGAAGGTATAATAGTGGAGAAGTTATTGGTAGTTGAAGAATTTAAGAGGAAGCTTTAATTAGGTAAGAATTTCATCATGCTTTTGAAGTTGTAGTGGTTAGATGCATTGATTGGAAGTTATTGTTCATTAAATATGGTTTATGATGCATTAATTTCATGAAGATAGGGGTAGGATTATTTGGGTATAAATGTATATTGTGTGAGGGTAATTGAATGAACATGGTTTAGATTGGTTTTAGCTTGGTTTTGGATTGATTTTGATGACTAATCTTGCCTATAAATTAAGAGTTCAATGCTGCCAAATTGTGACTATTAGCCCTAGTGAATGTATGAATGTTTTAGGGACTGATTTTGTGTTCATTTGAATGCTTAGTGATGTGTTATTAGCATTGGAAATGATAGAAGCTAAGTTTAGTACCAAAGCTGAAAATTTTGGTTTTAACCGATTACACTGTTTTGAGCATAACTCATTGTGTAGGTATGCAAATGAGGTGAGGTTTGTGCTGAAGTAAACTTTGGTTTGTTGGCTACATTTTTGTCTGAAATAGGTTTTGTCTAATTTTAGTCTTAAGAGGGTGAATTTTAGCATGGAAAGTTACTGCTGATGACTGGAATGAACAGTAACCGAACCGCATAACCTAGCGTTTTGATGATTTTTCTAAATTAATTGAGAAGGAATTAGGGAAAATGGTCTTCATAAAAGATGAAGCATATTAAGTTAGCTTTCCATTCCCAGTGATTTTTCTATTTTTCGATCTGTATATTGGGAGATATGCACTGTGGAATATTGACTGATATTATGCATTTTGTAGAAACCTAGACTAAGTGTGGATTTGGTGCACATTCTGATTAGTAGCAATTTTAGCAATTTCTGTGAATTGAATTGGCTTGAGTGATCTTCTGAAGAGTTGTATAGGAAACATTTATCTTGAAATTGGTATATATCATGTAATGTTTGGAGATCAGATTTGGGATTTATGAGTTTTCAAAACCTGAACCTGCATAAAGGTGTTAACTGCTGATCATGGCAGAAACTTGCATAACAGTTTTGAATTGGTTAGAGATGGAATTGGCTCTTAAGCTCTTCATTAAAAGTGAAGTATGTGGTTTTATCTTTCCAATGATATAAGGTAGTGATTTTTTTGACTTGTGTACAGGGAGTTATGCTTGATAGAACACTACTGTCCAGATTGGGTGATTTCTGGGGCAGCATCATTGATTGAATTATTTGACCTAGTTAAAAATTGAATTTGATTTTGGTTTGTTCATGAAAGTTGTAGATAACATTGTGATCTTTCCGAGAATATTTATTGTGCAATTTTTGACTAAATAGAATGAAAGTTACTGAATTTACAAATACTGTTCTGTTTTAAGAGGTAGTGCATGGGCAGAAGTTTCAATTGGATTTTTGATACCCTTTGGGGTAAAATTGCTTGTTGGGGTCTTCATGAAACTAGTAGAGTTTTTCATGATCTTTTCAACAAGGTATAGTTTGTAATTTTCTGAAATGTGTAGAAAGAGATATGACAGATTGAATTTCGGTTGGAAAACAGGAAAAAGAAAAGGAAATAAGGGCAATATATATATATTACTTGTTTTATTTGAATTTTGGTTTCTTTCGTGAATAACTTTTTCGTCCGACATCCGATTAACCTGATTCTTGAGGCATCGGATTCATAAAATATTTAATTTCATTTTCTGAGAGATTGAGAATTTTTAGACGGGAAATTGACGTGGGTCCGGGTACCGGAGTCTTTAGCCACTGTTTTAATTAATTGGGGACCTATAGAGATCCGAATTACGTTCCGTCAGCGCCATTAGGTTTCTAATTTTTAGACGGATTTTTCTAATGGGAAAAAAATGAGATTAGGGCTGAGAATATCATGAACATACATTTTCACCTACATGTGCATCATTACTAGTTCGGATGGGATAAGTAGTGACTATTATCTTCTTTGATTCTTATAGAGGCCCAATTGGAGGGTCATTCAACCGACATCGCAGAGACTTCCCGGCATTAGCTCGGAAGTAATAGGTGAGTAACCTAGGTGGTTATCTCAATCTATGTGTTTAATGTGATTTGTTTACCCTTACTGGGATTACGTGGATTACTTGTGAAGTCAATAGTGATTACTTGTGAGATACTGATTGTTAATTGACCGTGAATTATTAACTGTTTATGGGATGTGTAATTGGGCATATGCATTCATCCACAGATGCATAAACTGATAAAGAATAATTGTGAACCGAGTCGCCACTGATACTGAAAACGAGCTTGTAGCTCGAAGGGAGATAATCCTCCTAGACGCGCTTCTCTTGATCACCGACATCGCTTTAAGCGCTCGGTCACAATACTGAAATAAACTGGAAAAAGAGTCACATGTGTATTGCATACTGGAATGCTTATCTGAAATAGTTTTTACTCTACATGACAAGACTATATGACTACTGTGCTTCGTATTACTGTGACTGTAAGATTGACTGTGTGACTGTATTATCATTATCATTGTGACTGTGTAACATGCTTGTGTGATGCATGAATTGGGAGAACCATCGATGATGGTTCCTCATTGAGTTCGCAAACTCATCCAAAATTGCAATCTATTTTTCAGGATTAAGCATGGACTGATAGCTCCCTTAGGACTGTAGAGCCTTGTACATCGGATTGGCGAGAGAGGCTATGGCTCAAAGGTCGGTCAGCTGGGCTTTCTTTTGGAGACTTGTAGTAGGACTATTATTTATGCCTTATTGTATGGTACTTAGTGTAAAGTGTTTTGGAACATGTACAGACTGAAAATACTGACAGTTTGTAGATTACTGAGTTTGATGAAATGAAATGAAATACAGTTTGGTTTTTAAAAGTTACCAATTTCTTATTACTGTTTTATTATTGTGATGCCATGGGGAGTTAGTGGTGGTTGTCAGTAGTGGTCTCTTATCGTAGGATATGTACCAGAATGACCTACGGGCGTTTCAGTGGGTACTCTATGGTAAGGGGTGCTACAGAAAAGGTGCGACTGGGTGAGAATGTTTCTGCTGTGTTCCAAACGAAGTTACCTCCTAAATGTCCAGATCTAGGTATGTTCACAATCCCTTGTAAAATAGGTAATTTGGAAATTAAGAAAACATTGTTGGATTTAGGTGCTTCGATTAATGTTATACCTCAATCTATTTATGAATCTTTGAATATGGGGCCTCTGAAAGAAACTGGTGTCATAATCCAACTTGCTGATCGATCTAATGCCTATCCAAAGGGTGTTCTTGAGGATGTCCTAGTTCAAGTTGATAATATGCTTTTTCCTGCTGAATTTTATGTCTTACAGATGGGCAATGAAGATTCATCTACTTCAGTCCCAATTTTATTGGGAAGACCATTTTTGAAAACTTTTAGAACAAAAATTGATGTCTATGATGGGTCTTTGACTATAGAGTTTGATGGTGATGTGATTAAGTTCAATATTTATGATGCCATGAAATTTCCTAATGATGATCATTCTTTTGTTTCTGTGAGTTTTCTTGATACTTTAGTGCAGGAAACATTCAGTTTAGATGGACCAGATAAGTTATGGACTGCATTGGAAAATAGCTTGGATATTCAGGAAGGAAAAATACTAGCTGATTTTCTTGCAATTCCTGAAGAACTGGATAACACTATCCAGATTTTAGAGCGGAGCCAATTCTTAGAGGAACAAGTACATTTTCTGGAACTCAATAGAAATAATTTGAAGTTGTTTCCATCTCTCATACAGCCACCAAAATTGGAGTTGAAGGTTCTTCCAGGTAACTTGAAATATGTGTATTTAGGTGAGCATGAAACTCTTCCTATTATTATTTGAAACTGCTGACATCTTTGCAGAAACGCAATTATTAAAGATTTTGAAAACTTACAAATATGCTTTTGGATGGACTGTGGCGATTTAAAAGGATTAGCCCATCAATTTGTATGCAATAATTTTATTGGAAGATGGAGCTAAGGAAATAAGACACCACAACGAAGATTGAACCCACCAATGATGGAGGTAGTCAAAAAAGAGATTCTGAAGCTCCTAGATGCTGGAATAATCTATCCAATTTCGGACAGTAAATGGGTAAGTCCAATACAAGTGGTTCCTAAGAAGACTGGAGTAACTGTGGTAGAGAACACGTCAGGTGAATTAGTACCTACCCGTGTACAAAATGGGTGGAGGGTTTGTATTGATTACCGAAAATTAAATTCGCCACTTGCAAAGATCATTTTCCACTTCCTTTTATTGACGGATGCTTGAAAACTTGCGGGAAAACTCATTATTGTTGTTTAGATGGTTACTCGTGTTATCATCAAATTTCTGTTGCACCAGAGGACCAGGAAAAAACGACTTTCACATGTGCTTTTGGCACCTTTGCGTATCGACGAATGCCTTTTGGACTATGTAATGCACCTGCCACATTCCAAACATGTATGGTAAGTATTTTTTCTGATTATGTGGATGACTGTATTGAAGTTTTTATGGACGACTTTACAGTTTATGGTGAGTCTTTTGATACTTGCTTGATTAACCTTGAGAAAATTTTGGAACGTTGCATTGAAAATAATTTGATTTTGAATTATGAAAAATGCCATTTTATGGTTGATCAAGGGATAATCTTAGGCCATGTAGTGTCTTCTTAGGGAATTAAGGTTGATAAGGCTAAGATAGAAATCATTGAATCTCTTCCTTACCCCGTAAGTGTACGGGAAGTGCGTTCTTTTCTTGGACATGCAGGTTTCTATCGACGCTTTATCAAAGATTTTTCGAAGACCACTCAACCTTTATGCAAGTTACTTCAAAAAGATGTGGAGTTCAAGTTTGATGAAGCATGTAGGAAAGCATTTGACGAATTAAAGGAGAAGCTAATTTCTGCTCCAATAATCCGACCTCCAGACTGGAGTCTTCCATTTGAGATGATGTGCGATGCGAGTGACTATGCGTTAGGTGTTGTTCTGGGGCAAAGAATGAATAGAGCACTACATGTGATTTACTATGCTTCGATGATGCTAAACGACGCCTAGAAAAACTATTCAACAACAACAAAAGAATTATTGGCAGTTGTTTTTGGGTTAGAGAAGTTCCGTTCATATTTGTTGGGCACACATGTCATAGTTTATTCAGATCATGCTGCATTGAAGTATTTGTTGTCGAAAAAGGAAGCAAAGCCACGTCTTATTCGTTGGATTCTCCTACTACAAGAATTTGATGTGGAATACGGACAAAAGGGAACCGAAAATCAGTTGCGAGATCACCTTAGTCGTATTCGTCTAGACAAAACTTCAGACAGTCTAAAAGATGAATTTCCAGACGAACATTTATTCGCCACACAACAGGTAACACCTTGGTATGCTGACATAGTCAATTTTCTGATTACCAAGTCTTTACCTAGTACTTTATCACGAGCTGAAAAAGATAAAATCAAAAGAGAGGCTAAATATTATGCATGGGATGAACCACATCTGTGGAAATATTGTTCTGATCAAATTATTAGGCGATGTGTATCTGATGATGAGATCCCTTCAATATTGAATTTTTGCCATTCTTTTGCATATGGTAGACACTTTGGTCCTAGAAGGACAGCCCGTAAAGTGCTTGAATGTGGTTTGTTTTGGCCTAAACTGTTTTATGATGCTTATATATTTTGCAAGTCTTGTGATCGATGTCAAAGAACAGGTGGTTTAGGACCAAAAGACCAAATGCCGCTCACGAATATCCTGGTATGTGAAATTTTTAATGTGTGGGGAATTGATTTTATGGGCCCTTTTCCTTCATCTTTTGGTAAGACATATATTCTCGTTGCTGTGGATTATGTTTCAAAATGGGTTGAAGCTAAGACTACTCATACTGATAATGCTAAAGTTGTTGTTGATTTTGTTAAATCTCATATTTTTGTCAGGTTTGGAGTGCCTAGAGCAATAATCAGTGACCGCGGGACTCATTTTTGTAATCGAATTTTTGAGGCTTTACTGAAGAAATATGGTGTTACCCATCGAACTTCAACAGCATACCATCCCCAAACAAGTGGAGAAGCCGAAGTTTCTAAAAGGGAAATCAAGTCAATTTTGGAGAAAGTGGTTAATCCTAACAGGAAGGATTGGAGTTTGCATTTAGACGACGCGCTATGGGCATATAGGACAGCATATAAAACTCCTATTGGTATGTCGCCATACAGGTTAGTATTCGAAAAACCTTGTCACTTACCTGTAGAATTGGAACATAAAGCTTATTGGGCTATCAAACAGTGCAATTTGGATTTAACTGAGGTTGGAATAAATCAAAAATTACAATTGCAAGAGTTGGAAGAGATACGTAATGAAGCTTATGAGAATGCGAAAATCTATAAAGAAAAGACTAAGGCCTTTCATGACAAAATCCTAACTAGAAAAGAATTTTCCATAGGTCAAAAGGTCCTTCTTTATCACTAGAAACTAAAGCTTTATCCTGGTAAATTACGATCTCGTTGGATAGGTCCCTTTGTTGTTACTAATGTTTTCTCACATGGTGCAGTTGAAATTCAGAGTTTAGACACTTTTAAAGTGTTTAAAGTTAATGGACATCGATTGAAACCATATTATAAGAATTTACAGGTTGAAGCTGTGGACGAAATTGAACTGGCCGAGCCAGTTTACTCTGAGTGAGTTAATGGTTTTTCGTCTAGCTAATATGACGTTAAAGAAGCGCTCTTGAGAGGCACCTCAAGATTTATTTTAATTCAAGTTTTTCTGCATTTTTGTTTTCATTTCATTTTATTTATCGTAGTTTTCTCAATTAAAAAAAACTGCATTGGGGGTTGCATGGCTCATTCTCCATTAATGTTACTGACATTATTCTTGTTGCCAAATGAAACAATTAAAGAGTTACATGGGTCATGGGCCTTTGCTAAAAAGAGGCGTGCGTTTCATTCCAAAAAGAAGAGGATGAAGCATTCGGCTATGGTGGAAGGAAGGAGAAGAAAGATGAAGCAAGGTTTGAGTTTTTTTTAGTTTTTCTCAGAGATTTTCGTGGTTTCCAAGAGGAAATGGGAGGAAGAAGATGAAAGCTTGTCTTGGAGCAAAAATAACGAAAATGGAGGAGAAAAAGGTAAGAGAGAGAAAGTTTTGATTTTGAATTTTTGATGAGTTTGTTGGTTGATTTGGCTTGGAAGGGATATGAATTGAGTTTTCCTATGATTAATTGAAGTGTTTATGTTAAAATGATGATTAAGTTTGGATTAATGTAAGTTAGGGATTATGCCTAAGTTTTGAGTTTGGGGTTTTTAAGAATAGATGCTTTAGAAACCTTATAAATGATATGGATTTGTTAATTTCATGATCAATTTTGAAGATTTCATGTTGAAATTGATTCAATTTTGGGAAAATTGTGATTTAGGGGTTAGGCCAAATTTGTGAATTGGGGGTTTTGTAAATTGATGCTTTAGAAAGCTTGGAAATATGATGAATTGATGAATTCCTAAGTAAATTTTGAGATTTATATGATTTATGATGTTGAATTTGGGTGGAATTGGCTTAGGGAAATTTTAATTGGAGGAAAGAAGGGAGCTTTGGAGAAATTGAAGTGTGGATCAAGTTCGTAGCATGGAAATAAGGTGGGTATCATATTTATATTTTGATTTATAAGCCATATGTGAATTTTTGAAAATTTAAGAAAGAAAAAATTGGGTTTTCGATAAATTATTGTTTGAAAAATTATGATAAATGTTTGAATTTATGATTTCTGAATAATTAAAGTTATTGTTTTAAAATGAATTTGATAAAGTGAGAAAAATTCGAAAATTTACTATTTATGAATGAATTGATAACTGTTCATCCAATGATTTTGAATGTTGAAATAATTGTGAAAATCCATGGTGTTGCATGTTTTAATAATTGCGATAAATGTTGCACTCTTGAATGTTTGAGAATGCGTTATGTGATTTGGATTGTTTATGCATTTATGTGACATTGGGAATGACATCCCGTTTGAATATGATCTGCGCATGAAAAATCAAGTTTCGAAATTGTGCCTTCGGGCAATTTGATTTTCGCGTATGAAATGTGTTAAGTGGGTTTGGTTAGGTTCCTCTGTGAGTCAGTGCACTGTCTCTTTTCGTTATAGCCTTCTCCCGACTGCCCGCTAGTGGCAAGGAGCTCCGATTTTGGACTCCCTTCACGGCTACACTGGACCGCTATGCGGGAAAGTGTAGTACGTTCTGTTCACGGCTGCACAGGACCGCTATGCAGGAATGTGCAGTACGTTCTGTTTCGGACCGAACCAGACCATTTTGATCTGTTATGTGTTTTTGATTTGTTTTTGTGTGTTGCATTCATGTTCAAAATTGAGAAGAAAAAAAAAGGTGAGATTTATATGAAAAGTTTGAAAAATTGAAAAGCTGGAGGAAATTGTTTGAAAAGTTTCAAAGTTTGAAAAGAATTAGCCCTTTTGGCAAAAAGCTTATGAAAATGATTTCTGCTTATTGGTCAATTTATAAATGTGTTATCCACTGAGCTGTGTAGCTCACCCCCCTTTCATCCCCATCTCCAGGTTTCGTGCAGGAGATCGGATAAAAGAGTGTCAAGACATTCGATTCGATTTTGTATTATTTGGATTTTTGTGTAAATTAAGATTTTGGTATTAAAATTGGATATGGCTTAAATTGCCATGTAAGTATATGATTTATGAAGTTTGTATGTAATTGTGTATATTGGGTTGATGTAAAAGAATGAAGAGGTTGATGTACGGATTTAAAATCTGTAATTGTAAATAATTTTGGAAATTGTATATGAAATTGTGTATGATTTTAGGAAAATATATTGTCAATTGATGTGGAAATTTGATTGAAGTGATTAGAACTAAGTTTGCGTTTGTTTGTTGGTGTTTGGATTCCGGACGGGAGAGTCCGATGTTGATTTGTGTTGTTGAGTTGAGATATTAGAAGTGTATTTTACCTTTGCGAGAATTTTGAAATTTGTCAAAATACAACAGTTATCTTCCGATTTTCAATAAAAATCGGGTTAAGATAAGAATAAGAATTAAGAAGTTAGTTTGGTAAAGATGAGATTTGCGTGATTAAGACAAATTATATGAATTGAGTGTTATATGAGGATAAATTTCCAAAAAGGAAATTGTATGGATTGATTATGATTTGAATGTGATTGAGTAAAGAGAAAAGGAATGAAATATGGGGAAAAAAAATTTATACAGCATTGTATAGGTTTAGTCTTAGGGTTTCCAACACGATCAGGTTGCTATGCTTCGTGTTTGCAACGGATGTCGGTGTTTGTATCAGTTCGATTATTTTGTTGGCTTTGTATGATTCGATCCGTTTTCGTTTTGCTTCCGCATTCGTGTACGTTTTTCTTCGTTCTCTTCGTATACGTTCCGCTCTTTTCGGTTGGGATCCGATTTTCGGATCGGGTCCCAACATTTATGGTATCAGAGCCCAGTATTATGATCGTACTTAGGCGTTTGTGTCTAACTGATTTGTATAAGAGTGTTCAAGCATAAGATTGAATTTGTGAGATTATGATAAAGATAGAGTGCATACCAAAGTGCTTGATAGATGAAGATGATAAGAATGTTAAGTGATTTTATGAAATTGTGCATGAAATTGAGATTTGAAGTTCACGAGGAATTAGGATGATTTGATTTTCTATATCCATTTGTGAGTGAAAGATGAGCATGGAGATGGATTTTTATGAAATATTTGAAGACCTAATTAAGTGATTGATGAGGGATAAGAACTTTGATAAATTTTAGGTTTGTGATGATGAAAATTGAGATTTGAATTGAATGATAGCATTTGGATGAAATTAAATTGATTATACTTTTGTGAGATGAAAGAATGACTGTTTGGAGATAAGATAAAATAAAACAGTGTTTTGCTATGATATTGAATAAGTGAAAGATAAGTATGACGAGAAATCAGTTTGAAAGTGTGTGACCAGTGTCATAAAGTAAAGGGAAAGGATATTTGGTGTCTAATCAAGTATGAATTTCGAGGACGAAATTTTTTTAAGAGGGAGAGAAATGTTGGACCCCGATCTTTAATTAAAATTTAGAAATAGTAAATGAAATTGAATGAGTGTTTTGTTTAAGTATTATGTTATAGATGAAATTATGCTTTAAGGAAATTTTGAGAAAAGAATTGAGTTTTCAATGTATTTGATAATTATGAAGATTTGTATGAGTTATGAAAGTTTAAGCGAATGAATTGATGGAAAAGTTAGTAGAAAATCAAGAAATAAAGAGAAAAGTGAGAGAATTTGAAAAATTAAGAAAGTTGACTTTTGGAGATAGAAAGTTTGACTTGAGAGAGTTGACTTTTGTTTGAGGCAAAATTTGAGAAAATTGTCTTCTGAAAACTTGTAGTTTATGTCAAGTGATTTTTATAGCCATAAAGTTTGATATTTTTCGATATCGGAAGTGAGAGTTATGATCAGTCAAAGTTCACTTAGAGTTTGACTTTTTGAAGAAAAAGTTGACTTTTTGATTTAGGCAAAATTCGAGAAAATGATCAACATGAAAATTGTAGCCTCTATCGATAGCTTTTTGTGGACATAAAGTTTGACATTTTTCGATGTCGGGATTGAGAGATATGATTTTCCGAAGATATGCTTTGTTTTGAAAATGCTATTAAGTATAGATTTGTGTGTTCTATGCTTCGAGGCCACTCATCGTATGGATTTAGTCTGAATTGGAGTAAGTGGTCTTCATGAAAGTTTTCGATGATATTTTTATCTTTCCATTGATATAAAGTTTGTAATTTTTCGATATCGGGACTAGGAGTTATGAGTGATTACAAATTGGAAGTCGTTTAGGAAAAGCTGTTTTGAACAGAATCTTTGATTGAGTTTCCGACCTCTTTCGAGACCTAATTTGATTTTGAGTTCTCATAGAAGTTGTAGAGTTTCCTTTGATCTTTTTATTGACACCAAATTTGTCCAATTCCGAGTTCGGGATCGAGAGATATGATTTTTGAAAAGTTCAGTTTTGAAGTTCCGTTACTTTGTTTTTAATCTGATCCCTTTTGTAATCTTTTGCTTATAATTCCTTCGTCCGACATCCGATTGATTTGATTCTCAAAGCGTTGGATTCCTAAGACAATTAATTTCATTTTTATGAAGAATTATGATTTTTAGGAGATTAAATGGAAAGAGATTGATTGAACCAAAGTAGGAGATTTGGTTATAGGTTATAAGTTGGATAATTTTCTGAACATAGTTCAGTATTTTGCGATTTTTGGGAGCTGTATAACTCCGATTGAGTTGATTCTTGAGGGAAAATAAAATTACGATATAGGGCTACAACTTTTGTGAAGGGATTGAAATTTAATTTCATCCCTAAGATCGTTAATTTCTGGAATTAAGTTAACGTAATGTTCAGTCTCGGATTTTTCGCAGGTCCGATAGTATTTTGGCTATAACTTCTTCGTTTCTGATCCGAATTGAGCGCGGTTGGTGGCGTTAGATTCGTATGATCTAGAGGAACAATTTTGAAGAAGAACTTTTGTCCAAATTATTTCGTTTAGATGCTTGAAAACAGGACGCAAGCTATCAGATTTTGAAAATAAGTGAGGGCAAAATGGTCATTTACCCTCCATTTTTAATGACATGGCAGAAACAACATGAGGGCTGTCGTTTCTTTAACTCCAAAACCAGTAGAGAGCCACGAAAATTAGAAATAAAAGAGAAGAAGAAACGTTGGAGAAGAAAGAAGAGGATGAAGCATTCGGCTATGGTGGAAGGAAGGAGAAGAAAGATGAAGCAAGGTTTGACTTTTTTTAGTTTTTCTCAGAGATTTTCGTGGTTTCCAAGAGGAAATGGGAGGAAGAAGATGAAAGCTTGTCTTGGAGCAAAAATAACGAAAATGGAGGAGAAAAAGGTAAAAGAGAGAAAGTTTTGATTTTGAATTTTTGATGAGTTTATTGGTTGATTTGGCTTGGAAGGGATATGAATTGAGTTTTCCTATGATTAATTGAAGTGTTTATGTTAAAATGATGATTAAGTTTGGATTAATGTAAGTTAGGGATTATGCCTAAGTTTTGAGTTTGGGGTTTTTAAGAATAGATGCTTTAGAAACCTTATAAATGATATGGATTTGTTAATTTCATGATCAATTTTGAAGATTTCATATTGAAATTGATTCAATTTTGGGAAAATTGTGATTTAGGGGTTAGGTCAAATTTGTGAATTGGGGGTTTTTGTAAATTGATGCTTTAGAAAGCTTGGAAATATGATGAATTGATGAATTCCTAAGTAAATTTTGAGATTTATATGATTTATGATGTTGAATTTGGGTGGAATTAGCTTAGGGAAATTTTAATTGGAGGAAAGAAGGGAGCTTTGGAGAAATTGAAGTGTGGATCAAGTTCCTAGCATAGAAATAAGGTGGGTATCATATTTATATTTTGATTTATAAGCCATATGTGAATTTTCGAAAATTTAAGAAAGCAAAATTGGGTTTTCGATAAATTATTGTTTGAAAATTATGATAAATGTTTGAATTTATGATTTCGAATAATTAAAGTTATTGTTTTAAAATGAATTTGATAAAGTGAGAAAATTAAAATTTACTATTTATGAATGAATTGATAATTGTTCATCCAATGATTTTGAATGTTTTAATAATGTTGAAATAATTGTGAAAATCCATGGTGTTGCATGTTTTAATAATTAGATAAATGTTGCACTCTTGAATGTTTGAGAATCGTTATGTGATTTGGATTGTTTATGCATTTATGTGACATTGGGAATGACATCCCGTTTGAATATGATCTGCGCATGAAAAATCAAGTTTCGAAATTGTGCCTTCGGGCAATTTGATTTTCGCGTATGAAATGTGTTAAGTGGGTTTGGTTAGGTCCCTCTGTGAGTCAGTGCACTGTCTCTTTTCGTTATAGCCTTCTCCCGGCTGTCCGCTAGTGGCAAGGAGCTGCGATTTCAAACTCCCTTCACGGCTACACTGGACCGCTATGCGGGAAAGTGTAGTATGTTCTGTTCTCACTTGCCGCACAGACCACTACGCGGAATGTGCGATGCGCTACTTTTTGACCGAACCAGACCATTTTGATCTGTTATTTGTTTTTGATTTATTTTTGTGTGTTGCATTCATGTTCAAAATTGAGAAATAAAAAGGTGAGATTTATATGAAAAGTTTGAAAAATTGAAAAGCTGGAGGAAATTGTTTGAAAAGTTTCAAAGTTTGAAAAAAATTAGCCCTTTTGGCAAAAAGCTTATGAAAAATGATTTCTACTTATTGGTCAATTTATAAATGTGTTATCCACTGAGCTGTATAACTCACCCCCCTTTCATCCCCATCTCCAGGTTTCGTGCAGGAAATCGGATGAAAGAGTGTCAAGACATTCGATTCGATTTTGTATTATTTAGATTTTTATGTAAATTAAGATTTTGGTATTAAGATTGGATATGGCTTAAATTGCCATGTAAGTATATGATTTATGAAGTTTGTATGTAATTGTGTATATTGGGTTGATGTAAAAGAATGAAGAGGTTGATGTACGGATTTAAAATCTGTAATTGTAAATAATTTTGGAAATTGTATATGAAATTGTGTATGATTTTAGGAAAATATATTGTCAATTGATGTGGAAATTTGATTGAAGTGATTAGAACTAAGTTTGCGTTTGTTTGCTGGTGTTTGGATTCCGGACTGGAGAGTCCGATGTTGATTTGTGTTGTTGGGTTAAGATATTAGAAGTATATTTTGCCTTTGCGGAATTTTTGAAATCAAAATCAAAGTTATCTTTCCGATTTTCAAGAAAATCGTGTTAAGATAAAAATAAGAATTAAAAAGTTAGTTTGGTAAAGATGAGATTTGCGTGATTAAGACAAATTATATGAATTGAGTGTTATATGAGGATAAATTTCCAAAAAGGAAATTGTATGGATTGATTATGATTTGAATGTGATTGAGTAAAGAAAAAAGGAATGAATAAGAAAGAAAGAAAAAGAAAAAAAATTATACTGGATTTCGGATATGGATAGTCTAGGTGTCCAACGCGAATGTGTTTATGTGTTCTTGATTGTTCTCGGATGTCGGCTCCGTTTGTTAAGTATCGATTCCGCTTCGCTTCGTTTTGCTTCGGTACTTTTGTATTTCCGATTTCGCATCATATCTCTTTCGCCTTTGATTTTCGTTTTTCGTTTCGCTTCAGCTATTGCTTTGTTTCCGCTTCGCTTTGCATTATGTCTTCCGCATTTCGTTTTCCATTTTTCGATTGGGATCCGGTTCCCGGATCGGGTCCCAACATGGAAGAACAAAAAACGCAGCAAAGAGGGGCAGAAGAATATAAAACAAACAGCCCAAAAATGTTGACGTGGAGGAAGGATGATTTACAAGAGACACGTGAGTAGTTAAGCTAGAGGGCTGAGGGCTGCGTGAAAATAAAGGAGGGTTGTGTTAAAAATCAGCAGGGCAGAGGTAGCATGGCTTGGCGAGATATAAGAACGAAGGTACGGAAATAAGGTGGAAAGAGGAATGAAAAGAAAAGAAAAGAAAGTAGCGTGGAATTAAATACGGGAGGTTGCCGCAGATAGAAAAGAAGAATGTCTACGACAGTCTCAACGTTTGGAATAGATAGGGAAATTATGATGTTGGGTAACTAAATTTTATTTCTTGGTGTACGGAATCCTAGTTATTGAACATTGCTTATTGTGAGACTTGTGTTCTTTATTTCAATCAATTTATTAGTCAAATATCAATTATTTTCTGGGTCATTGTTTGATTGTTTAATTTGACAGCTAGGTGCGCAACTAGTTTGTATTTTTATTCAATCAATCGCTAGATTAAAAAGGTTGACGTTCAATTCTTTTAATCAAAAGTAGCGACTAGGATTTTTGTCTACTACGTTAGGGACATGATTCTAGGAAAAATAATTGTCTAGGCTAAATGTACATCGTATGTATGTTGTTTAGTTCGTCGATTTTCTTAATTCGTAAAACTATTAATTAATTAAATCTGAGATTGTATCCAGGTTATTAATTAATAAGAGTTAATTCAAATACATGTTTTGGTTGACTAAACATAAGAGAAAATAGGTAAAGAAATTTACGACGACGGATGCTGAACTAATAAATTGGTTATTTTTAGTGTCGATGATCAACGCAAGTTCAATAACAAAGGAGACCGGAAACTAAGATTTATTTCTATTGATTGTTAAATTCTCATTATTTTGTTTCTAGTTATTTTTTAATTTCAATTTCCAATTAATTTCTTTTAATTCCCAAATTGCAAAACCCCTTTCTTATTGCGTAACTACTAACGTCTGAATTCCTCGTGGGAACGATCCTGACTTTCCACTACTACATTACTTTGTGTTGCAGGAAGTTGGTTTCTTTTTATATTTGGTTGCAGGCGACAGCATTCACCAGTTGCCGAAGAGGAAGAGCAACTTTTTGTAGTCATGTGCGATCGGGCTAAAGCACATCTGTTTGAGTGGCTAATAGACAGCGGATGTACAAGCCACATGACACCTGATGAATCTTTATTCAAGATCTTGGATCACAATGTGAAGGCCAACGTGAAGGTAGGAAATGGTGTATGCATTCGAGCAAAAGGTCAAGGAGTGGTTGAGATACCGACCAAGATCGGTGTCAAAACTATCTCCAATGTGTTGCTGGTATCCAAGATTCAACATAATCTACTAAGCGTGGCCCAATTGATTGAAAAAGGTATGTGCAGGGTTCTGGACAAACTCGGGAGGGAGATGTTCATCACAAAAATGAAGAATAAGAGTTTTATGGTAAGACCAGAGGAGATCCAGCAAGAAGCGATGGTGAGCAGCTCAGGTGAAATTGATCTATGGCATAGGAGGCTCGGTCACTTTCACATGAAGGGGTTGGAGGCAATGCAGAAGAAAAAGATGGTAGAAGATTTGCCGCCAGTCCCACATGATCACGTTGCATGTAAGATCTGCATGAAAGGGAAGCAATCACGTACGCCTTTCCAGAAATCCAAGTGGAGAGCTGAGGAGAGGCTTCTGCTACTACACATAGATGTATGTGGACCGATGCCAATCGCCTCACTGAATGGTAGTCGTTATTTCCTATTAATCATAGATGATTATACAAGGTACTCATGGATTTTCTGTTTAAGATCCAAAGGAGACGTAGCCAAAACATTTCGGGAGTTCAAGGTTCTTATCGAGAACCAAACTGGAGCGAGTGTTAAGTCTGTAAGAATAGACAATGGCTCGGAATTTACTTCCCATGAATTTGATCAAAACTGTAAGCTTGCAGGAATTAAGCATCGATTCACTACCCCGTACACTCCACAGCAAAACGGAGTTGTGGACAGAAGAAACCGGACAGTAGTGGAGATGGCAAGGTGTATGATGGAGGAGAAGAGACTTCCGAAAGATTTTTGGGCGGAAGCAGTAGCAATGCGTGTTTTTTGTTGAACCGCTTGCATACCCGAGCCCTAGACGATAAAACACCATATGAAATGTGGCATGGAAGCAAGTCGAAGTTGAAGAATCTAAAAGTTTCGGATCTCCTTGCAGTGTTCTCGTGCCTTAAGTCAAAAGGAATAAGCTAGATAGCAAAACAGAGATGGCAATTTTTGTAGGATACTCAGAGGTATGTAAAGGCTACAGAGTATACTATCCGGAATTGAAGAAAGTAAAGGTGAGTAGAGACGTAATCTTTTTTTAGGATGAGTTTTGCAGTTGGTCCGAAGAGAAGAAGAAAACCGGGGAAGCGAGGGAGAAAGACGTTCTGCCCTCGAATGTCTAACAATTAACAAGTGATTTGGGAAATGATGATGATCCGGATCAACTACAACTTACGGATGAGGAAGTAGATCCGGTGGCCCAACATGAGCCACATGGAGGGAACTCTGATGAAGAGCTTCCAGAAGAATCCGATGAAGATTACGATCATATTCCAGTAAGAGGAACGAGAAGTCTGGCAAAAATTATGAAAGAAGTAATGAAGCGTTTTTGGAGACAACAAAGGTTCAGGAGGCTTTGCAAAATTCGAAATGGCTTGAAGCCATGAAAGAAGAAATAATGATGATTAATAAGAATCAGACATGGACATTGACAGACAAACCTCCGAACAAGAGAGCAATCAGATTGAAGTGGGTTTTCAAGACGAAATTGAATCCCGATGGTTTGATTAATAAGCTAAAGGCGAGATTGGTTGTAAAAGGTTACGCACAAGTCGAAGGAGTGGACTTCGGAGAAACATTCGCGCTAGTAGCTAGAATAGAAACAATCCGATTGTTGCTGGCGCTCGCAGCTAAGAAGGGATGGAAGGTACACCAAATGGACGTTAAGTCCGCCTTTCTCAATGGTATTTTACAGGAGGAAATTTACGTCCAACAATCGGAGGGGTTTGTGATCAAAGGAAAGGAGGAGTGCGTGTAACATCCCGTCATCGATGGGTACAGTTCATTGAATTTATATTTGGCATGCTTATGCATTATCTAGTTATGTATAATTTGGTAATTTGGCAATTATTGCACTGGCATACGTACGTACATACATGTATGACAATTCCCGATTGGATTTGTGTAAATTGGAATTTGGAGAAAACTAGGTCAAATGAGTTTTGAGAAAATTGAATTTGAGTTAGAAATTAGAATTTGGAGTTTGAAATATGAAATTGGAGTATACGATCATGAGTTTTCTATTTTTGAGGATATATAGGAATTTTTTTGGAATTGACCTAATGACTGATTAATTGAATTCCCGGTTCCGAAATTGATTATCCAATGGTATGGAAAGATTAGAAATTTGATTTGATGAATTAGGGTTAGAACCATTGGAATTCGGGAGAAATTAGAATCAGAGATTTGTTTGAGGTTGTTCGGTCTGGCCTTGTGGCAATTTCATTTGCCAAACAAGCCTTATTTCTCCTTTGTATTTAAACCCCTACCCTTTGAAATTTTGTCTTCTACGAAGCTTTCTTCCTCTTCCTTCCTTCATCGTGGATCTTCCTCTTGGAGTTTCTTCTTGATTCCTTCTTGCCATTTGCTTCTTCCTTTGTCATTGATCATTTCCCCTTTGGCTTGGTGTTGAAGAAGATGATTTGTGGGTTGATTTTCAGTGATGCCGTGGGTGTGCGAGAGTTGAGGGATTGGTGATTTTTGAAGGATTTGAGGTTTTAAGCAAGTAAGTTTCCTTCCTTCCTTGTCTTAGATAGTTGTTTGGTGATTTATTAAGTTATATTGATGATAGATTTGATAAATTTGATGAATGGAAAATGTTAGGGTTTCGGTAGACGATTTGCTTGATTTTGGTGTTGTTGAATTAGGGATAATGGTTGTTTGATGATTGTGAGGTTAGGAATGAGTTGTTTTGGAGTGTTTTTAAAGAGAAAAGTTGGATTTTGGCAACTTTGGAGAGAGAGAGATGAGAAAGAGGAATCGGAGAAGACGAACCAGGCTTCGCACGTCGCGACGTGAAAATAATTTATTCGTCGCGACGAGCGAGACGTCGCGACGAGCGGTGTGTGGGACGTCGCAACGAGTGGACTTGTACGTCGCGACGAGCCACCGTGTAGACGCCGCAACGAGAGACCAGACATCGCGACGAGCACGCTAGTTTTTCCGAAAGTGAATATTTCTTGATTTTGAGGTTTTAATCCAATTGGTTTGGGGATTTAGGAATTGGTGAATTGAATTGATTAGGGACTAATTTCAATTTGGAGATTTTGAATTCAGGTTTTAGAATTTAGATTTAGGAAGACTTTGGAAGTGTGTCGGAATGTCATAAACATGTCATGTACTCAATTGATTCGCTTCATGTGCATAATTGACTTCAGAATTTGGATAATTAGTAATATCTATGTGTTCTGATTGTATAGAGGTACCAGTGGAGCGTCGATCCTCCGACGTAGCTGAGATTTCCCGGCATTAGCTCGGAAGTTACAGGTGAGTAACCTAGTTGGTTTCTCAATATTTGTGTGTTTAATTGCATGCCTATGCCATGTGGAAGATGGAGGATTATATGTGTTTGATTGAAATTGGGTTCGGACCAGGGGTGTCCGAAGGATCGGTAAATTGTGATTGAAGTGTCATATACGTGAAATTAAGTGTACATTTGACATGTGTAATAGGCATTTGGGCATGTACATTTCATGCATAAAAGTATGATCAGATAAAGGCAGTTGTGACCGGAGCAATGCCTCAGAGCTTTAAACTCAACGTAACAGGACCTCAGGTCCAACGTATATGAGAGCTTTAAGCTCAACGCACAGGACCTCTGGTCCAATATTTACAGAGCCACTGGCTCACCGATCAGGGCATATCACACCCAACGTTTACAGAGCCTCGAGCTCAACGCTATGTGCCCGTCACTAGGACAGTTTCAGGCGCACGGTCACAACAATGAAAAGAAAATGGAAGTGTCACATGCACATTGCATATGTATATGATTGGCTGTGAAATGTGAAAAAATGAAAATGCATGTGATATTTCTGTTAATGCTATTGTGTGATTATGTGTATATGATCTGTGAATGCATGAGTTGGGTGAACCATCGATGATGGTTTCTCGTTGAGTTCGCAAACTCACCCAACATTGCATTATATTTTTCAGGTCAGCGATAGTAGGTTTCCTAGCTCCAGATTGTTAGAGACTTCTCTGCCTTGTGGATCGCTGGCAAGAGAAGTTATGGCGCAGAGGTGGGTCAGCTGGGATCTTTTGGGATGACCTAGTTAGGAGTTATCAGTTCCTTGTTTATTATATAGATGATGCTTTGGACAAGATTATGTATTTTCGGAGTAAAGAAATGAAAAGAAAATTTTGGTTTCAATTTTTAGTGATTATTTATATTTGGATGCCATGTGGATTTTAGTTGGTTGCTCGATAGTGCACCTTTATCGTGGGCTATGTATCGGAGCGACCTGCGGGCGTCCCGATGCGTATCCTACAGTAAGGGGTGCTACAGTGCGTGCATAGACTGAACAAAGCTCTTTAAGGGCTTAAACAGGCTCCTCATTGCTGGTACGCAAGGATAGATGCGTTCCTGGTGGAGATAGAATTCAGGAGGAGCAGTAGTGAACCAACCCTGTATGTGCGAATACAGGAAGGTGATGAAGTGGTGATTTCAATTTACGTAGATGATCTGTTGATCATCGGAAGTTATGAGAAGCAGATAGGTGTTCTAAAGCAACAGTTTAACAAAGCTTTCGAAATGACAGATCTAGTGTTAATGAAATATTTTCTAGGAATGGAGATTGAGCAGAGGGAAGGTAGAATCAAGGTAAGTCAAAAGAAATATGTATGTGATGTGTTGAAGAAATTCAACCTGGATCAGTGTAAGCCTGTCTCAACTCCAGTATGCCCAAAGGAAAAATTCACGAAGAAGGAAGATGGAGATGTAGTGGACTGTAGAAATTATAGGAGCATGGTAGGCTGCCTGATGTATATATCAGCCACAAGACCTGATATACTATATTCGGTAAGTCTACTCTCCAGGTATTTGAGCAATCCGGGAAGACAACATGTAACCACAATAAAGAGGTGCTGAGGTATCTAAAGGGGACAATCGATTTTGGTCTTTTATATGAGAGAACAGGTGATTGTAAGCTTATCAGTTATGCAGACAGTGATTGGGGAGGAGCAACCAAGGACATAAAGAGCACGCGTCGCATCTTGTCTAATGTTGGGATCAGCATGTTTTTCATGGAGTTCAAAGAAACAAGAGCTGGTAGCTCTCTCTACAAACCGAAGTTGAATTGGTGGCGACAACCGCAAGAACGGCAAGTGGTGTGGGTAAGGAAATTGCTTGAAGATCTACAAATTCATCTAACTTCAGCTAAGGTGATATATGTAGACAATCAGGCGGCAATTTCCATCTCATTGAATTCGTTATTCCATGGTAAAACTAAACACTTCAAGCTTAGATATTATTATCTAAGGGACTTACAACAGGAAGGTGAACTAAAATTGGAGTATATCTCTACGGAGAAACAGAAAGCTGATCTCTTCACCAAAGGTTTTCATGAGTCGCGATTTCAGCAATTAAGGAAAATGGTGGGAATTCAAAGGTTAAATTCTTGATCTAAGGAGGAGAATGTAGGTTATGTGTCTCAGGAATTGTCAGACAACATGAAGACATTCGAACCATGCAGCTACGTAAAAGACTCAAGAATGCAAGAATTCAAGATATTCAAGAACAGTCGGTTAAAGTCCGTTAGATGACAATTAGAAATTAAGTATAAATGTGTAGTTGATTACTGAAGCTATAATATACGAATCATTGAATGAAATCTCAATTTTTCACTGAGTTCTTAAACATCCTCTGTTCACCTCTGTTTTCAATTCGTTTTCTCACATTAGTTTCTCTCACTACATTTCCTGCTTCTTAATTGTTTATCTGTTCATGGTTGATCGATAACAACAATTCTCTTTCAGAGAAAATTAAACCCTCTGATGTTGGTCTCGAACAGGAGGCACAACGGGGACGCAATTGGTCAGGTTTAATGCATGAGCGTAATGGCAGACGTCAAACTTTACCACAAATCAAATACCTCCATCTTCATGAGTGTGAAAGCTTCTCTGGAAGCACTATTTCCAGTCAATTCACAAGTTTTTCTATTTAGTCAAAAGGCTTCAAGAAATAGAAAATTGTAATATTCCATCAAAGTAATGCTTAACAAATAATACTAGCTTCTTTTGAAAATTCTACCCTTAGGGTATATTCTAATAATTAAGCAATAATGTCATAGAATAACTGAATGTGTTTGTGCTGCTATTTTCTGAAAATATCTTGGAAATATGTTATAAACATCTCCAACTTATGAACATTATAAGTCTGTAATTTTGTGGACGAAATTCATGATAACTGGCGGAGCAAATTCTTGTACACGGAAAAATTTCAAGCATGAACTTTGAGTAACAGAAAATAGGTGTGACGTTATGGCCATTTTTCTCCATGAAGTTTCTTTTGAAAGTTGATAAATTTTTAGGGATTGGTCTGTTTGATTAACCTGAATCTACCTTGCCATTGCTGTGCAGGTAGGAATTTTTTGCATGCCACCTTCCTCTGTCATACCTCTTCATAATCATCCTGGAATGACTGTTCTGAGCAAACTAATTTATGGCTCAATGCATGTGAAGGCGTATGATTGGATTGAATTGCCAGAGATAATTGATCCATTTGAAGGTTTCATCTTTATGCTGAATGCTTTTGAAGTGTTAACAAATTGCAAAACTATGTCACTGCATCTGATTTATGTCAATGATGATCTTTCAATTTAATTTCAGCTTTCGTTGGTGCTGATTATTTAATTGTGATTTTTATTTTTCTGATACAAGAAAAGCACGCCAATCCAATTAATATTGATACTCTTCGAGATTTGTCACCAAGAGTCTGTATAGAGGGAAATCAGAAGGATGACATTAAAGCAAGTCAACATTTACATTTGGACGGATTGGAAAACTATTATATTATTTCATCCACAGCCCTCCAAATTAGAAAACTAGGAAAACAAAATGATTCTAGTCATTTTCATGATAGCATGCGTATTTGGAAAACTGGTCCCCGTGATTTCATCATGGCTTTTTCTATCTTTGTTAACATATCAGTTACTAGGAATGCTCTGTGTTCCGTGGTTCCAAAAGGGAGGCGCTAAAGAATTGAGGGACTTAATAGTGTGGGTGGGGCTTGTCTATGTTATAAAAGCTCCTCCTCCTTAAGAGAAACCAGAAAAGAAAGACAATAGAAGTAACTGAATAATAGAACTTTATTGATAAATTTGAGAGCAATAATTTTAAACTCCCAAATCAGTCCATATAGAGAGGACTAAACTCTAAAATAAATGAATTAATTTTCTCAAAAGCTTCCCCACTTGCTCTAACTATCAAATATTTATAATGCTAGACTCCTAATCGCAATAAAAGATAGACTCATAATCGTAATAAAAGATAAGACTCCTAATCACAATAAAAGATAGACTCCTAATATTAATAAAAGATAAGATTCCTAATCGTAATAAAAGATAGACTTCTAATCGTAATAAAAGATAAGACTCATAATCGTAATAAGACTCCTAATGTATTGGAGGTGTCGTGTCACTCCTCGATCTGCTAATTCAGTTAGGCTGAATTTCTAGTAGATTGATTGGTAAATATCTACTGATCTGCTGTTCTGTTACCAACTTGTTTAGAATAGCCTGTGTTTAGGAGCAGTAGTAGCATCTTAAGCATCAGTTTCTTGTTACAGTGAAATCTAGGGGATGCTTGGGAATCTATATTTATATATTACTTAAATCTCAATCCCTATCTTCCCAATTCCCGCTTAAAAATGTCAAGTCTTCTTTCTCACAATTCCCGCTTAAAAATGTCAAGTCTTCTTTCTCATAATGTATTTAATGCTTATCAATTCATTTAATGCTAACAGAATGTCAAACCTTTTCACAAACCATTTAATGCTTCCGAAAAGCTTTTCCAATCATTTAATGAATAATTAGTATTAGTTCATATATTTATGTAAATATTATTTTGTTACTGTACATATAGATATAATAACAAATATATATATATATATATTACTAATTAATATCAATTATAATATATTTAACACCAATAAATTTTTTCTTTATAACATAAATAATTTTAAGTAAATTATAATTTATTATATTATAATTATTGACAGTTAAATCAAAATTAACTAATTAGTTAATTAATTGATTATATTTTAAGGAATTTTAAATTGTTGTTAAATATATTATAATTTATACTAATGAGTAATATATATGTATTTGTAATTATATATATATATAATACATATATATAATAACAAAATAATATTTAGATAACTATATAAATTAATGCTAATTAGTGATATATATATTTGTTACTATAAAATAACAATAATAATAAATCATTTATTATATAATAATGTTATATAAAGAAGTTACCCTCGTGCAAGTTGCACAAGGGTGACTTTAAAATCTTATTATTGACGTCACCCTATATATTTTTGTACTAAATAATTTTTAATTTTATTTTAAAAATTATTATTATTATAATCATTATTATAATTATTATTATATTTTATTATAATTATCAGTGATTTAATCAAAATTAACTAATTAGTTAATTAATTAATTAATAACAAAATAATATTTAGATAACTATAAAAATTAATACTAATTAATAATATATATTTGTTATAATAATTAACTAATGAGTTAATTAATTGATTATATTTTAAGGAATTTTTTAATTGTTGTTAAATATATTATAATTTATACTAATGAGTAATATATATGTATTTGTAATTATATATATATATATAATACATATATATAATAACAAAATAATATTTAGATAACTATATAAATTAATGCTAATTAGTGATATATATATTTGTTACTATAATAATTTTAAAAATCATTTATTATATAATAATATTATATAAAGAAGTTACCTCGTGCAAGTTGCACAAGGGTGACTTTAATAATCTTATTATAGACGTCACCCTATATATTTTTGTACTAAATAATTTTTAATTTTATTTTTAAAAAATTATTATTATTATTATTATCATTATTATAATTATTATTATATTTTATTATAATTATCAATGATTTAATCAAAATTAACTAATTAGTTAATTAATTAATTAATAACAAAATAATATTTAGATAACTATAAAAATTAATACTAATTAGTAATATATATTTGTTATAATAATAATAATAATTAATTAATTATAATAAATTTAAATAATAATAATAATATAATTATTTAATATATAATAATGCTATATAAAGAAGTCACCCTCATCTATTTGCACGAGGGTTATATTTGTTATTATATCTATATATATAATAATAATAAATTTCAAAAGTAATAATAATTATAAAATATATATATATAAGAATACCAAAGTCACCCTTGTGAATTTTCGCGAGGTGACTTCTCAATTTGTCATTCTTTTCTATATATATATATAATAAAAATAATATTCACGAGGTGACTTCTCAATTTGTCATTCTTTTCTATATATATATATATATATATATATATATATACTTATATAAATATATAAATATATATAATGAAGTTCGAGTCAATTTATTAATTATAATATAATTAATAAATTAATCATATTTAAATTAAAATGACAAAAAATATATGGGCTAATTAGTCAATAATACTAAATATGAATTAATCTATTAATTAATTTAATGTTTTAAAAATATTATTTAATTAATAAATTAATTTATTATATTATAATTATCAACAGTTAAATCAAAATTAACTCATTAGTTAGTTAATTAATTATATTTTAAAGAACATTTTTGTGTTAATTATATTATAATTAATACTAATTAGTAATATATATATATATATAATGACAAAATTAATATTTACAAAAGTTATAATAATAATAAACTTATTTAATATATATAATAAAATAATATTTACATAAATATATAAATATATATAATGAAATTTAAAATCACAGTGCCAAAAAGAATAATTACATAAATATATAAATATATATGTTGAAGTTCGAGTATAAGGATAATAACAAAATATATATTACTAATTAGTATTAATTCATATATTTATGTAAATATTATTTTGTTACTATATATATATGTATAATATATATGTCTGTATATATATATATATAGATATCATAACAAATATGTATATTACTAATTAATATTAATTATAATATATTTAACACCATTCAATTTTTTGTTCTTTATAATATCATTAATTAACTAATTAGCTAATTTTGATTTTACTGTTGATATTTATAATATAATATAATTCATTCGTTAATTAAATTATAATTTATTTAAAAATATTTTAATTAATATATTAATTAATATTTAGTATTATTGACTAATTAGCTCATATATTTTTTGTCATTTTTAATTAATTTTAATTTATATAAATAATTTACTAATTACATTATAATTCATAAATTGATTTGAACTTTATTATATATATTTATATATTTAATTTTATTTAAAATATAATTAATTAATTAACTAATTAGCTAATTTTTATTTTACTGTTGATAATTATAATGTAATTAATTTATTTATTTATTAAATAATAATTTTATAAATTAATATAATTAATAGATTAATTAATATTTAGTATTATTGACTAATTAATCCATATATTTTGTCATTTTCATTTTAATTTAATTTATATATGATTAATTTATTAATTAATAAATTGACTCATACTTCATTATATATATTTATATATTTATGTAACTATTCTTTTTTATACCCGAGCAATATGTTAAATTTATACTTGTGTTTTCCTTTCAATTTTGTTATTAAAATTCACTTTACTTTAACGAAATTGATGAGAAAAGAACTGTTTGATTTGATAACTTTGAGTTTTGAATAGATTTGTATGGGTTATGAAAGTAAAGTGAATGACTTGATTGAAATGGAAATTGAAAATCAAATATGTATTGTGAAATAAAGGTATTTATACTTAAAGGAAATTGATAAGAAAATAATGAATTTGATTTTTATACCTTCGGGTTTTGAGTAGATTGGTATGGTTTATGAAATTAAAGTGGATGAGTTGATTGAAATGAAGTTAAATAGCAAGAATTAAAAAGAAAAAGTGTAAAAATTTGAAGAATTTATAAAGTTTGACTTTTTGACCGTTGAGAGTTGACTTTTGACTTAGTCAAAATTTTAGGAAATATTCAACATGAAACTTGTAGATTATGTTGAGAGCTTTCTGTAGCCATAAAGTTTGCAATTTTTCGATATCGGGAGTGAAAGTTATGACCAGTCAAAGTTTAGGTGTGTTTTTAGGTTGACCATTATTTAGCTGAAACTTTGACTGAGAAATTGACCTAATTAGAGGTTGAATCAGCCATTATGTTCTTCATAAAAGTTGAAGATTTTGAAATGATCTTTAGTTTCATATAAAGTATGAAATTTTTCGATCAAGAAATAATAAGTTATGATTTTTACAATTTTTCGTTCTGATTTTAGCATGAATATTAGAAGACATAATCTTTGACCGGAAAATTGACTTCCTTAGAGGTCAAAATGATTTTTTTGTCCTTCATGAAAGTTGTAGAGAAATTTCCGAGCTTCGTATTGATATAAAATATGACATGTTTGGAATTTTGAGTTGAAAGATATGAATTTTACAAGTTATGGGATTATTAGGACATATTAATTTTGGACAAAATATTTGATTAGAAATTTGACCACATTAGAGACAAAATTGATCTTTGATGTCTACATGGAAGTTGTAGATCTTCTTTCAAGCTTTCCATAGAGATCAAGTTTGTAAAATTTAGAATTCTGAGTCAAAAGTTATGGAAGTTTAAAGTTGAGACATCTGTTAAGAAGAAAGAGTCGCAAGTTCACTCGAAAGTCGCGGTCGTGCATGCGCACGATCCCAACTTTGCAGGTTCACTGGAATGTCGTGATCGTGCACGCGCACGATCGCGACTCTGTTGGATCACCTGAATGTCGAGGTCGTGCAAGCGCACGATCGCGACTTGCCTATTTGTTTAAGAAAGTTAATTTTCTGAACATATTTCACTTTTTTGCTTATATCTTTTTCGTCCGACATCCGATTGACTTGATTCTTGTAGCGTTGGATTCCTAACACAATTATCTACATCATCATAAGAAATTTGTATTTTTATGAGATTAAATTAACGGTGATTAATTTAATCAAAGTGAGTGAGATAATTTTTCGAACATGGTTCAGTATTTTGCAAAATTCGGGATCTGTGGAGATCCGATTGAAGTGATTCTTGTGGCAAAATAAAATTAAGATATGGGGATACAAGTCATATGAAGAAATAAAATTTCAATTTTGCCCCTAAGACTTTCAATTTCTGAATGAAAGTTCGGATTAGTGTGTAGTTTTTGGATTAGGAACATCTGAGAGTATTTTGGGTATTATTAATTTAATTATTATTGTTTATGATTTTGGCATGTTTTACTGTACATTAGTTTTTATTAAAAAAATAATATTATTATAAAAAATGTTTATTATTATTCATAACATTATGAAATTCCTTATTATTATAAAGTGTATTTATTTGTTATTATTAATCGTAATTTTACTAATTAATTTTTTTTTATTATTATTACTGTTTCATTATATTTAATTAATAATTTATTAAAAATATTATATAAGTGATTAAAATGAATTTAATTAATTAAAATTTTAAAAAACAAAGCAAGCTTGGTATAATTTAATAATATAATTTCATTAATTTATTGTTAACTTATCTTCAAAATATAAACTTCAATTTATATTTGATTTAATAATTAAAATAATTTAAATAAATATTCCGTTTAGATAAGAAGATAATTTTAAAATGTTTCATTTTATTTAATTAATAATTTATTAATAAACATTATATAAGAGATTAAATTAAATTTAATTAATGAAAATTTATTAATTAAATTTATTTTATCTCTTATATAATATTTATTAATAAATTCTGAATTAAATAAATGAAACATTTTAAAATTATCTTCTTATCTAAAACGAAATATTTATTTAAATTATTTTAATTATTAAATCAAATATAAATTAAAGTTTATATATTTTGAAGATAATTTAATAATATATTAACAGAAATTATATTAGAAAAATAAAGATCACTAATTTTATAATGATTTTATTTTGGATAATATTATTTTTAGTCGGGTTAATGTGTCATATGAAATAATTGAATTCAATTCTAATTTTAATGGATTTGTTCAAATAAAGTGTAATTGAATTGATGTAATTGAATTCAATTATAATATTATGGATTTGTTCCAAAGATTGTAATTGAATTCAATTCTAATATTACTACATTCGCTCCAAACAGTGTAAATTGAATTCAATCCCAACTTCATTAATGTAATTGAATTCAATTCAATAATAAATTCAATTCGAAAATTTCCAAACAGTCCGTAAATTTGTGATAAAGTTATGACTAATAATAAACAAATTCTTTTCAAATTATACATTTATTAATCATAACTAATATTCTTATTAATATTGTAACAACCCGTGCAAAGCACGGAGTTTATAACTAGTTGTGTTGTTAAACCTTTATCTTTGGAAGAAATATTTAAAGATCCAGATGTCTTTAGATGGTCCCTTTTTCCGTATATTGTTGCCTGGCAATGATTCTAATTTCTGTAAAGTCACAATTACAGCACATATTTTTACCAATGGTGGTGCCTTAAATTTCAGTAGCATAGAAACTTAACTGGAAGTATAGTGCAGAGTGGCAGAATCCGCGGCACTATAATCAAGTTCTTGTATGTTTAATTCTGAGTGCAGGAAATGCTGGACTAATTTTCTAGTTGAGAAAACAAATGAGTATCATAGTACAATCTTCATAGCTAAAGCTGACTTGAAAACTTGGTTGTCTCCTTTATCATGCCCATACTAATTTCAAAACGGCTGAGAAAGAATGGTTTTGAAGCTTGGAAGAGTTGTAGAAATAATTTTCTGCATGCAAATAATTGCTTGAGATCTAATAACAGTTTCATCATCTATTGTTACTTTGGAGTCTACATTTAGCATTGATCGATAGGTTATTAGTCTTCATCGTGCTCGACTTCATCCTTATACTATAGAAGCCCTTATGTGTACTTTATCAATATACGTATGTTTTATATATTTATCAATTGTAAATTTTCAAATTTTATTCATCAATTGAAAATTTGAAATTTATAACTTCAATTAATTGAATTTCTTACTTTAAATATAAAATTTTCTATTTCCTATAATCATATCATCTTTTATTAATAAATATGTTTTTAATATATTCACTCATTATAAAATCTCAATATTTATTATTCAATTTCAAATTTAAAATTCTTAATTTCAATTAATTGAATTTTTACTTTGTAAGTAATCTTTTTCATTTCTTATAATCTGATTTATGAATTTAGCTTTATCTTATTCATTTTGTTAATATACATAAATTTGATAAAATCTTAATTTTATTAATCAATAAAATGTATAAATTCAATTAAATTTCTAACTTTATAGTCTTTTTTAGTTCATATAATTCTATGCTCAATTATTAAATTTAATCTTATCTTATTGATTCATTTATTATACAATCTTAAATTTTAGTATCAATTTAATTTCGTAATTTCAATTAATTAAATTTCTATTAAAAATTTCAAGAAAATAGAAAATATCAAAAATTATCAAGTCAGCCCAAGCCCAATCAAGCTGCAAGCCTAACAAGCCTAATCGAGTTCAAACCGTAGGCTTTACCCATAAGACCCGATCAGGCCACAAGTAGGCCGAACCCAAGCCCAACCAAACTAAGTGTAAGTGATCAAAACTCCGTGTCAGTCCGATGATTCATCATTCCAAATTTCAGACTTTTCATCAAATTTGGTGAGGACTTCACTTTTCATTTTCATTTAATTTTGCCATCTAGGCAGGGAGGAACGAAGTCTAAAATAAAATTTATGACAATCTAAATTTGGATTCTTCGAAAGCAAGGTTCAATGTAACAAAGTAAGGAGCATTACACATGCAAAATAGAAAGTTACAACATAAATAAGTTGATGAAGTACGTTGCCAAATCATTAACATCACTTTCCCCTGCAATATATGAGAAACAATCCTGTTAAAACTCTTGAGAGAGAAGCATTTAATGAGATGGATAAGGATGAGTGTCAAATTCAACTTACGTGCTCATCATCAGAGTTATGTTGTCCCCTTTCAGAAGAATTCTTCCTGCAAATAAAACAAAAGTGACAGAATTAAATAGTATGAGACACAAAAGGGCGAGGAAAATAAAAGTTAATTACCCAAGGACTTTCTCGTCTTCTTCTTCATACTAACTTCCTCAGCATCATCAAGAACCAAATTCATGTACTCGTCGAAGCCCTATCAATGGAATTATGAACATCAAAATTGTTCAGTAGAGAATGGTAACATGGACATGACTATCAAAAAAGGAAACAATATCTTATTTAAAAAACAAAACTGATCCAATTAGGATAACCCCATCCAAAACGAAGGTTGCAGGCAAAGAGTTCACCCTTGAATAACCCAAAGTCCTACTAAACAGAAAAAATTTCCCTAGACAATCCACAGCTTACACCACCCACAAAAAGAGAGAGTTGTTTATTAGTTATGAACTATATGAATCATAGCCTACATATATTCCCACGTTGTACTTTACATTCAAAAGACCATAACTAAGGACTAAGTAAGCCAATTCATGAGGAGGGTTAATGACAATCTCAAGTGTGATATGGGGCCTTTAAATTAAAAGAAAACTTGTAAAATGTTTTAAAAGCCAATCATACAAATGAAACTTTTCAGTTATGATGCCATGTTTGTAACCAAAAAGTTATATTTGGATGGCTGGAAGTTGCATTAACCACAATCTAACAAATTCAGGATGACAATACTAGGTAACCTCAGAGGAAGGTTCCATTTATTGCATCCGACTGGTCTTTGTACCAAAGACATGGTTCCCCAATATAAATCACAAGAAAGAAAAAGTAATCAAATAGCATGTTCCCCAATATAAATCACAAGAAAGAAAAACTATTCAAATAGCATGTAGCAAACAACGGAAGCAATTATACAACCACAACAGATAAAAACCCATCCATCAACATCTTCTGACATAAAATTTAAAATAATTATAACCCTAAAGGGCCTAACGAATATCTTGTTCTTTAATACTCGTAAAACAGTAAGTTTCCAAGTTAGATAACATGCCAAACTATGGTAAAGAAAACCTTTAAAAATGAAAGCAAAATCTTACAATGATACGGCCTTCAATCCTCAAATCCTTCTGCTCAAAAAGCCATATCTGAATGCGAGCTTTCTGCAATATCACAAAGAAAACCTCAAAAAATCAGCTACCTTTCTCAAAGAACGAGATTTAAGAAGCAAACGAGAGAAGAAAAGCTCGTAAAAATCAGGGATTTACACTTTGAAGAAACCTGAATATCAGGTTCTGGAGCAGCAGAATTTGTCGGGAAGGCAGGCAAACAAGAAAACGCAGGAAGAAATTAGTTAGACAGAGAAAGTCAAAAGATCACGGTTTAAGAGAAAAGCAATGAAAAGAGAAAAAAAGACAAAAAAAAGAGGGAGGAACTGACAATGGGTTGGGTCATAATCCTCTGGACTTTGGTGCTCGCCATGGTCGTAGGTTTCGGAGGTTTTACGCACCCTGAGATTCTGAGAGAGACAAATTGCTTAAACCCTATTCACATAATCTATGCGTCAAACAAGAAGAACTGAAAACATACAAAATGCTCGTTATCCAAAGCAAATTATTCTCGGTAACTAATTCTAAGGCGCATAAACTAGGCATTAAACAAACGGAACTGAAACGACACAAAAAGCTGCTATGAAACAAAATATTGTTATAAACCATTCAGAAGACAATGAACTCATAAAACGTCATTAATTAAATAATAACTGTGTCGAAGGCTTCCAGATCGTGAATACTTCGATCAGAATGCAATTCATATCACAAGCGCGACAGATCAAAATCATCAAGAATCCAAAACGATTCATGCAGAACGAGCACCTTGATTATCATGATTCATACAGCATTTAATTGCAGCTAAATTCAAAATCCGTGGATTTAAAACAATCCATTAAGAATAAAAAGGCTTAAACAACTAAAAACAATAACCTCACACAAAACTCGACAATTTAGCCGTTCTCATCCAAACCAGAAACCCTAATTTTAAATCGGAATGATAGAAAAGAAATTTTCGAATTAATCAAAGACCAAAGACCAAAAACCAAAAACCTAACCTTTGAAACCGAGAACAAGAACCAAAACCCCTATCAACTCATCAAAAGGAGAATGAATCAGATCAGATCAAAATCTGATAAGATGAGATCCCGAGAATGACACGAGAGAGAGAGAGAGAGTAGAACCTAAGAGCCGAAGAAAACCGTCACTTAGGGCGGGAAGAGGAGGAATCCAGTGCTTCCGTCTCCCTTTGTTCTCAATCTCCCAATAACGAACCTCACAAAACTCCACCTCTAGCCTCCACCCACTATAATTGTTGTTATAACCGTGTTCGCGCGTAGAAAGAAAATACCTACTTTGTGGGCCCCGCTTTGCTCCTACGTCTACGTGTCGTTTTTCAGGTAATTTTTTTTCTTTTATTTCCCGTGGGCGAAGTCCTTTTTAACTTCGGCCTCGGGAGTCCGGATCCTTTATTCAAATTAATCCTGTCTTATTCTGTTTAACTCCAAAACGACGACATTTTTGTGTTTAATTTAAGAGACGCTACAGTGCAAGTGGACACAAGTTGCTTTGGAGCCGTCTACAGTCATGATATTTCTGTTTGTTTATTTCAACGTTAACTATTCCACCTGCAGTACAAGTCTCTTAAGAACAAACATATATTTTTTTCAAAGTCATATTTGCAATTATGTTTGTTTGATGACGAGTATTAATAATAAAATTATTATTATTATTATTATTATTATTATTATTATTATTATTATTATTATTATTATTATTATTATTATTATTATTATTATTATTATTATTATTATTATTATTATTAAATTCTTTATTAATAATAAAATTTATTATTATTATTATTATTATTATTATTATTATATTCGTTATGATTATTACATTTATTAATTATTTTAATTTCTATTATTATTAAGAACAAAATTTATTAAAATAAGGAATTTAATAATATTATATAATATAATTAATATTACATTTATTAAATAATAATAAGAAAAATAGTAAGTAGAAAATTTATGAATTATCATAATTTAAAACAATTAAATTAATAAAAATATTTAAAAACATAATAAGAATTAATAATAATATAAATGATGATAATAGCATTATTAATTTAATTATTATTATTATTATTGATTTAGGCGATTTTATCTTTGTATATTAGTTTTTTTAACAAATGTAATATTATTATTAAAATGTTTATTATTATTCATAACATTATAAAATTTTATTATTATTATCATCATCATCATCATCATTAAAATGTTTATTCAATGGAACAGCAATGATCTCCGTAATAGAGTACAAGTGAACTATGAGTATCGTAAATATAGAAGTAAAGAAGCAAGTTCCCTGCAGTTGATACATCAGTAAATATAGCAGTAAATATAGAAGTACATATGGAAGTAACGAAGGATCTCGCGAGGATGAGGACTCACCCTCGCGAGATTGGGAGAAATGATTCAAACTAGCGAGATCCTTAAATAATAAAAAAATAAAAAAATCACAATTTCTCCCAATCTCGCGAGGGCGAGGGCGCGTTGTTTTTGAAATATGATAAATATGATCAAGTGTTATGTGATATTACTTGACAAAAATCAAGTTGATGTAAATTACATGATAACATGATTTGTTGTGTGTTGTATGACAAGAATGAACCATCGAGGATGGTTACTCTGCTGAGTTCGTAAAACTCATTAAATTGCAACTTTGACAATTTCAGGTTCGAGATAGAGCGACAACTTAGCTGCAAAGACTACATTTTGGAACAAGTTATGACTCAAAGGTCGATTAGCTAAGGACTAAGATTTGCTTTTAGTTTTTGGTTTATTTCCTCATTTATGTAGCACACTTTGTAAACTGAACTGTGAGCTCTGATAGGCTGACAATGTATACATATGAATGATGGATCTAATACTACATTGTAAACTATAGTTTATGATATCAAATGAGGAAATTTTGGCTTTTAGAGAAATGTGTAATTTGTGATTTAGAAGGTGAAATAGTTAACACATCATTTTTGTCAGGCATGTGCACGTGTATCTGAAGGGTGCATGTGCGTGTGTCGGACAGGAATGGGGTGTTACAAATTACGAGTAAGCATTTCTTATGTGCATGAATATGAGAGGTAGGGAAATGTATGATAGTATTATGCCTATTGACTTTATTATATACTTCCATCTTATATGCATTTCTTATTGGTTAAAATTACCAAACTTCATTTTTTGGGCATTTGAAAGGATTCAAAAATGAAGATACACATCAACTATAAGTGTTCCATTTTGAAGGGATTTTTTTTGTGAGAAGTAAGAGATTCTAGTTCCTTAATGGAATTTCAAATAGTTTTGGTTTCAAATTTCTATGGCCTTGTTCATCCTTTATTATATGTATCATAGCCAAGCCAATATTAACTCTCTTGCCCACACTACCTCAAGCATAAAGTTCCATCTGAAATGAGTCATTAACCTGCCTACTAAGTTGTGGTTCAATGCTTCCACCACTACTTTCCTATGCCATTAACATCACCCTAATGCTTCCACTACCACTATCACTATAACTACCTCTAATGCTTCTATGAAAACCTCCTACTCCTACCCCAAAACTAGCTTTAATGCTTATATGACTATTAACACCAATGAGACCAATAGATTCAGTGGCAATGATTTCTTTGTCCTCATTTTTCCAACATTTTATTTAAACTAGTACCAACATAAATACCATGCATAAAACTTCAACATACTTGGTTAACAAGGATTTTTGAAGAAGAATAAGAGAAAAGAAAGAAAGAATAGATGGCTTAACTTGAGAATTAGATATTTATAATTCGTGTTGATAACACTCGCTATTGTCATTTAGGCTCTATATAGGTCTTGCTATAACTACAAATATAAAAGTCAATGTCAGTTAAAAAAAACTAATAGAACTCTAAAGGATTAAGGTTTTCGTTAACTTAAAATTAAATATGTGAGTGTTTCAAAATATTGGGGTTATTTTTTAAAACTCCCAAATGTTAGATTTGACATATATTTTAATTAAAATATTAATTTTTAAAAAGGAAAATTTCCCCTTGTTATTTAATGACCTCTCCTTTTAACTTGCTTACATCATCTTAAATGGCCTTTAGGGCCTGTTTGGTTGGATGTTAATTAATGGAATGGAATGGAAGGGTTTATAATGGAATGGAATGTAATATAGTAAAAAGTTGTTTGGCAAAGATGGAAGGGTTCATAATGTAATGTAGTGAAACATTGTTTGGAAGATGGATGGAATGGAATGGAATGTATAATAAATGACTTTTATACCCTTTATATTAAAATGGTTGTTGCAATAGATTTATTATTTTATTATTAATTATATAAAAATATTAGTATTAATTATTTAATATATTTTATTTTATTTTATGTGATTTATATTAAAATAATCTAGTTATATAAAATATATACAAACAATTAAAGAATATTTTTTACATATTTTCCATTTTCATTAATAAATTTTTTATTAAATTTATTATTAATTGTATACAATTTATTATTAATTATTTAAAATATTATTATTAATTATTTAATATATTTTATTTTATTTTATTATATTCCAGGTGATTTATATATAAAATATTTTATTTTTATTTTCATTTATATAGAAATATATACAAACAATTAAAGAATAACTTTTAAATATATTTTCTATTTTCATTAATAAAAATTTATTTATTTATTAATTATATACAATTTATTATTAATTATATAAAATTATTATTATTAATTATTTAATATATTTTATTATATTAAATTTTATTTATATAAAATTTTATTTATTTATTTTATTTATATAGAAATATATAAAATAAGAATAATTTTTAATATATTTTATTAATGAAAATATAAAATATATAAAATTATTATTTAATTATTTCTATATATTTCTATATAAATAAAATAAATAAATAAATGTTAAATATACAATTTTATATTTTATTATAAAATATATATAATTTATTATTAATAATATAAAATATTATTATTAATTATATAATAAAAGTTATTATATTAAATATTAATATATACAAACAAGAATAATTTTAATATATTTTGTATTAATGAAAATCGAAAATATATAAAATTATTATTTAATTATTTTATATATTTCTATATAAATAAAATAAATAAATAAATGTTATATATAAAAGTTTATATTTTATTATAAAATATATATAATTTATTATTAATAATATAAATTATTATTATTAATTATTTAATAAAATTTATTATATTAAATATTAATATATACAAACAAAAATAATTTTAATATATTTTTATTAATGAAAATCGAAAATATATAAAATTATTATTTAATTGTTTTTATATATTTCTATATAAATAAAATAAATAAATAAATTTTAAATATAAAATTTTATATTTTATTATTAAATATAAATAATTTATTATTAATAATATGAAAATATTATTATTAATTATTTAATAAATTTTATTATATTAAATATTACTATATTCTATTTGATATATTAATACTATGATTTGGTCGAGTTGATATTAAGAATAATTATTGAGGTATATTAGGCGTATGTATTTATTATGTTATTGCTCCATCCTAAACCCCCCAAATCGGAGGTTTCTTATTTTCACTGTTTAGGATGGAATGGAACGTAACATGAAACCCTCCGCTTCTATCCCATTCCATTATGAAACCTTCAAACAAACGATGGAAGTGTATTACGTTCCATTCCATTTCATCCCTAACCCTCGAAACAAACAAAGCCTTAGAGTATTCTTCTTTTGAAGACCTTATTTTCACTCTTTTTTTTTCTTATTGAGTGTTGGATATTAGAACTTAAGATTTCATACATTCTTATACTTATAATAATTGATTTCAAAATTTTATTTTGATGCACTCATACCTTCACCCTTGAAGTCTCTTCTTCTTTAATTACTTTTTTTAATTTCTTTGTGATGAGTGAAAATTTATATATTATTAATGATATTCACATCCTTTTCTTCACTTTATTACTTGAAGGTTTTAAGGAAATTATATTTTGTCTATAACAACTTTTCCTCATATTTTCTTTAATTATATGAGTGAAATCATCAAAATTTTAAGTGATTACATATTCAAACTGTTGACTCTTGAATTCACATAAACTTAAACTCCCATGTTTTTCATAATGATTTAAAAATCATTTTCTCCATTTCCATATTAGTATACGTCTTTCTAAGATTTTTTAAACTATTCATAAAGCATTTATAAATTAGATACCCACCTAACTTGTTTCATGACATAAGTTATATTAATTAGATAACATGCTAACCTCATTCTTCTTAATTTTATTAGAACTTTGGTATGTGGCCTAAAGTGTATGGTAGATATTGTGACTAATTTCATATGTTGACACTAAGTTATTCTTGAGTCTACTAAATGTAAAGAATAAGATACCAACAAATTTACTATTCAAGGTTATAAATCTTTTAGATTTAAAGAACAACAAGCTTTTGGTCCTTCAAGTTAATGTTGTTTCCTATCTCAGTCGTTCAACTACTAAACTTTCTAATTCAACTACCAACGTATGTTAAAATTCTCAAGTCAACTTACCAAAATAAACAGCAAACAATTCAATTGCCGACTAGTAGCAAAATGGAGCTTAAGTGGACTCATCAAATCGACGCGTAAAGATTGCTAATTGGTAGAAAAATGACACTAAGAAAGGGTGATTTGGTTGAAGTGACATGATTGAAAAATGGAGCTCATCTTCTTTCATTATCAATGACTTGGAACATCTTCTCTTCCTCATCAATGATGATTTATTGATATAGTGACATTTATATCGACATCTTAAAAATAATGCATTCAGAGAAATTTAAGTACTTTGTTCTAAGATTCTCTAACAAAAAATGGGAAGTAAAGATAATTGGAAGGTATTTCAGATATGAAATTAATTTTGTAAACATAAATTTACTTATTTACCTATTAGACCTATCTATCTTTATCTATTCATATAGCATCCCTTGTGTGCATATGGCCACTTGAAGGCTTTGTAATAAAACGTTTACATACAAGACTTCCCTTGCGATTTTTGGTTAGCATAACTATCGAGCGGTGCCAAGTTTTCCTCTCAACTAATCCCCTTTACATTTGTTAATAAAAACTAATATACAATAAAATCTGCCTAAATCAATAATAATAATAATTTCAATAATAATATTAATAATGGTTATGTCGGATTTTGGTCGAATCAGACGTTGTCGCTCGATCCATAAGTCTCGCCGCTTCAGATTTAATCCGACGTGAAGATACCTGCAAAACAAAGAAGGCTCGTCGGGAGTCCCGATTAGCCCCTCCGACGCTCAAGTCAGTCTTTTGGTGAAAGTGAGGTTGATCAGTGCAGAGAAAACAACTAGGTTATGATCTCGTACCTCAATTATGGAAGAATTATACCTTATATATGGTTTTGCAGTTAGGTTTAGGTCTTTACGTGTTTGCATGGGAGACTTCCTTCTATGGATGGGCCAAGGAGGGCATGGGCTTAGGCATAAGACTGATCTCTGATGAATGGACCGATCGGCCCATGGGTCGTCTTGACTGGATCCGGGCCCAACACGACCGACTCGATCATAAGTCCCCTACTCCTCGAGTCTGAGCGAAGAGAAGGGTCGGAGGAGTATGTAGAGGTTTTATAGCTCGTACATAAAACGACTCGTGATTGGGGCGATCGGTTGAGCATTGAGATGTAGCTCGTCTGTAGGTCAGCTAAATGTAGTAGTCGATCGGTCGGGCATTGTTGTTGTAGCCCGATCATGGGACAGCTCGGGCAGTCCCCATCGATCAGATGCCGACCGATTATGCGTGACTGCTCGGATACTGACCGGTCGTGCATAACTGCTCGTTTTAGGATCGATCGACTGAGTGCCCCAACTGATCTACCTCGGCACTTATTGCGTGACAGCTCGCGCTGAAACAGATCGGGTGGTTGTTATTGGTGAGCGTGCGGAGCATTTATTGTAGACGACGCGTCTTGTTGACGACTTTTCGAATCAAACGATCGTCCTCATGACCGTCAGACAAATATCATGTAAGTCCCTTCAACTGTTCGCGCCATCTCCGATTTTGAATAGCCTGATTCTCCTTGGTTCGATTCTCGCCATGTCCGAGCTCTCTCCGAATCTTCTCCACGTGTCGAGCTTTGATTGAATGTCCCTCCTACCGACCCCCTATAAGTATTCAGAGTCAATGAGTTGCGGTGTTTTTTACCTTTTGCTTTCGTTCTGCAACTTACACTTTGCTTTCACTTGCTCTTCATTATTCACGGTTCCCAAAAATTTCTTTTGCTTCGCCGTCTGATATACCCATTTCTAATCTCTAAATAGGTACGTCCTTTTTCTTCATTCCTTCTTCATTCCTTCTTCGTTCCTTCTTCATTCCTTTTTCTTGGTAAGCATGTCGATGGGTAGTTCTAGAAGTATGGTAGGGGGTGTTGAGGAGATATCAACGAGAGAAAGGAAGGATGGGTTGGTTGTGGAGGCGCCGCCAAGGAATCCGTCGACGATGACCCCGGGGGAGTTGAATAAGTCAATACTCAGGTATGGCATCCCCTTGTCCTGGGGTCCCCTGTTTGCTCTGGGGAATGAGCGAATCCACAGCAACTTAAGTGGGTACTTTGCTGTTTCCGAAAGCTTCTTCTTCGTTGGTGGTATAAGGCTTCTGTATGCTCCAATCGTCGACAAGGTGTGCATGGCCTACCAGTTGATGCCGAGCCAAATTCCTCCGAATAGCTGGAGGTTTGTTAATGGTTTGGCACTGTTATGCCATCAGTTCGGTCATTTGCCCACAGTTGGCATCCTGCGTCATTTTTTGAGGATGGGTTAGAGTCCGAGTTCTGGGGCTGGGGTCCCCTTTCTACAATATAAGGAAGCTCGGTACCGCCCGACCGGTACAGCCTCAAAAGTTTCTTCTTGGAGGACGAAGTTCTTCTTCGTGAAAGCCCCTGGGTCTTCCAGCGAGTCTCGCCCGTGGAGGTACCCTTAGCCGAGCAGTGGAATGACTCGTCGAGCGTGTTTCTTAGTAGGGAGGAGTGGAGGGTGATCAATCGCATAAAGGAGCTCGGCCATTACGATTTTGCGGGGCTGATACGAGCCTATTCCGGGGGTGTCTCGGCTAGCTCTTTTCTTATCGACCCCCCGCCACGAGTTAGCGGGCTGGGAGAGGAAAACGTCCCGTCTGGTTGAGCCCTCGGTGTCGAGTTTCTTATTATATTCTTGATTTTTGATTCCTCTTTCTAATTTGCTTTGTTGTTGTGCAGCCATGATGAGGATGGAAGACGCTCCTGCCCAAGCTTCCAAGTCAAAGAAGCGGGCCGCTCAGAAGGAGAAGAGGAAAGAGGCGCAGACTGGTGAGGGCGCTGCTTTGTCTGTGGGGCTGGGCTCCTCCGCAGTGTCGATGGGTGTTCCACCTGCCGGGGATCGTCCTGCTGATTTGGCATCATTGCCGATTGTGCCCGTCGGCGCGGGCTAGGTAATTCGGGTAGAGGAGGAGGAGGAGGAGGATGCGGGGCCTCCTCTTAAGAGGAAGAGATTGGTTCGGCTGGGTGATATACCGTCCTGCCCGACAAGTCGGGCCGTGACAGGGAAAGAGAAAGGCAAGGTAAAGGTGCAAGCCGCGAAACCTGGGCAGTGGGAGTCTTCCCTCAAGCTGGCCAAGGATGCCACGATCGGGGATCTCGAGGTGTCCCATTACATTGCCTAGAGGATTGCTCCCCCTGTGGACGAGCAAATCATGGACAAGAGGAGTAGCCTGGAGTTAGGATCTCAGCTCGTTCGTCTCGGTGTGCGGAGTGCAAAGACGTCCTTTGCAGTGCTGCAGCGTTTGGAGACTCTGGACCAGGAAGTCCAGGATCTCCATGATCAGGTGAAGGCTTTGAAGGGCGAGCTTTCGGAGGTGAAGGAGGGGAGAGACCTCCTCCAGGCTAAAAACGCGTCCTTAGAAGAGGAGAAGAAGTCCCAGGAGGGGGAGATGGGCGCTTTGTTGACTCGACTGGCCAAAGGGGAGGAGGAGAGGGACGAACTGAAGAAAACGGTGAGGGCGGAGCGGGAGCTTAACAAGAAATACCGCCAAGATTGCCATTCCGCAGTGGAAGGTAGAAATAGAGCCGAGAACACCGTGCGGGAGGTGCGGTGCTCTGTTAGGAAACAGCGGATTGAGGCAATTAAGCGATGGAAGAGGCGGTTTCTGTACGAGGAGAGTTTAGAGCTCGCTTGTGACATAGCCCTCTCGGTTCTGAGGAGGGGCCACGAGCTCTACACTCCTGAGGGGTCGATGTGCCCTTCATTCAAATATTATGCCGAGCCGCTTCTTCCTGCAGCTCTTGGGCTTTCTTTGGAGGAGGTCAGGGAGAAGGCTGAGGGGTCGACGACAGTCATTCCGGATGAAGAGCTGGATCTCAGCTCCGAAGAAGAGCTTCCTTATGAAGATATTCCTCTGGTTGCTTCCCCGGTTCCTGCTCCTGCTCCCATTGTGTCGCCCCTTTCTGAGGCTTCTCCTGGGCATCCGCCTCTCTCCGAGGCTTCTCCTGCTCTCCCGGTCGTTCAAACCTCCCCCTCTGTTGATTTTTAAAGCTCACCTGATCGGGCTTGTGGCCAGGGCTAATTCAAGAAATGAACTTGCCTTTCATTTTCTCAATTATCTTCCATGTTTATATTCTTTATTTTTGATCCGTAGTAGAATTTAGCAAAGTCGTTCATGGCCAACCAGCATTGAGATTGATCTGTGGTTGAGACCGAGCTATGGTCCCAAGGATCCTGTCCTGGCAACCATGCCGATCGATGGCGAAGTCGATCGATGGTTCCAAGGATCATCTTAGTAACCTGGTCGATCCGTCGGACGAGGTCGAGCTATGGTCCCAAGGACCTTGCCTTGGCGACCGATCGACCGTAGTGATCGATGATTCCGAGGATTGTCTCGATAACCTGGTCGATCTGTCGGGCGACCGATCAACCGTAGTCGATCGATGGCGAAGTCGAACGAGGATCCCAAGGATCTTGTCTTGGCTACCCGACCGACCGTAGTCAGTCTATGGAGATGTCGAGCGGTGGCGAGTGAGGTCTCAAGGATCTTGTCTTGACGACCCGACCGACCATAGTCGGTCGATGGCGAAGTCGAACGAGGGTCCCAAAGATCTTGTCTTGGCGACCCTATCGACCGTAGTCGGTCTATGGAGATACCGAGTGATGGCGAGCGAGGTCCCAAGGATCTTGTCTTTGGCGACCTGACTGACCGTAGTCGGTCGACGGCGAAGTCGAACGAGGGTCCCAAGGATCTTGTCTTGGCGACCCGACCGACCGTAGTCGGTCTATGGAGATGCCGAGCGAGGTCCCAAGGATCTTGTCTTGGCGACCCGACGTACCGTAGTCAGTCTATGGAGATGCAGAGCGATGGCGAGCGAGGTCCCAAGGATTTTATCTTGGCGACCCGACCGACCGTAGTCGGTCTATGGAGATGCCAAGCGATGGCGAGCGAGGTCTCAAGGATCTTGTATTGGCGACCTGACCGACCGTAGTCGGTCTATGGAGATGCCGAGCGATGGCGAGCGAGGTCCCAAGGATCTTATCTTAGCGACCCGACCGACCGTAGTCGGTCTATGGAGATGCCGAGCGATGCCGAGCGAGGTCCCAAGGATTTTGTCTTGGCGACCCGACCGACCGTAGTCGGTCTATGGAGATTCCGAGCGAGGTCCCAAAGATCTTGTCTTGACGACCCGACCGACCGTAGTCGATTTATGGAGATGCCGAGCGATGGCGAGCGAGGTCCCAAGGATCTTGTCTTGGCAACCCGACCGACCGTAGTCGATCTATGGAGATGTCGAGCGATGGCTGATTGGATTTTCTACTCTTTGCCGCATAATGTAACTCTTTATTGCCAAGAAATCTGAAACCCCTTTATTGATGATAACGAGGACGTGGGTCGTTAAAAAACCTGCCTAGTAGGGACAGGAAAAAGGTACCCACAAGTGTTGTACAAAAACATTATTGAACAAACATTTATCAAAATAAGACTTATCTATTGATAGAACGCCTTTAGGTTTCGGGAGTTCCACGGCCTTGGTAGAATTTTCCCATTTGCATCGCATAGGATGTAAGAGCCATGCTCGACTTGCTTGATCACTCAATATGGTCCTTCCCACACCTGTCCGAGCTTTCCAGGATGCTTCCCGGCCGCCTCGGCCTTTCATAGGATGTACCCGCCTATCTTTACATATCTCGACTTTACCCTTCAGTTGTAGAACTTGGTCGCTTTTTGCCTGATGGCTTCCGAGCTAGAGGCTGCCCTTTCTCTATCTTCACTTAGGAGAACGAGTTCCGCTCTGCGGGCTTCGTCATTCCGCTCTTCTTCATAGCCCGACACCCTTTGATTATGCAATGCCACTTCATCGAACCGTGGCTTCGCCGAAGGTCATTCTCAACTGTTTCCCACTGGCTCTGCTCGATGTGGTTATGTATACCCACAACACTTCGTCTAGTTCTTCCACCCAGGTCTTTCGGCGATCTAGGCGCTTCTTGAGGGCACTCATTATCTTTTTATTGGTGTTCTCCGCAAGACCGTTGCTTTGGGGATGGGCTACCGAAGTCAGCTGTAGCTTGATATTTAGTCGGTCGGAGAAATCTCTGAACTTGTCGTTATCGAACTACCGATCGTTATCCGTAACCAACACCATGGGCATCCCGAAGCGGGTAAGTATATTTTTCGTCACAAAGTTCTCTACCTTCTGCTCAGAAATTGTAGCGACCGCTTCCGCTTTTGCCCATTTGGTGAAGTATTCCACCACCACTATCAAGAACTTCTTCTGTCCGGGACCGAGAGGGAAATGAACTAGTATATCCATTCCCCATTGAGCAAACGGGATAGGATGACTCACAATTTTCATCCTCTCGGTCGTGGGTGAGACAGTTCTTTGTTTCTTTGCGCAGCCTCGACGGTCGACCTTCTCTTGGCGCCTCTTCTCATTGTCGCCAATAAGTACTCTGTCGATCACCGTGAGCCAACATTCGCCTCCTACATGATTTTCAGACATCCTTCATGGACTTCGCCATTGCTCGCTTTCGGCTTCTTCTTCATCAAGCATCAAGCGGTGCCAATCGAAGACCGCTTATATAGAGTACCATTAACGACCGTGTATTCGGCTGCCTTTATTCTTAGTTTCTTGGCTTCCGACGCGTCTTCCGGTTGTTTTCCTTCTAAAAGGTACTGGGCGATCCGTCTAACTTGACCGACCGGTACTTACGTTGAGAACTTCCTTGGCTTTCTGAATGCTAGGCTGGTCTAGTCGTTCGACCAAAACGTTGTTTATGGCATCGCGGTCGGAATCCATTTTGGAGAGCGCATCCGCTTTGGCATTTTGAGCTCGCTCTATTCTGTTGATCGAGGATTGTTCGAAATTGCTCAACTCCTGCTTTAGCAGCTCCAGGTACTTGATCATGCTGTTCCCCTTAGCCTCATACTGTCCGGTGACTTGACCGACCACCACTTGGCTATCACTATATATCTTTAGATTCCTTATCTCCATTTCCTTAGCCAGTTGGAGACCGGCTATCAGACCCTCGTATTCTGCTTCGTTATTGGAGGCTTTGAACTCGAGCCGAAGGGCATATTTCACATTTTCTTCATTGTGCGGGCTGACCAGCACTACCCCCGCTCCGCATCCCTCGGCATTGGACGACCCGTCAACAAACAAGCTCCAGGCAGGGAACTACTTGTGCTTCGAGCTAGGTTGGCTCATCTCCGCGATGAAGTCTGCCAACACCTGCGTTTTAATGGTCGTGCGAGGTCTGTACTGTATGTCGAACTCTCCCAGCTCTACCGCCCACTTTATTAGCCGACCCGAAGCTTCGGGCTTTTGAAGGCACTGTCTGAGGGGTTGCTCGGTCCAAACCTCAATTGTATGACTTTAGAAGTAGGGCCTTAGCTTCCGGGCTGCCATTATCAAGGAGAGGGCTAGTTTCTATAGCGCAGTATTGCATTTCGGTCCGGTCAATACTTTCGACGTAATAGACAGTGGTGTTGTTCGCTTCCTCCGATCGAATAAGTACTGCTACCGATCGACCCTCCGTAATCGCCAAGTATAAGATCGTGTTCTCTCCCCTACCGGCTTTGCAGGATAAAGGGCTGGACAAGTATTGCTTTAAGTGTTGAAAAGCTTTCTCGCATTCGTTCGGCCATTGGAATTGGATTACGTTCGTCTTCCTCAAGATTTTGAAAAATGGGAGGCACTTATCTCCCAATCTAGAGATGAACCTGCTTAGAGAGACTATCCGACCGGTCAATACCTGCACTTCTTTTAAGCATTGGGGCGAGGGCATTTGGATGATGGCTTCGATCTTCTCTGGATTAGCCTCAATCCCCCGTTGAGTGATCATAAATCCTAGGAATTTTTCGGATGCCACCCCAAAAATGCATTTTTTCGGGTTCAGCTTCATCTGAAATTTATTCAGGGTCTGGAAGACCTCCTTGAGATCTTCCACATGCTCCGTGACCATCTTACTTTTGACCATCATATCATCCACATAAGCTTCCACCGATTGGCCGATATGTTTCTTAAAGACTTCCATGACGAGTCGTTGATAGGTCGCTCCCGCGTTCTTCAAGCCAAAAGGCATTACTTGATAGCAATATGTGCCTTAATCGGTTATGAAGGCGGTCTTTTCTTCGTCTTCCAGACTCATTTGAATTTGGTGATAGCCCGAGAAAGCGTCCAGGAAGCTGAGAAGTTCATGCCCTGAGGTAGAGTCTACCAGCTGGTTGATCTTGGGCAAGGGGAAACTGTCCTTTGGACATGCTTTGTTCAAATCGGTGAAATCTATGCACATTCTCCACTTCCCGTTCTTCTTTTTCACTAAAACCACATTGGCGAGTCATTCAGGGTACTTGACTTCTCAGATGAACCCGGCCTCTAGTAACTTTTTTACTTCTTTCTCGATCACCCCCTGTCGCTCCTTGTTGTGCCATCGCTTCTTCTGTCTGATCGGCTTATAGTCATGCCGAATACCGAGGAAATGCGACGCAACTGATCGGGAAATTCCAGGCATGTCGCTCGGCACCCAAGCGAAGACCGATCTATTTTTCACCAGACAGTCTGTGATTTCTTTAACAAGGTCGCCCTGTAGCTCGGAGCCTAAGTTTGTGAATTTAGAAGGGTCGGCTTCGTCTAGACCGACCCGCTATGTTTCTTCCACTAGGTTCATCCTATCCATCTCCTCGTCAACTCTCACATCAAGAGAGCTCATCAGGACTACCGCCCCGTCTAGTGTCTTCGTTTTCGCTAAGTAACATTCCCTGGCAATTCTCTGCTGACCCCTGACAACACCAACTCCGTGGGGTGTCGGGAACTTCATAACTTGGTAGTAGGTGGAGACGACCGATCTGAGGGCATTTTGAGTAGCCCGCCTGATTATTGCGTTGTACGCCCCTTGAAACTTTACGACTAGGAACTCAACGTCCCTTTCTATCTGACACGGTTTCTGTCCGAACTTCACTTTCAAATTCACCCGAGCGAACGGGTAGGCTGACGCCCCGGTTACTCCTTTAATAGGGCCGTCCGTTAGTAGTAGTCGATCTTCGGGTACCTTCATCTGCTTGAAGGCCTCGTAATACAACAAGTTGACTGAGCTGCCCGTATCAATCATCACCCGCTTCACCTCGTAACCATCCATGTTTAGATTTACCACGAGTGCGTCATCATGAGGCCAACTTACTCCATCGAGGTCGGACTCATCGAATGATATCATCCCGTCGTTCTCCCTCGGCTTTTTGGTGGATGAGTCTCTGTCGACCTGTTTGGCATATCTTTTTCTCCCTTTAGTGGTGGATCCCCCTGCTGCACTTCCACCGAATATCATGTTAATAACCCCAGTCGGTCGGTCGGTCGTCTTGTTGCCCAGTGTTTCCGTTGTTTCTTTCCCTCGATCGCCCTCTCTCTTCTCGTCGATTATCTCAGATTTGTATTCTACCTCCTCCGTCATTCTGCTATTTCGCCTCCGTATGCGCCTATGTGTCGATCGACTCGTCTGCGCTGATTGTCCCGATCGACGTTTCGTTCGTACTTCACGAACCGGCCTAACCTTCCCCTTTGTATGAGAGATTCGATTTCTTTTTTCAACTGCCAGCAATCTTCCGTATCATGACCGACCTCTTTGTGGAAACGGCAATATAGGTCCGGGTTCCTATCCTTGTAAGAGGTCTTCATTTTATTGGGCTCTCGGATAGTTTTCCCATCCGCTCTCATGGCCGCCAGATTTCCAAGATATCGTTAAGTTGGGTGAAGTCTTGTTGATGCCACTGCTGACCGATCGACTTTCTCTGTTGGGCCCGGGCCCCGGATGTCCGATCCCCGAGGCGGCCCCTTGGGGTTGCGCCTGCGACGGGCACTCCATGAACCTTCGGACCCGATCCCAACATCCATACAGAGACACAATTCGACTCATATAATCATATAACAATACATACATTCTACACTTGCATTCTAAACATGCATTAACCATCCCAAATACATAAACCATATGTCATTGTCATTCGAAGAAATTCAGCAAGTATTCTCGAAATATAACATAATACAAAATGAAATGAAATCCCAAAATACAAAAGTATGCTCCATGATGAAATGCTGGCGGGCTAACCAAAGTACTAACTTAATACAAGCTCCTAACTAGCTCGAAGTTTCCGATGCCCTGAAAGGTCGACAATCTTCTCGATCTGCACCTGAGGAGGGGAGAGTAATGGGGTGAGCTGCGAAGCTCAGTGGCATATACGTTTATAGCCATTGGCAACGAGCCACACAATCAAGCAATATACATATATCACTAGAAAATCAAAATTCATCAATTTATTCACATTCATATAAACATAGGTCATGCAATTTCTATTTCTCAACATAACAATTCTTATGCAACAAGTCAGTCATAACAATCATGTGTTATGCTCAACAAGTCCATCGTGTATGCACAATCCATTGGCTCGAGAGTTCCGTAAACGATCCGGATAAACCAAAGGTAAATCCGTAAACTATCCGAGTCCGATTTCTCAAGGATCTCGTGGCCTCAAGCGGGCAGCCGGGAGAAGGCTTTAATGTCAACGTGCATGTGACTCCATTCGTAACTCTCTTACCCAAACAAATCACATAATCCATTCGATTCATGCTCAAAGTATTTTTCACATTGTTCTAAATTCTCATTCTTGTCCATTACCATAAGGCCTATCAAACCATGCATAATTTTAATCAAAATGCATATTCAATATTTCTCATGTAATTCAATACCAACAAGGTCATAACATGCAAGCACGTAAGCACACACAAGGCAATTTGCCCATACACACAATAACCATAAACATATTACCCACCTAGTATCGCTTGAGTATCAGACTCACTGCTGTCCTTCCTCTTGCAATTGGGTCAAAACAGCTTGGTTCCCTATAATAAACTAAGTTCTCGTTTAAATAATAATCCATAGAAAATATTCCATAAAGCTTGGCAATCAAAATAAAGCATTAAAGGTCTCCATCCGACTTCCATCTAAATTCTCGAACCCTTCGAAACAATTTCCAAGCTTCCCTTCTTCATACAACTCGTAGCCCTTTATTTCTAGGTCACAACGGATCAAGAATCACCTCAATTGGACATCTACACCAAAAGATATGCCCAAAATACTTAAAATTTCACTTTGAAAAAGCAGGGGGCTCGTCATGTGAATCGACCCTACTGCCATGACGAGCACACTTCAGGCGCCATGGAGTGCACGAAGAGGTGCACCTGGTGCACGCGGCGTGCCATTTTTCTCCGTGACGTCACAAGGCTTTCTTGCAAGACGTCATGACGTATGGGTCGGAGTCACGACTCAACCCGCTTTTCCCGCATTTTTCGATCTTAAATCCTTTCCAAATCCAAATGCAACACAACCAAACTATAGATCAAGTCCTCTACTACATTTCTAACCCATTCTAAGCTTCAAATCCATCACAAACACACCCAAGGAAATCCCTACATTTATGCCCTAAAACCCTAAACCTTCGATTCTCACATATTCAAGCCATCTTAGGGTTTAATCCAACTAAAACAAGCTTAAACAAAATGAGACTTACCCGGAAATGATTCGAAACTGTCGAAAATCTCAAAGATCAAATCTCTCTTCTTCTCCTCTTCTTCTCCACCGACGGCGCTTCTCCTCTTTCTCTTCTCTTCTATTTCCTTCTTTTCCTTCTTTGCTCTTTAATTTCTTTCCCTTAAACCTAAAGGGAACAAAGACTAAGTTACCCTTCTCACAAGCCTAAACCCTTTTCAACCTAAGTCATTTTCCCAAAATACCCTCATAATTCTTACCTTTTAATTCTCATTCAACCGTACTAAACTCAAATAAATCCACTAATGTTCTCAATTTAATCAATTCAAGGCATAAAACCACAATTATCACAATTCATGCTTGACACCATCATAAAAAAATTTTTTGGGGTCTAACGTTTATCCCCCTCTTAAAAGAAATTTCGTCCTCAAAATTATTACCTGAATCATCGAAGAGATGCGGATACTTCTCCCGCATGGCTTCCAATGTCTCCCATGTAGCCTCCTCTACCGAATGGTTCCTCCACAGGACCTTGACTAGCTGAACCGTCTTGTTCCTGAGGACTTTGTCTTTGGTATCCAAAATTTGCACTGGAAGCTCCTCATAGCTCAAATCATCCCGCAACTGAACCTCACTAGTCTGAATGATATGAGAAGGATCCGATCTATACCTCCTCAACATAGACACATGGAAAACATCGTGAATCTGCGACAACTCCGGAGGTAACGCCAATCTGTAGGCGAGTGGCCCAATCCTCTCAAGGATTTCATAAGGACCCACAAACCTCGGACTCAACTTACCCTTCTTGCCGAATCTCAATACTCCTCTCCAAGGAGATGTCTTAAGGAACACTTTCTCACCGACTTCATACTCCATCTCCTTTCGGTGAGCATCAACATAACTCTTCATCCTATCCTGTGCTGCCTTAAGTCGTTGTTTAACCAGATTGACTTTCTCAACTTTCGTCTGAATCAATTCTGGTCCTTCCAATTGCATCTCTCCTTCTTCATCCCAACAGATCGGAGTCCTACATCTCCGCCCATACAATGCCTCATATGGAGCCATCTGGATGCTCGAATGGTACGAATTGTTATAAGCAAATTCGACCAACGGCAAATGCTCATCCCAAGCTCCTCTGAAATCCATCACACAAGCCCGAAGCATCCCCTCAAAGGTCTGGAATAGTCCTCTCAGACTGACCATCCGTCTGAGGGTAAAAAGTCGTACTAAAATTCAGCTTCGTCTCCAAAGCTTCCTACAAACTGCCCCAAAATCTCGAAGTAAATCGAGGATCTCTGTCCGACACAATGGAATCCGGAACTCCATGCAACCTCACTATCTCATCAATATACTTCTTTGCCAATACATGCAAAGAATCAGTCTGCTTAATCGCCAAAAAGTGAGCTGACTTGGTCAACCGATCTACAATAACCCAAATAGCATCATGCTTCCCACTGGTCCTGGGCAATCCCATCAGAAAATCCATAGTCACTCTTTGCCACTTCCATTTCGGAATGGACAATGGCCTCAACTTGCCCGAAGGTGCCTGGTGTTCAGCCTTGACTTGCTGACACACGAGACACTTACTTACAAACTCTGCTATATCCCTCTTCATGCCTTTCCACCAAAAATGCTCTCTCAAATCCCTATACATCCTGGTGCTACCGGGATGCATGACATAAGGCGCATTGTGTACCTCATCCATAATCTCATCTTTAACCTCCTGCACATCAGGAATACACAACCTGTTCCCCACTGTCATAAGCCCATCATCCCTTACTACCACTTCTGAAATCTTGCCATTCCGAATTTCATCTCGAAGCTTGCTCAAATCTGCATCTTGAGCCTGTAATTCCCTAACCTTTTTCCTGAGTATCGGCCTAACTCGGAAGTTAGCTTGAAGACAATCCGACTCCTCCTGCTTCAAGCTTATCTTAAGCTTGGCCATCTCTTCCAATAAAGGAAGATAAACTGATCGAACATGAGCAATCGAAGACTTCCTACTTAAAGCATCCGCCACTACATTGGCCTTGCCCGGATGATACTCAATCAACAAGTCATAATCCTTGAGTAGCTCAATCCATTGTCGCTGCCTCAAATTCAGTTCCTTCTGGCTCAACAAATACTTCAGACTCTTATGATCGGTGAAGATCCTCGTCCAAACTCCATACAAATAATGCCTCCAAATCTTCAAAGCAAAGATCACCGCTGCCAACTCTAAATCATGCGTCGGATAATTCAACTCATAAAGCTTCAACTGCCTCGAAGCATAAGCAATTACCCGATCTCCCTGCATCAAAACACAGCCAAGACCTTTCCTCGAAGCATCACTATACATAGTATAGCCCTCATCTCTAGAAGGCAAAACCAAAATCGGAGAACTCGTCAATCTGCGCTTAAGCTCCTCTGACACTCCTCACTCCAAACAAACTTCTGATTCTTCCTCAACAACTTCATCATCGGAGTGGCTATCATAGAGAATCCCTCCACAAATCTCCGGTAATAGCCTGCCAAACCCAGAAAACTTCTCACCTCTGCTACATTATTCGGGGCTTCCCAACTCACCACAGCTTCTATCTTCTTTGGATCTACATGCACTCCTTGCTCTGAGATCACATGTCCAAGAAATGAAACTTCCCTCAGCCAAAACTCGCATTTATCGAATTTTGCATAAAGCTCATGTCTCCTCAAAGTCTCTAAAGAAATCCTCAAATGCTCTTCATGCTCCTCATCACTCTTGGAATAAACTAAGATATCATCAATGAAGACAATGATAAATTGATCCAAGAATGGCTTAAAAACCCGATTCATCAAATCCATGAATGCTGCAGGCGCATTCGTCAATCCAAAAGGCATCACAAAAAACTCAAAATGCCCATACCGAGTCCTGAAAGCAGACTTCGGCACATCTGATTCCTTAATCCTCAACTGATGGTAACCCGATCTCAAATCTATCTTCGAAAAGACTCTTGCTCCTTGCAATTGATCAAACAGATCATCAATGCGAGGAAGCGGATACCGATTCTTCACCGTAACCTAATTCAGCTTCCGGTAGTCCACACATATCCTTAACGATCCATCCTTCTTCTTTACAAAAAGAACTGGAGCTCCCCAAGGCGAAGAGATCGGTCTAATGTACCCTTTCTCTAACAACTCCTCCAACTGCTCCTTAAGCTCTTTCAATTCCACCGGAGCCATCCGTATATGAATTGAAATCGGCAAGATACCGATGAAGCTCAATGGAAACTCAATTTTCCTAGTGGCAGTAGTCCTAGCAATTCCTCGTGAAAGACATCCGAGAATTCCCGACCATCAAATATCCTCCACTTCCCTCCATCCGTCCCGTGTCAACCACATAGGCCAAAAACGCCACAACCCTTACTCATCATCTTCTCTCACGTCAATCTTGAAACAATTCGACGGACTCGCTTTTACATCCCCCAAGAACACTACTCTTCTACCGCTATCCAATTCAAACTCCACCGCTTCTCGCATAATCCAAGCGAGCATCAGACTTCTAAAGTATCCATGCCCAAAATCACATCTAATCCTTCCATCTTCAGTGGCATCAAATCGACCACTAGAAGTTCTCCATCAATGCAAATCTTACAACCTCTATACACTTGACTAATCACAATGTACTGGCCGATTGGAGTACTCACCATCAGCGGAGTATCCAATGGGCTCACAATCCTATCACACACAGGTCTACTCGAAGAAACAAGTGAGTAGAACCCGGATCAATCAAAGCTATCACAACATAAGAAAATAACTGAATCGTACCCGTGACAACGTCTGGTGCGGTCTCAGCATCCTCCATATTCATCGCAAACACCCTAGCTGGTGCCTGCCCTCTCGGTCTCCCCAGAAGATTCACCCTCTTGGCTGCATCTGAACTGCCCACTTCTGTTGCAGTCCTCTGTGGTCTCTGTCCTCCTCGGAACTTGCATTTGACTCCTCTCTTGTCGTGGAGGCTGAGGACACTCTCTGCAATGTGTCCCTTCTCCCACGCTTGAAACAAGCTCCCGCCAATCAAGCACTCTCTCTATGAGCTCTCTGCAGTGCTCACACTTCGAACAAAAGATCTATCTCCATCTCCCTTCTATCGCCACCCACCGAGGCTTGGTGAGAAACAGTGAAGTCCTCATCGCCCAGGTCGGCTCGCACCATCGCTTCCTCTCCTCTCGACCGACTGGAAGCTCCTAAGACTCTGTCTGCGCATAGGAGTACTAGTGCTACCTCCTCTCCTGGACTGCTCTCTGCCCTTCCTCTTCTTGTTCACAGCACTCTTAATGTTCTCTATATTTTCAACCCTCAGAGCTGCCTCAACCAGCTGTTGGAAATCACAAAAATTCTGTACAATAACCTTCTCTCTGATGGCCAAATGCAATCCCGACTCAAACCGGTGACATCTTGCAGCTTCACTCAACATCAGATCGGAAGCATATCTCGCCAACTGCGTGAACCGACGCTCATACTCACTCACTGACATCTTCCTCTGAGTGAGACTAAGGAACTCCCTCTGCTTCTGCTGAATGTAAACCTCTGATAGGTACTTCTTCCTGAAAGCAACCACGAAATCCTGTCATGCCAACCCTCATCGCCTCATCTCGACTCCCTGCATGCAGCCTCCCACCAAAGGAGAGCATCTCCTGCTAAAACTCACCAGATAGATGACTCTCTCGTCATCCTCACACTCCATCTAGTCTAGCACTCTCTCGCCTTCCGAACCATGTCTCGGCTTCCTCGGATCTCGATGTCCCAAAGAAATCAATCGCCCCATACTTCCTCAACTCGTCAAACCGCTCTCCTTCGAATCTGGGCGAAATGTAAGGTCGTGACATCGACCCATACTGCACGAATGCCTGAGTAAAGGCCTGGAACAACCTCGAATCCAAAGGAGGCACTTGCTCTGCAGATACCGGCGACTCGAAGTCGCTAATGTAACGGGCTCACTACCTAGCCTTATAAAGCCTCAAGATTCCACAGGGCAATCGACTCATCGCCCTCTCCTCTCTTGTCGGAGAGTCAAAAAGCAGATCCTTGCATAACTCCTCGTGTTCTTCTACGAGGTGGCATCGTACTCCTTCAAATGGAAACACTAAGGATTAACTATATGACAATCTACATGTATGCATGATATGCATGTCACTTAATCAATGCAACAATTAATCATAAATCAAACAAGTCGTCCTATATGCATTCTAAGCCAAGGACACTAAACCTAGGCACTCTGATACCAAACATGTTGGGCCCGGACCCCAGATGTCTGATCCTCGAGGCGGCCCCTCGGGGTCGCGCCTGCGACGGGCACTCCATGAACCTTCAGACCCTATCCCAACATCCATACAGAGACACAATTCGACTCATATAATCATATAACAATACATACATTCTACACATGCATTCTAAACATGCATTAACCATCCCAAATACATAAACCATATGTCATTGTCATTCGAAGAAATTCAGCAAGTATTCTCGAAATATAACATAATACAAAATGAAATGAAATCCCAAAATACAAAAGTATGCTCCATGATGAAATGTCAAGGCTAACCAAAGTACTAACTTAATACAAGCTCCTAACTAGCTCAAGTTTCGATGCCTCGAAGGTCGATAATCGTCTCGATCCGCACTCGAGGAGGGAGAGTAATGGGGTGTGTGAAGCTTCGATGGCATATACGCTTATAGCCATTGGCAACGAGCCACACAATCAAGCAATATACATATATCACTAGCAAATCAAAATTCATCAATTTATTCACATTCATATAAACATAGGTCATGCAATTTCTATTTCTCAACATAGCAATTCTTATGTAACAAGTCAGTCATAGCAATCATGTGTTATGCTCAACAAGTCCATCGTGTATGCACAATCCATTGGCTCTAGAGTTCCGTAAACGATCCGGATAAACCAAAGGTAAATTTGTAAACTATCCGAGTCTGATTTCTCAAGGATCTCGTGACCTCAAGTGGGCAGCCGGGAGAAGGCTTTAATGTCAACGTGCACGTGACTCCATCCATAACTCTCTTACCCAAACAAATCACATAATCCATTCGATTCATGCTCAAAGCATTTTTCACATTGTTCTAAATTCTCATTCTTGTCCATTGCCACAAGGCCTATCAAACCATGCATAATTTTAATCAAAATGCATATTCAATATTTCTCATGTAATTCAATACCAACAAGGTCATAACATGCAAGCACGTAAGCACACACAAGGCAATTTTTCCATACACACAATAACCATAAACATATTACCCACCTAGTATCGCTTGAGTATCAGACTCACTGCTGTCCTTACTCTTGCAATTGGGTCAAAACAGCTTGGTTCCCTATAATAAACTAAGTTCTCGTTTAAATAATAATCCATAGAAAATATTCCATAAAGCTTGACAACCAAAATAAAGCATTAAAGGTCTCCATCCGACTTCCATCTAAATTCTCGAACCCTTCGAAACAATTTCCAAACTTCTCTTCTTCATACAACTCGTAGCCCTTTATTTCTAGGTCACAACGGATCAAGAATCACCTCAATTGGACATCTACACCAAAAGATATACCCAAAATACTTAAAATTTTACTTTCAAAAGGGGCTCATTGCGGTAACGACCGCTGGCCATGGGCCAAGACACTTGGCGCCATGACAGCATCGTCTTTCGCAGCACACCGCGACGCACTGGTGCACGCGGCGTGCCATTTTTTTCTCCAAGACGCCACGTGGTTTCAAAGACGTTATGACGTGCGGGTCTGAGTCATGACTCAACCCCTTTTTCCTCGTGATTTTCCGATCTTAAATCCTTTCCAAATCCAAATGCAACACAACCAAACTATAGATCAAGTCCTCTACTACATTTCTAACCCATTCTAAGCTTCAAATCCATCACAAACACATAAACCCAAGGAAATCCCTACATTTATGCCCTAAAACCCTAAACCTTCGATTCTCACAGATTCAAGCCATCTTAGGTTTAATCCAACTAAAACAAGCTTAAACAAAATGAGACTTACCTTAAATGATTCAAATCGTTTGAAATCTCAAAGATCGAAAATCTCTCTTCTTCTCCTCTTCTTCTCCACCGACGGCGCTTCTCCTCTTTCTTTTCTCTTCTATTTCCTTCTTTTCCTTCTTTGCTCTTTAATTTCTTTCCCTTAAACCTAAAGGGAACAAAGACTAAGTTACCCTTCTCACAAGCCTAAACCCTCTTCAACCTAAGTCATTTTCCCAAAATACCCTCATAATTCTTACCTTTTAATTCTCATTCAACCGTACTAAACTCAAATAAATCCACTAATGTTCTCAATTTAATCAATTCAAGGCATAAAACCACAATTATCACAATTTATGCTTGACATCATCATAAAAATTTTTTTGGGGTCTAACATTCTCCAGGTTGACTGATCCCTTTTTCTTTTGTGAGACTCGTTTGCCCTACCACTCGGCCCGCGATCATCTGCCCGACGTTTTGTTTTTGTTAATACTTCTTCGAGCTGAATGTACTTGTCTGCCCGATGCCTGATCTCCTGAATAGATCGGGACTGATCGAGGGCTAACGACTTCTTAAACTCCTCATCCCTCGCATTGCTCATAAGCGCGACCAGCATAGACGAGCAAGTTAGGTCGGGACCTCGACCGCTTCGTTATTGAACCTAGTGATAAACTCTCGCAGACTTTCATTCCTTCCTTGGGTAAGTTGCATCACCTCCAAAGTCGCCTTCGCGTGGCCAGCATCGGTGGCGAACCGGTTGAGAAAAGTAGCTGAAATCCTCAAAGCGTGATGACCCGTAGGTAGACTATCAACCATCGTCGGCTCCTCTTGAAAGGTCGTCGCAGAAGCCTTACATTGGATGACATCCGCACACAGTCAGATTCATCATCGATTGAAGTGTTGTAAGTAATCCGAGGGCTCGGTCTTGCCAAAGTATTTTTCAGCGTTAGTATTTTGGTTCCGGTCTTTGGAGGCTATCCAAAATTTTCTGAGTGAAGGGGAGCTGATTGTGATGTCGGGCGATCTCAAGTAAGCTCATACCGCGTTAATCGATCGTCCATGATTTTTCTAGGTTTTCGATGCGGTGGCGATCGGTCGTCACGTTGATCTGTCATCATGGCCACGCGCAGATGGTCGCCATTGTCTTGGCCGAGATTGCAAAATCATGCGGATCAATAGATCAACCGCTTCTCAATCTGCTGTCAAGGTGGTGTGCACAAAGGAAGAGGATCTGCATCCGATCGGTTTGAGATTCAGTGCCTATTGAGTGCGGCGTTATCCTCATGAATGACACTCTGTTCTTCTTGCTCCAAGTTCGAGGTTGCGGTTGATTGTTAGGATCTCGAGGATTCCGTAAAACATGTAGTGCGGCGTAGAGTTGCGGTAGTATGAAACCCATGCGTTAGATCGCCAGAGCCGCAATAATCGCTATATCGAGGTTCGTCATGCACCGACCGATTTGTGTGTTTAAACGTGGTGCCGAAAGTCGGCTCTACGGTGGCGCCAATTTGGTTCTGCTAGAATTTTACCGAATCAGACGTTCTTGCTCGATCCATAAGTCTCTTTTCGCGATTTAATCCGACGTGAATATACTCAAGAAACAAAGAAGGCTCGTCGGGTCAGGTCCTGATTAGCCCTCCGACGCCAAGTCGGTCTTTTGGTGAAAGTGAGATTGATCGGTCAGAGAAAACAACTAGGTTATAATCTCGCACCAATTATGGAGAATTATACCTTATATATGATTTTGCTTGATTAGGTTTAGGTCTTTACGTGTTTTGCGTGAGACTTCCTTCTATAGATGGGCCAAGGAGGCATGGGCTTAGTATAAGATCGATCTCCACGATGAATGGACCGATCAAATTACTCGTCGCCTTCGACTTGATCCGCCCAACACTACAATTCGACCAAATAATAATTAAATTAATAATGCTATTATCATCATTTATATTATTATTAATTCTTATCATGCTTCTTTAATATTTCTAATTAATTTAGTTTTTAAATTATGATAATTCATAAATTTTCTACTTACTATAATGTAATATTAATTATATTATATAATATTATTAAATTCCTTATTTTAATAAATTTTGTTCTTAATAATAATAGAAATTAAAATAATTAATAAATGTAATAATCATAACGAATATAATAATAATAATAATTAGTATTATAATAAATTTTATTATTAATAAGAAATTTACTAATAATAATAATTTTATTATTAATACTCATCATCAAACAAACAGAAGTGTAAATATAACTTTGAAAAAATATATGTTTATTCTTAAGGGACTGTAGTGGTATAATTAACGTTAAAATAAATAAGCAGACATATCATGACTGTAGGCGGCTCCAAAGCAGCTTGCGTCTACTTGCATTGCAGCGTCTCTTAAATTAAACACAAAAATATCGTTGTTTTGAAGTTAAACAGAATAAAACAGGATTAATTAAGATAGAGGATCCGGACTCCTGAGGCCGAAGTAAAAAGGATTTCGCCCACAGGAAATAAAAGAAAAAAAATTACCTGAAAAACGACACGTAGACGTAGGAGCAAAGCGGGGCCCACAAAGTAGGTATTTTCTTTCTACACACGAACACGGTTACAACAACAATTATAGTGGGTGGAGGCTAGAGGTGGAGTTTTGTGAGGTTCGTTATTGGGAGATTGAGAACAAAGGGAGACGGAAGCACTGGATTCCTCCTCTCCCCGTCCTAAGTGACGGTTTTCTTCATATGCGCCTTCGGCTTAGGTTCTACTCTCTCCCTCTCTCTCTCTCTCTCTCTCGTGTCTTTCTCGGGATCTCATCTTATCAGATTTTGATCTGATCTGATTCATTCTCCTTTTGATGAGTTGATAGGGGTTTTGGTTCTTGTTCTCGGTTTCAAAGGTTAGGTTTTTGGTCTTTGGTCTTTGATTAATTCGAAAATTTCTTTTCTATCATTCCGATTTAAAATTAGGGTTTCTGGTTTGGACGAGAACGGCTAAATTGTCGAGTTTTGAGTGAGGTTGTTGTTTTTAGTTGTTTAAGCCTTTTTTTTCTTAATGGATTGTTTTAAATCCACGGATTTTGAATTTAGCTGCAATTAAATGCTGTATGAATCATGATAATCAAGGTGCTCGTTCTGCATGAATCGTTTTGGATTCTTGATAATTTTGATCTGCCGCGCTTGTGATATGAATTGCATTCTGATCGAAGTATTCACGATCTGGAAGCCTTCGACACAGTCATTATTTAATTAATGACGTTTTATGAGTTCATTGTCTTCTGAATGGTTTATAACAATATTTTGTTTCATAGCAGCTTTTTGTGTCGTTTCAGTTCCGTTTGTTTAATGCCTAGTTTATGCGCCTTAGAATTAGTTACCGAGAATAACTTGCTTTGGATAACGAGCAATTTGTATGTTTTCAGTTCTTCTTGTTTGACGCATAGATTATGTGAATATAGATTTTGTAATGAATTTGCTGGTTATGTTTTTCTAGGTACTTGTTTAGCTTGCTGTAGCTGGTTAGCTGATAGTTGTATGATTTAGTGTGTGACAATTAGCTAACAAGGTTAGAAACTTAAATCTGGCTTAGCTGTTTTCTTTAATCTTTTCAGTTGAATTATTATAATGCTGTTGGCTACGTGTTGATTGTTGATCCTTTTGAAATTGTGCTTGTTTTATGGATGTGCTTGATGTTGAAGTTGACTGATTTTGGTAGTTAAAATCTACGTGGGTGTTATGATCACATCAATTATATTTCGTAATATACTTTTTTTGTTTTGCTTGTAGTTAGGTTGCGTCGAACTTGGTCGAACTTGGATCTAAATAGCTTAGTATCTTTTATTGAGACATGGAGAAATTGTTGTTCTGGTCAAGATGCCACCAGTATCGGGCTTTTTCATTCCAAGAAGTGCTTGATTGGCGGTTTCTGATTGTTGGAGATTTTCTTCGTGTTTCCTTTGTGAACTGCACTTAGTGGTCAGTTTATGTTTAATGAAGATTATAGGAAACGTGATGCAAAGTTATTCTGAGATAGGTGTTGAATCTTTAGCGCATATTCTCAGGTAAAGAACTTGCCCTTTTCCCACTGATCAATGCTTCTAAATGATTTTTGTTTTCACATATTCTTGATAATTGTTTGTAGACGGTGCATTGCAGATAAAACATCCAGTTGAAGAAATATCAAATACGTGTTCTGAGGTAAAATCTTTTATCCTATGTCCCTTTTCTCAGTTAATATTAGAAAGACTAAATCTAGTCCTTCAACTTTTCTTAGAAGTTCAGTTAGCACTGACACTATTTTTAATCAAATAAATTCTGAACTTGTAAATTATCATCATGTCATTTAGCCCGAGACAGTAGAACACATACCTTATTATAGTTAAATGATTAAGAGGTCTGCCAAAATATAATTGTAAGTTTAGGGTTTGTCTTATGAAAATTAAAGTTTAAGGTATTAAACTAATTTTGGTAGCAGTTAAAGGACTAGCATGGACTTTTCTTCTTGACTTTATTGTCTTGTTTCTCTAACCATGGGATAATGTTGCAGGACTGAAGTCTGCAAGGATCAAACAAAGTTGATTAGGTAGTTTGAGATTAGATACACCACTGTGTGAAGTCTCTGCTGACTGTTGGCTTGTTATCTGTCGTCCATTGCTCCTGATGGGTACTGCTTGAAGTGCAACAGGCTTGCTTACTCAACATTATCTACCTATATCAGCAGCACTTTTTTAATTTTAGTTTTGGAGTGTATTAAGATTGGTGTGTCTGTCTTGTTGACAACAACAATCATAGCGGTTGGTCCTTTGCTTTGTTGTCACTATGTTCTATGCTTCTTGCCGTGTTCATTCTTCTCTCTGTTATCCTGAAGATTCAGGCGCTGGGATGATTATGTTTATGGAGCTTGTCCATTATAAACATTTTGGTTTTCTGCTCTCAATTGCCGTTGGAGAAAACTAGTTGGAGATTTCCTGGACCAGCAAGGAGTTTCATTTTACTTCACATTTTCACCAAGGATAATCAACCATAAATGTTATATAGCCCTTTTGATTTTTATACTTGTTTCTGAATAAAGAAAGAGCTCCTTTCTGTTCCACGCAAGATGGAGAGGTGAGTTTGCTTCCCATATTAAATGGTTATTTTTCTGTTTATCATCAATTATAAATGGGGACGTTTGATGCAGATACAAGTTAATCAAGGAAGTTGGTGATGGAACATTTGGGAGTGTGTGGAGAGGGATTAATAAACAGACTGGTGAAGTTGTAAGTTTAGTTAGATTTGACATCTTATGGACTGTTTGTTATGATCTTTTGTTGTAATCAGGTTGATGTGTGTAATGATGAACAGGTTGCAGTAAAAAAGATGAAGAAGAGATACTGTTCATGGGAAGAGTGCATAAATCTTAGAGAAGTGAAGTCATTGCGAAAAATGAATCATCCGTCTATTGTGAAGCTCAAGGAAGTAATTCGGGAAAATGATATCTTGTACTTTGTCTTTGAATACATGGTACGTTCTTTTTCTCTAGTTAATCAAGTTGGATTGCTTACCTTGTTAGGCGCGTGTTTTTGACATATTGGTTACACAGGAGTGCAATCTTTACCAACTCATTAAAGACAAGGAAAAGTTATTCCTAGAGGCTCAGGTTAGAAATTGGTGTTTCCAAGTATTTCAAGGTCTTGCTCACATGCACCAGCGTGGATATTTTCATCGTGATCTTAAACCAGGTAAATTTTTATATCTTTTTTTAGACAACTTCTAGACTGAAAAAGTTAGTGAAAATAATGGTTAAGGAAAAAGTTAGTGAAAATAATGGTTAAATTTTAGCTTTCTTATTATAATTGATACTACAAAGTGGCAACTTGTGCTTACACAAATATTTCTTCTTCTTGGAAGTAAAAGTTTTAGTGTTGACAATTTTGCTTTCTCCTTTTTTTTAAGTCCTCTTTGGCCATCTTCTCTTGGAACCTTCTGATATTGAGATGGCATAATCAATCTTGCACATTGTTGGTGATAGCTGGACTTAAAATTTTATTAAGAATTTGTGCGCAAGGATGCAAATATTTCATTAAAATGTAGGACTGATAACTTGCACTTCTACCAGAGAACTTGTTGGTATCTAAGGGCGTAATTAAAATTGCCGATTTTGGTCTTGCACGAGAAATAAGTTCTCAACCACCATATACTGAATACGTCTCAACACGGTGGTATGCTATCTTCCCTTTTCCTTTTGGTTTTGTTTTGCTGTTGAAATATTTCTGTTTTTTTTGTTTTTGGTTTGCTACTGAGCTTTGCACTCTGAATATCTTAGGTATCGGGCCCCAGAAGTTCTGCTTCAGACATACATATATGGTTCTAAAGTTGGTTAGGAGTTGACTAATCTGAGATGTTCTACATTTTAAGGATAACTAAAGCAATATTATTCATATCATATATCCTAATGTTGCATTCTTTTTGTAGATATGTGGGCGATGGGTGCTATTATGGCTGAGTTATTCACTCTTCGTCCTCTTTTTCCAGGCAGCAGGTACAATATTGATCATTTCTCTAAACTAGCTACAGTTTAGTTGACATTTTGCTCACTAGCTATCACATGATTTGACAGTGAATCGGATGAGATCTACAAAATATGCAGTGTAATAGGCTCTCCAACAGAGGATTCTTGGGCTGATGGACTTGATCTTGCAAGAGCTATTAACTACCAATTTCCACAGGTCAGATTTGTTTATTTTCATTTCATATACATTGGAGGCATGTTTAAATTTCTTCAGTTATTGTGGTTCTGTTGAATTTTGCACTTGGGGTGTATGTCAAGTCTAGTTGGTTCCTGAGAGTTGTGGTTTTTAGTAGCTGGATTGATCAAGATATAAATGAATGCATTTGACTTACTTAAACTTGCTAGGGACATTGGTTTTGCAATCCATGATCAAAATTTGAGATGATTTGTGTTCCATGGTATTGCAGTTTGCTGGTGTCCACATGTCTGTTCTGATACCATCAGCAAGTGATGATGCAATCGACCTTATCACGGTTAGTATAATTTTTAATAGTTTTGCCTTAGTCTATTTGGTTCTTGATTTGCATAACTTCCTGTTCTTTCCTTCTCTCATTGTTTGTTTCTTATTTTTTGTATATGCAGTCACTCTGTTCTTGGGATCCCTGCAAGAGACCCTCAGCTGCAGAGGCCCTTCAGCATCCATTCTTCCAGGTTGATTTTATGCTTTCTTTTCTTCCATTTTATTGTGATGGCTTCATAGTGGTCTTTAATTTGTGTTTCTGAGTAGCATTCAAATTTATCTATTTGCAGAGTTGCTTTTATGTCCCACCATCACTTCGTTACGGAACAGCCATTAATAGAAGACCTCTATCTGGTTGGTTATTCTATCTCCTTTGTGGTTGTCCAATTTGATTGATAAATTATTCCACTTTTCACGTGTGTATTGCTTGGATTATCTGTACACCTGAAATGTGATCATTTTACTGTGCTATAGCTGGAACCAAGGTATCATCGGAGAAACAGAATACTCGGAGATATGCTGGGGCTTTGACTAATTCGAAGCTTGTTAACAATTTTCCTTCTCCAAAGATGCATGCCTCTTTGAGCTCAGGTAGGCACAAGTTTAATGGGTTTAAGGTTATTAGGTTCTCTAGACTCTTTTTTTTTTTTTTTTGGGATGAAAAGTTCCTCTAGAATTTTGGGAGTTGTCAAGTTGTGAATTCTACAGTGATTTGGGAATTATGTTGCAAACTTGCCATTAATACTGCTATGCTTTCAATAGACCTGTGAATAATTTTCTATTGGAGAGTCTATCAACTGCTATATTTTATAATCACAAATGAGATAAACATAGTCGTTCAGAGTGTTTCCAGGACTTCTATGTGTGTGTGGAGTCTGTCCCTCTTTTTTCTGATACCGATGTACATATGTGACTTGAATTTATCTTTGTGGGACAGATTGACTCCAAATAGGGGACATGTTCATTTAATGACTAACATTTAATTACTAACTTTTAAAATATGATACACCTTTAGTCTCATGAATGATTCTCACGTTATGCTTCGTGTTGCAGGTGTGCAACAGAAGCTGGATATGGCTAACAAGGTAAACTAATGTTATTAATTTATACTTGCTCCTTTTTGGAGGAACTGGAAATGTTACTAAAATCACTCTGTCATTTAGATCAATTCAATTATAACAGACTCTATGCCTTTTAAACTTGGATTAGTTTTAGGCCATCTTTTGAAAAATGTCATTATCTATGAAAGCTTCACGACTTTGTTTTTGGGAAATTGGGATATCTAGCTTTGGGTTAATGCTGTCAGCGGTTCTAATGGGCATGATTGAAGTAAATCATTTGGTTGATTCCCTTAATCCTATCAAATTTCTGATGTGACTTCAACTGTTAGCAATAACTTAATTAGTCATTTTAGTAAGGAACTGTAACTGGATTTAAGCTTCATAAAATATCATAGATCGAAATCGAAACTTGTCATTTAATAGTCCATTAAACATAAATATACAATTGATTTATGATGTTTCTTTCTGGAGAAACTGAATTATCTTAAAGAATTGCTTTTGACTATGGAGTGTGGATATTTGACTATTGGTACCGTGGTGTGCATCTTCATTGATAGTCTTGTTTTCGATGTTTCTGTAGATGATGAGTGCAAATAAAAATGAGAAATCAATGAATACAAGGCAACCAAAATATCGACCCCCAGGAAGGAAAAGCCCTCGTAAGTTTTAGCAGCCTTTAATATGCATGACGCTTGTCAGTCTCTTGGTCATTATATCATGGATAATCTGGGTCTATTTTGTTAACGAGTTAACAATGTGAATTGAGAGAGGAAGGGGAAAAAAAAAACCTAATTTGGAATCTATGTCAACTTACAGCTACCGTAAACAAGGGTAGAGCAGCAGTACGTGCGAACTCTGATACTGTGGATGAATTTGCCAACATGGCAATTGGTTCTCGGTCTATGGTGCGGCCTTGACCACCACCTATGGTTATGAGGGCTGGAGTGCGGTGGACTGGGGAGTCTGGTGACACGTTTCTCAGGTCATCTCAACAATTCTAGTCTGGCAGGACTTTTACGAGTAAAGTTTCGGGTGATAAAACATGGGCTCTTTTCAGTGTCTATACGCTACTTTTATCTAATACGGGGAATAAGAAAACCTGAGTGTTGTTTTTTTTCATATATATATATATTGATGGCGAAGGAAAACGGAGTGTTCATACTTTACACATGCGTGGTATCGTTTGCTGCTATTCTATGACAGTGGGATTGTTACTGATGGTTTAATTTGGTAAATAAGAAATCGTTATCTTTTGCTTGCCTTTCCAGTCATGGGAAGATTTTATTGTTTGTGGCAAACAAGTGAAGTCTATTCTTTGTCTTTGATTGATATTTTCGTTAATTTTCATTTTTCGCTATGGCAATCATTAATGTTGTAGTGTACACAATTTATGGTGAAGTCATTGGAGTGTCCAAATCAACTGTTAATTGGCCGAAAACTTTCCACGTCCATTCAACTGTTCAAATAATTACACGATAGATGCCTACATGTCGATGGAGTTGGTTATTTTGTAATTCACAGGTAGTGTTCTTAAGGTGCTGATTGAGATGGTGGTCAATCCCTTTCCTTTTTTTACTAAGGACGCTTTGAAACCTAAAAGTAAATATTGCACCCATGTCTTCTGTCGCCTCAAAAAGCCGAAATGCTTTGTATGCTTTATATTGTCTGAAATTTTAAAGGCATTTATTTAACTCTTCCACCCCCGGAAAACTTTGCTGCCCCATAAGTTTCATTTTGTATTACATAATAGATATTAGTATTACAACTTACAATGTTGATTATAGATGTTATTAAGCTTAGGTATTATTCACACGTTCATAAGACGTGAACATAACAAAAGGGGCTTGATTCTCAAATTTAACATTCAAGAGCACTTGAAATCTTAATTTTATTTTTTATTTTTGTCAAAAATGCTATCCAACTTACATAAAATTGACATATAGCTTTTCTGACGTGAAACAAAAATTTCTGCAATAGGGGGCCCTAAAATGTCTCAACTCCCAAACTGTATAAATTGGAACAAAAGCTGATGAAGCTCAATAGAAGAAATTGCGATCGATTTCAACAGTCGTGTGAAAGAAATTTGTTTAAGCTTGAGTTTGGAGAAATTGTTGTACCGATCAAACATTGAATAACGTAACCAAGTAAGTTCCTTTCCTCGTTTGCATTGGAACTGGTTTTCATCCATGAATTTTTTTCTATTATTCTAGCTCCACTGTATGCGGGTTTGTGGGAATGATGAACGTGAAGTTTTAATGAGTATTTCTTTTACTGAAACCCATTTTGAAAATTTGTTTTGTTTTATTCGTCAATTTTTTAGTTTTTGTTTTGTTTTATCATTGTAATAAATATTATTTTCTTCTCCCAATATGTCCAAGAAAATGACGAAATGTAACTCATACTCGTCCATGTCCATTGGAAGGAATAGAAGTAAAAGAATGATGAAGCCGTTTGAGGAGTCACAAGTGTTGCGTCATTTTTTAAGTTTTAAGACTCAAGTCCATTGATGACCTCATGGGCTAATGACAATCCCAGAAGGAGGTTTGATGCCCTAACTATGGGATACTTTTATTAACGGACCAGATAATTCATATTTTATTTATCATTTAGACAGCGATGTTGATATTGTAGGGCGACGGGGATGCCCCTTTTCCTTTTTTGTTTGAAGAGGGCCAAGTCTTTGATCATATCTTTGAACAAGTAATTGAAAATGGAACACAAGAAGTTAAAGAATGACATGAGAAAACATACCGAAGACCTTGAAATGTTAACTCCTTCTCGAGTTAGAGAATTAATGTCGCTAGTATTTTTTAATGCCCTTAATATGAAAAAGATCGAATATCGAATAAAGGTCCCTTTACCTTATTTAAAAAAGTCATAAACCAGATAAATGAATTCGGAGTTTTCAAATATGAATAGTTTAAAAAGTGACAAATTTTAGGTGTAAGCTAACAAAAGCATGTTGAAGAAGCAAAAATAAAACTTCATGGTTAAATACGTACCTAAGAATTTAGGGCTTTATCTAAAACTTAAATGTAGCGTATATAAAGTAACGTTTAAGGTTTAAAATTAAAATCAGAGCGTGTGATTGAATACTTAGGAGTTTAAGATCTTATCTAAACTTGAAACTAAAAGTGAAACTAAAAAGAATCTTGAAATTAAAATAAAACGCCTAAAAATTGATTCTAGTGCTTGAAAAATAAAGAAATTTTCCGTTATGTACCTACATTTTAGGACTTGAAATTAAAATTGATGCGTTTAAAATGAAACTCACGTTTTGAATTAAAAAAAGTACCTAGAGCTGAGTCTTAGAACTTAAAAATAGGGAAAATGGTTAGAATTGTGGAATTAAATTAAATAGATACACCTAGAAATGAGTGTTAGGGTTTGGGATCAAAAGGAATATCCGCAGTTGTGTTATAAGCCTTAAAATTGAAAACAAATACCTAGAGTTAAGTTTTGGGGCTTGAAATTGAATGGAAATACTTATGAGTTAAATCTTAGGACTTGAAATTGAATAAAATGCTTAGTCTTAGGGTTTAGGATTAAAAGGAATGGCCAGAACTAAACCGTAAGGGTTGGAATTAATTAAAAAAAATTCAAAAATTTAGTCTTAGGACGTGGGACTGAAAGGAATGCATAGGGTTCAGTCTTAGGGATTGGGGTTAAAAAGAATGCCTAGATTTGAGTCTCTGGGTTTGAAATTACAAAGGATTCACTAGAGCTTAGTCTCAGGCTTGGATTGATTAAAAACGGAACGCCTAGTGTTATACCTTAAGGCTTGAAGTGAAAAGGGTGCGTCGTAACTATTTCTAGTGCATATATAATAATTCTTTGAATGCATTTTGGGTTTGATTTGAGAATAAGGAAAGCATAAAAATTAAAGACTCCATACCTGTGGATTGGCCAAGATTCTTATGAGCTTGTTATTTGGACTTAAATTTTCTTTTAATCTTATCTAGTCTCTTAAAATTTTATTTTATTTTAGTGAATTAACTTCTTTTATATTATGCAAACCCCATATAATTGAAAAATAATAAGTAAAATAAGAAAATGACTTTTTATAGATTCACTTTAAGCTTAGGTTTATGCTTAGGCCTAGTTATTAGAAAAAAACTTCTTTGATCCGACGGTTAAATAAGATTTTAATTATTTTGAAATCATGATCCTATTTAAGTTAGGTCTTGGTTCTGCCTGGCGGGCTTCATTATTCCGCTATTCTTCATAACTCGACACTTTTTGATTGTGCAATACCCAATGTTATGAATACCGTATCGGACTCTGTACCAGATTGAGCTCTGGAATGGAATCATCTATTGCTGGAGTTGGTACAGACTGCTTTCGAGAAAATTTTAAATTTATGAAATATTTCCTAAAATTTTTAAAAATTACAAAATAGTCCATATTGGTATATTATACAGTTGTATTGTATAATATCAACCATGCTTTCAAAAATCTTAATAATAAATAATAATGACAATTAATATGAAATAACAATAATTATTAAATATTTTACATATAAATAATAACCATAATTAATATAAATAAAGAAAATTATCATCATACAATTATAAAATTAAGAATAATACAAAGTATTTAAAATATTACAATAATACAAAAATATTTTTAAATTTATAAAATTGTCCTTGAATTTTTTAAAATTACAAAATAATCTATTGTCATATTGTAAAGTTGTAGATTATTTAATTTAGTTTTTTGTTTATATCTTATTCATTTTAGTTTATATATATCTTTATTATATTTTAATTATTTCTATATATAATAATTATCTATATATAATATATATCAATATATAATAATTATCTATATATAATAAGTAATTGTAAAATAATGAAAATAATTCAAAATTTTGAATTATTAATTATTTTTATTTTATCAAAATTTTGAATTATTTTTTAGAATTGTTGTTTTTCACATTCCATTTCATTTTACATTTAATTAGACATAATTATAATTTCATTTAATATATAAAATTAATTTAATAATTATTAATAAATATAATTAATTTTCAAATATAATTTTAAAATATATAAATTTTGATTAAATAATTTAAAATATATAAATAAATATTAGTTTATAATAATAATTTTAAAATTATTTATTATGAAATAAATAATTTTAATATTATTATTTATAAACTAATTTATTAATAAATATTATATAAAATATTAAAATAAATTTAAATAAAATAATTTATTAGTAATAAAATAAAATAAATTATTTTTAAGTTTTATTTAATTTATAATTATTATTAGTAATAAAATATTTATTATTATTTTAAAACTTTGAAAAAAAAGGGAGGGAGGGAGGGAGGGAAATTTTGAAAATTTTTAAAAATTTTCAAAACAAGTCCTTTAATTTTTAAAAATTTTCTGCAAATTCGGCTTAAGATTTGATCGGTATTTTGAATACTGGTCAGTCACCAAAATTGGCTTAAGATGACCAATATTTTTTACCGGTATTATTATACCCATCTCTGCATCGATTTACGGCGGAGCAGTGCGTCGACCTAGATGCATTTAAATTCATAATATTGGCAATACCACTTCTACTGGAACTAGGGCTTCTGCCTCAAAGGTCATACTGAACAGTGTTTCCCCTGTGGCTCTATTTGGGGTAGTTCTGTACGCCCACAATACTTCATCTAGTTCATCTGCCTAAGTCTTATGTCCATCTAAGCGCTTCTTGAGGGCACTCATTATCTTTTTGTTAGTGTTCTCCGCAAAACCGTTGCTTTGAGGGTGAACTACTGAAGTTAATTGGAGCCTTATCTTTAGTCGCTCGCAGAAATCTCTGAACTTGTCGTTGTCGAATCGCCGACCGTTATGCGTAATCAACACCATAGGCATCCCAAAGCGACTCAAGATGTTTCTTCTTACAAAATTTTCCATCTTCGCCAAGATAATTGTAGCGACCGCCTCCGCTTCTACCCATTGGTGAAGTATTCCACTGCTACTATCAAAAACTTCTTCTGTCCAGGACCGAGGGGGAAAGGTCCTAGTATATCCATTCCCCATTGAGCAAAGGGGATAGGATGACTCACGATTTTTATCCTCTCGGTCGGCCGGTGGGACAGATTACTGTTTTTCTGGCAAGCCTCCACCAATTGACTTTCTCCTGGCAGTCTCTCTTCATTGTCGGCCAGTAATACCCTTGTCTAATCAATCTATGAGCCAACATTCTGCCTCCTACGTGATTTCCGCACATTCCTTCGTGGACTTCAGTCATTGCCTGCTCTGCCTCTTCTTCGCTCAAGCATCGTAGTAGTGGCCAGTCATAAGATTGCTTGTACAAAGTTCCATTAACGATCGCATATTCGACCGCCTTTACCTTTAGTTTCTTGGCCTCCAAGGTTTCTTCCGGCTGTGTTCCCTCGAGGAGGTACTGTCTGATCGGTTCCATCCAACTTGATCGCTCGGCATTTGCGTCAAGGAATTCATTAGCTTTCTGAATGCTAGGCCGGTCTCGCCGTTTGACCAAAACGTTATTTTTTGCATCTCGGTCGGAGGCTATTTTGGAAAGTGCATCTGCCTTGGCATTTTGAGCTTGTTATATCCTGTTGACCGAGTATTGCTCAAAATTACTCAACTCTTGCTTTACTAACTCCAGGTACTTGATCATGCTGCTCCCCTTGGCCTCGTACTGCCTAGTGACTTGACCAATCACTATTTGGCTATCGTTGTACACCTTCAGATGCTTTACCCCCATCTCCTGTGCCAATTGGAGGCCGACTATCAGAGCCTCGTATTCTGCTTCGTTATTGGAGGCTCTAAATTCTAACCGAAGAGTATATTCGCTTTTCTTCCCAAGCGGGCCGATCATCACCACTCGCTCCGCATCCTCAAAGATTGACGACCCATCAACAATAGGCCCTGTGCGTATGCTCACCCTACGAGTCAGGTTGACTCATTTCTGCAACGAAGTCTGCCAACACTTGGGCCTTGATCATCGTCCGAGGCTTATATTGTATATCGAACTCTCCCAGCTCTACTGCCCATTTTATTAATTGCTCCGATGTCTCAGGTTTTTGGAGGCACTGTCTGAGGGGTTGGTCGGTCCATACCTCGATGGTATGACTCTGGAAGTAGGGTCTTAGCTTCCGCGCCGCAGTTATCAAGGAGAGAGCTAGCTTTTCTATGGGCGCATACCGTGTTTCTGGCCCGTTCAGCATCTTACTGACGTAGTAGATCAGGAATTGCTCATTTCTCTCCGATCGAACAAGGACTGTGCTGATTGCCCCTCCGTGACTACTAAATACAGAATCAGACTCTCCCCCTCAACTGGGCTCTGCAAGATGGGTGGACTAGTTAGATACCGCTTCAAGTGTTTAAATGTTCTTTCGTATTCATCCGGCCATTGGAACTGGGTCACATCCACTTTCTCCAAAATTTTGAAAAACGGGAGGCACTTTTTCCCCATCCTGGAGATGAATCTGCTCAAAGAGACTATCCGCCCGCTCAATATCTGAAAATCTTTCAAGCATCGCGGCGAGGGCATTTGGACGATAGCTTCGATCTTTTCTGGATTAGCTTCAATCCCCCGCTGAGTAATCATAAACTCCAAGAATTTTTCGGATGCCATACCAAAGACGCATTTTTTCGGGTTTAGCTTCATTTGAAATTTATTAAGGGTCTGGAAGACTTCTTTGAGATCTTCTACATGCTCAACGACCTTCTTACTTTTGTCCACCATATCATTCACATAGGTCTCAACAGATCGACCGATCTGTTTCTTTAAAACTTTCATAACGAGCCGCTGATAGGTGGCCCCTGCATTCTTCAAGCCGAACGATATTACTTGGTAGCAATACGTGCCCTGATCAGTTATAAAAGCTGTCTTCTCTTCGTCTTCGAGACTCATTTAAATTTAATGGTAGCCCGAGAAAGCATCCATGAAGCTGAGAAATTCATGCCCTGACGTGGAGTCTACCAGCTGATCGATTTTGGGTAAAGGGAAGCTGTCCTTTGGGCACGTTTTGTTTAAATCGGTGAAGTCAATGCACATTCTCCACTTTCCGTTTTTCTTCTTCACAAGTATGACGTTGGCCAACCATTCAGGGTGTTTGACTTCCCGAATGAACCCAGCACTAAGCAGCTCTTCTATCTCCTTCTCAATCACCTCCTGCCTCTCTTTGCTTTGCCACCGCTTCTTCTGTCTAACTGCCTTGCAATCTTGTCGGATACCAAGAGAATGTGATGCGATCGATCGAGAAATTTCAGACATATCGCTCGGTACCCAGGCGAAGACTGATCTGTTTTCTACCAAGCAATCTGTGATTTCTTTGATAGGCCCTTCTGAAGCTCGGAACCTAGATTTGTGAACTTGGAGCAGTCTGCTTCATCCAATATGACCTGCTGTGTTTCTTCTACGGGGTTCATCCTCTCCGTTTCTTCATCAGCTCTCACGTCAAGAGAGCTTGTCAAGACTACCTCCCCGTCTAGTGTCTTTGTTTCCGCTAAGTAGCATTCTCTAGCGATTCTCTGTTGACCCCTGACAACGCCGATTCCATGGGGCATTGGGAACTTCATTGCTTGGTAGTAAGTGGAAACAACAACTCTGAGGACGTTTTGAGTGGCTCGTCCGATTATCGCATTGTACGCCCCTGCAAACTTCACAACCAGGAATTCAACGTCCTTCTCTATCTGACACGACTTTTGTCCGAATTTTACTTTCAAAAAGACTCGGGCAAATGGGTAGGCTGATGCTCCAGTTATCCCTTTGATAGGTCCTTCTATAGGCAGTAGTCGATCCTCTGGTATCTCCATATGTTTGAAGGCATCATAATACAATAGGTCGATCGAGCTGCCCGTATCGATTATTACCTGTTTTACCTCGTTTCCCTCCATGTTCAGATTTACTACGAGCGCGTCATCATGAGGACAACTAACACCATCTAGATCAGATTCGTCGAACGATATCATCCAATCGTTCTGCTTCTTTCTCTTGGCTGACGAGTCTTCACCAACCTGCCTGACATACCTCTTTCTTCCTTTAACGGTGGACCCGCCTGCTGCACTACCACCAAAGATCATGTTAATAACCCTAACCGGTCGGTCATCTTGTTGTCTAGTGTTTTTGTCGCCTCTTGCCCTGGGCTGTCCTCTCGCTTCGTGTCGATTGTCAGTATTCCCATTCTGCCTCCCTCCATCATTTCTATTGTTTCGCCTCCAAGGCTGTGGCCAGTTGTCGGACCGACCGCTCTTATTCTCATTGTCTCGATCGGCATTCCTTCCGTACTTCAAAAATCAACCCAGCCTTCCCCTTTGGATAAGGAGTTCGATTTCTTTTTTCAAGTCCCAACAATCCTCCGTGTCATGACCGATGTCTCTATGGAAGCGGCAATATGAATCAGGATCCCTCTTCTTGAGGGGAGTCTTCAACTTATTGGGTTCTCGGAGGGGTTCCTCATCTGCTCTCATGGCCGCTAATACTTTCGCATATCGCCTGTTGAGCGGGGTAAAGGATTCTCGTCGATGTCCCTGTCGATCGGTCGGCTTTCTCCAGCTCGACTAATACTTTGCCACTCGGCCCGCGGTCGTCTGCACTACGTTTTATGTTTTTCAACACTTCCTCAAGCTGGATATACTTGTCCGCCCGATTTCTTATCTCTTGAATAGACTTGGGCTGATCGAGGGCCAGTGACTTCTTAAACTCTTCATCCTTTGTGTTGCTCATTAGTGCCGCCAACATGGACGAGCAAGTGAGGTCAGGTACTTCGACAGCTTCATTATTAAACCGAGTGATGAACTCCCGCACACTTTCGTTCCTTCCTTGGGTCAACTGCATCACTTCCAAGGCAGTCTTTTGTGATCGTTTACTTGTGGCAAATTGATTGAGGAAGAGCAGCTTAAAATCCTCGAAGCAAGTAATGCAACATGGGGGTAAACTATTGAACCATCGGCGGGCTCCTTCTTGAAAGGCGGTGCAAAATGCCTTACACTGAATGGCGTAGGGGACGCAATGTAGGTTCATCTTCGACTGGAAGTGCTGCAGATAATCTAGGAGATCAGTTTTTCCAGTGTATTTTTTAGGTGTCGGTATTTTGGTGCCGATCGCTAGGAGGCTATCCATGATTGTCGGGATGAAGGGAGAGCTATATTGTGCTGATGGATGATGCGGACGGGAATTCATGGCCACATTGATCCGATCGTCCACGATTTTTTCTAGGGCTTCAGCGGAATGGCGATCGGCCATCATACCGATCTGTCGTACGGGTGTCTGCTGTTGTTCTTGCTGAGACTATAAAATTTGACAAATCAATAGATCAACTGCTTCCTCGATCTGTTTTCGGATGAGGGAGGTTTGTTGTGTTGCAGGAGGATTTGCATCTTGCTGGAAATTTGGATGCGTATTGGTCTCAGCATTGTCCTCCAGGACTACGCTCTGTTCTTCTTGATATGGATTCTGAGGTTGTGGTTGATCGTTCGGGTGCGAAGATTGTGCGCGGAAATCATGATGTGTTAGCGGGAGAGTGGCAGGTAACTGCAAACCCATCCGCTGTAGCGCGAGTGCCGCAACGACGGCTATATCAGGATTGGCAGCTTCCGCCTGACTGAACTGAGTGTTTCTGGACGTGGTGCCCTGATATTGGGCCCCACGGTGGGCGCCAACTGGTTCTGCCTGATTCTGGTGAGGTGGGACGCTACCGTTTAGATCCATGAGCTTGGTTGTCTTTAGCAAGAGAATACCTGCAAAACAACACAAGGCACGCCGGGGGTTGATAGTCGGCAAGCCCCTCCGACGCTCAAGTTAGTGCTTTGTGAGAGCTTCTGGGTAGCTAGTGAGTAGTGAAAAGTAGGGATAGGGCAGTCGCTCGTTCAGAAGCCATCAGAAAAAAAGCAACGAGGTTTTACAACGAAAGGGTAAAGCGAAGCGACATAAAGGTCGGTGGGTACGTCCTGCGAAAAGCCAAGGTGGCTGGAAAGCATCCTGGGAAGCTCGGTCAGACATGGGAAGGACCCTACCAAGTGGTCAAGCAAGCCGGACATTGCTCTTACATCCTACGCGTTGCGAATGGGAAGATTCTACCGAGGCCCTGAAACTCTCAAAACCTGAAGGCATTCTACCAATAGATAAGCCTTATTTTAGTTCTCGTTTCTTTATTTATTATTGTTTATTGTACGTGCAACTTGTGGGTACCTTTTTCCTCGCTTGCCAGTCAGGTTTTTTAATGGCCCACGCCCTTGTCATCATCAATAAAGGGGTTTCAAATTTTTTGGCAAGAAAAATCTCACTAAATTTGGCAAGAGGAGAAAATTCCACCAACTGATTGCCTCGATATCGCTCGGCCAGGTTGGCAAGACGGGATCTTGGAACCAAACGATGTCAAGATAGGATCTTGGATCGCTCGACCTCGACATTGCTTGGCCAGGTTGCCAAGACGGGATCTTGGAACCAGGCAATGCCAAGACAGGATCTTAGATCGTTCGGCCTCGACATCGCTCGACTAGGTTGCCAAGACAGGATCTTGGAACCAGGCGATGCCAAGACAGGATCTTGGATCACTCGACCTCGACATCGCTCGGCTAGGTTGCCAAGATGAGATCTTGGAACCAGGCAATGCCAGGACAGGATCTTGGATCGCTTGACCTTGACCACGCTCGGCTAGGTTGCCAAGACGGGATCTGGGAACCAGGCGATGCCAAGACAGGATCTTGGATCGCTCGGCCTTGACATCGCTCGGTCAAGTTGCCAAGACGAGATCTTGAAACCAGGCGATGCCAAGATAGGATCTTGGATCGCTCGGCCTCGACCACGCTCGGCCAGGTTGCCAAGACAAGATCTTGGAACTATCGCTCAACCTCGACCTCACTCGGCCAGGTTGCCAAGACAAGATCTTGGAACTATCGCTCGACCTCGACCTCGCTCGGAACCAGGCGATGCCAAGAGCAAAAATCTTGGATCGCTCAGCCTCACAATCGTACTGCCAAGTTCTATTGCCTCGGTCGACCATGACTCTCTCAGACACTACAACCGATCGACGCACATCGAGTGTGTTCGTTCACTACTTATTATTGGAAAAGATCGTCCAACTTTATCACGACAGATGGTGATGAAAAATAAAAACTTCATTTTCTTGAATTTACTTTCTGGTCACAAGCCCGACCAGATGAGCCTTGAAAAGGGGAAAATTATCTTGACCCTTCGGCGGGAAAGGAGGGCGCCAAACCGGATCGGCAGGAGGACAGAAAGAGCCAGCAACTGGATCGGCAGGAGGAGAGGAAGAACCAACAGCCGGATCGGCAGGAGAAGACAATGGAGAGACATCCTCTTCCTCATCTGAACTTAGGTCCAGCATCTCATCCACCAAGACCTCTCTTTCCTTTTCGGCTATCTCTCTCATCTCTTCGAGTGAAAGGCCGAGCTCGGAGGGAAGCAGCAGTTCAGCATAGTCCTCGAAAGAAGGACCCTCTGACCTGTCAGGAACGCAAACGTTGTGGCAGCTCCTCAAGAGGGAAAGAGCCAAGTCACAGGCACACTCCAGACACTCCCCCTATAAATACCACTTTTTCCATCTCTTGATCGCCTCAATCCTTTGCTCCTTGACAGAACTCTGCACCTCCAACATTTTCTTCTCGACCTCTATTTTCTCTGTCTGCGCCTCGTGACTCTGTCGGAAAGCTTTCGAACAAAGCTCCTCCTCCAGTCGTACCCTTGAAGTGGCATCAACCACCTTCTTCCTTAGGCTCTCAATTCAGAGTTGCGACATCCGGTATTCACTCTCCAGCTCGGCCCTGGAAGCAAACATTCTACCCCTCTCCTCCTCCCCCGAAGCAAGTTGAGCCCTCAAAATGCTCTTCTCTTCCTCCAAAATATTCTTCTCTTCCTCCATCGAAGAGAGTTGGGCTCGTAAGACGTTTTTCTCCTAATTCGCCTCTGAAAGTTCAGCTCTTAGAGTATTAACTTGCCCTAGAAGGTCCTGAACCTCCCGGTCTACTGTTTGCCTCACTTCATAGAGCTGATCAAGACGTTGATACATTGCAGAGGCGAACGCCACATCCCTAGCACAGACGTGGACGAGACTAGCCAACAGTTCTTTTTCGTCTAGCGTATCCAAAAACCTCTCGTCCGCAGGAGGAACAGCCCTTTGGGCAATGTGCAGAGCGACATTGACGTCCCTAAGCGATACAGTCCTATCAAAGACTGATCGTGCGCTCCCATTTTCTACCACCGGAAGCTCGCTCTTTCCCCTTGCCTTTATCCAAGCGGGGCGCTTGCTTTTCTCCCACTTCTCTCTCCAGCGGACTGGACGATCTACCAGCACTTCGAGTGGTTCTCTTCCTTTTAAGTGGCGGCTCCATCTCTTCCTCCTCTGAATCCGCTCGGTTCGCACTCATCGGCTGGATTGACAAGGACGTTGACACGCCAGGACGGTCCTCAGTGGACGGAAGGGCCAGCAGCGCTGTAGATCGGTCTAACTCCATTGGCTGAGCGGCGTCTTCACTGGCCTCTACCTCCTTCCTTCGCTTCTTCACCTTCGAAGAAGCTCTAGGCCCCTTGGATGGCCTTTTGGATCTAGGGAGACGGGAGGGCCCGAAGAACTCCTTGACCTTCATGGTTGCACAATTATAGAAGCAAATTAGAAATCGAAATTAATACTTGTAAATACTACAGATGAATAAACTGCGAGGAGTTAACCAGGAGGAGCAGTCCCCTCTTCCAGCCCTCTGATTCGAGGAGGGGGATCAATTAAAAAGGCATCGGCTGATGCCCCTCCACGATACCCCAGATTGAGATCATCAAAAGAATATCAGCCGATCGCCTTGATCCTACTGATCACCTCCCATTCCTCCCTAGAAAGGTGTAGGTCGGCAATGTCATTCCATCACTCGATCAGGGAATACCTCTACGGTCGGCATTCAAAAGTGGATCCTAGGGGGCTCACGAAGAAATACTTCATTTTCTACGATTTGATTGATCCTGATGTCCCAGCAGGACGATACCTCGCATCCCTATATTGGAGGTGAGGAATCCCGGCCCCGTCGCTCGAGCTCTGGTTCATCCTTAAGAATTGCCGCAGAACATCGACCGATGGAGGACACCCGAAATTATGACACAGCAAAGCCAGACCGTTGATGAACCGCCAGCCATTTGGGAGAATCTGGCTCGGCCCTAAGTGGTAGGCGCCCCATACTTCATCGATGATCAGGGCGTACGGAAGCCTCATACCACCGACCGAGAAAAAGCTCTCTGTCACAGCAAAGTAACCACCCCCACTGCTATAAATCCTTTTGTTCTGGCCAGCAAGCCTAGGCCCCCAAGATGAGGGGATATTATGCTTAATAACCGACTGATTTAGCTCCTTTCCGGTCATCGTTGAAGGGTCACTTGACGGTTTCTCAATGATTTGCCCATCCTTCCGGGCACTCGCTCCAACCTCCTCATTCCCTCTTAACTCCGACGCCTCATTTTCGCCGACTTCCGGCACCTCCACCGCTTCTGCCGCTGTCTCCAACGACCCAACAACCTGTAAAGCTTCCTCGACGACCAGCTCCTGATGAAGCTCCATCAGAACCGTACTTACTTTCCCACTAGGACTCGGGGAGGCCGATGGCGAAGGCTGGCGAGAAGGCAACGGAGAAGGAGAGGGGGAGCTAGATTCGTTCCTAGAGCTAGTTGACATGTTTACTGAAAATCACTTTTACAGGCGAGGAAAAGAAGAAGGACGTACCTAGTGTAGAGATTGGAACTGGGGATTTGGTTGACGGTGAGAGGAAATTTTTGTGACTGCAAACAGGGAGATAAAGGAGAGAGGAAACGAAGATTGAAGAATCGGGCACGCAGAAAGTGAAGAGATATGTCAATCCTGAGCGTTTATAACTGATGGAATTTGGATGCGCGACAAAATATGGGCCGTACAAATTAGGGTTATCAGTTACCTATAGCGGCACAACAGTTGAAAGGACATATGTGACAGTTGTACATTGGTTACAAAAACATCTCGTTTCAAATTTCGAAAACCTGTCAGAGGACACGCGCCGTTAGTAATGATTAAATTCATTGCTTCGATTAGGCGTCTGCGCTCGATCAGTCGATCTTATGTTACGCTCAATCGGTCGATCTTATGCCTACTTTTTATCGGTCGGTCCTATCTCCACCCTCGATCAGTCGGTCTTACCTCGAGTCGTCACGCACTAAATATTGATGTCCGACCGATCGGGTCTATCACGAACTGTCATACAGACAAGCTGCGCAATCCTTATGTACTCCTTCGACTCCTCCCTTTGGTCAGACTCGAGGAGTAGGGGGCTTATGGTTGGGTCGGTCGTGCTAGGCCCAAGCCTAAACTCAGAACAGCGCATGGGCCGATCAGCCCATCCTTTGAAAGCTGACCTAATTCCTACGGGTAAATCATATAAATTTATTACCTCATCATGAAAAAGGTACGATTCCCATAACCCTACTTTTCACTACTCACTAGCTACCCAGAAGCTCTCACAAAGCACTAATTTGAGCGTCGGAGGGGATTGCCGGCTATCAACCCCCGGTGTGCTTTGTGCTGTTTTGCAGGTATTCTCTTGCTAAAGACAACCAAGCTCATGGATCCAAACGGTAACGTCCCACCTCACCAGAATCAGGCAGAACCAGGTCTAAAAGAAAAGGATTAAAATTATAATTACAAACAATATATTAATTCATGTCATGATAAAGATAAAAGAATCAGCATGATGGGTTCAAACCTTAATAATCTCAGTAAATTGTTTTGGCTTTACCGAACTCTTTTCTTGTTTCAATGATGTTTGAATCCTTACTTTTTAAAAAAAGATTTTTAAGCACTAACTTTATTGACTTTCACTATAAAGACAAAGAAAAATGAAAAATAATTGAGACATAATAAGCATAAGTGAAATGAATATCTAAAATTAACATTATGAAAAATAAAATAAGGGATTTATCATATAATTTGTGTAAGATTAGTTGCTTTATTAGATACTAATGGCTTTTCTCCCTTTTGGTTGCTCATTGACTCAATCACATGCTTTCTATAGAGCTTAATGATGTCATGAGTGTATAAATATTATAAAAATTGATGTTATTGATAAAAATTATTGATGTTATTGATAAAATGATAAAATTGACATTTAAGGGATAAATGGCTCTTCATCTTTGTCAATATAATTTTTGAGCCTCTTATCACAAACCCGTTAGTAGTTATGTATTTAAAATATAGTTGCTTATTTAATGCTAAAAAATCATGTAGAGAAGATGCCTCGTAATCTCTTTAAACATTAATCTTTTAAATATTTTGTCAACCACATTAGTAAAATATTAATGAAGAATGACCATTTAAACTGAGTTGTTTGATTTTTAATAGTTTATAAACTTTAATTGAAGATTTAAAACTTTGAACACTAAAATGAAAACATAAAAAAAGTTATTGTAACATCCCGTTACTGTTAGCAAGGGTATTATGGTAATATTAGGTTTCATTGCATTCACTGATTGAGCATGTTACTGGCCTCTAATTATAGAGGAACAGGTTTATTGCATATGCATTTATTCATAGGTGCATGCATTCATGATTTTTCCGACATTTTAATTGTGAGTATGAATTGATTGGATTGTGAACCGGAAACTGACTGAACTGACTGGATTGTGATTAATTGAGAAATTAGGAGTAAGTGGGCTTGAATGACTGATTTAGAATAATCTAAGAGTGATTGGCTTTTGATAGTGACTTATAGGAAATTTTCGAAAAATTCGGGAGAAAATACCCGGACCGGAAATTTTGGAGTGATGATCGATCGATCAGATAATCTCGAAAGGAATGCCCAATGGCAATGGGAAAATTAGAGTTATACTATTAGGAAATAAAATGTTGAGCCATTGAAATTTAGAGACTGAAATTTGAACTGATTTAGGAGACCTATGTCTATAAATAGCAAGGTCTGAAATTTGGGGATTTATCCTAAGGCAAAAATCGCTTTTCTCTTCTCTTCTCCACGGTGATCTTGATTCCTCCCATCGGTGAGTTTCTTCGATTTTCCTTGTGGTTTTCTTCATTATGCAAAGCTAACGGTTTATTGTGATTGATGAAGGTTGAGAAGGATTGAGAGTGGATTATCGCTGAGTTTGAAAGATTTTAGGGTTTACTGAGATTCGAGGATTTGTGGAACTTGATCTTCGATTTGTAAGTATTAATGGCTTTAATGTTGTTATTAATGGTTTCGATGCATTTATTGTGTTAGATTGGGTAGTTAGGGTGTTAAATGTTGAGTTTATATAGCATTAATGGCGGAAACGATCGAGAAGAAGAGGAAATCCCAGTCGTCATGACGTCTGGTGCGACCTCACATTGCGAAAGGCCAATTTATTTGATGCCATATGCTGCCTTCGCTCGCTTCATGGCGTGCCCAGAATGAATTGCTTTCATGCAAGCGAGAGCTTCTTGGCCGTGGCGAGGGGGCTTTTCTGATTGAATTGATTTTAGTTTATTGGGTATAATTTATGGTATAGACCTCCGATTGAGATGATTCTCGATTCATTATGAACTAGAGAAAGAGGTCTACAATTGAGGATAATTATGGGAGTTGGAATTTAATTTAAATGATATTGATTCATAGAGAATAACGTTAATTATGGTTCATAGTGTGACCTAAGTATTGAATTGAGACAATTGAAATTTTAATTGGGATTTTCAATAGAGGTTTTGACCCAATGGATAAGGAATTGCTATAGGGAGTATGAATTGAGAAAATTGATCTGAATTTTAGGACTGAATCAAATTATTGTCGATCAATTGAGCGAAGAGTTAGAATGGGACATAAGAGTTCTAAATTGGGTTTTAGCGCCGGAAAAATCGTGAACATACATTGTACATAATTCCACTGAGACATATGCATTACTGAATCGTTTTATTGAGCATCTAGTAATGAGAATGTATTTTACTGTTATAGAGGCGCCGTTGGATCTTCATTCCACGGACATTGCTGGGACTTCCAGGTAGTAGCTCGGAAGTTACAGGTGAGTAACTTAGTTGGTTTCTCAAATTCCTGATTGTCTAAATGCTCAATGTGAATTACTTGTTAATGTGAAATTGCATGATTACTGAAATGTACATAATCAAATGGCATGTTTCTACTGTATTGGATTGGACTACTGCATGACACTGAGAAATGCAATACTGGGCTTTTGTAGCTATACACTGAATTACTGAACATTGCATTACATGCATAAATGCATGATCAGATAATGGATATGTGACCCAAGTTGCTATTATCATTGAAAAGAGCCTCGAGCTCGAACATCAGATCGACCGCCTCAAGCCCGAGGGAGAAATCACGCGCCCCCATCGAATCTTGATCGAGCACTTGGGCACAATACTGAATAACTGGAAAAGAGTCTCATATGTATTGCATGCACATGAATGATTGTTTTGAGGCAATGACTGATTACGCGATGGCATGATTTATTGTAAATTGTTATTTTGATACTGCAAACTGTTATAGGCTACTGTAAATTGTTATATACAAATTGTATCTTACTGTGCCGTGCTGTACGCAATCTGCGTAATGCATGATTTGAGTGAACCATCGATGATGGTTTCTCACTGAGTTCGCAAACTCACCCAAAATTGCAACCTATTTTTTAGGATCGATAGAGTAGACCCCTAGCTCCGGAGATAGTCTTTTCCTGCCGTGTGAGCGAGCTGGCAAGAGAAGCGATGGCACATGTGTCGGTCACCGGGTTGAACTTTTATGGATGACTTAGGATAGATGCTTGTATCGCTTTCCTTTTGGTTTTGTTTAGGGACCGATAGATTTGTCTATTCGATATTGGATGACCAGACGAGATTATTTTGGATTTTAAAATTTATGATTTCGATATATTATGGTTTTATTATTACGATGCCATGTGGATATTAGTGGAATTTTCGGTAGTGCACCTTTATCGTGGGATACGTGTTTGAGCGACCTTCTAAGGCCCCGATGTGTACCCTACGGTGAGGGGCGCTTCATTAAAATGGTATCGAGCATGATTTGACATCTTTTGGGCATAGTGTAATTTAGGCTTCAATCACTGTAAGAATAGCAGAACTGATCGGAAATTTCTTGTCTGTTTTAGGTCATCCGTCCTGGAGATCGAGTTGAGTTACCAGCTGACCTGGAATCGGTAGGAGCTAGTAGGGAGTCTCCCCCGCCTCATTCAGAGGAGTTACCTCCTCGAGTTCCTATGAGACGGGAACGGAGATATGATCGATCACAAGGCGGGGTTGACTTCATGGCGATCTGAGCCTGCGGAGGCTGAGGGATGGCTAGAGAGGACGGAGAGAGTCCTCGATCAGATGGACTGCGACCCTGAGGAGAGATTCGATTATGTCGCCTCCTTCTGTGGTCCCGCATATCGATGGTGGAAGGTCGTCGGGCAAGACCACCAGCCCCGTACACATCGACATGGGATGATTTTTTGAGGGCCTTCAAGGACAATTACATGCCCAAGGTTTATCTGGAAATGAAGTTACAGGAGTTCTTAGAATTGAGAAAGGGACAGTTGACCGTAACCGACTATGAGGTGCGGTTCAACGAGCTGATGGTCTATACTTCTACATTGGTTGCTACTGAGGCTGACAGGTGTCGGCGTTTTGAGGGCGGACTCAATCTGGAGATCCGTACCCTATTGGCCAGGTCTGACATGGGTAGTTTTATTGAGTTGAGGGCTGCAGCAGTAAGGATAGAGCAGCTACTGAGACAGCGTATGGCTGAGACTGGTCAGGGGATCAGGACCAAGAGATCTAATAATAGCCAGGGCAGTGCTGGCAGAGGGTATAGCAAGCGTCAGAGTAGGCCCTTCAGGTCCGCAGGAGGGGCTAGACAGACTGGTCATGGGTAGGGAAACAATTTTGCACAGACTGGTAGTGGCGGCAGTGCCAGAGGTTCAGGGCAGTCTATTCCTCTATGTGAGCATTGTGACAAGAGGCATAGTGGAGAGTGTCGATGGCTGTCTGGAGCCTGTTTGAGGTGTGGTTCGATGGACCACCTAGTGAGGAACTGCCTAGAGACTTTGGGATCCCAGTCTACTATGACTGGAAGATCTGGTAGCAATACCACGGTGCAGCAGAGTCGTGATGGTGGATCCGGATGGAGAGGCCGAGGCCGAGGCCGAGGTCGAGCAGAGGGATCAGCAGTGAGGTCATAGGATCTCGAGCAATGATGCTAGCCTCGTGCCGTGGTCTATGCCATGACTCGGCAGGAGGCCCAGGATTCCCCGGATGTTGTTGCGGGTATGCTTCTGATTTCTGGTTCTGAAGCATACGCATTGTTGGATCTTGGATCCACTTATTCTTTCATTGCACCGCATTTAGCATGTAGACTGCATGAGAATAGAGAGAGGTTATAGTATGGGTTAGAGGTGAGTACAACTCTAGGTAGTACGATCAGATAGGAGATAGATGTGATTTTGGGATGGATGATTGATCACAAGATAAGGGCTATTATGGATGTTATCTGTGGAGGTTGTGAGGCCATCTGGCTCACGTAATGGATACCAGAGTCGATCAGATGATTATAACTAAAGAAATTAGCAATGAAAGGATAAACTAGAAATAAATTTGAAATGAATGAAAAGTCGTTATTGGGAGACCTGATTCTAGTGGAAACTTAAGTGTGAGAGATAGAATCTGCTACTGAGGAAATGTGCATTATGTTAATGTAAGGAATCCGACCGTGTAATAGGATTACTGAATTGTAAGGAGAAATTAGTCATGAAATTGAGGGGATTATTGGTTCACAAAATTTTTATGTAGAAGGTTTGGGAAGTACTAAGTTGATATGATGAATATGGAGAAAATAGTGTAAAGGAACTTGTGGCAGAATATGATATTTAGAAATTGAGAAATCATAAGAGAAATTTTCAATTCGAGTATTAATTGTATCGTTGTAAATTCGGAGACTTTGCAATACTTATTGACGTGTCCCAATAAAGGTTATGATACAATCTGTTGAAATGGTGTAAAGTAGTTTATGTGCATAGGGATAAGTATAATCTCTTGGACTGTATTATAATTGATGATTGGAATTTATTGTGTTGGATATTGTTCTGAAAGCTTGGAGATACTAGTTGGACAGAAACATTTCAGATATGGCTATGAATAAGCAAATTGATAGTGATCGAGGTATTAGTGAACTTGAAAGAATTGAAAAGGATTATGCATTTGAGGGTTTCAAAATTTAGCTAATGGTGCAATGTAATGTACTAAATAGAAATGCAATGGCTAAGGATCTTAATTTGGTCGTTAAGGCTATTAAATCTAGTGTAATATCGAGTGCAACTGTCGATCTATTTGGGAGGTAAAAAGGAATGTATCATTATTAGTTATGGGAATTCTGGATCAGGTGGGTATAGAAAAGACGGGCAAAACAAATTAGGGATTTAGAAATTGCAAACCTTATTGGGAAATTCAAATGGGATTCAACTTTTGAGGAAATGATATTTATGACTGTATTGTGAAGTATGTATTTGACCCACCAAACAAACTGTTAGAGAAATCTCTAGGAACTATAGAAGTGTTGTGTTCCAGAAAGAGTGTACAGGAAGAGTTATAGAAGGTTTAGAGTGAGAAATTGAATAGTTATTCGTGGGGATAATTAACAGACGTGACTGCTGAGGCAAAAGTGAGACTGATATTCGTAGAGTCCGTTGAGATTGAGGTATTAGTTTGGTGTTACCATTCAACAAAGGCATAAGGATTCAGTATGGCAATAAGAAGTCGTTAACCCTACATTAGAGTGAACAAAGCCTGAACATAGTCGAAGACTATGATTGATTTGAGTTAATGATGATAAGTGAAACGAATCTGAAAAAGGGGATTGAGCGATCCAAGTTAATGACAATGAGTCAAATCGATTAGGATCGTGGTTAATCTGATGGAATTAGTGTTTTAACACTAAAGAGACGTAATCTAAAGAAATATTTCGAAGTGTGTAGCTTTGGCCAAAATGCACAAAGGGAGATAAAGGTAAATAAGGAAACTAAATTCGTTATTAAATGGCCTCTATGTGACCGTCGTGTAAATAGATTGGTAAAGTGGTTTAAAATCTAAAAGATGGTTCTGACTTACAAAGTGTTTTATGGACTGGATTAAGAAACAGTGTTAAGATCTGATAAATGTGCTTCGAGTACCGAATGTGAGGATTTGCGAATAATTATAAGGAAATGAGTGAGAATCGTAATAGAAAGGAGCGGATTAATTCCTATCTTCCTCGATCATTGTATATGAAATTTCGGGACGAAATTTTTATTAGAGGGTGAATTGTAACATCCTGCTATCATTAGCAAGCGGTATTATGGTAATATTAGGTTTCATTGCATTTATCGATTGAGCATGTTATCGGCCTCTAATTATAGAGGAACAGTTTATTGCATATGCATTTATTCATAGGTGCATGCATTCATGATTTTTCCGCATTTTAATTGTGAGTATGAATTGATTGGATTGTGAACCTAAACCGATCGAATCGATCGGATTGTGATTAATTGAGAAATTAGGAGTAAGTGGGCTCGAATGACTGATTTAGAATAATCTAAGAGTGATTGGTTTTTGATAGTGGCTTATAGGAAATTTTCAGGAAATTCGGGAGAAAATGCCCGGATCGGAAATTTTGGAGTGATGATCGATCGATCAGATAATCTCGAAAGGAATGTCCAATGGCAATGGGAAAATTAGAGGTATACTGTTAGGAAATAAAAATGTTGAGCTATTAAAATTTAGAGACTGAAATTTGAACTGATTTAGGAGACCTATGTCTATAAATAGCTAGGTCTGAAATTTGGGGATTTATCCTAAGGCAAAAATCGTTTCTTCTCTTCTCTTCTCCACGGTGATCTTCGATTCCTCCCATCGGTGAGGTTCTTCGATTTTTCCTTGTGGTTTTCTCTTCATTATGCAAAGCTAACTGGTTTATTGTGATTGATGAAGGTTGAGAAGGATTGAGAGTGGATTATCGTTGAGTTTGAAAGATTTTAGGGTTTACGGAGATTTGAGGGATTTATGGAACTTGATCTTCGATTGGTAAGTATTAATGGCTTTAATGTTGTTATTAATGGTTTCTGATGCATTTATTGTGTTAGATTGGGTAGTTAGGGTGTTAAATGTTGAGTTTATATAGCATTAATGGCGGAAAACGATCGGAGAAGAAGAGGAAATCCCCGCATGTCGCGACGCCCTGTGCGACCTCGCCATGCAAAAAATCTAGTGCTCGCCACGACGAAGGCCGCGAGACGCCAATAAGGCTTCCTTCCGCCTCATGGCGTGCCAGACGAATTGTTGCCATGCGTAGCAGTCTTCACGCCGCCAAGCGAATGAGCGAACCATTTTACGCCGCGGCAAGAGCTTCTTGGCCGCGGCGAGGGGGCTTTTCTGATTGAATTGATTTTAGTTTATTGGGTATAATTTATGGTATAGACCTCCGATTGAGGTGATTCTCGATTCATTATGAACTAAGAAAAGAGGTCTACAATTGAGGATAATTATGAGAGTTGGAATTTAATTTAAATGGTATTGATTCATAGAGAATAAGGTCAATTATGGTTCATAGTGTGACCTAAGTATTGAATTGAGACAATTAGAATTTTAATTGGGATTTTCAATAGAGGTTTTGACCCAATGGATAGGGAATTGCTATAGGGAGTATGAATTGAGGAAATTAATATGAATTTTAGGACTGAATCAAATTATTGTCGATCAATTGAGCGAAGAGTTAGAATGGGACATAAGAGTTCTAAATTGGGTTTTAGCGCCGGGAAAATCGTGAACATGCATTGTACATAATTCCACTGAGACATATGCATTACTGAATCGTTTTATTGAGCATCTATTAATGGGACTGTATTTTACTGTTATAGAGGCGCCGTTGGATCGTCATTCCACGGACATTGCCGACTTCAGCAAGAGCTCTGGAAGTTACAAGTGAGTAACCTAGTTGGTTTCTCAAATTCTCGATTGTCTAAATGCTCAATGTGAATTACTTGTTAATGTGAAATTGCATGATTACTTGAAATGTACATAATCAAATGGCATGTTTCTCTTGTATTGGATTGGACTATCGCATGACACCGAGAAATGCACATCGGGCTTTTGTAGCCATACACAATTATCGAACATCGCATTACATGCATAAATGCATGATCAGATAATGGATATGTGACCCAAGTTGCTATTATCACTGAAAAGAGCCTCGAGCTCGAACACTGTACTGACCGAGCCTCGAGCCCGAGGGGAGAAATCCCTGACGCGTCCCCCACTGAATACTGACTGAGCACTTGGACACAATACTGAATAACTAGAAAAGAGTCTCATATGCATTGTATGCACATGAATGATTGTTTTGAGGCAATGACTGATTATGTGATGGCATGATTTATTGTAAATTGTTATTTTGATACTGCAAACTGTTATAGGCTACTGTAAATTGTTATATACCAATTGTATCTTACTGTGTCGTGCTGTACGCAATCTGCGTAATGCATGATTTGAGTGAACCATCGATGATGATTTCTCACTGAGTTCGCAAACTCACCCAATATTGCAACCTATTTTTCAGGATCGATAGAGTAGACCCCTAGCTCCGAAGATAGTCTTTTCCTGCCGTGCGAGCGAGCTAGCAAGAGAAGCGATGACACATGTGTCGGTCACCGGGTTGGACTTTTATGATGACTTAGGATAGATGCTTGTATCAGTTTCCTTTTTTGTTTTGTTTAGGGGACTGATAGATTTGTCTATTATGATATTGGATGACTGTATCGAGATTATTTTGGATTTTAAAATTTACTGATTTCTGATATATTATGGTTTTTATTATTGCGATGCCATGTGGATATTAGTGGGAATTTTCTGATAGTGCACCTTTATCGTGGGATACGTGTCGGAGCGACCTTCGGGCGTCCCGATGTGTACCCTACGGTGAGGGGGCGCTACAGTTATCATGCTTTGTAACTCATTGTCTATATTTCCTAGTATTACTACATGTATTCCAATAAGTACATCGTTGCCTACTTTTGTATATCAATCACCATTCCCTTAAATGGCTCTTCTAATGTTATATCGTGAATTAATGAGACTTATTGTTCTGTGGTTAAGTAATATGCTTTAACAAATTCTAATAGCTAGATGTATGTCAACCACTAAAATCTCATTTATACAGCTTTGTAATGCCAAGGTCCATATCCTCCATTTTTAAGTATAGAGAGTATAATCTACTCGATAATATTGTAAGGATTGGTAACACTTAAGGAATAATAAGGTTGAGCAATATGATGTGCATACTAGATATCTATCTTTTAATTCCTTAATAATCATTTCAAAAACCATCCAAAGCTTCCTTTTAACTTTACGGCCACTAAAATGGAAGGATAGGTTGATTCATCCACTACTTGTTGAATGAAGAATAAGGCTTTGACATCTTTCTTTAAATTATCTTGATTATATTCTAGTTTAGCTTTATTGCAACCTTTCTTTAGCAATCTCTTAAGTCCTATGACAAGATCAATATCTTCCTTCTCTAGCATGCTACTTTGGAAATATGAAAATGTTGGCAACAAAAGATTTACACTATTATTGTTAGATATTAACTTTGTAATTTCCTGTTACAATTTCAAAACTCTCTCATTCCCTATCATCTTTACAGTAACTGTTATCTCTGATGGTGAAGGCTACTTGAATATGACACGATTAAAGCCTGAATAATAATTGATGAAACTATTGTATTTTTTTTTTGTTAATTGCATGAATACATGCTTATAAGGCCTTAGATGTAATTTGTATTTTAGTTGATCCTTCAATTCAATGACAGTATCTATCAGGTTAGATATAGAATTATTGAGTGTAAAATTTAAAAACATTTGTGGTAATTTCCAGGTTAAAGTATATTCCCCCCTCATTATCAAGATTCCACTAGAACATTAACAATTCTAAAATATGGATGCTTAATTTATACATCTAGAGGATAATTGTTAGCCCTTTAATAATTATAAGACCATTTTGCTAGTTATTGGTGAGCCTTTTCCAAAGACTGACACAATATAAAGAAGGTATGCCAAATGACTATGGTAATTTAATCAAATGTGATTAAGAAGATTTTAAGTTTCAATTAGCTTTTTAAGGGATTGATCTAATCCGTTTTAGATTGATAGAAGTCCACTCCAAATATGTTTCTTTGCTTGTTCTTCATTCTTTTTATCATCATCAGCCCCTTTGAGGCTTCGACAAACCCCATGAAACTCTCCCTATTTTCTCTTTGTTTTGTCCTTTTATAGCTCAAAATTAGGATTTTGGAGTCGACATGATCACCCACACCGCCATATGTATAGTTTTATCCCTTCGTCTTGCTTCAATTCTTAAAAAATCATATAGAAACATGATCCCAAAAAGTTGAACAGTCATGGACACAAGAGTGTCCACCTTCTTATAACCATGTCCCATAAGGATATCTTTAGTCCTTCACTTTTCTACCTCGATTATATCCAATTTTTACCCCTTTCAACCCATAAAGGAAATTAGGACATAAAAGCATAATATGTATGTATTACACAACAATAAGAAACTCTCAAGTAAACAAAAAAATGCACTAAATATGAGAATAGAAATATATTGTATTTAGCATTTATCAAACTCCTCCATACTTAAGCATTTGCTTGTCCTTAAGCAAATCAATTTCATTACTCTCAAATTAATAAGAAACAACTTTCAGAAACTATTAGACAAATAAAAAATATCCATCAAGCTTCTCCATTATTCATGTAATTGCAAAGTTTATTGAATTGGTAAACAGTTAGTTAATTGCATTAAATTATAAATCAATCCAATTTAATCCATAATTCTTCAAATTTCAATAAATTCACACCATTTCACTTGATGAATAAAGTGAACATACATAAGAAAAATGAAAACTTTAAACATTTTCATACCCTTTTTTAAAAATAAAACACTAAATTCAAGTAATCTAAGAGCATTTAGAAGCTTGTTTGAAAAATCATCTAGCCGTTTGATGCGAAAGTGAACACCTTGTCATAAATACCCCTGGTTACTAGGTCACTGTCTCAAATGGTTACTAACATTGCTCATTAACATTGACCTTTTTATTAGTACAAAGCCAACAAAGTGAAATTATTTGTGCTTGTCTACTCACCTTCTAATTTTTTCTTTATATATATATATTTAGGATATTGAAATTGCTAAAAAGGATTCACATTTAACTTAATATATATACTAATTATCCATAAAGTATCATAATGCATATTAAGAATCCATTCACAATCTTAATGAACTAAATTGCAGTCAACATAATCATGAAAACTTATAGCTATTTGCCTAAATAAATCAAATCACAATTATAACCAAACTCATAATGAATCATCTTGATCAACATCTTCTTAAAAAAATCATGAATTATTCATTATTAAGTTAATTATAACAAAATTGAGAAGTTTGATTGTTAAGTCCATCCCCCACACTTAAGTTACAAATTGCCCTCAATGTACAAAACATGCAAGAATAATGAAAACTATGAAAAATAAAGAAGGGGTGAGGATAAATGGTATTCCCCTAATAGTAAAATATTTTCAGCCTTATCTAATGTTATTAACTGCTATGCAATACTAGTAAAAAAAATTCTACTCTAAAAAAGGAGTTAATGATACCTTCGTAACATATAAAACTCCAACAAATCTTAAGTACAAAATTAGGACCATCAAAATAAAACTATGAAATAACTAAACTACTTATGAAAATCTTACAAACTACTTAATTAAAATAAGAACACCTAATTGTTGGATTACCTTCTAACTGTCACTTCTTTTTGAGTCTTATAATTGGACTTCTTAGCAATTCCTTATTCAACCTAGGTATATAATCAATGGCTTGCTTCTATCTATTTCCCCATAGTCAACTAGCCTACAAATAGGTCATATGCTACAAAATAATAAGGATATTAGGTGTCAAATTAATGAAATAGAGTAAACCCACTAGTGCCCTTTTTAGTAAATAACTGTCCATATACAAGGAGTAATAAAACCCTTTGTATCTTTGATTGAATCTAGAATTTTATTTTGTGGGAAGTAGGAGACCTTAGTACTTAAGACGAATATCGATAATTACTCAATAGCCTCCTTAGTTAGCTCTTCCCTTTCATCTTCTTATATATAATCTTTACTCTCTTCTTAAATAACTACTTCCTCCATTTCTTCTTCCTCAATCTTCTTTTTCATCTCATTTGCCTTCTATTTTAAATAAAAGGTTCCTACTTTTCTTCAACCTCTAGCTTCCCTCCACTTTTTAAATTTATTATATCCGTATGTCCCCTCATATTTTAATTAATGTATTCGGGCACAACACCTGACTAGTTAGTTGTAAGGGGGCAACCTCAGTTAATACAATGAATTTTATAAGAACATCTTCAAAACATCGTTACTCCTATTGCTTTTGTTTTTATAGAAGTCCAGATGAAGCATAATCGCTCCATGGACATTCATAATAATTACTCCACTCTAGAGTATAAATATTCTCATATGAGGTGTTTTGAGGCCACTTTTACATGCAAATTAGGTACATTCATGATTAAGATGATCACCCTAATAAATGTCCAAGGCTACTTTTGTATACCAATTAGGAGCTCCCACGTAAATGATTTCTGACATTCTTGAGTAGGGTGATCACCCCCATAAGTGCGACATCATGCTAAAAGTGTTGAGTAAGCTTCCAAAGCACTCAAAGATGCCCTAAGTGATGGCCTAACATAGTCCCCTTGAGAATATTGTCCTTTCCATCCTTTTGTTATGTTTGGTAGATGTAACAATGACTATTCAAATCCTAAAAATAAGCCACGAACATAAGATCAAAAAATAAAGCTATTAAGATAAACAAATAAATACAAAAATTGAGAAATAAAGCTATAAGGATAAACAAATAAATAAAAGAAATAAAATGCCTAAAAATGACTACATTAATAAAAATGAGATTATCATAATATTAAAGTATTCGACGATAGCACCAAAACCTTGATAGATTATGATTTTATGGTTTTAAACCATAAGTGTATGATGTAGTTATAACTAACACTGTCAACTATAGGTTAATCCCACAAGGATTAGAATTATTAGTACTTACTATCTTTATATTATCTAGTCTAACAATTTATGGTGATAATAATGTAAAATTCAAACAACAAATTAAAATAAAGCAACACAATTGACTAACGAGAAGAAAGATTAAACTAAACAATAATTAAAGAAACTAGTGGTACCTGGTCTTTGGATCCCCCTAAGACAATTTAATCTATACTTCATTGGACCATAAAAGTCCTCAATTATGCATATATCTTTCTCAACACTATTAGCACATAATCCTCAACTAATTAATTAAATTTTGTATATCAATTGGTGATATTTACAATTAAGTTTGACCCTAATCTAGAGGATTTATGTTAATCTATCTCTATGTTTATATACAGCTCCTTTCAATTATTGTAAATCTATTCATACAAAAGGATTTCTTAATCTCAATTACTTAAATTCATACAAGAAATAATATGCTAGCAATATCAATTCAATGATGATTAAGAATACATGGTTAAATTTCAATGAAACTAAAGAATGAATTAAGTTAAAATAAAGTCACTACAAGGTCTATCTCAAGGTTTATCTAATCAAGTACCAACAAAATTTTAATTCATAATCAAAAGATTAAGACTAAAGGAAAACAACTAAAAGAACTATGATTAGATCCCTTTTAATCTTAATGAAATATACTTTAGATTGATAAAAATCCACTCTAAATTTGTTCCCCTGCTTATTCTTCTTTCTATCATCCAATCCCATCACTTTATGTTTTCCTGAGCCTCCCTTAAGCCTCTTATGAACCCTTCGAACCTCCCACATTTTCTCTTCATTTTTCCTTTTTATAACTCAAAATTAGCATTTGTAGAGTGGACATAGTTACCTAAGCAATCGTGTATATGATCGTGTCCCTCAATCTTGCTTTAATTCTCAGAAAATTGAGTAAAAACATGGTCCCAAAGAATTACAGGGTCATAGATAGATGGTGTCACTCATATACAGATTTAATCATTTACTTTTCTGCCTCAATTCTATCTAATTTTCGCTCCTTTTGACCCATGAAGGTAATTAGGACCTAAAAATATAATATAAACAAATTAAGTACCAAAAATGATAAGAAACTTTCAAATAAATAAAAAATGCACTAAATATGGGTATAAAAAAATAGTCTATTTAACATTTATCATTTGGCTTAGTGTAAGTAGGAGATTGTTAGTTTATGCTTTATAACTAATCGATTGATTATACTTTAGTGACATAATTATTTAACAACATTCTTTATCTTATATTTATTTAGATGTATATCATAAATCTATAGAATAAATGTATATTACAAATAAAATTATAATGAGATCATAATTATAAGATTCATATTGCATTTATGTATTATTCCTAAATTGCTTGTGGTCAATATTATCTTGATGTTGGACATTAATAGAGCATAAAGAATAATAATACACTTTATATTTCCTCCTTATGAAATAAGTAGTTGAACTCATAAATTAAAATATAGAGATATTTAAACTAATGAATGGTGCTTGATAAAGGACAAATTCAATGAACTACCTTATATAGGAATTCCATTTAAAATATTGCTTATATGTCTATAGAAACTCTCTTTATAATGATTGTATAAGTGATCCTTTGATTTATGATATCCAAAGTATCTCATATAAGAATTGTTATATTTTGATACTATTTATGACATATTCTTATCAAGAGTAACTTAAGCAATAATTATTGGATACAACATGAATTATATGAAGATAGTTGAATGATAAGTATAGAATTCATCATCTTAAAGTGATTAAGGAGAATGTTCCATTATATTTGGTTAGTGTTGATCTAGAAAATCCTTATCCAAAGTGAAATGACACTTTGAAAATAATTTTAAATGTCACTAATAAACTAATAGTGGAGAACTAATATGATTGGATAAAATAGAATAAACATTAATTAAATACTCAATGTTTAATTAGAACATTATATAATGAAATGATTAAATTATACAAAAATAGATGGAAAGGATAATCAAAATCACTTTAATATTTCTAATATTTGAATGATAATGAAACATCGTTAAAAGTCAATCTTAACATACTAATATATATTATTTAATTAAAAATTAAAGATAAATTATTTTATCCTAAATATGATTTTAAGTTATAATCTTATCCTAAATATGATTTAAAGTTATAATTTATATCCATTGTCACTATATTTAGGAACCTAATGAGTCAAACATAAAAATTAGTTAAAAAGAAAAATATATTTTAATCGATTTATATTTGATTATAAAATTTGAAAACTTACTTTATAATCAAATATGAGATATTTCATAAATTCAAGTTTATTTGACATTAACATTTTATTTCAATTAAATTATTAAAAAGTCTAAACTATATTATAAATAGACTTATCCTTGAAATGAAATAACACTTCTTACCAACCCTCTTTGAACCTGTTTGGTTCAGCTTTTGGAAGCTCCAAAATTATTTTTTTTCACTGCAAAAGTTATTTTTAAGAAAATTGAATGTTTAGCTGTAAAATCCAAAATTATTTTTTTTCATAAAAATGACTTTTTTAAAAGTTAAAATACAACTTTTGAGAAGCTCAAATTTGGAGCTTTTAAAAAGTACTTTTTCGATAAATTTTTAAATCAATTAATGAGTTTATTTTTAGTCCCTTTACCTTTATTCTTTATACATAATTTCCATAATACCCACAAACACATCTCTACGTTTATTTTGAGATTTATATAATATTATTTGACTTATATATATATATATAATATTAGTTTTACTTATATTATAATCCATATAAAAATTTGGTTAAATATAATTTTATTTATGTTTTATATGGTTTAGAATTATATAATAATTAATATATTGTACTTTGTATATTGTTTAATATATTTTAAATAATATTTATATGCATAAATAGTTTTATTACAAAATAAAATATAGTTAAAATTAAAAATTATTTTATGTTGTCAAACAGTCTATTGTATAAAGCTCTTTCAGAAAAATTCTTTTTAAAATGACAGTTAAACAATCAACTGATTTCTTTGAAAAGCTCTTTTTAGAAAAGCCCTATTGATAAAAGTTCTACTGACAAAAGCTTTACTGATATAAGCTCATCCAAACAAGTACTTTATAAGATTTGTAAATTTCTTTCAAAACATGTCTATATGAATATCTTTAAAGGTCCAATAGGCTATGGTAATTACGAAGAGTCAATTTTAAAAATGTTTTTGAAGGAAATAACAGAAAATTGATCAAATTACATAATAAAATATGAATTTATAAATAATATTTTATTATATTTATGCATATAATTTATAATGATTTGAAAAATCAAACAAGAAAATTTGGCATTATTCCACTATATGCAAGGACGAATCTCACCCAAAAAAATCCAACAAAAGGAACGTAAATAGATGCCAATTTCATTTCAGTAAGAATAATCTTTTTTTGTTGCAATGAGGGAAAGAAGAAAAACAATGCAAATTGGACCAAATTACTGCAGTAGAGGCAAAATTGGGCACATCTTAACATTTTGTAAAGATACAAAACAAAGGGAGCAATCACGCAAGTGATCATAAGACATTTTTGGACTATTGAATGAAATAATATTGTCAGTTGTTGCCACCGCAGTTGATGGCCAACATCACTTCTCACCATCTTCAACTCTAACTGCTAATTTCTTATATGCCATTGTATGAAATGAAGCTGATATAACAGAAAAAAAAATTCCCCTCTGAAGTGTATCCAAATGCACCCTCTGGATCATTTCTTTTCTTTTGTACTGAATCAATTCACCGCAATGTAGAATCTCCCAATTTATAGGTATTGAGATTGTATTCTTTCTCTGTTTTGTTCCCACCAGAGCTTCGCATGCACTTCCCCGAACCTTTCACGACTGTATAAACAGATAGGGAGTTTCTCATTACCTTATTGAAAATTAAAAACTAACAAATACTACTTCCAAATTAATACAGAACCAGGAAAGCTTGCCACAAAAAAGAAAACAAGTGAAGACCCAAAAATTGAAATCCTTTCATTGTTCTAATTGTAACCCATTTTCTGTTGTGCCATTTTCATTTTTAGTTCAGAGAATTCAAGTGTAGAACAAATATAAGCTTTTGTTACCTGAACCTGACCCGCCGGAGCTCCCTAGTGCCATCCACTAATTGTCTAATTGTAATGTATACTCCAGGCTCATCTTGCTCAACCCATTCTGCCTCAATATCACTAGCATTGCTAACAGAGATGGAAGGTTCATCCCTAGACGACGTGGTTGTCCTCGATGGGTCAAAAGATGCTTCGCCTCTTGGACCAGCCATACCGTATCCACTAGAACCACCATAGTAAAGTTGCCCACCACCATGATCCACATGTTCAGATGGAAAATACCCTTTACTTCCAGCAGGTCTATGATAGTTTCTTGGTGTGAAGGTAGGAGCTATGGGACTATCCTTCGCAGATTCTATTCTTGTATAAGTTGAATCCCTCGGCTGATGAACAAGACAGTCATTCTGTTAGCACTATAAAGGAGTTTCTACGGTGTAAGATTTAAGATAATTAAAGACACAAAGAATATATTTTATGCTTAAATCATAGGTTATAAAAAGAAGTTCATAGCCATCTTTCTGTAAGGTCAATTGCATCTCATCTCCTTTGGTCAGCTGCTGAGTTTATACTTATGAGAATAGTGAAAACCTGGGCCTAATACAGGTCTTGCATTATCTCGCATACCAAACCAAAGGGCATTGGCAACAAAGTTTTCACTTTTTACAGTCAACCAACAGCTGCAAATGATAGTATGTTCACAATATCTAAAGATTTGTCACGTATATGATTTTATCTTTATGGTGTGAAATTTATGCTACCAATTTCCAGCTACAAAGATACAGGTGTTTACTAAAAGGGATGATTTGGGCTTGATGAGCATACGAAGGTGGTCAAAAAAAGTTTCAAAGCTTGTGAATCTGTAAAACTGGTTTAGGCTATTACGCTTGAAGGTAGCTGGTATGAAGCCTTTGTCAGCAAAAACCAGGAAAAGAGGAAAGGAATTTGAATCTAAAAGAACCAAGTGAATCTAAATTTAGAGAATTTTAATTCAACATATGAAGAGATTTACCTCATCCTCAGACCTTGGTGGAGTGTGAAGAGCTTGACGATTAAACCTTTGGACATTGTAGAGCTCCATGATTCTGTCGTAGTTCTCACCCCACCACCGTTGAGCTTCCCATTTATTGAACATCTCTCGGCTTCAAACTCCAAATATCAAAGAAATGTAAGCTTATGCTTGTAGAAGCTAATAAGTTCTAAGAATTTAGTGCCTTATAAGTAATAAAAATGTATTCATGGTGTTCTAATTTATGATATTCAAGACAAGAATACAGCTAGGCATACTAAAAATTTAACTAAAATATATAGAATCTACAAGCTCTCATGAACAGGTGAGTTCTTGAACCTATTGATCCCTGAAACTTCTTTTAAAAATATATTTCTAGTGAAAATCCAAGTATCTCCGAAATTACTTGATAAACGATTGCTACTCATCAAACGGAAGGTAAATAATAGAATACGAGATAGGGAAGATGGAGAGACTTAGAGTTTAAACTTTTAAGTCTGAAAGGCAGGGAGTTAACAAGGGATATCTATTACACACCTGAAGCGAATACGCTTTAGATCATTTCCACCATTAGGAAGAGAAACAAAGGTAATATGAACACCGGGCTCCACCTGTGCCATCCATTCCTTGGGTTCATCCTCGTCCTCAAGCACAACATCACAGGCCTCCACTCCTCTAGGGACGTGATCACCGCTGAAAGCTGAACTGAATCTTGACTCTGCTCTCGTGCCGCGATGATGGTGGCCACCACTTGTAAAATCCCATGCAGGTGTTGAGCTTGAGCTTCCACCTCCAAGGTAGGGATATGGTACACCTTCTGAAGCAGTATCAAAGTCAGGATACGGCCGATGACCTTTCTTGTCTCCGGTGGAGCTTGTGCAGGGCTTGCATTGCCGGTAAGCTCCTGAGAATTTCAATGCCATATCCTTTATCTGCAACATTGTTGAAAGTACAAGGTTGTCAAGGAAGTCTATTAAGAACTATACACTTCAGCTGATTTTGGAGCAAGACACCAATGATTTATCTCCTTTTTTTTTTGCGTAAAGCCTTCACATTTTTAACCTCACAAACGATCGTAACAGAATAAGAAAATGATGTAGTGAGTTCAAAGAAGAGGACATGAAAGAGGAATTTATTCCAGTACAAGTATTCTTTAAGTTGCAAAATAAGAACTTGGCATGATTCGATTGTGAGTACCCTGTATAAGTTCTCAATCAAAAGCATGTGGAGAAAGCTTGTCTGTGAATAAAACAGAGTCAACAATTAATGCAAAAAAATGCAGATTATTATTTAGTTTCTTGTACGATTATATAAAGACTAATCAACTAGACCTTATGTTCCTTCCTTTCTCCATATAATATGTGATATAAACACCTTTGGGATATGGTGAGTAGACAAGAATCCAGTGGTGGGTCAGAACAAGGACATTGCAATGTTCATTGTTAAGATGGCCCCTTTCTTTTCTTAAAGATTTCACTATTGCTTAAGGTGGGGAATATGTTGTCACCATTCTATTCTGCAACCCCATTTGGCATACCAAACTGTGCTGCTATATAAGTACTGAAATATCCTGATAATGGAACGGAAGAATATAGGTAGTTCACTGACAGGACTCAACAACTTGTTATCCTCCTTTTTGTTTGTAGTGAAACTTCAAAGTCGAGTTAGTGCAAAGTCTGGCCCAGAATTTCTGGAAATGCCAAACCCTTTCACAGTTGGAACAGTATCCACCACTATTGCTTTAGAAAAGAAAAAAAAAAGATGGTTTCTTCAGTTGGCTTGAAGTATCATTTTTGGATTTTGAAGTGGACAGAAATGTAGGATCACTTGCAGAATTCCTGGAAATGATTTGACTTCCTACTTGGAACAGTACAAGAGCATATCATCTTTACGCAAAATTATTATGTTCTAATAAAGAATATATATATGGAATTTGGTAGTCAAAGCCAATGAAGCCACTCCTACTCCTAAAAATGCTTAAAACTCGGTGAAAATGACGTCAGCAGTCACCACCAAGTCACCAACCTCTAGGGAGCTAGCAAGGGTTGAGAGGTTCCAGTTGGTATGTCAAAGTCGGGAAATACTCTGTAACTATAGGCACCTTCATTGCAGCGCTACAACTACTACTGACAGCTCATGTAGAATAGGCAAAGGAGGTTGTTGACATCACATACACTTATTACATCAACACCATAACCCAAAATAATATGATCTTGATGAATTGGTATTTATTTAGAGAACATGTTAGCACAACTTTTACTTTTAGTTCAAAAATCCAGCGACTGCTTCTGAGGCATGCCATTTATGGAGGTAACAAAGACAATATCAAGCACAAAACACACGACTCCTTCAACTAAACAAAATAAGTTTATTCTTGTAATTAATATTTTTTTTCCCTTTGACATTGATTTTTTTCCAGAAAAAGAATTTTATGTTATGTAAGAAAGGAGAACCTTATTTATTGTAATTACAAACGCTGATTTTATATATTAAGGAGAATCTTTTGAGATAATGCATAAAGACAAAATTATATTAAATAGTTACTATAGATAAATAGTTCCACAGACAGAAGGCAGTCAGAATGAGAAGGCCTGTAAAAAAAAGTAAAAAGGCCGAAGGTCGGACCCAGGTGGGGTCCACCATATCTCATGGACCTATGATCTTGTTTGGTTTCACAGAAAAGGAATATTATATAAGGGCAAAAGCAACACAAACTAGAAAAAGAAGCATTTAATATACACAAATATTGCAGAGACAGGCGTATATACTAATATATAGTACACAGAGATAGAGGTATAGGTATAGGCCAGTATTAGGGATAGATAGGTAAAGGTAAAGGACCTGTGTGGTCAGGCTTTTGACGGCTTCTTTGGTATTGGGTGTTCCACTTCCACGCGCCGCTCCCCCTCGGCCATCTTCCTCCTCTGCCACCGGCTTTGTACACGCTATGCACGTAAACATCTTCCCTTCAATTCACTTTCAACCTTTCTAGCCCTCTGCCCATGCGACCAAACAAATGTTAATGAAATACAAATTGTGAGAAATATTAGCAAATGAAGACACTATCAACTCCACTAAATTCGTAAAAGGAACAAATTGGGTGGATTCTACCAAGCTTATGCTTTTGGTCAAGGGGGGGAGACACAAACATTCTTTCATGTCCTTGATGGGATAGACAACCTTGTATGGGCCCTTATATTAAGACGACAATAAAATGTGAACATGCATAGCCATATTTGCATTCAAAGTTATACAACGAAAGGAGAGATTTTTTTTTTCCCAATTCCACCGCATCATTTTACCCCAAAAGAAAAGAAAGGAAAATAGCCCATCAAGGATTGGAAAGAGATGGGCACATAGAAACAACGAGAGAGGACAAAACTGTTGGTAGTGAATGCAAAAGAAACTAATAAGAAATTGAGATTTGATGTTATGGTTGCGTTTCTAGACTTGCTATTCTTAAAGAAATGGCAAGGGGGAGGTTGTTTTTGGAGAAAGACAAAAAGAAAAAAGATAAAGAGGTTCAAGTCTCGGGATCAGAGAAGAGCTAGACACCATAATAACAACAGTGAGTCACGTCATAGAAAAAGAAAGAAAACAAAGGAAAGGAAAAAGATTTGAGACATTGGCACAAAGTTGGTCTAATTAGATAATGTGTGCGCACATCCTCATTGCTTTTAAATTTTAATGTACGAACAATAAACGTTAGAAAGACATACAGAATGTGCAAGCCGAAGTTTCTGGAAAGAGGAAGATATAAAAATCGTTTCACTGTAATTTTTTATTCAACCAATCCATGGATTAAGAGAAGGATAGATTTTGTTTTGTTTCGCATCGCATTTTTTCTAGTTGTTGGTGGGGCAATAGAAAAGAGAAGAAATGTAATGACAAATGGATCATAATTATCGAAAACGACATAGCCTTAGGAACGAAGACCCCTCAAACATAGCTCTTCAATCTGTTGTTCTAATTTCTTTCTTAGCTGTCTGCTTTATTTCTCATTCATCACAAACCTTCAGTCCTTTGTATCCAGATATGCTTAGTTTTGGCTCTGCTTTTACTTCCCTATTTATTTCACTCTCTCTTCTTACCTCTGGATATTGAAGTTTCACCCAATTAACTGCAGGTCCTATGCGCCAATGAAATAAACAAACGCATAAATAGGTTACTGAACAAGCAATATATCAGAGGACTTGGAGACAAATTCTGGAGAAGGTAAACGCATTAAAACGCCTGTTAAAAAGGTAATCACTTGAATGGCAACTTGAAACCTTATTGGGATCTGGAATTTAGTGAATTTTGGGTCCAGATATTTGAATAAGATTGAGAGGCAAGAAAGAGAGAGACAAATAGGAGGAGTAAAGTGCAGCTCTGTTTGGTTGCTGAGAAAAGTCAAAAAGAATAAAAACAAAACAGAAGCAAGAGAGAAAGAATCTGAAATTATTTTCTTTAGCAACTCTAAAACACGCAAATCAAAAATCTTTCATAGCAAGGTGCAAGTGATCAAACAACAAAAGAAGAACCTAATACCAAAAATAATGCAACTTGTTTAAGCGATGAGAAAGTGAAGCAAACAAAACAACGGAACAAAGAACTAAATAAAAGAACAAAGCTCTTACCTTGATCAGTTGCTTCTCAAAAACACACACCCTTCAACGTTAGCTTAAATCTTCAGAAAACAACAACACGCATCAAATGTCAACAAAACCATCGGCTCTTTACAGGTGGATACAGAGCAGCAAACCCTCTGGTACTTTGCGAACTCAAATATTCTGTTCACTGACACGCAGAAATCAATGAAGCAAAGATACACTTATGATTTTTCTTATCAGTGGTGGCTTAGAAAAGATCATGACCGTAATCTCTGCTGCTGCTACACATACAAGACTAGTAGTAGTAGCAGCAATAGTATTGCCGGAAGCTACGAAACAAAACAACAAAGGGGGAGAAAAGAAATGGAATGTCGGAAAATTTCTCCGGCAAGAGAAAAAATTGTGGCTGTGTATCCGCGACAAGCTATAAAAAAAACCGGCAAGTTCCGACAGCGGAAGCTGGCGATTGCCTGTGAGAAACAACACTTACAGACAAGGGAAAAGGACAACTTGGGCTTGAGGCATTTATTAGGGAAAAAACATATGCGTTTGACGCCGTCAGTTTTCAACAGTTAAATTTAACGCGAAGCTTAGAATTTTCAATTTTTAATTAGTTTCTTGATATTAAATTAATAAATTTAGATAAAGAGAATTATTTAGGAGAAAAAGAGATAATAATGATATAAACACATGGTCTCGAGAAGTGAGGACAGTGAGGACCCACATGTTTCATGTTTGGATGACGTAAGGGAGGGATCTCTTACGTGTAATAGAAGATGTTGATCCAAAGGCTGAGATTGATCACAAGATATTTTGTCAGGTGAAGGAACCATCCCATCAAGTGGTCTTTTTTTTATAATTATTTAATTTCTCTAATACTCTGAATTTTAGTTAATTGAGAAAAAAGCATGGAAGTGGTGGGAGGATGAGGAAGAGTGCAGAGGGCATGGCATAATTGGAAGAGAAGCAAAGCGCTTTAATTAATGTGAACTTGTTAATATGACCCATTCACTAAGAAATCCTTTTAGATTTCAACTTTTTTTAAGAAAGGTATAGTTGGATCCCAATTACTTTACAGATCAAGAATAAATGAGAAACTAACTTATCATTAATTTAATAACATTTGTAATTCATTAATAACTCACTATTATTTCTTAAGAAACTTAACACTCAAATTGTGATATCTTTTGATTAGAGGATAATGAGCTCTTTTGCTCCAAGGATTAGTGTATTTAATTTATAAGAAAGTCTTCCTTTTGGCAAATAAGGTAGTGGTGATTGTGAGGGTTTAGAGTTAAATGGAATATCTTTTATGCCCGGGATTAGCTCGGAAGGTTTTGATATTTTAAAAAGGATTTGTCTGAACAATGGATAAGACATCTTGAAAATTTTTCGTAATCAATTACATCTGGATATACCAGAGTGTTATGGATGAATCGTGTGGTTGGAAATGTTAAAGGATATGAATCATACACAACTAATTAAAATATTTATTTTACAAATAAAACCATTGATATTTAATTTGATCTTGAATATTTGCGGCTATTTTATGTTAGTTAACGTGCATTTTATGCAAATGCTTTTTTTTAATGTTACTGCAATTTATTCCTAAACCTTACCAATAAAAAGTGTAAGAAATTAGCAAGAATGATCTAATTTAACGGATCTTATGATGTCCACAGGAAAAGAAACATTTGTTTTTTATATAAAGCCTAGTGATTGAAATACAGCGCTCAACTGCATCTATAAATTAGGAATTATATATACTAATTGTGGTGTGCACATGAAAATATGTAAATACTAACTGTTAGCTAATTTGCAATCAAAAGGCAGCATGCATGGCGAGTGGATGCTGATACAATACTTGCTTCGCTAAATATTAAGTTACATTTTCATATTTCTTCTGCGAACATTACAATGTTTGCAATGCAAAGCTCTTTTTGAATCAGATGAACTAGCAAGGCTTTGAACAGTGCAAATAAGACAAATTTTGTTAAAGGTAACCAAAACTTCGACACTGCAAAGGATGTAAGGAATCAGTCAAAAAATCCAAACGGGGGATCTCTAATCTTGTCAAAAGCTAAGAACAAACAAGAAGTCGGTGGTTTATGGGACATGTCTCATTGTGCAGTGATAAACCAGAGCAAGTATGGTGTGCAACTAAAGAAGCCTTTTTCCAATCTTTGATCAGTGATATTGGTACGGTAAGAATAGGTCCATTTGGTCACTGACTAAACCGGCTGTGACCGGTGACTACACATTGGGTCTGTTCGATCTGTTGGGCAGAGTACGTTTTACACCAGAGAGATGCTGTTGTCGGTTGTCAGCTCCAACTCTGGAGTTGCCATTTGGTTGCTTGCTTGGCTGTTGGTCTGGTTTGGGTTTGTATAATTGTATGTATGATGTGGATGTGTGTTGTAATATGTATGCATGTAAATAATGTTATTAGAACATATATGCAGGTCTTGTGCTTTGCTTTTAGCTTTAACCCACTTCCTTCCTGTGCTCTTGTCCTTCGGCTTTATTCCTGGGGCTAGCCTGTCTTTACGCAAAGAATGCTTGAGCTAGAGGGACAATAAAAGGAAAAAACACATACCCCTAATTTACACCCAAATCTATCCATCTTAAAACATTCTTTTTTTGTTTTGTTTACTAGAATTGGCATGCAATTGGCAGTGCGACGTGTCATTGCGTGGATACCTAAGCTTTTGGTAAAAAAAAAGGTTCTCCACAAGATCGTCTTAGCCAAGAAAAGCATAGTCAAGGTACCAAAAGCATTCAAAACACTCCTCAATGCTCATGCCCATCACTTGGAGTTTGTTTTTTTCTCTTTTCTCAATTTTAGTTTTTGAAACAAATTCAAATTTTAATCACTTTAATTACAGCTTTCTCATTTTATACTCATCTTTTAATTTCTCTAGTACCAATGTGTCTAAAGAAAAGATCAACAACGGGAAGATCATGTAAACACTAATTTAGTAACATTTCAGGTGAGCGGGATCCCTATGCTTTAAAGACCAATCACTTGAACATGATTAGGTTTTAGCAGAAGGATTGATTTCGTCTTGCATTCAGTATCAGCATTAGCATGAGCATTTATATTCCTCTCAACGATGAACTGATCTCCCCAGATTGATTTCAGTATGCAAATTTTTTTATTATCACAGAATAGCTTGTAAAGTTATAAATGATTATCGTAGATGTTGTAACTTTAACAGGTTAAAAGAGATTTTAATGTATTAAGTTGAATAGAATATCACCTAACTACTATTAATGTAAAGAGTGATGATTTAAAATTTTAAATTAATTGCAATTACAAATAATGTGAACATAAAATTACAATAATAAAATTAAACTGTAGCTGCAATTGCAGACATGAGATCCAGAATGGAACTGTGAAAGCACCTGAATAACTTTTTTGTCAAAGTAATATACAAAAGAAGGGAAAATGTAGGAAAGAAGGGAGGCATGAAAGGTAAGGTGTGGGAGATTAGACTTTGTTTTAACGTTAGGAATGTGGTGTGATGATGCATATTATGGTTACGTTGAAAAGTTTGTATTATAAAAGGAACATTCAATCGATCAACTCGATCTTTCAAAAGCAAATCTCTCCGTCTCTCTATCTGAACTGAAGGCTGAAGCCCTAGCCTTTCCCCATTTCCAATGCCTTTGATTATAACTTTGATTTTGCAATGACTTCCTTTTTCTTCTTTTCTTTTTCCTACGATGAAAAAACAAACCATTAGGACTTACCGCTTCCTTGATCCCATGTTAAAAGAAGAGACGCAGCTGTACTTTGGTTTAAAATAATTTAATGTTTTAAATTCCATTTACTTTACAAATTAACTTAAAGATGATCTGCAGAGCCGGAGACACATGAAATAATAAAAGAGAAACCAAATCATCCTCGTGATAGTAAATTCACCTGCGGAGAAGTTTTATTCGGCTAAAAAGTTGATAAAAGTGATGATCTTATTACAAAAAAATTTCAAAGGAAAGGAATTATTCGTAGGAGTTTAGGCAAATAAAACCTAGCTATGACTTAGTAGATCAATTTCAAGGGAATCAGTCTACGGATGTTATAATCAATGCTTTAACAACCATGACCAAGTTCCTACTTTAAGAAAGATCTTTTACTGATGGTCGTTTTTGGAGAGCTACAGCTAATTATGTTTCTTCTGTGACAACATTTTGGCCACTACCACCTATCTACCTTTAACCTTTCAATTCATGGTTTAGAGCTGCGGTTGTGGTCTCTCTAATTGTTACATAACAATTAAAACAAATGTGGAGGACAACAAATGTCAATGCAATAGTCACATAGAGTGTAATGTTACCTAACAAATTTAGGATGATGAAAAAGACTCGTGTAAACACGAGATAAAGGAGGAACAAACTTGTAAACCATTATCTACAAGACACGATTGATGAAATTGTAACTATTGAAATGCTATTCGATGGCAAACATTTTAGTTCATAAAAAAAAACAAATACCCTACAAAAAAAGTTTACCTTTGGCTACAAAAAAAATCATAGATGAAGGTATAAAAATCGTCACTAATATTTATTGACTACGATTTAGTTTCGTCACTTAAATGTCATCAAATTCTTGTAGTTAAAAACTACAAGTGATGTTTTGCAGTAATCATCACTAACCCTGCGTTTGGTTCGTGTCTGCAGCAGGTAAAACACGAGACGAGACATAGCGAGTTGGACGGACGAATCGAAAGCGGTGAGATGTTTGGTTGCGATGGGCGGGACGAAAATATTGTCCTTGTCACGATGATGTAAATGTGTTTGGTTGCGGGGATAGAAACGAAAGCAGTGTTAATGACAAAATGCCTTGTAGTATAATAAGAAGAGTTGATGTAATTCATTTATTATTTTATCATTATATAATTATTTACATTACAATATTTAATTATGCTATTACCCACTTGTAGTGTAATAAAATTTATAATTATTCAAATTTATCAAATTATTATTATTATTATTATTATTATTATTATTATTATTATTATTATTATTATTATTATTATTATTATTATTATATTATACCTATTATGACTTCTATTTGTTAATGTTATTAATTTTAGTATGATATTTGTTAAACAAAATTAGTTATGTTATTATAAGTAATATTATTATTGTGATTAATTATTGTTATTATTAGTGAGATTTATTCTAAATTATGTAATCAAATAACAAGAATAATTATTAGTATTACTAATAATTGTAATGCAACGTTATTATTTGTTAGTATTAGTTTATAAAATTAAACTAATTATTAATAGTTTGTAATTAAACGCAATTACTGGATTCTTCTTCTTATTATGATTATAATAATAAACATTAGTTAGGACAAACAAATTACATAAAACATCCGAACATTACATAATAGGTTCAAATAAGTTTGACAACCAAGAAATTCAAATACATAATAATTTACATAAATTTAGCTAGAATCTCCTTAATGATGAATCCCAAAATGACCCCAACAAAGAATTAGTAAAAGTCACGAGTACATGCCATTGTTCCTCCAATGTTGCAAGCTGCGATTGGTTGTTCGGTTGGGACAATCTGCGATTGGTTGTGACGTTGTTGGCGATGATGGTGGGAGCGGTGTTCTTCTGCAGTGCATTAGGCGGCTTCAATGGGGTTAAATGAATTTGGTTGTTTGGACGACTGCGCACATGTTGATCCCTGACATAAGCAGTTTCCGCTTCTTCCAAGGTCCGATACCCCTTAAATCTAGCGTTTGGGAAGCCCTGAGTTTGTAATTTCACGTCGTCCCAATTAGTGAATATTCCCACTTGTCGTCCAACGAAAACAACATAAAAGTTGTATCTGGCCATAGTGATGTACCTGCCAATGTAAAATATCACAACTATTCATGAACGTACAGAAACATGTATCCCCTGAAATAATGTTAAACCCAACCATTGAGCATTGACAGAAATGCTAACAACCATAGTCACAACTATATCATCTCATCAATAGACATCACCATGTACGAAAACAAATAAGTTAAGTTTGACGGATGGTAACCATTATACATGTCCATATAATCGAAACAAATTAACATACAAATATAAGGTCATTTCTCATAAAGTCAGACTTGATCACGTAAGAGCCTCCGCACATAGGCCTTCTTTTGTTCTGCTTTTAACCCCCAGAAAAGAGTCCCAGCATGAGCATTTCTCGCAAAGATCATTGTTGTTGTAATAATGTCTTCAGTTGAGAAACCTAACCGCTCAAGCTCGTCACCAAGCTGGAGAATTTGCGGCTCGGGATGTTGTTGTTGAGGAATTTGTTGTTCGGGAGGTTGCAGTTTCCGATTCATGGCTTCTGCAATGAGCTCCGCACTCCTTGCACTGGATTCAGCAGCACGGACAAGTGATGTAGCAAGGTGTGCCAACAGTGTATTGTCCCTCACCTTCCGTTTCTTGGAAGGATGTTGGCTGCCGTCTGCGTTGGAAGAAGAGGCGACGGACCCACCAACACGAATGGTTGTTGTTGCCGTGTGAGTGTCTGCTGGTCCTGGTTCACTCAATGGGGAATCATGAAAGGGTGAAGCTTCTGCTTCACCACCTTCATTTTCTTTCGCATCAAACTGAACCTCAGCATCTTTCGGATCTTGAGATGTTGCACCAGTGGCTCTATCCTTCCCAAATACTGACTCAAGTCTACGGTACAATGGAAACGGCTTCCCAGGGGTATAGTGCCTATTAGGGTGGCTCTGCATAAATTATAAACATAATGTTAGCATGATAACCAATAATATCATCATCATGAGTATACAAACATCTTACCCTCATCCATTCGTCAATGACTTGCTTGCTTTCTACATCGACGCATTGCTTGCTTTCGTTCCACCCAAAGCCACTGCATTGCAACATGTCATACGCTGTCTGAAATTTTTCCTTAAGCCTTTTATGCTTATTTTGGATATGTCTCTTCTCGATTCCACACCCAGGAAACTTCTCAACCATCTTTCTAGCAATCGCTTGGAAAGTCCCAGGCTTAAATTGGCCATTGTCGGTTCTCTGGCCATCAACAACCGCCTCTTCCAACAAGGTAACGAATGTGTCTGTTTCATCGTCTGTCCAAACCCGTGACATTGTACCTAACCCATACAATGTCATACCCCAAACCATGACAGTAACCAAAGTAAACGAAACATGTAATTTGTGTAGGTTGAAATAAGGCAACATTTAAGTAAACGAAACATGTAATTAAGAACAAACGCAGTCAACAGCATGAACACAAACCCCATCTAATATAAAGTTCACATCTTTAATGGTTTCTTCTCCATTCAGCAAACATGTTGTTCGCTAAATCATCTCTCCATTGAGTCCATGCATTACTTGGTTCAACACGATCGAGAAATTCAGGCAACGCTCTATCTTCCCCAATTGGCATATCCTCATCGTCAAGAGAAGTGTGCTCGAGTGGATCAACACTCATATGCAACCTAATAAAATTGTGCAGAAGGCAGCATGCCAGAATGATGTGCATATGAGTGGCTGGATTATAGAAAGAGGGATTTCTAAGGATTTTCCATCTTTTTTTCAGTACGCCAAATGCACGTTCAATCACATTTCTGGCAGATGAGTGTCTCTTATTATAAAGCTCATGAGGATTCCGTGGTGCCCTTCCATCTCTTGCCCACTCTTGAATATGGTATCTTGTGCTTCTATAAGGTGCAAGAAAACCAGGACCATTGGTATAACCAGCATCTACTAAATTTCATATAAGCAATAAACACAATCACTTAATGGTTCTGTAATCAACATTCCAAAAAACACATTGCTAATTTCTAACCATTCCATTCTTACATACCCCGTGGAACTTGAAGTCCATGTGGCTACTCACAAGACATCATGGAGAACCCGTGAATCCGCAGCTGACCCCTCCCAGCCAGCGAGGACATAAACAAAGTTTAAGTCCTTATTACACACTCCTAAAACATTAGTGCATATTCTCCCTTTCCTTCCTCTGTATCTGGGTTTGTCTACTTTTGGTACTATTATATCTAAATAAGTCCCATCTAGAGCACCCAAGCAACCCTATGTTTTCCATTGCAAACACCAAAAAGTCTTATTAAATTATGTCATAAAGTTAAATGACACAATGCACTGTGGAAACATAAATTAACTAACTTTAAACCATTTCCATCTATGGTCTGTGCAGTCCTCTGGGATTGGTATAGGCTTGACAAGCAACAGTTGTCGAAGCCTGATTACAGCTCTTAACACACTATGGAAGGCTCCACTTATTGTTTCTCCTGACCTCATAAACCGAACTTGTAATACTCTATTAGATTCGTTTTGTGCTAATATTCTTAGGAAGATTAAAACTTTTTCCTCAATGGGCACATGGCCATTATCTCTCAACCTACCATGGCCCTGAAGCATTTGACATAACAATGTAAATGCATTATTGTCCATCCTTAAATCCCACTGACTATTCCTATCACCCTCATGCAAAATCCGATTTATATTGGCTTGTCATTAGAGTCTTTATTAATGCCTAGAACCTTGAGCATTTTCACTTCTACGACGCTGTTAATTGTATACATACAAGCATAACAACATTAACATTCTCAACAAATTCAATTGCCCATTCCAAATCTCAAACAAAGCCAAACACTGGAACATATGATCATGATCCATTCAGCCCAAATTTGTAACAACAACTATCTACGCAGAGAAATGAATATAATGATCATCAACTACATTTATATGTATGTATACAATACCTACATTTGTAAATATGTAGAGAATAGTAAGAATTGCATGCCATCTTGACAGATATGTATCCATTCAGCTATGTATACATTCAGCTATGTATCCATTCAGCTATGTATCCATTGTATTTACTGTATACATTCTCATTACACTTCAATACAATTGCAAATCTAAGCACTTACCCCATTCAGCTATGTATACACAACAAACACAAAGAAGATTTGAATTCGTCAGGTTAGCTAAAGAAGGATGAAGTAAAAACCAATAACTGTAGATTCACAGTACATATATAAATGGTAAAAATCGGTTATGAATCATATGAATCATTTCCTGCAAGTAGTAATGCATGTCTTGCTAATTTCTATCCGAAGATGGAGCTAGTGCATTTAAATGCAAATGGAAACTTACTAACAACTTGCACTTCTATCCTTAGTAACTTATACAAATCTTTGGAGAATTTATTTGGCATGGAAGTAGCTCTTGAAAAAAACCCTAACATTAGATGAAAGTTCATTTTCCAGCCTAAACAACCTGGTGATTTGGGTATTATCTCATTTAGGAGAATTGACAAGATCTTACTTGCTAAGAAATTATGAACTATACTATCTCTTCTTTCCCTTGGTATAAACTAATTTAGGATTTGCATATCTTGCCATCTCACTTATTCATTATGTGGTATATTGAAATTATACATACCTGATCCTCTTATGTTTATCAAAACTAAAACTTTATGAAAGCCTAAACCACCTTTTCTTTGCATGCAAATTTTCCACATGCCTATGGATTCAACTTTTGAGCATTTTCAATCTATACACTTCTACTAATGGGCAATTGAATGTCCTTAATTAGATCACTAGTCTAAAGATGAGGAATAAAGGAGACTTGCTTTCAAGATGAATTTTGATACTTTGGTATGGTCCATTTAGAAAGAAAGCAAACCAAGGATATTTGCGAACCAATCTTATACATTGGAGGAAACTACAAAGGATTTTCCTTACAACCGGATCCTATGACATAGTATCTTGCCTATCAATCAACCATCCAACAATGTCGTTTGCTTCTACACAATCTATCTACACTTCTGAAGACCACTTGTGTTTTTAACTATACATTCACAAGACTGCACAAACTTTGTCCTCAAAATCATATAGTTTAACAAAACACAATACATTCATTCATCTATCCATCATCAACCTTGTTGTTGCACAAGACTAACAAAAATGAAACTATGTATATTATTGTCAATTAAATACATTATATTATATATTTATTGGTCCTCTACAAATAAAGCACCTCCCAATGAATTCAATCACCCAATTTGCATAGGGAAACTTCATATCATAATACCATTACAACAGAATCCATATTTTGTAAGCTTGGCTGAAAACTCAACAATATGATCAAAGCTTTTAATATCATGCAACAAGACAATGATCACTCCAACATTCTAATTACTCTTCTTGAAAATTGCAAATGAAAGAACTTACAACATTCAGCTATGTATTAAGTTCGCATGCGTAGCATATTTGAATATGAAGGTCAGAATAAGGACTTACCACTTTGAGAAGAAGTCCTCAAATTTCAAGTTCCCGAATGCTAGAAGATTGAGGCAGAAATATTGCAACAAATGCACCACATAATTGGGAATTTCAGATCATTGATTAGTTCACTCAAGTGCAAGTAAGATATATAGTTGATCAAGGAAATACGTTGTAATTCACAGTTGACTACTACACTACTTCAACATAGAAGGATTAAGTAAAAACCAATAACTGTAGATTTATACAGTACATACATAAATGGTATAAATTGGTTATGAATCATATGACTCTTTTCCTTCATAATAGGTTTTCAGCATGAGCACACTCCTTATAAATTAATATATTGTCAACTAAATTGAGAGGCAACTTTTTAATGAACCATAGGTATAGAGAGAAATGCATTAGGGGAAAAGTTAAAATGGAAAAATATATACTTGCCTAAAGATAAAAGAGAAATGAGAATTAGTTCAATTATTGAAGCCATGAAGAAACCTAGTACTTAGCTTATCCTAATAAAACAACATCAACAAAAAGAGCACAAATATTAAAACCTAGTAGTTAGCTTATCCTAATAAAACAACATCAACAAAAAGAGCATCAATTTCCCCTCTGAAACTCAATTATGCACCAAAGAAATAAAACCTGGGTATTCTAATAATTCAAGCATTACACATGGGAAGAAATTCTTCAGACATATATACAAATGCACACCATTCTGCTGAAAGTTAACACATTTAATCTTGGAGTTAAAGGATGCATTACTGTCATTACTGAGCAACCAATACATAGCAACATAACATAACTCACCAAGCAACAATCGCAATCGATTGTCCTGCGATTTGACAAAGAAACGTTACCTCGACCAAATAAGCCACGAGGAGAAGAAATTTGCAAGTCCATGATAATCCGCATAAATGTACATAGATAACTAATCCACCTAAATTTTAGGCATTTTAAGGATTTACAAAAATTCAGGGAAAACCAGTCCCATTAGTCACGGTCAGACAACCATTGCAGTGAACAAATGCCAATAACAAAAGAAGTGAGCGGAGAAATGAAGGAAAACAAATTTCGGTAAGGATTTGTAAATGCGATGGTTTCGGTTGAAAAGATAATCAACCCGTAAACTATGCCTCGACCAAACCTAACCTAACCAAAGCATCCAAGTAAATCAAAACATCGAGAGCGGTCAGGTTCCTTATATGGACGGTAGGAATGGGTTGACATTGTTGGAGTAAAGAAGATCTTGGTTGATTGAAATAATCAAAGCAAAGAAGAGTTTGGAGAGAAACACGAAAGACAGGGAAGACATTGGAGAGAAAAAGTCACATGGACAATGACAGCGGAACCAAACAAGGGAAGAGTGATGAAGCATGCAAACCATTACTGCTGCGTCTGCGAAGCCCATGAAATAAGAAGGACGAGAGCGTGAAGCGCGTGAAGAAGAAGGAAGGAGAGCTGCGAGAAAGTTTGTTTCCACTCCAAAACGATAGGGTTTTGGAGTTTAATTCGAGTATTCGGGCATTTCACCTTCTTGTCCTTAGGACAAAGCTCTCTGTACCACGGTTTGAGATTGGACTAAATTTTTTGTCCAATGTCCATTGAAGACAGAAGGGTTAAGGAGGAGACGGCAACCAAACACCACTACGGACAAAATTTATATGTCCTTGTCCTCTGTCCTCGCGTCCGCAGATGGCAACTAAACGCTGGGTAATAGTTTTTTACTACGCTTTATTTTTGTAGTCAAAAACTGTAGCGACGTTTTGAGGAATCGTCATTAATAGGTTTTGTTACGCTTCTTTTTCGTGGCTAAAATCTATTAGCTACATTTATGGAAACTTGGCTATGATCTTGTAAACGTATATAAATACAAAAAACGTAGCAAATTTTTTTTAGCAACATTTCAAATGTTTTTAGTTACGATTCTAAAAATGTAGATAAATAATTTTAGCTACATTTTATATAATGTAGCCAAAAAATTTTAGCTATATTTTAACCAAATGTTACACGGCTTTGGAATAAATTATTTGTCACATTTTAAATCTATATTATTGTATATAATGTATTGATATATTTTATTATTAATTTATTATAAAATTGTACAAAATAATTAAAATTTGAAGCATTGTATATAAAAATAAAATATCATTAAAATTTTTTGTCTACAAGATTTTAATTATGACTTCAACAATTCTTACATACAAAATAATAAATGCAAAGGCCGTTTATAAATTAATTATAAATCTTTGAGATTACAAAAAAATTCAACATGTCAATAAACCTATAATAATCCAAAAGTTTAGTTAAAATATTGTGATTATTGAAGTAATATTGTTAATTAAAGTAAACATCACATAACTTTACCTTTCACAACATAAATCACTCAGCAGTTGCATCTTCATCAATTCCACAATCCGAGAAAAAGTATTAAATTTAAATTATAATACAAACCAAAATTGAAAGAAAAAAAGTATAAGAGATGTAATTAATTACCATTCGCTTTTATCTTCATTGCTATTATGATCTGGGGCCAAATATTTTTTTTGAATAACTTATCATGTTTGGCCAATTTTGCTTGAGTATCCTCTTGAAGTTTTTGAATGACTGTTTTCTATTATGAGGTTGAAGTATTTAGCGTAGGCCTAAAGCCAAGACGTTTGACATAACCAAAACATGTACTCCAACAAATGTCCTCTACATTGACCTTTTTTCCTTAGACATTGATTTCTGTAACAACTCTTACATCTTATTCTAAAATTTTAAAAACAAAATCAATATTCAATTCATATATTATTAGTTATTATTATATAAATAAATGAACTTAAATATTAAACAAAATTTTGTACTTACATAGTTAATTTCCGCTTATTCTAACATTCACCCTTTACATGCTTATAGTGAGTGACTTTGTATGATGTATTCCTATCATTCTTATCCATGTAATTCCTTCTCACTCCATTTTATAAAAGAAAAATAGAAGGCACAATAAATAATATAGTGTCTTTCAATATAATTATAACTTGTAAACAAAGATCTTACATATTAATTTCGGACGACTACAAATGATTTGGACCTTTGATTGTGAGATGTTTTCATTTTTTCCTCTATTGACCTTTGCCTTCTCACAATTTTCCTAAATAAAGAAAAAAAAGATTAGGTAGTCATTAAATCATCTAACAAGATTAATAGAAGCAAATATGAAGGGAAAGAAAACAAACTTTAATCTAGAATGCCTTTAGTGTGATGAATAGCAGTGCCAAATTTCACTCTAGTTTGCTTACCCAGTACACAATGTTCACAGAATTCCAATTTACATACCTTTGCGCCTTTCAATAAGCCTTGCTTCACCAATCCTTGCAATGCTTTTTCACTAGCATGCCCAAGACGCATATGACATAACCTTGTAGTATCTGAGCTATCTACATTAGCGAACTTCATGATAGTACTCCCACCGATCTTATCGATTCCTGTAAAAATACAAGTTATTTCGTCTTATACTTTTCATTACCACAAGTGCCTCGTACACACTTTAAGAACTCCACCCTCTATGGTGATCTTGATACCCTTAGATTCTAATGCTCCTATTGAGATAAGATTTTTCTTCATATCCGGTACACACTGAACATCACTCAATTCTCTGACTGTACCATCGTACATCTTCAAACAGATTTTACTTATCCCTTATGTTTTGCAGGCATTATTATTGCCCATCAAAACAACTTCACCATCCAGCTCCTAGAAGCTAGAGAACCATTCCCGAATGGGACACATATGATAAATGCAACCTGAATCCAAAATCCACTCCTTGGAGTGACCATCAGCAGATGAACTAGTCAAAGCAAACTCGAAATCATCATCTCCAGATTTTGCAACGTTTGCTACAGAACCCACTTTCTCCTTCTCTTTGTTCCTCAATTTGGGGCAGTCTTTCTTCCAATGACCCTTTTGACAACAAAAGGCACATTCATCTTTAGCAGGAAACTTTCCTCGTAACTTTGAACGAGATTTTCCTCGCTTCCCATGTTTTCTTTCCTCTGTTCGTCTCCTTACAGTGAGTGCCTCAGTTTGTGAATTGTGAGTCTTTAGTTCCTTCTTATGACACTCATGATTCACCAATGCCGCAGAAACCTCATCAAGTTTCACCTTGGACTTTTCATACAACAAAGTAGTTGTCAAATGATCATAATCATCAAGCAATGAATTTAACAAACATAGTGCCTTATCCTCTTCAGGAATTTCACATCAAGGTTTGCTAAATCAGCAAGTATTTAATTATAATCATTTAGGTGTTTATGCATAGAAATACCTGGATGATACTGAAATCGGAAGAGTCGCTTCTTCAAGAAGAGCCGATTTTCTGCGCTCTTAGTCATATATTTTTCTTCCAATTTCGTCCATAACTCCTTAGCTGACGTTTCCTTCATATAAGAATATTTCAGCTCCTTATCAAGGAATGATCGAATAGAGGCACACACATGGAAATTAATTCGCGTCCACTGCTTCTCATCCATATCTTCAGGTTTATTGTCCAGAACCATATCTAACTTTTGTTGATACAATACATCCATAACTTCACACTGCCACATACCAAAATTATTAGAGCCATTAAATTTATCAACCTCTAACCTTGTAGTAGCGATTGGATGTCTACTGGATGTAGGTGTCGACGATGACAATAACGACTCCCTCTTAACAGACTCGTCTTTATCTCCAGCCATCTACTTTGTCACTGTTTACAAATACGTACTAATACTATTCACAATCTTGTAGAATTGGCCTTTATTCACGGACCGTATGCAAATCTCATGGCAGACATTGTTCATGTCATGTTCACCGACACTGTAGTATGACACTGTTCACTAGTACTATTCATCGACACTGTTGCTCAAATATATTTTCACTCCTACAGCACCCCAGTCGAAAAACTGAAGCTCTGATACCACTTATTGTGCGAAAACGTTAATAAATTTGGAGTAAAAAAAATGACAACAAGAACACCAAATTTTTTTATACTGGTTCGACAATGCCTATGTCTAGTTTGGAAATGACTGAATGTTTCACTATAATCAATGAGAGCATACAATGGTGTTTGTCACTCAATTTTCTAAAAGACCCGAATTAGCCCAAACTCACACATTACTATAAAAGAAAAAATATAAATATTTTTTTTTCTTTTCTCTCTCCCTTTCACTATTCTCTCTTCTTTCGAAAAATTTTCTCTCACACTAAAGAACTCTCTCTTCTCACACCAGAAACCTTAAGCTCTCCTTGTGCTCTCTCTTCTCCTCCTTCGTTTGTTTTTATTTATAGAGAACTTCATGGGTGTGAAAGCCTCCAGCTGCACCACCGAAATCTATGAAAAACAAGCCACCATTATTGATCACCGAGAGCAAGCTTCAATTTTTGACTTTGAGAAGGTAAGATGTTTGACTTTGCAAGCTTCCATTTCTGACTTTCTTTGAGCCAATATTCAACAAAGTAGTCTCTTGATAACCTACCAAACGATATTGGCAAGAGCAAACGATATTGTAATCGATTCATGTTTACAATTTCTTCATTATTTTCTTTAAGTGGCTTGACCTATGGTTCGAAATTGAGGTCAACATACAAAGTATTACGGGTACGATATGTAACATCCCGTCACCGATGGGAAGGTCATATTGGTAAATTGAGGCGGGATAGGATATTACCGCATAATATTGACTGAGTATCCTGTCGACCTCTGATTTTGGAGGCCATGTGTCTTTTGCACATACACATATATGGTATCAGGTACATGCATTCATGACTTTTCCCGGCATTTGATTTTGAATATGATATGAATTGTGTTTTGAGAGGTAATTAGATTTGATGTGAGTTATTGAGATATTTGAAATAATTGAGTTTGAATATTGCGTGGGAACTGTATTAGAGTGATCGCCAGTTGGCAGTGAATTTTAGGAAATTTTTCTAAAAATTTGAGAGGAAATGTCCGGACCAGAATTTTTCGAGTAGCGGACCGATTGGCTAAATAGTACTGAAGTAATTGTCCAATGGCTATGGAAATTTAGGAATTCTTATATGTCGAGCCATTGAAATTTGGATACAAATCGGACTGAAAATGATCGTGAAAAGAGTAACAGATTTACTGGTATTAAGAGAAATATGGGACAAATCACTTATAAATGCCTTATATTTTGAATTGAAGAGAAAAGAAATTCTCTTCTTCTTCTCTCCTAGGGCACGATCGGTTCCTCTCTTTGGTGAGTTTCGTTTCTTCCTTCGTGATTATCGTCTCTTCCTCTCTTTGTGATTTTCATTGCTAGCTTGTCTGACTCTTGAGGAAGATGAAGATTTGTTGAGGTTGGAGAAGCACCGTGAGCGTGGAGAGAAGATGAAAGAGTTGTAGGGATTTTAGGGAGATTTGAGATTTAAGCTTGATTTGGTAAGTGAATTGGTTTTAAGATGTTTATTATTGTGTTTAATGCATTCATGAGGTTAATTGTTAAAGATTAGAGTGTTTGAGTTAAGTTAGGAATGATTTTAGAGGGAGAAAATGGGAGAAAACTCGTCGAAGAAGACGAGCTGCGACTCGCACCTCGCGGCGTGCGAAATGCCTCGCCGCGGCGAATTAACATATAATTCGTCATGACGAGCAGGAGGGAGGACGTCGCAGCGAGCTCAAAAGCGTTGGATGCCACGGCGGGCTCCTCTTGACGTTGCGGCGAGCTCGAGTTCTAGGCGCTGCAGGGAGTTCTTCTCTCGTGCATCGCGGCGAGTCCCAAGAGAAATGTTCGTCGCGGCGAGCAACCTCACACGTCGCGGCGAGCGCCTTCAGACGCCGCGACGAGCGGTTTGAAGTCGCGGTGAGGGGGAAATTTCTAAAGTGATTCAATTTGGTTTTTGGGGCATAACTCATGGTGTAGACCTCCAATTGAGGTGATGTTTGATTCGTTGTGACCTAGAGAAAGAGATCTACAATTGAGGAAAAGAATGAGAGTTTGAATTCAGGTTTTTGAGATTTCAATTGAAAGAAAGTAGAAAGTGGGGAAATGGTATCGAAAAAATCATGAATAGGCATAGTACATCTTTTATTCAAGGCATGTGCATCATTAATTATTTCGACTGTGCATTTTGTAATGAATGGAATTATTTGATTGTTATAGAGCCGATGGATCAATAATCCACGGATCGTGCTGAAACTTCCAGGCAGGTAGCTCGGAAGTTCAGGTGAGTAACCTAGTTGGTTCCTCAGCCTTTATGTGTTTAATATCTTGCAATGATGCCATGTGGAGATAATGGAGGGATATATGTGTTTGTTTTGATTGATTTCAGACCACGGGTGTCTGAAGTATTTGAATGTATTATTGAAGTGCAAACTGTGTATATTGTATGTGAATGCTGCTATGAAATGAATTATGAAAGTTGTTAATGACTAAATTACCGAACCGAAGGTCCGAAGGAATGGATGTTGGTCTTTGAAATGTTAAATGATTGTGAATGTGATTTGATACATGTGCATTGTGTATATATATATATATATATATATATATGACTGAACGTGGGCCGAGAAAAAGGCGAAATGCCTTATAATTATGACAAATGAATTCCATAATTGGTTAATAAATACTGGTTGTGACTGGGGCTGCCACTGAGAGGGATTAGTGCATACCCAGAGGGCTCTCCTATCCTCTCGATCGCGGAAAGTAGTGCATATCACGAGGCCCTCCTACTTCCTAAAGCGCGATTCATTATTCTTGAGCCGAGCCTTGAGCTCGAGGAGAGTCGATCATACCAGAGGACTCTCCTACTCCTAAGCGTGTCAGAATTACATTCTTGTTAAGCGCTCGATCCACTTCGAAAAGAATGGATAATAATGGGAAAAGTTCATGAGTGTAACTTTTATGTGTGAATGTGGGAATAAAAAAGGTGTTAATGTTGTATATTCGTCTGATAAGTGTTATATGGTGATATTGAATGTGTAAAATTGACAAGGCCTGAGATAATTTGGATTGTGACAATATGGGATATTATATGAATTGTTGTATATGCATGAATTGGGTGGACCATCGATGATGGTTTCTCACTGAGTTTGCAAACTCACCCAACATTACAATTATTTTTCAAGAATTGGCGAGTACTCCGTTAGACAAACGGGAGTATGATTCTTTATGAGCAAGCGAGTTTGGCGTCGGGATCGGTCTCATGTACGCATTTGAGTCATTTTGGTTATATGTGAAACATTGTATTTTCATGAGATAAATATTGTTATTGTATTGGGCCCAAATTGGTGTGAATATATGTGTGTATGAATGGTTTTATGACTGAAATTGGATTTTGATTGAAAATGTTTTTGTATCGTGGCCCAAATTGTTTACCGATATCTGCGCACTCTAATGTTTTCAAAAAGAAATTAATTGGGTTTTCCAAGTTTTAAATTGATGTGACTGGTTTAGCATACTACCTTCGTGAGGCACGGGCTCGAATATCACTATCGATATCAGGTTCGGGTCTTGCAGGAGTGGGGTGCTACACGATATGAATTATCACATTATGCTTATACCATCACAATTATTGTGATTGTTTACAACTATAGTATAATTCACAATTCATAATTTAAAATATTAGATTAATCAAACTTACAAGTAAAGCTAAACGATTAGTTCTACCCTCGCATAAGTTGAAATCAATGTTGCTTTCATGAGCTTACCATCTTCAGTTACAGATTTACTTCCCAACTTCTTGATTCCATACTTTCGCTTTATTGCTTCTTGTTTAACGGGTTTCTAGTGCTTCTTCCCTGGCTTCGTTCACCACATTCTTTGAAATAGAAAAGCCCTTCTTTTAGGTTTCAATTAAAAGATAACAATAAAACACACGTCACATGAACACTCTACTTATACGAGGATCTAACTCTACTTTTAAACTTAAACTAAACTAAGAGTCATCAGTTTAAGGACAAGAAATGGCAACTACTGATTCGGATGTCATAACCCTCATCCCACATCGGTGGGATGAGAATATGAGAGGAGGAGAGGGGCTTATAAAAGAAAGCCCTCTCCTCCTTAATTCAATGTACCAAAAACACAAATATCCTCTTAAACAAATTAGAGGGTTAAATTTGTAATCCTTATTTTATTATAGTGAAATTCTTCTCTCTCCGTGGTTTTTACCCTATTGGAGTTTTCCACGTAAATTTCTTGTGTTCGTTTCCGTGTTTTCTTTTCCAACAAGTGGTATCAGAGTCACGCTTGGGTTAAGTTTAAATCTATTTACCGTATGCTCTGTGGTTGCCACTTAGTGTGGATCCCCCACATCAAAAAGTAAATTAGATTGGCAACAACTAGTCTGGAGAAGTTGTTTTGGGTTGAAGCTGTCAACACCGCTTGTTATGTGATCAACCGGAGTCAGTCATCGACAATTGATTTGAGGACACCGATGGAGTTATGGACAGGTAAACCAGTAGATTATTCTAATCTTCATGTTTTCAGAAGTCCTGCATATGTGATGTATCATGCCCAGGATGTTTCAAAGTTGGATCCGAAGTCTAGGAAATGTATTTTCGTAGGCTATGCTGATGGTGTAAAGGGGTATTGCTTGTGGGATTCCACTACCCGCAAGGTCGTTATCAGCAGGGATGTCATCTTCATGGAAGATAAGCACTGTAGTGAAGATGCAGGTACATCAGGGTCAGATATTACAGTGATACCAGTGAAGGAACATACTTCTGAAGTAGCGCCAGATAAGAATCCTGGGGAGAATGATGCTGAAGTCGATAAAATCAGACGATCTAATGTTGAAGTTGAACTCAGACGATCAACTCGCACAAGGGAAGCTCCCAGTTGGCATTCTGATTATGTTATGGATAGCAATGTAGCATACTGTTTACTCACTGAAGATGGAGAACCATCGACCTTTCAGGAGGCGGTAGGCGGCTCAGATGCGTATCAGTGGATAGCAGCAATGCAGGAGGAGATCGAAGCTCTGCATAAGAATCAAACTTGGGATCTTGTACAACTACCATCAGGGAGGAAACCCATTGGAAACAAATGGGTGTTCAAGATCAAAAGAAACAGTGATGACCAATTGGAGAGGTATCGGGCAAGATTGGTGGTCAAAGGATATGCTCAAAATGAAGGTATTGATTTCAATGAAATATTCTCACCTGTTGTTCGATTAACTACCATTCGTATAGTTCTGGCATTATTAGCAGTACATGATTTACATCTAGAACAGCTAGATGTAAAGACAACTTTTCTTCATGGTGATCTTGAAGAAGAGATTTATATGCTCCAACCAGAAGGCTTTGAAGAAAAAGGAAAAGAGAAATTGGTTTGCAGGTTAAACAAATCTCTATACGGAATTAAGCAGGCGCCAAGGTGTTGGTATAAGAGATTTGATTCTTTCATCATGAGTCAGGATACAATAGATTATCGCAGACCTATGCGTATTCTGAGGTTTGGAGGTGATGATTTTGTCATATTGCTATTGTATGTTGACGACATGTTGGTTACAGGCCCCAATAAAGATCGTATTTAGGAATTAAAGACTCAGTTAGCTAGGGAGTTTGAGATGAAAGACTTAGGACCAGCAAATAAGATTCTTGGGATGCAGATTCACCGAGACAGAAATAATAGGAAGATCTGACTTTCTCAGACAAATTACCTGAAGAAGGTCTTGCAACGTTTCAACATACAGGATTGTAAGCCAGTATCCACCCCGTTCCCTGTTAATTCCAAGTTGTCCTCTGAGATGAGCCCTAGCAATGAAGCAAAGAGGATAGAGATATCTCGAGTACCGTATGCATCAGCAGTGGGTAGCTTGATGTTTGCCATGGCCAGTACCAGATCAGACATTGCTCATGCAATGGGAGTTGTAAGTCGGTACATGGCAAATCCTGGTAGAGAGCATTGGATATCAGTGAAAAGAATCCTTCGTTACATCTAAGGAACGTTGAATCTGCATTATGTTCTGAGAGGATCGAGACCACGGTATTTGTGGGTATGTTGACTCAGATTATGCAGGTGATCTTGACATAAGTAAGTCTACCACTGGATATGTGTTCTTACTTGCTAATGGAGCTGTAAGCTGGGTATCTAAACTGGAGTCAGTTGTGGCTACATCAACAACAGAAGCAGAATATGTTGCAGCTACACAAGCTAGTAAGGAAGTAGTTTGGTTGAAGTTGGTCATGGAGGAGTTCGAGCATGTACGGAGATAATTTCTATTTTGTGACAGCCAAGTGTTTTGCATCTTACAAAGAATCCGACCTTTCATGCGAAGAGCAAACATATTGAGTGCGAGTACCACTTCGTTCGTGAGAAAGTGGAGGAAGGGACAATTACTATGAAAAAGATCAATACAAAGCAGAACGTGGCAGATTTTCTGACTAAGGTTGTCAACACAGATAAATTCATTTGGTGTCATTCCTCCTGTGGCCTGATAGAGACGTAAGCAGTATGGAGTCGAGAGAGAAAGAATGGTGAAGATTAATGGGCATCCAATTCAATCTTCAAGTGGGAGAATGTCATAACCCTCATCCCACATCGGTGGGATGAGAATATGAGAGGAGGAGAGGGGCTTATAAAAAAAGCCCTCTCCTCCTTAATTCAATGTACCAAAAACACAAATATCCTCTTAAACAAATTAGATGGTTAAATTTGTAATCCCTTTTTTGTTATAGTGAAATTCTTCTCTCTCCGTGATTTTTACCCTATTGGGGTTTTCCACGTAAATTTTTTGTGTTCGTTTCCGTGTTTTCTTTTCCAACATCGGACACTAAGGCACCACCATCCTCCTCCAAGTTATTACCATAGACAACAATATTATCCAAGTAGACCTCCAAGTCTAACTATGGGTAGAATATTTGGTTCATGAGGGTGAAAATTTGTCTTAAATTATTAGTTTGGATCAAGTTTAATTAGTTTAGGTTACTATATTAAGGACATTTGATTTGCCCATATATGATATTGATATTGTGTGTTTTTCATTATTAATTTTAAACTAAAGTATAACTGAGGAGTTTTTTGGAAAATTAAAATTAGGATATGGTGTTTTCTAAAGTTTCCAAATCATGTCTTTTATCCTTTTATTTACTTATAATAAAATTAATAATATTAATAATTAGTTATTTATAAACATACAAATAAAAACGATGTTGGAACCTAGAAGGAAATAAGATAAAGCTACTTTTGATGTCCTAATTAATTGCTTCTAGTAGCATGCAATGAAAGGGAGTTTGGATCTGAAAGGAGATCAAATCAAGTAGTTTTTGGTGGCTTTAACTAATTGCTTCTGTGGCTTGGTAATTAAAATTATATAACATAAAGATCATTTTATAATTTAAAAAAAATTAAAATAATACTTGATATTGATCAATAATGATACTAAAACTAAATTTGACATTGATACTGGTATAATATTGATAACATTGACTTTAACAGAAGAAAAAAAATCAGTTTTGCCATTGTATATATTGCATATTACTTAATTTACATTAAAAATGGATGCAGCAATAGAAAATTAGAACAATAAAACAGCAAAATTTTGGTTATTACAGTTTCCTTGTGAGTTTTCGAAACCTTGTTAACAATTTAGAACCTTAATCATTGCCATATATTATGAAGCAAATTCTATCTGGGCACCAGACGCCAAAGTCCATCAAAAGACAAATTACAAGCCCAACAGTGCTGGTTCCTTGTGCCTCGTGCAGTCCAATTACAATCCAAGATTGTTTCATTCAAGTTAGACGACAATCCCTTCTTAAATGAAGCCTGAAACAGTTCCATCCTTCGTACTTTTGAGATGGAGAGATGAACGCAAGTAGCTAAGTATAGATCTATTATTACGATCAAGTCTGCCAGTATAATTGTTCCAACAAGAAAAAGAAAAGAGAATGATAGGCAAAGCCTACTTCTTGCCAGCCCTACCCCAAAGCGACTGCCAAAAAACAGGCCAGTTCTTTTGAGCCTCATTCCAACCCAAGAGTGACCCTTCTCTCATAGGATCCCAGCTGGAGGATACAATACCATAACTCACACCCAGTAATGCAGTTCCAAAGAAGAAGAATGAAACTATGAAAGGAACCCATGTTGGCACATCAATCTTCAATACAACCTTGAGATAGTAAAAGAAAGGGAAGAAGATAAGTCCAATAAACAGAGGAATTCCCACTGAGAATGTCATCCTGCTCATCATCCTGTTGGTCACTACCTCTGGAATTACACCACCATCTTGTTCATTATCTTCTTCTTCCTCCTCATCATCGAACCCTTTCTTTGATTTCCTTTTCTTTTTGGATTCCTTTGGGGGTGGACCAAACCCTCTTGGGCTATTCAAGGTTGCATATAGTGGTGTCATGTGTGAGACCAGATACACTCTATCATACAAGTTTGAAACTGAAACTGGGAATGGCAGAGGTCTATTTGTTAAAGCAAGTGAATATACGGAGGTTGAGGGCTGTTCATGAAGACAGTCGATCTGTATAACAAATGCAGAAACTGACTATTGCACATTCAAGTAAAACTAGTGAAAGACTACCACATATTCAGATACTAAATATATAAACTTCTTGTACTATAAATTATCATCTGTAGTATACGAGTTATAAGGGGGGTAAGAAAAGCTGATTCAATATAAGAAATTATACCTACGAATCGCATAATTAATAATTATACAACCGTCTCAGTTGAAGGAGAACAACGAAAAGAAGAAAAGAAATCCACGAAATTCCAAAATCGTGTTTTACCTTGGAAGAAACAGAAGATTGAGTAGAGGGGTTAAACGGGGAAGAATATGAAAATGTTCGCTTCAGTGAACCTGGGGTGGCAGCCATTTCACTATTTTCTCAATCTCTGTGTGTCTGGGTGCTACCGTTGAGTTCAATCTCCGATTGGGGATATGATTGTGTGATGTTGTTGAGTTCAATCATCAATGTCCAATTCGGATAAGGAAATAGGATTCTGTGCGCGCCTGTCTCTCCTCTTGTTTCACGCTCCTCACGCGCTAATTAAAACATGTAGTATTATTAGCTATTACAATGCTTTTTTCTAAAAAAAACTTTATTGTGGTGATTAAAAAATTAATTTATTTTATGAAAATGTTAGAAATTATTGTGACCTTATTAATAAAATTTTAATATATTATAAGTTATTAATTAGTGTATACAATGATTAAAATAATAATTAAATAGTTAATTTTAAAATTTTATTTTAAAAAGAAAATAGAAAGGTTTCAGTTGGGATTGTGTATTGCACGCGCTCCTCGTACCGTAAGCAACTCAGGCACTGGATTATATTTGTATATCACATCTTATCGTTACCGAGTACCATGAAGTTTAAAAATTTTAAGGACTTGTTCGCCAAAAAAGCCCAAACAAAATAAACCCACTCACGCAGGGACCTACCTATTCCTCTGTACACGACAATGAATGGCTTGGATGAAGGGAACAGGGCACAGGCTTATTAGGTACAGAGGATCTGAAGGGCTCACGCAGACTCTCTCATGTATGCTCTCTCTCCTCTCTACTCAGCCCCAGCTTCATCTCTGTTCTCTCTACTCTCTATCCTTATTGCCACCCATTGCCCTTGCGAGTCGCACCATCGCTCGCTGCCATTGCCATAGCCCCACGCTCCACTGTCGAACCGTCTGTCCAACTGCACACTGCAAGTCTCCACCTCTGGTCGGGCCGCCTGTCACTTTTTCCAATCGCACACCATTCGCTGCAAGCTCAAGCTGTCTTCTCCATTCTCCATCGTCATCGCTTGGATATATTCCAGTCTGCAGATCAGAAATCAGGATTTCCAATTTTCATGTAGATCCAAAGTTGACCCAACCCAACTTAACCCCATCTAACCCTATCTTGATTGCAATTTCTCTTTTTTCCGCGTGTTTTATGGGCTGTTTGGAAGACTCCGAATTGAATTCATGAACGAATTGAATTCAATTACATTAATGAAGTTGGGATTGAATTCAATTTACACTGTTTGGAACAAATTTAGTAATATTAGAATTTGGAACAAATATAGTAAGATTAGAATTGAATTCAATTCCACTAAATTCAATTATCTTGAAAATATATAAACTTCATTTATATTTGATTTAATAATTAAAATAATTTAAATAAATATTAAATTTTAGATAATTAAAATAATTTAAATAAATATTAAATTCTAGATAAAAGTTAAATTTTAAAATGTTTCATTTTATTTAATTGATAATTTATTTATAAATATTATATAAGAGATAAAAATAAATTTAATTAATTTAAAAAATTAAAACTAAAATCATTTAAATAAATATTAAGTTTTAGATAATTAAAATAATTTAAATAAATATTAAATTCTAGATAAAAGTTAATTTTAAAATGTTTCATTTTATTTAATTAATAATTTATTTATAAATATTATATAAGAGATAAAAATAAATTTAATTAATTAAAAAAATTAAAACTAAAAATCATTTAAATAAATATTAAGTTTTAGATAATTAAAAATAATTTAAATAAATATTAAATTCTAGATAAAAATTAATTTTAAAATGTTTCATTTTATTTAATTAATAATTTATTTATAAATATTATATAAGAGATAAGAAATAAATTTAATTAATTAAAAAATTAAAACTAAAAATCATTTAAATAAATATTAAGTTTTAGACAATTAAAAATAATTTAAATAAATATTAAATTCTAGATAAAAGTTAATTTTAAAATGTTTCATTTTATTTAATTAATAATTTATTAATAAATATTATATAAGAGATAAAAATAAATTTAATTAATTAAAAATTAAAACTAAAATAATTTAAATAAATATTAAGTTTTAGATAATTAAAATAATTTAAATAAATATTAAATTCTAGATAATGAAATTATATCATTGAATTGAATATAAAACAATTAAATTAATATTAGCTTGTTTTGTTTTTTTATTAATTAAATTTATTTTGTTCTTTTATATAATATTTATTAATAAATTATTAATTAAATAAAATGAAACATTTTAAAAATTATTTTAATATCTTATATAATATTTATTAATAAATTATTACTTAAATAAAATAAAACATTTTAAAATTAAAGTTTTATCTAAAACTTAATATTTATTTAAATTATTTTAATTATTAAATCTAATTTTATTTGAAATTTATATATTTTGAAAATAATTTAATAATATATATTTAATTAACAAAAATTATATTATAAAACAAAACCTTCTAATTGAAAGAAACAAAAGCACAATCCTAGAAATCAAACAATTTATACATTTTAGGTGAATAGTGCGTGAGGAGAAGAGTTAAGATTGCTTTGTAATTGAATTCACGCGATTCCAAGCGTGAATTCAATTTACACAGAGGCAATGAATTGAAATCTCAAGTGAATTCAATTCATTGCCTTTTTTTGCTTCCAAACAATGGAAATGAATTCAATCCCATGGTTGAATTCAATTCATGGCTTTCCAAACAGGGGGTTAAGCTGCTTGTTTATGCTCTGAATTACAATTGGACTGTGATTTGGTTGACGTGTGTTTTGTAAATGGTTTATAAAGTATTCATAAGGCAATTTTAATTTGAAAGTTGAAATTGTTTGTGTATATTGGTTTAATTTTAATAACATTTAGATATTGTGAATTCTGAAGAAATTAATTTTGTGATTTGTGAATCATGTATAGTTAAGGAATGTGTTTGTTATTTTAATAATTATAAAATGATATCAAAATTAATTCATTAAGTTATTAATATGTTAATTAATTTATACAAAACATACAATTTACTAACTATTGTTTGTATATAAAAGTATTTAAAATATGATTAATCATTTAAATATGAGATTTAATATATAACTAAATCATTTAATATATTTAATTAAGTTAAGAAATTAAAATTTTGCAATTTTATATTGTCTATTGTTGTCATGAAATAAAATTACAAATATTGATCTTATCTTATGAGTAGCAAATATACATTTATCATCTTATCTTATGGGTAGTTAAATACTTAGTAAAAATAATATATGAATTTATTCATTTAATTTTGACACATGTCTTCATTTATTTTACAAAAAAAATAGAAGGAAGGTTAAGTACTCTTGATAATTCAACTATTTCTGGAAGATTCAATGATTTGACTTAGGTTCATGTTAGAATGGTTCTCATAATGAAGAATAATACAATTTATTTGTTTTATAACAAGCATTTCAGAGATGGAGAAATCACCACATTAAAGAAGCATTTAATTGAGATCAAAGGTGACGTGGATCTTTGTAAAAAAAATTAGTTATGATGTGAAATGACAAATGAAGACTTTACTTGAAGACTATTAGTATGAGAAAGATAAAAGGCAAAAATTGAACAATGAAATTAGTAGTGGAAGTTCTTTTATTGGTGTTCAGGATGATTAAAAGAATGTTGAAGGTGGTAGTATTCCTACATAATAAGAAAGGAATGTTACACCTGATATTAGGAAAATAAGAAGATATGTGTCTAATTTTTTGGCACCACAAACAACTCTGAAACTCAGTCTTTAATTCATAGTACCTTACAATATAGAGAAACGACTTGTAATGTGGATATGACAATGGCTAGGTGGTGATATAATTTAGGTATAACATTAAATACTTCTTAATCTTATTATTATCGGCCTATGGTAGATGTTATTGTCTCTTACAGTCTAGGATACAAAATTCCATCAACTAATGACTACAGAGGTAAACTTTTGGATAGCTCTTTTATGAAATTAAAAGTTATTTGGATGAAGAAAGAACGACTTAGGTTACTTTTGAGTGTTCAATCATATGGAATAGTTGGACAAATAGAATATATGAGATTATTATTATTATTATTATTGGTTCATTCAGCAAAGGAAACCATATTTTTTAAGTCTATTGATGTATCTGGCCTTGTTAGGAATATTGATACTTTATTTGAAATATTTAATAAATTTGTAAATAAAGTTGGACCAGAAAATATTATTCAATTCATTACTGCCAATGATTCCGCTTATAAAGCGACCGAAAGAAGATTACAAAGTAAGTATACTTCTTTTTATTTAACTCCTTGTACTATACATTGCATTAACTTGATATTGAAAAATATAGCGGATACTAGGTATTTTCCTATTATTGATGAGATTGTGTCAAAAGCAAAAAAGGTGACCAAGTTCATCTATAATCATACATAGGTCTTGAATTTAATAAGAAAGGATTTCACCAATAGTAGGAATTTGTGTCATCTTGTTATTACAAGATTTTGTCGTCATGTTATTACATGATTTGCAATAATTTTTTTTATCACTTTAGTGTTTTATTATGATGAAGAAAGAGCTAAGAAAAATGTTTACAAGTGATAAGTGAGTTGCATCTCAGATGCTCTAGAATTATACTTGAAGACAATGAATTTTTATCTCAATGTCAATTTTTCATCTGAGTTTGTAAGCCTTTAGTAATGATACTTTGTCTGGATTAGTGATAGAAAGGCAACAATGAGTTATTTTTATGATGCTATGGAGAGGGCGAAGGAAGTAATCAAGGCTAATTTGAAAAATATATTTTCTTTGTATACATTTTATCTTACGATCATCAATGAGAGATGAGAAAGGCAACTTTATTCTTCGTTGTTTGCAGCTAAGGCATTTTTGAATCCTAGTGTCTATTTCAGACCAAGTTTTACAAAGGAAGCTGAAATTAATAGAGGAATGTTACTAACTATTACAACAGTTGTTTCAAATGAGATGGTGTAAGATCTTCTAAGCTCACAAATGGAGATTTATAAGAATGCTTATGGTGATTTTAGGATGTCAATTACTATTCGTCAAAGAGACAAACTTAATCTAGATATATGTTTTCACTTTTTTTACTTATTGAAAATTAATCACCACTTTATTTTGTTTATAATGCTACTTTTGTGATCTTACAGTTGCTTGCTGGGACTAATTCGGAAGTGGTGTTTCAACATTGCAAAGGTTTGTCCTTTGCACTTCAAATTTTAAGTCAATGTGTGAGTGCAACATGGTGTGAAAGGAATTGAAACACATTTGAATTCATTCATTTCAAAAAAAGAAATACATTGGAGCACAAAAAATTGAATGATTTATTTTTTTCGATACAATTTAAAACTTCAAGAAAGGCATACTAATTTCATTATTAAGTTAGATATAATTTCATATATTTTTAATAATTTAATTTTATTGCTTACTAGGACTCTTAATAGAACAGGTAGTTTTGTAGATCTAATTTGCCTTGATCATATCAATCTTTTAACATATTGGGTTTCTAAAAAACTAAATTTGATAGATGAAAATGATTTGGAAGATAATCTTAAATGGAAAAGTATTGACCTGTCATTTAGTGCAATTAATTTAAATGATGGTGACGATGAGACTCCTCTCAATAATGAAGATTTTGTACCGAATGAGAATTGGGATAAAAAGAATTTGAGTGGGTATTCGATTGAATGGAGTTTCAAGTTTTTGTTTCTCCTTTTCTTTTAATTTCTTTTATATTTGATTTGTATGTTAAATTCTATACATGCAATATAATTGTAAAGATTTTTGTTTCAAGTTTCACTTATAGTTTGGCTCTTCAACATGAACTCTTGTTGTAAATTGTAACTATTAGAACATTATGAATATTTATTATTCTTTTATTTGATATTTTGATATAATTATTATTTATTATATGATGAAATTGTAATATTTTAAATATTTTTTATTATTCTTAATATTATATTTGTATGATGATTAAATGTTTTTTCATATTAATTGTGTTTATTATTTATATGTGAAAATAAGATTAATAAAAATAAATAAATTGTTATTATTTTAAAGTTCTATTATTATGATTTTTAAGAGAGATTTAATGTAAAATTATAAATTATACAGTACAATATGTTGAAAGATTATTTTGCAATTTTAAAAATTTTATGGACTATTTTATAAATTTAAAAATTATCTGAAATAGTATCTGATATTGACCGGTACTACTATAGTATTGTACTAGAACCAAATCCAGTGTCAGTACCGATACTATATTCATAACATTAGGTTGGACTTGAAAATGGAAGAGTTTAAGGAAAGTTGGTTGATTTTTGAATTGGAATTAGTTTTATAATTTTGAACTTCAAATTGAGTTTGAATCTTTTTTTCGAATTTCAAACTTAATTTTGACTTGAAATCAAAACTTTTTGTAAATGCAAACTGATGTAACAAAATGATATTGTTTTGTACATTGGTAAATAGTATTCTAGTCATCCTTAATAACTACATTAGGGAACATTAAGAACATGCCTGTAAGACTGACAAATTGGTTTTTTTTTTCTTGTTGGCATTATTCTTTTGGCATATTAACAACCTAATGCACATAGACATTCCTTATAAATGTTTGCCTTCACATTAAAAGGATATAATGACATTCCAACTAACTGCTAAATAAAAACATAACCTAATTGAGTAACTGAACCTAATTGAGTAATTAGGGGACATTTATCACAAATATTTGCTTTCGCATTAAAAGGCTAAGTTCATGTTAATGAAGATTAACAAAAATAGTGTATTGTTTAATAATTCCTACCGATCTTTGTGTACAACAGGACTTCTTATGAAAAGCTACTTAAGGATAGTTACAATTTTGATTGACTAATAAATTATCAATATGTGTGTAAGTGATAGGAGTATATGGATTGGACATTAAGTCCTTATTAGTATGTATATTTAGTCCAAAGCACTTAGACACAGATTTCATAAGTTAATAAGTTAGAACAACTTGAAGGATTGGATCTTCATTTTTTGTTTCAAAGGGTGTTTAATGTGAATTTGAGCATATGGAAACAAGAAATTGAAGAAAAGGGAAGAATTGGAAGTATGGAAGTAGGCCACGATCGAGACTTGTCTTGCCACGAACCTGACAGAGAGCACAGACAACTATTCCAAGGAATTTCAATTTTTCTATCACTTGGCTATTTTTGTAATTTTAACATTTTAGGGTTATTTTTGTAACCAATTTAAGTGGGTAAATAGTAGAAAGAACCTTAGAAGCCCCAAAAACTATTTAAGAACATAAAACACTAAAAAAGAGTAGCCACCATCTTCCAAAGTGAGAGAGGAAGAAGAGTAATATAAAAATTCCAGATTTCAAGTTTGAGTCCAAATCAAGTTCTTTCTTTCTTTCTTTCCTTTGTTTATTTCATTAAACTTGACATCAACTCAGTTAAAATATTAATTTTGTTGATATTTTGCTTATTTGGCTAATGGAATCATCTTTGTTCATGACATGTAGGCTTTCATGTAGAAAAGCATCCATGTTGATTAATATATCCAACCCCAAACCTATACACGATAAGACATACACATAGCCTATACATATAACCCATTCTATTTCAAAATAACCAAAATTTCTTCATCTTTTGCACCTCCTCTCCTCTTTGTCGTTGTCTTGGAAGCATCATTTTCAATGTTTCCTCTCCTTTGTGTCGCTAATTAGAAGAATTTTTTTTTGTCCTCTTCTCTATATCTTTGTTCATTAAGTCTAAGTGTTGTTCACCTATTTATGTTTAACATTAGGGTTTTAAACTTGAAAGCCTACATGTCATGAACAAAGATGATTCCATTAGCCAAATAAGCAAAAAATCAACAAAATTAATATTTTAACTGAGTTGTTAAGATTATAAAAGATTGGTCATTTAATTAAAAATTTAAAAGTTTTGGCTTTGAATTGAAAAATCTAAAAGATTAGACATTTTAAAATCAGTTATTCCATTAATATTTGTGATGTATGAAAATTCTTGTATACTTTTAACGTTGATATGAATATTTTGATATGAGAGTATATTTTATATGTATAATTATATCTTGTATATTTAAGGCTTTCAAGTTTGAATTAAAGAAAATTGATGTCATTAACCTTTTGTTATTAGTACTTATATACGGTTATGTTAAGTTTGAAATAAAAAAAGTCAATGAAAGATATGGTTGTATCTTACTTCTTTTGCAGAAGGTTATTCACTATTAATCACTTTAACTTACATATTGAAATTGTTATATGCATATTTAATTTTTGGAAATTGTTTTCTAATTTGTTCAAATTTATAGAATTCTACATTATTCAATGCATCGAATATTATTTACAATTTTGGTATTTTCTAGGAATCTAAATTACCTATTATATTTAAGTACTTAAGTGTCCCAATATTTGAAATTGTTCATCATATTTAAACACTTAATATTTTCAAATTATTTAAGAATCGTTTGATTTTCTTTCTATTTTGTTGTAAATTTTGGTTTTGTTTTTAAATAAAATCAAATTTTTATTTAATTATCAATGTTAGTATAGTTATATTTTAAGAATAACAGATTCTAAAATGTCTAACCTTTTGGAAAATTTTCAATTCAATGTTAAAACTTGTAAATTTTTAAATAGGTGACCAACCTTTATATCCTCAATATATAACTCACTTCAAAATAATAGTTTTTTTTTTAATATTTAACTGATTTGGCTAACAAAACCATTTTTTCCTATGATATATAGTCTTCCATGTGAAATATTAATGGATAACTAAGCATTCAAGTAGACTACACCCAACTTATAACCTACACCTTATAGCCCATTTTATTTTAAAATAAACAATTCACCTTCATCCTTTGCATCTCCTATCCTCTATATCATCATTTGGGAAGCACCATTTTCTGTGTCACCTCTCCTTTTTGTCTTTGTTCTTTCAAGGCTAGGAGTTGTTCACATTTTGTTTAACATTAGGGTTTGAAACTTCATAAGCTAGGTATTTTTTCCCTTGTGGTTATATTAGGGTATATAGGCGTTGTGGTTACATTTGATGTCACTTCTTCATTTGTGTTTTTTAGCCCGTCCTTCCCATTTTCAGTGACTTGGTTCAAATCATCTTTTAATTGTCAAGATAATTAAAGAAATAAGCTTGAATCTTCCTTTTAATGAAAATAAAAAGAAATTGTCTAAAATTTGAACATCCTTTATTATTAAGTTGTAAGGTTCAATGTCTTAGCTTTGTATACTTGTCTAATTTAGAAATTAACTAGCACACCATTGAAACTAAATTTCAATTCATGAACACCTTCCTCTCTACTTGGAATTACTCGAGTGTGCTTTCATGACGACTTGAATTTTGTTCACCTTTGTCTAATTTTTGATTCGTTAAGATGATATAAATATCAACAGAACAGAACGCCTATGACTTGTCAATGTTCACACTCAACTTATTGTTCCACTGATTTCAAGTCACATTTTTAGGCAATTAGAAGCAAAAACAAAAGAGCAAAAGTTTCACTTGAACCTATGATTGATGATATATCTAAAAAACATTCAGTTTCTTTCCTACTTTTTTAATCTTAAACTTTTACATCCACTTATAACAATATTAACAATAGCTATTAATAATACAATACACAATATTTTGATTTTTAACTTCAACTGGATGGGTATACATGATAATCTTTCACACATTAGAGATTAATCCACTCATAAATTGGCAAATTTGATGCTGAAGTTAAAACAATAATAACAACAATATCAAGATTAAAATGTCAGTCTGTTTTGGTGTCTTTTCGTCATTGCTCACTGGAGAAAATTAGAAAAGAGGCAGAAATTTTAGAGAGAGAAAAGTTGGCGTCTTAGCAATCTTCTACAACCTCGTTTTCTTGTCAGTCTATTTTGGTGTCTTTCACAGCGACCCTCTACCAAGGTTGCCACCCTGGTATCTACATGGAGTCCCCCACTCTGGAGAGACAATCATCCAAATGGGGATGTACTCGAAAAAGGGACGATGAGCCCTTATCCACTCCCAAGCTGTCCTATAGTGCTGCGGTTGTTGGTGATGCCCAGGTAGGAGTGAATCATATTATGAACGACTGGGTAGAAGACGATGAAATTGAAATAGAAGAAGGTGATATCCAACCGTTCGAGGAAGTAGGGGGGAGGCATAACCCTGTCTTAAAGCTTCAAGAATAAGCTTGACAATTAGTGGGCCAAAGTAGTTGTTGTTAAATTGTTTGGCTGTAAGATCGGATTTCTCCTCCTTCACTCACGGTTGCAGTCAATGTGGAGACTGAAGGGACAGATGAAGCTTGTGGATCTCGACAATGATTATTTTTTGGAGAGATTCAAGGTGGATGAAGACTGCCTTCAAGCTCTGACGCAAGGCCCATGGATGATTGTTGGGCAGGTGCTCCCGGTACAACATTGGGTACCATCCTTCCGTCCCTCTCAAGGTCAGGTGAATCGTGCTGTGGTGTGGATCCGTCTTCCCAAGCTTTCCATCACCAGATATCACCCACGAATTCTACACGCATTAGGCAACCTTGTAAGGATGACAGTGCGTATTAATAAGGCGACGTTGCAGACGCACTGGGGAAAATTTGCTAGACTCACGGTGGATATCGATCTAAGCTCCCTGTTGAAGCACAGCGTGGACTTGGACGGAGAAACCCTTCGGATTGCCTATGAAGGCTTACCCCAGCTCTGTTATGTTTGTGGGAAGATCACCCACGCTGCCTCAGCCTGCCCACAACGTCCTCATGAATCGTTGGAAACTCCCAATCATTCGAACAGTGCAAACCAGGTAGGGTCGACGAATGGAGAGCCAGTACTGGGAGGGCCAACATCGAACAAAAAACCACCGGCGGATCACCCCTTCGGGTACGGCCCTTGGACGCAGGTTCAGAGGTGTCTCCCCAAGCCTACCACACAACGGTCCTCTTTGCACAACCAACGCCTAGCCCTCCAATGGTCGACTCAGTCCGGATAAGACGCTGAAGTGACACGAGGAGGCTCGAGGTTTGCTCTGCTAACATAGGAGACTTATACGCCTAAGGAGACAACAACAATTAAAGAAGCCCCAAAGCCCACTAACCCATTTGGAGCTGGAACAAAGCTCAATGTGGATTTAGCCCAAGTAAAGGGAAAGCAAACACACAAGGCCCCATTTTCCAAGCCCATGGGCCTAAATATCATCCACGGAAGAGCTCACGAGGGATCTTAGTTTCTACAACTCAATATAACCGAGGTGAAATCTCCTAGGCCAAGAAACCCTCGACCAAAGGGCAATCCGCTACCTCCATAATTCTGATTCAACCTTCTCAACAGGACCAACATGTGGCCATCGAAATCCCCTCCCACATGGACATGGTTTGCGACTCTCATCTTATTAAGACTGGTGAGCAAGGAATTGAGCCACATCTACAACTAATGGAAGGAATTGAGGCACCAGAGGCGAATCATATTCCCAACTAGTGCCCCGCTCTCCCTCGTATTGACTAGGCAAACCTAGGAATCGGGCTTGGTGATCCGAAGGTTTTGACCCAGTTACTACCTACTGAGGAGATTGCTTTAGTGTCACCATCCGTAGACATCTAGGCAGAGACAGTGAGTTTACAACAGTAAAATAGCCGTGTCCTATTTTATTGTCTTATTATCTCTATGTCTATTATTATTTGGAATTGTCAAGGCGTAAGACGATCAAGATTTTTAGCTATCCTGCATCATCACCTGAGAACATATAAACCTGGTCTTCTACTATTGTTAGAAACCCGTATTAATGGCTCTCGTGCCAACAAGGTAGTCCGTTCCTTGGGGTTTCATTTTTCCTTTAGAGTAAAAGCAATAGGCTACTCAGGAGGGATTTGGCTCCTCTGGATGGCAGATTTAGATATTTTTGTAATGGTCGAACATCGCTAGTTCATTCACACCATCATCAAATACGATTCGTGTGTGTTCGACTTTACAACTGTTTAAGATAGCCCGCAACTAGCTTCCCAAAAACACCTCTGGCCTGCCCTAAATTGGTTCGGGCACTCTACCCAATGACCCTATCTCGTCGGCGAAGATTTTAATGAAAAATTAGATCGATCGGATAAACGCGATGGGGCCTGGTCGTCAAGAGTTATGAATAAATTGTTTCTTGGGTACACGGATGTGGACTTCATGACCTAGGTTTTCTTAACCCTAAGTTTACGTGACGACGAGGACTGATCTAAGCTAGACTCCATAGAGTATTAGGCTCCACTAATTGGCTTTAGGAGTTTCCTCATATAGTGAATCAACATCTACCCTTTATAGGCTCTAATCATAGACCACTGTTAATTCAACTACACTGTAACCCTCCACGACCAACAAGCTCCCATGGGTTTTGATTTCAGAATATTTGACTCACGCACCTCGGATTTGATGGTGTGGCCTCCGAGCATTGGTTGCCCGCTAAGGTGTCAATGAGCAAATCGCTAGAGACTTTCTCCAAACATCTTATGAAATGGAACCAGATAGACTTCGATAATCTCTTCTATAGGAAAAAAAATCTTCTAGCTCGGGTGGAGGGCATTCACAGTGTCGTGATGACAGCTGATAACTTGGATCCTTTACTCGTCTTGGAAGACCAGTTAAGTGAGGATCTTACCCAAGTCCTATATGAGGAAGAAATTTTTTGGCATCAGCGAGCCCGTTGCGAATGGATCTCTCAAGGCGACCGGAATCCTAAATACTATCACACCATCACTCTTGCTCGTTGTAAGAAATTGAAGATTACAAGCCTCATAGATTCGACAGGGTTGCGAATATCAGATCCAGATCAATTGAGCCTGATCGCAAGAAATTTCTTTGTTCACCTTTCTACTGCTGATGAAGGAACTACGCCTTGGTTTCCGATCACGGGCACTTTTCCTTCGTTAATAGAAGAGGGGATCCGTGAACTTCATCTGTCGATCCATGCCATCGAGGTGAAAAAGGCAGTCTTCAATATGAATCCCACTAAAACTCCGGGGGTCGATGGATTTAATGCATTATTTTTTCAAAAACAGTGAGGTAAGGTTGGTCCCAAAGTGGTGGAATTCATCAAGGAGATTTTTATCCATGGACGATGGGAAGAGGTTTAAATCATACCATTCTAATACTGATCCCAAAAATCCCCACCCTTTCTACTTTATCACAATTCCGTCCGATTAGCCTTTGCACTGTACTCTATAAGATAATTTCAAAAATCATTGTGAATCGGCTAAAGCCTCAGATGGAACACCTTGTGCATGAGACTCAGTGTAGTTTTATTCCAGGTCAACAAATAATGGATAATATCATCATAGCATAGGAAGTCATTCATTCGATGCACGAGAAAAAAGGAAAGACGGGTTATTTAGCGATCAAGGTTGACTTGGAAAAAGCCTATGACAGAATTCACTGAGATTTTATTCATAATAATCTCATAGACTTGGAATCCCAGACCAGTTAATGAGAGTCATTATGAAGTGTGTGACGATGGCCACAATGCAAGTTGCTTGGCAAGGTACCTGTACAGATTCTTTTAGGCCCTCACGGGGTATTCGTCAAGGCAACCCCTTTATGCTTTACCTTTTTGTTTTATGCATGAAAAGGCTAGGTCGTCTCATTTCTTAGGCAGTGGATCAAGGTCTTTGACATCCGATAAAGCTGGGCCATACTGGTCTGCCACTCTCTCACCTTTTTTTCGCGGATGATTTGGTCCTTTTTGAGGAAGTCACGGAGGCCCAAACGAGTATCATTGCATGAACTTTGGAGGTATTTTGCCAATCTTATGGGCAAAAAGTCAATCTTAACAAGACTCGAATCTTTTTCTCCAAGAATTTCTCCCAATGTAATGAATTAGTTCAAATCATAAGTACTGCCTTAAGTACGTACGTCTGTTCCGGTCCAAATCCGATACCGGATTTTAAGTTTTGGTACCGGATTTAAATACCGGATCGATCTGCTGATTTGATTTAATTTGTCTTAAGTAGATCTACAACGATATTCAAAATACTGGTCAAATAATTAGATCGATCTAGGAAAATTTAAAAATTTGGGGGTTTTTTTGCAAAATTTTAAAAATTTTCAAAATCTCTTCCCTCCCTCTCATTCCCTCCTTTTTTTTCAAACTTTTTAAAATAATAATAAATATTTTATTACTAATAATAATTATAAATTAAATAAAACTTAAAAATAAAATATTTTAATTTTAATTACTAATAAATTATTACTAATAAATTATTTTATTTAAATTTATTTTAATATTTTATATAATATTTATTACTAAAGTATTAATAAAAATATTTAATTTTCAAAATAAATAATTTTAAAATTATTATTTTTAAACTAATATTTATTTTATACATTTTCAATTATTAAATCAAAATTTATATATTTTAAAATTAATTATATTTATTGGTTAATATTATACAATACAACTATATAATATATATTAATATGAACTATTTTGCAATTTTTTAAAAGTTTAGGGACTATTTTATAAATTTAAAAAATATCCCGAAACGGTACCCGGTACCGACCGATACCGGTACGGTTCCGTTCCAAAGCTCAATCCGGTACCGAACCCGGTACGGTATTCATAACATTGATTTCTCCCCTAATTTGGCGCATAGGCTTAGCCAAAGCCTAAACATCTCGAGGACCAATAATCTTGGAAAGTATCTAAGAGTCCCGTTAATTCATGAGTGTACCACAAAGCGTACTTACCAGCAAATCTTGGATAATGCTCGCAAGAAACTCTCCAATTGGCGAGAAAAAGCTCTATCCCTAGCCGAGAGAGTTATCTTAACTCAATCAGTTATTTCTACCCTCCCCATATTTACTATGCAAACCGTGAGGATCCCTCGACAACTCTACGATGAGTTGGAGCGCCTTATGAGAGATTTTATTTGGGGATCTACGGGAGCCCAACGGGAAATGCACTTAGTCAATTGGGAGGCAGTATGCCAACCCAAGAAAGCAAAGGGTCTTGGCTTAAAACGTATTCGATCTTCCAATGACTCTCTCTTGACTAAACTCGGCTGGGCCTTACTTAGACAACCCACATCGTTCTGGGCCCGAATCTTAAGGGCTAAATATCGACTGGAACCCCACTCTACTCCTCTCACTTTAGATAAATGATTGGGGACCTCTCATTTCAGTGGCGATCACCCCACTTCCTGAAAGTGTGCTCTATGCTACGGTTGCAGAGTACGTGACTGAAGACGATCACTGGCAGTGTCATCTTTTCCAGTAGTATCTCTCTTCCACAGTCTGTATGGAAATTGCGGAGATATATCTCACTCTAGCCACGACTAAGGAAGATACCATAATTTGGGGGCCAACAAATCATGGTCGGTTCACCACAGCCTCTACTTATGATTTAATCAAAGGCAATACCATGCCTGCGTCCGATAACATTTGGGACTTAATCTAAAAATGGGCCAATCCCCAACGGATTAGGGCGTTCCTTTGGCTCATGATGAACTAAAAGCTCCTGACCAATCAGTAGCAAGTGACTAGACACCTCACTATGGATAGCAGCTGCCATGTATGTGGGTCTGCAGAATCCATTTTACCTGCTCTTCGCGATTGCCATATTGTACAAGACTTTTGACGTAAATTTTCCTCTGAAGTGGTCGACACAGACTTTTTTCAACAAGATGTGGAGCGATGGGTAACTTCCAATCTCTTAAACCACTTTCAACTATCCCAAATTTCATGGGCCATCATTTATGGCGTTGCTTTCTGGTTTGTGTGGCAATGGTGTAACAAAAGTATCTTTGAACTTGATTTTGAGTGGCTAGCAGATGAGACTAGGGCAGTTATAGATTATTCCACTTGGATAATTAGGGCGAGGGAAGTGGAATGCTGTGTCTACTGAGATAAGGGCATACCAGTAGGTAATTTTACGGGTTGGACCAAATCGATGGATGACTGGATCAAGTTAAATACTAATGGAGCGGTTAAACTGAGACCAAATACTGTTGTTGATGGAAGACTGATTAGGGATTGTCACGGTCAATGGTGAGTGGGATTTATCCACCACATTGGACAAGCTTCGCCGATAACTGTTGAACTTTGGAGAGTCCATTCTGACCTTACCCTAGCATGGGAGATCGGATGTCTACGAGTGATCGTAGAAGTGGATTCATTTAAGGTGATCAATATTCTTTCCTATGCTACTATGCCCTCGACTGAATACTATTTCTTGGTGGCAGTTATTCGTGGGCTACTCCACCGCGCATGGAAGGTGAAGCTGCAGCTCGTGTATCGCGAAGGGAACCAATGTGCGGATAGGCTGGCCTCTATTGCAGCACTATCAAGCCCAGGAGTCCATCCCTTGCAAGAGCCTCGACTTACAATCATAGCTCAACTACAATGAAATCAGCACACTGCCTTATTCCACAGATCCTTGCATTAGTTAGGGTGTTTGTTTAAATGCTTTGTTTTATTTCCTGTATTAACAAAAAAATGTCAGATAACTAAAGAAACAATAAAATAATGTAATAACTCACCCCATATCAAGCACAAAAAACAAAGCGTCTTCCAAGAGTTTTATATTTCCATGAAGTTCGTGTAACTGCCATTAACCCAGAAAAACAAAAATATTCTTTGCCAGCCCAGCTGCTGAATTTGCATATGTTTTTTTTTGACTCATATTGCTCAATCTTAACCTACTAAACAAAATGATAGACAATTAAATAAAACATAAAACTAACCAAGAGTTAGTTCCTTTTTAATATGCATATTGACTATTGAGAATGCAGGAACTAATGTTGATCAAAAGCAATGTTTGAGTGGATTAAGAAATCAAGCACAAGAATGATAGATAAAAAGAAAGGGTAAAAATATGGAACTACTCATGGATTTTGTTTAGTCATCACATTTATTATCAGTTCATTGATTGTGTTATTTATCAATTATCTCAGGAACCAGACATTTCTTCCTTAGTTAACATCCGTAAACTAATCATTTGGGGCCTTTATGAGATGCTTCAACATATTAACTTTAGTGGGCTACACGATACTCAAACCACTGTTATTTTAGTTAATCCCATCATTTAGATTGGATATGCAAATGGTGTTTTTTGAATGATCATTGTTACTTAGTCTCCCTACTGTATTAACATCTCCTTTTAGAGATTTTCGTAATGTAATATGTTTAATATCTTTGAACTGATTCAAGGTGTAAATGGCTAGTCACTTGGTCAAAAACCAAGGGGAGTACTTGGAGTATGGTCATCCATAATGAATGCATTGGGCAACATTAAGAAGATGCTTGTAAGACGAACAAGTTGGTTTTTTTCCTATTCGCATTATTCTTTTGGCATGCCAACAACTTGATGCACAAAAAATAAACAAATACACACAATACCATGAAACACTTAATAAAAAAATGAACGAGTAACAGAAAAGGAAAAACATACCTAGCTCGTGAAGTTTGAAACCCTAATGTCAAACAACACGCAAAGAAGATGAGATGCAAAAAGTAATGCTTCCACTCACAGACGCAAAGGAGAGGAGACGCAAAAAATGGTGCTTCCTTGACATCGATGCAAAGGAGAGGAGATAAAGACGATGAAGGTGAACTGGTTATTTTGAAATAAAATAGGTTATTAGTATATACTATCGGTACAGGTTATAGGTTGGGTGTATTCCATATGGATGCTTACTTATCTATTAATTTTCTATGTAGAAGCCTACATATAGTGGACAAAAATAATCATGTTAGCCAGATGAGCAAAATATTAATAGACTAACGTTTTGAATATTTGTTAACGTTATAAAAGAAAAATTGGTCACTTAATTGAAAATTTTAAAAGCTTCAGTACTAACTTGAAAATTTTTTAAAAGGTTTGGCACTTTAAATTTTTTATCCTTGGATAACTAATCCTAAAGTGCCTAACCTTCTAATTTTTTTTTCAATTCGGTGACCAAGTTTTCAAGATTTTTACTTAATTGACTAACCTTTTAGAACTTTAACAATTTAATTCAAAACGTTAATTACATTAGTAATTTGATAACTAATCGTAACCACTATTTTCCTAAGTGGACATCTATATATCATAAATAACAATTCCATTAGCTAAATTAATAAATTACTAATAAAACCAACATTTTGAACTAAATTACTAAAATTTTAAAAGTTTAATTACTCAATTGAAAATTTTAAAAGTTTGAATCTTGAATTTAAAAAAATCGTAAGGTTGGCAAATCGTAAGATTGATTATCTCATTATTAATGGTATAAATAAAATTAGATAACTTAAATTAAATTAATATTATGAATCAATTAAGTAAATAATTTTTGAATCTTTACAATATATTTATTAATAAATATTAGTAAATATTTAATTAAAATTAATAATTAAATAATTAAAATTTTATTTACAAATAATATTTATTTGTTAATATTTTTAATTATTAAAACTAATTTTATTTGAAATTTGTGTTTAAGATATTTTAAATTTAAATTAATTTTATTAAATAATCATTAAATGTACAAATGTTTTTATTTTGAAAATAAAAGTTAAAGTAATTATAAGCATAAAATTAATTAAATAATATATATTCAATTGGTGGTAAATTACATTACGAGAAAAATGATAATAAAAACAAAAAATCAAATTAGAAAATAACAATTTCTGAATTTAAAATAAAACAAAAACCAAAATTAAAGTTTAAAAAACTAACATAACCCTTAACTGCGAGGAAATATATATAGTTATCTCTTATTGTAATTATTTTAGCAGTTACTAAAATCACTTAACTCAAGGTTAAGAGTTGAAAAGAATATAAGAAGGAAGTCACCCTCTGCCTCTAGTCTTAGATTTATATTTATTCACTAGGGCTCCGCATTGAGGTGACTTACGTACAAGTTGTGCATATTTTCTATCAGTAGATCCCCCGTATACGAAAATACACTGTACCGACACTTTACTGTGGTGTTAAAATTATTTTCCAAATAAAATAATATTATTAAATTAAATGCTTCAATGAATTTCTTGTATTTATGAACATCGATATAGCAATATTTGCTTCGAGAATCAAAGTTGTACACAATACAGAAATACGTCTATTTGTCACAGCCGTAACTTAGCTGTAGACAAAAGGCCGATCGTTCTTTCCCGGTCTAAGCCAGTGTGAGTATGAACTTCAAAGTGTCCTAAAGCATGGAATCAATAACCCGTAACCAAACAAAAAAAATAAAATCAAATCTCCAATGAGTCAAAGTCCAGATCTACTCTTGCTTCTTTATGGTTGAGCGTTGGAGCATGGTTGAAAACAGAGTTGAAATTACTCGACAGTAATTCCAACATATCATCCTACGGCCAACCTAGCCGGGTTGCCTGGTACACCAAACTGAAACACTTGGGAAATTTAATTTACACGAGATAAATTAAATTAATCATGAGGCCAATTATCTGGATTCACGGCATTACGGGTGAAAGATACATCAAACATGTATCTGTGAGTAGCTAGCAAAAGAAAGGAAATTAAGTTGGATTTACTTACCTAGGTTGATGTAATACCATACCGGCTTTGGAGATTCGCAATGGCTTTCTCGAAGGATTTTGAGAGATCAGGGATTGTGGTTTTGCACACTGCAAAAATGTAAAAGCCAAATACGCCATATCAAAAAGCTATAGGACAAGACATGTTCAGCATGGCGTGGAATGAATATTTCCGCCTATTAAAAATTGAAGGATTATACCTGATAAGAAATAATTTTGAAGCTCATTTTATGATGAAAAGGAACATATACAACAACTAAAATATCTGCCGAACTGACAAACAAATTAAATTCGTACAATATGCAATTAATCTTTGAAGAAAATTTCTCGTTTAGTCTTCTATAAAAATTAAATTTCATGTATTTACATATGGCAAGACTAGCACCTGCAACCATGCCGTTTAAGCCACTAATAAACTTGACTGCATACATATCGTGATTAATTTGAAACTGAAAAAGTGAATACTAACAAGTCCACAAAAAAAGCAAACCACTCATTCAATATATGCTGCAAACTTACTATGAGATGTGGTAGCTTGTACATCTACCATAAAATCTGCATAAGAGTCCTATAGAAAACACGAAGAGCGGTCTCACGTACCTTTTCTTTTCAAAGAAATATATATAACATCTTTTTCTTTTCTCTAATGATAAGCCGTTTTACCTTCATAGCTTCACAACTGTCATTGATTCTTTCAGACATCGTCTTAAAATCCTTCTCTGCGTTTTCCATATTCTGTTGACATGCTTGAGCTTGAATCTGGTTAGATTTAGAAAATGATGATGATTAAACTCATAGTTGGATGCAAGAGAAACTGATATACTTTATCCACTTTGTAACAGGTATAAATACTTCAATGCTTTCTATTTCAAAAGTTAAGATCGTAAACTGATATAATCTGTCAACCAAACAGAAACGGTAAAATATTTCTGTTGTGTGTGTGTGTGTGAGAGAGAGAGAGAGAGAAAGAGGGAGAAGATGAAGAAGAAGACGAAGCGAACCTTAAAGCGCTTGAACAGGCGAGAATGAGAAGCCTCGAGATCCTTGAGGATCTCAGAGTGAGAGCTATCGATGAGATTGGACTTGAGATCGTGGAAGCCAGAAGAGACAAGATCCTTCAGATCAGAGATGGAGTTCATCGATTTCTGACCTAAACAACCGGAAAATGTAGGTGAGAAGGTTGGTTTCTTGTCGCCTGTGTTTGGTTTCCTAGCCGACGATTTTGGAGGACACGTCATGCGCGAGGGCGATTGTCGACGGCTCTTTCTCTTCATGAGATAATCCTGCTTGCTATTTGATTTCTGAATTGGATTTCTCTGGGAGAGGACTCTTGTCCAGAAGTTGATGGAACGAGTTTCTGATGAAGTGATTGAATTTGAAAGTAAGGAGGGAGAATTCCGCAGATATTTATAGGGCGTAAAAATGTTGCAACTTATGTGGATTTTTATAAGAATGAAATGTTATGATGCATGGAAAAACAAAAAAAGAAGAAGTAAACTTTTGATTTTTACTTTAATCAATATATAGCTTTTAATTTTTAAAGCAATTAATCAGTATAAAATGAAAAATTACTGTGATCTTTTACGTCCTATGCTCCATGACCAGTGTTTTCTACTCTTAACTAACCAAGGTTTTTAAGCATAATTTTCGAAAATTGAAGTTTTTGTTTGGAAAGAAAATTACAGTTAAAAAAGAAATTATTGTTATTATTGAATTAAAATTTGAGAATTAATTACGGAAATATATCATAAAAATTAAATTTCATCAAATTAAAATTTAAGTATGTAATTGCAAAATAAATGACTTCATAATGTATGTTAAGCTTTAAACAATTACAATCCATTGGATTCAATGTTCTGCTACGTGAAGTGTAACGCAATGTTATAAACACCGTGTCGATATCGACATTGAATTTGATTTTGGTACAATATTGTACTAATACCTATCAATATTGGGTAGTGTTTGGATAATTTTTAAAATTATAAAATAATCTTTAAAACTTTTAAATTTGCAAAATAATTTATCAATATATTGTACTTTATAATTGATAATTTTACATTAAATTTATCTTACAAAATCGTAACAATAGAAATTTGAAATAACAACAATTTATTTATTTTCATTAATATTACATTTCACATATAAACAATATCCACAATTAGTATGAAAATATCATTTAATCATCATACAAATATAAAACTAAAGAGAATACAGAGTATATAAAATGTCATAATTTTATCATATAATAAATAATAATTGTAATATCCCATGTTTGGGGCTAGACCCCGAATCGTGAATTGAGTGTCTTGTAAGAAATTAGAAGTATATTGCATACTCATGCATCATTGTATATTCACACACATATGAATAATTATTTTTGATATATTAAAATAATTGTGCATGCATTCATTGACATTTTCTGAGTATCATTGATTGATTAAAATGTGAATTGTGACTTATCTACGTTAAAATTTTATTTTGAGACTATTAGTATTTTTCAAAATTTTTGGTGAATTTTAGGAAATTTATGAAAACTTGAGATATTTTGGACTAGGAAAAAAAATTGAAATATGGACCAATTATAGTGTGACACGTGGACTGATTAAATTGATGACAAATGGCTTACATGCATGGTAATACGTGGCAATGAATTGTTAAGACACCAAGTCATGTTTTCGTAAGGAGAAAGAGTTTTGCAACTCTTTTGTTTTTGTTTGGAAAAGCACTGTTGATGATCGTGTATACTAGAAAATTAGGTTTCAATGGATTTTGAAGAGTTGGAATTTAAACTACTAAGTATTGTATGGTTTTCATGATTTGTGTAATGAATTATACATCACGTAGTTAATAGTTCAGTGTTTATAAATTGAAGATGCTTAATAGTTGAAACATGAGTAAGAATTTTAGGTGTGCTGCATGTGTTGGTTCTGTATATTTGACGATTGGTATGTTATAAGATGGAGTTGAAGTGAATTTTGAGCTTGAAAATTCACTAAAACTGTGCTTAGGAAGAATGCAGAAATTTCATGAAAGTTATTTATAAATATACTTTGTTTTTATTATTGACATACGTGAATCTGTTGAGTGTTTATATAAAGGAATTTAAATGAGTTTAATGATAAGGAATGAGGATTTGATGAGGTTATGATACAGAAATGATTTAAAGGAAGTGTAAGAATTGATGAAGATGGAAGAAAGAAAGTGCAGAAAAGTTTGTAATTTGTGTGAATGACATACGATTTTTTTATGTTTAAGTTTGAATCTTGGATTCTTGATTTGTTGTGTGTTGTTAAGTTGAAAGGGGAGTAGTATAGATGATATATGTATGAGTTGGATAGCATAAAAGTGGGAAAATGTGAAAAAAAAAATGGAAGAAGAAGAAAAATTGGGTTTCGGTAAAGAAGAAGTCCTGCGCTTTAGAGAGAGAAGAGAAGAGGAGTTGCACCAAAGGTTTACTATAGAAAGACTGTTTTGAACATCTTTCACTTATTTTGTTATAACTCTATCTCTCGACCTTCAAATGACTTGAAAATTGAACCAATACACTCCTAAGACATTGTTTTTCCTCTCCATAAAAATTTAGAGCCATCTGAATTGATTTGAAAAAGATTGATAGGATGAAAGTGAGGAAGTCTACTCGAATATTATAAACTGGAGAGATTATATTGAACATGCTTCGGTATTTTGATTATAAGTTGATCAGTAGAGCTCTAAATGAGATGATTTTTGATTCAAAATAAACTATAAAAATTTGGATACAAATGTTAAGATGAAATTGAATTTTAATTCTATCCTTAAGGGTCTTTAAATTTAGCTTGAAAGTGAGTTTTGACTTAAGCTGTATCACTACCAGGGATAAAAATCATATCCTATTGTTATTGAATAAACTGTATTAATGTAGACCGAATCAGACAAAGATGTCTTCACAAAAGTTATATCTCATTATCTTAGCTTTCAATTTATATAAATTTTGTAATTTTTGGATATTGTAATTGAGAGATATGAGTTGTACAACTTGAATGCATGATCATGCTCTAGCCAAAATTTTAAATGTACTCAGTCTATGGTATTATGAGCATAACTCATAGAATAATGAACCAAATTGAATGATTTTGGTGTCATTAAAAACTTAAAACATAGAGGAACAATTGTCTAGAAGAAATTGTTACAAAAATACATAATTTTTTTAATCTTACTGATTGTGCAAAGCTGACCTGAATGGGATGCTTTCAGCAAAAGCTAGAATAGTGAATGAGTGTGAATTTTGGCACTATTGGAGTACATCAATTTGTTACATAAATATACCTAAGAATTATTCATTGCAAATGCATGATACATGATACAATATACATGTGTTTACTTATGTATAATAATGTGAAATTGTTTTAATGTATATAGGAGAGCAAATAGCGCGATCACATCTTGATATTGTCGGAACGTCAAGGCAATAGACTTAAGGGAGCAATAGTGAGTAACCTAAGATGGTCTCACTTTAATTTGATTTGATATTACTGAATTGAAACTGATATATGATGAATATGTACTAATTGTGTACTGAATTCTAGACAATACTTGTTCGAGACATTTGATGCATGTGAATATCATTGGAAGTGCTACTTATGTGAATGAGACTACCTAAATGATTCTCAACTAAAAGTGACTAAAAGTTATAACTAGCTGTATTTGAATGAGATAATGTGAATGAAAGTGATTGATTGTATTGAATGAATTATTGCATGCATTTCATTTCAATACATGAAATATAAAGGCAGTTGTGAATGGTGTTGCCATTGACTGGGACTACTACTGAAAAGAACTTAAAGCTCAAACATATATGGTTAGAGCCTAAGGCTCATTGTGATTAATGAACCTGACAATACGGAATACTGAAAAAGCACACAGTCACAACAATGTAAAAAAGAATGTGAGTCTCATACATATAGCATTTACATATGATTTGAATTCATTGAATGATATGAAAAGTTATAAGAATGTTATATGTTTGAATACATGGTATTATACCAATAATTGTGTTTTATTCAAGTGTAATGAATTGATAATTTGATTGAAATACAAGTTGTTTGTGATAGAACTTGATGCTAATCAAGTTGATATGAACTGTGTGACACTATGTTTATGATTGATTGTGTTTTATAACATGATTGAACCACCGAGGATGGTTACTCTTCTGAGTTCGCAAAACTCATCAAAATTGCGTCGTTAACAATTTTAGGTTCGAGAGTAAGACGACCTAGCTTCTGAGACTCCATAGAAACATATTTTCTGCAATTTTTGACAATCAGATATGGCTCAAAGGTCGATCGACTGGGAATTGAAGACATAGTTTGTTAATAACTTTTATGTATTCCTTATGCTTGTAGCATACTGTGTAGATTGAGCTGTTTATACTCATAGGACGATGTTATATATATATGGATGATGTTGAAATTAAAGCTACAATGTACATTATGGTTATGATATAAAATGACTAAATTTTGGATTTTAGCAAATGTGTGATTTTTGATTTTAATTACGATGCAATATGATAAAATGAAAATGAGATAGTTAACACGTCATTTTTGTCGGTCACAGGTGCATGTGTCAGATGAGAGTGGGGTGTTACAATAATTACATCAAATAAAAAAGAATAATAAAGATCAATGACTCTCTAAGTATTACAATAAGAATTCATACCGAAAAACCAATTAGAAATAAAACCTGAAACAAAAATATTTACAATTATATTTATATTGCATATATATAATTTAACATATAGATCAAATATTAATGAACTTAAAGAAGAAAAGAAATGAAAACCTAAAACTTTAGTTAATCGAATATTCACTCAAATTGCATGGATCTTAGCTCTCATTTGGTACAAAATTCACATCATTGAGAGAAGTTGCATTGTTACTATCATTCAAATTCATTGCATCTCATGTCAATATTTTTCTATCCAATATTATCTTCTAAGTTACCCTCATTTATCGAACTCGGTTTCTCATAAATCTAATTTGTCAAAAGATTAATATGGTCAAAGTAAATTGGATTTATAAAACTACTAATTTTATTAAGAGTCTTAGTAAATAAATAAAATTAAATTTTAAGAAATTAAAAATTATATTCAACTTATAAATAAGAATAGCATACCTTCATGAAACTTTAAATTGTATAGGATAAAGATCAAGTCATTCAATCATTTATGTTCTAATATATTCCTTTTCTTAGAATTAATGAATTCAAATGTGTTTCAATTCATTTCACGCTCTATTGTACTCACACATTGACTTAGAATTTGAATTATAAATTTTTGCAATTTCAAAACACCGCTTTTGAATTGATCCCACCAATTAATTGCAAGACAAAAAAAGTAAAATTATAAACAAAGTAAAGTAATGATTAAATTTTAACAAGTAACAAAAGTGAAAGATATATAATACGAATTAAGCTTGTTTCTTTGACAAATAGCAATATGCATCCAAAAATCACCAACAACATCTTTGTAATCTCCATTTATGAGCTTAAGAGATCTTACATCATCTCATGATCGATAATAGTTATAATAGTTAATGACATTTTCCTATTAACTTCAAATTTCTTTATAAATCTTGGTCTAAAATAAACACTAAGATTAAAAAATACCCCAACTACAAACAACAAAGAGTATAAGTTATTTTTCCCATCTCTCATTGATAACTGCAAGATAAAATATATATAAAGAAGGCTTATTTTTCATATTGGTCTTGATTGCTTCCTTTTCCATCTCTAAAATCATAAAAATAACTCATTATTATCTTTTCATCACTATTAGCTAGACGAAGTACCCTCACCAAAGGCTTACAAACTCGAATGACAAATTGACACTAAGACCATAATTGTATAATTCTAGAAACCTCTAATCTAGCATTAGACATAGCATGCTCAGAGTTATCATTTGTAAACATTTGCGTCAACTCCTTCTCCATTAGAATAAAATACTAAAGTGATAAGAAACTAGTTGCAAATCTTGTAATAATAAGACGACACAAGTTCCTATCATTTGTAAAATCCTTTCTCATTAATTCAGGTCCCATACACAATTGTAGATAAACTTACTCACCTTTTTGTTTTTTGCATAGTCTCATCAATAACGAAAAAATATTTAGCATTTCCTATATTTTTCAACATTAAGTTAATACAATATGTAGCACAAAGAGTCTAATAAAAAAATTATACATGCTTTGCAATCTTCTTTCCAACTACTATGTAAGTGAAATTATTGTCAGTAATGAACTGAATGATATTTTTGACCCAACTTCACTCACAACTTTATCAAATATCTAAAACAAAGTATCAACATTTTTAACAAGACTAGATTCATCAATAGACTTCAAAAACATTATCCCCTTTGTTGAATAAACCACATAACAATAATAGGCTCTTATCTTATATTTGTCCAACCATTATACATGATTGAACACCTATAAGTAGCCCAAATCATTCTTTTTTTTCAAATAATTTTTTTACTTCGAAAAGAGAGTTGCTTAGAAGTCAACTTTTGTAATCATCAATTGAGGGACTTTGTATCATAGACTATAATAAACATTAACATCTACCAAAAGCTAATAATAATAAAGGTGAGCAACATCAAATGTTATACCTGAATCATACTACGTGTGTCGGGACCCGACCCGGAGACCGGACCCCAACTGTTGGATCCCGTTACCGGAGTCCAACTCTTGAACCGTAAAACATGAAACTTGATCATCTTGCCTTGTAGGGTTTATTTCATTTAACCCTAATTTCAAGTTTAATTTCTCTTGTAAATCATAGCCTTATGACTCTTGTTTAATTTAAGACAAGAATCGCTTCAATCGGAGTTCTATAACTCAAGATATGCTCCAAAAACCTAAAAGAGTTCATACCGGAAACATGCTCTCTTAACCAGCCTTTCACTTCCTTTAATGAGAACTTCCTCAATTTAACTACAAATGATACCAATTTTTGTAGCAAGAAAGATACATGTCTTAGAAAACTAATGGTTCATGCCTCACCTAATTTGGAGGTCAGATGAGGAATTTATGAACAAAACAATAGACCATGCTCACTTCAAAAATCCAAGTGAAACTCTTTTGGAGCGATTGCCATAACTTTTTATATAGAGGTCGGATTGTGTTAGTTATTTCACCATTTGAAAGTAGACATCTAGATCTACAACTCTCATGAAGACCTCAAAACCAAATGCGGCCTCTAACAATGTCCAAAATGCACTTTGTCCCGTAGCTGTCCGTTAAACGGACAGCCATGTCCGTTTAACGGACACATTCGGGTGAAGGTGTTCTAATTGGTTCGCAAATGTCCGTTAAACGGACATGCAAGTCCGTTTAATGGACATGGGCAGGGGAAGGGGTTTTTTGGCACCCGAGGCTGTCCGTTTAACGGACATTCGTGTCCGTTTAACGGACACGCCTTTCTTCAAAACTCCCCACCTCTCATCCTTCAATCCAACTTCAAACCACTTGACACTGGCATCTTTCAAAGCTTATAACTTCTTATTCCTAGCTCCAATTGGTGCATACTATACCTCTATGGAAAGATAATGAGATAAAATACAGATCTCATGAAGGATGAAAAAGCTAAATCCATCGTTCATCGGGGTAAAAACTCATTCGAAGGCACTGCTCTAACAATGACCAATGAAACAGTGGATAGACTATATAAACGATGGCGATATAGGTTTTATCCCATAAGTTTTACACCTAACTCCAAATGAGACAAATAATATACCATTTTAAAGATCTAATCTTAAGCTACAATCTTCAAGAAGATCTCTCAATTCAATTCAAGCCTTAAGAGGGTCTAAACCTGAAGCGAAGTTTTGTCAAATTTTAGGAAAAATTTGACAGCACTTCCCTTAAAAATGCAACTAACCAAATTTCAATCCTAAAGCTTCCACCTGCATAAAACTCAACATGCAACCTCATATAACATAACTTAATCCCAAGAGTAACTCCCAACTCAATCCAAGGCAACAACCACACTCCTAACATTCACCTACCTATATGATATTCATGCCATCTCATGCATCATTGAAAAACTACACAATCAAACATAATAACATAGGGTTTGAAATTTCAGTTTTGAGTTACCACTCAATTTCATTTTATCTTCATCATATCATGTTCATTTAATCATGTATCATACAATGCTTTAGTGGGCATTTTAAGCCCAATTACAATGAAGCGTCAAAATACAATATATTCTCAAAATGCAACTAAAGCATTGTTTTACAAAAATCATTTCCAATACAAAACCGAAAAAAAATCTTGGAGTAAATGCCTTTAAGCTTGCTCCTCGGGATCCTGCTCATTTCCTGGAGAATTTGAGGGGGGTGAGCTTTCACTCCGCGGGTAACACATTTATATTTATATAACAAGCATGTCTATTTAGTTATTCATACATTTAGCAATCTTTTAATGAAATCATAATACATGCATCATGCAATTTTCATCAATACATAAACATGATTTCTCACAATTTAAACATTCATAATTCTTGCAATTTCATGTAATCACATATGAAACACATCAAATGGCTCGGTAAGTCCATATTCTTGGCAACCATATAGTCTCATTTAATGAGCTTATATGGGCAAATCTTGAGGAGTCCAAAATGTTGGATCATCCTATGCCACAATCAGGCAAATGGCGAAGGCTTTCATAATTCGACGTGCACGTGATGTTCTTAGGACTATACCTTACCCACATAACATAACGATCATGCATCATACAAGAAAATTGGACCGTTCTTGTCCAATTCACTGCTTCTTTAAAATCATCTTTTCATACATCATTCATGCTTTTCATCATATTCATTTAACAAGTTTCTCCAAACAATTTCAATCGCCATCATACAATGTACATTTATAAACATCATAATTCCATACTCAACCTTCACAATTGCCTAACAACAACAACATCAAGCATTTCATACAATCATCAATGGCTTATAACAACCACATCTAACATTCAATCACAAACATTTAATACAACTACCAAGTAATCAAAACTCATTAATGTCATGCATTAATTTACATTTATAACTTATATACATAAAGATAAATATGAAACCCACCTTGTAGACTTGATAAATTCTTGGTTTCCTTGCTATTACTCTTGTTCTTCTTCTCTTCCTTCTCTTTCTTCATTAAAAACCAAAAACCCAAGTCACTTAACACAAATTGAAAATAACATACAACATCATTCATGAAATTAGTCCTAGATTCACTATACCCATCCCATTTTCAACTCTTCTCAACCATAACCAAAAAAAAAAACTCTAACAAAACTTCATGACTTACCTTAAACTTCCACCAACCAAGTAATGACTTGGTTCAAAATGAAGATCTAGTGATTTCCCCCACTTTTTCCTCTTGAACTTTCTTCAAAAACCCTCTAAATCTCTTGGAAGATCAACCCTAACCAAGCTCTTCTTTTTTCTCCTCCTTCTTTCTCCATTCACGACATCTCTTCTTCTTCTCCTTTCAATTTTCGAAATTCTCTTCTTCTCCTACTACTAACTCACTTATTTTCTCTCTTTTATACTACTTACTTAAGTCACTTAAGCCCATAAGCCCAAATCCAACTCCCTTCTTCTTCCTTTCTTCCTACATCCTCCTTAAACTTACTCAAGCCCATTTGTCTTTTTAAGCCCAACTTATTTCTCTTTTCCTTTCCTACCTCATTAAGGCCCAACTTATTTCTCTTTTCCTTTCCTACCTCATTAAGGCCCAACTAACTCATTTAATTTAATTAATTCATCACCTAACTCCTTAATGCTATCACATGTTAATTAATCTCAATTCAATTTATGCTAACTTAACTTACTTAATTAATCTAATCATGCTTGATTTATCACAAAAAAAATTCTGGGGGTAACATTTCTCCCCCCCTTAAGAAATTTCGTCATCGAAATTCTTACCTGGTTCATTGAAGAGGTGTGGGTACTGCTCCTGCATTGCATCCTGAGGCTCCCACGTCGCCTCTTCAACTGCATGATTTCTCCACAGGACTTTGACTAGCTTATTTGTCTTGTTCCTGAGGACCTTATTCTTGCTGTCCAGAATTGCCACAGGCATTTCTTCATAACTCAGATCATCACTCAGCTGAACTTCTGAGGTCTGAATGATGTGAGAAGGATCTGATCTGTACCTTCTCAGCATCGAAACATGGAATACATCATGAATCTGCGACAATTCTGGAGGCAATGCCAACCTGTAGGCCAATGGCCCAATCCTCTTTAAAACTTCATACGGACCCACATAGCGAGGACTTAACTTCTCCTTCTTACCAAATCTCATAACTCCCTTCCATGGAGACGTCTTGAGGAACACCTTGTCACCCACTGCATATTCCATTTCTTTTCTGTTAGCATCGGCATAACTCTTCATTCTATCTGGGTCGCCTTAAGTCATTGTTTGATTACATCCACTTTCTCAATCGTCATCTGGACCAACTCTGGTCCCACTAATTTCCTCTCACCTTCTTCATCCCAACATATCAGAGTCCTAAATCTTCTGCCATAAAGGGCTTCATAAGGAGCCATCTGTATGCTCGAATGGTACGAATTGTTATAAGCAAATTCGAATAACGGCAAATGATCATCCCATGCTCCTCTGAAGTCCATGACACATGCTCTAAGCATCCCCTCTAGAGTCTGGATTGTCCTCTCAGACTGACCATCCGTCTGAGGATGAAACGCCGTACTGAAATTCAGCTTAGTTCCTAATGCTTCCTGCAAACTTCTCCAAAATCTCGATGTGAATCGAGGGTCCCTGTCGGATACTATGGAATCCAGAACTCCATGCAGCCTTACCACTTCATCAATATACTTCCTGGCTAAGACTTGCAATGAATCTGTTTGCTTGATTGCCAGAAAATGGGCTGACTTGGTCAACCGATCAACTATAACCCAAATGGCATCATGCTTCTTGCTGGTCCTAGGCAAACCCATCAGAAAATTCATCGTGATCCTTTGCCACTTCCATTCAGGAATGGACAATGGCCTTAGCATGCCTGAAGGTGCTTGGTGTTCAGCCTTGACTTGCTGACACACTAGACATCTACTCACATATTCAGCTACATCCCTCTTCATACCTTTCCACCAGAAATGCTCCTTTAAGTCTCTATACATCCTGGTGCTACCTGGGTGCATGGAATAAGGCGCATTGTGTGCCTCATCCATGATCTCATCCTTAACTGCCTTATCATTCGGAATACATAACTTTGCTTCCACTACCATTAACCCATCATCCTTACTTGCACTTCGATTGCTTACCATGTTGAATTTCATCTCTCGACTTAATTACGTATCCTCGTACTGAACTCCTTGACCTTCTCCCTAAGGATAGGTCTCACTCTGAATTGAGCAAAAACACCATCTGTTTCATCCTGTTTTAAACTGATCTTCAACTTGGCCATCTGTTCTAACAGAGGCAAGTAAAAACAGAGGCAAGTAAACTGATTGCACATAAGATATGGATGACTTCCTGCTCAAAGCATTTGCCACTACATTTGCCTTGCCTGGATGATACTCTATCATCAGGTCATAGTCCTTGAGCAACTCCAACCATCGTCTCTGCCTTAAATTCAACTCTTTCTGACTCATAATATACTTAAGACTTTTGTGGTCCGTGAAGATCCTAGTCTGAACCCCATATAGGTAGTGTCTCCAAATCTTTAGGGCAAAAATTACCTCTGCTAACTCCAAGTCATGAGTCGGATAATTTAACTCATACTGCTTCAACTGCCGTGAAGCATAGGCTATTACCCTGTCATCCTGCATCAACACACATCCTAAACCCTTCCTCGAAGCATCACTGTACACCGTATACCCCTGGTCTCCATTGGGCAAAACCAATACTGGAGCACTTGTCAATCTGTTCTTGAGCTCCTCAAAGCTCTTCTGACATTCCTCACTCCATATGAACAGTTGATTCTTTCTTAACAGCTTAGTCATAGGGGCAGCTATCATTGAGAATCCTTCCACGAATCTTCTATAATAACCTGCCAGGCCTAGAAAACTCCTTACCTCCTTCACTGTCTTGGGCTCTTGCCAATTCACTACTGCTTCTACTTTCCTCGGATCAACATGGATCCCTTTACTGGAAATCACATGTCCAAGGAAAACTACTTCATGCAGCCAAAATTCACACTTGCTGAATTTGGCATACAGCTCCTGCTCTCTCAATCTCTGCAATACTATCCTGAGATGCTGTTCATGCTCTCCTTCATCCTTGGAATAGACAGAATGTCATCAATGAACACAATGACAAACTGATCTAAGAATTCATTAAACACCCTATTCATCGATCCATGAAGGCGGTGGAGCATTGGTTAATCCGAAGGGCATGACCACAATTCATAGTGCCCGTAACGGGTCCCGAAGCTGTCTTGTTTACATCGACTCCACTAATTGAAGTTGATGATAACTCGATCTTAGGTCAATCTTGAAAGACCCTTGCTCCCTGCAACTGATCAAATAAATCATCTATCCGTGGCAACGGATACTTGTTCTGAATTGTCATTTTGTTAAGCTTCCTGTAGTCTATACACATCCTCCACATTCCATCCTTCTTCCTAACAAACAGGACCGGAGCTCCCCAAGGTGAAGAACTCGACCTGATGAGCTGCTTCTCTAACAACTCTTCTAACTGCTCCTTAAGCTCCCTTAACTCAGCTGGAGCCATCTTGTATGGTGGTATCGAGATTGGCGCGATTCCGGGAATCAAGTCAATTGCAAACTCAACTTCCCTCACCGGCGGCAACCTCAGTAACTCTTCTGGAAATACATCAGGAAACTCTCTCACAACCTGATAATCCTGCAATCTTCCAACATTTACCTCTGGATCCATCACATGTGCCAAAAAGGTCTCGGCCCCCTGGCCCATCATCCTGTCAGCTAGCAAAGCTGAAATGATCCTCGGTGCTGGTTGTTTCCTGTCCCCCTTGAAGACTATCTTCTGATCATCTCCCAGATCAAATTCTACTTTCTTCAAACTACAATCTAGCTTCGCCTTGTATTTCTCCATGACATCCATCCCCAAAATGACATCCAACCTTTGAAGGTCTAGAGGTAGTAAGTCTACTACCAGTCTAGCACCGTCGATATTGAGCTCACAATTCTTATAGATCAAACTAATCACCACCTTACTCCCTAAAGGAGTACTAAAAACCAGAAAATTGTCCATAATCTCAGGACACACAACATGCAAATTCATACTTGAGGAAACAAATGAATGGGTGGAGCCAGATCAATCAACACATAAATCGGTAAATCAAATAGCATAGCCATACCCGCACTACTTCCTGAGCGGCAGCTTCTTCCTGGTCATGAAAAAGACCCGAGCCGGTGCTGACCACATCCTCTAGGTCTCCTGCGGATATGCCTTCCTTGCAGCCTCTGAATCGCCCACATCATCTGTGGCCGAGATGCCACTGTTTACGCTCTTTTGGGGCTGAGATGAGACCCTTCTGCTTTGTTGCTGGGACAATCCTTGATTACATGCCCCTTTGGCCTGACCAAAACATGCTCCTATCTTCAGCAGACATTCCCCTTTATGAAATCTCCCACAGTGATCACACTGGAAATTTCCTCTACCTGTCCATCCCGGGCTTGCTACACTTGAAGTTTGCCCTGACATAGCCCTAGGCTGCTTGCTCTGAGTGGGGCCACTGTTGCCCACCTCACTCTATGTATGATGAGTTCTAGTGCTCCTCGCAGGTGCTGGAGCACTCATGCCTTTTCTGGAGAACTGCTCTCTGTTCTTCCTCTTCTTAGTCACTTCAGCCCTGATGTTCTCTAACTTCTCTGCTTGAAGAGCAGCATCAACCAGCTGCTGGTAATCACAGAAGTTGTGAATTACCACCTTTTCCCTGATCCCTAGGTGCAATCCACCCTCAAACTTCCTAAGACTTGTCTTCTTGATTGCCACGATATTGGCTGCATATCGCGATAACTGAGTGAACTTCAATTCATACTCTGCCACACTCAACTCCCTCTGAGCGAGATTCAGAAATTCCTGGCCTTATCCTGCATGTAGACCATCGAGAAATACTTCCTCCGAAAGGCCTCTAGAATTCCCTCCATGTCGATCTGGAGGTACTTCACGATCTGAGGCACCGACTCCCACCAGAGCGGTGCATCCCCTTGCGATGGTGATCGCATAATCGAGCTTCTCATCATCGAACACTTCATCGATTCAGGACCTCTCGGTCCTCTTCAACCATGCTTGCTTCCTCGGGATTAGTAGTCCCACCAAGTCAATCGCCCATACTTAGCTTATCATACTGCCCGCTCCTCTCTACTGGGGTTGGCACTTGAGCCTGTCTTCCTTGGCCCATGGCATATGCGAAAGCCTGGGCGAAGGCCTGAAAAAATTGTGGGTCTACTGGATTTGGCATAGGAGGAGGCTGGAGAGGCACTTCATGCTGCACACTTGGTGCCTCTGAATCTGTAACAGGGATGGTCCCTGCATCCTGGGGAATGTGGGATTCATCCGTACTTTCCCGCTGAGAGCCTGATCGAGATTGAGCTCCTCGAGTTCTCCTTCGAGGCGGCATATTACTCCTTTAAATGAAAACCATTTCAAATCTTTAACTCATGCTTTGTGAAACCAGTTCAAATCATGTAAAACAATTCAAAACGAATGATGCATGTACTGTATTTAAAACAATGCATAGGGTTCATGTAACATGATGCATGCTGACTCTACCCTTGAGGCTACCCACTAGGGTTCCTAGGAAATCATAAACCTAGAGCGTCTCTGATACCACAGATGTCGGGACCCGACCCGGAGACCGGACCCCAACTATTGGATCCCGTTACCGGAGTCCAACTCTTGAACCGTAAAACATGAAACTTGATCATCTTGCCTTGTAGGGTTTATTTCATTTAACCCTAATTTCAAGTTTAATTTCTCTTGTAAATCATAGTCTTATGACTCTTGTTTAATTTAAGACAAGAATCGCTTCAATCGGAGTTCTATAACTCAAGATATGCTCTAAAAACCTAAAAAAGTTCATACCGGAAACATGCTCTCTTAACCGACCTTTCACTTCCTTTAATGAGAACTTCCTCAATTTAACTCCAAATGATACCAATTTTTGTAGTAAGAAAGATACGTGTCTTAGAAAACTAATGGTTCAAGCCTCACCTCATTTGGAGGTCGGATGAGGGATTTATTCCCAAATTAATAGACCATGCTCACTTCAAAAATCCAAGTGAAACTCTTTTGGAGCGATTGCCATAACTTTTTATCTAGAGGTCGGATTGTGTTCTTTCTTTCACCATGTGAAAGTATACATCTAGATATACAACTCTCATGAAGACCTCAAAACCAAATTCGGCCTCTAACAATGTCCAAAATGCACTTTGTCCCGTAGCTTTCCGTTAAACGGACAGCCATGTCCGTTTAACGGACACATTCGGGTGAAGGTGTTCTAATTGGTTCGCAAATGTCCGTTAAACGGACATGGGCAGGGGAAGGGGTGTTTTGGCACCCGAGGCTGTCCGTTTAACGGACATTCGTGTCCGTTTAACGGACACGCCTCTCTTCAAAACTCCCCACCTCTCATCCTTCAATCCAACTTCAAACCACTTGACACTGGCATCTTTCAAAGCTTATAACTTCTTATTCCTAGCTCCAATTGGTGCATACTATACCTCTATGGAAAGATAATGAGATAAAATACAGATCTCATGAAGGATGAAAAAGCTAAATCCATCGTTCATCGGGGTAAAAACTCATTCGAAGGCACTGCTCTAACAATGACCAATGAAACGATGGATAGACTATATAAGCGATGGCGATATAGGTTTTATCCCCATAAGTTTTTACACCTAACTCCAAATGAGACAAATCATATACCATTTTAAAGATCTAATCTTAAGCTACAATCTTCAAGAAGATCTCTCAATTCAATTCAAGCCTTAAGAGGGTCTAAACTTGAAGCGAAGTTTTGTCAAATTTTAGGAAAAATTTGACAGCACTTCCTTAAAATGCAACTAACAAATTTCAATCCTAAAGCTTCCACCGCATAAAACTCAACATGCAACCTCATATAACATAACTTAATCCCAAGAGTAACTCCCAACTCAATCCAAGGCAACAACCACACTCCTAACATTCACCTACCTATATGATATTCATGCCATCTCATGCATCATTGAAAACTACAATCGAACATAATAACATAGGGTTTGAAATTTCAGTTTGAGTTACCACTCAATTTCATTTTATCTTCATCATATCATGTTCATTTAATCATGTATCATACAATGCTTTAGTGGGCATTTTAAGCCCAATTACAATGAAGCGTCAAAATACAATATATTCTCAAAATGCAACTAAAGCATTGTTTTACAAAATCATTTCCAATCTGAAACCAAAAGAAAATCTTGGAGTAAATGCCTTTAAGCTTGCTCCTCGGGATCCTGCTCATTTCCTGGAGAATTTGAGGGGGGTGAGCTTTCGCTCCGCGGGTAACACATTTATATTTATATAACAAGCATGTCTATTTAGTTATTCATACATTTAGCAATCTTTTAATGAAATCATAATACATGCATCATGCAATTTTCATCAATACATAAACATAATTTCTCACAATTCAAACATTCATAATTCTTGCAATTTCATGTAATCACATATGAAACACATCAAATGGCTCGGTAAGTCCATATTCTTGGCAACCATATAGTCTCATTTAATGAGCTTATATGGGCAAATCTTGAGGAGTCCAAAATGTTGGATCATCCTATGCCACAATCGGGCAGCCGGGTGAAGGCTTTCATGGTCGACGTGCGTGATGCTTCTTAGGACTATACCTTACCCACATAACATAACGATCATGCATCATACAAGAAAATTGGACTGTTCTTGTCCAATTCACTGTTTCTTTAAAAATCATCTTTTTCATACATCATTCATGCTTTTCATCATATTCATTTAACAAGTTTCTCCAAACAATTTCAATCGCCATCATACAATGTACATTTATAAACATCATAATTCCATACTCAACCTTCACAATTTCCTAACAACAACAACATCAAGCATTTCATACAATCATCAATGGCTTATAACAACCACATCCAACATTCAATCACAAACATTTAATACAACTACCAAGTAATCAAAACTCATTAATGTCATGCATTAATTTACATTTATAGCTTATATACATAAAGATAAATATGAAACCCACCTTGTAGACTTGATAAATTCTTGGTTTCCTTGCTATTACTCTTGTTCTTCTTCTCTTCCTTCTCTTTCTTCATTAAAAACCAAAAACCCAAGTCACTTAACACAAATTGAAAATAACATACAACATCATTCATGAAATTAGTCCTAGATTCACTATACCCATCCCATTTTCAACTCTTCTCAACCATAACCCAAACAAAAACTCTAACAAAACTTCATGACTTACCTTAAACTTCCACCAACCAAGTGATGACTTGGTTCAAAATGAAGCTCTAGTGATTTCCCCCACTTTTTCCTCTTGAACTTTCTTCAAAAACCCTCTAAATCTCTTGGAAGATCAACCCTAACCAAGCTCTTCTTTTTTCTCCTCCTTCTTTCTCCATTCACGACATCTCTTCTTCTTCTCCTTTCAATTTTCGAAATTCTCTTCTTCTCCTACTACTAACTCACTTATTTTCTCTCTTTTATACTACTTACTTAAGTCACTTAAGCCCATAAGCCCAAATCCAACTCCCTTCTTCTTCCTTTCTTCCTACATCCTCCTTAAACTTACTCAAGCCCATTTGTCTTTTTAAGCCCAACTTATTTCTCTTTTCCTTTCCTACCTCATTAAGGCCCAACTTATTTCTCTTTTCCTTTCCTACCTCATTAAGGCTCAACTAACTCATTTAATTTCATTAATTCATCACCTAACTCCTTAATGCTATCACATGTTAATTAATCTCAATTCAATTTATGCTAACTTAACTTACTTAATTAATCTAATCATGCTTGATTTATCACAAAAAAAATTCTGGGGGTAACAACGTGACTTGTGCATCTATGCATCTGTGATGGGTGAGCTTGTGCAGACTGCAAAGGTTGAGCGGTGACAAGAGATGAGCATAATACACCTGAGAGCAACGACAAACGATAAGTGAGCAAAGGACTGAGGAGATGTAGAATTAGGGTTAGGGAGAGTCCACATGCAATAAATACTTACGTAATTCATACATCTAGTCATTAATGATTCTAACAATATTCCAAACAACAACACAAAAATCAGACCTTCATTGCATTCACTCAAAACATAAACACAAATACTCAGACTATTAAAGCAGAACCTAAAAACTAAATAAAATTTGGACAACTTACCTGGAGGGACAGACATCCAGAGACGACAAACGACAAACGACGAAGCTGGATGATTATCGACGTTCTTCAATGCAAAATAGAGCCTGAGAAAATGAAAATTTCTTATGTAATGTAATACACTTATTCAATGTCAATATGTTCAGTAACGTTATTTGAACCTATAAGAATTAGGCATACACTAACGTTACTATATTTGTTAATAAGTTTGAACATATAATTATTAATGGAAATGATACTATTACATCATTTTCAAAACATCAAAAGGTTATAAATTGGATGTTAATAGGTTATACACTTAATATAAGTAAAAAAAGAAAGAAGACTCTCCAATTAAAAGAGAGTAGCGGGGAAAAAAAGTCAACTAATAATAAAAGATAATAAATAAAATTATTGTTTATTATTCAATATAACTAACAATTTAGATATGTTAACATAAGTGACAAAAAGAAAAGAAGATGAGAGGTTGGTGGAGAGCTAATTGTTCCATTGTAAAACATACGAAGGGAAAAATAAATTGAAAAATAATTATAGTAAAAGTTAAGATTTTCATATACTAAAGGTCATAATTTACTTTTTATATTAGAATTTTAATATCTTCATATTTATGAAGAAATGCTCCATAAACATATTGATTTCGGATTTTTTTATAGCTAAAGAATTGATATCCCATTTTAAAGATTAATTGGTTAATAAACACTAATGTAAAGTGAACTTTTAACATCCTAAACTTAAAATCTTCCTCTAAAGTATATGTCATAATTTGTTAACAAGGCTAAATTTATTGATAGAAACATTACCATTGCATTAGTTTTTAAGCATGTGTATTAACAAGCTCTTATATAAGCATAAGCAAGCAAACACGTTAAGGAGCAATTCCATAAGGGCACTTGTTGGGCCCCGAAATTTTTTTTATTTGAATTAATTATTTATTGATTTACGGATTTATTCATTAATTATTTTTATTTTTGCCTTAATTGATTTAATTATGCGTTTACATAGACATTTTTATGTTGGGCTTAGGAATTAGAAGTTAGGAACTAAATGGAGGGTTAGAATTAAATGTTGGAAAGAATGGGCTTTATGGAATAAGTGGAATAATAAGGAGGATTAGAAATAAGTGGATTGATGTAGTGGGCTTGTGAGGAGGAGAGCCCAAAAGGGATTGTAAGAAGGGATATCAAAACTACATAGTTTTGAGGTAGGGCTTTAAAGAGGAGTTAAATGAGTTAAGTTGTTAAGGAGAAGAGGAAGTGTCGTAGAGAAAGAAAAGAAGAGAAGAAGAGAAAACGTGAGAGAAGAAGGAAGAGGACCTTCGACTAAGTGGAAGAGAGTCGTAGGGAGGAAGAAAGAAGGAGAAAAAGAGAAGAAATCGATTTGCTAGAGGTAAGTTCCATCTTTGTTTATGATAGGTTCGAAAATGGTGTAGGATGGAAGTTAGGGTTTGTGTAGGGTTTGTAGAAAGAAAGAAGAGAAGGTGAGATCTATGGATTTTTGAGATTTCTAAGCTAAGATCTTGGGTATTCTAGCTTAAATGTCCTATGGGTAGGTTAGGTTTAAAGTTTATTTTCATCCTTGCTTGATTTATGAGTATTATGGCCTTCTTTGAAAATGTATTTATTGAATGAAGTATGATTTAACTGAAGGAACTCAAGAAAACCCCACTCAAGACAAGGAGGAAGGGAAATCTTGAATTCGGATACCGACGATAGGTGGGTAACATTTTTTATAGTTGTTGTGTAATGGAAAAATGCCCTATGTTTGCTATCTTTGATAATTATGTGCATATTGAAAGTGTATTTCCTTTGATTTGAAAGCAAAGTGTGAAACTATGATGATTCGAAAGAATGAAAGAAGCACAAAATGCTAGCCTTACGCTTAAATATGTGATCATAAATTGGTTGTGATTGGGCGAGAGAGAACCTACTTCGATAAGTCACGTGCACGTTGACCCCTTTTGCCTTCTCCCGGCAGCCCGCTTGTGGCCCACGAGATTCGAAAATGGACTCGTTGTGTTTACGATAAACTTCGGTTTATTCGTTGTGTTTAAGGAACTCTCGAGCCAAATGTGTGCATTCCATCATTTATTGTGTTTATGATGCATAACATGTGTTTGATTGATATGAACTCTCATATTATGCTTGTGTGATGATTTTGAATTATTTGAGCTTTATATGATAAATTGCTATTGTTTCGGATTGTTAATGATTTGTTGTGTGGCTCATTACTCGATGGCTATAAACTTGTTAGCCACTGAGCCGTGTTTCGCTCACCCCATTCTCCCTCCTCAGGTGCAAATTCTAGTTGATTGCGGAACCTTGCAAGGCATCGGGCATAACTCCAAGAATCCTAGAAACTTTTGTATTAAGTTAGTAACTGGCTTTTGGAATAGCTTTGTAAGCATATTGATCATTGAGCATCTCATCTCTTGTATTTTGTACTTGATCTTGGTGAATATGCCAATATGTAACCAAAGCTATGCATGAATCTTTGTTATGATTTGGAATGAGAATGAGAGCTCTAGCACTCTCTTCATGTGAACTTGTTGTGTTGCGACTTGTGTATGGCCTTGAAAGAGTATGGGTATGAGTATTTTTTATTTTTGAGTTGCTGCTGGGATTTTGCTTTGGGAGAGCTTGCTGGGGATTTTGAAAAGGGTTGTGAGCTGTTGAAGTTCTGCAAATTCTGGGTTGTTTTAGGTTGAACAGGATCATTTAGACTTGTTGAGAGTGTTAGTCGAGCTATAGAGCTTTTCCCATGATGTTATGAGCTATTTATGATGTGTAAATTGGTAGGTGTGAGTCGTTGGAGCTAAATGCAGGTGTTGTCAAAATGACAGGTTGCCAGGCAGAGCTTTGAGTCCACTTTTGACCCCCTTAGAGTTGGAATATAGGTTGGTAGTCTTCATGAAAGTTGTAGATTTTTCTCTTAGCTTTCTAACGAATCAAACCGTGTCTAATTTGGAGTTCTGTGTAGAAAGTTATGCATCTTTTAAGTAGAGACGTTCTGGAGAGAAGTGAGACGCGATTCTTCGCTGCGTCTCGATTGACTTTTTGCGTCTCGATTGACTTTTTTATGTCTCGATTGACTTTCTGCGTCTCAATTGACTTTCTGCGTCTCAGTTGACTTTTTGCGTCTCAGTTAACTTTTTGCGTCTCAATTGACTTTCTGCGTCTCGATTGACTTGCGTCTCGATTGACTTTTAAATGCTTACATTTATCGACCCCTCTTCCTTCTTTTGGCCATAACTTTTTGTGTAGACCTCTGATTGACCCGATTTTCAAAGCGTTGGATTTATAAGAAAATTTTCTATCTTTTTACACCTGATTTATCAGTTTTTTTTTTAAATTGAAAAAGGTGGTTTGAAACAAAGTGTGGAGGTCTGCTGATCAAATCCAAATATACTTTACTAATTTTGAAATATCTTGAGCTATAGAGCTTCGATTGAGACGATTCTTATCTTAAATTAAACTAGAGACCTAAACCTACAAGTTTTATGAAGGAACCAATAAGCAAACTAGCCTCTAAGGTTTTCAAATTTTGACGCGAAATCAGTAAAGTGTTCAGTTTGACTATTTTGGTTATAACTTTTTCATTTCTAATCCGAATTGAGCGTTTTCAGTGGCGTTGGAACCGTGAGAGCGTAAGGAGAATATTTTCTTAAAAAGACAAATCCAAATTTTCTATTGCAAGCTTTCTCCTTTTTCGGCCAATTTTGTGTTCGGTTTGGGTCTTCCATGTTTTATGGGTCCGAATGTTGGGTCTCGGAGACGGGGTCCAACATTGTTTGGTATCAGAGACAGGTTCACTCCTAGGTTTTTGTTATGATATATGATTAAATTTTTGCATTATGAATTGATGGTTTGCATTAAGTGACATGCATCTCATGCATACATATAGGAACTAAGATTAAAAAAAAAAGAAATGTAGCTAATCAGTAAATGTTTTCATTGAAGGAGTAAGATGCTACCTCGTAGAAGGACACGAGGAGTTATGCAAGGTTCGATTGCACCTGACTCTCCACTAAGAGAGGAGAGCACGGATGAGTCCGTAGCCCCGGGAGTGGCCCCAACTGAGGCTTCTCTAGGGCAGAGTAGTGAGCCCCTTCGATCTCGAGACTCGGTAATCGCTAGTCGATCTGAGCAAGTGCACTCTCTTGATCAAGATTATTCGAGCATTTACCCAAGCATTCGTTCGAGCCATGGTTCAAATGCCACAGGGCTTGGTTGACCCCAGTAAGAGGGGAGACAGTTTGACAAGCGAGAAGTATGGGCGGTGGATTTCCACGGGACCACGGATCTGAGGAAGCCGAGACTTGGTTGAGGAAGACCGAAAGAGTCTTGGATCGAGATGGAGTCTTGAGGATCTTGAGAGAGTGGTTTATCTTTGCTAGTTTGCTCGGTGATGCCTTGCATTGGTGGGAGGCTGTGCGAGTCGATGAGACGATGGGATTAACATGGGAGACTTCTGACATGTATGCAGGAAGAAGTATCTGTTGAGGTGTACATTCAAGACGCGAGAGAGTTTCGAGTCTCACCCAGAGAGATGACTTCTTGAGTATGAGCGCCGTTTACTCGATTGTCGAGGTATGCTTGATTTGATGTTCGATGAGGCTGCTAAGTGTCGCCGATTTGAGTCGGGTTTGCATCTCGCCATCGAGAGAAGGTAGTGGTGCGAAATTTTTCTGATTTTCAATGGTGGTTGAAGTGGCTCGAGGTTGAGAACATTGAAAACATTAAGGCGCGATTAGTAGAAAGAGGAAGGAAGAGAACGATTCAGAGGGAGGTGGTACTTCTATGCAGAGAGAAGTACGAACCTTTCTGTCTCTGAAGAGAGAAGCGGCGGTGGAAGCCGGCTAGATCTATGAGGACTCCTCTGCTTCTCACCAAGCTTGACGGTGGGCGGCGATGGGAGGGTGATAGGAGAGGCCACCTCTTCCCAAGTGTGAGCACTGTGGATTTCATCATAGAGGAGAATGCTTCAGGGTATCCGGAGCATGTTTCAATTGTGGCGAAAGGACACATGCCAGACGATGTCTAAGCCGATAGAAGAGGGATCACAGATGCAAGCTTGAGGAGGACAGAGCAGTGGGACGTAAGGCATGGTGAAGTGGGTAGCTCGGTGTACCTAAGAGAGCTTATCCTCTAGAGCAGATCCAGGAGCAAGCACCGGCTAGAGTGTTTGCTATGACTCGAGAGGAGGCGAGAGACGACTCAAAGTGGTAACGGGTATGATTAAACTGTTTGATGTTGATGTTATAGCTTTGATTGATCCGGGTTCTACCCACTCTTTTGTGTCGTCGGGTAGGACTGTTTGTGGTAGAGACCTGAGCCCATTGGATACTCCGCTGATGGTGAGTACTCCGATCGGCCAGTATATTATTATAAGTCAAGTGTATAGAGACTGTGAGATAGAGATTAGTGGAGGGAAGTTTGTGGTGGATTTGATGCCTTTGAAGATGGGAGGATTGGATGTGATCCTAGGTATGGATACATTAGAGAAGTATCATGCCAACTTAGACTGCAAGCAGAAGACAGTAGCATTTGAGCTAGAGGGTGGCAAAAAAGTGGTATTTGTGGGAGATAGAAAAGCCAGTCCGCCTCGGATTGTTTCGGCTATGTCAGCAGAGAGATTGATGATTAAGGGGTGTGAAGCGTATTTGGCCTATGTGTTAGACACGGGGGCAGATAGAGGGAGGTTGGAGGATATTCCTGTAGTCAGGGAATTCCCGGACGTCTTTCCCAAGGAATTGCCAGGACTACCTCCTCCGAGAGAAATTGAGTTTCCCGTTGAGCTTCTTCCAGATACTGCGTCGATTTCGATTCTGCCTTACCGAATGGCTCCGGCGGAATTGAAAGAGCTTAAGGTGCAATTGGAGGATCTATTAGAGAAGAGTTATATTAGGCCGAGCTCTTTTCCTTGGGGAGCTCCGGTTCTCTTTGTGAAGAAGAAAGATGGATCGTTGCGGATGTGTGTGGATTATAGGAAGTTGAATCATGCCACCGTTAAGAACCGATATCCGCTCCCGCGCATAGATGATTTGTTTGATCAATTGCAAAGGGCAAGAGTCTTTTCCAAAATAGATTTGAGATCGGGTTATCATCAGTTGAGGATTAAGGAGGCCGATGTGTTAAAGACTGCTTTTAGGACGAGGTATGGCCACTTTGAGTTTTTGGTTATGCCTTTCGGGTTAACAAATGCTCCCGCAGTCTTTATGGATTTGATGAATAGAGTTTTCAAGTCTTTCTTAGACCGATTTATCATTGTCTTTGTTGATGACATATTGGTCTATTCTAAGAGTGATGAGGAGCACAAAGATCATTTGAGGGTTGCTTTGGAGACTTTGAGAAAGAATGAGCTGTATGCCAAATTCGATAAGTGTGAATTTTGGTTAAGGGAAGTGGTATTTCTCGGGCATGTGATTTCAGAGCGTGGAGTACATGTGGATCCACAAAAGATAGAGGCTGTGGTTAAATGGGAAGCACCTAAGAATGTGGCTGAGGTGAGAAGTTTCTTGGGATTAGCTGGATATTATAGGAGGTTCGTGGAGGGCTTTTCTTTGATAGCTGCTCCACTTTCCAAATTGACGAGAAAGAATCAGAAGTTTGAGTGGACTGAGGAGTGCCAGAGCTGTTTTGAGGAATTGAAGAATAGGCTTACTACTGCACCGATTTTGACATTACCCTATGGTGATGATGGATACATTGTGTACAGTGACGCTTCCAGGAAGGGTTTAGGATGTGGATTGATGCAAGGAGAGAAAGTGATTGCCTATGCTTCTAGACAATTGAAGCCTTATGAGACGAACTACCCTATTCATGATTTGGAGTTGGCTGCTATTATTTTCGCATTAAAGATTTGGAGACACTACTTGTATGGAGTTACTACTAGAGTATTCTGGACCATAAGAGCCTTAAATACTTGTTGACTCGAAAAAGAGTGAATTTGAGGCGAGGCGATGGTTGGAGTTATTAAAAGATTATGATTTGGTGATAGACTACCATCCGGGAAAGCTAATGTGGTAGTGATGCATTGAGTAGGAAGTCCACTATGGCACATGTGGAGCGGTGTACCTTCCTTTCTTTGAAGGAATTAGCGGACTTGATGTGACATTGAGGCAAGTTGAGCTGATGTATTTTGGCAAATTTGAGTGAGACCGGTGTTGAGGGGAACATCAAAGAATTGCGAGGAACAGGATGAGTACTTGAGTAAGGTGAGGCGGAGATAAAGATGGCAAGCCCTCGATGTAGAGGTAAAGGAAGATGGATTGATGGTTATGGGTGATGATTGTGTGTTCCAGATGTGTTAGAGTGAAGGATGAGATCCTTGATGAGGCGATAATGCTCCTTATGCAATGCACCTAGGAAGTTCTAAGATGTATCGGGATTTGAAAGAGCATTTTTGGTGGAAGGGAATGAGGAAAGATGTGGCAGAGTATGCTAAAAGATGTTTAGTGTGTTAGCAAGTGAAAGTGAACACCAGCACCTTCCGCAAGCTTAATCCTTGCGATTAGGAATGGAAATGGGAGAAGATTACCGTGGATTTTCGATGGGATTGCCAGAACTAGCAAAAGCATGGCGCTATTTGGGTGATTGTGGATAGGCTGACTAAGTCAGCACACTTCTTGCCAATTCGACAGACAAATTCTTTAAATGTTTTGGCTAAGAAGTATGTGGACGAGGTGATCAGACTTCATGGGATTCCGAGTTCGATAGTGTCTGATAGGGATCCTAGGTTTACCTCAGTTCAGGAAAGTTTGCAGGAGGCTCAGGGACTAGATTGCATTTGATCTGACTTTTCATCCTCGGTGATGGGCGGTTGGAGAGAACGATACGGACTTTGGAGGCTATGTTGAGAGCTTGCGCGTTGGATTTCAAAGGTTCGTGGGATGATCACCTACCTTTGATTGAGTTTGCTTACAATAATTCCTATCACTCGGGAATTCAGATGGCACCTTATGAGGCTTTGTATGGAAGGAGATGCAAGACTCCTATATGTTGGGATGAGAAAGGTGAAAGGAAGCTTGTAGGACCTGAGTTAGTACAGGTTACAGTGGATAAAGTCAAATTGGTAAAACAGAGGCTTAAAGCAACTCAAGATAGGATGAAGAGCTACACGGATGCCCATAGGAAAGAGATGGAATTTGAAGTGGGTGAGAAGGTATTTCTTATAGCTTCTCCATGGAAGGGTGTTTTGAGGTTCGGCAAGAAGGGCAAGCTTAGCCCGAGGTATATAGGTCCCTATGAAATCATTGAGAGGATTGGACCGTTGGCTTATAAGTTAGATTTGCCATTGGAGTTGTCTATGTAGCACCCCACTCCCGACGAGACCCGAACCCGATATCCATGGTGATATCCGAGCCCGCGACCCGCGAGGGTGACGTACTAGAACATTTATTACCTTATTAAAAATCGTATGACATTTTCTTTTTCTTTCAAAAACATTAAAGTGCGCAAAACAATCATTGACTTGGCCCAATTATAACAAAACATTTTCAAATATAAAACCATTTCACTTATAAAACAATTTCAATCATTATTAGCACTCATTAGTGCTCGGTCACTCTATACAATTACATAAACCAATTGGGCCTACTAAATACCAAATCAATACACTAATGCGAATCTGAGCGACATCGATCCCGACCCGATACTGCTCTTGCTAGCGATGAGACGTACTCCGTGAATCCAACGGGTACCCTCCATTTCTGAAAAATAGATGCAATGTTGGGTGAGTTTGCGAACTCGGTGAAAACCATCATCGATGGTTCACCCAACTCATGCATATCCGCACAATCACACAATATTGTACATATATCATAAACAAGAAATCACGGCGAATCAATTTCACATTTTATAAGGCAACAAGCCTTTCACACAATTCACATAAAACATTCATTTATGCAGTGTGCATGTGACTCTTTCATTTTCTTTCGTTGTTGTGACCGTGCGCCTGAGCTCATATACATTGAGCCATTGGCTCTGAAACATTGGGCTTGAAGCCCCAAAACGTTGGGCATAACCCTGATCATCGAACCGAGGCTCGGAATACGTTGGGCACGAGGCCCTGTGCGTTGAGCTTAAAGCTCTGAAATCGGTGGCTACACCGGTCACAACTGCCATTATCTCGATCATTTACTATGCATGAATGCACATGTCATTTTCAATTTCCAATTATCGCATTTCTATTTCCAATTCCAATTAATTACTATTTAGATCATTTTCCAATGTCCTCGGACTTTTAGTCCGTATTTCATTCCCATGCATTTACCTTTCATTTCACTAACACATTTACAATCCAATTTACTAATGCATTCTCACGCACTTATTCTCATTTGCACTTCAATATCACAATCTAATATTTCGAACACCCATGGTCCGAAATCAATCAAATCAATCAATCACATATATCCATCCTTGCTTCCTCATGGCACTCAATGCATATAATTAATAAACACATAAGTTTGAGAAACCAACTAGGTTACTCACCTATTACTTCGAGCTAATGCTTGGAAGTTTTAGCCCGTCGGTCGGACGACGCTCCACTTGGGCCTCTATAAGAAACAGAGAAAGAACGAGTCACTAATTATGCAATTTGTGCACATGTAGGTGAAATATGCATGTTCATGAATTCCCGGCCCTAATCTCATTTTTTCCCTAAAAAAAATCTGTCTAAAAATTAGAAACCTATTGGCGCTGACGGTGCGCAATTCGGACCTCTATAGGTTCTCAATCAAATAAAACAGTGATTAAAGGCTCCGTTACCCGGGGCCACGTCAATTTTCCGTCTAAAAATTCCCAATTTCTCACAAAATGAAATTCAATATTCTATGCATCCGATGCCTCAAGAATCAGGTCAATCAGACGTCAGACGGAAAAATTATTCACGAAAGAAACCAAAACTCAACAATTTATATCTAAATATATATATAACCCTTATTTCCCCTTTTATTTTCTAATTTCCAACCAAACTTCCAACACCCATAACTCTTTCTACACATTTCTGAAAAATGCAAACTATACCTTGTTGGAAAGATAATGAAACCCTTTACAAGTTTCATGAAGACCATAAAAATTAATTCCAACCCTAAGGGTGTCAAAAATCCCATCAAAACTACTGCCTACTCAAAACCCATCAACACTGGACAGTACCTTGTAAATTCAAAAACTCACTGATTATTCAGCCAAAAATTCCCATATAAATATGCTCAATCAGTTCACAATGTCCTCTACAACTTTCATGAACAACCCAAAATCAAATTCCATTGCTAAACAAGTCAATTAATTCACTCAATGTTGCTGTTCCTGAAATCATTCAATTTAAGCAGTACACTTATAACAAGCATAACTCCCTATAAACAAGTCAGAAAATTCCAAACTTTATATTCCTGAAAAGATAACTCCTCAAAATTCAAGTTTCATGAAGAACTCAATCTCCAATTCGATTTCTAACAATTTCAAATCTGTTATGCAAGTTACTGACCTAATCAGCACTTAACATCACAATGTAAGTTCAGCTTTTGAAATTCCATATCTCCCACATCTGATTTCCAAAAATTACATGCCATACACCAATTTCAAGATCAATGTGTCATATAAAACTCTTCAGTAGACCCCTAAAACCAGTTCAGTTCACAAAAATTACTAAAATTACTCCAAAACAGAATGTACACCAAATTTGCTAATCCAGCTAGGTTTCACTCAATACATAATAACAGTCAATAGTTATCAGGCCATAACTCCTAATATACAACTCGAAAAATAGCAAGATCAGTGGCAATGGAAAGCTAACTCAATATGCTACAACTTTCATGAAGACCATTTTCCCGAATTCCATATCAATAAATTTATAAAAATCAGCAAAATAATCAGGTCATAGTGTCAGTTACTGTTCACAGGCAATAAAACAGTAACTTTCCATGTAAATTTTCGACCTTCTAACATTACCATTTAGCAACACCTATTTCACACTAAATTGAAGCCAACATCCCAAAGTTTAAGTGGCCACAAACCTCACCTCATTTGCTCACCTATACAATTAGTTATGAACAAAACATTCCAATAGGTCAAAATGAAATTTCCAGCTTTTCAACTACTACCTATCTTCTACCACTTCTAACATCAATTACACATCACTAAGTATCCATTTCTACCACTTTCATAATCAAATAAAAGCTCAAAGGATGCTTCTAAATGCTTCTAACTACCAAAAGAAGGAAAGCAAACACAATCTTACCTTAAACAAGTTCAAGCTCTTCAATTCTCCCACACTTTACAACTCTCCAAACCTTCCTAACTTACTTCAACCACGGTTATCACTTGAGCATATACACAAGTCAACATCTTCACATGGTTTAAGCTAGCTCTAGATGAGAAGGAAGAAGGAGCAAGCCAAAAGAACAAGTGGAACTTATGTGGGAGGAAAAGAAAAAGCCAAAGAAGAAAAACCACAATTGAAGAAGATGGCAAGTTTCGGATGTTTTGTGTTTTAGGCTTTCAAAATGAGTTTTTTAAGGAGAACATGGAGAAAAGTCGATGATGAGGCTTCAAATAAGACAAATTCATTTAAGTCAAGAAGCCACTTGGCTTTTAAAATGGAAAAGACAAATTTGTAGTTAATTAACATAAAGTAATCATAAACTTTAATCTAATTATATCTTAATCCCAATTATGCTAATGGTCCAAAACAATTTCCATAATTATTAATTCACTAATCCTATGCCATTATGCGGTCCCTTTTCAAGATGAAAAGGCCCACTCGATCGATCAACTGAATTTTTCGATCCGCACGAACCGAAAAATTCCATAAATCTAAAATGGAAAACAATTTATGGCGACTCGAATAATTTTTCAAATACCCTTATCCCCATAAATTTCACAAAAGAACTAAATTTGAAACCTAAGCCGGGAAATATCATGAATGCATGTATACTATGTGCATGTGCAATCAATCATTAATCATGGAGGCTATATGCTGTATGTGCATGCCGAGATATAATTCAATATTCCTAACCTGTCCCAATTTACCAAAATACCCTTTCCTATAGGAGATGGGATGTTACAGTCTAAGATCCACAATGTGTTTCATGTGTCGATGCTGAGGAAGTACAGATCGGATCCTTCGCATATAGTTCAACCTTCAGAGGTTCAGTTGAGAGAGGATTTGACGTATGAGGAGCAACCAGTGGAGATCTTAGATTCAAAGGAAAAGGTGTTAAGGAATAAGATTGTGAAGCTGGTTAAGGTCTTGTGAAGGAACCATTCAATGAGGAGGCAACTTGGGAACCTTTGGAAGCCATGAAGGAGAAGTACCCGTACCTCTTCATGGACTCAGGTAAAGATTTCGAGGACGAAATTCTTTTAGGAGGGAGAATTGTTGGGCCCAAATTTTTTTGAATTAATTATTTATTGATTTATGGATTTATTCATTAATTATTTTATTTTGCCTTAATTGATTTAATTATGCGTTTACATAGACATTTTATGTTGGGCTTAGGAATTAGAAGTTAGGAACTAAATGGAGGGTTAGAATTAAATGTTGGAAAGAATGGGCTTTATGGAATAAGTGGAATAATAAGGAGGATTAGAAATAAGTGGATTGATGTAGTGGGCTTGTGAGGAGGAGAGCCCAAAAGGGATTGTAAGAAGGGATATCAAAACTACATAGTTTTGAGGTAGGGCTTTAAAGAGGAGTTAAATGAGTTAAGTTGTTAAGGAGAAGAGGAAGTGTCGTAGGAAAGAAAGAAGAGAAGAAGAAAACGTGAGAGAAGAAGGAAGAGGACCTTCACTAAGTGGAAGAGAGTCGTAGGGAGGAAGAAAGAAGGAGAAAAGAGAAGAAATCGACTTGCTAGAGGTAAGTTCCATCTTTGTTTATGATAGGTTGAAAATGGTGTAGGATGGAAGTTAGGGTTTGTGTAGGGTTTGTAGAAAGAAAGAAGAAGGTGAGATCTATGGATTTTGAGATTTCTAAGCTAAGATCTTGGGTATTCTAGCTTAAATGTCCTATGGGTAGGTTAGGTTTAAAGTTTATTTTCATCCTTGCTTGATTTATGAGTATTATGGCCTTCTTTGAAAATGTATTTATTGAATGAAGTATGATTTAACCTGAAGGAACTCAAGAAAACCCCACTCAAGACAAGGAGGAAGGAAATCTTGAATTGGGATCTGAAGCGATAGGTGGGTAACATTTTTATAGTTGTTGTGTAATGGGAAAATGCCTATGTGTGCTATCTTTGATAATTATGTGCATATTGAAAGTGTATTTCCTTTGATTTGAAAGTAAAGTGTGAAACTATGATGATTGAAAGAATGAAAGAAGCATAAAATGCTAGCCTTATGCTTAAATATGTGATCATAAATTGGTTGTGATTGGGCGAGAGAACCTACTTGATAAGTCACGTGCACGTTGACCCTTTTGCCTTCTCCGCAGCCCGCTTGGGCCCAGATTGAAAATGGACTCGTTGTGTTTACGATAAACTTCGGTTTATTCGTTGTGTTTAAGGAACTCTCGAGCCAAATGTGTGCATTCCATCATTTATTATGTTTATGATGCATAACATGTGTTTGATTGATATGAACTCTCATATTATGCTTGTGTGATGATTTTGGATTATTTGAGCTTTATATGATAAATTGCTATTGTTTTGGATTGTTAATGATTTGTTGTGTGGCTCATTACTCGATGGCTATAAACTTGTTAGCCACTGAGCCGTGTTTCGCTCACCTCATTCTCCCTCCTCATGTGCAAATTCTAGTTGATTGCGGAACCTTGCAAGACATCGGGCATAACTCCAAGAATCCTAGAAACTTTTGTATTAAGTTAGTAACTAGCTTTTGGAATAGCTTTGTAAGCATATTGATCATTGAGCATCTCATCTCTTGTATTTTGTACTTGATCTTGGTGAATATGCCAATATGTAAACAAAGCTATGCATGAATCTTTGTTATGATTTGGAATGAGAATGAGAGCTCTAGCACTCTCTTCATGTGAACTTGTTGTGTTGCGGCTTGTGTATGGCCTTGAAAGAGTATGGGTATGAGTATTTTTTTATTTTTGAGTTGCTGCTGGGATTTTGCTTTGGGAGAGCTTGCTGGGGATTTTGAAAAGGGTTGTGAGCTGTTGAAGTTCTGCAAATTCTGGGTTGTTTTAGGTTGAACAGGATCATTTAGACTTGTTGAGAGTGTTAGTCGAGCTATAGAGCTTTTCCCATGATGTTATGAGCTATTTATGATGTGTAAATTGGTAGGTGTGAGTCGTTGGAGCTAAATGCAGTCTTGTCAAAATGACAGTTGCCGCAGAGCTTTGAGTCCACTTTGATCCCCTTAGAGTTGGAATATAGGTCGGTAGTCTTCATGAAAGTTGTAGATTTTTCTCTAGCTTTCAAGCGAATCAAACCGTGTCTAATTTGGAGTTACGTGTAGAAAGTTATGCATCTTTTAAGTAGAGGCGTTACGAGAGAAGTGAGACGCGATTCTTTGTTTACTGCGTCTCGATTGACTTTTAACGTCTCGATTGACTTCTGCGTCTCAATTGACTTCTGCGTCTCGATTGACTTGCGTCTCGATTGACTTTTAAATGCCTTACATTTATCGACCCTCTTCCTTCTTTTGGCCATAACTTTTGTGTAGACCTCCGATTGACCCGATTTTCGAAGTGTTGGATTTATAAGAAAATTTTCTATCTTTTTACACCTGATTTATCAGTTTTTTTTAATTGAAAAAGGTGGTTTGAAACAAAGTGTGGAGGTCTGCTGATCAAGTCCGAATATACTTTACTAATTTTGAAATATATTGAGCTATAGAGCTCCGATTGAGACGATTCTTGTCTTAAATTAAACTAGAGACCTAAACCTACAAGTTTTATGAAGGAACCAATCAGCAAACTAGCCTCTAAGGTTTTTAAAATTTGACGCGAAGTCAGTAAAGTGTTCAGTTTGACTATTTTGGTTATAACTTTTTCATTTCTAATCCGAATTGAGCGTTTTCAGTGGCGTTAGAACCGTGAGAGCGTAAGGAGCATATTTTCTTAAAAAGACAAATCCAAATTTTCTATTCCAAGCTTTCTCCTTTTTCGGCCAATTTTGTGTTCGATTTGGGTCTTCCATGTTTTATGGGTCCGAATGTTGGGTCTCGGAGACGGGGTCCAACAGCACTAAACACCCATCATGTCCTAATAAAATTAGCCAAGGAATATGGACCAAAGATGCATCTTCGATTTGGTGAAGTTACCACCATTGTTATTTCTTTTGTAGAACTTGCAAAAGAAATCATAAAAAGTCATGACTCCATCTTCTCAACAAGGCCCAATATATTTTCTATGAGTCTTTTATGGTTATAATATGCATTCCATTCAAATCCAATAACATACTACTAATTTGTCATAAACAATTCAAACAAAAGTATTAAAAAACCCTCTAACAAAACTTTCATCGAACATGTTATAGGTTGTACTCAAACAAGTTCCGAATCCATATTCAACTTCAATCAATCCATTCAAGACGCATTACCCATCTCACCATCTTCATTATTATCACAACATACATTTCACCATCAACCAAACCATTACACACACGGAGAAACACAAAACCCAGCAGAAAACAACACCCAAATACAAATATGTCATCATTTCCAAAAAAATAGAGTGCAAAGGATGGACCACTTACTTCAATCGATGATTAAATGGAGATGACGACAAAAACAAAGAAGATGAAGAAGATGAAGACAACGATGGAACAAGAAAAACATAGAGGAATAAATGAAGAAAATGAAAATGAAAAGGGAGGCTTCGTTATTTTCTTTTACAACAAACGACGTCATTTTCATTTCATGTTAAACGAAAATAACGAAGCCTCTCTTTTCATTTTCATTTTCTTCATTTATTCCTCTACATTTTGTTAAACAAACGATGTCATTTTTGTATTATTTTTTAAAATGTTGAACAATTGGCGGCGATTTCAGAAATCGTCACCAAATGTTAAATAATTGGCAATGACTTCGGTAAAAGGACATCTTTGATGGCAAATTAATAAAATTGTTGTCAAATTATTGTTCTTTGGTGACGTTTTCGTATAAGCATCGATTAAGAAAGCTTTTGGCGACGATATATATATATATATATCAATTATTTTGTATTATATGATTTCTATAAAATAGTATAGAATTTATATATAATAAATAGAGTTTGTAACACCATATAAAATTGTTTAAGCCATATATTTTAAAAGAGATTAATAAAAAAGTATATATTTATGTAATATAAATCAATTTTTTTTAGTTTTATAAATTTTTAAAATGGTATTGTTGTTAACTAAATTTATTTTTAGACTTACAATCATTGTCAATAATATCAAATTTGATTTATAAGAATATGATATTAATATTGTAACACCCCACTCCCGCGTGACCCGAACCTGACATCGATGGTGATATCCAAATCCGTGCCCCGCGAGGGTAGCGTGCTACATCACTCAGTAAACTCAGTATCATTTTTTATATATAAACATTCATACGCGCGAAAAACGATAAACAATCGAGCCCGCGTTAACTTGTATACCATTCCAGTCATTCCCAATCATTACAAACATTCAACAATAATTTTAAAATAGCCATTTAATGTATACCAATCCATAACCAAATTGGGTCCGTTATAAATACAAAGTATTAATTTACAGAGCTTGCGGAATACAATTTTAAGAATACAGAAGGCTGACACTAATGCAGACGTGGACTGATCCCAACCTCTATTCTTCATTTGAATGCTGTAGACATACTCCCGTGAACCTAACGGGGTATTCTTCTGAGTCCTGAAAAATATTTGCAAATTTTGGGTGAGTTTTGCGAACTTAGTGAGGAACCATCATTGATGGTTCGCCCAATTCATACATCACTTAATCACGTCACAGTAATAACACAGCACACAGGCAATCACAGTTTAGTTTGCAATAACACAGTTAGAAGTACCATATCATTACATACAAGCAAATCACAATTGAATAAGGCACTCATGCCTTTGTCCCATTTCAAGTAGTCAGTCAAGTATATATGCAATGCATATGTGACACTTTCCCATTTTGTTGCAGTGTTGTGACCGAGCGCTTAAACAGTGAACAGTATTCAGTAGACGCGTCTAGGGAGTAGGAGAGCCCTCTGGCTCCCTTCGAGCTCGAGGCTCTTTTTCATATCGATGTCGATGGCGACTCTCACAATCAACTGTTATTATCCGGTTATGCATTTGTGTATGAAATGCATATGCCCAATTAATGATCCATATCAAACGATGCTTCGAAGAGAGGCAACGAAATGAAACACAATGTAGCAAGCAATGCACAATGTGCACATCCGTAACACTTCAAGCAATTAATCACGATGATCACAAGAATAGCAAACAATTCACGTTCATATAGCACAATTCTACCGGTCACAATTGATCACATCGAATTAGCGATGGCTCGCACAATCCATTCATGTATCACAATTTCACACGAGAGAGCAATTTAGCTCACGTAATCACAACCAGATACACTTCTATGGCAGTTCTTCCAATTCATCGGACCACCTGTCTGGAACCCAGTCACAAACAAACACAATCCTAATCCCTCCATTATTTCCCCACATTGAACATATAATAATTGAATGAACCATCTAGGTTACTCACCTGTACTTCCGAGCTAATACCTGAAAGTCTTAGTGGTATCGGTGGATCGACGCTCCAAAAGTGCCTCTATAATAGTTACAGAATATAAATATTACCAATTGCTCAATCAGAACTATTTAATGTTGCACAGTAGCAATAAGAAGGTGCACAATACATGTTCATGATATTCCCGGCCTTAATCTAAAATTTCCATCATAAACATTCCATCTAAAAATTAAAAATCTAACGGCATCGAAATTACTCAATTCGAGCCTCTATAGGTCCAAAAATAAATAAAACAGTGACCAAAGAATCATTACCCGAACCCACGTTAATTTCCCATCCAAATATTCCAAATTTCTAAAAAGAATGAAATTCAATGTTTCACGAATCCGATGCCTTAAGAATCAGGTCAATCGGATGTCGAACGGAAAAGTTATACGCAAAAGAAGGAAAATATGCACATCCTAGTCGACTAGTCAGGGGTTTTAGTCGACTAGTGCAGGAAAAATACATGTCCTAATCGACTAGTGCAGGTTGTAGTCGACTGGAAGCTTTATTATTTCGTCTTACCGACATCCCAACTTTCACAATGCATAACTCCTTGCTCCGAACTCCAAATTGGACAAACTTAGTATCTATTTGATAGAGAAGAAAGAGCTCTACAAGTTTCATGAAGGACACAAAAACTAATTTCACCTCTAGGGGTGTCAAAAATACACTCAAAGTTATTACCTTTACAAAGCCTCTTAGAATAGTGCAACATTTTGTCCAAACAGTGCAACATTTTGTCAAAACAGTGTAACATTTTGTAAAATCCATAACTTCTCATTCCCTTTGCTAAAAATTACAAGATTGATTCCAAATGAAAGATCAGAATGTGACCTAAAAGTTTCATGAACAACATGAAATCAAATTCAATTGCTAAGTAGGTCAAACAATTCAATGAATGATTTTACCCACTGAAAACTCCTGAACTGAATAGCAATGTTAACAAAAGCATAACTTCTTGTACAGATGTCAAAAAATTGCATACTTTATACCTATGAAAAGATAAAACAGAATACTAAACTTCTCATGAGGCCTTAACAGTCAATTCCACCTCTAACAAACTCAAAACTGTCTTACAATAGGCTGCCCTGATCACTAGTCAATGACCTAACTTAGGTCCAGTCTTTGAAAATTCATAACTCCCAATTCTGACATCCAAAAAGAGTATAGTATATCTCATTTTCAAGATAGTTACTTCCTCTACAACTTTTTAGAAGATCACTTGAACCAATTCAAATAAAAAAAATCTCTAAATTTGTTTCCAATCACAATACTCACAAAACCTACACTTCTGGTTAGGTTTCACCAAAATGCACATAGTCAGTCAATAGTTAACAGTTCATAACTCCCAACGTACATATCAAAAAAATTGCAAAATCAGTGGCAATGGAAAGCTAACAAGATAGGCTTCAACTTTCATTAAGACCATTTTCACCAATTCCTCATAAATCAACCTAGAAAACTCATCAAAGTTTCAGGTCATCAAGCTCGAATTACTGTTCATACTGCACCTAAACTTCACTTTCAAAACCAAAATTCAACCTCTTAAAACTAAAATTAGACAACACTTATTTCACAAGAAATCTTAGCCAAACAACTAAAGTTTCATTTGGTCCAAACCTCACCTCATTTTCTCAACCACACAATTAGTTATGAACAAAACATTGCAATAGGTACAAAATCAATTTTCCAGCTTTGCTACTCCATTCACTTCCTATCATGCCAAATCCAATTCTACCTCAGTAAGCATACCAATTGGACAAGAAATCAGCCACTAGATCATCAATACTTTCACTTAGACTAATAGCCACAATTTGGCAGTACTTAACTCTTAATTTCCATTCAATAGTAGTCATCAACATCAATCCAAAATCAAGCTAAAACCAAGTTAAAAACACATGATTCATGCTAACTTCATCAAGTCATGCACAAACATAACCTTATACCCAACAACTCAAACTATAGTTTTCATGAAATCAAGACATCATAACTCATATTTAATGAACAATAGTTCCCAATTAATGCATCAAACTACTAAGAAAAGAACATAATTAAATCCTTACCTAATTAAAGCTTCCAACTCCAACTCTTAACTTCTCCATTTACTTTACTTCCTCTATTTAATCCTCATGCATAGTTCTCATGGAAAGAAGATAGAGGGCTTAAGCTTGCAAGTATGAGGGGAGCATTAAGTAGGAGAAGGAGTGAACCAAAGCCAAAGAAAAAGAAAAGAACCAAAGAAAGAGAAGATGGAGATTTCGGTTGGCTAAGGAAAATAAGGAAGAAAAGTCATCTTTCATGTGTTCAATAGGAAGAATCGAGAACACAAGCAAGCATTTAATGAAATGGGGATGTGTCACCATGACACATGTCCAATTTAAAGGAATAAAGACAAAAATTCAAGGAATAACTTTAATCAATTAATCCTAATATTAAAAATTACATCTTTAATACCATTTCAAAGGGTCCCACGGACAATTCCAAAATATTAAACCCAATAGCCCAAGCCCATTTAACAGAAAATTGCAGTACTCAAAACCAACCGGTTCGCCACTTGGCGATTTTTCTGGTTCGGGAATTTTTCCCGAAAAAGTCCAGAAATTTTTTTAAAATTTCCTTAAAATATAAAACACACAAAAATTCACTCCAATAAAATTTTCAAACACAATTTCCACATTATTCACAATAAAATTCCGTTTAGGTCCAAATACCGGGAAATATCATGAATGCATGTACATTTATTTTTCATGTGCAAAAATTCACTGTTCACAAATACCAGTATGCATGAAAATGCCAAATTAGTCTTAATCACTCTCATCCCTAACTAAATTACTATTTTACCCTTCCCGTCGGGGGTGGGATGTTACAACTCCCCTCTCCTAATAAAAATTTCGTCCGCGAAATTCTCAGTCAATGGTTCCATATGGCAGACACTGATCAGTGGTCATATGTCCCTACATGTCCCATACACTTCATCAATCAATGACTCATTTTCTGAAAGATCACAATAAATAGACTTAATGAGTCGTTCACTCACGTATTTGGCTATGTCAACTATCTCAGTTTATTTCAGAGTAGATCATTATTCCCGACCCTATGCACTTATCACGTTTTATCAAGCCTTTTTCACCAGTAACATCCAGCTTAATTCATGCTCCATTGATTCCCTTTTTGCCAATTCTAAGTACACCCTACCAAGGTGATACTTACAATAAAACCCTTCTTCTCGTCTTTGCCACTCCCCTTTCCTTTGGTACTAACACAGTGACACCTATGTCTAATTTGCTATAACCAGTTTTAATTCACCTAACCCATTTAGCCTATATATCTCATTGACTCTTAGCTCCGATTCATCTCTCCTTTGACAATTCACTGTTCTTTAGTGTTCACGCACTCTATTCGTATATGCATTTTACTATATTTCATTTGTCCGATCCGGTTCCTCCTCATCTAACCCATTCAGTTTTCCTCAGTCACTTTCCTTCGTCTCACTCATCACCAGTATCTCGAATAGATTTTGGTTTTTGACTATTATTAGGCACTTTTCAGTTTAATGCAAACATGTACAATCCCTTATTGTGATCACCATCGTTATACCTATAGTCACTCAGAGCTATATACCAAGCTCATATTCCTATGAATTCCAAAATCTTTAAGCACTCCCCACTATAGGAAATTCGAACATATAATCACAGAGTTCTATATCATTCGTAGCTAAAATACACTTTTAGTTTCTTCCGTATGTATGCTTCTCTAACAATTCCTTTGCTCAAGTTACTTTTTTCGGGTACACATACTTCTTTAAATTACCAAATATCATTTTTCTAATGTCACTCGAAAGATCAGATTCATTATGGGACTCATCATTTTGACTTTTAACCTCTTAAACTCTCTTACCTCTTTCCAGTAGAGCTGAATCTAAACCTTCAATACACTAGTAACATCTCAGTTTACCCCATCTTCTACTTGACATTTTACACTCTTTATTGTCCTAGATTTGGAAACCCAATATCTACATTCGTTCTATTTACTTCAGTATTGTCTGTTCACTGTTTTAGACTACACTCTACCTTTACCAGTATAGTATTGATTTGTGCATGCCTTTCAAACTCAATAATGTTCTCGAAATTACACAATTTGTGCATTATAGGAATGCCTTAGCATATCTAAGGTCTCCAAAGCTTCAAACAATTTCTATCATAGCACCAATACCACTTAGTGAAACTTCAGTATACACTGCCCAATCTCCAAAGGATATGCTTATCATTAGTGTCAGATTTCTCCATGATTCATCTCATTTATGATCATAGTCACCAATTGATACCATTTACTTACCATGCATAAATCTCCATTGGGGTATTGCTAACTTCAACATACATCACTCAGTTTTGTTTTCATTGAGTCTACAATTGCTTTATTTGCAATCCCTTAATGAAGGTGACATTACCTCACGTCATTTTCAGTTTCCCCCTTAGGTCTTCTTGTCTCTATTTCTCTTTTCATTTAATTTCCTTTTAGTCACATCGACATATGCCAATGCCTATTCATTTGTACTCGTACCTCCATACATTCCATTTCATTGAGTATTTCTCTTTGTGGGTTGCTATTATTTTTCTTAGCTTCAATTTAGATCCCCCTTTGCATCAAATCTTATGGAGACCGATTTTCTTCACATTGCAATAAATCCACTCACGTAGTTGAATCCTCGACATTACTGTACACACAATGCATATAATCTCGGTAGTATATTCCACTTGTTATGCCTGAATCTCCTCTCGAAACATGATTCCATTTCACTCTTGATTTAGTACATACTTATTTTCGATTTGTTCCCATCATGACCGCTATTAACTTGAATCGTCTGTTCCTCTTAACTCAATTTCTTGCTACAATCATCGATACAGTTCACGAAATTCTCATCAACCAACTATTTTCCATAATTGCTTTTCAATCGTTTAATCATTCGTAGTATCTCACAAGGATCAATTTCAACTATACTTGATGTCTCCAAGTTTATGCCATAACCTGAATGCATAACTTGAATGATCGGAACATCCTTTGCACTAAGGTTCTGTGAGCCACTAAACAATTTCTTTGACACTTCCACTTGGTATATACATCACCAAAATCATTTCATTTCATCCGGGGACCAATTAGTAGCTTGTACTACTAAGGATTCTTCCTCCCGAACAAGCACTATAAATTATGACCCTTATACTATAGGAACTATGATTAGCACTTAGTCAATAAATCACCGATCGTTTTCTCAATTATTTCCACACATAAGCTCAATTGTTTCACTATCCAAGGTATACTCACAAAGGTGAATTACCCTCAACTCAACAACTCTTTTCATATACCACTATTATTGTTTCATTATCATTGTCCTTGTTTCACTATCACTATCACTATCATTATTTCCTTTCCCACTTGTCATTGTACTTCTTTTCACATAGTTTTAGTCCCATCTTATTTACATGCAAGCTTGGCCTTTTTAAGGTCATATCAACTTGACTTATACACTGTCATCTCATCCTTACTACTTATCTCTTTATTTCCTCAACCAATCCATGATAGGGTATTCACCTTGATAGTACATTCGGGAACACATCACCCAAAGCACGCATTTAAATATTCGCTCATGAACACGATACACCGCATCTCTATCTGCTTACCCATCCATTTACCATTTCGCTTCCATATACATATATTCAATCAATCCAGAATTTTCGATACGCTATCGATAGAAATTTCCATCTTCCTTTTCCCTACTATCCCTTATACCGATTCACAAACTCTTAACACAATATTCGCATAACCATTTTGGTCCCAAACTCAGCGCCATGATCATAACCGCTTTCACGAGTCCATTTCAGTTCATCTGTACGCTTTCGTCTCACCATTTCTACTTCTTCCTAACCTTACAATCACTTCGCTCTTTTGTTTAAAAATAGACCGTTATGGTACAATATTGATATCGTTACAATCTCGCTATCATCATCTATGATATCCGCTAACATAAATGTAGTGAATCCATATCTGCCTGATCGGACCATATACTTTTTGCTCATTTCCAATTGTTTCCATTTCGTCGCATATACAAGTCAACACTTTCATTACCTCATCATCTTGAACTTTGAATCTCACATAGGCATACTTTAACCGATATGTTTCTCATATCCACATTGGACCTCTCCAAGCTATAGAACTTTTCGTTTTCTTTCCCCATAATATTACCACTTTAAATCCCCTTATTCATTTTGATATCATTTCTTTCCTCAATCAGCCCATGCCAACGTAGTCATACTTATATCACAATCAAAGATTTATAACCACAGTACACTATAGCTATCCTTATCCATTTTTTCCTTTTTCCCATTCCTAATTGCTCATACACTTTCATGGGCTCACATTTTGATACATTCTCACTTTTCTCACACTTAATCACTTAACACAAGTTCACACGTAGGATTTATACTCGTGCAACTCAGACTAGGGATCAGTTGTCATGGTCTGCAACGACACGACTCAAATGCATGCAACTTAACCTATGTTTCAGACTGTGCCCAAATAAATTCGTACTTCTGGTTCTGATACCACCTAAATGTAACACCCCACTCCCGCGTGACCAGAACCCGACATCGATGGTGATATCCGAATCCGTGCCCCGCGAGGGTAGCGTGCTACATCACTCAGTAAACTCAATATCAATTTTTTTTATAAACAATCATACGCGCGAAAAATGGTAAACAATCGAGCCCGCGTTAACTTGTATACCATTCCAGTCATTCCCAATCATTACAAACATTCAACAATAATTTTAAAATAGCCATTTAATGTATACCAATCCATAACCAATTTGGGCCCGTTATAAATACAAAGTATTAATTTACAGAGCTTGCGGAATATAATTTTATGAATACAGAAGGATGAAACTAATGCAGACGTGGACTGATCACGACCTCTATTCTTTATTTGAATGCTGTAGACATACTCCCGTGAACCTAACAGGGTATTCTTCTGAGTCCTGAAAAATATTTGTAAATTTTGGGTGAGTTTTGCGAACTCAGTGAGGAGCCATCATTGATGGTTCGCCCAATTCATGCATCACTTAATCATGTCACAAGAATAACACAAAGACACGAGCAATCACAGCTTAGTTTGCAATAACACAGTTAGAAGTACCATATCATTACATACAAGCAAATCGCAATTGAATAAGGCACTCATGCCTTTTTCCCATTTCAAGTAGTCAGTCAAGTATATATGCAATGCATATGTGACACTTTCACATTTTATTGCAGTGTTGTGACCGAGTGCTTAAACAGTGAACATTATTCAGTAGACGCGTCTAGGGAGTACGAGAGCCCTCTAGGTATGCACTAACTCCCTTCGAGCTCGAGGCTCTTTTTCAGTATCAGTATCAGTGGCGACTCTGGTCACAACTGTTGTTATTATCCGATTATGCATTTGTGTATGAAATGCATATGCCCAATTAACAGTCCATATCAAACAGTCTGCCCCAGTAGAGGCAACGAAATGAAACACAGTGTAGCAAGCAATGCACAATGTGCACATCCAAAACACTTCAAGCAATTAATCACAAGATCACAAGAATAGCAAACAATTCACGCTCATATAGCACAATTCTACCACCATAATTGATCACATCACAATTAGCGAATCGCACAATCCATTCATGTATCACAATTTCACACAATGAGCAATTTAGCTCACGTAATCACAACCAGATACACTTCTATGGCGCTTCTCCCAATTCATCGGACCACCTATCCGGAACCCAATACAAACACAATCCTAATCCTCCATTATTTCCCACATTGAACATATAATAATTGAATGAACCATCTAGGTTACTCACCGCATTTAGAGCTAATACCGGAAGTCTTAGTGGCATCGGTGGATCGACGCTCTAAAAGTGCCTCTATAACAGTTACAGAATATAAATATTACCAATTGCTCAATCAGAACTATTTAATGTTGCACATGTAGCAATTAGAAGGTGCACAATGCATGTTCATGATATTCTCGGCCTTAATCCAAAATTTTCATCATAAACATGCCATCTAAAAATTAAAAATCTAACGGCACCGAAATGTTAGAGTAATGCCCTAAAGGCAATCGCCTTTAGCGCGTTTTGTACAAAGTTGTGTACAGTCTTTATTAAATAAATAAAGAAAGGCATATTTTATTACTTTGTTGTTCATTATTTATGAATGTATATTGATCTATAAGCAAATTAATGAACTCCATGATACATGACATAGCATGAAGGAAATTATGATGTGATCGTACTACTGAGATTCCTATCATGTGCAATTATGTCAGTATCTAAATTATCCCTAGTCGTAGGATTACTTTGCTGGACATCAGAATCCGGACAGACTAGCACATCTCAAGCTCCTCGATTTGATCAGCGGTGGATCTCGAAACCGTAAATATGAGATATTTAGGGTTGAGATGTGAATGCTTACTAGAGGTAGTAAATACATTGATGACCTGCTATGAGATCATCACATGGATGTCCTATTCTAATGTCAGTGAAAATCTCATCATAGCAATGGTGCAAATATCCTTAGACTTGAGGTGCTCAAGGATATCTTGGATACTTGATTCGTGCTTTGACTCCATTCCTTGTTGCCTTACACAATTCGCTCGTAGGTGGTGATTGGGTACAACTTGAGGTATTCAAGGTAATTGAGTAGCCAATAGAGAATTCACCACTTCTGTGATAGCAGAAGATGATACCCATGGTCTCTTGTCAGGGTCATTACTTGGAAATCTCTGGCCGGAGTATATATGTCATGAAGAGTGTCTTCAGTGACATATAAAGTAATGAGTCCCGTGACAAGAACTAATATCACTGGACTAGATTTGACGTAATCGCCTAGTAAGAGTTGACACTTTGCCCATACTCATAACCAAGTGGGGTATAGCATGGTAAAGGGACTAATTGCACTCAGAATTGTCATGGAAAGGTTCGTGATATGGTTCATGATGAATATAGGTTCATTCGTCAAACCAATTACTTTCCGGTCAATTGGGGGTCATGATGTGTTGCTAGATACCGCTCATGACTTGCTTGGATTAAGTGTTGATCTAAGTAGCCAACATAACCGGGAACCTAATGGGTCACACGCATAAGAGTGACTCGGAGAATTCGTAAAATAGTTTTGGATAGAGATCCAATATATGGAGAGCAATCGGATTAAATGGATCCCGATGAGATCGAGATATGTCCCAATGAGATCGCGACATCGATATTGCTGAAAAAGGTTTCCGGTGGTTTTTTTCATACGGGACCCTAGAGGCAGTAGAGACCAATTCCAAAGTGTGACCGGACCACTTGACAGATTAATATACATATATATATCATATTAATTAATTAAGTAATTAATATATATATATATATATATATATATATATATATATATATATATATATATATATATATATATATATATATATATATATGTGTGTGTGTGTGTGTGTGTGTGTGTGTGTGTGTTCTACGTGGAAGGAATGGAGAGGAAGCTTCTTTAACTAGTCAAAAGTTACATTAAATGTCTTTAAATGTTAAAAACAAAAATGGACTAAAGGACAAAAACAAATGGTGATATACGTGTGTGACATGTGGCCATTAGAAGAGAAAAACTATTTAAAGTCCAAAAAGAAGATGATGATCGTGGCTTTTGAAGAAAGAAGAAAGGTTTAGAAGGAAAAGGGTTTTCCTCCCTTCATCTTCATCGATCATCAAGCTTCTCTTCCTCTCCAAGTTCTTCTCCATCGTTTCTCAAGCTCTCCAAGGACAAAGGTAAGAGCTAGCACTCTTTAATTTGTTCTAGCTATTCCCGGGTCAAAGGGTTTGTCCCGGTTAGGTTCTCCGATCTCTGCGTGGATACCGTTAGAGACGGTCTCCTTTGGTCGTTTTGGTTTGACTTTGTTATATAGTCACATGGATCCTGGCTTTCGGAAGGTCTCGAACAAAATTTTGTTTTCCGCACGTGGGCATGTGATGCTCACACCGGGATTTTCCTACAGTGGTATCAGAGCCACTTGTGTCGTATATAACGAAGAAATCATAACTAAGTCGGAGCTGCCTATTGCTTGTGACGATGATGCATGTTAACTGTGTTAATTTCGAATTCAGTATAGAAATATATTTTTCAAAATTTTCTTGCCCAGATATGTTCACAAGATGTTTTTGCATATGTATGTGGAAGCTTGGAATTTATCAATGTGATTTGATATGATTTTGCTAATTTATTCCTAAATGTTCTGGTTGTTGTGTTTGTGAACATTCCTTGAACAGACATGCTTGTAAATTCGAGAATAAATTGTAGAAATTTTGTTTTTGGATTTTCTTTCACCGACATGTCTCTAAGATGTTTATGAATGTCTATGATAATGGAAAAATGTTTTCGAGGTGATTTATTATTTATTTGAGAATTTATTGTGTGCTGCTGGGAATAACTGTGTTGAGGAACACAGATTCTACATTGGCTTTGTTGCTGAGGTTGGATGAGTTTTTGTTGGAAATAAATCCTGAAAAAATTCATTGAGCATGTTGTGAACATTTTGTGACCTCTGTAATTTTCTCAGAATTTATTGAAATTGTTTCAATGAGTTTTTCAAGCAAAATACAGAGCTTGGCCGTTTTGAGAAAGTTGCTGGAGCTGTTTTGTTTGGAATGAATGAATGTGTATTTCTCAATTCCAATGCCTTGGATCATTTTTAATGTGATTAAAAATATGCTACATTGATGTTGTATGCTTTCCAAACTGATTTTCTTGAAATTGGGTTTCCAAAAATTTTCGGATGTCAAATATGTCACATGAGCGTCTCGTTAGTGTATTTCGTTGTCCTGATTGTTTTGGCCGTCACAATTTTGTGACCAGTGCCGAAGTAGTCTTGATAAATTGTAGACTACCTAGAGATACTTGGGGTGATAGTTTGATATTCGCAAAATTATTTGGAAATCTAAGTGAATAAAAGTGTATTCATCGATTTCAAGTTTTTCTTGTATGGTTTGACTATATATGGTAAGCAACAATGAAAGTGTTTCATTGGTACATCAAGGTAAAGTGTATTACACTTGGTATTGTGAATTTGAACTGCACGGATTGAGAAATTAGCCGATTAGATAGCAAGTCCACATGCACAAGTAGACTAACACATGTATAAGTCGACTTGTATTTTCGGATAAGTCGACTTACACATGCACAAGTCGACTTGTTCGTGAACTGTAGTCAAATAAGTCGACTTGCTCAATGGTACAAGTCGACTTGTTCGGGTACAGCAGTATAAGTCGACTTACACATGCATAAGTCTACTTACACAGTAGCATAAGTTGACTTACACATGCATAAGTCGACTTGCATGTTCAGGTAAGTCGACTTACAACATGCAAAGATGGGATGATGGATGATTTTAGGTATAAATTCGATGTGATTGATGAAATGCCCTAAATCATTCCATATAGTCATGGTGACTATAATCCTACAGCTTGGAGAAGAAGATGATGAGACCAGAGCTTGAAATCCATCACACATAATATGAAAACTAACGCCTTTCATTAATATGGGGAGAACCAGAGTTCTTATAGAGTTGGGTTGTTGGGTAAACCCAAGCTCACTCTATACAGATATGTTCGAACCATGAAAATAAGATTTTCGGATTAATGGGTCGGTTTTCACTAGAAGCGTTGATTTGTTGAGTAAACTCAAGGTCAACGTAGACAAAGGCGAAATTGGGTAGTGTACATCAGATGTACGCACATCAATAGTTGATAACCCAATGTGTGTGCATACATCACGAGTTGATAGCACTAGTCGATAGTTGCATCTAGATGCAATTGATATGACCGATACCTGCCGATTGATCTAAGGTGGCTTGTTGGGTAAACCCAAGGTCATTTTAGTAATGTCGGATATCTATGATGCAATTGGTATGACCGATACCTACCGATTGACCTAAGGTGGCTTGTTGGGTAAACCCAAGGTCATTTTAGTAATGTCGGATATCGACCCACTAGGACATTTTGTCATAATGTTTCTTGGATTCGTACTGAAGGTTATGGATTCTTTGAAACTAGTGGGAGCCATATGCATGTCATGCAAGTCCTTATGATCATGCATGTAATTCTATTCTAACATTCTTTCTCTCTTTCCCTATAGGTTATTGAAGATGACTTCCAGTGTGAATTTGCCCTCACTAATGGATTCCAACAAATTAACTGGACCCAACTTTCTAGATTGGCTGAGAAATCTGAGAATTGTTCTCAGATCTGAGGAACTAGGCTATGTCCTCGATGTTCCACTTCCTGATCCACCTGCTGTTGATGCTTCTGATGAGGATCAGAAAGCATATCGTAAGCATCTCAAGGACAGTGACATGGCTACCTGCATTATGCTCGCATCTATGTCCCCAGAGCTGCAGAAGCAGCATGAGTCTATGGATGCTAATACCATAGTGTTTCATCTTAGGGAGCTGTTTGATGAGCAAGCTCGGTCTGAAAGGTTCGAGACCTCGAGGCTACTCTTCACTACTAAGATGACTCCAGGTTCATTTGCAGTGCAGTATGCACTAAAGATGAATGGGTATATTGAGAGGTTGGTCGTCTTAGGTTTTGTTATGGATTATGAATTAAGTGTTGACTTAATTCTAGTTGGATTGTCTGATATTTATTCACAGTTTGTGTTAAACTATCGGATGAACCAAATATCCACGATAATCCCTGAGTTGATCAATCTGCTCAAGACAGCAGAGCAATCTATCAAGAAGGATAGTAAGGCAGTACTTGTGGTGGACTCTTCTTCTGGTTCAAAGAAAAAGAAACTGAAGAAGAAAAGGTCTAAGAAACTAAAAGGAAGTGCAGCCAAGAAGAAAACCAAAAAGACTGCACCAAAAGGAACTTGCTTCCATTGTGGCAAGATTGGCCACTGGAAGCGGAACTGTAAAGTCTATCTGGAAGAATTGAAGCAGAAGAAGGCATCGATGCCTCGACTTCTTCGTGCACGTTTGTCATTGAGGTTAATACTGCTTCGACCATAACATATGGGTATTAGATACGGTTGTGGCTCACACATATGCAATGATATGCGGGGCCTCGTGGACGATGAGATGCTCGTGAAGGAGAGATAGACCTGCGTGTAGGAAATGGAGCAAGAGTTGTTGCATTAGCCGTAGGCACTTATTGTTTGTCACTCCCCAGTGGGCTTGTAATTAAATTGGATGAATGTTATTTTGTACCTGTTTTAACAAAGAACATATTGTCTGTTTCTTGTTTAAATAGAGTTGGTTTCCATTTGACTTTTAGTAACAATGGTTGTTCTATTAGTTTGAATGGAATGCTTTATGGTATTGGTACATTATGCAATAGAATTTACATATTAGATATGTCACATCCAATTATGAATGTCAATGACACGAAAAGACATAAACGAGATAATTTAAAATCAACTTACTTATGGCATTGTCGCCTTGGCCATATAAATGAGAGACGCATAGCTAAGCTCCATAAGAGTGAAAGTTTAGGGTCATTTGATTATGAATCATATAACACATGTGAATCTTGTTTATTTGGCAAGATGACTAAGTTACCCTTTAAGGGAAAGGGTGAACGAGCGACTGGAGTATTAGACCTAATACATTCAGATGTATGTGGTCCGATGTCCATCCATGCCAGAAGTGGTTGTCTTTAATTCATTACCTTTATCGATGATTATTCTCGACATGGGTATATGTATCTGATGAGATACAAATCTGAAGCATTTGAAAAGTTCAAACAATTCAGAAATGAAGTAGAAAACTAACATGGGAAAAGTATCAAGACATTACGATCCGATCGTGGTGGAGAATACTTAGACCAACAGTTTTTGGATTATCTCAAAGATAATGGGATTTTATCTCAATGGACTCCTCCGTACACACCACAGCATAATGGTGTGGCAGAAAGGAGAAATCGAACCTTGTTAGACATGGTACGATCGATGATGGGCTTTGCAAAGTTACCAAAATCCTTTTGGGGGTATGCACTCGAGACAGCTGTTTACTTGCTAAACAGAGTTCCATCAAAGACAGTTGATGATACTCCATATGAGATGTGGACTAACAAAAGACCCTATCTTACTCATTTGAAAGTTTGGGGTTGTCCTGCTTATGTGAAGCGGACACGGTCGATAAACTTGATGCAAAGTCCGACAAGTGTTTGTTCAGTAGGATATCCTAAAGAAACAATGAGATATCAATTCTACCTTGCTGAGGAACAAAAGGTGTTTGTTTCAAAGCATGCTGTCTTTTTAGAGAAAGAGTTTCTTTTACAAGAAGACAGTGGGAGCAAAATTAAACTTGAAGAAGTTCAAGATGCTCGAACAGACGCAGATCAACTGCCTGAACCTGAAATTGTGACTCATACAGATGAAGTAACAGTTCAACCTTCTACAACACATGACATTCGTAGGTCACGTAGGATACGCTCTGTTCCCGAGAGATACGGATTTCTCGTGAGTGAACAGAATGACGTATTGCTCATAGAAGATGATGAGCCTACCACCTATGAAGAGGTTCTGAAGAGTTCAGAGTCTGAGAAATAGCTTCAAGCCATGAAAGCTGAAATGGATTCCATGTATGAAAACCAAGTATAGAATTTGGTTGAGACACCCGAAGGAATAAAACCCATAGGGTGTAAATGGGTTTTCAAAAAGAAAACCGACATAGATGGTAATGTAATTACCTATAAAGCAAGGCTTGTGGCTAAAGGTTTTCGTCAAAGACAAGGAGTTGACTACGACGAGACCTTCATCCCAGTAGCAATGCTTAAATCTATTAGGATACTCATAGCCATTGCCACTCATTATGATTATGAGATATGGCAAATGGATGTGAAGACAGCTTTCCTAAATGAAAATCTAGCTAAGGATGTGTATATGATACAACCTGAGGGCTTCATCTCCTATGATGGCGAAAAGGTATGCAAACTTCAGAAATCTATCTATGGATTGAAATAAGCATCCAGGAGTTGGAATATCCGTTTTGATGAGGTAATCAAAGAGTTTGGTTTCTCACAAAATTCGGATGAATACTGTGTGTATAAGAAGGTTAGTGGGACTGCAATCGTATTCCTTGTGCTATATGTAGATGACATATTATTACTAGGAAACGATGTCTCTATGCTGCAATCTGTGAAGATTTGGTTGTCCAAACAATTTTTCATGAAAGACCTTGGTGAAGCAACTTATATCCTTGGGATAAGGATCTATAGAGATAGATCAAAAAGGTTGCTTGGTCTTTCACAATCAACGTATATAGACAAGATGCTAAAGAGGTTTAGCATGAAACAATCCAAGAGAGGTTACCTTCCCGTGACTCATGGGATAACACTCTCGAAATCTATGTGTCCTAAGACACAAGATGAAAGGATGCGCATGAGTGTGATCCCGTATGCATCTGCGGTAGGATCTATCATGTACGCTATGCTATGTACGAGACCCGATGTATCATATGCTTTAAGTGTTACGAGCAGATACCAATCGGATCCTCTTGATATATGAAGATGGAGATCTCAAAGTGAGCGGGTATACAGATGCCAGTTTTCAATATGATAAGCATGATTCCAAATCTCAATCAGGTTATATATTCATACTGAACGGCGGGGCAGACAGTTGGAAGAGTTCCAAACAAGAGACGACTGTCGATTCAACAACCGAGGCAGAGTACATTGTCGTTTCAGAAGCAGCAAAGGAAGCAGTTTGGATCAAGAAGTTCATTATTGAACTTGGTGTAGTTCCTAGCAGTGATGGGCCCATACAGTTGTATTGTGACAACAATGGGGCTATTGTGCAGGTGAAGGAACCAAGGTCTCATCAACGATCCAAACACGTACTCCGCAGATATCATCCGATCGTGGAGATCATTGACGAGGTGATGTCCAGAGAGAGAATTCCACAGAGCAAAATATTGCTGATCCGTTGACAAAGCCATTGTCACAGAAGAGTTTTGATTATCATGTACTCGCCTATGGTATTAGATATCAAGGCGATTGACTTTAGGTCAAGTGGGAGATTGTTAGAGTAATGCCCTGAAGGCAATCGTCTTTAGCGCGTTTTGTACAAAGTTGTGTACAGTCTTTATTAAATAAATAAAGAAAGGCATATTTCATTACTTTGCTGTTCATTATTTATTAATGAATATTGATCTATAAGCAAATTAATGAAGTCCATGATACATGACATAGCATGAAGGAAATTATGATGTGATCATACTACTAAGATTCCTATCATGTGCAATTATGTCAGTATCTAAATTATCCCTAGTCGTAGGATTACTGAAACTAGACATCGGTAATCCGGACGCATTAAGACATCTCAAGCTCCTTGATTTGATCAAGCGAAGGATCTCGAAACTGTAAATATGAGATATTTAGGGTTGAGATGTGAATGCTTACTAGAGGTAGTAAGTACATCGATGACTCGCTATGAGATCATCACATGGATGTCCTATTCTAATGTCGTTGATAATCTCATCATAGAATGGTGCAAATATCCTTAGACTTGAGGTGCTCAAGGATATCTTGATATCTTGATTACGTGCTTTGACTCCATTCCTTGTTGCCTTACACAGGTCGCTCGTAGGGTGGTGATTGGGTACAGCTTGAGGTATTCGAAGGTAATTGAGTAGCCAATAGAGAATTCACCACTTCTGTGATAGTAGAAGATGATACCCATGGCCTCTTGTCAGAGTCATTACTTGGAAATCTTTGGCCGGAGTATATATGTCATGAAGAGTGTCTTCAATGACATATAAATTAATGAGTCCCAGGACAAGAACTAATATCACTTGGACTAGATTTGACGTAGTCAGTCTAGTAAGAGTTGACACTTTGTCCATACTCATAACCAAGTGGGGTATAGCATGGTGAAATGACGAATTGCACGGTAATTGTCTATGAAAAGGTTCGTGATATGGTTCATGATGAATATAGGTTCATTCGTCAAACCAATTACTTTCCGATCAATTGGGGGTCATAATGTGTTGCTAGATACCGCTCATGACTTGCTTGGATTAAGTGTTGATTTAAGTGGCCAACATAACCGGGAACCTAATGGGTCACACGAATAAGAGTGACTCGGAGAATTCGTAAAATAGTTTTGGATAGAGATTCAATATATGAAGAGCAATCGGATTAAATGGATCCCGATGAGATCAAGATATGTCCCGATGAGATCGCGACATCGATATTGCTGAAAAAAGTTTCCGGTGGTTTTTTCATAATGGGATCTTGAGAGGCGGTAGGACCAATTCCCAAATGTGACTAGACCACTTCAGCATTAATATACATATATATATATCATATTAATTAATTAAGTAATTAATTAATTAATTAATTAATTAATATGTGTGTTCTACGTGGAAGGAATGGAGAGGAAGCTTCTTTAGCAAGTCAAAAGTTACATTAAATGTCTTTAAATGTTAAAGACAAAAATGGACTAAAGGACAAAAACAAATGGTGATATACGTGTGTGACATGTGGCCATTAGAAGAGAAAAGCTATTTAAAGTCCAAAAAGAAGATGATGATCGTGGCTTTTGAAGAAAGAAGAAAGGTTTAGAAGGAAAAGGGTTTTCCTCCCTTCATCTTCATCGATCATCAAGCTTCTCTTCCTCTCCAAGTTCTTCTCCATCGTTTCTCAAGCTCTCTAAGGACAAAGGTAAGAGCTAGCACTCTTTAATTTGTTCTAGCTATTCCTGGGTCAAAGGGTTTATCTCGGTTAGGTTCTCCGATCTCTGCGTTGATACCGTTAGAGACGGTCTCCTTTGGTCGTTTTGGTTTGACTTTGTTATATAGTCACATGGATCCTGGCTTTCGGGAAGGTCCCGGAATAAAAAATTTTGTTTTCCGCACCGTGGGCATGTGATGCTCACACCGAGATTTTCCTACACGAAATTACTCAATTCGGGCCTCTATAGGTCCAAAAATAAATAAAACAGTGACCAAAGAATCATTACCCGGATCCACGTTAATTTCCCTTCCAAAAATTCCCAATTTCTAAAAAGAATGAAATTTAATGTTTCACGAATCCGATGCATGAAGAATCAGGTCAATCGGATATCGAACAGAAAAGTTATACGCAAAAGAAGGAAAATATACACATCATAGTCGTCTAGTTAGGGGTTTTAGTCGACTAGTGCAGGAAAAATACATGTCCTAGTCGACTAGTGCAAGTTGTAGTCGACTGGAAGCTTTATTCTTTCTTTTTGCCGACATCCCAACTTTCACAACGCATAACTCCTTGCTCCGAACTCCAAATTGGACAAACTTAGTATCTATTTGATAGAGAAGAAAGAGCTCTACAAGTTTCATGAAGGAAACAAAAACTAATTTCACATCTAGAGGTGTCAAAAATACACTCAAAGTTACTGCCTTCACAAAGCCTCTTAGAACAGTGCAACATTTTGTCCAAACAGTGCAACATTTTGTCAAAACAGTGCAACATTTTGTAAAATCCATAACTTCTCATTCCCTTTGTTAAAAATTACAAGATTGATTCCAAATGAAAGATCAGAATGTGACCTAAAAGTTTCATGAACAACATGAAATCAAATTCAATTGTTAAGTAGGTCAAACAATTCAATGAATGATTCCACCCACTGAAAACACCTGAACTGAATAGCAATGTTATAAAAAGCATAACTTCTTGTACAGATGTCAAAAAATTGCATACTGTATACCTATGAAAAGATAAAATAGAATACTACACTTCTCATGAAGGCCTTAACAGTCAATTCCACCTTTAACAAACTCAAAACTGTCTTGCAATAAGCTGCCCTGATCACTAGTCAATGACCTAACTTAGGTCCAGTCTTTGAAAATTCATAACTCCCAATTCTGACATCAGAAAATAGTATAGTATATCTCATTTTCAATATAGTTACTTCCTCTACAACTTTTCAGAAGATCACTTGAACCAATTCAAATCACAGAAATCTCTAAATTTGTTTCCAATCACAATACTCACAAAACCTACACTTCTGGTTAGGTTTCACCAAAATGCACATAGTCAGTCAATAGTTAACAGTTCATAAATCCCAACGTACATATCAAAAAATTGAAAAATCAGTGGCAATGGAAAGTTAACAAGATAGGCTTCAACTTTCATTAAGACCATTTTCACCAATTCCTCATAAATCAACCTAGAAAACTCATCAAAGTTTCAGGTCATCAAGCTATAATTACTGTTCATACTGCACCTAAACTTCACTTTCAAAACCAAAATTCAACCTCTTAAAGCTACAATTAGACAACACTTATTTCACAAGAAATCTTAGCCAAACAACTAAAGTTTCATTTGGTCCAAACCTCACCTCATTTGCTCAACCACACAATTAGTTATGAACAAAACATTGCAATAGGTACAAAATCAATTTTCCAGCTTTGCTGCTCCATTCACTTCCTATGATGCCAAATCCAATTCTACTTCAATAAGCATACCAATTGGACAAGAAATCAGCCACTAGATCATCAATACTTTCACTTAGACCAATAGCCACAATTTGGCAGCATTTAACTCTTAATTTCCATTCAATAGTAGTCATCAACATCAATCCAAAATCAAGCTAAAACCAAGTTAAAAACACATGATTCATGCTAACTTCATCAAGTCATGCACAAACATAACCTTATACCCAACAACTCAAACTATAGTTTTCATGAAATCAAGACATCATAATTCATATTTAATGAACAATAGTTCCCAATTAATGCATCAAACTACTAAGAAAAGAACATAATTAAATCCTTACCTAATTAAAGCTTCCAACTCCAACTCTTAACTTCTCCAATTACTTTACTTCCTCTACTTAATCCTCATGCATAGTTCCCATGGAAAGAAGATAGAGGGCTTAAGCTTGCAAGAATGAAGGGAGCATTAAGTAGGAGAAGAAGGAGTGAACCAAAGCCAAAGAAAGGGAAAAGAACCAAAGAAAGAGAAGATGGAGATTTCGGTTGGCTAAGGAAAATAAGGAAGAAAAGTCATCTTTCATGTGTTCAATTTCAATAGGAAGAATCGAGAACACAAGCAAGCATTTAATAAAATGGGGATGTGTCACCATGACACATGTCCAATTTAAAGGAATAAAGACAAAAATTCAAGGAATAACTTTAATCAATTAATCCTAATATTAAAAATTACATCTTTAATACCATTTCAAAGGGTCCCACGGACAATTCCAAAATATTAAACCCAATAGCCCAAGCCCATTTAACAGAAAATTGCGGTACTCAAAACCAACCGATTCGCCACTTGGCGATTTTTTCGGTCCGGGAATTTTCTCCGAAAAAGTTCAGAAAAATTTCTAAAATTTTCTTAAAATATAAAACACACAAAAATTCACTCCAATAAAATTTTCAAACACAATTTCCACATTATTCACAATAAAATTCCGTTTAGGCCTAAATACCGGGAAATATCATGAATGCATGTACAGTTATTTTTCATGTTCAAAAATTCACTGTTCACAAATACCAGTATGTATGAAAATACCAAATTAGTCCTAATCACTCTCATCCCTGACCAAATTACTATTTTACCCTTCCCGTCGGGGTGGGATGTTACAAATATTTATTATTGATTTTCAGTTTTTACTATATTGCAATTATTTTTTAACTATATTGCAATAAATATAATTATATATGGTATTAATATAAGGTTATATGAATGTATAGATAATAATTGTAGTGGTATAATGATTTACTTAATGTATTGATAAATTTTCTCATATCTCACTTATGTAATATACGAGTTTTTAATCATAATTTCTATTTATTATATATAAATTTGGTATTATTACATATAATTTCGCCGCTAAAGATTAAACCAGTGGTAAAATCTTAGAAAAAGTTAAGGCTTTATTTGATTCGTGGTTTTGTTTGATAAAGGTTTTCTAAAATATAATATTTGAAAACAACTTAATTATGGTTTTTAATAAAAACAAAGATTTTAAAGCTTAAGAAAAGATAAATTATGATTAGGTTTTAACATATAAAATTTAAGTTTTATTTATTATATTTCAATTTGTTAGATTTAAACATTAGCATGAGCACATGAAATTCACTAAACCTTTAATTTACTAAAGTAATAACGAGATAGATAACGACATAATTTATTGTATCAAATCAGGGTGGCTAATAGGAGGAGCTTCTTAGGAGTTTTATATGTATAGAAGATACCACTCACGCTAAAAGGTTTACAGTTTAACAATTAAGTCGATCATACTCTAGCCTATCAAATATGTGAATAGTTATAAGTTAATGGTGACATAAATGAGGATGATTTGTTAGATGTGTAACCTTACAAGAAGAGAAAAGATCAGGAATGAAGTAGTAAGAGACAAGTTGGGAATGACTAGCATTGATAGTAAAATGAGAGAGACAAAATTTAGGTGGTTTAGACATGTTAAAAAGAAACATCCTGACATTCCAATAAAAAAATACAAGAAGATTATATTTAGGAATTATAAGAGAAGAAGAAGGGAAATTAAAAAGAATTGACGGGGATTAATCAGATCAATATAATAGGGATTTATCCCTTAAAAGAAAATTTTAGTGAACTAAGATACTACTAGAAAACCTTATATAAATAAGTCTTTCTCTTTTCATAAGTCTTTTGAATTTTTTACTTTGATTCTTGTGTCTTTTTTTTTTGGTACATTGGATGAGCTAAAACACGCAACTAACTCCGACAAAAAACAACAGCACTCATATTACCAAGCAAAATGTTTCTAAAACCGGAGGCAGGTTCATGCCAAAGATTCCAAGCTGAATCACATGAGGACCCTACTTTTGTCAAGTAATCGACAGATTGGTTTCCTTCTCGCAAAATATGTTAAACGGGGCATTGTCAGTTCCTTTATCTTAACTCCTGAATATCAACTAGGGTAGGAAGGTGAGAATAGGATCTAAGCAAAGGCTTAGAAAGCAAATGAACTTTTAATTTGTTACAATTGCTCCTTTAGTTATTTCATTTATTTTTTCTTTGTTTTATATATTTATTTATACTTTTTCTTGTTTGTTTATTTATTTACTTATTTTTATTTTTGTTTGCCATAGTTATTTGTTTACGTATTTGTCTTTGTCTATTGTTGTTATTGATATAAACGTGAGAGTTTATGAATATGAATAGTATCAATGAAGTTGTGAGCAATACCTCACCCATGAGCGAAAATCTATACAAATTTGTCCGCTTAGCCCTCGGTTCTATAAGTTCATCAAAAGATGCAACCATAGATTCCCCCGACAAGCTACAATTACTGCAAGCAAACATATTCCAGTGACGAAGATTATATTTTTTGCTCTCGGCTATTCTGAGCTCAAGCCTGGCTAAGGAAGACATGCAACTTCCAAAAGCGAAATAGATTGAATTAAACAGAAACAAAACAACACAATGACAAAATTTATAGATGGCAGTGATATTGTGACCTTTATAGTCCAGCAAAATTGTACAAGACCTGTGCATTCCCATTTGAGCCTTTGCCATACATTTCTTCTACATGAGAACGCAGAAATAACCAACCAAAGGTTATACACAATTTATCCAGTTTCTTCTTAACAATTGTAAGGGCATAACAATACATGTAAATAAATGTGTGAGAAACCTATACTAATTAATGGCCTATTAGAAAGGGCACATAAAGGATTGAATGAGGTCAGTGCAATAAGAAGCAGAAGTTGCTGTTGGACCAAGGCTTTAAAGCATTGAGTCATCCATAGCTTGAAGATCATTTCCTCGAAGTTATCATGCAGAATGCAAATACAGGATTACCACACCTGCATCAATCTTGCTTTAAACAACTCTCTGTGTTGACTTGCATAACGAGAGAAAAGGCTAAATTCCACAAGGAACTATTCCTATCACGAATCACGATGAAGAGAATCCACTGTTTCCTGTTATCGCCTGCTTAGCCCGTGACCTATTTGTTAATCAAATTTATCATTCTTTCTGAATTTTACAGTTCAAGAAATTTCCACCAGAGCTTACCTTGTAAAGGAAACTGTAGTCAGATGCCTCCTATTTCAGGCTGTATCACATTCACTTAAGAAGGGATCTGTAAAGTAACAATTTTAAGTAAGCTCCAGTTCCTCTGTTAGTTGTCAAATCAGCACTCAAGAGGATGGCCGTAAAACAGAATGCATCATCAACTAGAGGGGCGTTTTGATCTTCGACGTTTCCCCAGAAGTTTTAACATGTTGTCTGTCACATCAACATGGGAGTCATCATGATCATTTCTAGACGTATGAGTCAACCAGGCCAGTGCCTCAATTGCAGAATCCCTCTCAGCAAGCTGCTTGTTTTTCTTTGGTTTCCCAACAAACTGCATTCCTTTGAATTCTACCAGAGCTCGAAACTCATTTGTCTTCAGGTGCTTTGTTTTGTATTTTGGAGGGGAATGCCCAGCTCTCATCAAAAGTGTCTGTAGCAAGCTCTTCGGATTTGTTCCATCTTTCGTAAATCTGCTATCACTAGGCTCCTTGGGCTTCCTGCTCTCGCGTCCAAATACAAACCTACCTTCACATTGATCACCTGATACCAGCTCCTGAACAGCAAGTATGAGGTACTTTCCTTCATTGTGAATATCAAGAGTAGGATCTTGAAGCTGCAATATGGAAAGGCCTTTTAACAGTCAAGACCAATTAAGCAAATTCTTTGATTTTTATAGCTATAAACAATAATAGTGTATTGAGGCTGGATATGCCAAGTGGTAACTTAAACGGAAAGATTTTATACTTTGACAAGAAAAGGTGGACTAAAGCACATTGTAGTCAGCCTTTATCTATCTTGAGTGACAAATAAATGCAAGGAAAAAGCATAAGGACGTAAAATTGTTCAAGTTCAAGGAAAAGGTTGAGAAATGGAATACTGTATAAAATCCCCCCAGTAAGTCAAAAAAATCACAACAGAATTCCTATTGCAACGTCCTAAACATTAGATGGTTGATAGAGACAAAATTTTAAGAAACATATGTTGATAGATGTTGGACAGGAATATAGCTAAAAAATTCAGTACTAATGAAGCTTTGGATATATACTTGTAATTCCTGATTCTTTCAACAACCAAACTAAGGAAAAACATTAAGCAAGTTTTGAACGCATCTCAGGGATCCAGACAAATAGAGGACTTCAAGCACAGAGACAATTTTGGCAGGAATGGCATGCAACATATCATACTGTTCTTTGATACATAAGCCTGCAGCATACCTCTTCATTTTGAAACCCAATTCTGCAGTATTTTTCTTATGTTTGATTTGGTTGAATCGTTACCTTTGGGTTCAGTGGTCAACTTCAGTAATACTATGTCGTTTAGGCATTTCGAATAAAAATTGATGTAAAGGCAATAGCCTAGTAGTTAAAAGAATCTTTACCGTTAGTTGTTATATGTACTGGGGAAATAACAAACTGAATAGAATCGCAATTACAAAATGTTCTCACTGAGTTTCTTCTGATTTCTTCTTCTCTTCCCTTCCCTAACCTTCCAAATTTTCAATTTCTTCATTTTACCCACATTGATATTAGTTGATTTTGATTGTATTCACCAGATAGATTGGTGAACATGGAGATGGCTGGCCGAATTGGTGAACATGGAGATGGCTGGCCAAAGGTACTTGGGAACAAGAGTTCCGACAGATGGAAGAGATGTTGCAAACTCAGATGAAAGAGTTTCGCAGTGAGATGCAGGATAACTAAAAAGTTGCAAGATGCTCAAGCTAAGCAAGACAACGAAGTTAATGAACTTAAAGAACTTTTCCATCAATAATTACAGATGCAACTCCTAATCCACTACGACTGAAATTGTGACCAGTGAGCCAGAAGGAACCCACTGAATCAAGGATCATCGATACATATTCAGCGAGGTGGAATTCCTTGTGTTCGATGGAAGCAGTGTTTGAAGATGGATTTAAAAGGCTGAGCAATTTTTCCCCATACATAAAACACCTCCAGAACTCAGAAGTGAAAGTAGCAACTATTTATCTGGAGGGAATCACCCTGGAATGACACGTGCTGTACTTGGAGCATCGATTGATGATAGAAGATCCTAGTTGGGGCGACTACATTGTAGCATTAATTCAATGATTTGGAGAGAAGGCTTTTAAGGATCCTCTTGGAGATTTCAAAGAGCTGAGGAAGATCATTCAGCGAAAGAGTATTATGCCCTCTTTGATAGTTATTCCAATAACCTCAAATTCCTAAATCTTATTTGATAGGGTTTTTCCTTGAAGGACTGACGCCTGAGACAGAACTTCCTGTGGAATTATTGAATCCAAAATCAATCCAGCAAGCTTATGTTCTTGCTAAGAAAAGTAAGCTACAGCTGCTATATGTTGTTCTTCTACAAACCAAAATCATCTAAACAACTCATACCATCACCTTCCACAGCTATTACTCCTTTTGTTCCCACTGCCACTCACTTAGCAAGTATCCCTACCAAAACTAATGTCCTACTAGGTTACTGCCTGCCCAACTAATGCATCTACACAAACCCATATAAAAGCAACATCGACAGCAAAGTAGCAGAGAATTTGAGGATAAAAGGGCAAAGGGAATTTGCCTCTGGTGTGATGAGAAGTTCTTCCCTGGCCACAAATGCTAAAAACAAGAAGTAAACTTTGTTTGTTGTAGATGACAAGGGATAAAAAAGTCAAGAGGAGAATGGGGAGGACTCCTTGGTTCAACAGGAACCTACATGCACCGACCAACCAAAGATTTCTTTACAGGCAATGACATGAGTCGCAACTGTTGATTTTAGGCATATGATAGTATAGGCTAGCATAGAGGAAAACCCATTCACATCCTCGTAGACAATGGAAATATCCACAAATTTGTGGGCTTACCATTAATGCAGAAAGGCAACTATAAGCTGCAGGATGTCCAAGATATTAGGATGACAGTGGGAGGTGGCTCTCATCTATCATGCTCTAAATTGTGCAATCAAGTGGAATCTCCAAGGAATTGAGTTTGCTACAGATGTTCTAGTATTACCTGGGGGGTGTCATATGGTTTTAGGGGTGAAGTGGTTGTCTATCTTAGATGAGGTGCTTTGCAGTTTTGATAGAAAAACCATGTTATCTTCAAATGGACAGTGTGTTATTGACTGGAGGTTCTATAGGAAATTCAAAGCTGATCACCAGCAAGAAGTTTGAGAAGTTGCTTACCAAACCCTAGGTTACAAGCCAAGTTTGTATCCTGCAACTGCATTATCCAATGGAGCTGATGCAAGTAATTATTGGTAATCTAATTTGGGATTTTAGGGATCCGGTTTAGTAAAGAAAGAACAGAATAGAGAGAAGAAGAAACTGAACAAGAGAGAGAAGTCTGATTATTGAGAGAGAAACAATTACAGTTGTTTTGTTCCCCTCTTCCTTCCAACCAACAGCTATATCAACAACGAACACAACCATTACTATTCATCCAATCACATCTGTACACTTGGCGCTATCCTATACATTCGTTTAGCTACTAACAACTACTCCCTATACTACATCGTCTCCTTTTTTTGTTTCTGCCTCGTCCTTTCTATCATCTTCTTCATGCATCATTTCCACCTCTATCAATTCCTTCCCGCTCGAGAACCTTGTCCACAAGGTTGAAGTCGGGAAAACGTTGTTGGATATCATACAAAAATTCCTAGGAGACATCCGGATCACGACGTGATGACCATTGGACCAAAATCTGAACAGCTGGTCAATTATATCTCTTGACCAAAAGATGGTCTAAAACAGCCACCAGTATACGAATTCCAGAAAACAAAGAAGGTAAGTGCGGTGAGACAGGTATCGTATCAGAAACCCGACGCTTCAACTGAGATACATGAAAAGTAGGATGAAGCTGACAATCAGCTGGCAAGTCCAACATATAGGCAACAGACCCCACCTTTGCCAGAATTCGAAACGGTCCATAAAACAAAGGAGAGAGCTTCTGGGAGCTCCGGTGTTGAACACTATGTTGACGATAGGGCCAAAGTTTCAAATAGACCCAATCATCTACTTCAAAGATACGTTTCGTGCGATGTCGATCCGCAAGCTGTTTCATGTGATGTTGAGCTCGTTGCAAATGAAACCGAAGTACATTCACCATAGCCTCCCAGTCCAACATCAGCTGTCCACTACCAAAACCGATGAATCAACAGCCATGTACGAATTATATACAGGACGAGGAAAACTGTAAACAACCTGGAAAGGTGTCATATTAATGGACGAATGGAGGATGGCATTATACCACCATTCCACCAGCGACATCCACCTACTCCAATTAGTCGGAGAGTCCGATGTCATGCACCGTAAGTACGTCCCCAATGTTCGATTCAAGAACTTTGTCTGGCCATCAGTTTGAGGATGATAGGCCATGGAGAAATGCAACTTCACACCTTGAAGAGCAAATATTTCTCTCCAAAAATGACTGGTAAAAACAACATCACGATCGTTGATGATCGTATGAGGCATTCCATGTGATTTACACATTGTATCCATGAAGACCTTGGCAACCTTCTTCGAAGTATAAGGATGACGTAGAGGTAAAAAGTGAGCGTATTTGCTCAATCAGTCGACTATCGCAAGAATCACCAAGAACCAATCCGACAACGAAAGACCCTTAATGAAATCCGTGCTAATATCCGTCCACAACTGCTGCGGGATAGGTAAAGGTTGGAGTAACCCTGGTGAAGCCACCGGCTCATATTTATTTTTCTCACACAACTCACACTTACGAACAAACTCACAAACATCCCTCTATAAACTGCACCCAAAAAAAAAATAGTTGACCCTTTTATAAGTTCCCAACCACCCAGAATGACCCCCATGAGCAGAGGAATGTGAACATTCAATAATTTTCTGATGCAGACTAGGTGAATTTCCCTCCACCAACTGTCCTTTCCAACGTAAAAGATTATCGGTCCAGGAATAAATCGAACCTTTATATTCACCATGCTGAATTTGTTGCAACAATTGCTGAAGAACAAGATTTTAATTCCAACTGTCTTTGATTTCAGATAGCAACTTAGTCTGTACATGAGAGATAGACTATGTAAAGAGCTTCGAACTACTAACGCCTGACAAAAAATCAGCTGCAAAATTGTTGGCACCTTTCTTATATTTACTTGAAAAATCAAATCCCAAAAGCTTCAATAACCAAGTTTGCTGGAAAGGAGTAGTAATCTGCTGATCCGACAGATACTTTAGGCTATGATGATCCGTCTGAATCAAGAAATGTTGCCCCGTAAGATAGTGAGACCACTGTTTCACTGCCATGACAATCGCCAAGAATTCTTTTTCGTAAACAGAAAGATGCTTGTAACGAGTAGATAGTGATTTACTAACAAAAGCAATTGGGTGATTCTCCTGCATCAACACCGCGCCAATACCGTCCCCGCTAGCGTCTGCCTCAACGACAAAATTCTTTTGAAAATCTAGTAAGGCCAGCACTGGTACAGTAGTCATAGCATTCTTCAATGCCAAAAAAGCGAGAGTTGCCTCCTCTGTCCAAACAAACGCGTCTTTCTTCAAGAGATTGGTCGAGGTTTACTTCGTTGGCCATATCCATGAACGAACTGTCGGTAATAACCACACAAACCCAGAAAACCTCTAAGCTGTCGAACGGTTGTCCGTTGTGGCCTCTTCAACAATGTACTCACTATCTGAGGGTTGGTTTAAACTCCCTGGCCAGCAATAATGTGACCCAAATATTCCACCCAATCCACTCCAAACGAACACTTAGATAGCTGAACAAACAGTTGTTGATCAGCTAGAATTGCCAACACCAAACGTAAGTGTCCAAGATGCAACTCAAATGAAGATTTGTATATCAAAATATCATCAAAAAAGACTAAGACAAACCGTCGTAAGCAAGATTTAAAAACTTGGTTCATGGGGCTCTGGAAAGTTACCGGAGCCTTCATCAATCCAAACGACATTATGAGAAATTCGTAATGCCCATTATGAGTCCGAAAGGTTGTTTTGTAAATATCATCCTCTTGCACCCTTATTTGATGATAGCCGACTCTTAAATCCAGCTTGGAGAAGCAACACCCTCCATGTAATTCATCAAATAACTCATCAATTAATGGTATAGGGAATGTATCCTTAATTGTGCATTGACTGAGAGAACGGTAATCAACACAAAATCTCCATGATCCATCTTTTTTCTTGATCAAGATGACTGGAGTAGAGAAAGAACTAACACTTTCCTGAATTATTCCTTGTTTTAACATATAGGACACCAAATCTTCCACCACATTCTTCTTAACTCCCACATACCTATAAGATCTAAGGTTCACAGCTTCGATTCCCTCCTTTAATGGGATTCGGTGATCATGAAACCAAGGAGATAAGCCTTTAGGCTCCTCAAACACTGTCTCAAATTGTTTGAATAACTCCTGCAATTGTTCATGAAAAATTGATGAAGCCTCTTCAGCATATGCTTCCACCTTCGACGACCTCAACTCTCCTAGAAAACCATCATACTTCGACTTGACAATCTAAGGAATGATCATAAAACAACAGATTACATCTCGGATGCTCCACATTTTTGCCAGATTTTTGTTTGGTATTGGTAGAACATTTTGTCTGACACTGCAGAGCTATATTCTTTTCCACCCCAATAGAATTTCATCGTCCCTTTTTGATAGTTAAAGACAATGTCATCTAACCGGGATAACCGCTATACACCTAAAACCATATCCATTCCCCCAATGTCAATAACTAAAGCATTAGTTGAAAACTCTCTGCCATCCATTTGCCACTGTAAATTCTGACAAATGTGATTGCATCGCAACTTCAATCCCCCTCCTACTACAATCAACAACTCAAGTACCTCCTCCAATTTCCATCCTAAACGATGTATAACTTTGGTACCGACAAAATTATGAACACCTCCCACTGTCAACCAAAATATGTATAACCAAACCATTCAAGATACCTTTCACCTTGATTTGTTGGAATTTAGCTATAGATGTGCCAAACATAGCTGTAAGGAAATGTTCGACAACTCTACTTCTTCTTCTGCTGGTGACTCCTCAACCTCGTCCAAGTCATCCTCCACCACATACATATGCAACAATCATTTTTTACATCGACGACCCTAAACATATTTCTCATCACACTAGAAGCATAAGCCTTTAGCCTGACGCTCATCCAAGTATTTGTTGTCGTTTTTGCTCGCTTGATGTCCCTATCCCTCTTTTGGGTGCCTTTTATTGGCATCGGTAGTAAGCCTTCCGGTTTCTGTACATGAGTATAATTTCCACCGTACGATGACCGTTGTGTATGAACTGATCCCCCTGCTCCGCAATGCCGCACCACCATCTCATGTTTTCTGGCCAAATCATAAGGCTACTAAAGGGAGCGAGGATTCCACAATTTGACTAAATATTCTATTTCCACCTTCAATCCTTTCAAAAACATACTAAGTAAGGCTTTGACATCACCAATTTTTGTGACAGCATATCAAATTCCGCGCAATATTCCTTCACTGAGCCTCTCTGTTTCAATTCCTTAAGTTCTCCGATCAGGTCTTCAAAAGCTGAGTCTCCAAACCGTTGTCGCGAGTCCTTTAATTTCTCATATACAATTCATGTCATGCAAGTGCCTCCCTTTCCAAATACATGGTGGCTAATCCCACCTTTAAATCAGCTAGTGTATGATCAAGTGAAAAAAATTATTCACACTTGAACACTCACACCCTTAAATGCTCTCCTTTAAACACCGAAAACTCAATTTTACTACTTGCAGGAATGGTATATCAGCCTCCATAACAACCATCACTAACTCCATTGTCTAGTACCCTTGGATTCCCTCGCATTCCATGCTCACTGCTTTCAACTTGGAATAGCTGGGTAATCCATTCTTTCAACTCCTGCATACTTCTTTCATGTCTGGTTTCCAACTCATGCATTTGGTTATGCGATCCTTCCTTCATGCACCTCCATTCTTGACCCCTCGTGCCTTCTGCCATTTGACAATGATAGCTTTGGCTGGAAAGAGCTCTGATACCACTTTGATGCAAGTAATTATTGGTAATCTTATTTGGGATTTTAGGAATTCGGTTTAGTAAAGAAAGAACATAATAGAGAGAAGAAGAAACTAAACACGAGAGAGAAGTCTGATTATTAAGAGAGGAACAATTACAGTTGATTCGTTCCCCTCTTCCTTCCAACCAACAGCTATATAAACGACGAACACAACCATTACTATTCATCCAAACACATTTGTACACTTGGCGCTATCCTATACACTCGTTTAGCTACTAACAACTACTCCCCATATTATGTCGTCTTCTTTTTTTATTTCTGCTACGTCTTTCTATCATCTTCTTCATGCATGCATCATTTCCACCTCTATCAGGAGCATCATTTCTAGGAACTAGCAATAGCACTTCTCAGCTTCAGGAAGTGCAATCTGAACTCAGTGGATTACTAGCTATATTTAGTGATCTTTTTGTAGAACCCATTCAATTACCTCCTCACAGAAGTTAGGACCATCAAATACTACTTAATGAGGGTACTGAAGTTGTTAACATTTGACTTCATAAATATGCCAGAGCTCAAAAAGATCTATAGAGGGACGAGTCCAAGAATTGCTTAAACAAGGAGTAATGCAACAGAACAGTAGTCCTTTCTCTTCTCCTTTAGTTGGTAAAGAAGAAAGACAGTACTTAGGGGCTTTATAAAGATTACAAACAACTCAATCAATGCACCATTAACAATTGGATTTACAATCCAAATGCCATCAAATCAGAATGTTCTGTCTTGATATTCCAAAAACAACATTCAGAATGCATGAAGGGCATTATGAGTTCTAAGTAATGCCCTTTGGTCTTGCTAATGCTTCCTTTACTTTCCAAACCCTAATGAATGATATATATCGGCAATATTTGAGAACTATTTTGATTTTCTTTGATGACATCCTTGTATATAGTCGTTATTTTGTAGATCATCTTAAACATCAGAGTGGCTTTGGAGTTCTTCAACAGCATAAGTTTAAGGTCAAAACTAGTAAATGCTGCTTTGGAACTAACAAGAGTGAGTACTTGAGCCATTTGATAACTATCCAGGGAGCTGCCACAAATCCAAGAAAAAGTGGAAACTATTCAGAAGTGGCCTACACCTAAGAACATCAAGGAGTTGAGAGATTCTTAGGCCTTTTAAGTATATAAGAGGTGTGTAAACCTCTTACTGAACTATTGAAAAAGGATGCTTTTTGCTGGAATAAGAGAGCCGAAACGGCTTTCTAAGATCTCAAAGTAGCTTTGACTTAGGCTCTTGTCTTAGCCCTTCCTGATTACCCCAAAGCCTCCATCATTTAAACTGCTGCATCTGGTGAGAGATTGGGAGTTGTCTTAATGCAGGACAATCACCCTCTTGCTTATGTGAGTAAATCCTTATCATCCAAGCACCAAGCAACGAATACTTATGAGAAGGAATTTTTGCAGTAGTAATGGCAATGAAGTATTGGCATTATTTTTTAAATGGGAGACCATCTGTTATCAGGACAGACAACAAAAGCCTCAAATACTTGCTTGAACAAAGGATTAGCACCCCATCTCAACAGGCTTGGTTACCTATGCTATTAGGATATGACTTTGAGATAGCTTATAAGAAAGGAAAAAAGAACAGCAGTTGATTCTCTTTCAAGGGTGCCTAGCTTGGAGTCATTCACAATGCTACTCTCACAAGTGCAGTTGGGAGGACTTTATCATCAATAATCTTATATCTCAACTATTTCAAAGAGTTCTACAATCAAATACTTAGCAGTGGCGGCAGGGCATCCTAAAATGGAAGAGCAGAGCAGCGGTGGAATTTCATCATGAGCTTAGAGCTAAGTTGGTGAACATCATGCATGAGAAGCCTAGTGGCAGACGCTCTAGAGCGTTGGCCTCACTCATGCATGAGAAGCCTAGTGGCAAGCGCTCTGGAGTGTTGGATGTGAATCATGTGAGGCAATGCAAAACTTGTCAATGTAACAAATATGAGACTTCCGTCTCCTTCAACCTCTTCCAATTCCAAGGCAATGGTAGACACAATATGGGCTTCATAGATGGCTTGCCAAATCAAATGGACAATCTTCAATGTCGATGGTGATTGGTAGGTTTAGTAAATATACTATATTTGTGGCCTTCAAACACCCACACACAACAAAGGTGGCTCCTCAAGCTTTTCTCACTCATGTCTTAAAGTCACAGGGCATGCTAAAATCAATCATCAACGCTCGTGATCCTATTTTCCTAAGTGCATTCTAGCAAGGATTCTATAAGTTGCAAGATGTAGGACTCCAAATATCTTCTGCATAACATCCCCAAACAAGTCGTCAAGAGGATCTAGACAGGACTATTGAGACTTCATGTGCATGATAGGAGGCTACACTACAATATGAAATTAATGGCTTCCTTTGGCTAAATGCTGGTACAATACCAAATATCACATAGCTTGCAACATGTCTCACTTTAAGGTACTATGACGTTATCCTCCCCCAATACGTGCACCTTAATTTGCCAAGGATTCAAAAATACAAACAGTAGATAGGGATAGCAATGGGTCGGACTGGGCTTGGGCAGGTCCATGGCAAGGGTGGCTAGGCCAGCCCTGCCGGTCTATTCTTTTGTTTAAAAAAATTGAAAAGAGTACATTTTTTACCTTCCCTTCAGGCAAAGCAATCTTGGCTTGTGACTCAGCCCGTAGCCTGGCCAACTAGGACCAAAGTCGAGTTGGGCCAAGTCAGGCTAGCATCCCTAACAGTAGATATGCAATTCCACTTGCAAAGAGCTCAAAAGAAAATGCAAGTGCAAGCTAACAAGGGTGATCGAGAATATCAAACTGGAGAACTTGTCTTTGTTAAATTGTGCAGCTTGAGATTGAGCTTTCTTGGTAGAAACTCTCTCAGTCGGCAAAGTCTCAGTAGCAAGGAGGACTAATCAAAAGATGTCACCACTATTCTATGATCCTTTTAAAGTGGTCGACAGAATTGACAAGGTGGCCTACAGGTTAGAATTTCTACAGGGAGCTCTCATCCAAGATGTCTTCCATGTTTCTCAGTTGAAGAAGCATGTTCCTTCAACGGTGGCCTCTTCTCCAATGCTTCTGTTTAATTGCACTTTGAGGAAAGGATTCCAATTGCTACATTAGAAAGGAGGTTAGTAAGGCCTGCTACTCAAGTTCTAGTTCAATGGATTGGAGCTTCTTCAAAAGAAGCCACTTGGAAGCTTCTCTATGAACTGCAATAGTGATACCAATCTCTTAACGACAGGATATTGTTACTTCTTCATTGAGGTTGAATCATTGACTTTGTATACAGTCAACTTTAGTAATGCTACGTTGTTTGGGCATTTGGAATAACGAATTGATGTAAAGGCAATAGCTTAGTAGTTAAAGGAATCTTTTATCATTGATTGTTGTAACAACTATATATGCTGGGGAAATAACAAGCTGAACAGAGCAGTAATAAAATTCTCTCTTTCAGTTTCTTCTTATCTTTTCTTGTCTAATCTTTCAAGTTTTAAATTTATTCGTTTTACCCCTAACAGTTTTGCACTTCACCTAACTTGTCTTAAAGAAAATAGTATTCATTTCATTGGAATGCAAAATGAAATTCATCACATGGTAGAAAGGACCAAGTACACTTACACTATGAAGAGGGTTATGGAGTAAACTACAAGTGCCAGTATATGACCAAACAAATTGTCATGTCAAGAAAATTTATCTCAATGCTCAGGTTATGCAATCTAACAATTTATTCATTGCAGAAGAAGGCCTTTCTATCAACAAAGAGATTTCAACAAAAGCAAGCATCCTAATTATCAATAAACAAGGTATCACAGGTAGAACTAAAAGTGCAAGGGATACCTTTTGTAATAATTCAATAGCAATTTTATGGTGGAAAACATATCTACAGTCAACAGAGAACACATTATTAAACTTCCTAGTCAAGTAACTGTCTTTCCAACTCACCTTCTTCTCAAGAAGTTTATCAAGTTCTTCCTTAAGCTTTAAATAGCACTCTGCCAGGCTAGGATCCATGAAGAAATCAATGTATCCTCCCAGCATCTTCAAATGCCCAGCCTAGAAAAACGTGGACCACTGGCTTAGAAACCCAATATTGTACATGTAGAAGGAAAATATCTCAAACATTAAATAAATTACCTGTAACCCACAACTAATAGCACCACCGAGAAGGATCAGTATGGAATCAGATACACCAGTGGAGTCACGTATAAACACGGTATTAACCTTTACTTTTTCACCAAAGACTAGCCATGGATAAGGAATTGTCTGATAGCGTGCATTCACAGAATTCTGGAGCAGAAGTATAACATAAAGGTTTATACAAAACATTCACGAAGTATCATATTAAAGCCAGCAGCATGAATAAAAGTGCTGTACCAAGTTTATGTCATTATAACTTGATCATGATTCATGTAATTGTTCTATACAACTTAACATAAAACTATCAGTAGCAAGACAAAGAAATACTAAATCTGCTAAAGTTGGCTTCAATATCTCAGTTGAAGGTATAAATATACGAAACTGGAAAAGAGCACCACATAGCTAACAGTACTCAATCAATCAGAAAAATCTGAACACTCTCTGATCGAGAAACAAACAAGTTAACCCAGAGAAGCATTACTCAAACCCAAGAATTTATGGAAAGGAACATAAAATCAAGATAGAAATCAAAGATAACAAGTAAAAGACAATATAAATCTCTTAACCTTGTATTAGCAGAAAATACCAAAGAATCCTTCCTATCCAAGCTGCTAAACATTCAGTAAGAAAGATACTAGTAGGATTTTAGTCCAAAAATTCAAAATTTCCATGAGTATCATTGTTGATGACCACATCAATTTCAATACCATCCATTATGAGTGTGATATGTAATGATAGTTCTAAACTTAAAACAAATGCAAACATAAACCAATAGTAATACCAGAATTGAATTTCTGTAGCCTTTACAAAAAATATTTTCAAAGATGAATGATATCTATGATGTTAATTTATGTCAGTCATGTTTGAAAAACTTAATCAAGTTCGGCAACTTCAGTTAGCACTCACCGCATACAATAGAACTTGGCCATCATCCATTGTCTTAAAAGACATTGATGTTTCTCTGTGCTGTACATATAAAAGAAAGGAGTAGAAGTCAACTGGTTAATTTTGGTATCAACCAATAGAAGTACAAATTCAAATGGAGATACTTAACCACTACTGAGGCAATTCCAGGATAAAGTCCCGAGCATATGATTGCACGAACCAATGACTGGTTATGACTTAATCTGTTGTTGGATCCTGCATCTGCATCTACTATGCCAGCATCTCTCAAAATGTAGCTAAACTGTTTCCTAAGAGAGTGGATGGCTTGCAAAGTTTGAGCAGACAGGAAATTCCGCCAACAATACTCATATGCTGATCCCTCTCTTTCTGCATCTTTCCATCCCTCGTAAGCCCGAACAAGAGCCATATGATCACTGTAATCTTTTGCAGAAAACCTAGACTTTGCAGTACCAGCTAACTGAACCATGAATGAAAGCATTAGCTAATAATCTAACCTAACAACCATGCTAAGCTTCATAAGATGTCACATCATTTCACTCCAATTTAAAAGCAGTCGCATGGCCAACTAGTAAAAAAATGGGGTACGAGTATCAAGCTGGTCAAAGAGTTTATCTGTCAGACAAAAAGAAATTCAACATCATGAAAATGTTTTCCTGCACTATAACAGTTTTTTCTTTCCCAAGACAATTTATGAAAACTAAAGTGAAATAATTGTGTTTTATTAACTGATTGAAGCCAAAATGGATGCATTAGGTTGTTTCAAGGACAAAACTAACATATAATAAAGAGTAACCAAAGAAGTAGAAAAAGAAATTTCTACCATTCTGTTAATAGCTACAAAAAGCATTGAACACTTTCATATAATAACATATAATAAAGAGTAACCAAAGAAGTAGAAAAAGAAATCTCGATGTGTTTTTAGTTTAAAAGAAAGAAGCATTTCATAAATCGAGACAATCTTATGGTCAATGGGAATCAACCTTCTTTCACATGGTACAAGCCTGATAAAGCAATACCCTTGATTAATGGAGAAAGATTACCTTAATTGGATTTACTGTCAACATTACTATTTGTCACAACTAATAGCTAATAACTGTGCCCAAATACACGTAACAGGAAGCCCTTGAGATTATGAAATCCCCCATCTTTGTGGAAGAGGATAAAGAAAAAAAAGAAGAAAGAGATAAGTCTGATCTTAGTATCATTGAGGATGTCATCAAAGCCAACCAAGCTGGCATAATTTTCACAATCCTTGAAGAGATAATTTATGCACATGGACAAATGAACATGCAAAATGAATATCCTAGAGGCAACCAAGTTTCTTAAATTCACATGTTGAGTCCTTACTTTTCATGTATACTATTCCCTTGAATTAACACCTAAGCTTATCCTCTTCTCTCCCTATTTCTCAAAGAAAATAGGATGGGGAGGCAGGATACTTGTATGGTTAGAAGTGAAAGCAGGTGCTACAAGTACTGCGTGATATTTAAAATCCCATTAATGAATAATACTTGGGACCTTTATACATTCATGCCTGAAATGATACTATGAATACAACATCTACAATTTCATATACACGTCAATCAAGAAAGAGTAGAATGAGAAAGGAAACACAGAATGCATCATACTTACATCTTTTTTGTCCTGGGGCAGAAGGAAGGGATCTCTGCTACTAAGCCCTGAAACTACTGTCAATATAGGATCAAAACAGTGAAATAGAGCACCCATAATCAGCATTTTGCCCAGCTTTGGATCTACTGGTAGCATCGACAAATACTTCCCTAATTAACAATTGAACAAATAAGTACAGGAACAATTTAGTAACCCAAAGTACAAAAATGAAAATTTCTGTGTTCAAATCTTCAGAAGTACATTTACTACAAGAATTGACAAACTTACCAAGATTTGTAAGGTTCTCCCTTTCATCTAATGCCCCAATCATTTTCAAAAATTCAATTGCATTTTGAACCTGACATCCATTTAGAACGGTTTTGCATCATGTCAAGTTTTATTTTTTCATTGACCAAGTATGAAAAGAAGTTTCTTTATATTATTTAGTTCCCAAAGTTACCAAAAGACAATTTTCTCAATATTCAAAAGATTTCAGAGTTGAATATCACAAATTCCAGTCATTTTGGCTTTCTTGAACAATTTTTTTAATAATTGAAGATCTTCATGCAAAAAACAAACAGCCTGAGAAAATCAAGAAACGGAAGGAAAGATTGCAAGATATGTATTTATGGTGCAATATAATGTTGACTAACTTAAATTTGCAGCACCAAATCATGAATGAGCTAATACAACAATGAACCCTGAGAAATTATCCTCATTTCCTAGTAAAAATTCTGGTCATGTACAACCTTTTGCAGTTCAGCGAGACCTGTTGCAAGGAAGAGTTAACGGTCCACAATTGCACGATTAACATTAGATAACAGCTACTGTAATGATAGGATCAATCACTTGAAGGTGTACCAATATGTAGTCCAAGAAATCAAAGAGGCTTCTGATAGGCCTAAGGTAACTCAATTCTATGTTAGGAGGAATAAGCAAAGGGCAGAGGAGTAAGGGGATGCGGAATATAGTATTATGCTATTTTCGGGTAGTTAGTTACTACTGTCAACCAATCATTAGGTTGGTTGCGTAATGTAATCTGTTAACTCTGATTCCTAGTATAAATAATAGAGAGGCAAGAGAGAGAAGGGATATAGAAGAATGATGATTGTATGAGCCTTAGGCTGGAGGATTCTGGACCTCGAAAACCAGACTTACTTGTATTCATTTGACAGAGAAATCAATAGCAATATACATTTTCCATATCTGTTTTCTGGGATTTATCACTGGTATCAGAGCAGTTGATCCTCGGAAATGGCTGCAAAAAAAGCAGATAACAGATTAGAAAGTATTGAGAAGGATTTGGAACTGCTGCGGGAAGAGAGGCGACGAGATGGGGAGGAGATACATAGGTCGATTAATCAGGCTCACCAAGAAATTGAGAAGCAACTCAGTCATTCCACCCGAGATTGGCAGAGGCGCATGGATGAACAGGGCGTGGAACTTCAAGAGAAAATGGAGGAGGTTAGTAGGAAAATGGGAGAACGATTGAGGTCTGAAATTAAGAGTATGATGATGTCGGTCTTGCAAACATGGAAAAGGGCCGAAGGTGGTACCGTGGAGCACCGACCCGAGGAGTGCCCACCCGAAGACCCACAGCCCGAGCCCAGTCGAAGGAGAGATATGGGCAAGGCCCCAGTGGCAACGGAGGAACACCTGGAGAGCAATGACTGGAGGAATGAAGCCAGTTATCGCGTCGACCCACCTCCTGGGTTTGCACGCCCAGGTGACTTCCGGCGAGATTGTCGACCACGAAGGATCGAGATGCCCACATTCGGCGGTGGTGACCCGGACGGGTGGATCTACAAGGTGGGCGTTTCTTTTCGATGGGAGATTTACCGAAAGGAGAAGATGGAGCTCGTGGGAATGAGCATGGAGGAGATGCACCGACGTGGTTCCGTGGGTGGAGAGTCGTCGACCCATCGTGGATGGGAAGAGTGCAAGAAGTCAGTGACGCAGAATTCCGCCCACTCACGAAGGTACCCAATGCCGGCGATTGTTGGCGATGCAGCAGATCGGAACGGTGGTGGAGTACAGGGAAATTCTTGGAACTAGCGGCACCTCTACCGAGTTACGATGCGCTTTTGGAAAGTACTTTTATGAATGGGTTAGCAGAGGAGATAAGGTTGGAGGTGCAGATTCTCAAGCCTAGGAGTCTGCGGACATGATGGAATTATCCCAACAAGTAGAGGAGAAATTTCACGAATGAAGGAATTACGAGAATCGTTGGGGAGTAGGGTCGAGGTGGGGAACAACGAGCCACGAGTGGATCACCTACGGGGAGAGAAGGAAGGAGGAAATAAGGGTCCAGGGAGTCAATGGCTACTTTACTCGACCCAAAATTTCGACAACCAGAGGAATCGAGACTTTGGGAAATTTCAGAGGTTGACGGTGAGTGAGTTCTGGATAAGAAAGCCAAGGGCTTTGTTTCAGTGTGATGAGAAGTTCATCCGGACACAAAAGCGAAATTTGAACTTCAAGTGTTAGCTGCGATGGATGATGAAATTGAGCTTGAGGAGGAATCGGAGAAATTAACAGAGGAAGAGGAAACACAACCAGTGGAGTTAGCGGCAGGATCTGTATTGGGATTTACTTTTCCTAAGACCATGAAGGTGAAAGGAATTGTAGGTGGGAGAGAAATAATAATACTGATCGACAGTGGAGCTTCGCATAACTTTATTTCATGGGAATTGGTGAGACTATTGAACTGTAAATGGGAAGGCACTACTCGGTATGTGATAGCTCTGGGAAATGGACAGCAGATCAAAGGAGAAGGCATCTGCAGGGGGATAGTGCTAACCATGCAAGGTTTGCAGGTGACAGAAGAATATTTACCGATGCAGCTGGGTAGTTGTGATGTGATATTAGGAATGAAGTGGTTGCAAACGTTAGGCCAAGTGGTGACAGATTGGGGTAAAATGATAATGGAAATTAAACAAGAGGATCGGACCTTCACCCTTATAGGAGATTCGACCCTCGCCAAAGCACCGATTAGCTTAAAGAATCTGGTGCATACCACCACCGAAGAAGATATGGTGTATCTTTTACAGATGGGATACGTGGACGGGGAAGGTCCTAAGGAGGCTACCCTAATTCATGCAAAGCTGAAGGTGATTTTGGAGGAATTTCAAGCAGTCTTTGACATGCCTCAACAGTTGCCTCCCGAGAGGGCTAAGCAACACGCCATTGTACTCCAAAAGGGGGCTAATCCGGTCACGGTGAGACCTTATAAATACCCCCAATTTCAGAAAAATGAGATTGAGAAGTTAGTGAAAGAGATGTTGGATTCAGGGATAATCCAACCAAGCGTGAGTCCGTATGCAAGCCCGGTGTTGTTGGTTAGAAAGAAAGATGGGGGGTGGCGCTTTTGTGTGGATAACCGTGCTCTGAATAAAGTGACAATTGTTGACAAATTTCCAATCCCTATCATAGACGAGTTACTGGATGAATTAAAGGGGGCCACTATTTTTTCGAAGATAGATTTAAAGGCGGGATATCATCAAATTCGAATGAGGCCAGAAGACGTTGAGAAGACGGCATTTAGAACTCACGAAGGGCATTACGAGTTCCTCGTTATGCCTTTCGGGTTGACCAACGACTTTTGCCACATTTCACCACTCATGAACGTGTTTTAAACCTTATCTCCGTAAGTTTGTATTGGTATTTTCGATGACATTTTGGTTTACGATTAGCCAGATGAGGAGCATGTTGGTCACTTACGGGCAGTCCTACTTGTGCTCAAATCCCAACAATTGTATGCTAATTGGAAGAAATGTAGTTTTGGGCAAGACACTTTGGAGTACTTGGGACACATCATTTCACGCGATGGGGTGGCGGCCGATATAAGGAAGATCCAGGTGATGGTAAACTGGCCAAAACCGAGGAATGCAAGGGAATTGCGGAGCTTTTTGGGTTTGACGGGATACTATAGAAAATTTGTGAGGAACTATGGACAAATCTCCTGGCCATTGACACAATTGCTAAAGAAAGAAGGTTTTAAATGGACAGAGGAGAGTGAAGCTTCTTTTCGAATGCTCAAACAAGCTATGATTTCAACCCCAGTATTAACCTTACCGGATTTCACTAAGCCCTTTATAATGGAGACTGATGCATCAGCTCATGCGATAGGGGCGGTGCTCCTGCAAGGGAACCGACCTATCGCCTACTATAGTCAAGTTTTGCCCACAAGCAAACTACATAAGTCAGCCTATGCACGGGAATTGTTGGCCATTGTCTTAGCAGTGAAGAAATGGCGATCATACCTTTTGGGTCATCACTTTATCATCCGCACCGACCAGAAGCCACTTAAGTTCCTGCTGGAACAGCGAGAAATACACCCGGATTATCAGAACTGGCTGTCCAAGTTGTTAGGATATAGTTTCAGCATTGAATATAAGGCAGGAAAGGAGAATAGAGTGGCTGATGCGTTGTCAAGGATAACTCCCACAGCAGAAGCTATGGCGTGGTAGCAAGTGAGGGCATTGGATATGGAGCAAATGATTAAGGAAATTGAGGCCGATCCTAGATGTCCAAATTAAAGCAAGAGTGCAGTGGATGGAGGTCACATCCACCTTATACATCGATACAAGATCGGTTATTTTACAAAGATCGGCTATTACTACCGAGAACTTCTACACTCATACCAACTCGATTAGGGACAGCCACCAAAGTAACATTGGAGGGCATGGAGGAGCTTTGAAAACCTATAAAAGGTCGTAACGAGCTCTTTTGGGAGGGATGAAAAGCGACATTCTGATTTGTGGCTGAATGTGTTGTTTGTCAAGAATAAATACCTTTCACTTTCTCCATTTGGACTTTTACAGCCCTTAGCAGTACCACAGCAAGTTTGGGAGGAGATTTCTATGGATTTCATAGAAGGGTTGCCTAAGTCCAGAGGGTTTTCAGCCATACTAGTGGTGGTGGACCGTCTCAACAAATATGCGCATTTCCTTTCTCTTAAACATCCCTATACAGATCCAATCAAGAGCCCATCTTTTTGTAAAGGAGGTTGTAAGGTTGCATGGTTTCCCTAACTCCATCGTATCTGATAGAGATAAAATCTTCTTGAGTAAATTCTGGGGCGAGATGTTTAAAATGCAGGGTACGAAATTGAGATTCAGTTCAGCCTATCATCCCCAAACGGATGGGCAGACTGAGGTTGTAAATAGGTGTCTTGAGGCCTATCTAAGGTGTTTTACCAAGGAACAACCTCAACAAAGGCGATTGGGTGGGATGGGCTGAATCTTGCTACAACACATCCTTCCATTCCACCTTGGGTACTACACCGTTCAAGGTCCTTTATGGAAGAGACCTCCCACTCTTACCAGTACATAATTCACCATCTGCTGTGGATTCCATTGATGTATTCTTTGCAGGATAGAGACCAGAAACTATCGGCGTTATGCCAACATTTGCTGGTTGCTCAACAACGGATGAAATTGACAGCAGATGGGAAAAGAAGGAAGTGGAGTTCCAGGTGGGAGATAAGGTTTTTGTCAAGCTAGCTCCATATCGCCAGAAATCAGTGGAACCTAGGAGTAATCCAAAGTTAGCTCCGCGATATTTCGGGCCATTTGAGACTCTCCAACGAGTTGGCCAAGTGGCTTATAAGTTGAGTTTGCCCCCGACAGCCAAAATTCACCCTGTTTTCCACGTGTCACAACTTAGGAAAGCAGTAGGGGTGCAAGACTCCATCACAAGTTTACGGATCGATTGCTCACGCTGACGTTCTTTCTGCTCAACTCACTTGCACTTTTAGCCATTCAAACATGGGCTCCAAATTCAGATTTAGAGGTGTTGATTGATGGAAGGGCCACTCGGTGGCGATGCTACATGGGAGTTATTTGATGATATGAAGGACCGATTTCGGACTTTCACCTTGAGGACAAGGTGAAACCGATGGGGGAGTAATGATAGGCCTAAGGTAACTCAATTCTATGTTAGGAGGAATAAGCAAAGGCGGAGGAGTAAGGGATGCGGAATATAGTATTATGCTATTTTCGGTAGTTAGTTACTCATGTCAACCAATCATTAGGTTGGTTGCACGTAATGTAATCTGTTAACTCTGATTCCTAGTATAAATAATAGAGGCAAGAGAGAGAGGGATATAGAAGAATGATGATTGTATGAGCCTTAGGTGGAGGATTCTGGACCTCGAAAACCAGACTTACTTGTATTCATTTGACAGAGAAATCAATAGCAATATACATTTTCCATATCTGTTTTCTGGGATTTATCAGCTTCTTGATATTAGTATTGAAAAGGAAGCACTCTATTATTCTCTAGGCTAGTGGAATGCAGATTTTGTAAGTGTTAGATGTGCATGCCCTCCTCTCCTTGCTACTGAACTGGTTAAGTATCAATATCAACACAATAATTAAGGTTATGTTTGATTAGGCGGCTATTAATGAAATGTAATGGAATGGAATATTATTCTATCGTTTGGGAGGAGAGTTTATAAGGGAATGAAATGAATTAGGATAAAAGGGGAGGGTTTCACATTATATCTCATTCCATCCTAAACAATAAAAATAAATTACCTTCGATTTGGGAGGTTTAGGATGGAATGTAAAATAATAAACAACATTTCACTATATTACATTATGAACCCATCTTCCAAACAACATTTCACTATATTATATTATAAACCCTTTCATCCCTCCCAAACAACAATTTTCTAATATTACATCCATTTATATTCCATTTCATTATAAATCATTTTAATCCATTAAAAACATTACGTCTAACCAAACATAACCTAAGAGTGACTAATTGATTAGAAACAAAAATATTCATACAATCAAATGGTTTCTGCTTGCACAGAATAGTAAGGCAGTCAGCATTTTTAGGGTGATCACTGGATGATGGAAGAAACAGAATGTACATTAAACATACCCATTCTGTCCATACTCAATAGTGGTAGTAGAAGTTATGAGCTGCCATTCTACTCCCTGTACTTGTGACATTATTATTCGCCTCTAAACATACTACTTTCGTATATTCAAATGCATCACCCCACAAAAGTAAAACAGTAGAAGAACATAACAACTTGCAGAAGAGGAATGCGAGAAAGATAAAAGACAAAGTGGAAGAAAGGAAAAAGGTAATAAGTGATTGATGCATTTCAAATGAAAATGCATCTAACATCAATGATATTTTGGATTCAAGAAAATGATTTCAATTACTTACAGCCAATGGCTCTGGTGGCTGAAGCGCAGCTGACAAGAATTCACCTATACTTCCAACCTCTAAACTTTTTATTTGCAAGCACAGAGAGTTTAATGGAGTTCTCAGAAGTTCAGGGAGTTGATATTCAGCAAAAGCTTCATAAACACAGTTTGGATACAAGTGATAGCACTCTCCTGGTTGCACACGGCCAGCTCTACCTCTTCTCTACAGCAAGCATAACCAAAGAGGAAGTACATTGGACATTAAGGAATTTTAAAAATAAAATGATGGTAAAAAGCAAAAGGCAGGTTCAAAAGTTAGCTAAACCATAGATATTTCATAACATATAATTCCAGTTTACAGAGCAATATTTCAGTCCATAAGCATGAAGGTTCTTGCACACACAAGAAAGAAATAGCCAAACAAACTGAATAAATGGATATATTTCATGACCTGAGAAATGCTATAAGTGATGTTTCCCATTTTCTATTTGGGGAGAGAGAACAAGATAAAAAGTTTGGATTAGATATTGGACTCATGATTTTGAAATGTAACTTCAAAGTTAATCCAACTAATGTTATAGATTACAAAAGGAAGGCACTTACTTGGCGAGCTGATGCTTGTGATATCCAAGAAGGTAGCAGGCAAGGTGTATTATTTAAAGCGTCATATGTCGTCTCTTTTGCTTTTCCACAATCAATCACAAATACAATATCATTGATAGTAATACTTGCCTCTGCCATATTTGTAGCAAGAACTATCTTGCGTATATTAGGATGAGGCTTATCAAATATGAGTTTCTGCGGAAAAAGCAGAAGGTATTGAACACTGTGGGATGAAAGCTTAACCAGAATGAAGCACAAAGCATGCTGATAAACATTTGCAGAGTGGTTTGGAATGCAAGAGGTAACAACCAGTCACAACCAAAATATAAACCATACGTCACACATAAGGTAGAGTTTGGTTACAAACAGAACCAAACAAAATTTACCATCAATAACCAAAAAGGCAACAGGTAGAGGGGTTGGGATGGGGTTTGGGGAGAGAAGCATATTAATTTTATCATATTCCTCACCATCAAACAAACCCATAGAATTCTATTTTCTTAACAGTTCCCAAACATTCCAAACTTTACATCCAAAAGAGAAACATGGGCTCTATCTTAACACCGTTGACTTAAGCCCATAGCAACACAACATCTGGAAAATACAAACAACAAACCCATTCCCACTCTACCAGACTAGCATCATGTAAGCCAGATCAGAAACTAAGTAAGCAGCCTCCAGATATCAAAATTAAAAAAAAAAATCCAAAAATTTACTCCCATCCTATCATACAACAACTGAAACTAATAACTACAAGGAAATCTTTAAGCAGTCCAACAAATGTTTCAAATCACAAGGAGACTTGGCAAAAACCAATAACAGATAAGTAATATACAGGATGCAATAGCAATATTTTGGGAAATCATCTCTGAAATAATCCATGTTCACAAGATTTCATGTAAAAGCATCCTTACCTGTTCAGATGTAGCCATTGAACCATGACAAGTTAGAAGTAGAACCCTGTTGGGGTCTCCTAAGAGAGGATGAGCTTTGAGTTGATCTCTCAAACAGCTAATATCCTCCCAGCCAGTCATGAATACTAAGACAGCACCAGATCGCTCCTTCCGACAAATATGGCATAGTACTGCCTCAATAAGGTTGAATCCCATGCAATCAGGAATCCAGCATGCTAGAGATTCACGTGTCCTGGCGCTATAATTTTCAAAACTTGACTGGTTAAGAGCATCCTAATAGAAAGAAAATCACCAGAATCTACTCAGAGCTTCAGAGTGAATGCTGAATAACACGGCCAATAAGGAAATAATCCATACAGAAATAAGGACAAGTCATGTTCTTTTCAATGGGATCGGGAAGGACAAATTTGGGAGAAAATAGGGTGTTTTACAACAAAGATTTACCAATAACCACAACCACCCATAGAATGACGTAATAGGATCATTGCAAAAGAATGGAAAAAGGAAATCATACTTCCACAAAGTATTTAAACATATGCAGTAGACTATCACAAATCACGAAGCAGTAAACATCAAACTTGTGCTCTGCATGCTCCAAAAGTCATAATCCAAAGGAAGTTGTAGATGTAGTTCTGTACCTCAACAAGAGTGGTGATCTGATTTTTCTTTTTCCGTGGTGCAAGTTGCTTCTGCGTCTTCCACATCTTGTCTTGGCCATAGTCATCAATTTGATTGAAAGAACTCAATTTGTAACCAGTTATTTCCAATACATCTTCCAAAAAATGTTCCCTCACTGGGTATGTGAAGCCCTGAATAACATACAGATGTGTTAAGTACAGCATTTTTCCACATAAAACAACTATAAAGGAAAGCTTCAAAGAGCTAAAAGAACATGAAATGTAATATTTATATCTCCTGCCCATTTAAAGGCGTTAAATAAAGGTGCAAAAGCAAATCCACTATTCAGCTTACAGGAATATGAATTTTTGGTGCTCCTCCAAAATAATTAGAAAAAAGTTCTGCATTCAAAGTAGCACTCATTAAGATCAATCTCAAGTCCCGGCGACGTGTAAGTAGATCCTTTAGCACAATCAATAGGAAGTCTGTCATATATAAGAGTACGATTAATTTAGTTCAATAAGAATTCTATCGTAAATAAGAGAGTGCCAAATTTAGCTAGACAACTTATAGTAGAAGTCCTGGAAAATTGAGATTTTAAGGAAGATTACCTTCATTCATTCCTCGTTCATGAATTTCATCAACAAAAACATGGGTTATACCATCCAGATTGCGGTCACTAAGCAACCTTCTAAGTAATATTCCACTGGTGCAGAAGAGCAAATGAGTGTTTTTTCCTTTTACACCCTCTAATCTAACTTTATAGCCAACCTAAGAAGATTTCAGCCGTAGTAAGCCATTGAGAAAGAAAATGCTTTCCAACCCAAATTATGAATGCTTAACAGATAAACTGTGTGCATACGTTAGTTTCTGGAGGGAAAAGATACTCACAGATTCACCAAGAGGCTCTCCTTTCTCTGCTGACACCCTATCAGCAACTGACATAGCAGATATTCTTCGGGGCTGTGTGCAAATTATGCTACAGAACGCTCCACGCCCAGATTCTATTTCTGACTCCAATATGTATTGAGGAAGTTGAGTGGTTTTCCCACATCCAGTCTCACCTGATATCACTATGACCTAGAAACACAACAAAATAACAAACAACACCGAGGAGGTTAAATAGCTGCCTATTCATACAAATCAGAAGGTTTTGAGGGACACATTCTATCACGTACACTGTGATCTTCATTTGAGAACATGTATAACAAATACGTATGCTTATTCTCTTCCCTCTCTTCTCCTCTCTAAGTCCAGTACTACACTCTGGTCTAACTTTTAGCTCTTAATTGCTGAAAAATAATAGGAGAGAAAGATTTACCCAATATTCCACCATCTAATTTTAAACTAAAAACCTTAATGATTTCGCAAGTTCCAAGCTGTATCCACCGCCAGATAGCACATGGATAATCCAATGTGTGTCTATCACTCAAATGAATACAGCAGTTGAATGAACAGGTGACCAAAAAAAAAAAAAAGTGCATTGAATGCTAAAACTCGTAATTGTCATGCATGGCCATGAAGCCAGGAAGTGAACAAGAAAAGAGCATTTGTCAAAAATTCACCTAAAATCTGATAAAAATCTTTTTATATAAGAAAGCATTAAAATTGAAGCAGCCCAACCTGGTTTCTTGCAATTGCTTGAAGCAGCCTTTCCTTTTCCTTGAATGCTGGTAGAGATTTTCGAAAGTCCATCATCTTCCTGCCTTCAGGTGATTCCTGCAAATTAGAGACGATAACACATTTAGAAAGAAAGATTAGTGATGATTTTATGTTTCTGCAATCTTATTACAAGTTTTTTTTGTCTGCCTCAAAGATATTATCCGACGGGAGATCAAACAGCCAGTACATGGAATGAAAAGAAGGCTCAAGACAACCATCTTAAACAAGGCTCCCGCAACAGAACCAATGCAAACTCCAAAAGAAATCCCAGCATAACTAAAAGAGAAAGGTCCCTAAACTGAACCTAGAAGGGCCCTGGCATACTGACTTTCCTAGGATGCCTTGGCAATTATGTTTCCCAACCATTTATTGGCATGACCAGTATTGTGAAAAGACAATAGCCAAGTTATTTGAAACTAAGACGTTAATTTCACGTCTCTTGATAAATTTAGCAAAAAAAATCAACAACACCTGCCAGGATCTCTGTGTGTTACGCATTTGCAAACTCCTTCTCTGAAGAACTTTTTCCATAACAGAACCATCAAGAAAATAGTCTGGGTGGTTCTCATCCACACTGGCGTCTTCAACCACAGCAGTAGACTTAGCATCATTTGAGCTATGACCATCTCTACCAGAATTTAACTGTACCCTATCAAGATACTCTTGAAGCAAACCCTCTACCCTCCTTTGCAAACTTAACGGTATAACCACCTGCGACAATTCAATTCAATTTATAATCTCCGCAGCAACACCATTCCTACGATAAAACTACCAACATGGAAATGAATATAAATTATACCTCCCTTTGCGGCCGCTTGTCATCCAAGTCTGGTCTGTAGTTAGGAAGTGGAATCTTGCTCGCAACTACCACTTTTCCATACAATTCACTAAGTCACAACAATGTATAAAATAAAAAAAAAGCAAACAGAAATGGGATCAGTTGAAAATAAAAAAAGAAAAGAGAAAATCTCAATTCAAAATTTACCTATAAAGTCCCATCCTTTTTGCAAGATTGGATATCTGTTCATAGTCCCTCCTGTCTCTTCTATCTCTAGACACAATCTCCTGGTCAGTCTCATTTCGCAGCAACATGCTTAGCTTCCATTTCCATTCATCAATATTAGCCACCGAAGAAGATGCCTAACACAACATCATCATCCACACAATTCTTGTCTTAAGACAAAAAAAAAATTGAAACACACCTACTAATCACATTACAAAGGCAAGTGAGTGAAGCAAAAACCTTATGGCTCTCGAAGTCGACCTCATACTCATCATCCGAGAACTGCTCCACCGCGTATCCGGAAAAACGACGCCGGCCAACAACTAAACGATTGACGTTAGGCATTGGACGAGCTGAGAGTTTGAAGACTAAACTGAATAAAGCGTTGCTTCTAGAGATTGAACTGGCACAACCCCGAATGAAACCTCTAATCTTCAAATTTTGCATTCTATAGGCCAAATCCTCCAACCACCTGCGTTCAGTTAATCCTTTAATAAAAGTCTAAAGCTGTGTCGTTTGTAAAGAGCAGAGGTCCATTTTCCGAACGCCATGCGATTCAACGGCGTAATCAAGCCTTGAAAACCTTCAGCTACACTTTTCTGCTTTTGCTGACTGACGTCGCTCGGAAGTATCCACAATGAACCTCCGAGGAGTGTTTACATTCAACAGCAGTAGTGCTTCGGGGGACACCGATCGTAACGCGGCCACTTCACTTTATTTTATTTTATTTTTATTGTATTTTTAATTTATTTTTATCCAAATTTTATTTCATTATTAATAATTACAAATATATTATTAATAATAAAATAAATTATTAACGTTAGAAATAAAATTTTAAAATAATTTATTTTGTAAATTAATTAAGTGAATTATTTTATTTTAATTTTATACATAATATTTGTTAATAAATATTTTATTATATTTTATTAAAATAAATAATTATGCTTGTATAGTATAATTTTATTTATTAACATATTATTTATAATAATAACCAAATTTACAAACATTTTATCTTTAAACGACATATTTGGTTTCATTACTTGTTGTTTTATCTGGATCAATAATACTGCTTATCCTATTGAGTTTTATAGTTTCACCGGACTAGAAGCTTCACAAGTTCAAAATTTTACTTTTTTAGTTAGAGATCAACGTCTCGGGACTAATGCAAGAATGTTAGATTATAAAGAAGTTATCATATCTCATTTAAATTAGGCCAATTTTTTTTTAGATTTCATACTTTGAGACTTTATGTTCATAATAATGTCATACTTGTTTTGATATACCAGATAAACAAATCGTAATTGAACTCATATTTGCCCAATGCATATAATTTGCTTATGATAAAATTTTCTATAGATTCAATGTACTTTTATCTTCAACCAATAGTCCAACTTTTAAAATTAATAGTAAATACAATTATAAAAAACTTCTTTAAGGGTTGCTTATTTCTCTTTTATTTTTTGTGAATTTAAAAAGAAATATATTATTAAAATAATTTTATTTAATTATTTTTATTTTAAGTTTATCAACAACAAAAAACAAGGCTTTGTTTCTATATTTTTGTTGTGATCTTTGGAAAAGAAAGAAATGTAAACTATTAAAACATGTTTGTTTTGTTCTTTCGTCTTTGTGATTTTTGTTTTAAAAATAAAAAAGTATTACAAATCTTGTATTTTTTTTATGGCAATGGATTTCTAAAATTAAGATAACGTTTTTTCATTTATAATTTTGTTTTTCCTCTTCAACGTTAGCGACTCGCTGCTTTCCGTTTGGTTTGCTTCTCCTATTCTCTTTTTTTATATATATATAAAGGGGAAAAAAAAGAGTACACCGGTTACAAAGTGAGTCTGGAGAAACAGAGCCCCGACTTATCCTCTAGCAGGTTATTGTGGCATCCAATGGGTGGAACATCAAAAAAATGACACCAAGGTCGGAATGAGTTGCATGGGCGACGAGTCAGTCCGCGCATCTGTTGCTGTCTTGGTAGATGTGACGATGAACAATAGACCAATTCCGGTTAAGAAGTTCTCGGATACTCATTGTTGGGCCCCGTTTCCGGGACCCAACTCTTATACGAAATCGGAAAACAAAGTGGCGGAAAGCGAAAGAACGGATCACAAACGAAAATGGGCCAAAAGCAAAACGAATGAACGAACGAAATCAAAGGCGAAAGTCGGATTCCGACATCCAAAAATGCATGCTTTAAAGAAACGTCGCGTTGGAAACCATAAAGACACTTGATCTAAACCAATCTAATTCGGTATATTTTTTTTTCTTTTTCTTTTTATATATAACATTCAAAGCAAAATCAATTTCCAAACAGACTTCAATATCCAATAGAAATCATTCCCACTTAAACTCAATTTATTTAATGCTTCATATCAATCAAATCTTATCAATTTAATCAAAATCTTATTATTCTTTTCTTTTTGCCAATAGACACTTAATACACATATCCATATACCCACAATTCATACACAAAGCACTTCAATATCTCAAATCCACCAACACAATCATCGGACTTCCTGTCCGGAATCCAAACACAAGCAAACGCATCCATATACCCATAGCACTTCAATAATTCTCAACAATCAAATTTATCGGACCTCTTGTCCAGAATCCAAATGCAATTAATCACATTCATATAGTACTTAAATATCCAAGGCACATTCACATTTCGATCCTATATACAAATCCATAATTCATTTACATCATGAAATACATGCATACAAAATCTTAATGGCATTCCAAGTCATAATACAACAACAATATCAAAATCCAAGTACAAAAGATTCTAAAATCCCCACAATACTCAACATAAGCCTAAGCTCTTATTTTTACAATAATCCAACTTAAACAAAAATACAATCACAAACATGACGAACGAACGAACGTCTTGTCTTACTTTCATCCAATCTCCTTCATGATTACTTGGAGATGGGATGAAAGGGGGTGAGCTTTACAGCTCGTGAATAATATGTTTATAAATCGAAAATTAAGCAAAAATCATTTTTTCAAAACTTTTGCCATTTTATAAAAATTTCACAGATGAAAATTCATCAAATACTTATTTTTCAAAATTTCTCAATTTATCAAAGAATTCATGAACAATTCAAGAACATGAATGCATCACATTTATTAACAAAAACAAAAACACATAACACATCAGAAATGGTTTGGGTCGGTCCAAAAAACAGAACGTCCTACACATTCCCGCATAACGGTCCTCTGTAGCCGTGAACAAAACATACTACATGACCGCGCGTCGTAACACTAGTCAAAATTAATTAACTAGACTACTACTGTAGCAGTGGCAAGTCTAGGTCGATCCCACAAAGAGTGTGTGTAAAGTTTAAGAAATGAAATTAATCGGTATTTAGGAAAAAGGGGGAGTTTTAGATTTTCAAAGATGAAAATAAAATAAAATTAACTAATAAAAACAAATTAAAGAAAACATGCAATAAAATAATAAATGTGGGGAATTCAGTAGGGACCCGGTTCCTTGGTTCAATCTCGGCCTACAACCTGATTAAGCATATTTTATTAATTTGTTGTTATTTAACCTCTCCTAGAAATTATTAATCGTAGATTAAAAATTAACCCGAGTTTTTCCTTAGGTTTTGTTTAATCAAGATACGATCGTTGATTAAACCTAACCACCTAACAACCTAGGATACGATCTCTAGATTTAATTAGGCGATAGCATTACGAACTAGAAAAACCAATTAATCAAGGCAACAACCACATACGCTCGGGTCATTTAACCTAGGTCATGTTATCCCTAATGATAACGAATCATCAGTCGCTACACATGAATTTCAACATAATAATTACGGATTATATCGAAATTCTAGCAATAGGTTTGAAATTGACAATTCAATTAACGCATTAAAATCATCAATTCACAATACCCAATAGGTTCCTACACAAATAACCGAATAATAACGAAAATCCGATTATCATATACGAAACCCAAATCAGTTGAAATCGGATAACACAATCAATTCCTAATGAGAGAAAGAAACAAAAAAATAATTAAAATAATACTTAACCCAGGCCGTCGGCGTCGATTTAACCTCCAAACCGGCGTCCGGATGTTTAGCCCTTCATAAATATTTTCTGAAAATTTACTTCAAGCTCCATCTTAATCCCTAGCTAAAATCCCCTTTAATTTTTACTATTCATTGTTCCTTTGATTTGACAAATAAACCTTGAGGTCTATTGTCCATGCCCACTGTTCTTGGTTCTCTTTTGCGTGCTCCTCACTGCTTCTTTGAGCCACAGCCACGCCTCTCTTAAGCAGACTGTTGGACCCCACCCCCCACCCTTAGGTGTTTGCGGGTTATACCATGGCGGGTGTTTGCGGGTTATACCACGGCATCCAACTCAATCAGTATTGTCCCCTCTGGCCTTAGGTGAGTTCTAGCCCTCGAACCCAAGACCTCAGGGTTTTGTTCCACTTTACGTTATACGTCTACATCATCACCTAATTCATTTCTTCTTCATTTAATCCTTTCCTTCTTCATTTCATAGCATTTTGGAACTAATGATGTATTTTGTATTTTGTTTTTGAGATGTTGATGTATCTGGGCTAAAATGCCCTCTAAGGTAGGTCAATAGGGTAGGTCATTTGGCCAATGTAGCTTATGAAAAACAAAGAATGCCTAATCATAACCATGTTAATGCATGTGATAAAAATGTGGTCTTGAATAGAAATTCAACGCAAAATCAAGATGTACATGTCATGAAGGTCACACATTATCAAAAAACAATGAGACTGATATAGACGTGTCAGTCAAATAAGGCTCAAAATCTCACTAGCTTTGTCTACCATTAGTCACCACTCTTCTAAAGATAAGGCATATCGACCAATCACAAGAGCAAAAGTACATGCTAAAGTTGCTATGAAATTCTCTAGTCAATCCATACTCTAATCATGATTATATAATCCCAGAAGCAATAGAAAATGAGAAAATGTTTATTTAATTTGTTTTATTCTTTTTCTCATTTTGATTGAAAACTTAAAAACAAGTAAAACAAACAAATTCAAAAACACACATGCAAATAAAAAGTAATGCGAAAATGTAAAGGAAAAGAAATTTACTTCCCTTGGGTTGCCTCCCAAGAAGCGCATTTGTTTAGGGTCGCTGGCTCGACTCCTTTTTCTCCTCACGTGACAAAATTATGATCTTCATGTATCACATGCGGCTTTTCTACGTGAGGTAATTCCGGATAGGGTCTTAGTTGATCATCATCCTCCTTCAGTATCTTTCCTATCCTCAGCTTCTTAATTTTGACCGAGTCCATACAATCTGAAAATATTTCGAACGTCTCTTCACCTTTTTCTTCATCATTCAATTCCTCCAATCTGTAATGTAAAGGTAAAGAGTTAGTTTCAAAAATAATTATGGACTCAGTACTTACCTCTGAGCTAAAAGATGTGTCCTTTTTAGCTTCGAGCTCTTTATCTACTTCTTCGACACAAACAATTCGTTGAGGGTTGACCTCAAAATTCTCAAGCTCCTCATCACTTTGCAAATTTTCCACACAGATTTCAATTGGATACACCTCGGGTTGATACGGTTGCACCTCTTCTTATTCCGACTCCAGGTGATCAAGGCTTATTGTCATCTGACCCAGTAGGTTTTCCATCCTCTGTTGGTGTGCCTTTGTCTCCTGATGAAATTGCAAAGTGTTATCAACAAGTTTGTTAACCATTTCTTCTAAAGATGCACCTGAACCAGGTGGGCTAGCTTTTGTCTCTTGTCAGAATTCTTGCATCTCCTGCTGCATATTCTGTTGAAATTGCAAACTGTTAGCAGCCATAGTATTAACAAGTTTTTCTAAATATGCAAGTGAATTATGTTGGCTCTCCGGATCTTGGGCGTTAGAATATGTTTCTTTTCAAATTTGTCCTCCATCATTCTGGAATTGTAAAGCATTCTCCTGCAATTGTAACATCAACTCTTCCAGAGATGGTCCAAAGTTGTGATAGGAAGCTTCTGGTATGTACCAGAATTGTTGTGTGTCCTGCAAACTATCATGGAAGTAATTCTGCTGATTATCCCATCCATAACAAAAGTTAGGTTGATCAGTCCAAACATTGTTATAGGATTAAGAATATGAATTATAAAAAAAATTACTTCCGTCCATATCGATTTTTTTTTCAAACACAAAAGAAGAAAATGAAAAGATCACCAAATAACAGAAAAAAAAATAATCACGAACAAATATATACAAAACACCAATTAAAACACAAACAAAAACAAAAATACCACACTCCCGGCAACGGCGCCAAAATTTGACCGCGCGTCGTAACGCTAGTCAAAATTAATTAACTAGACTATTACTGTAGCAGTGGCAAGTCTAGGTCGATCCCACAGAGAGTGTGTGTAAAGTTTAAGAAATGAAATTAATCGGTATTTAGGAAAAAGGGGGTTTTGGATTTTTAAAGGTGAAAATAAAATAAAATTAACTAATAAAAACAAATTAAAGAAAACATGCAATAAAATAATAAATGTGGGGAATTCAGTAGGGACCGGTTCCTTGATTCAATCTCGGCCTACATCCTGATTAAGCATATTTTATTAATTTGTTGTTATTTAACCTCTCCTAGAAATTATTAATAGTGGATTAAAAATTAACCCGAGTTTTCCCTTAGGTTTTGTTTAATCAAGATACGATCGTTGATTAAACCTAACCACCTAACAACCTAGGATACGATCTCTAGATTTAATTAGGCGATAGCATTACGAACTAGGAAAACCAATTAATCAAGGCAACAACCACATACTGTTGGATCCCGTATTCGGAATCCAACTACTTATACATATTCCCTCAATACGTACGCATGATTCCTTAAGAACTCTTATAACCCGATACTAGAATATCCAATCTCTAATCCAAAATCCGATATATTTTTTTCATTTTAAAATCCATTTTCATACTTATACATGGTTCGGATCTTAACCGGAGAACGAAACGAAGGTCAAAAACAAAAGTAAATCGAGCGGAACGGAAGAAAAGCATACGGAGACGAAGAAACATACTTGAAAAACAAATTACGAAGCACATGAGAATCAAAGACTAAAGAATTGAATCAAGCAAATTACAAAGCAAATCGAAGGCTCAAATCGAAAGCAAAACAGACTGAAACGAATCGAATCGGATAACAAAGTGTGAAACAAACGAAAAGTTACAAGAAAAGAGTAAGAGGAGGACATTCAAAGATTAGGCGTGGGCATGTTTAAGAAATTTAGAGACTAGGCGTGGCCATGCCTAAGGATGAAGTCTGAATCTGTAGGAAAATTTCAGACTTTACAAAATCATAACTTTTTCTCCCATACTCCTTAGCCATAAAAAGAGTCATTATTTGCTTCAAAATTCAGCCCAAAACTAAGTTTTCCTACACAATGTCAAAAGTTTGAAAATTCACATCCTTTAGCACACTAGTCGAAACATGATACATTATACCTCGTTGGAAAGATAAAAGGAAGATCTACAAGTTTCATGAAGAGAACAAAAATCAATTCAATCATTAAAGAGGGTAAAAACCCACTTGAAGTTTCAGCCTAAAACTAGCCAATGGAACAGTAATTCTGCAGTATGAACAGTAACAGCTAACACTCCCAACCCCATAACTTTTTATTCCTAAATCCAATAACTGCGAATCATACCTCATTTTAAAGCTAGAAAGATAATCTACATTTATTATGAAGAAAGCAAAAACCAGATCAGCCTCTAAGAGTGTGAAAAACGCCTCCAAAGATTCTGCAAAAATGCAGAATGAATAGTATCCGAGTAGGAAATCTGAAAACTTTCAAACTCTATAACTTTTTCATTTTAAGTCCAAATATGACAAACTTTATGTCATTGGAAAGATCTAATCATCTTCTACATTCTTCAAGAAGACCACCCAAGCTAAATCAAGCTCTAAAATACTCTAAACCCTAGGTGAAGTTGCTGCCCAATTTTAACAAAATTGGACAGCACCTCTCTATACTTCACCTAACCCAAATTTTCAATTCAATGCTATAACCTGCATAAAACAAAGCATCTTCCAACTTCCATAACACAATTCAAACCAAAATAGCCCAAACTTCAATGACAAGAACACACTCTTAAGCATCTATCCATTTCAAGCTATATAGAAACACAATCTTGCTTTCAAAACATGCTTAAAACATACAACAATACTTTACACAAAAGATACATTAAAACCCAATTCTTTTACATTTACAAAGAGGGTAGAAAGTATACAAAGCTTTAGAGGCATTTTAGCCCATTTACAACGGAAGTATCAAAAGTAATTACAATCCAAAATGCGACCTAAAGCTTTGTTTTCTTAAATACAATTTCAAACACAACTTCAAAAGCAAATAGCATCGGAGTTGCCTCAATCCCGATGAGCGGTGACTCGGTTTCTCTCTCAAAACCTGTGGAGGGGAAAAATGGGGGTGAGTACGACGGCTCCGTGGTAACAATTTAATAGTCAAGTATAAGCATACGAAATTGTCTTAAACAAGTATTTTCAAAACTATATTTGTCGAAATCATTTTCCAATAGCGCAAAAAGTATACAAAGTCAACGAATATAACACAACAGCACATATTCACATTACAAATATTTTTACAAAGTCAACAAAGACTTCAACAAAGAGAATACCAAAACACATACTCACATATCAAATGGTTTGAGTGATCCTAACAGAGCATACTACACATGTCCCATGACGACCATGTGTAGTCAGTGAATGAGGGGAGTCCGATTTTGAACTCCTAGCCACTAATGGGCAAAGGCGAAGCCTATATAGACAAGTGCACTTGCTAAGCGGAGGGATCACTACAAACCCACATAAACATGTATTTTCACATCATTCACATAATTACCCAACATGGCATTTTTTCAAACTCATACAATCATTTGTCAAACAATTTTGCAAAACAAAAAGACATCTCATCCAAGTTCAAATCATCTTACATGATAATTCATTTAAAAGTCACAAATCATCCGAAAGCATTGAATGACATTTATTTCAAAACAATTACTGAACTTATAACTCAAATATTAAAGAGTCACCCACCTCGAATCCTTAAGCTTTGCAATAGGTTCACATGTCCTTCCTCAATCCCCAAACGCCTTAATTGCCCTTAATCAAAGCATACAAAACCTTAATTAACACTAAATATCAAAGCTGGAAATTTCTAAAGAATGAAAAACATGACTAAAACCCTAACTCACTTTGCCTATGCCATTCCTAAACCATAACCATCAAAGCCTATCTCAATTTTATCAATTATTTTCAAGAATCTCATGCCTTAAAGAAACCCATAAACTCTGATTTTCTTAAACCTCCATTACCTTTCTCATTTCTCTTATCCTTTAATGCCTTCATTAAGCATAAAATCCCAATTACCAAATGAACTCAATGCTGGAAAATTTTAAAGAATGGAAAACTTGCATTTAAACTCACCTAATCATCCCTACACCTTTCCTAAACTATACCAACCATAGCCTCTTTCAAACCTAGTCAAACTTGTCACAAAATCCACCTTATACACACTCACAACAATATGATTTTCTCTCATTTCATTTCTTTTCTTATTCGTTCTTGAAAACTCTTCAAACCATCCTTGTTAAGCAAAAGGTAAAACTCTCACAAAGCCATGAATTAACAATGCTGGAATTTTGTTTTAAAGAACGCAAAATCTTGGTTTAAAACCCATCTCACTTTACCTATACCTTTTCTAAACAGTTAACATCATAACCCTCTCCAAACTAAGCAAAATTCCATCTTAAAATAACAAAATCACACTTCAACAAAAGATCAAGTGCTGGAATTTTTTAGCAAAAGGAAAACATGAAATTAATCCCACCTAATCTTACCCATACTTTCACTAAGCCCTTAGCATCAAAACTCATCCATAAACCAACAAAAGTCGACAATCTTCTCACCCATATAAAACCCATGAAATCAGAATTTGGCTTCAATGAAAGATGGAACCATTTCCTTTCCTTATTCCTTCATGAATCTCTCTTGAAATCATCATTAAAAGCAACAAATCCTAACTAGAAAACCATCAATTTTCAAATTATTCTCACCTTAAGAGGACCCACGAAATTCTGATTTGCCTCCTATAGTGTTGCTTCCTCTTCCTTTAACCTTCTTCTTTTGGAAATACTTGAAAACCCACTTGAAACCTCATGAAAGATGATTCTTCTTCCTCTCTTCTCTCATGGCCGAAACTCACACTCTCCCTCTCTTTGTCTTGTATTTTCGTATGTCTACAAGTAAAACTTAAAGAAAACTAACTTAGAAACCTACCTCTTCTCCTCTTCTTCTTCTTCTCCTTCTTCTTCTTCTTCTTCTTCTTCCTTTCTCCTAGCCGAAACTCCATCCTCTTCTTCTTCTCTTCATCATTTCTTCTCTCTTCTTTTCTCTTCATTTTCTTTCTTTCTTTTAAAAAATCGTTTTTCCTCTCTTATTTTAAAATTCCAGATCCTTCTTTAGGTGCCAAGTCATTAAAATGAGGGTAAATGACCCTTTTACCCTTACTCTTTAACTTAATTCCAAAATTGCCCCTAACTTCATTTGAAAAATCTGATACCTTGCGTCCAGAATTTAAACAGCTAAATGAAATAATTAGGATAAACTTTCTTCATGAAAATTGTTCCTCTAGATCATACGAATCCAACGCCACCGACGGCGCTCAATTCGGATCTAAAACGAAGAAGTTATGACCGAATTAATAACTGACCTGCACAAAATCCGAAACTGAACTTTAACATAACTTCAGTCCAGAATTTGACAATCTTAGGGATGAAATTAAATTTCGATCCCTTCACAAGAATTTTATCCCTATGTCTTAACTTTATTTTTCCTCAAGAATCACCTCAATCGAATTGTATAACTCCGAAAATTGCAAAATACTGAACTATGTTCAGAAAATTATCAATTTATAACCTATAACTCATCTCTTACTTTGGTTCAATCAATCTCTTTCCATTTAATCTCCTAAAAATCATAATTCTTCATAAAAATGAACGTAATTGTCTTAGGAATTCAACGCTTCAAGAATCGAGTCAATCGGATGTCGGATGAAGGAATTATGCACAAAAGATTACAAAAAGGTCGGATTGAAAACCCAAGAACAAAATGGGTTTTCCAAAATCATAACTCCTAACTCCGATATCAAAAAATTACAAACTTTATGGCTTCGGAAAGATCGACATACAAGCTACAACTTTCAGTAATACCACTTACTCCAATTCAGACTAAATCCATACGACGAGTGGCCTCGAAGTATAGCACATGCAAATCTATACTTAATAACATTTTCAAAACAAAGCATATCTTCCGACATTCATATCTCTCAATCCCGACATCGAAAATAGCAAACTTTATGTCCACGAAAAGCTCTCGACAGAGGCTACAAGTTTCACGTTGATCATTTCCTCGAATTAGGCCTAGATCAAAAGTCAACTATCAACCCCAAAAGTCAAACTTCAAATAAATTTCATACTTAACTTTGACTGATCATAACTTCCACTCCCGATATCGAAAAATATCAAACTTTATGGCTACAGAAAGCTCTTGACATAATCTACAAGTTTCATGTAGCATATTTTCTCAAATTTTGCCTAAATCAGGAGTCAACTCTCCAAGGCCAAAAAGTCAACTATTTCACAATTTCTCATATTTTCACACTTTCTCTTTTTACTTCTTGCTATTTAACTTCATTTAAATAAACTCATCCACTTTTGAATATTTCTTATTTTTACTCAAAAATCGGGGTCCAACACATACGCTCGGGTCATTTAACCTAGGTCATGTTATCCCTAATGATAACGAATCATCAGTCGCTACACATGAATTTTAACATAACAATTACGGATTATATCGAAATTCTAGCAATAGGTTTGAAATTGACAATTCAATGAACACATTAAAATCATCAATTCACAACACCCAATAGGTTCCTACACAAATAACCGAATAATAACGAAAATCCGATTATCATATACGAAACCCAAATCAGTTGAAATTGGATAACACAATCAATTCCTAATGAGATAAAGAAGCAACAAAATAATTAAAATAATATTTAACCCAGGCCGTCGGCATCGATTTAACCTCCAAACCGACATCGGGATGTTTAGCCCTTCATAAATATTTTCTGAAAAATTACTTCAAGCTCCATCTTAATCCTTAGCTAAAATCCCTTTTAATTTTTACTATTCACTGTTCCTTTGCTTTGACAAATAAACCTTGAGGTTTATTGTCCATGCCCATTGTTCTTGGTTCTCTTCTACGTGCTCCTCACTGCTTCTCTGAGCCACAGCCACGCCTCTCCTGCGTAGACTCCTCTCTTCACGCAGCTAAGCCGCCCAACCAAGCCAAGCTCGGCTCAAGCCGCAGGTCACGCTTCCGCGCTGCGCCGCCTTTGCCCGACCCTGCCGCCTCCCCTTTGGAGTGTCTCCTCTTCTGTTTTATTCTTCTCTACTGTTCCTGATTGATTGGACAAATAAGGGTCACTTGTTAATGTAAAACCCTTGCTCCTGCGCTTCTGCTCCCGGACGCAGCGTTTCACGCTGCGTTGTACATGAAACGCTGTGTTGCACGCTGTGGGATGCCAGCGTTTTATAGTGCTGCGTCGTCGTTCACTATTGATTCTCTTTTGTCTGCGTGACTCCAGCCTCATGTTGATTTATTTTTTGCCCCTTGCGTGATTTTTATCTTAGACCATTTAATTGCCTTGTGATGTAGCGTCTCCTCCACTGCGTTTTAAATCAAAACGCAGGCGTCTGTTACGTTTTCCTCCTGTGCTTGTTGATTTCTTGTATAACATCGTATATGATTGGACAATTAAGACGCTTTCAATTCTTTTTTTTCTTCTTGCTCCATGAAGAGAAGCAAAAATAAATCTTCAGAAAATGAATCAAATGTTGCTTTTGATTCACTTTAATTTCTTTGCTTCCAAATTGTACCTAAAATCAAATATAAATTAAAGTGAGTATCTTAAGCATTTTTATGTCAATAATTGCTAAGTGTAAATGATTAAAAATATCAACAATTAAACATATATCACTACACCTTCCCGCATAGCGATCTAGTGTAGCCTTGAACTTATGGGAGTCCTTAACGGAGCTCTAATGCCACTAGCGGGCAGGTGGGAGAAGCCTTTGACAAGTGCACTTGACACAACTTATGGGACCTAACCAAACCCACATAACAGACATTTCATACTTGAAAACAAATTTGCCCGAAGGCACATTTCCAAAACCGAGTTTTCATGTCATGTCATATTCAACATAATGTCATTCACAATTTCAACCAAAATTCGCATAACAAATTTTCAATCACTTAAATATCAAACAAATTTCCATTCGCAATTTTCACAATTTCAAAATCACATAACAATCAAATTCACACATAACAATTCTTCAATCATTCAACCACAAAGAATGCAACAATTTTCATAATTTATCAATTCATTCATAAATAATGAATTTCAGAAATTTTATCAATTTATCAAATCATTTAAAACAATAAATTTAACCTTTGTAACAATTTTTCAAAAACATTCGGATACAATAAAATTCGATACTTTCTTTCTTAATTTTTCGAAAACACATAATTGGCCTATAAGTCAAATCATAAACATGGTACCTACCTTAATTCCATGCTTGAAACTTGATCAAAGCCTCTCTTTCTCCATTGCCTCACTTAAATTCCCTAATTCATGACAAAATCCCTAATTAATAAACATCCAAAATTGAACATCACATAGGGCATAATCACCAAAATTAACTTTAGAAAACTCAAACCCATAACATTTTCAAACTATCTAAACCAAAATCTCTTCAAAAAATTCAAAGATCAAAATCTTCTCTTACCTTAATCCTTCACCAAATGAAGGGGTTTTTGGCTTGAAATAAAACTCTTGTGCTCCTCTTCATTTTTCCCTCTTGCATCAATTTCGAAATATCTCTTAAAACTTAGAAAAAATCAAGACCTAACTTCTTTCTTTCTTCTTTCTTCTTTCTCCATCCGAAGCCTCTCCTCTCTTCTTTCCTTTATTTTGTTTCTTTCCTTAAAAATTCGTGCTTCTCTTCCTTTTATATGAAAGCCCACATATCTTTAAGAGAAAAGACCACTTTACCCTTCCTTATAAGCCTTATAACTTAAAAACTTAAGTATTCTTCCCAAAATGCCCTCATATATAACTTACCACTTTAATTTTATTTAATCCAATCAACCTATGTCATACGATCTTACTCAAATCAACATGTTAATTTCTCACATTAACATGCTAATTAATTCCTCAAAAATCATAAAATAAATCAAAGTCTCAAAATATCACTAAATCATGATTAACTTGTGACATTTTTCTAATCATCAAATTGAAGGAATTTGCTAAAACTTTCTTCTAGAGAAATGTTCCTCATTGTCTCAATTTCATAATAACACCAAAATCATTTAATTTGGTTCACTACTCCAAAAGTTATACTTCAAACATTTCGGACTATTCTTATGCTAAAACATTTTCCTGCGATTTATTTCCATCCGAAAATTGACATTCTTAAAGACTAAATTGAAACTCAATTCCTTCAGAACATTTGTATCCCTATCTCTCTAGTTTAATCCAAATTAAGAATCACCTTGTTTGGATGACTAGAGCAAAAGTTATGGCCAAAATACTTTCAGCTCTTACTAATCCAAGATTGAACATTTAACCCAATTTCAATTCAGAAATTGAAGGTCCTAAAGTCCGAATTAAAATTTAGTCCCTTCAGATAACTTGTAGCCCCATGTCTCTAGTTTATTTTGCGATTAGAATGAACTCAATTGGATCTCTACAGACCAAGAATTTACCAAAATACTAAACCATGTTCAGAAAATTATCCAACTCATTTTGATTAAATCAATCTATTTCAATTTAATCTAAAAAATCCACAATTTTCCATAGAGATATAGAGAGATGTCTTAGGAATCCAACGCTTCAAAAATCAAGTCAATCAGATGTCGGACAGAAAAGTTATAAGCAAAATAGTGAAAAGGGTCGGATTGGGGAAGAAAACAAGAAAGCCAAAATGGTGTCCCAGCGCGCTAGGCTCGCGATCGCGAGGCGAGCTCCTGCGCTCGCCCTGTGAGGGTGTCGCGATCGAGACTGCTTGCGATCGCGAACTGCCACTTTCCTTTCTTTTTTTTTAATAATATAAAACTGATTTTCTAAAATGCACAACTTTTGATTCCGAACTCCAAATTGTACAAATTTGGTATCAATAGAAAGCTAAAAGGAAGCTCTACAACTTCCATGAAGAATATAAAAACCAATTCTATCTCTAAAGGGGTCAAAATCTCAATCAAAGTTACTGCCCAAATAAAAACCATTCTGAACAGTAAGACATCTTCTAAATTTCTATCTTTCAACTCCAAGGTCCAAAAATGTCATACTTTATATCAATCAAAAGGTCAAAATGCAACCTACAACTTTCATGAAGGACAGAAAAATCAATTTGGCCTCTAAGGGAGTCAAAAATCACTTCAAAGTTTTTGTCCACTAATGACCATCCCAAACAGTAACAGAAACTTCTAAAAATTATAAGTTCACATTCTATGTTCCAAAATTTCTACAATTTACATCAATGGAAAGATCAAAACATAATCTAAAACTTTCATGAAGCACCTAAAGGCAATTTCAACCTCTAACTAGGTCAATTTTTCAATCAAAGTTTCTGCCAGAAATTTGTCATCCTACACCACATCCAAACTTCAAAATTTCATATCTTCCAATTTTCGCAATAAAAAATAACATATTATACTTCATTGCAAAACTATGCAATTTCTCTATAACTTTCATGTAGACCACTTATTCCAATTCAAACCACATCAGTACAAAATTGGCCTTAAAGTACAGTACACACAAACTTACCCTATGAGCATTTTCCAAACACAAAGCAAAATATACTTAAATTCGCATGATCATAACTTTCAATCCCGATATCGAAAAATATCATACTTTATGGCGATAGAAAGCTCTCAACAGAAGCTACAAGTTTCATGAAGATAATTTTATCAAAATTTGCCTAGATCAACTTAGAAAAATTCACAAAAGTTTTAAATCAAAAACTCACTTTCTGCTACTATTCATTCTCAAAATTTCAGATTTTCAATTCTCCAAAATATAACACTTTTACTATTCATTTCTTGCTTTTCAATTCCATTTAAAACAAATTATTCACTATCAATTCCATTTAAACTTAGAACACTATTTTAGTCCATAATCAAACATAAACATCAATAACAAAAGCATACACACATATACATTCTCATCCTCAACTTGCTAAATTCACCTACCTTAATCTCATATATCAAGTCACATTGTTAAATTCTCTTTTTCTTTGCACATGAATAATTCACCACAAATTCCCCATTTTATGTCAATTTATACTTCAAAATTTCAAGAAAAGTTCGGGGTCCAACACCCATGACCATAGAGTTGCTCGACTGGGAGTAGGAGGAGGTAGAAGAGAGGAGCTGGTGGACCCCCAGCGAGTCCACTTCCAACTCAATCCGACGGAAGCCCAATCTTCAAGCTAACGAGAGTCCGGTGTAGATCGCCCAGAGTTTCGCTGACAACACTGTACACCAACCTATATTATGAGAGAAGCCCCCATGCCAGTGGTAGTCACTATCGCGGATGAGGCCACCTGCGGTTGTCGTGAACTAGGTACGATTGCATGCCCCATCGGTGTTCAGTTTAACCCATCCTGCCTACGATCGATACCAACCGATGAGTTGCTCCTGACGGGGATAGAAACCGGGGGGAGCCAGTCTGTGCCTCGCAGTAGCCTTCTGAGCCTGATTTGCAAAAGAAAAGATAATAAAAGAGGGTGAGGTGGGTCGCACAAAAGAAGAATCGAAAATAGACCTATTCCTCCACGTCCAGAGGAACCAGCAGGTCAATCCAAAAATAAGCGCCCAATCCTGGCCCTGCACTCTCCGGTGCTGGTGGAGGTTGGAGAGAAGCCAATCGCTGGTAGGGAGCGCAACGGACGGCGAAGTGATGAGACCCGGATTGAAAGCGGCCCACACTTGATGAACGAGAGAACAATCGCGAACCACATGAAGAGAGGATTCTTCTTGAAAGTAGTGGGGACAAGTACCATTGGTGGTAAGGTGTCGTCGCACCCGGTGTTGATTACTCAGCAAGCAGTCCTTTACTAGTAACCATAAAAAGGTGCGCACTTGCTTGAGGGCCCGACCATTGCCAAATAGCCCGCCAGACCCCAGGTGAAGCTTCGTCCATGTGACCCAAAATCATGGAGTAAGAAGAGGCAACGGTGTAGTTCCCATGATCGAAGGCACCCCAGATAATCCTGTCAGGGCCTAGAAAACGGTGAGGGAGGAAACATGCCGGCAATGGTTCTGCGAATCACAGGCGAGAGATAGGATTGGAAGGCAGTCAAGTTCCAAGTGTCGGGGGTACCACAAAGTTATGGACGCTGAGGTGAAGAAGGTGGTCCGGGAGGGGCCGTGTAGAGTGTGAGAGGAGTGGATCGATGCCCGGGAGCCAAGGGTCTAGCCAGAATCGCGTCGTCAAACGGTTACAGATCCTCCAAGTTAGGCCTTGAGTCACAATATGCCACGTCGCCCTGATGCTCTTCCACACCATCGAGCCCCCCGAGGAAGGAAGGGAGGGAGGAGTGCGGTGCACATCAAAAGCATATTTACCTAAAAGCACCAGGACCCATAAAACATCAGGAGTTGCGATCAAGGCCCACCCGAGTTTGACCAGGAAGGCATCGTTCATTTCCCAAATCCATCGCATACCCAGACCTCCTAGCTCCTTAGGCTTGCATACCTCCTCCCAGCTGACAAGGGGAACCTTCTTCCTGTTGTGTGACGAACCCCACAAAAATTGTCTCATCACTTGTTCAAGGGTGTCACATAACCCTCACGGTAAGCGGATAGTTTGCATCGTGTAACTCGGTATTGCCGCTAAGACGGATTGAACCAAAGTGACACAACCAGTGAAAGATAGCGTGGGAGGGGACCAGCCGGACAGTCGGTTATGGACCGTGTCAAGAATGTGTTGATAGGTATGCTTGCCGACACGTTGATGCAGGAGATGCCTTTATTCATTCCGGAGGGAGGCCTCGAGAGCATGAAGGGAGGGGAGTCGGAGCCCTTAACTGGTTGTTGAAGGCCCTCGATGTTGGGATCTGATCTCAAGACCGGACCCCAACCGAGAAACGAAACGAAAACGAAGAGAAGCGAATTCTTAATGTGAAAGAACGGACGAATACAATTGCGAAATAAATGAACGGATCGGAAATCAAAGTGAAGCAAAAACAAATCAGAATCAAAAGCAGAAACATATCGAAAGCGAATCGAAATCGGAGAACAAAGAATCGCATACATATCGGAAAGCAAAAACGAACACGAAACGAATTGGCTTGGAAACAAAAGCGAAGCGAATCAAAGCAAACAAACGGGTCAAACTACTTAAACAAATTTTTGACATCCGAGATCACAAACTTTCTAAACAAAACAAAATCGTTGCGTTGGAAACTCTAAGACTAACCCAATCCGAAAATCGGTGTAAATTTTTTTCTTTTTCTCATTCAAGTCAAAACAAATGATTTCCACTTTTGGAAATTAATCCTTATACTAAAGATCTCAATTCATATCATTCGTCTTAATCATGCAATATCTCAAAATCATCTATAACAAAACTTATATGTCTTTTGTCACAGAATCTCACACATGACTTATACAAAAATCTTATTATTCCTCTCTTTTGCCAAATGACACTTAACACATATATCCATATACTACCATACAAAAATCGGGCAGCATAACGGCTATATTTTATTAAACCCAAAAATCTGAAAAGGGGGTAAACACACTTCTATAAAACCAGCCCAATTATACAATCATCAAATTCATCGGACCTCCCGTCCGGAAACCCAGCATACACCACACAAATCTATACCTAGCACTTCAGTAATACCCTTTCATCAGTCAACCTAATTCACATTCATTCTCTTAATTCAATACAAAAAATCCATATATCACATCCAAACACAACCTAATCATAATCATGAACAATTCCATAACTCAATTCGATATACAATTCTCATAATTTATACATATCATAAATTAAATACTTACAAATCCTTAATGGTTTTTCAAGCCATTTACAAACCAAATACCAAAATCCAATTATACAAATTACAAAAATATGCAAAATCTGTCAGATGGCTTGACTTTCTTTCATCCGATCTCCTGCTTGAAACCTGAAGATGGGGATGAAAGGGGGGGTGAGCTAATAGCTTGTGGATAACATGTTTATACGTTGAATGATAAGCAAAAGCCATTTCTCAAAACCTTTGCCATCTTATAAAGGATTTCACAGTAGAAATTTCATCAAATGTTTATTTCATAAACTTTTCAAAAACACTTATACACAACTTCCAAAACTGTCACAGTTGAAAACTTCACTTTCTTATTTCTTGAAAATCTCAAATTTTATTTTCACAAAGCATGAACAATTTCAAAGACATGAATGCTTCACATTTCAAACAAAATCAAAACACATAACACATCATAATAGTTTGGGTCGGTCCAAAACGGAACGTACTGCACATTCCCGCAAAGCAGTCCTGTGCAGCCGTGAACGAAACGTACTACATTTTCCCACATAGCGGTCCAGTGTAGCCGTGACTTATGGGAGTCCGAATCGAGCTCCAGTACATCAAGGGCAAAGGGAGAAGCCTTTAAAACGAGACAAAGGTAATCGACTCAAACTTAATGGACCTAATCAAACCCACATAACATATATCACACTTGAAAATTGGTATTGCCCGAAGCACAATTCGAAAGCTTTATTTTTCATATCTTGACATACCATATGCAATCATAATGACATTCACAAATTCAACCAAAAATTCGCATAGCATGAAAATCACAGAATGCAACACTTTAGCAGGTTTCCAAATCATTCAAACACAATGACTTACAAATTCTCATATTGAAATCTCAATCAATCAAACATAAAGAATTCAAACAATTATACCCATTTCATCAAATCATTCAAAACCCTTGAAAGTAACAATTGGATCGTTTCATTAAAAAGTCCGAAACAATTATAAAACTTTTCCAATCATTCCAAAATCAACCAATTTTATCATTCGAAATACAAAATTTTCAAACATTAACATAATCAATAATTTATAAAATTTTGCTCTTTGATTTTTCAAAATCACAAAGTTAGCTTATAATTCAAAATATAAACAAATTACCCACCTCATTTCCATGCTAGAACTTTGACCCAAGCATCAATTTCTCCATTCCTTTCCTTAAATTTTCTCATCCAAGACAAAAACCCTAATTCACAATTATCCAAAAATTAAACATCACTTAAGGTATAATCTCCAAAATCAACTTGAGAATTCACAAACCCACAACATTCTTAAGCCATGAGAATAAAAATCTTTAAAAAATAAACAAATCAACATCTCAATTTTACCTTCATCTCCACCAAATTTGAAAATTCCTTGTTCCTTAGGAAGCTTTCATGCTCTTCCACCTTTTTCCTTGGACAAAACATCAAAACCCTCTTAGAAATGGTAGGAAAATCGAACCCTAGCTCTCTCTTCCTTCTTCTTCTTCTTCTTCTTCTTCTTCTTCTCCACGACAACTCTATCTCATTTCTCTCTTTTATTTGGTCTTTCCCTCTCATTTTTGTGCCTCACTCTTCCTTATATACTAGCCCACATGCCATGTCATTTAATGAATGGTAAAGGACCCTTATGCACCTCCATGTTAGCCTTCCAACTTAAAACACCTAAGCACTCTTCCAATTTTACCCTCATACATTTCTAACACTTTAATTTAATTCAACTCAATCAATATATCCCATATGCTCTTACTCAAATTTACATGCTAATTAATCACATTAACATGCTAATTAAGTCCTCAAAATCATAAAATATAACAAAGCCTCAAAATTCATCAAATCATGCTTAACTTATGACATTTTTCAAATCATCAAATTAAAGGAATTTGCTAAAACTTCCTTCTAGAGAAATGTTCCCCATTGTCTTAATTTCATAACTCCACCAAAATCATTTAATTTGGATCACTACACCAAAAGTTATACTCTAAACATTTCGGACTGTTCTTATGTTAACATAATTTCCTGAAATTTACTTCCATCCGAAAATTGACATTCTTAAAAACTAAATTAGAATTCAAATCCTTCATAACATTTGTATTCCTATTTCTCTAGTTTAATCCAAATCAAGAATCACCTCATTTGGATGACTAGATCAAAAGTTATGGCCAAAATACTTTCAGATTTTACTTATCTAAGATTGAACACTAATCCGAACTTCAATTCAGAAATTGAAGGTCTTAGGGGTTAAATTGAAATTCGATTCCTTCATATTACTTGTAGCCCCATGTCTCTATTTTAATTTGCATAACAACCAACTCCATTGGATCTCCACATATCAAGAATTTCTCAAAAGACTGAACCATGTTCAGAAAAATATCTAACTCACTTTGATGAAATTAATATTCTTAAATTTAATCTAAAAAATCACAAATTTTCTATGCTTATGTAGATAATTGTCTTAGAAATCCAACGTTTTGAAAATCAAGTCAATCGGATGTCAGACGGAAAATATATAAGCAAAAGATTGGACAAAGGTCGGATTAGGGAGAAAATAGCAAAAATCAGAAGGAATCAAGACGGCGTCACACGGGGAGAAACGGACGCGCGCAGAGGAGAAGAAATGGAAACTACGTCTTGCAAAGGGGGAGAAACGGCGTCGTACAGGGGCGAAACGACCGCACGCACTGGGCCCCATTTGCGGAGCCCAACTTCGGAAGTCTTAAACTTTGTGCTTAAAACCCTGTAGGGCATTTTCTGACATTCCACAATATTGGTGAGCGCACACAAATCAAACATCAAAATCACATCTTGACTATTTCATAGAAATCATAGCTCTAAGCCTGTATTTCGTTTTGAAGTAAGAATCACCTCAATTGGAGCTCTATAGCTCAAGATATGCTTAAAATTTCAAAGTGTGCTTATACCTCAATCATGTTATCTAAACTGACCTCTCAATTTCTTACAATCAAACTTTTTCATCTCAAATTCAAAAGCTACAAAATTTCATGGAGAGGTAAATTTATGTCTTATAAAGCTATCTCCTCAAGAATCACTTCATTTGGAGATCAAAAGAGGGAGTTATGCCCAAAAGAGTAAACCATGTTTACACCCGAAATCAATTTAAACCTCTCTTGGCGCGATTGTCATAACTTTCACCAAAAATGTTAGACTAGTTTCTTTTTGGACCATTAGAAAGAAGACTTCGATATCTAAAACTTTCATGAAGACCACAAAGTCAGATTCAGCCTCTAAAATGGTCAAAAATCGCCAAGGACATGCATGTCCATTTAACGGACACATACGGGCTAAAAACTCAATTTTCATCCGAGAATGTCCGTTAAACAGACATCCATGTCCGTTTAACGGACATGAGTGCACAAACCCCTTCCAAGCCTCACCAATGCTTTTTACCTCTAATCTAGCATCATATTCAACCAATATCTTCTTCAATTCAACTCTTCTAGTGCAAAAATTCACTTAATAACAACTCAAACACCAAATTTATCTCATCAAACTCTCAATTCTTGATCCATTTGGTCCATCAAAACCACCAATTCTCATCAATTTCCATAGCTATCACGAATACAAATCCTATGCAACATCATAACTTGTATCAATCATATTTCTTAACTCTGACATCCAAGAATTACAAACTTTATAGCGTCTGAAAGCTAAAAGGATCATCTACAACTTCTATGTAGACAATTTTGACCAATTCTATTTCAATTATTCCAGAATTTCTCTTGAATCAGCATACACATTTTTATCCTCATGCAAAACTCAACATTTATCCTAACTTCACTTCTTCTATTACAGTCTCATTCGAACAATTCAATTTGCCATTGGAAATTATCCAACACTCAACCACAATTCATATGATTTCTTACTTACATATATTACCATGGTTCATGCTTAAGGTTTCTCAACTCATCATCCATACATAATTCACATTCCAATATCATAATCATCCATATACCAATTTATAATTCAAAGCCATACACAAACCCATATTTCATTAAGGCACAATAACATCTAGAACACAAATTATATACAAAATATTCATTTTATTTCATTTTAATATTTCTAATTTCCATTAAAAGTTCGGGGTCCAACACTCAATACTGGCTATGAGACGTTTCTTGTGATGGAATATATGGCCAAATTCCGTGACATTCCAATGGTGAAGCGTTTCCAAGAAGTGGTGGATCGCTCTATTAAAGTCCAAGGAACTCGGATGCTAGTTATCAGCGACCATCTGGGAAAAAGAAGCGTGGGTGAGCCACGCAGATTGAAAGCGAAAAGGACGCCGCGTAGGTATGGGGGGGCCAGGCTCAAGGAATCTTATAAGGAGAGGCCGATGATCTGATTTAAGAAAAGGTAGGTGCATAACACGGGTACTCGGATACGTAGAAAGCCAAGCAAGAGAACCGAGAGCCCGATCGAGTCTGGCTCGAATATTTCCCTGCTTCCACGTGAAACGTGGATCGGAAAAGCCAAGATCGTGGAGATGACACTAAAATAGACAATCCCGAAAGAGAGGATTAACTGTGGGTTGAGTACGTAAACCCCCTTTTATCGACGCTCTCCAATTTCGCATTGAAGTCCCCGCCCACAAGCTAGGGTAAGGTGATGTGCGAAGCCAGGGTGGCCAGGTAATGCTAAAGGAATTTCTATAACGCATAAGTCGGGCTCACGTAAACAGCGGTAAATTCAAACGACTAGTGTTGCCACTGCACTCGAGTATGAATAAACTGGTGGTGAGCAAGACGGATGCGGACATCAATACTCTCCTTCCAGAGCAGCCATATCCCATCGGAATAGCCTGTCGCCTCGATCCGGAAGGAATTGCTAAAGCCCAGAGAACGAATAACTTTCATAGCTCGGTCTCTGCTAATACGGGGCTCGACTAAGACCACTAACTGGGGCCTATATATGCGAATATAGTTCCTCATGATGGGCTTAAAGGTCCGCCCTCCAGCCCCTTGATAATTCCAGATAAATATCGTCATAAATACGACATAAACAAAGGGGAACTAACTCGATCGGGTCGAAACGGTGTCTGCTTGCCCAGTCTGATCGAGACTAGGAAGGGTCATTGGTACGGGAACTTGTTCCGCCATCGGCAAATCTGGAGAGTCAAGCACGTTGCCAGCTCGCCTATGCTCGGAATCTAGGTTGGGGGCGGGTGGAGTAGCCTCGGGGAGAGGTTAGGGGGGTGTCGTGTCCATTGGGCCCTAAGGATCGGTGGGGTCCTCATCCATGGCCCCATTACCTAGGCCCGTGGGGATAGGAATAGGGATGGACGGGTCCGGGGAGACGAGGGTCGCTTGCGATGGTAAGGAAATGACGACTTGCGTCGAGCTGGGCCGGGAGGAACTCATGTCCGTGGGGTTGGGTTGCGGCAGCTGGGGGCTAGGAGGGGGTAAGCCCACGGTGGAGGAGGCCTGTGGAGGAGGAGAGGAAGCTGGGCCCACGATGGAGGAGGGCTGTGGAGGAGGAGAGGAAGCTGGGCCCGTGGAGGTGGTTTGATCCAAGGAGGAGTCCAACGTTGGGGAAGGGAAGGACGTTGGGCCGAAGGAGGAAGAGGAGCCCACAGGAGCACCCAGTGGAGAGGCAAATGGCATCGTCCCTTTTTGTCGGTGATGGATTCTAAAAGCTACGAGGGGCGTGCTCCTCTTAAGTTGATCGTCCCTTCTGGATGACTTACGTAGGGAGGGACCATTATGCTGGTCAGAAGCGGACGAAGCGAGGCCAACGATGGAGCTGGGGGAAACAGATGTTAGGGGAGGCCCATTGGGGCATCGTACGACACCTCGGGGGAGAGGGCCGTGAAGTGCGAACCTCGAGAGCCAACGGTCTACGCTTGGGGTAGGCTAGCTCGGTAAGATCCAGTGGGTGGAGGAGGAGGTCGGCGAGCCCTTCGTGCCACTTGCATCCAGGGACCATAGGAACCCGATTGTGGAGGACCGGTGGGAGGATCGTCGCTGGAAGTATCTTGGCTTGGCGTGGGTGACGCGTCAGCGGACGTCTCCGGAGTGCTAGGGGACTCAGGCCGTGAGGGGCAAACGGGGGTACCATGGCCGACCAACCGCAGTGGAAGCAAATTTGGGGAAGTCCCTCGTAGGCCACCTGAATGACTTCCCCATCAAGTTCAACTACCGAGCGAAGAGGAGCGCTGAGGTCCAGGGTGATTGCAACTCGCGCGAAACGCTCGCGGTAAGTCTGTTGTGTGTTGTGGTCTATCTTTACCGTTTTCCCTACCAGGTTTCCTAAAGCAGTGAGAATGGAAGGATGGTATTTGGCAATGGGTTGGTCGGGGAAGCGGACCTAGGCCACGACGTGGGTGATACGATCTGAGGAGGGGCGGAACTTCGGAGTCGATGATTAGACCGAAAGGACGTGTCCAGCGACAATCCAGGGACCCTGCGTCAATGTATGAATATAGTCCCTTTCCTCCTTGAAATTGATCAAATAAAAGTCATTCTCTAAATCTACAACTTTCAGAGGACCAGAAGGATGCCACAAGGTTAGTAGACGATCACGAAGCACACTGAATCTCATCTTACGTCCCAACAGTTTGAACACTACCGCGTGAGCCCAGACAATATCAAGTTTGCCTCGGAAGGTAGGAGAGAGTTCAAGGCCCAGGCCATATGGTCCTTGAACAATGTTGAGGTCACCCTCTTCCAGTTCAATGGGTGGCTATTCAGGCCAATTGAGGTCGATAGCAGTGGGTGCCTGATTGGAAGGGCCAGAGACCATGACACTATAGCTGGCTGGAGGTTGAGTGACCGGTTGTTCTATGGGCGGAGGGTCTTCTTCCCTCTCTCGCAATCTGACTTTTTTGGCTGTATGGACATTAGAGTCCTTTGTAGGGAGCGTGCTCAAGGCGAGGAGAGAGTCTGTGGTCGGAAGATCTAAGGTACTGTAGCAGAAATAGTCGTGTGTACTCTGCAGTTGGTTGCTAATCTCTTCTCCAAACTTGATTTGCTCTTTCAGATGACTATAGTAACAATCTCGCTCGTCCTTTGATTGTTGACAATTGGATATTTTATCTACCTGGGTTATTTTTTAGTCTCTTTTCTATTTTGGATGCCAATTCTGGATGTATGATTTTTAAACAATACTAAAGATCAACTTAGAATGATAAAATTAGAATGATACATAACTGTAAGGTTGACAGACACGACTCTAAAAATAATAAACAAACGTTTGCAGTATACCAGATATAAGCCGAATTTTACAACTTATCAAGTATATTTATCGAATTATTTTTTTAATATCTTTTTTTTCTAACCTTATATCAACTACTCCGTATTTTATTATTACTTTTTATCTTAACGTTATATTTTGTTTTCAAGTATATCCTTTAGTTATATTTTATTTTCTTTATTTATATATTTATTATAATTTTATTTACATAACAATTTAGCGTGTCAGTTTTACTTATTGACTCTTTAACCTACATTACTCTTTTATTGTCACATTTGCACACGGATCTACTAGAAACAGTCTCTCTACTATGTAGGGATAAGACTGCGTATTATCAGATCTCCTCAGACCCCACTTTATTGTGAAATTTCAGACTGGGTGTAATGATGATAATGAATGATGACTAAAGATCAATTAGGCAAGTGTCTTATAGTATAATAAAATTAATACAAGTATCATTTCTACGAAAAAAATAGTTGTCATTATATTATATAATCTAACAAATTGAATAATTAATTGAGAAGTGATTAACTAAACTAAAATCATTGGTCTAAAATAACAAATCTAAGCAATAAACAAGAAAGAAATAATCAATTAATAAATAAGATTCATAGATAGAATTGAGTAAATAATATGACTGGATCAAAATAAAGTTGACATTATTTTCATGCTTTATATCCAATCAAAATATTGTATGATAAAATGATTAGACTATACAAGAAAAATCATGCACGTAAAGATTAGTCAAAACCACGTTGACATTCTTAAATATGTTAATAGTCATAATGTATTACTAGATATCAATCTTGATCTATGGATATAAATTGTTTAATTAGATAATTAAAGATAAATTAAAAAATTTAATTTATCTAATCATAAATGTGATTTAAGGTTATAACTTATATCAATTGTCAACATATTTGAGAACGAATGGGTCACATACAAAGAATAGGTTGAAAAGAAAACAAGTGTTTTAATCAAGTTAGACTTGATTATACAGTTTGAGTAATTTTATGATTAAATATGATATATTTAATAAATAATGAACAATATAAGATATTGGATCTTATTTAGGCATTAAATTACTAATATAAGGACTAATTAAGTAAAATTAACAAGGAATCAAATTAAATCAACTAAATATTAAAAGGAGAAATTCAAGAATACTAAACTATGATTCAAAGGAAGGATCTCATCTAATTGTAACTTTAATCATAGGTCTAAAAAAATATTTGTGACAATTTAAGCAGTTAGTCCGAAATATATTAGGATAGCCATAATAAATCTCAAAATTTCATAAATTAATTGGTTTAAACCCAATATCCAAATCAAAACTTACCATCAATTGACTGGGTATGATAGCATTCCATATCAAATAAATGATAACAATATGCTTAGTGAAAAAGAATAAACCCTAAACTTAAATAATCTAGATAGCTACAACTATTTAACATAGATTTCTTCTTTATCATAAGTTAAATATGCAATTTCACAAATAACTTATTTGTTACTTGTACCAGTCCTTCATGAAAATTACAGATCATTGAATTCATGGATAGCTATAGAATAATCAACAATAAATTAATTTGTCGATCAATCAATATTAATTATTCGTGAAATATAAAACTCAAAACAAGAAATAATTAAATTAAAACATGAATAAAAGATTAGAAAAAAACCTCATATGATTACAACTAGAGTTTTGAATCCTCTTGAATCATAATATTTTAGTTTAGCCACACATGGTTGAAGTTTCAACATCAAAAATAAAAGAAAGATAAATATTAAGAGACAAGTAAGAAGAGAACGATTGATTGATTCTTGAGAATTAGAGAACATCCCTTTTATACTGTTTTCCTACTTTAAAGCTAATCTTATCCTATCTTGTAAAGATGCCTATCTAAAACAAATCTCAATCCTTTTATGATAGGGATAAAAAGAAGTTTCCTACTTAAACTTCAACTCTTTAAGTAAATCAGACATTTGGCTTTATCTCTCTTTATCCACTGCAGTAATCCTTTCACTTTATCTGAAGTTTGTGATTATCACCAATAGTGTTCCAATTTGATGCAATCTCTACTTTTCATCTTTTAAAATAAAACAAATATTAATTTTTCTATTTAAGCATCAAAATAAATCCAAAACAAAAGAGATAATTCCAATTAATTTAAGAAGATAACATTTTCTCGACCACTTCCATTCTTCCTAAGGGCCTATTCTTCAAGCAAACCTTTAAAGACTTTGTCAAAACCTCCTTATCTAAGCACAATATTATATTTAAGCTTCTTGGTGGTAGACTTTAGTTCTGCAAATAAGAATATTTTCAAGTTTAATATGGGAAAAATCCGCCTACTTGGATAGACATCAACATTGCATCCACCCAAAAATTGGTTGTTAAATAAAATGATGCTAGCATTTGAAAATATGGTATTGCTAGTCTCAGAAGAAGTTGAATTGTTACCTTTGAGAAATCTATATTATTGCTGGTGTGAGATATCCCTATTGCCATGATAGGACTTAAGTCAAATATATACGGACACATTGGAACCATTACAAGAATAAAGTTATTAATCAGTGATAAATCAAGGCATTGAGTAAAATTAAAATATCATAAATGAGTCTACCAAGAGCAGAGCATGACAGTTAGTATATACTTAATTAAACAAAATATCATAAAAAGGATCGAATTGTCCAAGTAACACAACATAATGTCAGTTTATAACTAAATATACTTACCTTACTTAACCTTACTATATAGTTGTGTATGATGTTCTGTTTAGAATGGAAGTAAGATGGATCCTCTTGTTATTTGTGGAGTTTCTTAGTCATTTCTTTAAATTATTAAAAATAAAACGTTGGCAGACATGTGACAGAATCATTAATTGGCTTCTAGCTCATTAATAGAGAACTTAACATTAAACTATTTAACAAATTCAAAGTTAGAGCATTTTAGCATTACTTTTTAAAGTTCAGAATATTACTACAAAATTAAGTAAAGTTTGATAGTTATCCTACAATTAACCTTTAAAATATTAAGTACATTTTGAAAATGTGAGTGTTAACTTCCATTATTTAAGCCTAAAATTAGGGCTATTTTTATTATAAAATTTATTGAGTGACTCAAGTCTCCTTTAACCCGAATAAGTTTTCCTTTAAGTTAATAGCTCCTACATAACTAAATTTGTATGATGTAGATAAATGACTCATGATCACATGAATTGAGAGGCAAGATTAGGAATAACATCTAAGATATGTTTTGGAAAAAAATTGTCTTCTAACAATCTATGAGTCATATGATATATGATTAATAAAGATTTTATCTACCTAATTTAAGTTTATTTTAGTTTATTGAATGACTTAAGATTAAAAAAAGTAATTTGTCCTAATAGTACAAAGAGCTATTATTTTGAATAAAATAGTGGGAATAACTAAATAAATTATTAAAGTCCTAATCTTATTTGGTTGTCATCAAATATAACTAATTACTTGTTATTCTTATGATTATATCTTTTCCAAAGAAAAATTACATTGATTTATTATAGTTGGTACTAAAATTTAATGAATCAAATTTCTTAGACATAGGTTAGTTCTCATGAGAGTTATCAAAGTTAGAAAGAAAAGTTTATATGCACATCATCTAATTTTGTTATTAATCCTTTGACTTGGTAACAAAGTTTTGAGATATGTAAATATCATATAGATGACTGATCATGTTGTCTAAGCCCTTAAAATTATTTTCGATTATCTAAATTCTGTAATAGTCTTTAAACTAAGTCAAATATTAAGAGAATTTAAAACTAGATTTTTATTTCAAATAATAAAATAAAGTGGGTGTTTTCAATTAATTAACTAATTAACTAAAATTAACAAGGTATAAAAATCAACTGAATATAAAAGTGAGTAATTCAAGAATACTTAACTTTGATTCAAAGGAAATGTTCCATCTAATTGTAACATTGATCATTCCTCCAAAAATAATAAGTGTCACAATTCAAGCAGTTAGTCGAAAACATAGTAGGATAGATATAATAAGTCTAAAATTTTTCTAAATTAATTAATTCAATCTCAACATCCAAACCACTTACCATCAATTGATTGTGTGTGATAACCGATAGTTATAGTTTACATTATATTTTGGTAGGTGCTTTAGTGTGTTTATAGGTATTGATTAGATGATTTTTGCATGTTTAGGCGTAGAATTATGTTAATGTGAGTGTGTGTTTATGTTTTTAAGTGATATATGGTTTAAGGCATGTCGTTGGACCTTAATCTTGTATTCTTGAGGTATTTTGATGTGTTTGCGAGTGTATGAACTCAGATAAATGAAGATTGAAGTTGAAGCAAGCTTAGGCTAAAAGACAGGGTCACAAATCGTGCAATGGGTGTCATAGTCATGACAGAAGGTTCTTCCCAGAGTCACGACATGACAGAAGCTCATTTGGGAATTTCATGTGTCATGATCATGACAGACACTCATCCAACACGAGGATTTCCTTATGTTTTGATATTTGAAGGGCATTTTTAGACAAATTGACATGGGTAAGACCTAGACTTTACCCTAAATGACTCACTAACTACAATAACATATCAAGAACCAAAAAGACCTAGCCTCCATTTTCCAAATTAAGAAAGAACCTAAAAGAAGATCAAGAAGGAAAGAAGAGAAGAGGAGCATCTGCAACAATAGTCCAACCAGTCCATTCAAGTTATTTTCTTCTTTCTCTCGTTTATTTACTTCCATCATGATGTATGAATTGGGATTAAGGATGTTGAACATGTTAATGATGTTCTAATTTCATTTTAGGATTTATTCTCAAATCATTTTATGACTTGATTGCTTTTGATGTCAATGAAGTGTTGGGTGTTGTGATATTTATAATTGCGCATACTTCGATAATAAATCGAGAGATTGAATCGATAGTAATATAATTATGTTGGGCAATGAGAGTTAATAACCTAATAAATCATATAAATATCAAATCGATAATCATACAAAGACAGATATTGTGTGAGGACCTGATTATCTAATATATCGCTTACAAAAACTAGTTGATGACTTAAGTTGTTTTTATTAATCAAGAGATTGCAAGAATTTCAGAATCAATTAGGGTTAAATGATTAGATATTGAGAGAGATTAATCAACCCTTTGAAAATCTAAAATCAATGTCGATTGAATCAAAATTGTTTAAGGTAGCAAAATGACAATAGAATGAATCGTATACTCTTGTAATTGATCTATCTTGTTTTATTGCGACTTCTCATTTTTTTAAGTGGTTTAGTGCTTTATTTAATTTAATTATGTTAATTTTGAAATTTTAATTTCATTCAACTCATATTCGTTTGCTTAATTTTTTGGTTATTTTTATTTTCATTTAAATCACGTTTTTACAACCTTATATAAAGTCAGGATTCAATTAGTTTTAGCTAATTCCTTATGAGATCAACACCTTGATTAATACAAGTTGCGATCAGTATACTTGCATAATATTAAGGATTTTACATTAGATAAAACTTGCTTAACAAATTTTTGGTGTTGTTGCTGAGGAACTAACCAAGGACTTTTCGAATTCCTTTGTTTTTAGGAACTATTACCCTTTTGTGATTATGGCATCCAATCATAAGAAATTAAAAAAATTAAAAAAATAGAAGTAAGTTTGGGTGCAAAGTAGAGACACATCAATTTGGACATCACAAGGCAACAATGAGGAATCTGAAAAGTTAAATGCGAAGAAGAGATAGAAATAACGATGAGGGATGAAATACATTATAAAGAGCAAAAGAACCTAATGGACTTCATGAGGCAAAGGTTCAATACCTATCATCAAGGAATTACACGACCATCATTGCAAATGACATATAATTTGTTTGAAGAGATGGCGAACAATAGTTATCTTTAGACGTTAGAATGAAGTAGACAGTAGTCAACCTTCCCAAATCTAAAAGGAATGATTGTGGTGGATTCAATGACAATATTGTAGGCTAAATTCGATAACCTTATTAAGGAAATGAACAGACTGACAATTGCCTCTTTCTCTCCATTTAAAGCAATTCAACAAGGATATAATTGCTTCATAGTGGAAATCAACAACATGGAGCAATTCAACCTCAATAAAGAACAATTTAGTCAAGAAAGTAATCATCCTTACTTGAACACGTACAATCCAAGGTGGCAGAACCACCTAGATTTCTGTTGGTCTAACAATGTAAAAACTCAAGTGGGAATTCAAGGCCCGCCAGGATTTCAGTCAAATGAGTTTAGTTCATGGGATTTAAAATTGGACAAGATCATGGACAATATCAAAAGTACGGATGAGGTTTAGAAGAGGCTAGAAGGGAAGTTCAAAGAAGTAGTGGAAGATCGTGCCTCTTTTATTCATAACTTAGAGGTTCAAATAGGCTAGTTTTTGAATGAATTTTGTAAGAGAAATGTGGAAAACTTTCTGAGTTTGAAATGTTTATACGGCCTAGGCACAAGTATAAACCTTATGCCTTTGTCAATTTTTTGGAAACTAGGGCTAAAAGGTGTGAAGTCACATCTATGCGTTTTTATTTGGTAGATTAATCGATAGAGAAACCGTTAGGTTTGGTGGAGGATGTACTCATAAAGTAGACAAGTTTATCATTCCTATGGAATTCATTGTGCTAGACTTTGAAAATGATTAAAATTGTCCACTAGCTCTTAGTAAATCATTTTTAAACACATGAAAAGCTTTGGTAGATGTCCACTAATTGAGCCCAAGTTTATTATATAAATTGGCTACACTTTCATAGTTTTTAATGTGTTTTTGACTCTTAATTTGTGATTAAGTAGTCCCTTGCATGGCTCATACTTTATACAATTTGATAGCGAAATTGTTGCAAATTAACATTGATTCCATCATAATTTTTCCAAGGACAATTGATACTGCAAATTGTTGTTTCATATTGTAGAGGAAAAGAAGAGTCAAAAGGATTAGAAGAGTCGACACGTTGCGGCGCATGAAGAAGTTCGCACGTCGCGACGTGCTACAAGCAACACGCTGTGGTGAGCGATCCAAGAAGAGCACGCCGCGACGCCAATCGAGTAACACGCCGCGGCGAACAATCCAAGAAGACACGCTGCAACGTCAAAGAAGCATCTCGCCGCGGCGAGCAGACAGATATTCGAACTTTATTTGGAAAGTTCTCTCACTGTGTCAACCCGACCCGCACCCATCATTTAAAAGGTTGCTAAATTTAGGTCAAAAGAGGATGAGCTATCGAGATATACTGGGGAGGCAGAGAGAAAATTTTTCCAGAGAACACGATCACCCCTTCATCTCTGACCGTCGCCATCATCTCTACTCCACCGCCAGTCTCTACTGCAACCATGGGTGACATCCAATCTTCAACAGTCGTGAGAGAATCCGGAGTCATGCTCGGCTAAATCCACATTTCCTCTTGAGAATGTAGCATCGACATTAGTTCACCAGTTTTTAAAAGGGAGTTAATCTTACATCGTCAAGTTTAATTGCATTGTTGTAAATTCCTGAGACAGTGTTAGATGAACATGACCCAAAGAAAGTATACATTATTGGTTTTTTGGTTGATCGTAATCGGTGGAAAGCGGTAACAATGAAGGAAGCAGAAGAGCAGAAACTGCAAAACTTCCTATAGGAAATTACTTGAAGATGTCAAGTTCTCGAGTTTTGTTGCTTTCTAGTTTGCTTCATCATTTTCTTGGAAGTTGTATGAATATTGTTTATGTGCTGATCTATTGCAGGCATGTTGTTCTTGTGCAAATAAAATCCAAATGTTCTATGAAATTGAAACCATAGGCTTATGCATTTTGCAGATTGTCTTTAAGTCTTTTGTAGAATTGGGACATGATTACATGAATAACACTACTATTAGAACATTAGCTTTGTCTTAAACAATTACAGAGTAAATAGAATAGATTATGCATGGTATGCATTATGCCTGTCAGGCTTGCTGGATATGCTCTAATCTGGTAGTTTTGTAAAATGGCTTAAAGGAGTTTGCAAACAGTGTAAGTGTTATATTAAATTACACATAGAAGTTATTGAAACATTTTTCAAATGACTACATTGTGTCATTTGATTTCCTAAAGTTGGGTTGATTGATTCTAATTATGATTCCAGACTCTGGTAGGGTATACTAGGATAGCATATTGTTTTATCCCCAACACTTGGCTCTGAAACCTAGAAAACTCAATACTCCTCCATTATTTAGCTTTTCATTCCCTTGGTTAAGCAAATGAGACCAGAAATCTCCATGCCTTTCTACTTAACTCTCTTCATTTTGTTGATTGGAGTGTAGGTTCTTACAGTTAACCAAGTAATAGAAATACTGCTCAAGTTTCTAGAAACAAGAGATTGGAAGGTTTCGTTCTTTCAAGTCATTCCTCAGAGAAAAAGAGGTGAAGTTGAACTAGAAGAATGCAAAGAAGTAAACTCAGACGAGCATGGGGAAAAGTGAGCCTTTTGAGAAGAGAAAGAAGTGCATTGAAATGTCCAGCTAGCTTGACATTACTAACTTGGAGTTCTTCATTTTCATACTGAAAATTGAACGTATATATTTTTTCCAATGTGAACTTCCCCTTTTCTTCACATACTCGACAACGTAATCCTCTTTTTTGTTTTGGTTAAGGAGAAAACAACTCGTGGGGCCATAACCCCTTAATCGTACTTAAATGTGCAAGATTGTTGTTTACATGATGAAAACAACTTGATCGATTCAAGGGATCATTCTATTGTTATTTTATATTGTAATTGTGACTATATAATAAATGCTGACATGAGTTGGACCAATCAAATTAACTATTATAAGATGTTGGAAATTAAAATTAATACTAAAAATGAAATTTAATAATAATAATAATAATAATAACAACAACAAGAAAATTAATTTTATATAATAATAATAATAATAATAATAATAATAAAGAATTTAATAATAAAATAAAATAAGTAGAAAATTATAGTTGTGCCATTTGAAAGAAAAATTATAGTTGTGTCATTTGTTCTTATTTGCACCAATTGATAAAATTAGTTTTACAATTTCTTATTTGCACCATTTTTTCATTTCCTCTAGTTTGTGCTACCAATCTTTTAGAATCGTCTTTAAAAACTAAACCTTAAGCGACGATCTCTAAATTCGTCACAAAAAGTTAACTCTTTAGGAATAATTTCTTAAGATTGTTGCAAAAAATTAAATCTTTGGCGACTATTTTGGGAATCGTCACGAAAAGTTGAATTTTTAGCAACAAGTTAGCGACGATTCACTAAAGTTTTAATAATTTTTAGCGACAATTTTGGTTTAATTTTGCTAAATGTCGACTTTTCACAACGATTTCTAAAATCATAACACAAAAAATAGCTAAAAGTTTACATTGTTGTATTGCGGGCTCCTTTTGGTCCTACGAATAAGTAATATTCAGTATTCTATTTCAGCTAATTCATAGAGGTATTTGGCGATCCCCTCAAATCAGAGTCGTTCTTGATATTTTACAGAGCTTGAATAAAGTAAAAAAAGTTCTTATTTTTGCCTATTTTTTAGCCCTCATATAGAATAAAAATAAACAAAATATAAATCTTTTTTGTTGTTTTTTATGAGGTCAAGAGTAGGTCATGTTTTATTTCATTTTGTTTTTTATAAGAAAAAAAATAGATCCTATTTTATCATTTATAAAGATGGGCTCTGGGCAGGTGCCTACTCTGTCTTTGCCCAAAACTAGCTCTGCCTCAAACAAGGGTTTGCATTTCTCTTGTTTCTTAACACTTATGCATAACTTGTCTATTTTCCTTCTTATTGAGATTGTCAATGAAGCACTACGATTATTCTACCAAGTAATTAAATTCAGATTACGTAAACTGTCTGTTGATTCCTTTGCTAGCATCCAATAATGGTAAGCTTCACCATCTTACAATGCAACAAAAATGTATAAAGTCCATGATGATGATTAAGATCCTCAAGACCAATAGGTCACATGTAGTGTTCAATTCATATTTGCTATAATTTGATGTCAAAATAATTAGCTCCTCAGTTTTCTTTTTTCCATCTTCCACCCGCATAGTGTGACTGACTATAGGTCTGTTGAATGTGTGTGTGATATTCCTGTGGGCTAAAAATATACAGTGCACCTGCCTCTTTCCATGAAATTTCTTTGTTGACTGTCTCAAATCAGTCTTAATCTTGTGTTTCACCTCCGTACCTATATGTCTCCCTTTTCTGCTTAATAATGGTTAGCTAATTCCAAAGGAATGAGTGCCCAGGCAAATCTGCTCTTCAAAGATACATAGGAAACTTCATTAATGGTTGAATGGCATTGTGCTATACTATAGTCTTAAAATCTTGGTGCGGGTGTTGTATGCATCTCCCCTTGGCGACCTCGAGAAATGTAGAAATGGGCCTGACACTACATTCGTTGATACCCAACTAAAAAAATTGGCAGAGAAGGCCCATTGGTATGTATTTTTGAAAATTTTAATTTAAGATGTTAATTATTAACTAAACCAATATATATATATATGGTTCAGCCTGATTCTGGCGAGATTGCATGTTGCCGTTTGGATCCATGGAGTCGACTGCTGAATACAAGAGCTCCGACTTGAAGGTTCCTGCAAAAGAGAAAAGGCACGTCGGGGGTTGTTTCCCGATCAGCCCCTCCGACGCCCAAGTTAGTCTTTTTGTGAGGGTAGGATTGCTGTAAGCAGAGAGAATTAGGGTTATGATTACGTACCCTCCTTATGGCAGAGTTATATCTTATATATATGGAGTAGATGCTAGGTTTAAGTCTTTACGTATGCATGGGAGATTTCCACATGCGAATGGGGCCACGGATGCGTGGATTGGGTCTGGGCTTGGCGTAGCCAATAGGTATGAGACTGACCTTTGAAGGATGGACCGATCGGCCCACGGGTCGTTGTGACTGAGTTCGGGCCCATCACGACCGACGCGATCATAAGGCCCCCTACTCCTCGAGTCTAAGCAAAGAGAAGGGTCGAAGGAGTACTGAAGGGTTTTGTAGCTCGTCCGTAAGACAGCTCAGAATAGGCCCGATCGGTCGGATATCAATGCATAGTGCGTGACTGCTTGTATTGGGATCGGGCAGCTGAGCATCCCGATTGGTCGGCCTCGACACCTATTGCGTGGCAGCTCGTTCTGAGAGAGTGCAGGCGAACATCTGTGCTGAGCGCATGAGGGTACTTTATTTAATCATTACTGACGGCGCGTGCCCTCTGACGGATTTCCAGAATCTGAAACGAATCGTCCTTGTAACCGTTGTGCAACTGTCACGTTTTTCCTTTCAATTGCCGCGCTGCTCCGTATTTCGAACAACCCTAGTTCACCTCAACTTAGATCCTGCCACATGTCTAGGCTTGGCTCGGATTTTCTCCATGTGTCGAGCTTTGATTGGGGCGTCCACTCGACCGATCTTCTATAAGTGCTCAAGGCCGATAGTCTGTAGATTTTCTTTACGCTTGCTTTGTTCTTTGGCTTTCACCTTGTTTTCATTTGCATCTTTCTTGCCCACAGCTTCCGGAGTTTTCTTTCAACCTCCGACCTCAAATCACCAGATAGGTACGTCCTTTTTCCTCGTCTCATCCTTTAAAGTTTCTCAAAAGTTTCCTCTTAGTAAGCATGTCATCAGCTAGTTCTAGAAATGTGGTAAGAGGTACTGAAGAAATTTCCACGAGAGAACGGAAGGATGGGTTGGTGGTGGAGGAGCCACCGAGGGATAAGACGACGATGACCGCGGCCAAACTAAAACGGTCGATCATTAGGAATAATATCCCTATGTCCTGGGGGCCTAGGCTGGCTTTGGGGAACGAACGAATCCATAGCAACTTGAGTGGGTATATTGCTGTTTCCGACAGTTTCTTCTCAATCGGTGGTGCGAGGCTCCCGTATGCCCCTATTATTCACGAGGTGTGTGTCGATTTCCAGTTGATGCCGAGCCAGATTCCTGCGAATGGCTGGAGGTTCATTAATGGCCTGGCGTTGCTGTGCCATCAATTCGGCCGTTTTGCCTTCGGTTGGCATCCTGCGTCACTTTTTGAGAATGAACCAGAGTCTGAGCTCTGGGGCCGGGATCCTTCTCTACTGTACAGAGATGCTGGTATCGCCCGGCCGGGACAACCTCGAAAATCTCCGCTTGGCGAACGAAGTACTTCTTTGTGAAACCCCCAGGATCCTTCTTCGAGTACCAGCCGTGGAGGTATCCTTTAGCTGAGCGGTGGAACGACACGTCGAGTGTATCTCTTAGTAGAGAGGAGTGGGAGGTGGTCGGTCGCATAGAGGAGCTCGACCGATACGACTTCGCTCGGCTCATTATGGGGTATCGCAGGGGGGCCTCGATCGATTCCTTTCTACTCGTCCCCCCGCCACAAATTAGCGGGCTAGGAGAGGAGACCGCCCCGTTTGGTTGACCCTTCGTGGTTGAATTATTTGCTATATTTTTTAGTATTAGTTTCGCTTTCTGACCCGTTTTATTGCTGTGCAGCCATGGTGAGGATAGAAGATTTTTCCAGGTCTTCCCCTCCGCCTAAATCCAAAGAGCAGGCCAAGGGGAAGAAAAAGAGGAAAGAGGCAGAGATTGGTGAAGGCGTCGTCCCGCCGGTGTAGCCAGGTCATTCTACAGCGTTGCTGGCCCCTCCGCCTGCTGAAGACCGTCCTGTAGCGTCGGCGTCATTGCCGATCATGCTAGCGAGTGCGGGCCGAGCGGGTTCGGAAGAGGAGGAGGAGGAGGTGGAGCCACCTCTTAAGAGGAAGAGGATTGTTCGACTTGCTAACCTACCGTCCGGCCCGTCGGGTGAAGGTAGGAAAGAGAAGGGGAGAGAGAGCAAGGGGAAAGGAGCGGCGAAGAGCGCCGACAAGTGGGAGCCTGCGATTAGCTTGGCCAAAAGCGCATCGATCGGGGACCTTAATGTGACCCTCCACATTGCCCAGAGGATCACTCCCCCCATAGATGAGGAGCTCATGGACTCGATGAGCAATCTGGATCTGGGGCCCCGTCTTATCCATAGCTGTATAAGAAGTCTGGTGATGTCCTTTGCAATGCACCAATGTATTGAGCAGCTCGACGGGATCAATCGATCGCAAGATCGGGAAGTCCACAATCTCCTCGAGCAGGTGAAAACTTTGAGGGGCGAGCTTTTGGAGGCTAAGGAAGGGAGAGACGTCTTCCAGGCTCAGCTCTCTTCCTTGGAGGAGGAGAAGAAGTCTTGGGAGGAGGCGAGGAGCGTTCTACAAGCTCAACTTGCCACTAGGGAGGAGGAGAGGAGCCGATTGATTGCGGCGAAGGACGAGCTGAAGAAAACGGTGGAGACGGAGCAGGAGCATAGTAAGAAGTTCCTCCAGGACTGTCATGCAGAGGTGGAGGGTAGACATAGGACCGAGGATGTATTGAGAGAGTTGCGGTGCTCTATCAAGAGGCAGAGGGTCGAGGCGATAAAGCGGTGAAAAAGGCGATTTCTAAATGGGGAATGCTTAGAGCTCGCCTGCAATTTAACCCTTTAGGTTCTGAAGAGGTATCATGAGGTTCACGTTCCTGATGGGTCGGAGTGTCCTTCGTTTGAGGATTATGCCGAGCCGCTTCTTTCCGCAGCTGTCGGCCTTTTTTTGGAGGATATGAGGGAGAGGGCCGAGGGAGAGCGGACCCCCGTTCCGGATGAGGAGCTGGATCTTAGCTCTGAGGAGGAAGAGGAAGTCTATCCGTTGCCTTCCCCTTCCTATCCTGCTTCTGGCCCTTCCTCTGCCGACTCGGCTGCTCCTGCTGCTGGCCCTACCTCTGCCGACCCGGATGCTCCTGCTGCTAGCCCTACCTCTGCCGACCCGGATGCTCCTGCTGCTGGCCCTACCTCTGCCGACCCGGATGCTCCTGCTGCTGGCCCTACCTCTGCCGACCCGGATGCTCCTACTGCTAGCCCTACCTCTGCCGACCCGGATGCTCCTGCTGCTGGCCCTACCTCTGCCAACCCGGATGCTCCTGCTGCTGGCCCTCTGCCGACCCGGATGCTCCTACTGCTGGCCCTTCCTCTCCCCCAGTATGATTAAAATGAATGCTTCCCCTTGTAAGGCTCAGCTGGTCGGGCTTGTGACCAGAGTTCTAACTCAAAGAAATAGAAGTTCATTTTTCATTATCTTTTGTGTTAAAGGTTAAACGATTCTCTCGAATAACAGGTTGCAAATGAGTGCGCTTGATGTGCGTTGATCGGGTCAACTAGGCCAAGCATTAGTCAAGATCGACCGACGGTTCCCAGGGTCTTATCTTGGCAACGTAGTCGTTCTATAGTTGAGGTCGAGCTATGGTCCCAAGGATCTTGTCTTGGCGACTCGGCCGAGCAATGTCGAGGTCGATCGGTGGTTCCAAGGATTTTGTCTTGGCAACCTGGTCGATCTATGGTCGAGGCCGAGCTGTGGTCCCAAGAATCTTGTCTTGGCGACATGGCGAATTGTGTCGATCGAGCAAAGGTCCCAAGGATCTTGTCTTGGCGACCTTGCCGAGCTGTGACGAGGCCGAGCGTCGATCAAGGTCGAGCGTCGGTCGAGGCCAAGCGACGGTCCCAAGGATCTTGTCTTGACGACCTAGCGGATTGTGTCGATCGAGCGAAGGTCCCAAGGATCTTGTCTTGGCGACCTGGCAAATTGTGTCGATCGAGCGAAGGTCCCAAAGATCTTGTCTTGGCGACCTTGCCGAGCTGTGACGAGGCCGAGCGTCGGTCGAGGTCGAGCATCGGTCGAGGCCAAGCGACGGTCCCAAGGATCTTGTCTTGGCGACCTAGCGGATTGTGTCGATCGAGCGAAGGTCCCAAGGATCTTGTCTTGGCGACCTTGCCGAGCTATGATGAGGCCGAGCGTCGGTCGAGGCCGAGCGACGGTTCCAAGGATCTTGTGTTGGCGACCTAACGAAGCGGTGTTGACAGGCCTCCATTTGAGCAATTTGTTAAACTATTTATCGAGAAATTTGAAATCCCTTTATTGATGATGATGAGAGAGTGGGCCGTTAAAAAACCTGACTGGCAGGGCCAGGAAAAAGGTACCCACAGGTTTACAATAAACAATAACGAACAAAGAAATAACTAAAATCGAACTTATCTATTGGTAGAATGGCTTCAAATTTTGAAAATTCCAGGGTCTTGGTAGAATCTTTCCGTTCGAGCCACGCAGGATATAAGAGTCGTGCCCAGTTTGTTTGACCACTTGATAGGGCCCTTCCCATGCTTAATCGAGCTTTTCGGGGTGCTTTCCAGCCGCCTCGGCCTTCCGTAGAACGTATCCTCTGACCTTTATGTTGCTCGGCCTTACCCTTCTATTGTAGAACCTCATTGCTTTTTATCTGATGGCTTCCGAAAGAGCTGCTTCCCTCTCTCTAACTTCGCTAAGAAGTACCAGTTCTGATTTGCGGGCTTCTTTATTCCTTTCTTCGTCATAACCCGAAACTATTTGGTTGTGCAACACCATTTCTACTGGGACTAGGGCTTCCGCCCCAAAAGTCATCCTGAACGGTGTTTCTCCTGTGGCTCCACTCGGGGTAGTTCTGTCGGGCCCCGACCCGGAGACCGAACCCCAACTGTTGGATCCCGTTATCGGAGTCCAACTCTTGAACCGTAAAATATGACGCTTGATCATCTTGCCTTGTAGTGTTCATTTCATTTAACCCTAATTTCAAATTGATTTCTCTTGTAAATCATAACCTTATGACTCTTGTTTTATTTAAGACAAGAATCGCTTCAATCGGATGTTATATAACTCAAGATACACACCAAAAACCAAAAAGAGTTCATACCCGAAGCATGCTCTCTTAACTGACCTCTCACTTGCTTTAATGCAAATCTCCTCAATTAACTCCAAATGATACCAAATTTTATGGAGTGAAAGATATATGTCTTATAAATCCAATGGTTTAAACCTCACCTCAATTGGAGGTCGAATGAGTGTTTTATGCCCTAAAGAATAGACTATGCTCAATCCCAAAATTAAATTGAACATCTTTTGGCGCAAATGCCATAACTTTCACTATAGATGTCGGAATGACTTCGTTATTGGACGGTTAGAAAATAGACATCTAGGGATACAACTTTCGTGAATACCAAAATTCGAAATTATGTCATTATCGAGTTACATGGACCGTGAGAAAATCACATACGATCGGTGAAAATTCACACAGTCGTAATTTTCTCCATCGTCTCCTCAAGACATGGATTTACACACCGTGTGAAAATTCACACAGCCGTGTAACCCATCGCCATCGCCGTCTCCTGCATCGAGATTTACACATTCTGTGAAAATTCACACAGTTGTGTAACTCACCGCCAATCAAGCTTCTACACAGAAAATTACATACCGTGTGAAAATTCACACAGTCCGTAACTTTCGCCAACAACCACATTTCACTCTCTAAACCCTCTTCAATCCAAGTACCTACATAAAACTTAAATCCTCCATATCCCACAACACATAACAACCTAATTATCCCAATGGATTTTCAATGGCAACAACACACCCTAGCATTCTAATCAAACCCAAACCATAATGATCTTGTACAATCACTCATGCAAAACTTATTAACCATAACCCAATCACATTCTTACTTCTACATAACACTCATCAATCACAGCTCTATATACGCCTTCACTTGAACTAAACATGCATTTCTACTCACATGGATTCCAAAGCCATTTCATGCAACTTTGGATACTATGCTTAAACATGATAATAAATGGTTTTGAGAGACCATAATAAATCGTAATTCACGATCTCATTCACATTCAAAACAAGTAGCTTATAATGCTTTAGTGGGCATTTCAAGCCCTTTTACAACTTGGTTCAAAATACACTTCCAAAATGCTACTGCTTTCTTAAATGCATCTAAAGCATCGTTTACAACAATTGACTTGAAATACATCAAAACATAATCTTGGAGTATGCCTTTTATGCTCATTCCTCGAGATCACGCTCTTCACCGGAGATGGACGGAAGGTGGGGTGAGCTTTAAACTCGAGGGTAACACGCTTATATTTATACTACTAAGTCTGAATCTATTCATTACTCATACTGTTGGCAATATTCTCATCAACCAATCATACAACTTGCATTTCGTGAATTCATCAAGCTAAAGCATAATTTCATGATTCATGCATTCATCATTCTTACAAACATATGCTAACACGTAAACACATAGCTGATGGTTCAAAAGTCCACGGTTATCGATGAACTACACAAGTGTAGTCATATGCCGAGGAGTCCAAAAGGAACATCCTATGCCACAATCAGCAAATGCCGAAGGCTATATCGGTCAACGTGCACGTGACTTTGCTGGTGGACTTAACTAACCCACATAACACTGAATTTCATGCATAAAAACTAGACTTTTCTTGTCCACTAGCTGATTTTCTGAAAATGGATTTTCATGCAATCCAATTAGCTAATTCTCTGGAAAATGCTTTTCATGCTTAACTCAAATGTCATAAACTCACTAATATTCACGCTCATTCAATTCATGACTTTATCAAACAATGTCAAGCAATGTCATATACTGTCAAGTTCTCATATAATGACATTCATACATCTATTATACTCAATCAAATCATCACAAAGTAATTTGAAAGAACATAATTTCTTTAATTAAAGTAGTATTTATCACTTACTAGCATAAAGATAAAAATGAAACCCACCTTTTAGACTGGTTAAATCCTTGTTAAATGGAGCTCCTCCACTTGCTCTTCTCTCTCTTCTTGTCCTTCTTCATTAAAATCAAAAACCCATGTCAATCCCACTTCAATTGAGAAATCATGTTACCCCTTTCATGAAATCAACTTGGAAATCACTATACCCATTCCATTCTTAGTCTTTCTAACCAAAAATCCAAACAAAAACTAAACTTTAAACTCATGGCTTACCTTGAATCTCTACTTAACTAAGTGATTTCTTGGTTCAAAGTGAAGCTTAGACTCTCCTCCACACTTTTCCTTCTTGAACTTTCTTCAAAAACCTCTTGAATCTCTTGGAAAATCAAACCCTAGCCAAGCTTCTTCTCTTTTTCTCCTCTTCTCCCCATTTGCACGAAACTCTCTCCCTCTCTCCCTTTAATTTCGTAACTTCTCTCTTATTTCCCTACAACTCATTTAATTCTTCCCCTTTTATACTTCTCTCAATTTACTTAAGCCCATTAACTTAAGGCCCATTCACTTACTCTTCCTCTTTTCTTCTTCCTTCCTCCACATCTTCTCTTTATACTACTTAAGCCCATCTATCTTTAGGCCCACCTAATCTCTTTTCTTTCTCTACTTCATTAAGCCCATTGCATTTAATTCTTAACCTAACTAACTAACTAACATATTAAATGTTATTAACTCTTACCTAACTTATTACTTAATGTTATCTAACTTAATCAATTAATGCTACTTACTCATTTAATGCCATATGCTATTTAATGCTACCACATATTAATTAATGACACCTTAATTAATGCTAATCTAACTTAATCAATTTAATCTAATCATGCTTAATCTTTAAAAAAAAATTTGGGGCTAACATTTCTCCCCCCCCCCCTTAAGAAATTTCGTTCTCGAAATTCTTACCTGGTTCACTGAAGAGGTGTGGGTACTGCTCCTGCATTGCATCCTGAGGCTCCCACGTCGCCTCTTCAACTGCATGATTCCTCCAAAGGACTTTAACTAGCTGAATTGTCTTGTCCCTGAGAGCTTTCTCCTTACTATCCAGAATTGCCACAGGCACCTCTTCATAACTCAGATTATCACTCAGCTGAACTTCTGAGGTCTGAATGATGTGAGAAGGATCTGATCTGTACCTTCTCAAGATGTCGAGACATGGAATACATCATGAATCATGCGACAATTCTCAGCGTGAATGCGGTCAGAGGCCAACGGCCCAATCCTCTCTAAAACTTCATACGGACCCACATATCGAGGGCTTAACTTCCCTTTCTTGCCGAATCTCATAACTCCCTTCCATGGAGAGGTCTTAAGGAATACTTTGTCACCTACTGCATACTCCATTTCCTTTCTGTGAGCATCTGCATAACTTTTCATTCTATCCTGAGTGCTTTAAGTCACCGCTGATCAAACTAACCTTATCCATCATCATCCTAACCAATTCTGGTCCTACTAGTTTCCTTTCACCTGCTTCATCCCAACATATTGGAGTCCTGCATCTTCTTCCATAAAGGGCTTCATAAGGAGCCATCTCAGATGCTCGAATTGTATGCAATTGTTATAAGCAAATTCGACCAACGGCAAATGATCATCCCATGCCCTCTGAAGTCCATGATACATGCTCTAAGCATCCCTCTAGAGTCTGGATTGTCCTCTCGATCGACCATCCGTCTGAGGATGAAACGCCGATCAAATTCAAATTTAGTTCCTAATGCTTCTGCAGACTTCCCAAAAATCTCGATGTGAATCGAGGATCCTGTCGGATACTATGGAATCCAAACCCATGCAACCTTACCACTTCATCAATATACTTCTGGCTAAAACTTGCAATGAATCTGCTTGTTGATTGCCAAAAATGGGCTGACTTGGTCAACCGATCAACAATAACCCAAATGGCATCATGCTTCTTCTTGGTCCTAGGCAAACCCATCGAAAATCCATCGTGATTCTTTGCCACTTCCATTCAGAATGGACAATGGCCTTAGCATGCCTGAGGGTGCCCGTGTTCACCTTTCGACTACGACACACTGACATCCGCTCACATATTCCGCTACATCTTTCTTCATACCTTTCTACCGTAAATGTTCCTTCAAATCTCTACATTACGGTGTTGCTGGTGCATGGAATAAGGCGCATTGTGTGCCTCATCCATGATCTCATCATTAATCGCTTTATCATTCGAATACATAACTGCTTCCGACTACCATTAGCCCATCATCCCTTACTTGCACTTCGATCGCTACCATGTTGAATTTCATCTCTCACCACTTAATTTCAGATCCTGCTCCTGCAACTCCTTGACCTTCTCCCTAAGGATAGGTCTTACCTCGAATTGAGCAAAACACCATCCGCTTCATCCCGCTTAAACCGATCTTCAACTCGGCCATCTGTTCCAACAGAGGCAAGTAAACTGATTGCACGTAAGATATGGATGACTTCCTGCTTAAAGCATCTGCCACTACATTCGCCTTGCCTGGATGATACTCTATCATCAGGTCATAATCCTTGAGCAACTCCAACCATTGTCTCTGCCTTAAATTCAACTCTTTCTGACTCATAATGTACTTAAGACTTTTGTGGTCCGTGAAGATCCTAGTCTGAACCCCATATAGGTAGTGTCTCCAAATCCTTAAGGCAAAAATTACCGCTTCTAACTCCAAGTCATGAGTCGGATAATTTAACTCATACTACTTCAACTGCCGTGAAGCATAGGCTATTACCCTGTCATCCTGCATCAGCACACATCCTAAACCCTTCCTCAAGCATCATCAGACAATCAGATACCCCGGGTCTCCATTGGCAAAACCAATATCGAACACTTGTCAACTGCTTGAGCTCCTCAAAGCTCTTCCGACATTCCTCACCCATATGAACTGCTGATTCTTTCTCAATAGCTTAGTCATAGGGCGCTATCATCGAGAATCCTTCCACGAATCTCCTATAATAACCTCGCCAAACCTAGGAAGCTTCTTACCTCTTTCACCGCCTTAGGCTCTTGCCAATTCACTCATCGCTTCTACTTTCCTGATCAACATGGATCCCTTTGCTAGAAATCACATGTCCAAGGAAAACTACTTCATGTAGCCAAAATTCACATTTGCTGAATTTGGCATACAGCTCCTGCTCTCTCAATCTCTGCAACACTATCCTGAGATGCTGTTCATGCTCTCCTTCATCCTTAGAATAGACCAGAATGTCATCAATGAACACAATGACAAACTGATCTAAGAATTCATTAAACACCTTATTCATCAGATCCGTGAAGGCAGCTGGAGCATTGGTCAATCCGAAGGGCATGACCCTGAATTCATAGTGCCCGTAACGGGTCCTGAAAGCTGTCTTGTTTACATCAGACTCCCTGATTCGGAGTTGATGATAACCTGATCTTAAGTCAATCTTCGAAAAGACCCTTGCTCCTTGCAGCTGATCGAATAAATCATCTATTCTGGCAAAGGATACTTGTTCAATCGTCATCTTGTTAAGCTTCCTGTAGTCTATGCACATCCTCCATGTTCCATCCTTCTTCCTAACAAACAGGACCGGAGCTCCCCAAGGTGAAGAACTCGGCCTGATGAACTACTTCTCCAACAATTCCTGCAATTGTTCCTTGAGTTCTCTCAACTCAACTGGAGCCATTCTGTAGGGTGGTATGGAGATTGGCGCGGTTCCGGGAATCAAGTCAATTTCGAACTCAATTTCCCTCACCGGCGGCAATCCTGGTAATTCTTCTGGGAATACATCAGGAAACTCCCTCACAACCTGAAAATCTTCTAATCTGCCCACATTCACTTCTGGATTCATTACATGCACCATGAAGGCCTCACACCCTTGGCTCATCATGTTGTCAGCTAACATAGCCGAAATGATCCTCGGCACTGGCAGTTTCCTGTCCCCTTTGAAGACCACTTTCTGATCATTGCCCAGATCAAACTCTACTTCTTTCAAACTACAATCTAGCTTCACCAGTACCTCTCCATGACATCCATCCCCAATATAACATCCAATCCTTGAAGGTCTAGAGGTAGTAGGTCTACTACCGCCTAGCACCGTCGACATCGAGCTCACAATTTTATAAATCAAACCGATCACCACCTTACTCCCTAAAGGCGCATTAACAATCGTAAAGTTGTCCATAGTCTCGGGACACACAACATGCAAATTCATACTTGCAGATACAAACGAATGTGTAAAGCCAAGATCAATTAACACATAAACAGAGAGTCAAATAATCGAGCCATACCACCACAACTTCTGAGCGGGCAGCTTCTTCTCTCGTCATGGCAAAGACTCTTGCTGTGCTCGACCACGCCTCTAGGTCTCCCTACCGGATTAGCCCTCCTCGACTGCTCCTGTAATCGCTACTTCGGATCGGCTCGGTTCTACTGCTCTCTGTCGCCGAAGCTTGAACTTGAAACCTCTCTGTCTCACCTCTGGGAACAATCTCTCATCATATGTCCCTTCTCTCCACACCGGAAGCAACCACCAAACCCTCGAGACATCTCCTCGATGAAACTTCCATGACCGATCACACTGGGGATACTTGCCCTTCTATGACTTTCCTGAGCCTCCCATACTAGAGACCTGTTCAGAAATTGCCCTGGACTGCTGACTCTTGGCAGGACCACTACTGCCCATGCCACTCTGAGAATGAAAAGTCCTGGTGCTCCTTGCAGGGGCTGGGTTACCCACTCCCTTCCTGGAGGATTGTTCTCTGTTCTTCCTTTTCCTGCTCACTTCAGCCTTAATATTCTCCAGCTTCTCAGCCTGGAGCGTTGCATCCACTAACTGTTGGTAGTCTTGGAAATTGTGGATCACCAACTTGTCCCGGATCCCTAGGTGCAATCCACCCTCAAACTTCCGACACTTGTCTTCTTCAGTTGCCACGATATTGGCTGCATACCGTGATAACTGAGTGAACTTCAATTCATACTCTGCCACACTCAACTCCCTCTCGAGCGAGATTCGTAAATTCTGCCTTATCCTCGCATGTAGACCATCGAGAAATACTTCCTCCGAAGGCCTCTAGAATTCCTCCATGTCAAGATCGGAGGTACTTCTGATCAGCGGGCACCGACTCCCACCAAAGGTAAAGTGCATCCCCTGCGAGAAGCTAACCGCATAGTCTAGCTTCTCATCATCCGAGCACTTCATCTGCTTCAGACCCTCTCGGTCCTCTTCAACCATGCTTCGCCTCCTGGATTAGTAGTCCCATAAAATCGACAACCCCATACTTCCGGAGTTGTCATACCGCCCACTCCGATCTGCTGAGCGGCATCTCGAGCCAGGATCCTTGGCCCATGGCATGGATAAAAGCTCAGGCGAAGGCCCAAAGAATTATGGGTCTACCGGATTTGGCATAGGAGGAGGTGGAGAGGCACTTCGGCTTTACACTTGGTGCCTCAAAATCAGAATGTGGATGGTCCCCGCATCCCGGGGAATATGAGATTCATCCGTACTTCCCCTCTGAGAGCCTGATCGAGATTGAGCTCCTCGAGTTCTTCTTCGAGGCGGCATATTACTCCTTTAAATGAAAACCATTTCAAAACTTTAGCTCATGCTTTGTGAAACCATTTCAAATAATGTAAAACAATTCAAAACCAATGATGTATGATCAGATTTAAAACAATGCTTAGGGTTCATGTAACATGATGCATGTTGACTCTACCCTTGAGGCTACCCACTAGGGTTCCTAGGAAATCATAAACCTAGAGCTGCTTTGATACCACAGATGTCGGGCCCCGACCCGGAGACCGGATCCCAACTGTTGGATCCCGTTACCGGAGTCCAACTCTTGAACCGTAAAACATGACGCTTGATCATCTTGCCTTGTAGTGTTCATTTCATTTAACCCTAATTTCAAATTGATTTCTCTTGTAAATCATAACCTTATGACTCTTGTTTTATTTAAGACAAGAATCGCTTCAATCGGATGTTATATAACTCAAGATACACACCAAAAACCAAAAAGAGTTCATACCTGAAGCATGCTCTCTTAACTGACCTCTCACTTGCTTTAATGCAAATCTCCTCAATTAACTCCAAATGATTCCAAATTTTATGGAGTGAATTATATATGTCTTATAAATCCAATGGTTCAAACCTCACCTCAATTGGAGGTCGAATGAGTGTTTTATGCCCTAAAGAATAGACTATGCTCACTCCCAAAATCAAATTGAACATCTTTTGGCGCAAATGCCATATCTTTCACTATAGATGTCGGAATGACTTCTTTCTTGGACGGTTAGAAAATAGACATCTAGGGCTACAACTTTCGTGAAGACCAAAATTTGAAATTCTGTCATTATCAGGTTACATAGACCGTGAGAAAATCACATACCGTGAAAATTCACACAGTGTAATTTTCTCACATCGCCTCTCCTCAAGACCATGGATTTACATCGTGTGAAAATTCACACAGCTGTGTAACCCACTGCCACCGCCGCCTCTCCTGCATAAGAGATTTACACATCTGTGAAAATTCACACAGCTGTATAACCCATCGCCAATCAAGGCTTTCTACACTAGAAAATTACATACCGTGAAAATTCACACAGTCGTAACTTTCTCGCCAACAACCACATTTCACTCTCTAAACCTCTTCAATCCAAGTACCTACATAAAACTTAAATCCTCCATATCCCACAACACATAACAACCTAATTATCCCAATGGATTTTCAATGGCAACAACACACTCCTAGCATTCTAATCAAACCCAAACCATAATGATCTTGTACAATCACTCATGCAAAACTTATTAACCATAACCCAATCACATTCTTACTTCTACATAACACTCATCAATCACAGCTCTATATACGTCTTCACTTGAACTAAACATGCATTTCTACCCACATGGATTCCAAAGCCATTTCATGCAACTTTGGATACTATGCTTAAACATGATAATAAATGGTTTTGAGAGACCATAATAAATCGTAATTCATGATCTCATTCACATTCAAAACAAGTAGCTTATAATGCTTTAGTGGGCATTTCAAGCCCTTTTACAACTTGGTTCAAAATACACTTCCAAAATGCTACTGCTTTCTTAAAATGCATCTAAAGCATCGTTTACAACAATTGACTTGAAATACATCAAAACATAATCTTGAGTATGCCTTTTATGCTCATTCCTCGAGATCACGCTCTTCACCGGAGATGGGATGGGAAGGTGGGGTGAGCTTTCGCTCGAGGGTAACACGTTTATATTTATACTACTAAGCTGAATCTATTCATTACTCATACTGTTGGCAATATTCTCATCAACCAATCATACAACTTGCATTTCGTGAATTCATCAAGCTAAAAGCATAATTTCATGATTCATGCATTCATCATTCTTACAAACATATGCTAACACGTAAACACATAGCTGATGGTTCGAAAAGTCCACGGGTTACTGATAAACTACACAAGTGTAGTCATATGCTGAGGAGTCCAAAAAGGAACATCATATGCCACAATCAAAATGGCCAAGGCTATATCGGTCAACGGCACGTGACTTTGCTGGTGGACTTAACTAACCCACATAACACTGAATTTCATGCATAAAACTGGACTTTTCTTGTCCACTAGCTGATTTTCTGAAAATGGATTTTCATGCAATCCAATTAGCTAATTCTCTGGAAAATGCTTTTCATGCTTAACTCAAATGTCATAAACTCACTAATATTCACGCTCATTCAATTCATGACTTTATCAAGCAATGTCAAGCAATGTCATATACTGCCAAGTTCTCATATAATGGCATTCATACATCTATTATACTCAATCAAATCATCACAAAGTAATTTGAAAGAACATAATTTCTTTAATTAAAGTAGTATTTATCACTTACTAGCATAAAGATAAAAATGAAACCCACCTTTTAGACTGGTTAAATCCTTGTTAAATGGAGCTCCTCCACTTGCTCTTCTCTCTCTTCTTGTCCTTCTTCATTAAAATCAAAAACCCATGTCAATCCCACTTCAATTGAGAAATCATGTTACCCCTTTCATGAAATCAACTTGGAAATCACTATACCCATTCCATTCTTAGTCTTCTAACCAAAAATCCAAACAAAAACTAAACTTTAAACTCATGGCTTACCTTGAATCTCTACTTAACTAAGTGATTTCTTGGTTCAAAGTGAAGCTTAGACTCTCCTCCACACTTTTCCTTCTTGAACTTTCTTCAAAACCTCTCAATCTCTTGGAAAATCAAACCCAGCCAAGCTTCTTCTCTTTCTCCTCTTCTCCCCATTTGCACGAAACTCTCTCCTCTCTCCTTTAATTTCAGAATTCTCTCTTATTTCCTACAACTCATTTAATTCTTCCCTTTATACTTCTCTCAATTTACTTAAGCCCATTAACTTAAGGCCCATTCACTTACTCTTCCTCTTTTCTTCTTCCTTCCTCCACATCTTCTCTTTATACTACTTAAGCCCATCTATCTTTAGGCCCACCTAATCTCTTTTCTTTCTCTACTTCATTAAGCCCATTGCATTTAATTCTTAACCTAACTAACCAACTAACATATTAAATGTTATTAACTCTTACCTAACTTATTACTTAATGTTATCTAACTTAATCAATTAATGCTACTTACTCATTTAATGCCATATGCTATTTAATGTTACCACATATTAATTAATGACACCTTAATTAATGCTAATCTAACTTAATCAATTTAATGTAATCATGCTTAATCTTAAAAAATTTTTTTGGGGCTAACAAGTTCTGTATGCCCACAACACTTCATCTACTTCTTCTACCCAGGTCTTGCATCCGTCCAAGCGCTTCTTGAGAGCGCTCATTATCTTTTTGTTGGTATTCTCCGCTAGACCATTGCTCTGAGGATGGGCTACTATAGTTAACTGGAGTTTTATCTTCAGCCGTTCGCAGAAGTCTCTGAACTTCTTGTTGTCAAACTACCGACCGTTGTCTGCAACCAAAACCATGGGCATCCCAAAGCTGCTCAGAATGTTCTTACGCATGAAGTTTTCAATCGTCTGCTCGGTGATAGTGGCGACTGCTTTTGCTTCCACCCATTTGGTGAAATATTCGATCGCCACTATCAAAAACTTCTTCTGTCTCGGACCAAGAGGAAAAGGCCCTAGAATGTCCATTCCCCATTGAGCAAAAGGAATAGGATGGCTCATGATTTTCAGCTGCTCGGTGGGTTGGTGAGATGAGTTGTTGTTCTTTTGGCAGGCCTCGCACCGGTTAACTTTCTCCTGACAATCATTTCTCATTGTTGGCCAATAATACCCTTGTCTGATCAATCTATGAGCTAACATTCTACCTCCTAAGTGATTTTCGCACATTCCTTCATGGACTTCAGCCATTGCTTGTTCTGCCTCCTCTTTATCCAGGCAACGCAATAGCGGCCAGTCGTAGGAGCGCTTGTACAGAATGTTGTTGACGATCACGTATTCGGCCGCCCTTACCCTCAATTTTCTGGCCTCCAGAGCCTTCGCTGGCTGTATTCCTTTGAGAATGTATTGTCTGATAAGCTCCATCCAACTTGACCGTTCGCCCGCTTGAAAGAATTCAGTAATCTTCTGAATGCTAGGTTGGTCGAGCCGCTCGACCAAGATGTTGTTCCTGGCATTTTGGTCAGAGGCCATCTTAGAGAGCGCTTCTGTTTGAGCGTTTTGAGCCCGTTCTATCCTGCTGACCGAGTACCGCTTGAAAGCACTTAACTCCTGTTTTACCAACTCTAGGTATTTGATCATGCTGCTTCCTTTGGCCTCGTATTGTCCAGAGACTTGACCAACCACTATCTGGCTATCGTTGTATACCTTCAAATGCTTTACCCCCATCTCCTTTGCTAACCGAAGGCCGGCTATTAGAACTTCGTATTCTGCCTCGTTATTGGATGCTTTAAATTCCAACCGGAGAGCGTACTCTACCTTTTCCTCCTGGTATGGATTGATTAGTACCACCCCTACTCTGCATCCCTCAGCGTTGGATGATCCATCAACGAACAGGCTCCAGACAGGGCGTTGCTCGTCCTGCGAGTCAGTTTGACTCATTTCTGCCACGAAGTCTGCCAACACTTGGGCCTTGATCGTCGTCCGCGACTTATAGTGTATATCGAACTCCCCTAGCTCTACCGCCCATTTTATTAACTGCTCGGAGGTTTCAGGCTTTCGGAGGCACTGCCTGAGGGGTTGGTTGGTCCACACCTCGATGGTATGACTCTGAAAGTATGGCCTCAATTTTCTCGCCGCAGTTATCAAGGAAAGAGCTAACTTTTCTATGGGAGGATACCGTGTTTCTGGCCCGTTTAGTACCTTACTGACATAGTAGATCGGAAATTGATCCTTGTCGTCCGATCGAACGAGGACCGCACTGATCGTCCCCTCTGTGACCGCCAGATAAATAATCAGAATCTCCCTCTCAACGGGGCTCTGCAAAATAGGTGGGCTTGTTAGATACTGCTTCAAGTGTTGGAAGGCTCTTTCGCATTCATCCGGCCATTGGAACTTAGACATATTCGTTTTCCTCAAAATTTTGAAAAACGGGAGGCACTTGTCCCCCATCTTGGAGACAAATCTACTCAAAGAAACTATTGGCCCAGTCAATATCTGAACATCCTTCAAGCAACGTGGCGAGGGCATTTGGACGATAGCTTCGATCTTTTCTGGATTAGCTTCAATTCCTCGCTGAGTGATCATAAACCCTAGGAATTTTCTCGATGCCACACCAAAGACACATTTTTCTGGGTTCAGCTTCATCTGAGATTTTTTTAGGGTCTGGAAGACTTCTTTTAGATCTCCCACGTGCTCGGCGGCCGTTTTACTTTTGACCACCATATCATCCACATAAGCCTCCACAGATCGACCGATCTGTCTCTTAAAAACCTCCATGACGAGCCGCTGATAAGTAGCCCCCGCATTCTTCAGGCTGAACGACATTACTTGGTAGCAAGACGTGCCTTGGTCAGTTATAAACGCAGTCTTTTCTTCATCCTCAAGACTCATTTCAATCTGATGGTAGCCCGAGAAGGCGTCCAAGAAGCTAAGGAGTTCATGTCCTGACGTGGAGTCTACCAGCTGATCGATTTTGGGCAGTGGGAAACTGTCCTTTGGACACGCTTTGTTCAGGTCGGTGAAATCGATGCACATTTTCCACTTCCCATTCTTCTTCTTCACCAATACCACATTGGTTAGCCATTCGGGATATTTGACTTCTCGGATGAACCCGGCTTCAAGTAGCTTTTCAATTTCTTTCTCGATGACCTCCTGTCGTTCCTTGCTATGCCATCGCTTCTTTTGTCTAACCGGCTTGCAGTCCTTTTGGATACCGAGAGAATGCGATACGATTGATCGTGAAATTCCTGGCATGTCGCTCAGTACCCAGACGAAGACCAATCTGTTTTCTACCAACCAATTTGTGATTTCTTTGATTAGGCCCTTCTGAAGCTCGGAATCAAGATTTGTGAACTTGGAGTGGTTCGCTTCATCTAATACGACCCGCTGCGTCTCTTCTACGGGGTTCATCCTCTTCGTTTCTTCATCGGCTCTCACATCAAGAGAGCTCGTCAAGACTACCGCCCCGTCTAATGTCTTTGTTTCCGCTAAGTAGCATTCCCTATCGATTCTTTGCTAACCTCTGACAACATCGACTCCATAGGGCGTTGGGAACTTCATTGCTTGGCAGTATGTAGAAATGACTGCTCTGAGGGCATTTTGAGTAGCTCGTCTGATTATTGCATTGTACGCCCCCGTAAATTTTACAACCAGGAACTCAACGTCCTTCTCTATCAGACATGGCTTTCGTCCGAATTGTACTTTCAGGAATACTCGGGCAAAAGGATAGGTTGATGCTCCAGTTACCCCTTTGATAGGTCCTTCCACAGCAATGTAGATCCTCCCAGTATTCCATCCGCTTGAAAGTATCATAATATAATAAGTCGATCGAGTCGCCCAGATCGATCATTACTCGCTTCACCTCGCTTCCATCCATGTTCGATTTACTACGAAAAGGCCATCGTGAGGACAATCGACGCCATCTAGATCGGATTCGCCGAACGATATCATCCCATCGTTCTGCTTGTTCCTCTTGGCCGACAAGTCTTCACCGACCTGCTTAGCGTACCTCTTTCTTCCTTTAACGGTTGATTCGCCTGCTGCACTACCGCCGAAGATCATGTTAATGATCCTAACCGGTCGGTCATCTTGTTGTCCTGCGTTTCTGTCGCCTCTTAGCCTGGATTCTCCTCTCGGTTCGCGTCGACCGTCAGTATTCGCGTTCTGCCTCCCCCTATCGTTCCTATCGTTTCGTCTCCAAGGCCGTGGCCCATTGTCTGTCCGACCGACCTTATTGTCATTGTCTCGATCAGCATTCTGTCCGCGCTTCAGAAATTGACCCAGCCTTCCCCTTTTGATAAGGAATTCGATTTCTCTTTTCAAATCCCAGCAATCCTCCGTGTCATGACCGATGTCCCTATGGAAATGACAATATAAATCAGGATCCCTCATTTTGAAGTCAGTTTTCAACTTGTTGGGCTCTCGAAGGGGTTCCCCATCTGCCCTCATGGCCGCTAACACTTCCGCATACCGTCTATTGAGCAGGGTGAAGAATTGATGTCGATTCCCCCGTCGCTCGGTCGGTTTTCTCCAGCTCGACTGATCCTTTCGTCGCTTGTGGGAATCGTCCGACCGTCCGCTAGGCCCGCGATCGTCTGCTCTACGTTTTGTGTTGTTTAACACTTCCTCGAGCTGGATATACTTATCCGCCCTGTTTCTGATTTCCTGGATAGATTGGGGCTGATCGAGGGCCAGTGACTTTTTGAACTCCTCATCCCTTGTGTTGCTCATCAGTGCTGCCAACATGGACGAGCAAGTGAGGTCGGAGACTTCAACTGCTTCATTATTGAACCGAGTAATGAATTCCCGTAAGCTCTCGTTCCTCCCTTGGGTCAACTGCATCACTTCCAAGGCGGTCTTCTGCGGTCGCTTACTTATGGCGAACTGATTGAGAAATAATAATTTGAAGTCCTCAAAACAAGTAATGCAGCTCGGAGGTAAACTGTTGAACCATCGCCGAGCTCCTTCTTAAAAAGCGGTACAGAATGCTTTGCATTGAATGGCGTCAGGGACGCAATGTAGGTTCATCATTGACTGGAAGTGCTGCAAATAATCTAGGAGATCGGTCTTTCCAGTGTACTTCTCGGGGGTTGGGATTTCGGTGCCGACCGCTGGGAGGCTATCCAAAATCGCTGGGATGAAGGGAGAGCTATATTAAGTTGGACGATCCGGATAGAAGCTCATGGTCGCATTGATCCGATCATCCACGATTTTTTCTAGGGCTTCAGTGGGATGGTGATCAATCGTCATATTGATCCGCCGTGTGAACGGTTGCGGTTGTTCCGGCTGAGATTGTAAAATCTGGCGAATCAACATATCAGCTACTTCCTCTATCTATTTTCGGGTGAGGGAGGTATGCACAGGCGCAGGAGGATTTGCATCTAGTGGGTGCTGGAAGTTCGGATGTGTATTGGTTTCGGCGTTATCCTCTAGGGCTACGCTCTGTTCCTCTTGATCCGGATTTTGAAGCTGTTGTCGATCGTCCGGATGGGAAGATTGTGTATGGGAGTCGTGGTGTGTTGGTGGGAGAGTGGCTGGCAGCTGCAAACCCATCCACTGCAGCGCCAGAGTCGCGACGGCGGCGATATCAGGGTTGGCCACCTGACTAATCTGAGTGTTTCTGGACGTGGTGCCCTGCTGTCGGGCCCCACAGTGGGCGCTAACTAGTTCAGCCTGATTCTGGCGAGATTGCACGTTGCCGTTTGGATCCATGGAGTCGACTGCTGAACACGAGAGCTCCGACTTGAAGGTTCCTGCAAAAGAGAAAAGGCACGTCGGGGGTTGTTTCCCGATCAGCCCCTCCGATGCCCAAGTTAGTCTTTTTGTGATGGTAGGATTGTTGTAAGCAGAGAGAATTAGGGTTATGATTACGTGCCCTCCTTATGGCAAAGTTATACCATATATATATGGAGTAGATGCTAGGTTTAAGTCTTTGCATATGCATGGGAGATTTCCACCTGCGAATGGGGCCACGGATGCGTGAATTGGGCATGGGCTTGGCGTAGCCAATAGGTATGAGACTGACCTTTGAAGGATGGATCGATCGGCCCACGGGTCGTTGTGACTGGGTTCGAGCCCAGCACGACCGGCCCGACCAATATATATATATGTATATTGATAACTTGCATTTTTGTCATGTTAATTCTTTTTGTTTCATGTTCTTTTGGTAGACTTTTGTGATGTTTTGTTTATGTTTCTACGATAATTTGTGTCTTTGCATGTTCTAGGTGACGAAATACAAGGTGACGCAATTTAGACTGAAATTGACAAAATGGAAGCTAGAGAACGCATACGGAAAGGCGACACACAACAAATTAGCTAGGCAATTAATTGGTTCAAGGAGATTGAATGGCACAAAGCACGCAACAGAGGCGTCTTGCAAAAATCAGGAAGTCAACGCACAAGAGAAATAAAGCATTAAAGTCAATTGGGCAAGGGGAGCAGCGCAACACGGACAGCGAGACAAGAATTAAATCAGCAGGAGGCAAGCATAAGAACGATGACGCATGGGCTGAAGAAATAAATCAAAACGCAGCGTGGAGCACAAGTAAGAGGGAGCGTCGTTTTGAAGGAGAAAAACGCATAAGCTTGTGCGTTTACAGCTGGAGAGGCACAAGAGCAGAGAGGATCAGCAAGGGTTTTTATTGATTGAGACCCTTAATAGTCTTATCAAGCAATAGTAGAAAGAAGCCACATGTTTAAGGAATAACAAGACCAGGAGGCAGCTGATCGGCGGTTTATCGTTCAATATTAAAATTGATCCCTAGAAACCGGTCAAATTAAATTTATACCAAGGATTGCAATACAGGCTGCAACCTCGGGTCGACTCTCAAGGAACCAATGCATCAATTGATCCTAGACTAGCCTAATGTTTGAATGATGCATGCAATTAAAGCAATAAAAAGGGGGTTTTGAGTGATTAATCTAAAATTAAACTAGACCAAAGCAAAGATAAATATTTTAGGATTTTGAAAAGATAAGGCAATTGAAATTAAATGGACTGAAAACAATTAATAAAAACTCTCCCGAAAATGTAGCTCGGTCATCATCGCTCAAAATAATATCGGGTTTGAAATCCACTAAGTTTCAAAATAAACCTTAATAACTCGTTAAGTCCAAGAATTAATTAATCAACTCGATTAATTAAAACTTGTTAAAACCCCTTAGTGTATGCTATGAATGATTAATGCAACAAATCATTTGAATAAAACACAACCAACTTAATCAAACACAACTAGGTAGATTAAATTAATTGATGCAATCATCCAACCGATATACATGAACTCCATGTATTTAAAAACAAAGATTCAACAATAATCAAACATTAACACAAATCAAAGTTTAACGTCCTACTAAACTATAGCAAGACTCAATCGGTTATACATCGTAATAATACCAACTCGGATCGTTATAAGTTCATAACCAAATCTAAAACAAGATGTTGATTACCCTCAAGCTCAAGAACTCGCACCTCATTACATTTCCGGAGACTAAGAGTTTAGCCGCTCATGACTCGGATGACTCCATCATCACCGGAGAATCACCGATAGTCATGATCAGACGATTTACAAACTGGAAGATGAAGACAGCGAACGTGGAATACTGGAGATGAAAAAGATGAAGGCGGTGAACGTCGTCTGCGACTGAACCTGAAACAAACACAATATAAAAACTATCAAAACTAAAACAGAGAAGAAAAGGAAACAAACAGAGAAAATAGTGAACGAAGAACCAAAACCGGAGAAGACGAAGAAGAAACAACTGTAGCGGTCGCTCTCTAACTTGCCCTAATTGGCAAGTTTTATAGGGATACGTGCAGGCCGGGTCAAATCAGTGGATACTTTGCCCAATATAGGTCGGGTTACTCGACATTCGCCATGCGGCGAATGGTTGTAGTTCGTCATGGCGAATGAATTTGGTCACTCGTCGCAAATAATAAATTAAATGCCATTAATTTGTCATGCATGATGTGAGGGTCTCGATTCGTCTCGGTGAATCTCATGGCGTGTTGACTTTTTAGATGTTGACTCCTTTGGTCCTACAAAATATAACCCATTTGCAGTATCAATTGTTTCAATAAAAATTATGCAGAATTAATGATAAATGACAACAAAATACTGACAATGTGCAATTTATCAAAACTCAATGTGCGGGACCAAAATAAGCATGAAAATTATAGATCAGAAGTCGACAGATGCATAATTACTAAAGAAAATGGGCCTGATTTATAGTATAAATTTGGTCCAATCAGCAGCACAGGGAAAAGCTACGGTCAAAAAGCAAAACAACATTTAAAAATGAAGGGCCTACGGTGGTATTAGTGGGCTGTACAAAATATTAGCATTAAAAGGCTGAGGGGCCCACAACAAAAACCTAGGCTATTGAAGGAGAAGTGTGTGACGGCAGCAGCAAGAAATAATAAGAAAAAGCGACAGTAGAGGAGGGAGCGGCAACTTTGAGGAGAAAAAGCTTTGGAACTTGGAAAGAAATAGTCAAAGATTGCGGCGTGAACTGGAGAAAAGTTGAAGAAAGATAGATTGCGGCACTGTGAACAAAGGAAAGATTGATCCAATTGCGGCAACTTAGAAGAGAATTGTGGATTGCGGCAACTTTCAGGAAGGCTTGAGCTATTTAGACATTCTCATCACCGAGGCACGAAAGTGAGCAACATTTTAGGCAGGACCGAAAGCTTGAGCTGCAGCTAGTTTGGGTCTGAAGGTTGAATTTCAATATTTACTTGTCAATTTCAGTATTAATTGTTAGAGACTAGAATTATGTGTGGCTAAGTTTTTAATCTAGACAAGATACTTTACGTTTGATGCATGTAGTTCGTGAGACTCTCGTGATTTAATTATTTTCGTGAATTTCTTATGTTTATTTAATCTCTGCGCTTGATCGATTGATTATTGTTGAGTTTGTTGATTAATGAGACCTGTTAATTAATTAACTTAATAATAAATTACCGAATAGATTAGTTAATCTGTGATTGCTGTCTATCGAGTGGCGAATTAATTTCAACTAAGAGGTTAATGAGATTAAATAATTTAGTCTAAATAGATTGCGGGTGTCCGATTCTGTTGGTTAAGACGAGGGTCCATTAGAGCCTATAGCTGCCATAGATTATATTCTACGGAGCTTTACTCGGGAATAGTCTAATTGGTTAGGGAAATAATCTGCAGAGCTTTACTCGGGATTATCGAATAATTACGAATGGATTGGTAGATTTGTGTTGTTCACGGTCTGCTATAACTTTGTCCATAGGAATGAACGAAATTTATATTTTTGAGTCTATGATCGAATTACGGTATCAAACAGGAGAGTACCTTGGCTAGGTTTTTATTCATATTATTTTCAATCTTATTTTTAATTTCTTCTTGCGTGATTTCGTGTTTCTAAAATCAATCATTCTCAAATCAAATTATTTTTATTATTTTTTTATTTTCGATTTCGCACAAATAAATAATTACTTCATTGGTCTCTGTGGTTCGACCCTATTCACCACTTTACTCGCTTAAGTGTTATAGAGTAGGAATTTATTTTTGTTGGTTTGACACGCTATCAAATTTTGGCGCCGTTGCCGGGGTCCAGTGTTTAAGTTTTTGTTTATTTGTGTTGCTAATCATTTTTTTCTTTTTAGTTTTTTTTTGTGATTTAATTGGTGTTTTGTATATATTTGTTCGTGATTAATTTCTTTTATGCTATTTGGTGATCTTTTCATTTTACATTTTTGTGTCAAAAAGAAAAAAAATTCGATATGGACGGAAGTAATTTCTTTTATAATTCATATTCTTATTCCTATAATAATGTTTGGACTGATCAACCTAACTTTTGTTATGGATGGAATAATCAGCAGAATTTCTTCCATGATAGTTTGCAGGACACACAACAATTTTCGTATAGACCAGAAGTTTCCTATCACAACTCCGGTCCATCTCTGAAAGAGTTGATGTTGCAGTTGTAAGAGAGTACTTTACAATTACATAAGGATTGTGGTCAATTTCCAAAAGACACATGTTATAGCGCCCAAGATCCGGAGAGCCAACATATTTCAGGTGCATCTTTAGAAATGGATAACAAACATGTTGCTAACACTTTGCAATTGTAACAGGATATTCAACAAATCAAAGCAATCCAACAGACCACGGATTACCTACTGGGTCAGATGACAATGCGTCTTGATCACATAGAATCGCAAAGCAAAGAGGAGCAACCGTATCAACCCGAGGTGTACCCAATTGAAGTCTGTGCTGAAAATTTGCAAAGTGATGAGGAGCTTGAGAATTTTGAGGTCAACCCTCAACAAATTGTTTGTGTTGAAGAAGTTGAGAAGGAGCTCGTCAAAAGAACACATCTTTTAGCTCGGAGGTAAGCTTCGAGTCCATAATTATTTTTGAAACTAACTCTTTACCTTTACATTACAGATTGGAGGAGTTAACTGAAGAAGAAAAAGGTGAGGAGACGTTTGAAATATTTCCGGAATGTATGGACTCAGTCAAAATTGAGAATCTGAGGGTAGGGAAGATACTGGAGGAGGAGGATGATCGACAAAGGCTCTATCTAGAATTACCTCACATGGAGGAGCCGCATGTGATACATGAAGATCACAATTTTGTCACGTGAGGAGAAAAAGGAGTCAAGCCAGCGACCCTAAACTAAGGCGCTTCTTGGGAGGCAACCCAAGGTTTACTTTCATTTTGTTCTTCGCAATTTAATTTTTAGTTTTTCAGAATTCTGTCAGGTTCTTGTTTTTCGACTTTTTTTTTTAATTTTCTTCCAATATTTTGTGCTGTTGTTGGATGTCACTTGGTCGCAAGGTTTTTATAGTTTTGCAAGATAGTATGGGCGCATCACCTTGCAGCTCCACCATTACCTTGGCGCATCACCTTAGAGAAGCTTTCTCTCACTCGTTCCTTTTATTTTACTGTTCTTGTCTTTCATTTGCTAACATTGAGGACAATGTTTCGTCTAAAGTGTGGGGGAATGATTTAGTTTTGCATGAATTTTTCAAGTTTTAGTAGGTGAATGGTTCAGATTTTTTTTTATTTTTGTGCTTCAAAGTGTCGCACCTTTGCTCTTGATTGAACTTGAAGATTTTCACTTGTACTTGCATGTTTTATTTCAAAAATCTATAAAAATTGTAAACCCATAAAAATTGAAAACTTTTTGAAAAAAAAAGAAAAGATTTTCTGTTTTTGCATGCTTTTGCACCTTAAATGTTTAGTTTTGTCTTTTGATCTCCCAATGATTGATAAGAATATGAGTATTATAGGTGAGAGTTAATCTTTGATATTTGAATCATGAACTTGATGGATGTGTTTTTATGTGAGTTTTAAGCTTGATAGCTTTTGGATTGATTTTGAAACTACATTATGTTAACTTAATAGATGATTTTCCCATGTGAGCTTTTGAACCTTCAACGCAATTCTTTGATGTGTGTTCATTCAATGCTTTGTATCTCTAGAACTTGTTTTATATCTTGTTGAGACTACATTTTTACATGCATGCATAAAGATGATAAAGGCACTTAGGATTTTAACCACTTTACCAAAAAGCCAACCCAAAGCACGTTATCCACTAGTGAGCCCATTTGAGCTTATTATTTGTTCTTTGCTTTACCATGTTTAACTTAACCTTTTCTTAATTGATTTATCTTTCTAACCCTTATCATGGTTAGTAGAGCATGCTCGTTGAGTTAAATTTGTGAAGGTTGCGCATGTAGGAATATCAGTGGTATATGACTTGTATTGTACTTGTTGGCAATTGGGAAGGAATCGAAAAACAAAAAAAAAGAAACAAAAGAAAAAGAAACAAAAAAACAAAAAAAAAGTTTGAGGCCAAGTAGAGAAAAAAAAGAAAAGGATTCCCCATGTGCTTGATCGATAAATGTTTGGGGAATGAAAGTTCAAAGAAAAAAAAAAGAGAGAGAGATGTGCTTAATTGTTTGATTATATGCATGATGCGCATATATGTGTTATTGATTACCTGTTATGCTCTACTCACTTTAATACTTAGCCTTTTCTTACCTTTCTTTTACCTCACCCCTAACCCAGCCAAGTTGCATCCTTGTTTAAGACCTCTTGATTTATGTTATGCATGTAATACTTAGTAGTGTATTCAAGATTGAAGAGCAAGCCTATGGTAGAGCATTGCATTGTTTGAATTTATAAGAGTTAAAACACATTTGAGCCATAAACACTTGAGTGTTGGAGTGTATGACAATGAGAGGACCTATTATTTTGACATGGTGTAGATTTCCTCTAAATCTATCTTGCTATCTTGCTTGGCTCTTACATTTAAAGTGAGTTCATTATTTTTATGGATTAAATGTCGCGGGTTCCCTCTTGTTTATAATCCTTGTATGTCTTTGAGGTTGTTGGGAGGTTGGGAGAAAAACTTTGACACTTAAGAAAATGTCCTTTGCATTTGCATATTTATTTCTTTTTGTTTTTGTATCCATACTTAGTTTTTGCATTCTCGGTTTTTCTTAGACTTTCAAAATTTATGTTTTTAACTTTCCTCGAGGACGGGCAAGAGTTAAGTGTGGGGGAGTTTGATAACTTGCATTTTTGTCATGTTAATTCTTTTTGTTTCATGTTCTTTTGGTAGACTTTTGTGATGTTTTGTTTATGTTTCTACGATAATTTGTGTCTTTGCATGTTCTAGGTGACGAAATACAAGGTGACGCAATTTAGACTGAAATTGACAAAATGGAAGCTAGAGAACGCATACGGAAAGGCGACACACAACAAATTAGCTAGGCAATTAAATGGTTCAAGGAGATTGAATGGCATAAAGCACGCAACAGAGGCGTCTTGCAAAAATCAGGAAGTCAACACACAAGAGAAATAAAAGCATTAAAGTCAATTGGGCAAGGGGAGCAGCGCAACACGAACATCGAGACAATAATTAAATCAGCAGGAGGCAAGCATAAGAACGACGACGCATGGGCTGAAGAAATAAATCAAAACGCAGCGTGGAGCACGAGCAAGAGGGAGCGTCGTTTTGAAGGAGAAAAACGCATAAGCTTGTGCGTTTACAGCTGGAGAGGCACAAGAGCAGAGAGGATCAGCAAGGGTTTTTATTTATTGAGATCCTTAATAGTCTTATCAAGCAATTGTAGAAAAAAGCCACATGTTTAAGGAATAACAAGACCAGGAGGCAGCACAGGGAAAAGCTACGGTCAAAAAGCAAAACATCATTTATAAATGAAGGGCCTACGGTGGTATTAGTGGGCTGTACAAAATATTAGCATTAAAAGGCTGAGGGGCCCACAACAAAAACCTAGGCTATTGAAGGAGAAGTGTGTGACGACAGCAGTAAGAAATAATAAGAAAAAGCGACAGTAGAGGAGGGAGCGGCAACTTTGAGGAGAAAAAGCTTTGGAACTTGGAAAGAAATAGTCAAAGATTGTGGCGTGAATTGGAGAAGAGCTGAAGAAAGATAGATTGCGGCACTGTGAACAAAGGAAAGATTGATCCAGTTGCAGCAACTTAGAAGATAATTGTGGATTGCGGCAACTTTCAGGAAGGCTTGAGCTATTTAGACATTCTCATCACCGAGGCACGACAGTGAGCAACATTTTAGGCAGGACCGAAAGCTTTAGCTGCAGCTAGTTTGGGTCTGAAGGTTGAATTTCAATATTTACTTGTCAATTTCAGTATTAATTGTTAGAGACTAGAATTATGTGTGGCTAAGTTTTTAATCTAGACAAGGTACTTTACGTTTGATGCATGTAGTTCGTGAGACTCTCGTGGTTTAATTATTTTCGTGAATTTCTTATGTTTATTTAATCTATGCGCTTGATCGATTAATTATTGTTGAGTTTGTTGATTAATGAGGCCTGTTAATTAATTAACTTAATAATAAATTACCGAATAGATTAGTTAATCCGTGATTGCTTTGTCTCATCGAGTGGCTAATTAATTTCAACCAAGAGGTTAATGGGATTAAATAATTTAGTCTAAATAGATTGCGTGTGTCCGATTACATTGGCTAAGACGAGGGTCCATTAGAGCTATAATGCCATAGATTATATTCATGAGCTTTACTCGGGAATAGTCTAATTGGTTAGGGAAATAATCTGCGAAGCTTTACTCGGGATTGTCGAATAATTACGAATGGATTGGTAGATTTGTGCTGTTCATGGTCTGCTATAACTTTGTTCATAGGAATGAACGAAATTTATATTTTTGAGTCTATGATCGAATTACAGTATCAAACGGGAGAGTATCTTGGCTAGGTTTTTATTCATATTATTTCAATCTTATTTTTAATTTCTTTTTGCGTGATTTCGTGTTTCTAAAATCAATCATTCTCAAATCAAATTATTTTTATTTTATTTTTTTATTTTCGATTTCGCACAAATAAATAATTACTTCATTGGTTTCTGTGGTTCGACCCTATTCACCACTTTACTCGCTTAAGTGTTCTAGAGTAAGAATTTATTTTTGTTGGTTTGACACGCCATCATATATATATGTATCACCACTGATACCGAACTAAAGCAATTCTGCAATTATGATTAGTTCTGACTAATCCGTAGTTAAATAGCTTTTAGGTTCTGTGTCTAAATTTAATGCCTTTTTTGATAGGCTTTTGGAAGGTCAATAAACATTTTTCTTTACCACAAAAGTTATTTAAAAAAAATAAGTATTTGGTTGTAAAATAAAAAGTATTTTTTTTAATAGATATGACTTTTTTAGGGTCCGTTTGGTTTCACTTCTATTTTTCTGTTGTTGTTTTTAGTTTCTGTTTCTGTTTTTGGTTTATGTTTTTTACTTAAACAAATGAAAACATGTTTGGTTGAGATTTGTAACATAAAATTGAAAATAAAATCTGTTTGGTTGATATTTATAATAAACTTATTATTATTATTATTATTATTATTATTATTATTATTATTATTATTATTATTATTATTATTATTATTATTATTATTATTATTATTATTATTATTATTATATATTGTTAATAATATTATTATTAATTATTATTATAAAATTTCTACTTACTATTATTATTATTATTATTATTATTATTATTCTTATTAATTTTATTATGATTAATTTTATTATTATTATTATTTATTTATTTATTTATTTTAATAATAATAATATTATTAATAATTATTATTAATTATTGCTATAAATTTTCTACCTACTATTTTAATACTATTAATATTATTATTTTTATTATTAATTTTATTATACCAAATTAATTATCTTATTATTATTAATTAATTATTAATTAATTAATTATTTATTTATTTATTTATTTATTTTATTATTATTATTATTATTATTATTATTATTATTTCGAGATAGAAACCAGGGTTATGTTGGTTTTTGTCGAAGAAAACATGTTGCCAAAATTCAGATAAACGATGTTTTTTATTTTTGTAAAAGCTGTTGTGGTTTTTTAATTTTCGTAAACAAAAATCATGATAGTAGTAAAGCCGGCTCGTTTTTACTTTACTGCTTTTTTTTTACAAAATGACAACAAAAACAGAGAAAAAAAACCGAAACAAACAACCCCTTAGCAAATAAAATATAGATTTTAAAAGATCAAACTTGAAGCTTCTAAAAATATTTTTTCGGTCGATTTTTCAAATAAATTAATGAGTCTATTTTTAGTCTCTTTGTTCATATATTTTACACATAATTTCTACAATATCTACAAACTCATATTCAAGTTTATTTTGAGAGTTATATAATATTATTTGACTTTTTAATATGTTTTAATATGTATTTTTATATTAGTTTTATTTATGTTATAATCCATATAAAAGATTTGGTTAGATATATTTTCATTTATATTTTATATAGTTTAAAATTATATAATGATTAATACATTATGTTTTGCATATTGTTTAATATATGTTAAATAAAATTTAAATATATAAATAATTTTTATTACAAAATAAAATATAAAAATTAAAAGTACTTTTTATTTTTATGTTACCAAACAATCTCAGTATAAATTTCTTTTTAAAAAACTCTTTTTTATTGATAGTTAAATAATCAACTGACTTTTTAGAAAAGTTATTGTAAAAAATTATCAAAAATGGCACTTATTTGGTTTGATCAAATAGATTCAATAATCTTTAATTAAATTATTTTATTTGATAAATTCTTAATTTAATGAGAAAATTAAGTCAAATTAATGCAAAAGGGCAAGGAAATAAAATCTAAAAATAAATTGAAAATTTCTATAAAATGTCTGTCAATGTTATTATTTTTTCATTATTTTCCTACTGCCCCAAACAGCGGAAAGAAAAGGTAAGAAAAATTAAGTTAAAAACCAAAAGTCATTTGGACTTGATTGGTTCGCAGTCGAGAACGCGATCTCTCTCTCACTTTGTTTCCGCCATGAGTCTCTTTGGTCTGGGCAGGTCATTCTTTGTTCTCTTCTTGTTTTCAGATCTCTGTTATTCTGATCTATTCACTCTTTGCATCAGCAGTTATCATTTGCACTTGGGATGGATTTGAATTTTGATTATACTCCTTTTATTAGTGTGCCTTTGTGTTTGAAACCTTTGATCTGATTTTGTTTAACTTGGCTAATTGAGCAAATTTATGCATACAATAGTGAGTTGATCAGTCTTTTTAAGCATGCACGCTACTTTGGATTGCGTATCTATGCATATACATGTATAGATTCTGATGAGTCACTAACTTCGTCTAGCTAATTAGGAAAATAAAAAGAGAAGTAAAGTAGGGCTTGTATCTCAACACGTGCGTTCATATACACCAGCATATATATATAGATAGATGAACACACTATCTACATGTTAATGAGTCACTAATTTCCTTACATTCAATTGCCAAAAAAGGATTTGGAAAGAAAAAGAAAAATTGCATTGACTGCCTAAAAGGATTTAGGGAAAAAGGTAAAGTATTAACTATGTGAGCTGGGGGCATGCATATTGCTGCATAATTTAATAGTTTCTGTGTCTCTCATGTATGCATGGTGAATTTTCCATGTCCGTAGCTCGTATAGTTTATCAGCAAGGTGGCAGCATGAAAACAGTGCGAAAATCTGTGAATTCCCCGACATTTCTGAATAGCATGATTATTTTAGGCTTTTTCAGGTTTATGCTTGTTTCTTCTCTAGTTATATTGTATAGGTTATTCTAAACTGACTTGTGGTAACATGGTGGTTATTAGATGTAATGAATGGTGTAGCATGTTGTCAAAAAGTTTGTACTATTACCTGCAAAATCCTTGTGTAAATGGCTTTTCTTAAGATGGAAAATATGTGGATATCAGATCGCTAAAGTTGCTTCGTGGAGGTATAGCGTCTGTCCATATGGCAAGTTATTGTGCCAGACTGCTAAAGTCTAAAAACCTGCATTTAACTGTCTAATTTGATTAAAAAAAGCTTTTCATATCTGCTTTAAACTCGAAGTTACAAAAGTCAAGTAATTTACGATAAAAATAATGAATCAATGCAATTAGCAAGTATCCATAAACCAATAGGTTTTTATTGTTAGAACCTATCAATTGGTGTTGGAAATCAAATATCAGTGTATATGCTGGTGGAAGCAGAGTCAATACGATGCATTTAAAACTGTACTATTTCTGTTAGCATGATTTTTGTTTGGTTTTCTGTTTGCATAGCACTTGAGTAAATATTTGATCTTAAGTTTCATAGAATGCAGGCTTTCAGACTCCATCTTTCTTTCTGTTTCTCCTGCACACATTCTTCTTATGCATTGAAGTTGGTTCATCCCTGTGTCTAGTTGTGTAGGGTCCGTTTTTTAATCTCTAGATAATTTTTTTAATTGTGTATCAGGTTGGACAATGTTGTAGTTTATATATATATTTTTAGTACATACTCAATTTGTAATCCTGATATGTTTTCTTTATACAGAAATCAGAGGACATTCCGACCCAAAAAGAGTGCCCCATCAGGGAGTAAGGTTAGTTTTCATTCTTGAGTAATAAATTAAAAATCCAAGCGTTGGCAGTCAAATGTTGTAATAAATTGGCCCATGCCTACTGCAGTTTTGAATGATATTGTCTTTTAATACATTCCACGTTTGTGTCTGTTGTCGTTATCATTATTACTGCAAAAATGTCGATGTGTCTTATGACTAGAGCATGCAGGTGCAGTGAAAGACAACATGAGTGCACTTTGATGGTATATCATGATTAATGGATTTTGTCTGTGTTTGTCCATTTGCACGGGTTCTGGAATTTTAGAAGATAGTGATATATAAAATATGTTTGTTTATCAATTAGTGTGAGTTAGGTGTTTTGGCAGGTAAATCTCGTATACATTCTCGTGCATGTTAGATTTGAGATTAAGACATGAACACAAGATCCGAAATTAATTAAATAGGCAGTGCAGATGATGATTGACAATTAGTAATAAATGGTATTATAATGGTTTAGTGATATCAAAAGAATTACGGGGATTGGAGACTATAAAAAGTTGATGTAAATTCATAGTAAAGAAATTAAGTGATTTGGTTTATATGGACTCTAGCTTACATAACTATATTTAGGGAAAATGCCAATTAATATCATGAGGAATTGGATAAGTGTAGCATTGTTTAGTTAACGACAGTTTGGGAAATAAAGGTTTCTTTGTAGCACAAGTGATAAACATGCTTTAGAATTGTGGGGTCCATATGTATATTTTGTAAATATCATGAATGGGTTCTGACAAAACAGTTTAAACAATATGGTTTATTCTAATTGCTGCCATTACCATACAAGCATGTGATATACGGGAAAAGCACATACAGGTGGTGGAATGATGTCCCGTGCTTTCTATGATATTAATAGTGGATGGTTGAGAAAATGTTCTTGTTGCCTTTGTGAATTTGTAATTTTCATGATGCAGGGGGCACAACTTAGAAAGCACATTGATGCGACCCTAGGCAGTGGAAACCTTAGGGAAGCAGTGAGACTTCCTCCGGGGGAGGATGTAAATGAGTGGCTTGCTGTCAACAGTAATTGCTTTCTCTCTTTCTCTCTCTCATTGAATGTGTGAGCAATTTTCTGTCATCACTTTTTTAAGTGTGCTTACCTACAAACTTATGTTTTTTCGTTGTCAGTCCACCATGTTTTAGTACTTTGATGCAAGATAGTAAAGTCATCCAAGTCTTGTATTATCTAACTCAGCATATGTTTTTCTCTTTAGAAGTTCTATTTACTGCTAATCTCTTCCTAATTCAAATCTAAGTTTTATGGATTTCCCTATTTCAGCTGTGGATTTCTTCAACCAGGTGAATCTTCTGTATGGTACCTTGACAGAATTCTGCACACCTGAGAACTGTCCTACAATGACTGCAGGCCCCAAGTATGGCTAGAAAATAGACAACATTTATAATTCTTTGTGGTTAGCTTGCATAATAGAGAGTTAAGTACAAAGGCCTTGTTGGTACCTAGTTCTTTTTGCCCGTTTAATTAACATATTCTTAAATTGATTAGCTCCTTTTAGAAACTTGCAGTTTCTACAGCCAATTTGAATAGTAGCACCAAAAACATCAAGTACTTTGTAGGTTTGATATTTTCAAAAGTTTGTTTAACCAGTTCCAGGCTTGTATTAGTGGCCTAAAGATGTAGAAAAGTGGTATGAACCCACTACTCGCTTCCAGTATAAGTGTTGAGGGCAATTATATTCATATAATTCTCCATATGTTTTAGCAAGTTTGAATAGCTGAAGACAAGCATTTTCAAGCTTTTGTAACTTTATAATTAACCAGAGAACATCATTATCCTTGCTATTTATTTCCCAGATACCAGTTTCAGGCAGGTTTGCCATTGAATTGAGCGAAGGAAGCAACTTTTAGGCACCTGAATGACAAACTTGTGCCCTATAGTTTCAAAAACATTTTATATTTGGGTGTATTGTCTCCTAATCTCAAGGTTGATAGTTGGCTAACTTTGTTCTTTCATGTAGGACATTTATCACCCCTGTTGATTGATAAATGTGTAGAACAAAACATTATAATACAAAATCTTGCATTACTTTGTTCTGCCAGCTAGTGCAGATGCACATTCATTCACTTTTATAGTTGATTAAAATGCGTTATCTGCACGTTTGGTTATCTGCAAGTTTGATTATTTAATAGCTTGTGATCTGGTACTGTTGGAACTATGCAGGTATGAATATAGGTGGGCAGATGGTGTACAAATTAAGAAACCTATCGAGGTGTCTGCTCCAAAGTATGTTGAATATTTAATGGACTGGATTGAAGCTCAGCTTGATGATGAATCCATATTTCCCCAAAAACTTGGTAATTAGTTAACTAATATGTACCCTTTTGTACTTCTATCATCCATCTACCTATCTGCTTCTTCTTCACAACTGTTGGAAAAGCTAATGAAAAGAATTAATCGTTCACTAATCATTAATCTATATATTAATTTGATTGAATCTTGCAGGTGCTCCATTTCCTCTTAATTTCAAGGATGTTGTGAAAACTATATTCAAACGGCTGTTCCGTGTATATGCCCATATTTATCACTCTCACTTTCAAAAGATTGTAAGCCTCAAAGAGGAAGCCCACTTGAACACCTGCTTCAAGCATTTTATACTGTTCACCTATGTAAGTTGTTTTCTGCAATCTCACTTGTTGATTATAAGCGACATACCTTGTAGTCTTGTAAACTCAAAATGTTTACCATTCATGACTAATTCATACAGTTCCAGTGATTTGAGGTAGCTACATTAAGACTTCAGTTGCCTTGAAAGTGGCTGACTTACTTATTTTTCCCTTAATTCATGTTTCTTTTGTTTAAATTCACATATTTTGTTAGGACCGTGTTAGAGACCACTTTCTCTAACAGTGAATCACCACAAGAACAACTCCCTGTACTACGAATCACCACATAGCAACAACAGAACACTCATACACGCAGCAGTAAAACAAGAACAAAGAAGTAGAAATGAATGGATATCCGTAACTATTATTCCTTAGCTAGACTTCGAGGGCTAGCTAACCTCCCTACAATTACCAATCACAATATCATAACCGAATCCCCCTCTATTCCTTCGTAACAGCCTTTTATTCTCTTATTCTAACTAACTTCCTCATCTAACATTTCCTAATTTACCCTCCTATGCTGCCGAAATGGCTAGATCTCATATTCCTCCTCTTGCTGTATTTCAGCTAGAATCTAGTCTTAACAATACCCCCCCCCAAAAGAACCCACCTTGTCCCCAAGGTGGGAAGAGGGAAATTGATTAGCCAACTCCTCTTTGTCCTTTGAGAGATGTAACCGACAAATCCAGCTCATGTAAGGGCTGATTAGCTTCATCGTACACATATGACTGAAAACATAGCACCTGATTAACCAACTCGTCCTCTTCTTCCTGTAGTTCCACCGGTTGCACTTCATCCGCTAGGAGAACATGAAATTGTTTCTCGCCGCACACATGCCCTGACGTATACTTCCCATCACAGCGGTAGCACAGTCCCTGCAACCTCTTACGTTGTAACTCTTCAGTCGTCAAGCGCTTGAAGGGGAAGGAATGTTCCCTTCGAAAGATTCTTCGGCCCTCGCCAGCTGAGCTAGACCCCCACTGCTCCGATGATCGGCCTTGGACTGGAACTGGTCTGGTAGTGGAGCTTACCGCCGGAGTCGAAGTCTTCCCCACCTCGGGAGTCTTGCAATTAGGGATCCAAGGAGCATTTGACGGGTTAGGGCTAGCCGAGAAAGTCCTCTTCACATCCCAATTTTGCGAACCCGACAATCCCGACTCCACCACGAATCTCTGATTTTTATTACTTCTGGAAGACTGTTCTAGCAAGGCCCAATTTCTTCCTAACGTCATCTGGGCCAACTCCATCACCTGGACTAACGATTCGGGTTGGACCATCATGACCTCAGCACGTACATCTTCCTTCAAACCATTCACATATGCGGTCATCACCACTTCCACCGATACGTCCCTCAGCATCGACGTTACCACCTCAAAACGCTGATTGTAGTCAGCCACCGTCCCCTCCTGTTGCATTTTCAGTAGCTCTGCTAGCGGGTTTTCCACGTTTGCACTACCAAACCTTCTAATCACCGCTCTCTTAAATGACGCCCATTCCGCTAGTGGTGACCAGTTCTGCCTCCATTGAAACCAACTCAAAGCTTCACCTTCCATACACACTGCCGCCGCCGACAACCACCGTTCATGTGGCACACCGTTCAGCTCATAGTACCGCTCCACCCGAAACACCCAACCAAACGGATCCTCTCCATAGAACAGAGGGATTTCAAGCTTCCGATAACTCTTCTCACCACATATCAGGTTAGCTTGTATGGATGTCTCCCCTTCAAATTGATGCTCCGATTCTTCTTCAACCTCACCGGCTACTTCTTTATTTTTCCCTTTATTTTTTGTTCTCCTTAATATTTCGAATATAGCTACGATGTCCCCAGCAACTTTATCGAACTTAGCTTCAACTCCCGCAATATCCTCTACTATCCTCAGCATCTCTTTCTCTACATTATCAACTCTAGCTTCCATTCTCGTAAATACCATCCCCGATCTCACTCTCGCTCTGATACCAATTTGTTAGAGACCACTTTCTCTAACAGTGAATCACCACAAGAACAACTCCCTGTACTACGAATCACCACATAGCAACAACAGAACACTCATACATGCAGCAGTAAAACAAGAACAAAGAAGTAGAAATGAATGGATATCCGTAACTATTATTCCTTAGCTAGACTTCGAGGGCTAGCTAACCTCCCTACAATTACCAATCGCAATATCATAACCGAATCCCCCTCTATTCCTTCGTAACAGCCTTTTATTCTCTTATTCTAACTAACTTCCTCATCTAACATTTCCTAATTTACCCTCCTATGCTGCCGAAATGGCTAGATCTCATATTCCTCCTCTTGCTGTATTTCAGCTAGAATCTAGTCTCAACAGACCGTCTTGTGCCTTGTCATGGCTTCCAAGAATATGTCCCATTTTGATTTTTCCTGCATGATTGCCTCGCCCTTAGAATCAGTCCATTGAGGCGAAGATTGCCTATAAAGTTAACTATATTAGAGTTTATATGTGCTCTCCAGGTTTTGGGCTTGCACTAAACTTCTTGGGTTGAACGACTTAGTTGACAAGTTCTTAGTATTACTCCATCTTTCTAGTTATGCAGCAGTTTCTCATGACCATAAGTGGCTGAATCTGCTTCTTTTGAATTTGAGCCCTGTTCACCCATTTCATTGGAAGCTAAGGCCTTTGGTCTTATTACCTTCTAATTGATTATAGAGTTCGTCATAGACAAAATTTCCCTTTGTAATAGCTTCTTACGGATTTATAAATCATCTCAAAGTGTTATGGTTAAAGCTTCTACTACAACTTCATCTCCATCTCATCCATTTCAAGAACTGGTGATTGTCCATGTTTATGCTGGAGGCTTCTGTCCACTGTATCTCTTAACGATGTCCTTTCTCTTTTTATTTGTTTTCAATGTTGTTTTTACTGATCCCTTTTGGTCCTCACAGTTCCTATCTTATTGTGCAGTGCACCTAAATTAAGTTTGCCAAGAAGCATTTTCTTCTTGTAGAGAAATTTCTGGATTTGCTGATTGATTGTTCCGTTCGGATGTATTGCCTTTTGCAGGAGTTTGCGCTAATAGACAAGAAGGAGCTTGCTCCCCTTCAGGAGCTTATAGATTCCATAATCGTTCCTTACTAGCCTGGGGAAGAATTTATATTGGAGATCGTGTGAAAACTGAATTTCAAGTGCTTCAGATCAGTGTTAGACAGTATAATGTTGCTTTTACTAACTAAGCCTTATGGATGTGCTGTATAATTTAAAGAAAGAACACAGTTTGTAAGGAATGCCCCGTGAGAATGTTTTTGTTTTTAAATATTGTTTAAATTATGCACAGCTTGTAAGGAATGCCCCGTGAGAATGTTTTTGTTTTTAAATATTGTTTAAATTGTAAACATAATTTATAATCATAATTTAAGGTTATTATTTGGGAAAATTCAGAATAACGTACAAGTAAATTTTATTTTCGGAACAAATTGTTAGAAATAATGAAAATGCGTGAAAGTATTCTAACACTGTCGCATTCACCGGAAACAACTAAAGTCATGGTTAAAATGATAAGTAAAACAGGGAAGATTGAAAAGATATTTCCACAAAAACTAAAAGAATACAAAGAAAAGTCATTTTACACAAAATAATTTCTTCTAATTTTAAATTTTTATTTTTATGATTTCAAATTTTAAAAGTATAGCACTTTATTTTAGAGTTTTATTAAAATAAATTTAAGTAATTTATTAAATTTTGTTATGAGTTTAATTTTAAAAGACCTCTTTATATTAAAATATTATTAAAAATTATGCGTATCACACGTTAGATCAATTAGATGTTATGATTCAATTTAACTCTTAAATCTTGATTGAAATTAATTAAAGTCAATCAAAATAAATAATTTATTGTATAATTCTTAAATTATTAATTTAATTTGAGTTTGTTTGGTTTGAATTAGGATTAAGAGTTGAGTGTTGTGGTCGTATCAATTTTTAACTGAAAGAGTTTTATGTAAAATCGAAAACTATAAACAATTTTTTAGAATTTTAAAATTAAGTTTATTTAAACCACATAAAACTCTCCTTTGTCCTTATAATAAATTTATTATTTCTTAAAAGCGAAAACTTAATTTTCAACTAAGAAAATATCATTATAAAATAAAGAAAAATGAAATAAAAATGAGTTAAACATCTCAAGAGAATACAAAAGAATAAAAAAAATTTAATATATAAAATTTAAAATGTAAAGAATAGGAATTGTGTAATAATGCCTTACTTAATTCATTATTGAAATTTTGTATATTATAACATAATGTATTCATTTAAAGTTTCAAGTGGTAAGTGAATAAATAGCCAAAAATTTCACATCTAGTTCATACTCATGGTCTAGAAGATCAAATGCCTGCTTATACAGCGGGGACAAGAGGTACCTTATCAAGTAACCTAATTCATCTGTACCATGTGTAAGCTCCTAATATTAGATTGCCTGTATCTTGAAGTTAGAAAACCATACGCTACCACCACAGCTATGAGGACTCCAAGGAGCAATGAGAAGAGCTGAAAGTTGGCAAGCAGCTCACCCCGAACCTCAGTGTCTTTTGATCGACATCTGATTTGATCACCCTTCAACCGACAACCCTCTGGCATCATGGGGCCATAAAGAGTCAAAGCAGATTGATAAAACCAGAGACCCTGCAGAGTAATAGCAACACCATTAGACAAATCAACAGGAAAACTGGTTGGGATGAGGGCGCCGGCCACAGTCGATAAAATGCAGAGTCCAATTAGAAGGACGAGAATGAGATGGTAATATCCCTCGAGTCCTTGATGGGTTGTGGAGTGAAAATAAAACAGTAGATACTCTGCACAAAATGCTGATGCTGCCAACAAACAAAGGGCTTCATCTGGCAAAGGTAAAAGCCTGCAAGAAATTAACCCAAAAAAGAAAATTTAAACTGTAGTTGAAAAGGAAAAGCTCAGCACATCTACATTAATTATTATTGTTATTATTAGTAATTCAATGTAATGGACGCATCATCAGGACTGATGGTTTTGAATCCAGTTTCCTCTTAAACAATGAATCACAACAAAGTTTGATTGCTGTTTAAAAGATTTGAGGCAAGCCTTACTTACAGGCAGGCAACAATTGCTAGATCATGCTAAAACAATTCAACAGTTCAACAGAGAGTTATACAATCATAGACCTCATCACTAAAATGATAAAAAGATGAGTGTCCTATTCAATGATTGCTTGAGATAGAAAATACACAGGGTCATTGCTTCTTATTATTTAGAAAAGAAAAGGTAGATCCTTCGGTCAATGGAAAAAGAAACAAAATATGCCTGTATCTTCAAGATGGGGACCTCGTCAAGCCCACTGATAACATATACCACAAAGAAAGCATGCTAAGGAAACAGTTTTAAGTCCTATTGCAAGCTTATTGCATACGTCTGTTGCTAGTTCATAGTTCTCTAACTAATTCTTCAAAAATACCATAACCAATGCTTTTGAGAGAAGCTTAAAGGAGTTGAACCAGTAATGCATTTTTCAGGGTAGTCTGTTCTTATAGATTTAAGGGTACAGTTGCAGAAAATCTCGGTAATCTATTTCTCACTGCAATCACGGGAACTATCAAGTACATAGAAGCACGTATGCATTTCAATGCAGTCTCTGATCCTAGTTAACTCTATACGATCAGTGATGAATTACTCTTTACTCCATCACTGATGAACTTCCAATGCAAGCGAGGTAAGTTTTTTACAAAGCTACAATCTGCAACTTCTGATAACTCAAGAATTTGTTAAAAATCATGTTTTTACCTCCGACACCCCCATCAATAAGCTACTTCTCACCCCATTTATCCCCTACTCGATTTCAAAAAGAACCTTCAATAGTTTGGCATTCATGCCTTTAACTGCGCAACCTGGATTTGGTTTCCTTGAACTCAAACTTGGCAAGCTCATGATGACATCACTACGTAGGTTCTTATCTTTTTACTATCTTAAATATTTGATGATCAGAGTCTTGCCGATAAAATTGTGCAAGCTCTCAACGGAGAGTCAGAGAGTTCATATTGCCCTCTTCATATGACTAAATTAACCCCGGTAAACCTGAGGAAAATTTGGAGAGCAAGGACAAAGAAACACCAAACTTTAAATGTATATATAAGCAATTCATGGTTGACTAAAACTCCTACGTAAGGTTATGTTCAAGAAATCCCAATTTCCTACTATTTTCTTCATTTCTTATGAGTCATCACACGATTATACATCACCACAAAGCAAAAGGCAATAACACATTAAATTAAAGAGAACCAACCTTGTTTTTTCCGATAGCAAGGTGACAACTCCAAAAATAAGGAACATGAGAAGCATGCCGGCATGCTCGAAATTGTTCATATGAGAAGGATTGAGAACTCCATTGACGAAAAACTTGAGGTGGGTAGAATATAAAAACTCAATACATAAATCAACAAAAGAGCCGACAACCACAAGATAGAGCTCCAAGTAGTTGAGTTTGCCGTCATAACCAGACACAGGGTTCCAAACCCGAAAACGGAAGGCCTTCGGGTTTGATGCAAATCGAACCAAAGCGCTCCATATGTGCCATACTCCAACCAAAAGGAAAAAGGTTCCTGGTAAAGCATGACCTTTGAAAGAACCCATCTTCTTTTTAGTCTATATGAAGTCTTTGCAACTCCTCCTTACTTCTTGATTCTGCCAGTTCTTCTGTTTCATAACTACTGTGCCTCAGAAATTATCCATCTAAAAAGGAGGCTTTTAATTATTTTTCTAAACATTTCCTCAACTTTGTAGAAAAAAAAGCTGCTTTAACATACTGTTTGATTGACTAGAAGATGAAAAATACGAGCAACGAAAAATAATTCGTGAAAACCAAAATGGAAAGGACACCAAGTTTCCAAACATAAAAGGGAACGAAAGGCAGATAGGTTCGTTACTATTATCTATCCACCAATCAACTACGAAAGCCAAATCCGAAGACTACATAAAAGATGCACGATTCAATTTCTATCCTGAGATTTTCTCAGGCAACAAACAGATCGTGATTGGTTCAGCTTGAAAGGGCTTCCACTTTTCAGTCAAGTTTGGCTAGCATTAGAATGCTGGGAAAAATAAAAAGATACCAACTTTGACACATGCTGAAAGCTAGTTTTCGTATTACGAAAGTTGCTAATGGGAGGCCATTTTCAGGCTGAAAAAGTAAAACGTTCGAAATGGAGATACACTTCATAGTCGAAGAATTTAAGCGAAACAGAGGGAAAAATTTTTGGAAGGAGCGCCTATAAACTGTAAGTCGACAGTCCCCCGAACCCATCAACGACAGTGAACCACGAAAGACACAGGGAGAGGGGAGAGAGAGAGCGAGGAAGTTCTTGCAAAATTATATAAAAGTATGAACCTTTTGGTTCATGTGGGCTCATGATTGTGTGTAAAGAACAGAGAGCAGATAACAATAACTGGGCAATAATGAAAAAGGGATGCACGTACTTACGCGACGTGATTGATTTCAGGGCATGATTAGGATCCAAAAAGCATCTCCGTCAAAAACCAAAGAAGGGCATGATCAAACAGACTCAAAGTCGAGACCTTTTGGTTTTGGATCAAGCGAGATAGAGACAGAAGTGGTGATGTGTGATAAAAATACAACAGAATCAGATAAACATCAAAAAGATGGTGGTGTCCCGAAACGGAACGTGGCAAAGAGAAACAAGACGGAATTGGTGGCTAATCTGCTTTTCTATATTTTTGGTTTTGGGTCGACTTTACATCGTGCTTATATATACACAAAACCATTTACGATCCAATTTCTTTTCATTTCCGAAATTTTGTATCCAAATCCAACGTCAATAAAAAGAAAAAAAACTAACGAAGCGTTGACTTCTCGTTGGTGTGAAATAGAAACGAGAGTTAGTGCCTCTTGCGGATAGGTTCGTAAATAAATATTTTTTCGTAGGGATAGCAATGAGGTGGATTTAGGGCGGATTATGCGATCCCCGCCTTCATTCTTATTTATAATTTCGTTCCCTATCTTCGCCCATTTTTTTTTTCAACCTCCATTCTCATCCCCATCGGGGAATAACATCCCCATACCCGACTGCGGATAGGTTCGTAAATAAATACTTTTCCGTAGGAATGGCAATGAGGTGGGTTTGGAGCGGATTATGCGATCCCCGCCTCCATCCCCATTTATAATTTCGTTCCCCATCTCCGCCCATTTTTTTTTTCAATCTCCATTCTTTCAATCTCCATTCTCATCCCCATCGGAGAATAACATCCCCATACCTGACCCATTTCTCCGTTGGGGATGTTATTAGCTTAAAAAATATTATTTTATATATAACATATTTATATTGCTACGCTTGAAACGAAGAAAAAACTGCAATTTTAAAAATATTATAATGTATAACACAAACATAAAATAGAAATAAATTGTTAACCATTGTAGAAAAAAATAGTATTGTCTAATGCAAATAAAAAAACAAAAAGTCTTCAAAGTCATCCATAAAACTATTGATCTTACAACAAGAATTTATTTAAGCACCTCCATAAAAAAATAAAAATAATCATTTGATTTTTTAGATAAAAGACATCAAATTAAAATTTTAATATAAATTAAAATAAGAAAGTGTCCATAGAAAAATTACCTCATTCAGTATCTTCATCATACTCAATCTTGTAGAATTTTAGATCTATATCTTCAAAACAAGTTTCTAATAAAATAAAATAAAACATATAAAATTTAGTACTTAAGCTATAAATAAAATTGCTTTTATAATTTTAATAAATAAGAAATATTACTGTAATCTCATTCCATAGCCAACTTTGAGCACACATTAAAGCCTCCAAAGTTTTTTTATGAAGTCTACTACGATGCAGGGTAACCAATCTTCCACTTGGTACTAAAAGCGATTCAAGCAACGGTAGAAATTGGAATCGCTAAGATATCTCTCGCTATTAACATTAAAGTTGGATACTTGATCCATTAGCCTTCCACCAACCTAATATATCAAAATCATTGATTCTCGGCAACACTTTCTCCTCCAAATATTGGTCCAATTCAGATTTTGCAAGTAATGAGCTACTCTCACTCTCAAGTGCCATTTCTTCATCAAAATTAGCTAAAAAATTTCTATTGCCAACATCAATGCTTGAAGAAGTTTGAACACTAGTAGCATCATCACCTTGACCAATTCTTGCTTTATACTCTTCAAGCAAGTCATAACAATAACCTTGAACTTTTCTAACTTCATCAGCATACCCATACTCTCCATAGATTCTCTTAAAACAATAGGTCAACAACTTAGTTTTGTATCTTGGATCTAAAATTATTGCCACCCTATGATACCATGAATGTTTGACCAATACTTATTATATTTTCTAACATGTTCTCGACCATTTTCTTAATCACCTCATTAGGTGATCCAAGCCAATACTCAATGCATATATGATCTCACATATTTTGGAAAATAAATATTAGATGTTGGATATCTCGTACTGAGAACATTTCAATGGCGAATAAAAAGTTCTAGTTTCTCACACACTTCTTGTGTCAACTTCCATTCCTCTTGGTTGGTAAATTATCGAACAATGCCTCACGTTGTTCCGACGATAGAACACATCCTTGTATATTAGAAGCGAGTAAGCATCATATATGTAGAATTCCATCGAGTCTTACAATCTAGTACTAATTTCTTAGTACTTGAAATACCCAATTGACGACAACTTCCTCAAATTTTATACTCTTTTAGGAGATGCGGTCAAAATACAACACAATCACGAACTCTTACTATAGATTTTCCAATGACATCCATACCAAATTGAACAATTAAATTTAGTATATGAGCACAACAACGCATGAAATAATAATCCTTTCAACATAAAATTTGGTTTCTAGGAATCTTATCCAATACCCAACTAATAACCCCATCATTGGTAGAGCAATTATCAACTGTTAGAGTTGAAAGTTTCCTATCAATATTCCAATCCAATATACACTCCAATAATGCATCGCAAGTGCTTTTGATGAGTGTGGACATGGAACATAGATAAACCTAAAACAAATGAATAAAAAGCATCATTATATATGTTCAATTAATGTGTATACATAATCTAACAGTAATGATACTTTAATAAGAACTTGATAAGAGTTATACCTCATAATTCGACTTTGCAAAGTCCAATTCTCATCAATAAAGTGAAATGTAACAGCCATGAACCCTTTTGATTGATTCTTTGGAAGTCCACATATCCGTTGTTAAAGCAATCCTCTGCGATTTGCCTCCAATAGACTTAAAGTCTTTGCCCTCTCGATATCGTAAATCCTTAAAATGTCACTTTTGATTGTATTTCTACTAGGAATCTTGAATAAAGGTCAAACTAGCGAATAATAACGAAATCCATGATGTTCCACCATGTTTAAAGGATATTCATGCAAAATGATCATTTTAGCAAGATACTCTCTTGACTTCTCTTGATCAAATGAGAAATTTTTATATTCACCGCTTCTTTGTTTCCTCTTCTTGTTTCTTGGTTATGATTACTTGTTGTCCTATATCTCTGACACTTCTTCGTGGACATATCTTAAAATGATCATGCAAGTGCCTTGTGCCATCAGTGCTCTTTCTGTTAATTTTTATTGCAATAGTTACACACACCTTCTCCAATCCATTAATTTTTGTTTCTTAAAGTCTTGCCAAACTACCGATGTCAATCTCCTTTTATGATCTGCAGTAACGTTTGAACTCGATTCAACATTGCCATGAATGTTTGCTGGTATGGCTTCTTGAACTGTTGAAGATGTGTTATTAGCTACAAGTTCTTGAGTAGCATTCGAATCAGTTGTATTCGAATCAGTTGTACTTTGATTTTGTTGAGATTCCATCTGTTTTTTAAAAAAGAAGGGAAGATCACGTTAATAAAATCCTCAATTTCGGTTCAATTCATTTTCATAACTCACAATTCACTTCGATTCAATTCAATTTCATAACTCACAATTCACAAATGACAAAACACAATCAAAATCAACATCCAAATTTTCACTTCAAGTTCCAACCGAAATCAACATCCATGAACCATGAACCAACCGAAACCCACTTCCAATTTTTTCCCCAAATCTTCAACAATTTCACCAATTTTTTTACCCCAAATCCAACAACCAACACACTAACAGAAAATCATTTTCAATATACATGAAAAATTGAGCAAAAATCCAAAACATACACCCCAAATATAATCGGGTCTTCGGTGCCAATCTGGGTCGACGTCGGGTCGTGTGCGACGGCGAGTCTATGTGGTCCCGCTGTCGTCCGGTCGTCGAAGACTTCGAGGAGGATGAAGAAAAATTTGGCCAAAGGTGACGAGCGACGGCAACGCGACGGAGAAGACTCGGCAGACAGACGGAGGAGAAGAGGAAGACTCGAGCGACCACCACCGTGCGAGATCCAGACTGGGAGGCGGTGAAGCGGCGGAGAGAGACTGACGGCAGGAGCGGGCGGAGATGGACGGAGGACAGGCGAGAGAGAGAGAGAGCGAGTGAGCGGAGACGGACGCGGGCCTCCGGGGGGGTTAGATTTTTAGGGTTAATTAAAATTTTCAGAATACACCCTAACATTATACGGGTCGGGTCCCCATTGGGGATGGAGACTATAATCTCCATCCCCGCCTCGAATATAAATGGGGAAAAATCCCCATCCCCTACCCCGTTTATTTGGGGCAAAATGTGCCCCCATACCCGTCCCGTTCGGGTCGGGGAATATCGGATCCCCATCGGGGCGGGGCTTTTTGCCATCCCTACTTTTCCGCTGGCGGACATAGTCGGGGGCAACCTTCTTCGCGGTAATTTGTAGTTTGTTTTGGTATTTTGTGCTTTCCCCTTGTTAAAAAAAACTTTTCTTCTTTACAAAAAGTGATTTATTTTTTAAACAAGTTTTTAATTATAAAATAAAAAATATTTCTTTAATAGATATGTTTTTTCAATTAAAATATACCTTTTAAAAAAGTTCAATTTGATATTTATCAAAAAAGCTTTTAAATAATTTTTTCAGTAGATTTTCTTATCAATTAATGGGTTTGTTTTTTAATACCTTTTATCTTTATGTTTTACAAATAATTCTCACAATACCAACAAACCCATCTTCACGTTTATTTTGAGATTTATATAATATTATTAGACTTTTAAAATATATTTTAATATTATTTTACTTATATTATAATTTATAGAAAATATTTGGTTAAATATATTTTTATTTATGATTTATATTGTTTAAAATTATATAATAATGATTATATTGTGCTTTATGTGTTGTTTAATATACTTTAAATAATTTTATATGCATAAATAATTTTATTAAAAATAAAATATGGTTAAAATTAAAAGTATTTTTTATTTTTATGTTGTCAAGCAGTCTACTGTATGAAGCTCTTGCAAAAAAACTCTTTTTTAAATAACAACTAAACAATCAACTGACTTCATAGAAAAGCTTTTTTCATAAAAGATCTACAAAAAAAAACTCTACTAATATAAGCTCAATTAAACAGAGGATTAGGCATTCAAGTGCCAGCCCCCCGATATGAGTCCATGAAAGCTCCATATTTGCAAAGAGATGGGTGATGGCATAGTCACCTTGTCAGGGTGATTAGTTCATTTATTGTAAGAAGGAATGAAATGATTATTTTTAGTAATAGAATAAACGAAGAATATAATGAAATAGATATTATTTAGTTTGATTTAGTGCTAAAGAATTTTATATCAATATTTGATTTGAAAACGTAAATTTAGAATAACAAAAGAATAATTAACAAAAATATTAAACTATCTAGTCCTCACTAACTACATCATTAACATCATCATTATTATTATTTTCTTTCTTATTATTATTATTATTCTTATTATTATTATTATTATTATTACTATTACTACTTTTATTATTAATTTTCTTATGTTGTTATAATAATAATAATAATAATAATAATAATAATAATAATAATAATAATAATAATTATTATTATTATTATTATTAAATTTCTTTTTCTTTTCGCATTCTTCAATCTTTGAGAGTGGTTCATTCTTTTTCTAGTCAATGCAAATAAATTTAGAAAATTATCATATGGCTTTCTAACATTTTACAGATGGTTAATTTTTCCTTCATATACTTCATGAATTTGGTCCGACTCATGTCATCATTCATTATATAGTTACAATTATAGTATAAAATAACATTGGGATGATATTGAAAATAAACTTAACATAGGGTTTTAAATTATTAAAAAGTTATTTAGTTGAACAAAAAATAAGTTTCAACCCTATTTAAATAACTAGACAAAATATTTAAACTTCAACATAATCTTTAATGTGTGGCAAGAAACCTTTTCACCCACCTAACACATCTACAACCATACAGCCCAAACAGTCGCAATCCTTTTTGTTCTTTCGACATTTCTACACAAACTCAAACGAGTGATGATTGTAAGAAATAAATTTTATGATGCATTTACATAAAAGACGAAATTATAGAACATAAAAACCAAAATCGCTTCCCAAACAAATAATTTAAATAAAACCTTAGCTCAAATAACTCAACACCAACTTAAGGAAAAAGAATCACACAGTAGAAAGAAAGGCAAAAGCAGAATAAACATAACGACCCTAATGGTTAAGGAAAAAGAAGTGCATTTTTCTAGGCCTAGAAATGACCTTGGTTTTGCAATTTCATCAGTAACTAATAACTGACCAAAAAAAGCTATCTTTAGAGCATATAGTATCATTAGTAGGACACTATCTAAACCAAGGACAAGATAGATACCCTAAAAGATTATAGAAGTTAAATTGAATCAAAATCCCCAACCTTCAATGGGAAAAAGATGATTTGAATTCGTAGATATACAAATATTTCAAGTTCTTGGTTCAAACTATTGCAAGTTATTTCTATCAATTATTTAGTTTAATGTTTCATTACGTCTACCCAGCTAGATACAACTCAATCCAAAAAAGGGAAGCCAAGAACATAGATCATAAATTGCAATTTTCCACCCTTACATAGATCATAAACATAAGATTATTCCACCCCTACATTTTGTTTCCAAACTGCATTTTTTCAATAACAAAGAAATTGAAATTACAATATATCCCTCAAATGTGAACCACTAATGTAGCTGGATAATACTATTAAAAATGCAGTTAAGATAGGCTAACATTTAAGAAATTCATGACATTACACTACCTATAATGCTACAACCATCTCCATCATCCAAAACACATCTCAAAGTATAGATATTGAAAGAGAAAAGGCATAAATCCAACCTGTTTTGGCTTTTTAGGATATGAAAATGGGATGGATCCTATGACCATATGATCATTAAGGCCACAATCTTGAAACACACACCAATCTTGTGGAAGGCAGTACATATGCTGCTTCCATCATAGTAATGAAGATGAATTGGCATTACATGTTAAAGGTGTCCTAAAGTCTCCAATAACAAAACCGAACTTTGTTAAAGTTCTAGATACTTAACTTTATATTTTGTATATGAATAAGTTCTATAGTTTAAGGTCGTATATCACACAAACCATTTCTACTTTTTCCTATTTCCTTTACAAACAAATGCACAAAAGAGACCAAAAAATGCTTCTTTCCTTTCCTAAAATTAATTATTTAAAAATTGCAACCATTTACGAAACCTATTTACATCAAAAAGTTTTATATCACATTAAGCCTAATTCCAACATCAATACACCCTTGTAGAATTTTAGTAAACACAAAAAGCAGTTCATACATATGCATCCATAGCAAAAAGGAAATCCATTAGGGCCAGTATAAGTTTTTTTTAATGTAAGAGATTGTTAATAAAATAACAAAATTCTTACGATAATGAAAACATATGTTGCAACAAGGACAACTCCAAATTTATTCCAAGAAACAATCTAAAATGAGTCTAAATTCTAGAAATTGATCAAGTTAGAAGCAAATAAATTCCAAAAGACAAACTTGGTCAAGTTGGGTTTATAATAAAAACTGAAAAAATTAATTACCGATGACAAATGTTTGGGGAAAGGTTGTCTTTACGGAATCAACGCAATTAGCAGAGAAATGTTGGAGAAAAGAGATGAGCATGTGAAGTGCGAGAGAGACCTACTGAGCTAGAGACGAAGAGCGTGACTGAGACTAGACTAGAGAGTGGAGGAAAGAGACGAGAGCATGAAGAGTGAGAGAGAGCCACTGAACCAGAGACGAAGTGTAGCGCCCCCTTACCATAGGGTACGCACCGGGGCGCCCGTGGGTCATACCGACGCATATCCCACAGCAAGGAAGTGCTACCACTCCCAACTATCACTAAATACTCGCATGGCATCAAGACAGTTAAACCACATGATGTAAATTACTAAAATTTAAAACCACAATAGTAATCTTTCATTTCATAGCATCAATCCAAAATATAGACAAGTCTATCAGTCCCCTAAAGTCTCAATACAATAGCCCAAAAGGAACTGATAAAAACGTCTATACTAGGTCATCCAAAAATTGCCCCAGCTGACCGACCTGTGTGTCATTGCCACGCTTGACCACGCACTCGCACGGCAGGAAAATCTATCACAGGAGCTAGAATCCTACTGACGCTGTCCTGAAAAATATATTGCAATGTTGGGTGAGTTTGCGAACTCAATGAGAAACCATCATCGATGGTTCACCCAACTCATGCATATACACATAACATATCGCATAGTACACTTTAATGCATTTTAGAACACTGTACACAATTTACATATTTATACGATAACCTAGCTCAAACATATCACTTCACAATTGCCATACATCACACGCATTCTCAATTTCACTACACAGTCAGATGCATAATGTATGCAAATTCTCATTTTATGTCATTGTTGTGACTGAGCGTTAACACTATCCCGATTCGGGCACTTTTCACAATGATCACATTTTCAACAAGTAGGAGAGCCCTCAGGGTATGCACTACTGCCCACTCATATTAGGGATAGGAGAGCCCTCTGGGTATGCACTATTCCCTTTTTGGCCTTAGGCCCATTCACTGATATTCGAGCTTAAAGCTCTGCTTACTAAATGTTTCAGTCACAACTGTTTAGTTACCTCTTATAATCATGCCTAGCATGCCCTAACACTTGCACAGTCACTAGCACATATACATATATATATCACTTCACTCGTTTGTCACGATCAGATCACTTACTCGTAATTCTATACACTGATTCACAATAAAAAATATTCACATTTGCAACACATTCCGTACAATCACTCACAATCAGAACATTTACTCATAATTGCAGCACATTTATCTCACATTTGTATCACTCACATTGGCAATTAGTTCACACATTCACAGCACATATTATCACACAAAAATCAAGGAACCAACTAGGTTACTCACCTCTAACTTTCGAGCTACTGCCTGGAAGTACCAGCAATATTCGTGGACTGACGATCCAACGACGCCTCTATAACAATCCAAACGAATCCTCATCACAAGATGCTCAATCAATTAAATTCACTAATGCACATGTCTTAATTCAAAATTATATGATGCATGATCATGATTTTCCAGCGCTTCAATCCCATTCCGCTATCTCTCACTTCACAACCAAAATTCACTACTCACTAGGTCAATAATATTCGTTGATTTCACAAATCTCTCATTTAAACTCTAATTATACTCCAATCGCCAAAACATAACTCTTCGGTCACTATAGGAACCAAAATCAGCTCTCTTTCTATGATTGAGAACTCGCTAATTTAATTTCGAACTCTTATTCTTTACCTCAATCATAGACCTCTTTCTCTAGTTCATAACAACTCCAGAATCACCTCAATTGGAGGTCTATACTATAAGATATGCCCCAAAAACTCTCTTATTTCATTTCAGAAAACCGCCGCTCGTCGCGACCATTAAACCCACATCGCGGCGTGAGTCGGCTGGCTCGTCGCGACATACCGCTCTGCTCGTCGCGGCGAGAACTTAATTCGCTCGTCGCGACGAGCGCACTCGTCGCGGCGAGGCTGCTCCAGACGTCGCGACGTGCGACTCGATCGTCTTCTCCGATCGACTTTTCCGCCATTAATACTCTTAAAACTTCCATTAAACACATTCAACTACCCCATCTAACACATTAAATACCTTAAATGCCATACATAACCATAAATACGACATTAAAACACAATAAACTTACCAAATCACAGAATCGAATGGAACCCTAAAAATCTTCCGAAAACAACAACTCTTTCTCTCTTCTTCCACAACCGCGATGAACCTTCAAACTCCACAAATCTCCATTCTCTAAAGGAACAAGCTAAGCTCAACCCAACGGAAAGAAGGCACGCAATGATCGGAAGTTCACACCCAAGAGAGAATCAGAAATCACCGAGGAAGAAGGAAGAAATTTCGTGCCCTAGGAGAAGATATCTTCCAAATTCAAACATAAGATATTTATATATATGGGGTTGATTTAAACCTATAGATCATAGTCCTCAAATTGATTCAATCTCAGCCTCTAAATTTCAATGGCTCTTCACAATAATTCCTAAACTCATAAATCTAAATTTTCCAAGCCATTAATGTAACATCCCACCCCCTCCTGGAAGGGTAAAATAGTAAAATTGGTATAGGATGAGACTAATAGGGAATATTTAGTACTGTTCATGCATAACAGGATTGATACACAGTATCAATTGTGTACATGGAATTACAATAAATGCATTCATGACATTCCTAGAATTGGGCCTAACGGCATTTTATTGTGATTAACGTGGTTAATGGGTTTGGAAAATTATTCGAGTCGCTTTAAATTGTTTTCTATTTTATGGAATTATAGGAATTTTTCTGGAATTTTTGGAGAAAATTCCGACCGCAAAATCGCCAGAATCGCCTAAACATGTTTTGGGGTAGAAAAGCGATTTTGTGATTGAAAAATTATTTGGAGTGCACTGTTACCTGTTTTATAATTTTAGGGAATTTCATTAATTCTCAGAAAAATAATTCGGGGAAATTCTCGGACCGGATAAATCGCCAATTGGCGAACAATTGCGTTCTAGAGTAAAAAAAATCGCTACCCACCGATCTTCGTAATATTGGGTATTTTATTTTGGGACTGAAAGTAGGGTCATTGGAGTGAAATGGAGTAAAATTTTGATCTGGATTAATAAATTGATATCTTGACTTTTCTTAAAATAATTGACCAATGGTAAGTTGCCATTAAAAGGCAACATTTAATGCACTTCTTTTCTCTCTCGGTTATTGCCTTAGAAAAGAAGGAAAGGAGGAATTTTTATGGTTTATATTACTCACCACCGAAAACCTACTCTCATTTCTCTTCTCCATCGATTTTCTTCTCTTTAAGAAATCCTTCCTCCAAATCTTACCAAGCCACTTCATTTCCTTGATAAACCTACACATGTTGGGGTTAGAAGTGAGTGGAGAAGTGGTTGTGGTAGATAGCAAAGAAAGAATTGAAAGGAATTGAAGATTTGAAAGCTTTATAGGAGGTAAGTGTTAATTGAAGGTTTTAAGCTTTAATTAAGTTGTACATATTGGTTTAATGATGAATTGAATGCCATGGTAGTTAGGAGTCATAAATGGAGCATTTATTATGCTTAGGGATGCATTAAATTGATGACTTATATGGATGGAATTAGTGGGTATAAGGTTAGGTTGAATTATGAATTGAAAATAGTGGTTAGAAGTGGATATGGTTTGATTTTGAATTGATTATGGATAATTAATTGAGTATCTGAATTGAGGAATTTAATGCGTAAATTGTTCAGTATTAACCCTAGTATATGTGTGACTGGAGTAAGATTTAATTTGTATTTATTGTGATGTTTAATGATGTGAAAAAGGTATTGGGAGTGGTTGAACTAAGGTTAACCTTAAATCTGGAAAGTTGGAATTATAAGTGATGTTACTGTTTTATTCATAACTTATTTTGTAGAAATGAAAATAAGGTAAGGTTAGTGGCCACTGAAACTTTGGGATGTTGGCTTCAATTTAGTGTGAAATAGGTGTTATTGAATTTCAATGATAGAAGGGTGAATTTTTGAATGGAAAGTTACTGTTCCATTGCCTGTGAACAGTAACCGCAACCATGACATCTGAGTTTTGTTGATTTTTATGAATTAATTGAGATGGAATTAGGGAAAATGATCTTCATGGAAGTTGTAGCATATTGAATTATCTTTCCATTTCTACTGATCTTTCTATTTTTGGAATTGTGTATTGGGAGATATGAATTTATTACTAATGACTGGTTTTGAGCATTTTGGATGAAACCTAGCTTAAGTGTGATTTTGTGAGTTTACTGATTGGAGGCAATTTTAACATTTTATGTGGACTGAATTGGTGTGAGTGAGCTTCTGAAAAGTTGTAGAGGAAGAGATTATATTGAAATTGATATTTGGTATGTAATTTTTAGAACTCAGAATTGGGAGATATGATTTTTTCAAAAACTGATCCTACATTAGGTTATGAATGGCTGATGATAACAGAAACTTCCATAACAGTTTTGAAATTGTTAGAGATTGAATTGGAGGTTGAGTGCTTCATGAAAAATGAAGTTTATGATGTTATCTTTACAAGGATATAAAGTTCTGATTTTATTGACTTATATACTGGAAGTTATGCTTCTTGTAAGATTACTGCACAAAGTGAAGGATTTCAGGGACAGTGACATTAAATGAATTAATTGACTGGTTTAGAAATAGAATTTGATTTTGGGTTGTTCATGAAAGTTGTAGAGGACATTGTGAACTTATTGACCATATTTTGTGGTAATTTATTACTGAAGAATTAGTGAGTTATGAAATTGTCAATGTACTGCCCTGTGTTGAGGGAAATTGTGAAGGCAGAAGGTTTGATGGATTATTTGACACCCTTAGGGTTGGAATTGATTTTATGGTCTTCTTGAGAATTGTAGAGCTTTTATAAGCTTTCCAATGAGGTATAGTGGGCATTTTCTGATTTGTGTGCTAAAAGTTAGAGTAGTTGGAAATTAGGAATTGAAATCTGGAAAAAAAAAAAGAAGGCAAGCGGGGGAACTTCGCCGTCTCGCGAGGCGACTTCTCGCCTCATGAGGTGAGATAATTAGCCTCGTCGCGAGGCGACGGATCGCCTCTCATGACGAAGAAGGTGATTCAGCCTCGCGGGCGGCGTCTCGCCCATGAGGCAGCTTCTCAATATATATATATATATTATTGTTTTGATTTTATTTGGCATTATTGATCCAATTGTTCTTTTGTCAATTTCTTTCCGTCGGCGTCCGATTGACCTGATTCCAGAGGCATCGGATTCGTTGAATATTTAATTTCATTTTCTGATAAACGGGAATTTTAGGCGGAATTTGACGTAGCCTATTGACGGAACATGTAAACACTTTTTTTATTTAATTGAGGACCTATAGAGGTCCGAATTGCGCTGCCGTCGGCGCCTATGGATTTCTAATTTTCATAGAATTTTATTATGGGAAAATATTGAATTAGGACCGAAATTCATGAACATGCATATCTCATCATCGAGAGCACAAATTTCATATTTAGTGACTCGTACTTTTCGATTCATATAGAGGCCCAATTGGGCGTCGATTGACCGACGTCACAGAGGCTTTCCGGCATTAGCTCGGAAGCAATAGGTGAGTAACCTAGTTGGTTTCTCAAATTTCTGGTTGTGTACATGCTTAACGTGAATTACGTGCAAAAGTGAATTGAATGATCACTGTATGAATACTGACATGTAATGTATGGGATTGTATTGTATGATTTTACTGAACACTGCTATACTGGGCTTTATAGCCATATCATTGATTCACTGATACACTGGGCTTTATAGCCAAACACTGGACATGTACTGCATACTGTACTGCATGCATAATTGCATGATCGGATAATGGGCGTGCCCAGTTGCTATTTTTCTTGATAAGAGCTTGAGCTCTCATCTTTGTCTTGGCCAAGACTCTGAGCCCGGGGAGAAATCACAGCGTCCCCACCGAACACCGATGAGCACTTGGGCACAATCTTGAATAAGCGGAAAGAGTCACATATGCATTGCATTCGCATAAATGATATCGTGTCATGTCTTTTTTTTTTGAAATGGCATGAATTCTCGTGAATGGTTTCTGTTCTTGAACTATTCTTGGTGATTGATTATTATTGATCGCATCTTTATGCGCCATGGGCGTAATGCATGATTTGAGTGAACCATCGATGATGGTTTCTCACCGAGTTCGCAAAACTCACCCAAAATTTGCATCTATTTTTTCAGTCTGAAGAATACCCGGTTGACACGGAGTATATCTACCGTAGACGAGTAAAGGTTAGAGGTCGGGATCGGTTAGGTATGCGCATTAGTGTCTTAGTAAAATGTATTCCGCAATCACCGCCTATCAAGGCATTGTATTTTCTTGAGCCCTTGTGGTATTAATGTTTTACTTGCATTGGTGATTGTACTTATTCTTGGATGACCGTAGTAATCAAATCGGTGTATATTAAACACGGATTTTATTTACTTCTTGTGTTTGCCGTGTGAGCGTGGAGTTAATGGCTACAAAAAGAAAAAAAAGATACTAAAGTTTAAATCGATGATGTAGTACGCTACTCTCGTGGGACACGGACTCGGATATCACCAACGATATCGGGTTGGGTCTTACGGAGATGGGTGTTACATTTAGGTGGTATCGAGCCCAATGATACGTAATGTATCCGGGCACGATTTGGAACATAGGTTTCATGCATTTCAATCGGCGTCGTTGCGCATCGTGGTAATCGATCCCTAGTCGAGTCGCGAGGATAAATCCTAAGGTGCGTAAGTGTCAGTGACTAAGTGAGAGAAGAGTGAAACGGGATTAGAGTGTAAATCCCTAAAAGGGGATAATCAATTAGGAAAGGATAAAGGAAAAATGGATAAGAAGATTGAAATTGTACTGGGTTGGAAACCCTCTTATGTGATAACAGAATGACTGTGTGGGCTTCGACTGATTAAGAAATTCTGAATTAAATTGACAATATTATGGTGACAGAAAAATGAAGATGTTGAGAACTTGGAGAGGTCCATTAGAGATATGGGAAGCATATTGGTTATCGTAGATCTAAGTGAAATTAAAAGCCCGGGAGGGTTAGGTAATTACAGTTCTGACTGTATATGTCATGAATGGGGAAATATTGGAATTGAGTAAAATGTAGATGATCTAATCGGGCATATTTTGATTCACGGTATTCGAGTTGGAGATCAGTAAATATTATAAGCAGATGATGATAGCGAAATGGAAAGAAGCTCAATAGAGTGCTGTAATGGTTTATTGAGAACTGAAAGAACCGAAAAAGTGATGCCCAGTGCTTATTAGAGTGAGGTAAAAGTGTACAGATAGACTGGAATGAATTCGGGAAATGGTTATGAACTAGACCGCATAAGTTTGAGACTGAAATTGTTATGTGACTATTATGCTACGAGTTTGGAAATTCGTATGATAAAATCGTAAAGGAAAAAGACAGACAGATGATTTCTACTAATGGTGTATCGGGAAATTCTGAATTAGGTGTATATGGACACAAAAATGGTAAATGGATAGGTTTATAGATAGAGATAAAATGGAGTGGTATCAACGACTTTGTCGGATATTGGGGACTGTGAACACCTGATCATAGACTGTTTGAGGAAAATAGAAGATAAGTAGCAGAAAACAGAAAAAAAAAAAGAAATAATGATCATAAGCTGATAAGCCAAATTGATATGACCTTATAAGGTCAAGTTGCACATAACGGATAGGGGAATGAGACATACAGTTAAATGACCTGGTGAGAATGAAATAAAGATCTTGAAAAGAATGAAACCACAATAGTGGTGTATGAAAAGAGTTATTGCATTTAAATCAATTTACTGTTAGGGATATCTATCGGACAGTAATGTTGATTGTGACTAATGAAATGTATGTTACAGACATATGGAAACCATAGAGGAAATGAGCGGTAAATGTTTAGAGTGATTTTAAGTGTGAAGTTCTTAAGAGGTTAAAGTAAGACAAAAGTGGACTGAGTGTGCCTCTATGAGAGGAAATGAAAAATGATTCTGGTATCAGTTATTTAATTGAGGATGTGTATAAACGGAAAGGAGTTTTAAGGAAATCTGAATTGTATGGGTTACAAATTGGTTTCGGATAAAGTGCTATGGTATAGATTCTCAATCTTGTGAAAGAAAGTGTTTAAGTGATCGTCATAAGGAACCTTCGTGAAAGGAATGTTCGATATTTAAATTATGGCATAAAATTGTTCTAATTGAGATTATGCGATAGTAAAGAAGGATTGAAAAGCAATTAAGGATAATAATTGGTTGATGAGACTTTCGTGAACCGTATAAAGATGGTATCAAGACGAACGGTCAAATGGATAGAAGTAGGGACAAAATTAAAAGTGAAATTGGAACATAGCTCATATTGTTGAGGTTATACGCACCGTATGTATGTAAATGTAAAGAATTCCATATGAGTGAGATTTTAATTTGAGGTGATTCTATTGCAATGTGAAGTGAATCGATCTCCGCTTATGATGTAAAGCTGCTGAGGAATCTAGATTTGAAACGAAAATAAAAGAGTCCCGTCTTGAGAAGAGAGATCTGAAAATAAAATGGAAAATTTTGGAGGTTTAAATATAGATGACAAAGTATTAACATATGTTGATAGGAATGATATGAAAACAAATTAGAAGAAAATGAAAAAAAGTAACGAATAGAGACAAGAGGGTCAACAAGGAAACCGACAATGAGGTGATGTAGTGACACCTTCATAAAGAAATTGCGGATACACTAAGTGTGGACTCAATGAAAAGGGTAAAAGATGTATGGTAAAGTCAATAGGACCCTAATAAGGGAATTATGCGAGGTAAGCAAATGGTAGTAATCTGTTATTAGAGATGAGCGTGTTGAGAAATGTTGAGCGAGTGAAAAGTGAAAAGAACGATAAGATTAATTGAGGAATCGACATCGATGATATCATACACTTTGGGAAAAGTGGGCGTGAGTATTGAATCGTGACAATATGTTGAGCAGTATGAAATAAATTGAATCGATGTGATAAATGGTATTAGTGCCATTCTCATGATTAAAAGCCTTGAGACCGTAGATTCCCATAAGCATACACCGTGTTAATTTGAGGAAAGAGACGGGTATAAATCGACAATGCTACAATGAATGATCAATTCTGAGATATTGGGATTTTCAATGATTGTCAAGCGATTATGGGTAATAGTGAGGTGTTCTAAAAAAAAAAAGAAGTTGTAAGAATAGTGATAAGTAAGGTTAAGAGTGCAGAAAGTAAATGGGGAGAAATCTTATGATGAGTTTGCATCTACGAATGGAATTGGAAAACTATAGTGAACAAAAGTCGAAGGAGAAATAAGTGTACCCGATAAAAAGGTATGAGAACAAGAAAGTGAACAGTCAAAGTTAGACATTCTAGTCAGCATATTTGAAAAGTGAAATTGAGTAATTGTAGGTATAGAATGAAGTGATTCTTGGCTCAAGTGTTTATAGGTTGAATGTCCAATAGGGAAAAGGTTTGATTATGGTCGTGTTATAGAGCTTTGATTCATCGGAAAATATATCTTTGTTACCTTTGCGCATGCTACTCTTTGGGAGTTAAAGACCGTAATGGGTTTGAGACTAAAATGTGTGAGAAAAGGAAAGTGACTTAGGAAGAGACGAGTAAAATGTATACCCGAATAAAGTGTGTGAACACTATAGAGCGATGAATTGTCTTACGAGAATCGAATTTGAACATAAAGTGAATGACATATGATAAATGACCCATTAGGTACATTATTCTTGATGATAGTAAATTGGAATTAAATGTCACCATATTGGTACCAAAGGAATGTAAATTTGTCCTCGACGTGATTAAGGGAGGTACCAAAGAAATGGAAACGTACTCATTGGAACATAAGTTGGACTATATAACATTGGGGAAAAAGGTAATAGAGGAATAAAATGTGATAAGTGAATAGGTTCGAAAATCTTGATCGAAGTTAAATATCGAAACCAAAGGTAGTGACAATTCTAGAAATGGTAAGTGTGATAGCTAAGAAAATGAGATCGTCAATGATAGTCTTGTCAAATCCACATCGTTGTCTTAAGTGATAACGAGTTAGCCAAATTAGTAATGGAAAGTTACTGAATTTGAGGATGGTTACTGTGATCACTTGAAAAGTGAATCATTAAGTGGAAAAGTGTATAGGATATATAGACTCATATGATTATTGTCATAGTGAACCGTTGACTGGGAATTTCGAGGACGAAATTCTTATAAGGAGGGGAGAATTGTAACATCCCACCCCCTCCTGGAAGGGTAAAATAGTAAAATTGGTATAGGATGAGACTAATAGGGAATATTTAGTACTGTTCATGCATAACAGGATTGATACACAGTATCAATTGTGTACATGGAATTACAGTAAATGCATTCATGACATTCCCGGTAATTGGGCCTAACGGCATTTTATTGTGATTAACGTGGTTAATGGGTTTGGAAAATTATTCTGAGTGCGCCTTAAATTGTTTTCTATTTTACTGGAATTATAGGAATTTTTCTGGAATTTTTTGGAGAAAATTCCCGGACCGGCAAAATCGCCGGTAACTGGCCTAAACATGTTTTGGGGTAGAAAAGGCGATTTTTGTGATTGAAAAATTATTTGGAGTGCATTTATTACTGTTTTATAATTTTAGGAATTTCATTAATTCTCGAAAAATAATTGGAAATTCTCGGACGGATAAATCGCCAATTAGCGAACCTGTTCGTTTCTAGAAACAAAATCGCTACCCAATCGATATCGTAATATTGGGTATTTTATTTTGGGACTGAAAGTAGGGTCATTGGAGTGAAATGGAGTAAAATTTTGATCTGGATTAATAAATTGATATCTTGACTTTTCTTAAAATAATTGACCAATGGTAAGTTGCCATTAAAAAGGCAACATTTAATGCACTTCTTTTCTCTCTCGGTTATTGCCTTAGAAAAGAAGGAAAGGAGGAATTTTATGGTTTATATTACTCACCACCAAAACCTACTCTCATTTCTCTTCTCCATCGATTTTCTTCTCTTTAAGAAATCCTTCCTCCAAATCTTACCAAGCCACTTCCTTTCCTTGATAAACCTACACATGTTGGGGTTAGAAGTGAGTGGAGAAGTGGTTGTGGTAGATAGCAAAGAAAGAATTGAAAGGAATTGAAGATTTGAAAGCTTTATAGGAGGTAAGTGTTAATTGAAGGTTTTAAGCTTTAATTAAGTTGTACATATTGGTTTAATGATGAATTGAATGCCATGGTAGTTAGGAGTCATAAATGGAGCATTTATTATGCTTAGGGATGCATTAAATTGATGACTTATATGGATGGAATTAGTGGGTATAAGGTTAGGTTGAATTATGAATTGAAAATAGTGGTTAGAAGTGGATATGGTTTGATTTTGAATTGATTATGGATAATTAATTGAGTATCTGAATTGAGGAATTTAATGCGGTAAATTGTTCAGTATTAACCCTAGTATATGTGTGACTGGAGTAAGATTTAATTTGTATTTATTGTGATGTTTAATGATGTGAAAAAGGTATTGGGAGTGGTTGAACTAAGGTTAACCTTAAATCTGGAAAGTTGGAATTATAAGTGATGTTACTGTTTTATTCATAACTTATTTTGTAGAAATGCAAATAAGGTAAGGTTAGTGGCCACTGAAACTTTGGGATGTTGGCTTCAATTTAGTGTGAAATAGGTGTTATTGAATTTCAATGATAGAAGGGTGAATTTTTGAATGGAAAGTTACTGTTCCATTGCCTGTGAACAGTAACCGCAACCATGACATCTGAGTTTTGTTGATTTTTATGAATTAATTGAGATGGAATTAGGGAAAATGATCTTCATGGAAGTTGTAGCATATTGAATTATCTTTCCATTGCTACTAATCTTGCTATTTTTGGAATTGTGTATTGGGAGATATGAATTTATTACTAATGACTGGTTTTGAGCATTTTGGATGAAACCTAGCTTAAGTGTGATTTTGTGAGTTTACTGATTGGAGGCAATTTTAACATTTTATGTGGACTGAATTGGTGTGAGTGAGCTTCTGAAAAGTTGTAGAGGAAGAGATTATATTGAAATTGATATTTGGTATGTAATTTTTAGAAGTCAGAATTGGGAGATATGATTTTTTCAAAAACTGATCCTACATTAGGTTATGAATGGCTGATGATAACAGAAACTTCCATAACAGTTTTGAAATTGTTAGAGATTGAATTGGAGGTTGAGTGCTTCATGAAAAATGAAGTTTATGATGTTATCTTTACAAGGATATAAAGTTCTGATTTTATTGACTTATATACTGGAAGTTATGCTTCTTGTAAGATTACTGCACAAAGTGAAGGATTTCAGGGACAGTGACATTAAATGAATTAATTGACTGGTTTAGAAATAGAATTTGATTTTGGGTTGTTCATGAAAGTTGTAGAGGACATTGTGAACTTATTGACCATATTTTGTGGTAATTTATTACTGAAGAATTAGTGAGTTATGAAATTGTCAATGTACTGCCCTGTGTTGAGGGAAATTGTGAAGGCAGAAGGTTTGATGGATTATTTGACACCCTTAGGGTTGGAATTGATTTTATGGTCTTCTTGAGAATTGTAGAGCTTTTATAAGCTTTCCAATGAGGTATAGTGGGCATTTTTCTGATTTGTGTGCTAAAAGTTAGAGTAGTTGGAAATTAGGAATTGAAATCTGGAAAAAAAGAAAAGGGCAAGCAGGGGAACTCGCCGTCTCGCGAGGCGACTTCTCGCCTCATGAGGGCGAGATAATTAGCCTCGTCGCGAGGGCTGACGGATCGCCTCATGACGAAGAAGGTGATTCAGCCTCGCGAGGAGGCTACCTCCATGATGAGGCAGCTTCTGATATATATATATATATATTATTGTTTTGATTTTATTTGGCATTATTGATCCAATTGTTCTTTGTCAATTTCTTTCCGTCTCGACGTCCGATTGACCTGATTCCAGAGGCATCGGATTCGTTGAATATTTAATTTCATTTTCTGATAAAACGGGAATTTTAGACGGAATTTGACGTAGCCCTATTGACGAACATGTAAACACTGCTTTATTTAATTGAGGACCTATAGAGGTCCTAATTGCGCCCGTCGGCCTTTATGGATTTCTAATTTTCATAGAATTTTATTATGGGAAAATATTGAATTAGGACCGAATTCATGAACATGCATATCTCATCATCAGGAGCACAAATTTCATATTTAGTGACTCGTACTTTTTCTGATTCATATAGAGGCCCAATTGGAGCGTCGATTGACCGACGTCACAGAGACTTCCCGGCATTAGCTCGGAAGCAATAGGTGAGTAACCTAGTTGGTTTCTCAAATTTCTGGTTGTGTACATGCTTAACGTGAATTACGTGCAAAAGTGAATTGAATGATCACTGTATGAATACTGACATGTAATGTATGGGATTGTATTGTATGATTTTACTGAACACTGCTATACTGGGCTTTATAGCCATATTATTGATTCACTGATACACTGGGCTTTATAGCCAAACACTGGACATGTACTGCATACTGTACTGCATGCATAATTGCATGATCAGATAATGGACGTGCCCCAAGTTGCTATTTTTACTGATAAGAGCTTGAGCTCATATCTTTGTCGACCGCCACGAGCCCGAGGGGAGAAAATCACGCCGTCCCCACCGAACAACAGATCGAGCACTTGGGCACAACTTCAATAATCGGAAAGAGTCACATATGCATTGCATTCGCATAAATGACTGTTCTGTGTCATGTACTGTTTTTTTTGAAATGGCATGAATTACTGTGAATGGTTTCCTGTTACTGAACTATTTACTGGTGATTGATTATTATTGGACTGTACTGTACGCCATGGGCGTAATGCATGATTTGAGTGAACCATCGATGATGGTTTCTCACTGAGTTCGCAAAACTCACCCAAAATTTGCATCTATTTTTTTCAGGTCCTGAAGAATACCCCGGTTGACACGGGAGTATATCTACTGTAGACGAGTAAAGGTTAGAGGTCGGGATCGATTCGTTATGCGCATTAGTGTCTTAGTAAAATGTATTCCGCAATCACCGCTATCAAGGCATTGTATTTTCCCGAGCCTTGTGGTATTAATGTTTTACCGCATTGATGATTGTACTTATTCTTGGATGACCGTAGTAATCAAATGGTGTATATTAAACACGGATTTTATTTACTTATCTTGTTTTGCGTGTGAACGTGGAGTTAATGGCTACAAAAAAAAAAAAAGATACTAAAGTTTAAATCGACTGATGTAGTACGCTACTCTCGTGGGACACGGACTCGGATATCACCAACGATATCGGGTTCGGGTCTTACGGGAGTGGGGTGTTACAATTAACCACTCACTTTCGGAACCGAAATCTAAGTTAACAGTCTCTAGGTCATTTTTCCGGTCTGAACACATAAGTCTAAAAGTTTCAGAAAAATTTCCATAATTCCTAAAAAATGTAAAGCACTTGATCTCATGCTCAATTTCAATTTCAAAATCTCTAAAATTCAATTCTCACTCTAATTCCACTATTCCACTCAAATTATCCCTAATTTCACTTTAAATCAAATCTAACTCAATTATCTCAAAATTCACAATTCAACTCAAAATCGCAATTTAAATGCTGGAACAATCATGAATGCATGTCACTATGTATGCATGTGTAAAATGATCTATCTCAGAGGCCACAAAACACTTGATCACTATTTATGCAATAACAAAACTACCCGTACTAACATGCTCATCACATCGGTAACGGGATGTTACAATTCTCCCCTCCTAAATAAAAATTTCGTCCCAAAATTTCATACCTGACTGGTCGAACAGATGAGGGTACTGCCTCCTCATTTGCTCCTCAGTCTCCCAAGTTGCTTCCTCTGATGAGTGGTTCTTCCATAGGACTTTCACCAATGGAATCACCCTGCTCCTCAATTGCTTGACCCGAGATCCGATAATCCGCACTGGCTCCTCAACATAACTCAGATCACTAGCGATCTCAATCTTTTGAGCCGGAATCACATGAGTTGGGTCTGATCGGTATCTCCGGAGCATACTCACATGAAACACATCATGCAACTGGGACATCTCACTCGGCAACGCTAATCTATAGGCCAACGGTCCAATCCTCTCAGTAATCTCATACGGACCGACATACCGAGGACTCAACTTGCCCTTACGGCCAAATCTCAGCACTCCTCTCCAAGGTGACACTCGGAGGAATACTCTATCGCCCACACTGTACTCCATCTCACGCCGATCTTGATCCACATAACTCTTACATCTATCCCGAGCCGCTTTAATGCGACTCAATCAATCTCACTTTATCCATCAGATCTGGATCACTCGAGGCCCTCAAGCATCCTCACACCCTCTTCATCCCAGTAAAGAGGTGACCTACACGGTCTCCCATATAAGGCCTCATATGGTGCCATCCCAATCCGATCTGTATCGATTATTGTCGCGAAACTCAACCAGAGCCAAGATCGATCCCAAGCACCTCGAACTCCAATACACAAGCTCTCAGCATATTCTCAACAGTCTTGATCGTCCTCTCATCTGCTCATCTGTCTAAGGATGAAATGTTGTACTAAAGTTCAACCTCGAATCCAAAGCTGACTGCAGGCTCCTCCAGAACCTCGAAGTAAATCTGAAATCCCTATCTGACACTATCGATACTGGGACACCATGCAGTCGCACAGTCTCTGCCACATACTTCTGGGCCAACTGATCGAGGGTATTATTCTCTCGCACTGGCAAGAAGTGAGTCGATTTGGTCAACCGGTCCACTATGACCCAGATCGCATCATGCTGCCTCGACGTCCTAGGCAACCCCATAATAAAATCTATAGTGATTCGCTCCCATTTCCACTCCGAAATGGGTAACGAATGCAATCTCCCAACTAGGGCCTGGTGCTCAGCCTTGACCTGTTGGCACGTCAAACACCGAGAAACGAACTCTGCCACTTGCCTCTTCATACCTAGCCACCAAAAATGCAATTTAAGGGTATTATACATCTTGGTAGCGCCAGGATGCATCGCATAAGCGGCCACATGTGCCTCCTCCAAAATCTCTCGCCTCAGATCATCAACATCTGGCACACACAACCTCTGACCCATCCAAAGAGTCCCATCTCTCAACTCAAAATCAGTAGTCAACCCTGATCTGACTCTATCCATCAATCTCACTAACACTGGATCCCGATCCTGGACTCTCCTTATCCGATCATGCAACATCGGCCTCAGCCTCAGAGTAGCAATCAAAGCTCCATCCTGAGCCAAATCCAACTGCACATTAAGTGCTCTCAACTGAATCAAGCTAGGCAATCTCTCAATCTGAATCTGAGCTGCACTGATATGAGATCTTTTACTCAACGCATTTGCCACCACATTGGCCTTCCCTGGATGATACTCAATCTTGCAGTCATAGTCTTTCAATAGCTCAATCCATCTCTTCTGTCTCAGATTCAACTCTCGCTGACTCAACAAATATCTCAGACTCTTATGATCAGTGAAGACCTGGAACGTCTCCCCATACAAATAATGTCTCCAGATCTTCAAAGCAAACACCACTGCAGCCAACTCCAAGTCATGCACTAGATAATTCCTCTCATGAGACCTCAACTGTCTCGAGGCATAAGCTATAACTCTCCCATGCTGCATCAGAACACTACCTAATCCCTGCTGCGAAGCATCACTAAATACCTCGAAACCTCCAGACCCTGACGGCAAAGCTAACACTGGTGCCATAGTCAATTGATGCCTAAGCTCCTCAGACACTCATCAGTCCATCTGAAGGCCACATTCTTCCTCAGAAGTTTTGTCAAAGGGGCTGAGATCACTGAAAACCCCTCGACAAACCTCTGGTAATATCCTGCTAGTCCGAAGAAACTCCTCAACTCTGACACATTCCTCGGGACCTCCCAACTCCTCACTGCCTCAATCTTGTGAGGATCCACCCGGATACCCTCACCAGACACAATGTGGCCTAGGAACACCACCTCATCCAGCCAAAACTCACATTTCGTGAATTTGGCATACAGCTGCCTCTCTCTCATGATCTGCAGCACAATCCTCAGATGCTCCGCATGCTCTTGTCTACTCTTCGAATACACTAAAATATCATCAATGAACACAATCACGAACTGATCCAGGTAGGGCTGAAAGACCTTATTCATCAAGGCCATGAAGGCTACCGGGGCATTAGTCAACCCAAACGGCATCACTAGGAACTCGAAATGCCCATATCTGCTCCTGAAAGCACTCTTAGGCACATCCGCCTCTGCGATCCTCAACTGATAATATCCAGATCTCAAATCCAACTTAGTAAACACCTGAGCTCCCTACAACTGGTCAAATAGATCATCGATCCTAGGCAGTGGGTACTTGTTCTTGACAGTCAATCGATTCAGCTGCCTATAATCGATGCACAACCTCAAAGTCCCGTCCTTCTTCTTCACAAACAACACTGGAGCTCCTCACGGCGAAACATTTGGCCTAATAAATCCCTTATCCAGAAGCTCCTGCAACTGAGCCTTAAGCTCCCTCAGTTCCACCGGCGCCATCCTATATGGAGGTATAGATATAGGAGCGGTACCTGGAACGAGGTCTATCTCAAACTCCATCTCTCGATCCGGTGGCAAACCCGGTAACTCATCGGGGAACACGTCCGGAAATTCCCTAATCACGGGAATATCCTCCAACCTCTGCTCAATCCTGGTGTCAACCATATGAGCCAAAAACGCCTCACAACCTCTCTGCATCAACCTCAGGGCACTCAGAAAGGAAATCATCCTAGCTGGCACTGCCTGACTAACACCTCGAAAAATAACTCTAGGCTGACCAGGAGATTCTAACACAACTTCCTTGGTAAAGCAATCCATCATAGCCCTATCTTGCAGAAGCGACCCATCCCTGAATCGGATCAATCTCTCGAGGAAAACTATCAGATCTGCACTCAACTCTGCCTGATAAATCACTATCGGGCACCCCTTGCAGACCTCACCCAAAACTGTAGTACTACCCAAAGGCGTACTCACCTGCAACCCACACTACAATCTCTCCCTATCACAATGCAGTCTACATGCCACATGCGGTGCAATGAAAGAATGAGTGGATCCAGGATCCATCAATGCATATGCTTCAAAACCGTAAATCGAAGCATACCATGAACAACATCCGGAGACTCGAGCCTCTTCGAGTCATAGCATAGACTCTAGCACGAGGGCTGCTCACACTCTCTGTCCCTCGACCACTACAGATCCCTCAGCTCGGCCTCGGCCTCGACCTCGACCTCGGCCTCTCCATCCAGATCCACCTCCACGACTCTGCTGCACCGAGGTAGTACTGCCAGATCTACCAATCGTAGCGGACTGGGCCTCCACAGTAAAAGGACACTCTCGGAGCTGATGGTCCATAGAACCACACTTGAGACACGCTCTGGTAAACCTCCAGCACTCCTCACTGTGTCTCCTTTCATAATACTCACATAGCGGGATCATCTGGCCTGAACCTCTAGCCCCGCTACGGCCACCACTAGACTGAGCAAATCTGCCTCTCTGTCTAAATCCAGACTGTCTATCTCCTCCAAGACCGAAGGGCTGCTCGGCTTCTTGAAACCTCTACTAGCACTTGCCGACTATCATGGGCCTCTTGCCCTGGTCCCGATCCACCTCGGTGACGTCTGCCAAGAATCGCTCAATCCTCACGGCTGCCGCCCTCAGCTCAATAAAAGTACCTATGTCCGATCGGGCCAATCTGGTACGGATCTCCATATTGAGTCCGCCCTCAAACCTCCGACACCTGTCAGACTCTGAAGCAATCAAAGCAGAGGCATACGCCGACAGCTCATTGAACCTGAACTCATAATCGGCCACTGATATCGGCCCCTGACTCAACTCAAGAAACTCCTGCATCTTCATCTCTAAATACGCTTTGGGCATGAAGTTATCCTTGAATGCCCTCAGAAAGTCATCCTATGTCAACATGCAGGGCCTGGAAGAACTGCCCAGAATAGTCTTCCACCACTGGTAAGCCGGACCCTGAAGCAAAGACACTGCATAGTCAAAACGCTCCTCAGAATCGCAGTCCATCTGATTGAGGACTCTCTCTGTCCTCTCCAACCATCCCTCAGCCTCCGCAGGGTCGGTGCTGCCATAGAAGTCAACAGCTCCCTGCTTGCGCAGTCTATCATACCTCCTCTCCCGTCTCGCGGGAACTCTGGGAGGCAACTCATCAGAATGAGGCACAGGGGGCTCTCTACTAGCTCCTACGGATCCTAGGTCAGCTGGTTGATCCACTTGCTCTCCAAGAATGGATGACCTACAATCAACAAGAATCTGATCAATTTTCCGCTTTTCTCACTGAAATTCAAGCCTAAAATACACTATATGCAAAAGATGTCAAACCTGGCTCTGATACCACCTAATGTAGCGCCCCCTTATCATAGGGTACGCATCGGGGGGCCCGTGGGTCGTACCGACGCATATCCTACAGCAAGGAAGTGCTACCACTCCCAACTATCACTAAATACTCGCATGGCATCAAGACAGTTAAACCGCATGATGTAAATCACTAAAATTTAAAACCACAATAGTAATCTTTCATTTCATAACATCAATCTAAAATATAGACAAGTCTATCAGTTCCCTAAATTCTCAATACAATAGCCCAAAAGGAATTGATAAAAACGTCTATACTAGGTCATCCAAAAATCGCCCCAGCTGACCGACCTGTGTGCCATCGCCACGCTTGACCACGCACTCGCACGGCAGGAAAATCTATCACGGGAGCTAGAATCCTACTGACGCTGTCCTGAAAAATATATTGCAATGTTGGGTGAGTTTGCGAACTCAATGAGAAACCATCATCGATGGTTCACCTAACTCATGCATATACACATAATATATCGTATAGTACACTTTAATGCATTTTAGAACACTGTACACAATTTACATATTTATACGATAACATAGCTCAAACATATCACTTCACAATTGCCTTACATCACACGCATTCTCAATTTCACTACACAGTCAGATGCATAATATATGCAAATTCTCATTTTATGTCATTGTTGTGACTGAGCGTTAACACTATCCCGATTCGGGCACTTTTCACAATGATCACATTTTCGGCAAGTAGGAGAGCCCTCAGGGTATGCACTACTGCCCACTCATATTAGGGATAGGAGAGCCCTCTGGGTATGCACTATTCCCTTTTTGGCCTTAGGCCCATTCACTGATATTCGAGCTTAAAGCTCTGCTCACTAAATGTTTCAGTCACAACTGTTTAGTTACCTCCTATAATCATGCCTAGCATGCCCTAACACTTGCACAGTCACTAGCACATATACATATATATATCACTTCACTCGTTTGTCACGATCAGATCACTTACTCGTTATTCTATACACTGATTCACAATCATAAATATTCACATTTGCAACACATTCCGTACAATCACTCACAATCAGAACATTTACTCATAATTGCAGCACATTTATCTCACATTTGTATCACTCACATGGGCAATTAGTTCACACATTCACAGCATATATTATCACACAAAGATCGAGGAACCAACTAGGTTACTCACCTGTAACTTTCGAGCTACTGCCTGGAAGTCCCAGCAATATCCGTGGACTGACGATCCAACGGTGCCTCTATAACAATCCAAACGAATCCTCATCACAAGATGCTCAATCAATTAAATTCACTAATGCACATGTCTTAATTCAAAATTATATGATGCATGATCATGATTTTCCAGCGCTTCAATCCCATTCCGCTATCTCTCGCTTCACAACCATAATTCACTACTCACTAGGTCAATAATATTCGTTGATTTCACAAATCTCTCATTTAAACTCTAATTATACTCCAATCGCCAAAACATAACTCTTCGGTCACTATAGGAACCAAAATCAGCTCTCTTTCTATGATTGAGAACTCGCTAATTTAATTTCGAACTCTTATTTTTTACCTCAATCATAGACCTCTTTCTCTAGTTCATAACAACTCCAGAATCACCTCAATTGGAGGTCTATACTATAAGATATGACCCAAAAACTCTCTTATTTCATTTCAGAAAACTGCCGCTCGTCGCAACCATGAAACCCACATCGCGGCGTGAGTCGGCTGGCTCGTCGCGACGTACCGCTCTGCTCGTCGCGGCGAGAACTTAATTCGCTTTCTCGTCGCGGCGAGGCTACTCTAGACGTCACGACGTGCGACTCGATCGTCTTCTCCGATCGACTTTTCCGCCATTAATACTCTTAAAACCTCCATTAAACACATTCAACTACCCCATCTAACACATTAAATACCTTAAATGTCATAAATAACCATAAATACGACATTAAAACATAATAAACTTACCAAATCACATAATCGAACGGAACCCTAAAAATCTTCCGAAAACAACAACTCTTTCTCTCTTCTTCCACAACCACGATGAACCTTCAAACTCCACAAATCTCCATTCTCTAAAGGAACAAGCTAAGCTCAACCCAACGGAAAGAAGGCACGCAATGATCGGAAGTTCACACCCAAGAGAGAATCAGAAATCACCGAGGAAGGAGGAAGAAATTTCGTGCCCTGGGAGAAGATATCTTCCAAATTCAAACATAAGATATTTATATATATGGGGTTGATTTAAACCTATAGATCATAGTCCTCAAATTGATTCAATCTCAGTCTCTAAATTTCAATGGCTCTTCACAATAATTCCTAAACTCACAAATCTAAAATTTTCAAGCCATTAACCACTCACTTTCGGAACCAGAATCTAAGTTAACAATCTCTAGGTCATTTTTTCGGTCCGAACACATAATTCTAAAAGTTCCAGAAAAATTTCCATAATTGCTCAAAAATGTAAAACACTCGATCTCATGCTCAATTTCAATTTCAAAATCTCTAAAATTCAATTCTCACTCTAATTCCACTATTCCACTCAAATTATCTCTAATTTCACTTTAAATCAAATCTAACTCAATTATCTCAAAATTCACAATTCAACTCAAAATCGCAATTTAAATGCTGGAACAATCATGAATGCATGTCACTATGTATGCATGTGCAAAATGATCTATCTCAGAGGCCACAAAACATTTGATCACTATTTATGCAATAACAGAACTACCCGTACCAACATGCTCATCGCATCGATAACGGGATGTTACACGAAGAGCGTGATTGAGACCATATAAGAGAGAGGTGTGTTGCTATGTGAGTGAGAAAGTTTGTTGGGAAAAAAATAGAGGGGAAGAACTTATCGAAGAGGAAAAAAAAATTGTGTTTACCTATTCCAGACATGCGCGGAATAGGTAAAATCAAGGGGGTAGTATCTTTATCTATTCCCTAATATCCAAGAATTTTTTTTAGAAATTAAATTTTTTTATAAAGGATTTAAAATGGTGTACATTGCTAGGAGAGAAGCATTACTCTCCTACAATAAATAAAACATAAGACGTTGTAGCTGGACAATCAGGTGAAGAATGCAAACAATAAAACGACGAAATTCTACGTAATAAGACCAATAGAACTCGAATGACGGCGTAGCAAAAGAAAACGCATATGCTTAACTAAAGAAAACTACAAGAAACGACAATAATGTGAAAGCGTTGAGTGATAAATGTGGGAAAGGGAGTTAGTCCTCGCAAAAGGGGACTTAAGAAGCTTCCAAATTAGGGCAATTAGGATTTCAACATCTTGGTAAGGATGCACAACCTAAATCAATGTAATCAAGAATCTTAGACCTCAAGAATCCTCCTATCTGTCATAGGTGGGAAAGTGAGGGGCATTTGTTGACAAGTAAAGCATTCACAACTGCGTTAACCTTTCACGATCTATGTGTGAAACAAACAGGTAGAGTTACTTGCTTAAGATTCACCACTTCTATCTCTTGAACAATCTATAGTAGTCGAGAGAGATGAAGTTGCTAAGCAGCAAAAGGCATGGCCTATGACAACAATTGCGGGTACACTTCCAACAGGTAATAGCTTTATTTCCTTATGAGTACTTGATTTGGCCTATATTATATACTCTAACTATATGGTCACTATAATTAGGTAGTACTTTAGAAAGAAAGGGCAATTCTCTAATTTTCATGATTAGAAAATTTAATACCTCTAGATGTGAACGTGTTGTACCTTTGAAAATTCATAAGTTCCTCTCCTTCCATATCTCCTCTAGGCTAGAAGCTAGTGAGATGGTATAATCTCCAATGGCACTTCTCCTTAATTCTTCTCTATATGCTCTCAACAAAAGGGCATTGGAAAAAAAGACGATCTATTCATTATCTTAATTGAAGTAATGAGCCTCCCGAGTAATGAGCCTCCCAATAGCGGGAGGCTCATTACTTCAACTAGTCCCTGTGTTCCTCGAATGGATCTCTTAGTTATTTGGTTTTTTGGGGGTGATAGTGAAAAAATTGACAGATAAGTCACCCTTACTACGACTTTACAAAACCATACATGAGATTTTCACCTCATACGACTCCTTGTTCAATTCTTTCAAAATTATTAGATCCCTTTCCTCGTTCGAGAAGCTCCTCCCTTCCTCCACTCCGTCCCGAAGAGTCACTAGGACAAATTCAGTCACGTTTTCATGTTTCAATTGAACACTTTTCTTTTTTGATTATTCTCAAACTAGAAGTTTTTTTTACCAAACATATGCGGATCCAATCATGATCTTATAACTTACAATAAGAACAATTTTAATTTGTTATTTTAATGCAAAGAAAAAAATCTCGTTTTATAATCATTCTGGCATAGTACATAAGTGTTGTCCAGAATTAAGATGCATAATCTGTCTATGGTAGCCATCTTATTCAAAGTAGCCAATCATAATAAGCAGGAGGAATTAGGCCTTAAGGATTTATGCCATACTATAGGTTACCAAGCAATAGAGGGTTGTCCTTGAGTTAGAAATTCCTTACATACCTTGATTGAAAAGGAGATTGGAGGTTGGTTTGGCCATGAGTATTTGTCTTGAGTCCTATGATTTGGGGAATAGGTAAGGATGAGGTGAAGCACCAAGTCTGGAAAATCAGTCCATGTGTTATCAGTTATGACTATATAGACTTTTGCCTTAAGAGGTATATGACTCCACCATTGGATAGTAGTTAGAATTCGAATTAATTGTAACACCCCACTATCGCAAGACACGTGCCTGACATTTTTGGTGATATCCAAGTTCGTACCCCACGAGAGTGGCATGTTAGAGTACTCAATCATTCAAAAATCAGTGTAATTTTTTTTGAAACAACAACAAACATATGTGGAAATAATAACCAATTCGGGCCCACTTTCATTCATAAACATTTTCAATCAACACAATACAATTAATAGAATTTCAATAGTCAATTGGGTCCCATTATAAATACAAAACACTTTAGTCATAATGTCTTTACATTCTACCATAAAAACCTTTGTATACACATTATACAAAAATTTTGGAATACATTATTTTACCAAACTCGCAGAATACAAATTTATAAAAAAAATAAGAAAATACTAATGCAAACGTAAACTGATCCCAATCTCTATCTTTCACTTATATGTTATAGGTATACTCCAGTTTGCCTAACGGGGTATTCTTCTGATCCTGAAAAATATTTGTAAATTTTGGGTGAGTTTTGCGAACTCAATAAGTGACCATCATCGATGGCTCACCCAGTCACATAACACATAATTCACATTCACAATATTTCACACTTCACATTCAATGCACTTTAATCATTCCTATTATGCATATGTAGTGTACATGAGACCCACTTTCTATTTGTTACTTTGTTGTGACTGAGTGCCTAAACTATCCCGTATCTATTGAATACCAGACTCATTACTAATTGTCCCTTATCCACTTGGAGGATACAAGGCTCATTTTACATAGAGAGCCCTAGGCTCTTAATCACTTTTGAGCTCGAGGCTCATTTTCACTCATTGAGCTTAAGCTCTGATCGGTGGTTACTCTGGTCACAACTGCCATTATATTTCATACATTCATGAAATGGAATGTCTCAATCACATTTGCATATTCTTATGCACTCACATTCACATATCGTCGGACCGTAATCCGACATTCAACGTTAGAGTTGAGCATCACTTTTTTTATATACAAATGCACATTCAAAACACATTTATCATCGGACCATGGTTTGGCATTTAACAATCATATTATGTATACTTATTTCATCTCATTCACATACAAGTAACACTTTAATATCCAATTCAAACATCACAATCATCAGACCTTCTGTCCGGAAATCAATACAATCATTCACATTCATATCAGCATTTAATAGTCAATCAATACAAATTTCAAAACAGAACAAACAATGAATGAGACCATCTAGGTCTACTCATAATACACTCCATATTAGAATTTGCTTCCAAATTCGAAAAACGCCTAAATGCAGACACTTAACCTGCATAACTCATTTATGTAAAACACATGTTGCACTCACATTAATAATGGCACACTTAAAAGCATTTATTTATGCACAATTGTATATATAGACAATGTACAATGCATGCTCAATGACAATCCGGGTACTCTACCAATTTCATAACTTAATCACTCTTTAATTCTTTAAATCACAACCTCAATCCTTTGATACTTTAATATCAATAACTCATTCACTAATTTACCAATATAATCCCATATGTGATTAGTGAAGAGGATATATATATATATATATATATATATATATATATATATATATATATATATATATATATATATATATATCAACTCTCTTTTAAATCTCGATATTTCCTCTTTATTCCTATTTCATTTCAGCTCACAAATCACAACCAAATAAAAATTTATCATTTTCATAATCATCCAAAAACGAGAACACTCATGCATTTCATTACATTTTTGCACTTCTTCACTTTCAATTTTTATGCATTTCTAACTTTTGTATTTTCTTCATTTATTCCTCTAACTATCACTTTAATCGTTCTTTCACATTTCCAAACATCACCATATACCTATCTCTTAACTTTAAATTCATTTTAATCATCTCTAAAAATACTCCAAAACTTATATATATATATATATATATACATACATATATATATATATATATAAACATCAACATAACAGAGCATTACATATTTCTATTTCCAAATTTTTCTGCTCTCATCACACACATTTTCATTGATCTTTTAACTCCAAAAACTAGTTGAACACTATCCCATAATATTTTAGTCATCAACTCCAAAGAAAATCACCGTGTACGGCATATTAAATCTCCTCACTCATTTTCCTGAAAATAAGAATATCACTGCTCTTAACCATTTAGCAGTGAACTAACGATGCATGCTTCATTTCATACAAAAATATATAATCATAACTAGCTTACTTGTTTGAAGTTCCAATATCTGTAAAATTACGTAACCCTAATCCCTAATGCACCCACGTACATTTACTTGAAAGTTGACATGGAGGTTCGGTTTTTCTTAGGATAGAAGAAAGAAATATCATAGTGGAAGTGATGACAAACAGAGAAAAACAAATTTAACTTTGGTGAAAATTTGATGAAAAACTCTGTGTTGGAGGAACTCTAGAGAAAGAAGTTTCGAGAAAGATAAAGACAAATAAAGTAGCTTTTCTTTCAAGGGTAACAAAAATCTTAACTTTATAGCTTGGACACTTGTCCATTTCTTATCCACTTATCCACTTCCCTTCATTAAGACATACTTAAGTATAATTTATACTTAAGTTTAAAACTCAATAATACCACTGCAATCACAAGTTATAACCCATTAAATCGTTTTCAAATTTTTCCATAAACACAACATTTCGGGTTAACTTTGCATGTTCTTTATGACCCCGATACTGAAGTTATTTTGTAACACTTTCTTCTAGAAACATATTCCCCTATGTCTTGTGTCTCGATTAACACCAAAATCATTCAATTTGGTTTAGTGATTTGAAAGATAAACCTTAAACATTTTCAAACTACTCTTGTCCAAAATAGTTCACTATGCACAACTCCCATCTAGAATTTAAACATCTTAAAGACTAGTTAAAAATTTTACTTCTTCAGATCATTTATAACCCTATGTCTCTAGTTTATTCCAATTTAAAAATCATCTCATTTGGAATCCTTGTAGACCTAGATATAATCAAAATACTGAAGTGTGTTCAGTAAAACAACACCACTTCACTATTCCAACAGATTCTCTCATTTTCATTCAATCAATCTTTTTCTGCTCAATTCAGAATGCTACCAATTTTTGTGGAGAGATAGAACAATGTGTGAGGAATCTACTGTCTCAAGCATCACTTCGTTTAGAGGTCAGATAACAAATATTGGGCTGAAGGAATCGAACAAGGTTCCGTCCTCTATCATATTAAACCTATTCGGGACAAATGGCATAACTTGCTCTAGAGATATCAGATCAAGGTCATTCTTAGAGGGTTCAAAAAAGGACTTCAATATCTACAACTTTATGAAGACATTGAAGTGAGATTTTGTCAGCTATAGGGTCAGAATTGGAACAGATGATACATTATAAACAGTGACCAGAAGAAGTTTATGAACAATACACAGAAGATATCTTGCAATTGACATAGCTTTCTCTAGAGATATCGGATTAAGTAGTTCTTTAGATGGTTCCAAAGGATACTTCAAGATCTACAACTTTCATGAAGACCTTGAAGACAAATTCTATCATCTGTAGTGTCAAAAGTGGGACTAGACGATAGGATCAGATGAATAGTGCACCAGATGATATGACGTCACCAGACGAAGCGTCTTCACTTGTTGGGCCCCGATTTGCATTAAGCATGTTTTAATTTGTGTTTGAGGATTAATTTAAAATTTTATTTTTGTGGGACTAAATTGAGGATTATAGAGCTTAAAGGGATGAAAGTTAAATGAGGGATTAGTTTAAATTAGAATTGAATTGTTGTTAGAAATTGAAAGGAATAAAATGGCTTGAGGGCAAATTAGGATGTTCATTTATGCTTGTAAAGTATAAGGATTTGAAGGAGGGCTACTTTGGTCCATTTAAGTTTCATTTTAAAACAAAAAGATGAGAAGTTATGTGTGTGGTCGTTTAATGAGGAGGAAGAGGCAAATGAATTGCTTGTTTAAGAAGACAAAACCAAAACTACGTAGTTTTGGGAGGAAGGCTAGGTTTTTAATTTAAAAGACATGTGTTAAGGCTTTAGGGAGAAGAAGTCACGAAAATAACAAGAGAAAAGGAGAGTGGGAGAGTTTTGGATAGGTAGAGAAGAAGAAGAAGAAGAAGAAGAAGAAGAAGAAGAAGAAGAAAGAGGTTAGGTTTTTATGATTTTCTTGCTTAGTGAAGAGTTGTAGACTGCTTAAGAAGGAAAGGAGAAGGAAAGGATTAAGTGTCCATCAAAGCCAAGAAGAGACAGAAATTTCGTGGGTCTCTCTTTAAGGTAAGAAAAATGTGAAATTCTTTAGATTTATAAGTGGGTTTTGATGCAAATAGCTTAGGTAAGGTTTGGGTAAAGTTAGATAGGTTCAATTCCATGTTTTCCTCTCCTAGAAATGTCTAATTTGGGTTATCACATGTTAATTGGGTTATTATTGCTTAATGAAGGTGAAGAGAGGTTATTCTAGCAAGAAGCAAGGTCAAGTGACTAAATTCAAGGCTAAAGGATTAAGGTGGGTGATTCCTTAATAATTGAGTTAATGAACATGTTAGAGTTTTTATAATAAATGCTATTGAATGTTTACAAATGAATTATCAATGTTGCTTGTTATTCTTGAAATGGTTTAAATTTGTATGAGATGTGAAAATATGTGTATAATTGTTTGACAAGTGAAAAAGAGATTTGAATATGTGATTTGGGCAATTTTGTGAAAGTTAGGTTACAATGGCCATTGGTGGCTACTATGTATGAAATGCATGAATGATGTGATAAGCATGTTTCTATAGGTTTGGGGTGGTCCTTTATGTGATAGGTGCACCTATATAGGCTTCTCTCGCCTACCCGCTAGTGGTCATGGAGTTCCTCACAGACTCCCACATGTGTTCACGACTACACATGACAGCTTTGCGAAAATGTGTAGTACGTCCCGTTGGACCCACCCAAACCAACTTAGATGTGATTAAGTGATATGTTTGTTCATGGTTTGATTTTGGTATGTCTAAGTAGTTTTCATCATTGAATTTGATGGAGAAATGGTTATGGCAAAGATGATTTTGTTTAAGTTGTTTAAAAGTAGATTGCTAAAGGATTTTGGCATGTTTATTCTTAATTATTAAGCTATTACCCACGGAGCCATCGAGCTCACCCCCTATTTTTTCCCCTCCACAGGTCATGAGCGAGAAACCGAGACACCGCATCAAGAATGAGGCATTACTCCGATGTATTTTTGTTTTTGAAATCATATGTTAGAAAACAAGTCTTTAGATAGCATTTTGGAACTAATTATGTACTTTGTAATTTTGTTCTTTGAGACTTTGATGTATTTGGGCTAAAATGCCCTCTAAAGCTTTGTAATAACTTTTGAATTTCATGTAAATGCAATATTGTTGAGTTTTAGTTGTAATTCATGTAATTTGCTTATGTTTTATACACATGCATCATTGTATGGTTTGAATTAGCAAAAAGAGTGGATTGAGATTGTATTGTTTTATATTTGGAATGGATTAGATGTCTAGGAGTGCAGTTGTTGCTCTTGAATTGCGCTTGGAGATACTTTTGAGATTGAATTATGTTGTATGAGGTTGCATATTGAGTTTTATGCAGGTGAAGATGTTTGGATTGAAATTTGGATAGTTGAATTTTCAAGGGAGGTGCTGTCAAATTTTTGAGAAATTTGACAGAAACTTCGCCTTAGTTTTAGGTCCTCTTAGGGCTTGAATTGGATCGGGAAGTCTTCGTGAAGATTGTAGTAGAGGTTCAGAACTTTCTAATGATATATAATTTGCCACATTTGGACTTAGGTTTAAGAAGTTATGAGATTGGGAACACATGCAGTTATTGTTCATATAGCTGTGTTACTATTTCATTGATCCTTTTATGAGCAGTGCCTTTGAGTGGCTTTTTACCTAGTTTAATGATGAAATTAACTTTTGCATCCTTCATGAAAGTTGTAGAGCATGTTGTTATCTTTCCATTGAGGTATAATATGAAATATTTAGGATTTGGAGTAAGAAGGTATGAGAATTGGAAGATAACAGTTAAGTCATTTTTGTTATTCATATAGCTTGTGAGATTATGATAGCTTTGATGACTAAGGATTTAAATTCATGGTTTTGATGAACCAATTAAGCTGGAAATTGTGAAGATGGTGAGTTAAACTTGGAGTTTGAAGTGTTATGTAGTGTTTATGCTTTGGAATGAATAAATTTGGGAAGTGTGCAAGTGTTTAGAGTGTTAGGTTGAAGATGGGAAGCAATGGAGAGGCATTGGAGTTTTGGGAAATCCAATGTCCGTTAAACAGACATAGATGTCCATTAAACGGACATCCTCGAGTGCAAAAACACCCCCTAGCCAGCCCATGTCCGTTAAAAGGACCTGAATGTCCGTTTAACGGACAATCTCGGATCATTTGGGCCACTTTCACCCGTACATGTCCGTTTAACGGACAGCTATGGGAAAGATGTTGAATTTTGAAATTATTATAGGCCGAATCACGTTTTGTGGTCTTCATGAGAATTGTATATCTAGATGTCTACTTTCAAATTGTCACAAACGAATGAAATCCGATTTGTAAATCGAAAGTTATGGTGATCGCGCCAAAGAGGTTCAAATTGAATTAGGGTGTGAACATTATCTATTCTTTTGGGTATAAATCCCTCATCCGACCTCCAATTGAGGTGAGACTTAAACCATTAGATTCCTAAGACATATATCTTTCTCTCAATAAAAATTGGTACTATGTGGAGTTGAATTGAAAAATTTTACATTAAAATAAGTGAGAGGTCGGTTTGGAGATCATATTTGGAGTATGAGCCCTTTTAGGCTTTTTAAGCATAACTTGATTTATATAACTCCGTTTGAGGTGATTCTTGTTTCAAGATAAACTCGAGGCATAAAGATACAATTTATATGAATAAGTCAACTTATGGTTTTGGTGGTTAATTAGTGTGCGCTCGCCACGAATGTGGAGTTACAGCTAAGGACCCTGCAAGGTTATAAGCACAAGGTTCATGATTTTGCGGATTTAATACCGAAACAAGTTTTCATCGTGGTGAGGAATCCCTCCCTCGTGGGTTGTACGTCTAGATGTCACATGGGACGTCAGACGTGTGATGCACCGGGGAGGGGTTCCAACACTTATGGTATCAGAGATTTCGGTTGAGGTTCTGTTAGAAGGAGAACTTTAGGGTTTTCACGACCTCTATTAAAATTGCATGATTTGTGCTCTTTTGCATTGTTTTAACTTATTTTACATGCCTACATGGTGATTTTGAATAAATGTTGATTTTGCATGATTTTGACCGGATTTTTCATGATTTAAATCGTACGATACATTTTGACAAATTGTTTTTGCATGAACTAAAGTTTTTCACTGGTTTTATTTTGAAGGAGTATTATGCCACCTCGGAGTAGAACTTGAGATGCCCGACTTCGTTCTCGCTCTCACCAAGGGAGCACAGATGAGTCTCATGTCCCGCAAGATGCGAGGTCACACTCTACCCCTGGCTCAGAAGCACCTAGTGTGCAACCTGAGGAGCCTCCACCTCCTCTTCCTCCTTCTATGCCTGCGATGGACCCGCAGTTTTTCCAGGCCTTCGCCCAGGCTTTCACCTATGCCATGGGTCAAGGGCCTTAGGTTCCGGTGCTAGCTCCAGTGGTTAGGGGCGGGCAGTATGATAAACTGCGAAAGTTTGGAGCGGTGGACTTTCATGGTACCACCAATCCAGAGGAAGCTGAAGCTTGGATGAAGAGGACAGAGAGAGTCTTGGTCCAGATGAAGTGCTCTGATGAGGAAAAGCTGGAGTATGCAGTTAGTTTACTGCAGGGTGATGCTCTCCACTGGTGGGAGTCAGTGCCAGAGGCAAGCTGTGCCACCAATACTCACATGGATGGTGTAACACCCAAATACCCCCTGGGAGGATACATGAATGCCACCCAAGACAGAACAAACAAAATCAAACATTACATATTTGCATTGTTTTACAATCTAAGTTTAACACACATATAATACAGCTCAGACTTTCCAGAATCGAAATTTCATTTTACCAATGTACCCGGAAATACCATGAATGCATGCCAAAATATCAAAGAGACAGAACATAAATCGGACTAAATTTGCTTAATATGCTAACCCCTAATTTGGGGTGTTACAGATGGATTTCAGAGAACTATTTAGAAAGAAGTTCCTTTCCCGGGTCTACATCCAGGAGAAGGCTCGAGAGTTCTTGAATCTGACTCAGAGGGAGATGTCTGTGAGTGATTATGAGTTAAGATTCACCCAGTTATCTAGATATGCACCTCATATTGTGACAAATGAAGAAGATAAGTTCCACAAGTTTGAGGGAGGCCTCCACTTGGGTATCAAGGAGAAGGTGATCCTCTATAATTTCTGTGATTATCAGCAACTGGTGGATGCTGCACTCCGGGCTGAGAAGCTAGAGAACATTAGGCAGGAGGTGAGTAGGAAGAGGAAAAGCAGAGAGCAGTCTTCCAGGAGAGGGGGTAGTGTGCAGACAATTTTCAGGGGTGAGAAGAGTTTCCGTGCTCAGAGTCAGAGTGACAGTAGTGCCTCTCAGCAGAGCAAGCAGTTCAGGACTGGGTCAGTACATGCTTCCTTAGTAGGAGGAAACAGCAGAACAGAGAGAAGCAGGAACCAGAACCCTGTATGTGAGCACTGTGGGAATATGCATCGGGGTGAGTGTCGTAAACTTTCAGGTGCCTGTTTCTGATGTGGAGGAAAAGGGCATCGGATTAAGGATCGCCCTCTGATGATTAAAGGGGAAGGATCTCAGCCACAGGCTCAGAGGAGAGCAGAGACAATGGGAACCAGACCAACTACTGGGGTGGGCAGTTCTGGGTCAGTGAAGAAGCCCATTCCTCCAGGGAGACCAAGAGGGCAAGCACAGACTAGGGTGTTTGCCATGACACGGGAGGAAGCTGCAGCTGCACCGGAGGTTGTTATTGGTATGACTCAGCTCTTTCATTATGATGTATATGTACTGCTTGATTCTGGTTCAACACATTCCTATGTCTTTGCAAGTATGATATTGCCTGATATGCAGTCAGTTCTCTTAGATAATTTTCTACATGTTAGTACTCCGTTAGGGAGGAATGTCATTGTAAGCCGGATCTTTAGAGATTGTGAACTTGTGATCGAGGGATCTAGTTTGGTAGCAGATCTGCTACCTCTAGATCTGAAGGGGTTAGACGTTATTATCAGAATGGATGTAATGGAAAAGTATCGGGCGAAGCTTGATTATGGTCGAAAGGAAGTGGAGTTTGATATGGGTGAAGGTCGTAAGGTAATTTTCAGAGGGGATAGAAAGTTAACACCGCCAAGGCTTGTTTCAGCTTTGTTAGCTGATAAACTGATAGGAAGAGGCTGTGAAGCTTTCTTGGCGTGTGTCATGGATACCAGTGTAAAGGAGAGCAGGGTAGAGGATATTCCCATTGTGAGGGAATTTCTTGATGTGTTTCCAGAGGAGTTGCCCGGTTTGCCACCGGAGAGAGAGATTGAGTTTGCTATCGACTTAGCTCTCGAGACAGCTCCTATCTTTATTCCACGATACAGGATGGCTCTAGCTGAGCTGAAGGAGCTTAAGGAACAGTTAGAGGATTTATTAGAGAAGGGGTTTATTAGACCGAATTCCTCACCTTGGGGAGCACCGGTCTTATTTGTTAGAAAGAAAGATGGAACTTGGAGGATGTGCATCGATTACAGGAGGATTAACAAGGTGACCGTTAAAAATAAGTATCCGCTACCTCGGATAGATGACTTGTTTGATCAGCTGCAGGGAGCAATGGTTTTCTCTAAGATTGATCTCAGGTCTGGCTACCATCAACTCAGGATAAAGGAGTCTGATGTGAGCAAAACAGCCTTCATAACACGATATGGGCATTATGAATTTTTAGTTATGCCTTTTGGACTGACCAATGCTCCTGCTGCTTTTATGGATCTGATGAACAGAGTTTTTAAGGAGTTTTTGGATCAGTTTGTTATCATGTTCATCGACGACATTCTGGTGTATTCAAAGAGTATGGGAGCACATGAGCAACACTTGAGAATAGTATTGCAGCGGTTAAGAGAGAGAGAGTTTTATGCTAAATTCACTAAATGTGAATTTTGGCTACATGAAGTAGTTTTCCTTGGCCACATTATTTCTGAGAATGGGTTGAATGTAGATCCAAAGAAGATTGAAGCAGTGGTGAATTGACATGCCCCAACGACAGTAACAGAAGTGAGGAGCTTTCTGGGTTTAGCAGGCTATTATTGGAGATTCGTAGAGGGATTCTCAATAATAGCTGCTCCTTTGACCAAGTTATTAAGAAAGAACCAGAAATTTGTCTGGAGTGATGAGTGCCAACGAAGTTTTGAGGAGCTCAAGCATAGATTGACTAGTGCTCCAGTTTTGACTTTGCCTGCAAGAGAAGGAAGTTATACAGTGTATAGTGATGCTTCCAGAAAGGGGTTGGGATGTGTGCTTATGCAAGGAGATAAGGTGATAACATATGCCTCACGGCAGCTAAAGCCTTATGAGGTGAACTATCTAACCCACGATCTGGAATTAGCAGTTGTGATCTTTGCCTTGAAGATATAGAGGCATTATTTGTATGTGGTTCAAACTAGGATCTTCACAGATCACAAAAGTCTCAAATACTTGTTAAGTCAGAAGGAGCTGAATTTGAGACAGAGAAGGTGGATTGAGCTGCTTAAAGATTATGACCTGTTGATTGAATATCATCCAAGTAAGGCAAATGTTGTTGCAGATGCTTTAAGCAGGAAGTCTTCCATAGCATATGTTCAGACAGTGTATCTGCCACTATTGGAAGAGATGGCTAAGCTCAGGATTAGTTTAAGGTAGGAGGAGACTGATTGTATGATTGCTACATTTAGGGTGAGACCAATCCTCAGGGAAAAAGTGAAAGAGTTGCAAGTTTACGACATAGAACTAGGTAAGTTGCGGGAAGAGATTCAGGAGGGTAAGAAGTCTGATATGATGATGAGTGATGATGGACTCCTGACAGTCGGGAATAGACTTTGTATTCCAGATGTCAAGGGGGTGAAGAATGAGATTCTAGATGAGGCGCACAATGCGCCTTATGCTATGCATCCAGGTAGCACCAGGATGTACAGGGATCTTAAGGAACATTTCTGGTGGAGAGGTATGAAAAGGGATGTTGTCGAGTATGTGAGTAAGTGTCTAGTGTGTCAGCAAGTTAAGGCTGAACACCAGGCACCTTCAGGTCAATTGAGACCATTATCTATTCTAGAGTGGAAGTGGCAGAAAGTGACTATGAATTTTCTAATGGGATTGCCTAAGACCAGTAGAAGACATGATGTCATATGGGTAATTGTGGATAGATTGACAAAATCACCCCATTTTTTGGTAATCAGACAGACTGATCCTCTGCATGTGCTAGCTAAAAAGTACATTGATGAAGTTGTGAGATTGCATGGGATCCCGGATTCGATTGTGTCTGATAGGGATCCTCGCTTTACTTCGAGATTTTGGGGCAGTTTGCAGGAAGCTTTGGGTACTAAGTTGAGTTTCAGTACTGCTTTCCATCCTCAGACCGATGGTCAATCTGAGAGGACCATTCGAACCCTAGAGGGAATGTTCAGGGTATGTGTGATGGACTTTAGAGGAGCATGGGATGAGCACTTGCCTCTGATCGAATTTGCCTACAATAATTCATATCATTCGAGCATTCAGATGACGCCGTATGAGGCTCTGTATGGGAGAAGATGTAGGACTCCAGTGTGTTGGGATGAAGAAGGAGACAGGAAACTTTTGGGCTCAGAGTTGATTCAGATTACAGTTGATAAGATCAACTTGATTAAACACAGGCTGAAGGCAGCTCAGGATAGGATGAAAAGTTATGAAGATGCTCACCGGAAAGAGATGGAGTATAAGGTCGGTGAGAAAGTTTTTCTCAAGACTTCTCCTTGGAAAGGGATGATGAGATTTAGGAGAAAGGGTAAGTTGAGTCCAAGGTATGTGGGGCCTTATGAGATTCTGGAGAGAATTGGTCTGTTAGCGTACAAGTTAGCATTGCCTCCAGAGTTATCTCAGATTCATGATGTCTTTCATGTCTCTATGTTGAGGAGGTATCGATCAGATCCTTCTCATGTCATTCAAGCTGATGAAGTTCAGTTGAGTGATGACTTGAGTTATGAAGAGCTTCCAATGCAAATTTTAGATACAAAAGAAAAGGTTTTGAGGAATAAGGCAGTGCAGCTAGTCAAGGTCTTATGGAGAAATTATTCAGTGGAAGAGGCCACGTGGGAGCCATTGGAAGCTATGAAGGAGAAGTATCCTCATCTTTTCTTTGATCCGGGTAAGAATTTCGAGGACGAAATTCTTTTAAGAGGGGGAGAAATGTTGGGCCCCGATTTGCATTAAGCATGTTTTAATTTGTGTTTGAGGATTAATTTAAAATTTTCTTTTTGTGGGACTAAATTTGAGATTATAGAACTTAGAGGGCTGAAAGTTAAATGGGGGATTAGTTTAAATTAGAATTGAATTATTGTTAGAAATTGAAAGGAATAAAATGGCTTGAGGGCAAATTAGGAAGTTCATTTATGTTTGTAAAGTATAAGGCTTTGAAGGAGGGCTACTTTGGTCCATTTAAGTTTCATTTTAAAACAAAAAGATGGGAAGTTATGTGTGTGGTCGTTTAATGAGGAGGAAGAGGCAAATGAATTGCTTGTTTAAGAAGACAAAACCAAAACCACGTAGTTTTGGGAGGAAGGCTAGGTTTTTAATTTAAAATACATGTGTTAAGGCTTTAGGGAGAAGAAGTCACGAAAGTAACAAGAGGAAAGGAGAGTGGGAGAGTTTCGGATAGGTAGAGAAGAAGAAGAAGAAGAAGAAGAAGAAGAAGAAGAAGAAGAAGAAGAAGAAGAAGAAGAAGAAGAAGAAGAAGAAGAAGAAGAAGAAAGAGGTTAGGTTTTTATGATTTTCTTGCTTAGTGAAGAGTTGTAGAGTGCTTAAGAAGGAAAGGAGAAGTAAAGGATTAAGTGTCCATCAAAGCCAAGAAGAGAGAGAAATTTCGTGGGTCTCTCTTTAAGGTAAGAAAAATGTGAAATTCTTTGGATTTATAAGTGGGTTTTGATGCAAATAGCTTAGGTAAGGTTTGGGTAAAGTTAGATAGGTTCAATTCCATGTTTTCCTCTCCTAGAAATGTCTGATTTGGGTTATCACATGTTAATTGGGTTATTATTGCTTAATGAAGGTGAAGAGAGGTTATTAGAGCAAGAAGCAAGGTCAAGTGACTAAATTCAAGGCTAAAGGATTAAGGTGGGTGATTCCTTAATAATTGAGTTAATGAACATGTTAGAGTTCTTATAATAAATTCTATTGAATGTTTACAAATGAATTATCAATGTTGCTTGTTATTCTTGAAATGGTTTAAATTTGTATGAGATGTGAAAATATGTGTATAATTGTTTGACAAGTGAAAAAGAGATTTGAATATGTGATTTGGGCAATTTTGTGAAAGTTAGGTTGCAATGGCCATTGGTGGCTACTATGTATGAAATGCATGAATGATGTGATAAGCATGTTTCTATGGATTTGGGGTGGTCCTTTATGTGATAGGTGCACCTATATAGGCTTCTCCCGCCTGCCCGCTAGTGGCCATGGAGTTCCTCGCGGACTCCCACATGTGTTCACTACTACACATGAACGCTTTGCGGAAATGTGTAGTACGTCCCGTTGGACCCACCCAAACTAACTTAGATGTGATTAAGTGATATGTTTGTTCATGGTTTGATTTTGGTATGTCTAAGTAGTTTTGATCATTGAATTTGATGGAGAAATGGTTATGGCAAAGATGATTTTGTTCAAGTTGCTTGAAAGTAGATTGCTAAAGGATTTTGGCATGTTTATTCTTAATTATTAAGTTATTACCCACGGAGCCGTCGAACTCACCCCCCATTTTTCCCCTCCACAGGTCATGAGCGAGAAACTGAGACACCGCATCGGGAATGAGGCATTACTCCGATGCATTTTTGTTTTTGAAATCATATGTTAGAAAACAAGGCTTTAGATAGCATTTTGGAACTAATTATGTACTTTGTAATTTTGTTTTTTGAGACTTTGATGTATTTGGGCTAAAATGCCCTCTAAAGCTTTGTAATGACTTTTGAATTTTATGTAAATGCAATATTGTTGAGTTTTAATTGTAATTCATGTAATTTGCTTATGTTTTATACACATGCATCATTGTATGGTTTGAATTAGCAAAAAGAGTGGATTGACATTGTATTGTTTTATATTTGGAATGGATTAGATGTCTAGGAGTGCGGTTGTTGCCCTTGAATTGCGCTTGGAGATACTTTGGAGATTGAATTATGTTGTATGAGGTTGGATATTGAGTTTTATGCAGGTGAAGGTGTTTGGATTGAAATTTGGATAGTTGAATTTTCAAGGGAGGTGCTGTCAAATTTTTGAGAAATTTGACAGAAACTTCGCCTTAGTTTTAGGTCCTCTTAGGGCTTGAATTGGATCGGGAAGTCTTCGCGAAGATTGTAGTAGAGCTTCAGAACTTTCTAATGATATATAATTTGCCACATTTGGACTTAGGGTTAAGAAGTTATGAGATTGGGAACACATGCAGTTATTGTTCATATAGCTGTGTTACTGTTTCATTGATCCTTTTATGAGCAGTGCCTTTGAGTGGCTTTTTACCTAGTTTAATGATGAAATTAACTTTTGCATCCTTCATGAAAGTTGTAGAGCATGTTGTTATCTTTCCATTGAGGTATAATATGAAATATTTAGGATTTGGAGTAAGAAGGTATGAGAATTGGAAGATAACAGTTAAGTCATTTTTGTTATTCATATAGCTTGTGAGATTATGATAGCTTTGATGAATAAGGATTAAAATTCATGGTTTTGATGAACCAATTAAGCTGGAAATTGTGAAGTTGGTGAGTTGAACTTGGAGTTTGAAGTGTTATGTAGTGTTTATGCTTTGGAATGAATAAATTTGGGAAGTGTGTAAGTGTTTAGAGTGTTAGGTTGAAGATGGGAAGCATTGGAGAGGCATTGGAGTTTTGGGAAATCCAATGTCCGTTAAACGGACATCCTCGGGTGCAAAAACACTCCTTAGCCAGCCCATGTCCATTAAAAGGACCTGAATGTCCGTTTAACAGACAATCTCGGATCATTTGGGTCACTTTCACCCGTACATGTCCGTTAAACGGACATGGATGTCCGTTTAACGGACAACTACGGAAAAGATGTTGAATTTCGAAATTGTTATAGGCCGAATCGCATTTTTTGGTCTTCATGAGAGTTGTGGATCTAGATGTCTAATTTCAATTGGTCTTAAAACGAATGAAATCCGATTTGTAAATCGAAAGTTATGGTGATCGCGCCAAGAGAGGTCCAAATTGATTTAGTGTGTGAACATTATCTATTCTTTTGGGCATAAATCCCTCATCCGACCTCCAATTTAAGTGAGAATTGAACCATTAGATTCTTAAGACATATATCTTGCTCTCCATAAAAATTGGTACCATTTGGAGTTGAATTGAAAACTTTTGCAGTAAAATAAGTGAGAGGTCGGTTTGGAGATCATATTTGGAGTATGAGCCCTTTTAGGCTTTTTAAACATAACTTGAGTTATATAACTTCGTTTGAGGTGATTCTTGTTTCAAGATAAACTCGAGGCATAAAGATACAATTTATATGAATAAGTCAACTTATGATTTTGGTGGTTAATTAGTGTGCGCTCGTCACGAATGTGGAGTTACAGCTAAGGACCTTGCAAGGTTATAAGCACAAGGTTCATGATTTTGCAGATTTAATACCGAAACAAGTTTTCATCGTGGTGAGGAATTCCTCCCTCGTGGGTTGCGCGTCCAGATGTCACGTGGGACGTCAGACGCGTGATGCACCGGGGAGGGGTTCCAACATCACCGGGGAGGGGTTCCAACATCACTAGATGAAGCTTCCTCACCAGAAGATACGTCCTCACCAGATGAAGCGTCATCACCAAATAAAGCGTCATCACTAGACGACATGTCTTCATCGGACGACACGTCATCACCAGACGATACGCCCTATACTCCTGAACATCTCCACTTATAAGGACCATAACTTTTGACTCTGATATCTAAAAATTACAAACTTTATATTAATGGAAAGCTAAAAGAAAGATCTACAACTTCCTTGAAGATAATTTTGTCAAAATCCATCTAAATCAGTACAGTTTATTAATGGAAATTTCACATTAAATTTAACTCCTTTATCTATTCATCCCCAATAACTTCTCAGATGACTTCTAATCAATAAAATCCAACACTTCAATTTTTATTTCTAGTCCTTGTACTCCATTTCATTTAACTCATTCACTATAATCACAATTCTCAATATATCCAATTACAATTCAATATAAAAAAAAATGCCAATGAGTGCATGTACAATTATTTTCATGTGTGAAAAAATTCAAATTCACATGCATGTATGCTGAGCATGAAATGCAAATTTTTTTCTAACTCTCACATTACTATTTTCTCCATTATTGAAATTTAAATTCTAACTCTTAATATGGGGATGGGATGTTACATTAATGGACCATGAATCATCCAATTATTAAACTAAAAGTGGGCTTTTTTTCCCCATTTCCAACCCTACATTTCACTCCCAACTCTATAGTGTCCTTTATGTTAGCGATCTAGAAGGGGGGGGTTGAATAGATCTTTAAATCTTTTTGAGAATTTCTACAATAAAATTAGAATTTAATTCACACAATAGTAATTTAAACAAATTTAAATACAAAGAGTAGGAAAGAAGATCAAACGCTGTTTTTATAGAGGTTCGGTGCTAAGACCTACGTCCTCTACCTAAGCTCCCACTTAGGATTTTGCAAACCACTTTATTACACACTTTGTAGTTCAGTGTGAACTCTTACAATCCCGCTTGATTTCCGGCTCAAGCTACCTTTACACTTGATTTGTCTTCTGGCACAAATCCTACCAATACCGCTTGATTTCTGACTCAAGCTACCTCACACGTGACCTACCACTAGTCACTCAATTTGTAAAAGAAATAGGATAAAGATCTAAGAACAAGTGCTCAATACAAATGTAAACAAAGTAAGAACAATGATGAGCAATTTGGAGCAAGATAAGAGTATTTTGGCCTCTAGAACTTGTGTCACTTCTTCATCAATCATCCACCCTTTATATAAGAAGAAATATAGCTGTTGGAACTTATTCTAGCCGTTGCTAGATTGAAATGACCGTTCCTTAATAATCTCCCTTCCATTTTTGGCTAATTGGACCGTTGGAATTAATGTGTTGTACCCATAAGTCGACTTGTCGAGTTGTATAAGTCGACTTGTGACCATAAGTCGACTTGTTGAGTTGTATAAGTCGACTTGTGACAACATTTTATGTAAACTTGCATCTCCACTCTTCTATAAGTCGACTTGTGATGTGTAAGTCGACTTGTGGTCCACGATAAGTCGACTTGCATGCTGTTAGTCGACTTGTGTTGACATATCTTCATATATTAGTTGACATATGATGTTCTAGTCGACTTATGTAAGCTTCAACAGTAATATCCACTCAAATCTTCTATAATCTTCATTATTTAAGCCTCTTTCACTTATAGGAAACTTCCATCTTGATTCTTCAATGATTTATCACTTGTCCATCTTGATTTGCACAATAATAATCCCAAAATACCTGAAACAATTTCTTAACCAATTCTATACATTTTATTATTATCAAAACATAAGTGGAATTAATTTCTCAACCACCATTGGTCCAACAATCTCCCCCTTTTTGATAATGACAAAATACTTAGAAATTGTTTAAGAAATAAAAACAAAGAAACAATGATCAAGGTTTTTATACCTTGTCATTTTGGTTAGAAGTCTCCCCCTCAATCATATAAATCATTGAATTTTAATAACCTTGAAAAAACAATTAAAATTTTAACAAACTCCCCCTTAATCAAATAACTAATGAATATCCAATTTCTCATTTTTCTCCCCTTTTTTGTCATAATCAAAACAACTAATACAAACCAACAATAGATGAAATATGGCAATCACATTAAATAGAGAATCAAGTAATCAAACACAAATAGTCTCAAGTAACAAGCAAATACAAATAATATGAAATGTTGTTCTTCGCTAGATACAAAAATCATCATGGTGGAGAAACATTATCATGAATAAATCTCAAAAGTAGAAGAGAATATGTTTTCGGAGATTTTGTGAAAAAGAGAATTTTTAAAGAAGACCCAGATAACTTATATTCGACTGGCAATTCATAAGCAAACACAAAGAAAATCCCAAGTCATTACATATCATAACAATCCAACAATGGAACCCGTGTAAACATAAGTTGACTTGTTTTACCTCCATAAGTCGACTTATCCACTATCAATGTACCATGTGCTTGGTGGATCTTCATTCCTTGCTTGTACCTACAACTGAAACATCCTTTCTTCTCATTGGTACCCAAGTCATCTTGGGTCCATTTTGGTTAGTCATATAAACCACATTAGGAGGTGTTGTACCTTTAATCACCCAAATTTTCTTAACATTGATACATCTCCTAATACTTTTACATGCAATTTCTATATGACCATCTTTCAAGCATCTAGCACATTGAGCAACTTTTCCATCCTTGGTAAATTTGGAAATTAAAGAACAATCTCTATTATAAGGATCATATCCCAAACCATGTTTAGAAATAGAATATCTTTGTAAAGATAACATCTCTTCAAACTTTGTATTTCCACCAGTAAATTTTCCAACCACATAAGAAAACTCCTTTCTAAGTCTATCAAGCTCACAAGTAAGACTTTCTTTTTCAGCAAGACATGCAGAATGATCTTCCTTAGGACAATCTAAATCATCAATTGTCTCATGTAAAGCATTATTTTCAGCAACTAGTTCTCTTATTTTCTTTCTCAATTTTTTATTGATCTCAATAGCTTCTTCAAAATCAATTTGTAAAGCGTTAAAAGAATCTATAAGATCTTGATCAACGAAATGTACCTCATCTTCATAATCACTTGTTGAGAAGCTATTTGCCATAAGTGCTAGGTTGTTTTCATCATTGCTTTGAAATGCTTCCTCATCATCACTCCACGTGGCTATAAGGCTAGCTTTCTTTTTCCTTTTGTCATTTTTCTGGAGATTTGAATTTGAGGATGAGCTTTTCTTTTCGTCATAACCCTTGGATCTTCTTTCCATGGCAAATTTCTTCCTCTCTCCATTTATTCCACCATTTAATTCCTTCATCTGATTTTTGAGAAGTCCCTTGAATTTTCTCAAATTTCTGGCGTACATTGCCATTTCTTCATCATCCTCTTCTTCATCTATTTCTTCATCACTTTCATCAAGAGAAGAAGTATTAGCTTTTAAAGCAATTGACTTTTGTGACTTACCTCTACCTCCTCTGGATTTGAGAATGATCTCATAGGTGATAAGTGATCCCACCAAGGCGTTGAATTCCAAGTGATTAAGATCCTTGGACTCCATAATAGCGGTGACTTGTGAATCCCATTCTTTCGGTAGAGAGCGAAGAATCTTCTTCACCTTCTCGCTATCCGTCATGTGCTTTCCAAGATTTCCTAATTCATTGATAATTTCTGCAAAACGATCAAGCATATTGGAAATAGACTCACCTTATTTCATGACAAACATTTCATAGTCATGGAGAAGCATGTTAATCTTTGTTTCCCGGACTTGGTTGGTTCCTTCATGGGTGATGCGTAGTCTTTCCCACATTTCTTTGGTGCTGGTACACGAGTTAACTCGGTTTCTTTCCTCAACTGTGAGAGCGCAATAGATTAGCTTCATTGCTTTAGCGTTAATGTAGGCTTGCCTTCAGTCATTGTCATCGTATTCCAGCTCCGTTTTTAACTCACCATTTTCTTTTAACGGTGGTTGTGGACCGAAGATAATTATCTTCCAATATTCTACTCCCTCGCTAATGATGTGGTACTTCATAGGATTTTTCCAAGAAGAATAATTAGTACCATTAAATAAAGGAGGGCGATTATTTGTATTACCTTCTTCCGCTAAGTTATTGTGTGCCATCCCCAGATACTTCTGCTCTGATACCAATTGTTAGCGATCTAGAAGGGGGGTTGAATAGATCTTTAAATCTTTTTGAGAATTTCTACAATAAAATCAGAAGTTAATTCACACAATAGTAATTTAAACAAATTTAAATACAAAGAGTAGGGAAGAAGATCAAACATTGTTTTTATAGAGGTTCGGTGCTAAGACCTACGTCCTCTACCTAAGCTCCTACTTAGGATTTTGCAAACCACTTTATTACACACTTTGTAGTTCAGTGTGAACTCTTACAATCCCGCTTGATTTCCGGCTCAAGCTACCTTTACACTTGATTTGTCTTCCGGCACAAATCCTACCAATACCGCTTGATTTCCGGCTCAAGCTACCTCACACGTGACCTACCACTAGTCACTCAATTTGTAAAAGAAATAGGATAAAGATCTAAGAACAAGTGCTCAATACAAATGTAAACAAAGTAAGAACAATGATGAGCAATTTGGAGCAAGATAAGAGTATTTTGGCTTCTAAAACTTGTGTCACTTCTTCATCAATCATCCACCCTTTACATAAGAAGAAATATAGTTGTTGGGACTTATTCTAGCCGTTGCTAGATTGAAATGATCGTTCCTTAATAATCTCCCTTCCATTTTTGGCTAATTGGACCGTTGGAATTAATGTGTTGTACCCATAAGTCGACTTGTCGAGTTGTATAAGTCGACTTGTGACCATAAGTCGACTTGTCGAGTTGTATAAGTCGACTTGTGACAACATTTTACGTAAACTTGCATCTCCGCTCTTCTATAAGTCGACTTGTGATGTGTAAGTTGACTTGTGGTCCACGATAAGTCGACTTGTATGCTGTTAGTCGACTTGTGTTGACATATCTTCATATATTAGTTGACATATGATGTTCTAGTCGACTTATGTAAGCTTCAACAGTAATATCCACTCAAATCTTCTATAATCTTCATTATTTAAGCCTCTTTCACTTATAGGAAACTTTCATCTTGATTCTTCAATGATTTATCACTTGTCCATCTTGATTTGCACAATAATAATCCCAAAATACCTGAAACAATTTCTTAACCAATTCTATACATTTTATTATTATCAAAACATAAGTGGAATTAATTTGTCAACCACCATTGGTCCAACACTTTAGTTTCGACAAATTTTTGATAAAAAAAGATTTGGAATCTTTAGGTGTAATGGACCACAATGATTTTCCTTTTAGTATATAAGAGTGTAGCCACTTGGTTCATAAAGAATCTTCATTGCACAGAAGATGCTATATTTTTTCAGCATTAAGATATTGTTAGTAGTGGCTATATGAATTATTTCAACTCCCCCTTCTTAGGTTTACAAACCTCATCCCATCGAACTGTAATTGACCTCCTTTTTGAGTTATGTTTTCCCCATAAAAACCTCCCAAATAATGTTTCAATTGTCTTCACTACTCCTTTAGCCAGAAACATGCTAGCCGACCAATAAACTTGCAAGGAGATTAGCAATGATTTAATGAGTTGAAGTCTGCCTCCAAAAGATAAAAATCTGTGTGTCAAATGATTAAGTCTCTGCTGAATTCGTTCCACCAATGGGTAACATTCAGAAGAAAAAAAAGAAGTTTTCTTATAGAGATAGGCATGCATAGATAACACAAAGGATATTGTTTCCTTTCCATAGAAGATATTGAACTATCTCAGCTTCCAATCCATTTGCACTAGTTGCCAATACAAAGTGACTTTTTGCTAGGTTAATTTTTAATCCGAATAAGAGAGGACATCAAAATATGAATAGAAGGAGGATGTGCCTTACAAAAAGTAACAAATCATTAGCAAAACATAGATTAATTAATGATACCTTCTTGCATTTGTTATGGTACTTAAAACCCTTTTCCTTATCCAAATTTGATGTCAAGAATAGGGTTAACACCTCCATACAAAGGATGAACAAGTAGGGATACATAGGATCACCTTGTCAAATCCCTTTCTTACCTTTGCATAATCGAGTTGGTATACCATTCACAAACACTGAATAGGATGAGGTGGTAATACATGCCTCTATCCATTTAATGAATATAGAAGGAAATATTGTCACCTTTATCACCATAAGAATAAATTTCCATTCAACACAGTCAAAGGCCTTTATGAAATCAATCTTAAAGGCACAGTTGGGTGGGGAGTTTCGCCTTTGGTAGCCTTTAATAAGCTCTTGGACAATGGAAATGTTGTCTTCGATCATCCTTCCTTGCATGAATGCCATTTGATTATTACTAGCCAATGTCCCCACAACTGCCTTGAGTCTATTTTTGATAACTTTAAAGATCACCTTATAAAGAAAATTTGAACAAGCAATAGGTCTGAACTCATCAAAGGAGTTTCGATTACTGGTTTTAAGAATTAAACAGAGGAAGGTTTATTAATCTCCTTTAACAATACTCTAGTAGAAAAGAATACACTCATAGCTTGTTTCACCATCAGTCCAATCTCACCCCAAGCTTTCCCCAAAAAAGAACCCATTAAGTCCATCTAGACTAGGGGCTTTATTTGCATTCATTTGGGACTAATTCCTTCAATCTTTGAATCGTGAATGGGCTTAGCTAAATCAAGGGCTTCTTCTAGAGATAACTTCCTCATAATGAAAGAGTTTAGTAATTATATGGTGGTTGAAGTGTGAGTAGAGTATCCATAGAAGCTATTAAAATGTTTCCCTACCTCTTCAAAGATTAGATCCTGTTGGTTGAGTAATCTACCATCTGCAGCTTGGATATAGGAAATTCTATTGTAGTTTCTTCTCCCCACTAATGAGTTGAAGAAAAACTTAGAGCATTTAGCAGCTTCCTGCAGCCATTTAACCCTTCCTCGTTGCTTTATAAGACTTTCATAATTCTAGACAGTAGAGAGATAGAGATTGAGTTTCTCCTTTATAACGACAAAAGATGAGGGTTCCTAAGGTTAACTGAGAGTTGGCCTTGAATGGTAGAGAGAGCACTTTTAAATCTTTCAATTGCATTATTTTTAGAGCTGCACCTTATAGCATTTAAAGTTTTCAATTCATCTTTAATTGCTTTGAGCTTCTGAATGCATATATACTATTTAATACCAAACACGAGCTTCATCATTCCTGTTTGTTTAGCCTTATGAAAGCCTTCCATATCTGCCAGAAAATTGTTAAATCTGAAAGGAAATTTAACTTTCTATTTGAGGAACATACCCTCTATCCTGGTAGGAGAATGGTTAGAGAAGAGAGGATCTAGAAAAGAGGCAAAACTCATAGGAAAATGATGTAACCAACTCAGATTAACTAGCACCCGATCTAATTTTTTCCTTACAGACTAGTCCCTAGCTTGCCTAATGCTCCAAGTAAATGTGTGACCTTGGAATTTAAGTTCAATAAGGCTTATATTCTCTATGTTTAAAATCAGATGTGAAGTTCCTCAAGAGAGTATTGCCTTTAGCTTCAGCTCTATATAGAGTAAAGTTAAAATCACCATTGATAACTTAGGGACCAACTTAGTAATGTCAATGGGTCAGGTCGGGCCTGGGCTGCTCATGGCCCAACCTAACCAAATCCCACCCCTAGCCCATATGGCCTGCAGCCCTGTGGGCTAACCAAACCTGGCCCATCATATATATATATTTGAAGGAATAGTCGGGCCCTAGGCCAACCCCGTGGTCGATTTGTGGCCTGTTCAAATCGGGCCAAAATCAAGCTAGTCTTAGGCAGACTGGGCCAGTTTTGCCATCCCTAGACCAACTACTCTATGTTGGAAATCTACTAAACTCTTCCATAACTCCTTCCTTTGAACGTCATAATTATACCCATAGACAACTGAAGAGAAGATAGTCACATCCTCAATTATAAAATGACATTTCATGTGCGTCACTTGCATTTCCACTTTTAAGACATCGTCGTCCACAAATTCAAGATTAAAACCAATAATAGTCCTTCCCAAAGCATGTTTTTGATGATTAGTGATGAATTTCTAACTACCACCCAATTTATCCAATTTCATAATATTATCTACCCTAATCTTGGTTTCCAAAAGAGCAAATAAACATGACTTTTCTTGATAGAAAAAATCTGTAACACCCCAGTTTAGGGGTTAGAATATTAAAGAAAGTCGGTATGTTTTATGCTTTCTATTTGGATCTTGGCATGCATTCATGACATTTTCCGGATAAATTGGTTTAATGAAACGTCGGATTGATTTGGACTGTATTAAGATAAGTTTTGGAATTTTTGTATACTTCGAAGATTTTTAGAAATTGTTGGTGACGTAGTTAGTATTTTTTGAACAATTATGTGAAAGTCATTATTTTATGACAGAATTTTTGGTGAATTTTTGGAAGTTGTTTGGAACTTCTGGGTATTTATGTGATAGAAGAATTCATAAGTGTGTTTTTGGTTATTTCACTATTCATAAAATAATACTAATTTAATAAATTGACGAATGAACTTGTGGGTTGGCCTTATTTATTTTGAGACAAATGTATACCGACATAAAATCCAGAGCTCTTCGGTTTCATCATCTGCTTTCGACAAGATCAATTGAGAACAAATGTTGATAAGTGAACTTGGGTGAAATCATTCATGTTTTGCAGGAATGAAGAGAAAAAAAATTGTATGCATAGAGACAAATGATGTCGCGTGAGGTGATTAGTTGATACCTGATTTGAAACTTACTGCCATAGCTTTGAAAGCTTGGAGACACTGTAGGTGTAGTGACACATGTCGGATAGTTTGCGGTATTGAAAGAATTGAATACGATACGGAGTCAATGAATAAAAGCACTGAAGGTTTATGAATTGTTTGAATGAGTACTATCCTGGTACGTTTGTGTGTATCTGATGCTGTATAGAAGACACATGAGTTAATTGTATTACCACTGTAGCGATGTGAATGTAATGTGTTCGGAGGGAGATGCATGTGACTGTATGTCAGGAAATTGGTGGAATAAGGTGACGAGTTATATGATCGATCATAAGATGATATCTGATATTAGGTTTCTTTGATCACATTGTTGCGTGATTTTACAAGAGGGAATACGTGAAAGATGAGATTAATGATCGCAAGATATGAATTGAACCTTTTGACTGATGACAGGTATGATTATGTCAACATTAGTTTTGTGGCTATCGTGCTTTGCTATGATATTTGGTGGTATTAGATGCATTTGGTACGAGGTAGAATAGGATTTGATATTGGCGTTATTGATTCCGAAAGTGAAAGTAAAACATTTATTTTTCCCTTATGAAAAAAAATTACATGCCTTGCTCAAAGGCTATGCCAATAAGCAACAGAAGGATCATAGGAAATGCTAAGAAGAAAAAAAAAGTGCGAGCTTTATTTAGCTCTACACTAACACTAAGAACGAGATAAAGATACATAATGATAACAATGACACAAAAGCATGCGATAGCGGATAACATTTTGAAATTTGGTTTCGTCTAGAAGAAATTTTGAGGTAAGAAAGAAAGAATGTGTAGGGATGAAGTAATGAGGAAGGAATGGTCTCTATTTATAGAACATTTTTGTACTGTTAACTAGCTGTTTTTGACCGTTATCGAGCCGTTAACTAGCTGTTTTTTTTTACCATTACTAGTCGTTTTTTTTTAACTAGCCGTTACCACAGTATCCGCAATTATTCGGATCAGGTATGAATTTCGAGGACGAAATTCCTTAAGGAGGGAAGAGTTGTAACGCCCCAGTTTAGGGGTTAGAATATTAAAGAAAGTCGGTATGTTTTATGCTTTCTATTTGGATCTTGGCATGCACATTTTCCGGGTAAATTGGTTTAATGAAACGTCGGATTGATTTGGACTGTAATAAGATAAGTTTTGAAATTTTTGTATACTTCGAAGATTTTTAGAAATTGTTGGTGACGTAGTTAGTATTTTTTGAACAATTATGTGAAAGTCATTATTTTATGACAGAATTTTTGGTGAATTTTTGGAAGTTGTTTGAAACTTCTGGGTATTTATGTGATAGAAGAATTCATAAGTGTGTTTTTGGTTATTTCACTATTCATAAAATAATACTAATTTAATAAATTGACGAATGAACGTGTGGGTTGGCCTTCTTTATTTTGAGACAAATGTATACCGACATAAAATCCAGAGCTCTTCGGTTTCATCATCTGCTTTCGATCGATCTGCTTTTCTGCAGCAAATAACGAGGTTAGTCCTTTAGATCATGAATCTTTTCTGGTATTGGTTGAGACATATATGTAGATATGATCTGTTAGGGATGGTTTTATGGATAAGAGAAAAGGGGAAGGAAATTTTTAGATTTATCAGATTTGAAGATTTGGATGATTCTGATCGATTGGACTTGCTAAATAGGTTAGTTTTTAAGTGATGATGCTAAAAGAATTGAGAAGAATTGAGAAGAAAAGAAAGGAAAGTGAAAAAAAAAAGTAAAAAGAAAAGAAGAAATTTTCGGAAGTCGAAGAAGATGATGAACAGTGCAGCATAGTGATGAACAGTGAATAGTAAATAGTGAACAGTGCCAAAGATACAGTAGTCGTACGTATTTGTGAACAGTAATAATACGTATTTGTGAATAGTAATACGTATTTTTAAACAGTAGAAGAATCCCGGAAATTTGCATGAACATGCATCATGTATCATACAGTAATTATGCACAATAATAATTTGTATCTGTGTTCCCTATTATAGAGGAACGACCACTGTCAGATATTGCCGGGAAGGGCGATTTAAGGTCAGTAATCAGGACTTTCAGTAATGTCAATAATTTCAGTAAGTAATACCGGTAATTTCTGTAAGTATATCGGTAATAAGAGATCCGGGACGGTCTCACTTTGATTTGTTCTATATTGAATTGTGTACTGGTCTGGACAATGAATGTCCGAGTGCTCATGTGTACTGTACTGATTGTGTACTGTTCCAGACAATGAACGTCCGAGGCGATTATTGCATGATTATTTTATTGGAAGTGCTCATTTTATTGCACATGAATGACTGAAATGATCTTGTTCTGTTGTAAAACTGTTAAGTCCTAGTTGTGGGTAAATAGGCATGCTAGAAGGTCTCTGTTGCTTCGTGGACACATTTGTGTCGAGACTTGATCTCTCTTGAGACACTTCGTGTCGAGACTTGGTCTCTCCTGAGACACTTCGATGTCGAGACTTCGGTCTCTCCTGTATAAGTCCCATTACCCACTTCTGTTCATGGATTTATAGTTTGATTTGTTCTGTATTCTGATATCTGATTGATTATTCTGATTCTGAAGGATCTCCGTGTTCTGCAGATTACATTTAGTATAAAAATCATTACAAATGCATTCTTTCTGCTTTCAAATCGGTTAATATAGATTAGTTATTACTCACTAAGCTATATGCTTAGACGATGGATTTGCCCGTGTAGGTTGAGCTAAGAGATTAAGGACTGGGACAAGTCAATCGCAGTGGCCAAAAGAGTCTGAATTTTGTGTTGCGCGAAAATGTATTTTGTTTGGTTTGTTTGGGCCTGTAAATATTCTTTCGATTTGTTTTTGAAATTATGAGATGTATTATATGTGTGTTACATTTAGTTTTTAAAAATGCATGTGTGAAACGTTTTGATTTGTTTGTCCTGTCTTGGGTGGCATCCATTTATCCTTCCAGGGGGTATTTGGGTGTTACAAAATCCCTTAAAGCTAGAAGCTTCTTAGGGAATTAATACCTCTAACATTCCATGTAAACCAAGTCGTTAAGAAAATATAGTAGATTTGGAGCCTTTCTTCCTACTTCTACCTATTCTCCTAGTAACTATTGTCTCAAAAGAAGTACTTGGATCATCTCCCTATATAGATGATGAGGAGGTGTCTAGAGAGTCACTTCGGTTTAGCAAGGGAGGGGAATTTAATTGATCCGAGGCCTTTAATTGTTCCTTATTTATAGCTAGAGACTCCATCTGAATCTTGGGTTCTGCAATAGGTGAAGCTACCTTTACAGTATCACTCACAGGTAGATGGTGGACCTCTAGCCCCATCTCTTGAGAGGGTTCATTTTGAGTATTCTCCTAACCTACTTGATATCCAATCCCATAAGCTCTTCATAGTCTCCCCTTAAGAACTTCTTACCCATAAGTATGCATCGTTTCCCTTAGGATTTTAAGGAGGGCTTCCATTGGTAGTTAACATAAACATTGTCTTCAAACAAAAAGCCATTTGCGCCCAATCTCCTGACCAATATACTTTTAGGCAAGTTTTGGAGTGATTCCACATTAATACACAACCTTGCATAACCAACTCTCTTTCTTTGGGCAGTATTTCATCCATACAAAAGAGTTGCCTAAGTTAGCTTGCTATTATACTAAGGCCTTCAGTAGTCCAATATTCTAGGAAAACATTGTATAAGTCTACCTATAAGGGAACAACCTAGTGCTTAAGGAAATCAACCTGGATCCCAGGTCTCCATGGCTGTAAAAATAAAGGTTGGCTATGGATATGCCAAAGACCCTCCTCCACCACTTTCATAGTTGTATCTTTAGATGAGAATGTAGATAGCAACATGTTTTTTGCTATTATGAGTACTTTATGCAAACCTCTGTTTTTTTCACATAGAATGTGCCCATTTTTGAATAATTGGAAATGCAGGTCGTCAATCCTAAAAGAAGCCAATCAAGTTTTTGCACCAGCCTGGAGGAAATCTAAATCAGGGGAAACAACTAGTCGACCATCCTGCTCTTTCGGAGGCCAGTAATGCAAGGTACAGTTCTGCCCTTACCCAATAACTTATTTCAAACTTTTCCTAACTTGTTGATGTACTACAAGAGCAACTTGAATTGGAACAGAGGAGCCTTCTGCATCCTTGGAGGGAAAAGGAGGAAAATTAGTGGATGATAAAGGGCTTGCTGACATGTCTGTATTCAAAAGGCTCAGTTTGGCAAAAAGTAGAGTATCTAGAAAAGTTGGGGCAGAGGACGGTAGGCAATATTAGAAAAGATGGAAAGGGTGGGAAGCCTAAGATGGAAAAAAAGACAGGCATGACCAAAATGTCCTTATAATAGAGAGGAAAGGAAGTGGAAAAGAAAAAAAACCTAGATTTGGGAATGAAGTAGAAATGTAGTCTAGTGGGAAGGGAGAGGTGAAATGAGTTAAATGGAGGTGGATAAAATGGAAAGATAAATGAAATGGGAATAAATGGAGGTGGAAGGAAAGAAACAAAGATGGGAAGAGGTGAAATGAGTTGAATGGAGGTGGTTAAGGAAATGTGAAGATAAATGACAGGAAGATTAATGAAGGGGGAGGAAGGCAGAAGGGAGGAAACAAAGTTGGAAATAGGGAAGAAGAAGAGTGAAGGTGGAAGGAAGTTAATCAAGTGAAGAATGGCGCATTGCTCCAATACAAATGATTCCATTTTTTAAATAAATAATTTGGTTAGTCGGTAGGATTGCTTCCGATGTCTAGCAATTATTAATCTTAGGATTGATTATTATGTGGGTTTTTTTCTAACAAACTAAGAATACCTAATTATTGGGAATACATGAGTAATAGAATGCATATTCCACTCAACCAAAGAGGCCATGAGTGCTATCCCATTTCTTGTGCGAAAGGTTATCATATCAGATGATTCGACTTACTTTAAAATTACATGATCTCATCTCATGCCCTTTTTCAATTAGATTAGTCGTTAATTATCCAAGTTCACACAAACAATGGCTCTGACTTTATATATATATATATACACACACATGATGTGCATAATTTTTGTAACAAAGTTACGTTTATTTTATGAAAACTTATATATTTTGATTAGTAATATGATATAAACTTGTACTAGAGATGAAAGTATATATTCAATAAATGTTAAGGCAAGATTCAAAAAGTTAAAACTTTCGTAAAGATGATAATAGACCATTTCTCCTATCTTTCTTTCAAATTAGATGAGGTGGTACGAAAGTATGCGGCCACTTCATTATTATTATGTAATTGAAATGAACACAGCACGAGCTTCTAGTTTTCCCATCACGCCATGACAGTAACATAAAACACACCGTTTATCTGCAATGAAAACCAATTCAATTTCTTTCCATTGCTCGATTGTTCAAAGGGTAGTAGTGGATAGTGATATGACCTCTATTGTAAAAATGTATTTTACTATTTTACCAATGCCATTTAGCTATCATGTGACAAATTGTTGGAGCTACATGACACAGGATTAATTGAAAAGGGACTGCGTGAGTTGTTATAGATGGAAAGGGGCATAGATGAGAAAAATTCTTAGTTTTGTTAGGACAGTAATGGACAAGGTTTGGATAACATGCCAAGGGAACAGACAATTGGTTACCAAAGAACATAACATTTAGGTTGGGTGAAGATGAATTCACAAAACCAAAAAGTGTGAGATTTCATTTGTAAACTAAACTTCCCCCGGATATCCCATTCCCATCTCAATTCTCAAGCACCAGGGCTTCGACGTAACCAATTTGTTCCAACTATATGTATCGGCCGCCTTCTTGTTACAAACGGCAACTAAATTGTTAAAATCGATCAACTTTTGAATAAATAATATGAGTTTTATTTCATAAACTTCGTGACACGTGAGGACTACTGGCATAAATCAATAGAAAGCATAAGATACTTAAAGATCTACGCCCGTAATTAACTTGATAATCCGGGGTCGATTCTATAACCGGCAAGGGCATCAACCCCAAGACTGGAAGCACTAATCATGATCTGCCGATCCCGGGCTACGTACTGACCCCACTACCAATGACCAACAGCCCCTTCCGTTTCCGCTTTATTTTCAATTTGAAAGCTGAGTTACATCTCCTCTGTCAATCACATTCCTCTACGTGTCACGCCTCATTTTCTCTCTCTCTCTCTCTCCCCGTTGGCCTTTATATACCTCCGCGTTTTGATTTTTGGTTTTAGATTTATCTCCTCAGCCCCAAGCCCAAAGCTACGACTGTCTTCTAGTAAACGTCGTCGTTTGTCGCGATCTTGGTCCCCGATCTTCCCTTCGCCCTGTTTGGACTCCGATTATTTCCTAAACCGGAGAATCAGTAGTGGAAGGTTTTAAACGAAATGCGTGTCATTCAAGAGCCAAATGACTTGTAATGATGGATACGCTACGTGCGATCAAGTGACATAAGGAGCTTTAGAGAGAGTGATCTCGCAGGAAGCTTAAGATTTTTTTTGTCTGAGCTTCCACTTCTGCGAGATTCATTCCAATTTCTGATTTTCTCTCTTCAATTCTTTGGTTTTATTTAAGTTTTGGTGAATTTAGAATGTCGAAGGTAATATACGAAGGATGGATGGTGAGGTATGGAAGGAGAAAGATCGGTCGATCCTTTATACACATGAGGTATTTCGTGCTTGAATCCAGACTTCTTGCTTATTACAAGAAGAAACCACAGGACAATCAGGTCAATTAAAATTTTGTCATTACTTTTGCTTTTCTTTTCTTCTGTTTTTCTTTTTTTGGGAATTTGTGAACTAATTTTGAGGTCCGCTGCTTATTTTTTATTTCATGTGTGATGTTGTTTGGATATTTAATTTTGGCGGTTAGAGTGTTTGTAGTAGTTATACATTGTTAGACGAGGGAAATGGGAATAGAGAAGTGAAGTGAATTGAAAGTGTGTATTTTTGAATGTTGAATCAGGTTCCAATTAAAACCTTATTGATAGATGGCAACTGTAGAGTTGACGATCGTGGATTGAAAACTCACCATGGACATGTGAGTGGCTTCTCTTTGTATGTTGTATCTTGTTTCCCCCACCCCCCTTTTTTTTCTTCAATTCTTTATGCTTATGGCTTATACTATGTTCTCGTTCAAATTTTTTTTCCTGTTTCCACCTAAAGAATACCGGGAATCAGTGCAAATTGCTAAAACTATATTGCTTTAGCCATTCAGAAATAGTGATGACAGTGCTTAATTGTAGTGGCTAGAGTTAGAAGATTGAAATTAGAGGACTGTTTACATGCAACTAATTGGTCTTCCGTGCGGGAATCAGGTTACGGGAAGGAGCTTAACGTTGTTAATGCTGTTTATATGGAGCAACTTAGATAAATCAAAATGGTTCACATTTGAATGAAACTGTGATGTTCCATTGTTGTTCATGGAAGAGATTACCACTTTTAGGAGTAAAGCTCTATTTCAGAGTCTAATTCTTGTCTACCATTGTCCTGCCTTCTGTGGTGATGCAATTACTATTGATAGTGTTTAGGGTATGCTTATCAGGTTAAAGGCTTTAAGTTAATATGCCAGTGCACTTAAGTGGGAATGTCTATTGAAGGATGACTGCATAGACTTAATATATATAGATATATTTGTATCCTTAAATAAGAATATAGACAGAAAAGAAAGAAGTAGAAAAGAGAGTGGATGAAGCTGACTTTGATGGGGTTGTGTGGGATCAAGACTGATAGAATTGTGAAATAGTTCTTTCTTCTTCCTAAACCAGTCAAACACTCTCCAACTTTTCCAACGCCAGTTCATTTGTTGTCTTAACAATATAATTGATTACGACCTTTTGGCAGTCACGATTTTTTTCCAAGTTTATATACAGATTTACTCTACCTTGCTCAAACTATTAACACATTTATGCTCAGTTCAAACATTTAGTTGCTTTAGCCGTAAGGGGTGTACTTCACTTTTGAACATCTCCTCCATGCTAATCACCATGGACAAAGTGAGTTTTTTGTTGAACGATGTGCACGAATATAGTGACTTGATGTTTATCATTTCCTACTGAAATCAATGGTTCCTTTATAATAGTAGGGACATAGTGTTACGTTAAGGAGTAAGACCGGCGGTATGCTCCAGATTATTGTATACATTTTAAATATGTGAAGCTTGATCTTAAGTTTACCTGTTCTTTCGATCCTGCAGATGGTATATGTGTTATCTGTGTACAACACAAAAGAAAAGCATAATAAAGTCACGGTGAGTTACCCTTGCATTTATGTACTATAGTCATATACGAGATACCACTGTGGTAGTCCATTACATATTTCAACTTTCTTTGGGAAGTGAGATCAAGAAGTTAATGTTTGACACATAACCTTGCCTTGATATTTTAGATTTGTTTATTTGGTTTTCATTTCTGTAGTAAAGCCTATTAACTTTGACGATGTGGATACATTTGTCTTATGGACAAGGAGTGGATGCCTTTTAAATATACTACTTTTAGATTCTCTTCAAAATTGGTTACTTGTTTATAATATTTTGACTTTTAGCTGCTCTTTCTGTTAGATATATTTTGTTCCTGTTAAAGGTCCAGTTTTATTCAATTGTTCCTAACAAGTAGATGGGATCATTATCATCTGGAAAGAGTGAAACTATTTGAAATATTGTTGCTCCTTTTTTTTTGTGATAATGAAATTTGTGCTTAATCTGCCTTAACTACATGCAAAGAATAGGTTTTCTAAAAATTACATTAATAAGAAAAGTATTTCTGCAAACAATTTGTGCTTAATCTGCCTTAGCAGCATTCAAAGATGATATCTTCTAAAAATTACATTAATTAGAAAAGTAGTTCTGCAACCATGCATTTTCAGAAAGGAGATTCCTTAGGTTAAGATAGGATGAGGCAGCTGTCATTGTCGCTTGCATTCCAGCTGTCTACTTTCATTGGTAGCTTACATTTCTTTGTCCATTTTCCTGGATAAGGTTAACTATATTGAGGTGTGATGCTATTGCAGATGGCAGCATTTAACATTCAAGAAGCATTACTTTGGAAGGAAAAGATTGAGTACGTAATTGATAAGGTTTGTGTTCCTTGGACAGGATTCTTACATCATCTACTTCTCCTTCTCTTCCCTGTAGATAAACTCCTTTCTCTTTCTCTTCTCAATTTTTTTTTATTTAAAGAAATAATGAAAGGTCTTTAGAATCTAGTTTCTGGAGCTGTCACTCCTTGGTTGTGCATCATCCTTTACATTGGATCAAATTATCATGCTCAACCTTAAGTATTTATTCATTTTTTTAATTTGAAGAAATAATGAAAGGTTTTTAGAATCTAGTTTCTGGAGTTCTCTCTCCTTGGTTGTGCATCATCCTTTTCATTGGATCAGATTATCATAGTGAACCTTAAGTAGTTATTCTTCCTGGCTGTTCTAATGTCCTTATGGATGCATCTCCTTAGTGGGTGAAAACGGTTCTTTCCTTGCATGGAATGATGCATATGGAATTACTTCACTATTATCTGTGCAGCATCAGGATTCCCAAGTTCCAAATGGTAACAAATATGTGTCTTTTGAATATAAATCTGGCATGGATAATGGGAGAAATGCGTCTTCTTCAGACCATGAAAGTCAGTGAGTGCCTCTTCGACAGTATCCACGTGCTTGTTTCTGTATATTTGACTTTGACTAGTAATTGATAAGCCTCTAATACTTTTCATATATGGCTTTTAACTTTAACTTTCCTAATGTTACAAAATTTTTCAACCTTCAGACTGGATTCTAAGGCTGGTCCTGAAAATGTTTTGTCATAGTTATGCAGATTTTTTCTCACTGCTATAGTGATCTGTTAGCAAATAACACGAAATTGCACATGCACTTAGATTATAGAGAACAGAGAACATAGGATTTTATGTGGTTCAGCAAGTGTGCCAGCGTCTATGGAAAATTACGTTCTTTTTTCACTAATTGCCAACGGTAATACAACCCTATAAAGACTTGAGTTATTTTTTTACAACATGGGCTAATAATAATCCAAAATTACAAATATGCCCCTTCTACTTCAATGGAAGGACTGTGCCCTTCCTCGTGGGATCCCTTGCCCTTACTGGCAGCATTACTGTTACTTAAATATACTCTATATTAATGATATGAGCCACTGCTAACATGAACCAAAATTGGTGCTAAAATTAGAGTCAAAATGCTATTAGAGCTAGTTTTAAAGTTCATGTGGTTGTAAAGTTCTCATACTTTATATGCTTTGATACTTTTTTTTCTAAGCTCTAATCATCTACAGGTTCAGTGCACAGGAGGATGAAGAGGAATCTCATCAACAAATTTTGCGGAGAACAACAATTGGAAATGGTTCTCATTTATGCCCTTTACTTCTGACCTAAAGTTTAAGCAATGCAAATTATGGTCAAATCTTATCTTGTTCATCACTTTGTAGGTATTCCTGATTCAATACTTGACTGGACACGTGAAGTTGACTCAGAACTGTCGAAACAAAATATCAATAACCAAGCATTTTCTAGAAAGCATTGGCGTCTACTACAATGCCAAAATGGTTAGTGCTTTTCCTTGTGTTCTTGTTTTTTTTGGTATTACTTAAAAGTTTAGAACATATTCAGTTACCTGGCCATCTTATGATAACATAGATGAGTTGCTGTTGACGAGTCCTTTTCTTGATGTTCTCTAACTATATATGGCAGGACTCCGGATCTTTGAAGAGCTTCTTGAAGTTGATTACCTTGTACGAACTATTAAACTAATGCCAAGTTCTTTGCTGTGAATCCTGCTGTTATTGATGTTATGATTAATTGTTGTTCTGGGCAGCCAAGGAGCTGTAGCAGAGCAATGAAAGCTGTGGGTGTGGTTGAAGCTTCCTGTGAGGAAATATTTGAACTTGTAATGAGCATGGATGGAACACGTTTTGAGTAGGTGTTTCACTTTTTTTTTGTTTTTTAGGTGAAATTTATATTTAAAAAGGGATTAGAACACTTTAGACCCAAACGCCTATATAGCTATACGACTGTAAATTGCATTTACAAACAGGAAAAAAAATAAAAAAATATAGGAATTTGATTTTCTTCTTTACTTTTGTGGAAAGTGTTCATTAGATATGATAGTTGAAGCTAAGCACAAATATTACCGCTGCATTTGGCCAACGATTCTAGTGAACCTTATTGGCATCAAATTGTTTCCTTTCTTTGGAGTTGAGAAAAGGGAAGAAAAAGAGAAGATCAGAATTCATGGGCATCTTTTCCTGTGTTTTCTAAATGGGCTACTATCATGTTTGCTATTTGCCTGCCAGTTAGACTTTCCACCATAGATATTTGAAAAATAGTTTTGATACTTCAATTGTCCATCAAATGATTCTTTTACAATGTCCTATTTTTTGTCCCTCCTATTTTTGGAATTTTTTTTTCATGTTTATTTCAATGCCTTGTGCAGGTGGGATTGCAGTTTCCAGTATGGCAGTTTAGTTGAGGAGGTGGATGGGCATACAGCTATACTCTATCACAGACTTCAGCTGGACTGGTTTTCAATGTATTATTCTCTCTCATGAAACTCATCTGCCTAAATTTATTAAGATGTGACATATGTTGTTCAGCATGAAGCTTTTTTTTTTTTTGTTTTGGTTATGAAAAAAATGTTATCTCTTTTCTCTTGATGCGTATCTTTCTGTGGGTTGCTGTGTAATTATTAATTATATAGCTATCTCCATGTTCTGAAGAAAATCTTGAGCTGGAAAGGAAGGATGCTTGACACATTCTGTGGCAAGTGTGAATTCTTAGGGCCTGATCAATTGTGTGGAATTAAATTAATTATCGAAAATACTTCTCCAAGAAAAAGGGGTAACAATAATATTTAAATGCATCTTCTCCATCTTTTCTGGCTCATCTAATTTGAAAGTATTTTTGGCTGTGAAAAAAATTTAAATGTTTCATTTTAGTCATGCATAAAGTTAATTTTCAAAGTGGTGCATGTACTCATGTTTCAATGTATCATCTTGGTATCTATGTATCTATTATATGAAACTATATAATGGTAATATTAATAAGTGAGTATCTTTCTTGAATATATAATTTTAAATGTTAATAACAATGAATTCGTTTTCCTTTTGTCTCTAGTTTCTCCATGGAAAAGAAAAATGTGATAAAGAAGTGAAAATCCAAAACTGCTCAGAATGAAAAGCAAAAAATGCTCTTTCCCCATCAGAGCAAGTCCTTAATGTTGAGATTTTCCAATCGTAATCAGTTTTTGGTAATATCAGATGATAAAGTTCTGTTGTATTGACAAAGAATTGTTACTGACATGTATTTGGAGTCCTTTAGCATGTTGCATAGTCATTTTTTTGTCAATAAAAAAATCATTTTGTTAGAATGTTATTGCATGATGCTTCTGAGAGCGAAATGCATAAAACTGCCAGAACAAAACGAATATTTTTCTTCCAGAATTCACATGTTTTTTGCTTTACTATGTTTTCACATGTCAATTGGCTTCAGGTTTGTCTGGCCCCGTGATCTTTGCTATGTACGCTATTGGCGCCGAAATGATGATGGAAGTTATGGTAGTGTTTTTTTCTAAATAGCTTCCTCTATTTACATAATTTTTTAGTAACAATTAGCTGAGGTTTCTACACTTTCTGTAGTTGTGTTATTTCGTTCTAGAGAGCATGAGAATTGTGGTCCACAGCCAGGTTATGTTCGTGCTCATCTTGAAAGTACGTCATCCCAACTCTCATTTGCTTTATGCTTGGAATTTTCTTATCTTAAAGCTTACATGTTAAGTTGTTTATATTCTAATTTTCTGCAGGTGGAGGATTTAACATCGCTCCCTTGAAACCTCGAAGTGGGAGACCCAGATCACAGGTTCAGCACCTCATGCAGATTGATCTAAAAGGATGGGGTGCGGGTTATATTCCCTCTTTTCAGCAACATTGTCTTCTTCAAATGTTAAACAGTGTGGCTGGTGCGTTTTGTTTTGTTTTTCTTTTGTTTGAGGAATAGTTCAAATCTAAAGTCCAGGTGCTTCTTATATTTAAGTTTCTATATATTTCCCAAAGTTGCAAAATATAGAGTTTGATCTGTTTGCTTCTGTTTACGTTTTCTTTTTCCTGTGGTTTGTTGTTTGTATGCATCTTTTCCATTAGCTGATTAATAGAATGTGGTTTATATGGTGATTCATGTTCATACGTGCGAAGCATTATGGCTCTATTTATAAAGACCAACTGTTCCTTGTGTAGTAGACATCGTCTTTGAACATCATAAGCTTTTTTTACTGCATTTTTTTTAATTGTGGAAATAGTTGTTCACAATAGATTTTCATAGTGACATCAACATTTCTCACTGATGTATTTTCTTTCTTCTCTTTTAATTATTGTACAATTTCCCTGAGCTAGTTGGTACATTGTGCTATATTTTTATGCCTTCCTTTTAAAGTGTCGTAGATTCATCTTGAAAAAGTGCTCCTTATTTTGGTGGCATTACTCTTAAAACCTTGGAAGCTTTTTCACTGCATTTATTTATTGTGTGTGCGGAAATAGTTTTGCTGATTTTTTTTTTGTATTGATACCATATGACAATTGGGTTACATGAATAATAATAAAATTTGTAGAGATATTCTTTTGTCTATTGGATGGTTTTTGGTTGTTTAGATCTAAAATTGTCTTCACAATCTGTATGGTCCTGTTTGTCAGAGTTCCAGTTCTTTTTTTCTTATGATAGGGCTCCGGGAATGGTTTGCCCAAACAGATGAAAGAGGCGCTCCCCCTAGGATACCCATTATGGTCAATATGGCCTCAGCTTCGGTTTCTTCAAAGAGAAGCGTAAAAGCTCAAGAATCTTCTGTTCATCCTGCACCTACGGCTGACCAAATGAATGCCACAAGCAGAAACTCCACGATGCTAGATGAGTACTCAGACGAGGATGAAGAATTTCAGATAGCTGAAGATGAGCAAGAGGTATGTTTGAAAAGTATTCTATAATGTGTTTTCTTCGCAGCCTTTACAGCTTGTAATGTTTGTTCCTCCTTCTGCCCCCCTTTTCCTTTGTTTCAGGCTTACTCAACCAAGCCAGATAATGAGTTGAGAAAACCAGGTGGTTTTTACAATTAGTTTTTGTCTTGTCTTTCATGTATTTCTTCTGTAGATGTGTTAGCAACATAGGCTCACAATTGTCTCTTCACTTCTGTCTTTCCTCTGAAGCTTTGGATGAAGAGCCAGCTGATCAAATCGATTTGTCCTGTTTCTCGGGTAACCTACGTCGAGATGACCGTGACAATGCTCGTGACTGTTGGCAAATTTCAGATGGGAACAACTTCAGAGTCCGTGGCAAAAGCTTTTGTCACGACAAGTCAAAGGTTCCCAGATTGTTGGCCTTATTCTGTTTGAAGCTTACACTTAAGATTATAATTTAGGGATCCGTTGCAAGCTTCCTTGTCTTTTTTCTTATGTACTTTGTGTGTAGATCCCTGCTGGTAAGCACTTAATGGATCTTGTTGCTGTTGATTGGTTCAAAGATACAAAAAGAATGGACCATGTAGCTAGGCGTCAAGGATGTGCAGTACAAGTAAGAAGTACTTTTGGTTCAGACCTACCTTATTTTACTCTTGGTGGCTGGAAATTAAAGCAAATGTTTCTATTTTGCTGGAGCAAACAAGAAGTTTAGTTTTACATCACAGTTATACTTTCGTTAAAGGCCCCTTTTTCCTTCAAATAATAAAAAACCACTTCTGACACAATAGCTTTACATTCTTGTATGGAACATCTATTCCTTTTTCTTCCTGAATAGTTGTAACTTTTTACCGTAAAGAACTTAGCATGAAATTTTTTTAAATCTACGAGTTGGACTAGAGGTTGATTGTATTCTTTCATTTAATAACAACCTGGAATTTTCATCTTGCTTTTGCTTATTAATTATCTCAAATAGTGTTACACTTGAGTCTGACTGAATCTCTTCTGTAGGTTGCTTCAGAGAAGGGACTTTTCTCTGTAGTGTTTAATCTGCAAGTAAGTTTGTTCCTTTTGCGAAGTATGGATTTAAACTAAAAGTTTAAAGAATGGGCAAAAAAATAAGCATTTTACTCTCTACAGGTGCCTGGCTCTACACACTACAGTATGGTCTTTTATTTTGTGACGAAGAGATTAGCACCTGGATCTCTTTTGCAACGTTTTGTTGATGGTGATGATGAATTTCGTAATAGTAGGTTTAAACTTATTCCATCAGTTCCCAAGGTACTTCCTTTGATCTCCCAATATCTGAAAAGTGCTTTTGCTAGGTTTTTAGGGCTTCTAAGGGCACTTCTCATTCTTCTAGATTTGCACAACAGGGTTGACTGATTAGGATTCATGCTTTGAATGCTGAATACATGTAACGGATGACATTATTTACTGAATTTTTCAGGCCTGAATAAATAGAGATGCGTTGAAGGAAATAGTTGAAACACTTCCTAACTTCACCTGACAGTTCTATTTGCTGGATGTGTCATCAAATTGTGCAGGGCTCGTGGATTGTCCGCCAAAGTGTTGGAAGCACTCCTTGTTTACTGGGGAAAGCAGTCGATTGCACCTACATACGTGGCCCCACATATCTAGAAGTAGGCTTGATCTTTTGCATTTATCAATGCTTGCATACATTCTTGCTCATATGGTCTGCTTGGTCTAACATGATTTATTTATCTGTAGGTTGATGTTGATATTGGTTCTTCTACTGTTGCTAATGGAGTTCTGGGCCTTGTAATTGGCGTAATAACAACATTAGTGGTTGATATGGCTTTTCTTGTACAGGTACTTTTTATATACTTGAGACCTATTCTCAATATTAATATTCTTGTTGCAAAGGAACTGAGGGCTGATAGGTTAGGAGTACGTCCACGCTCATTCTCAGTAATGCATTGTCTTTTCCATGGATTCTTATTTTTAGTTCCCTCTACATGCCAAGAAAATATTTTTCCTGTTCTGTTCGAGCTGCTCTCTCTCTTTTGGTGATTACTACATACATATAGTACAAGGACGTAGCTAAGAAGCGCAAAAGTAGTAGTTACCTCTGTAACATCTACGTTAGTTACTGTTGACTTTTTACTGACCATGACTTGGCCGCCGCTCCTATTTAAATTCCTGGATGTGAATGTGCTGTTGCTAAATTCACAAATGACAATTTTAAAATTATATGAAATACTCCTCCAATCTTCTTAAAAGCGTATATTGGGACATTTGCGGTCCCCTGGGTTCCTGTTTATACTGCACTAGTTACCGCCATAGACACTTCTGTTGACAGTTGATACGAGTGGCCTTGACATCATGTCTTGGAGTACCCAGGATAGTCTATTCACTTTTTCATTCTCCACGTTTGCTCATGGAGCTCTTGCATTTGGTTAAAACTATGAAAGAAGGAAAGGCTAGCAGAGATACTCACATGTTTGACAGCTCTCCTATCAAAGATATATACTAAATTTGGCACAAAGGATGTGCTCTCATCTTATACTCTTATGGTTCCCGGTCTCTTTCTTCTTATAAGATAGTTTCATTCTGCAAGGGCTCATTATCTCCTAAATCTGATCTGCAATAAGATTTTAGGTGCGTGCCAAGTGTCGTAACGTGATGTGTGTTTCTCAAGGAACCAAGTGAAGCTTGGTTCAGGTCACATTTTGTTGATTCAAGAAACTCATTTACTGCTACATCCATGCTTATATATTACTTATTTTTGATGTTGAGTCATGTTGTATTTATTTTCTCCCCGACGTGAAATATTTATTTATTTGCCTCTGTTTGCAGGCAAATACTATGGATGAATTGCCAGAGCGGTTAATTGGTGCCGTTCGTGTATCCCATATAGAGCTTTCATCTGCTATAGTTCCAGATCTGGAGAGTGATCCATCGTCGACAGATTGAACCTACTGACCTTATACTGATTGTACACAAAAATCATTTATTTAGGCATATGCATGTATTCAATTCACAATTCTGTGCCTTCAAGAACAAAATCAATTTAGTGTTTTCAAATGAAATTTTGCGCAAAAACATAGTGAAAAAGGAAATGTTTTCTCATGCCCGTTCCAAGTAGCAACTTTTTCGGCAAAAAATGAAAATGTGTGCAATTTGGCGAACATATATGGACAAGATTTTGCAATTTGATCCTTAATTATCAGTATTGCTAATGAGATGTGTCCAACCTTACGAGTACCGTTACTGGTCGGAAAATAGAACGGTAATTGTAACATCGATAAGGGTTGTAAATATTGGTAGGTATTGTATTTTTTGTTCTGTACTGGCCGGTACATAAAATACCGGGACATACTGGCCGATACTGTGACTTTCGGAAATATGGAGTACTAAATTGCAAATTTGAAAACTTTGCGCCTATCATTCACTCTTGTCGTCTTGCGCTCTCCTCGTCCTCGGTCTTTGTCTCACTCTGTCTTCCTTCTCTCATCCTCCTCCAACCTCGACTCCTTTGGTGTCGGTTGAAGATGCCACCGTCTATGTCTTCAACCTCCCTCTACGGGGACCCGAAGATGCCACTGCCCGGTACACTGCACCACATCATCATCATTACAGCTTGGGCACACCACACCACCCGTCACCAACTTGAACCAACAACCCGAAGACTCGAAGCACGTGATTTGTTTTTGGGTTTTTTTTTTAATTTTTCCTACTTAATTGCATTTTTTTAATTATGTTGGATTGGAATTAAATGATGGATTTGTGAATGTTAGATGATGGATTTGGGAATTGAATTGATGAATGCTCACGGTAGTGGAGTTGCGTGTATCTGAATTGGTTAGATTTTGGATTCGGGAATTGAATTGTTGAAGTTGAATGCTCACAATTTTGTTTTGGATTTTGTCATTTGTGATCTGAAAATTGGAAATGGAATTATACAGTAAAATTGTTGAATGCTCCCGATATTGGAGTTGCGTGTATCTGAATATGTTGGATTTTGGATTTTGGAATTGAATTGTTGAAGTTGAATGATCACGATATTGTTTTGGGATTTGTCATTTGTGATCTGAAAATTGAAAATAGAATTATAAAATGGACTGTTTGTGATCTGAAAATTGGAAATGAAATTATATCAATTGTTGTTCCGTTTCGTTATAAATCGAAATGTCTTAATTTTATGTTATAATTATTAATAATTATCTTGTTAGAAGTTAAAGGCAACTGATATATGCTAAACTACCAAAAACCTATCTTCAACTTCTTTGGACAAATTTAAATGAGTGTGTATTTAGAAAAGTTAATTGGTTGTCATATCTCACCATTCAAATGTTGTAATATAACCTTGCACTTTAATAGATATGTTTATTCATTCTAATTATGTTGAGTGCATTTTTTAAGTTCTAAAAATTATGTTTATCCTTATCGGATTAATCCAGTTCATGCTGAGCTTATGTCGATAAGGGAAGCCCTGTCTTAGTTAAAGGAAAAACGCATTGATCATGTCATTTTTGAGTTTGACTGTTTGATGATTGTTCAAACTATTTCAGATCCGTCATCGAACTTTTCTGAGATTGGAATTTTGGCTCTCTATTGTGTTACTCTCAAGTGACATTTCCTTCATTTGTTCTTTCGTTGGATGCGTAGGATTGCCAATAAAGCGGCTCACTCTCTTGCACGAGTAGCTTTATGACATGCAAACCTGCATCATTTGAGTGTTAGTCCTTCATTTTTAGATTCTATTTTAGCTTCTGACATTTCTGATAGTTCAGACATTGATAGGGAAAGGCCAGTAGGAATCGGGTATATGGGGTAAGCCTGTCGACTTGAGTTAGATTTGTTGTGCCTTCCTGGTCATTGTTTTGCGTGGTTATGTTTATTTTAAAAAAAACTATTAAGCGTTTGATTTTAAACTTAGTCGATGAAACTTAATGTAATGTAAGACTATTTTGTGAATGCTCTTGTTTATCCTCAATTAGATTACGTGATAATAATAAATTTTAAATACTAAACTTCACAATTTTAATAAAAGTTTAGAAATATGTGTTCGAACTTTTATTATATAAAATATATAAAATCAAATCACAAAATTTAATTTAATTTTTTGTATATTTGTTATTTTATTAAAATATATTATTTACATACATAATTTTTTGTTATATTAAAAATATAAAGACTCTTAACTCTTAAGGAAACTATTTAAACACTTTTCCCCTTTTTAATCATTAGTTATAATGATAAACCATGCCCAAATATTGTGTTTTCATATTTGATATATTGTAAAAGAAAATTACACACTGAAATAATATGTTGGAAATGGAATTGGAAATTGTTGATAATTGTTGGAAATGAAATTGAAATTGTTGGAAATGAAAATAAAATTATGAATGTTTTGTGATTGTTAGAAATAGAAATTGTTGGAAATGAAAATGGAATTATGAATGTTTTTGTGATAGTTGGAATTGGAAATTGTTATAAATGGAAATAAAATTATGAATATTTTGTGATTGTTGGATTTAGAAATTGTTAGAAATTGTTGAAAATGGAAATAAAATTATGAATATTTTGTGATTGTTGGAATTGAAAATTGTTGGAAATTGTTAGGAATTGAAATAAAATTATGAATATTTTGTGATTGTTGGAAATAGAAATTGTTGGAAATAGAAATGAAATTATGAATGTTTTGTGATTATTGAAAATAGAAATTGTTAGAAATGAAAATGAAATTATGAATATTTTTATTGTTGGAATTGAAAATTGGTAGTTATTGTTGGAAATGGAAATAGAATTATAAATGTTTTGTGATTGTTGGAATTGAAAATTGTTAGAAATGAAAATAAAATTATGAATGTTTTGTGATTGTTGAAAATGAAAATAGTTGGAAATGGAATTATGAATGTTTTATGCTAGTTAGAAATAGAAATAAAATTATGAATGTTTTGTGATTGTTGGAAATAAAATTGTTTGGAATTGTTGGAAATGAAAATGGAATTATGAATGTTTTGTGATTGTTGGTAAATTGTTAGAAATGAAAATAGAATTATGAATGTTTTGTGATTGTTGGAAATTATTGAAAATGGAAATTGTTGATGTATGTTTTGTGTTATTATATATGATGAACGTTTTGAATTATTAGCTTTTAACTTATAGTGAATTATGTTCCATTAAATTGAATAATTGTAATATAATCATACTGAATGAGTTATATTATATAAGATAGATATGCATATTGTGTACTGAAATTATGTGTTATTTATTTTATGTATACAGATAAATGAAAGAAAATTCAAGTACTTCTGATCAACCCACTTCAAGGAGATACAATGATCCAGCTTGGGCTCATGCTACATTGGCTTCCGGTATGAAGAATTGTACTATTTTCTTGTTTTATAACAAGCATTTGAAAGTTAGAGGAATTACTCGATTAAAAAAACATTTAGCTGGGGTTAAAGGAGATGCAAAACTCTATAAAAAACTAAGTCATGATGTGAAGTGACAGATAAAAACATTGTTTGATGAATATCAATATGAGAGAGATATAAGGGAAATATTGAATTTTGAAATTGGTAGTGTAAGTTCGTTTTCTAGTTTCCGTGGTGATTTTGGGAAATGTTGAAGGTGGAAGTGATAGTGGTAGTGGTGGTAATGATACTGATAATATTCCATCTCAAACTCAAGAAAAATCTGATGTGAGGAAAAGAAGAAGGCAGGTGACTAGTTTCTTTGCACCACGAACAACTCTTGGAGCACAACCTTCAATTTGTAGAGTAATGCAATCAAAAGATGCGGCTCGCAATGTCGATATGGCAGTAGCTAGATGGTGGTATGATACAAGTTCGTCATTCAATGCTTCTCAGTCTTATTATTATCAACCTATGATGGATGCAATAGCCTCTTATGATCTAGGATACAAAAGGTCATTTGATTGATGACTTAAGAGATAAACTTTTAAATTGTGTTGTTTCTGAAATTAGAAGTTATTTAGCTGAAAGAAGAGTGAATTGGGGTACTTATAGATGTTTAATTATATGTGATGGTCGGAAAAATAGGAGACAAGAGCTTATTATAAAATTTTTAGTTTATTCTTCAAGTGACCCTATGTTTTTGAAATCTATTGATGTATCTGACCTTATTAGAAATACTAAGACTTTGTTTGCGATATTTGATGAAGTTGTGAATAAAGTAGGGCCGAAAAATATTGTTCAGTTTATTTCTAACAATGATTCCTCTTATAAAGCGGCAGAAAAAAGTTGCAAATTACATATAATTTTTTTTGGAGTCCTTGTGTTACACATTGCGTTAACCTAATGTTGGAGAATATAGGAGATCCTAAATATTTTCCTGTTATTGATGAGACTATGCAGAAAGATAAAAAGGTGACAAATTTCATTTATAATTGTGCATGAGTATTGAATTTGATAAAAAAGAAATTTACCAATGATAGAAATTTGTGTTGTCCTGCTGTGACAAGATTTGCCACAAATTTCTTATCACTTCAGTCTTTTGTTTTGATGAAAAAAAGTTAAGACAAATGTTTACAAGTGATAAATGGATTGTATCTCAGCATACTAGGTCTAATGCTGGAGTGGATGTTTGTAGTATTATACTGGAAGATAGAGAATTTTGGTCTTAATGTCAATTTATTATCCGAGTTTGTAAGCCTTTGGTGAAGGTGTTTCCCTTGGTTGATAGTGAAAAAAGTCAATAATGGGTTATATTTTTTATGCCATGGAGAGAGCGACGGAAGCAATCAAGACCAATATGAAACATTGGTCTTCTTTATTCACACCATATCTTTCAATCATTAATGAGAGAAGGGAAAGACAATTTTCTTCTCCATTGTTTGTAGCTGAGACATTTTTAAATCGTAGTGTCTATTTTAGATTGGATCTTACTAAACAAGCTGAAGTTAATAGAAGAATGTTTTTAACTATTACAACAATTGTTAACATTGATGGGATGTAAGATCTTTTAAGCTCACAAATGGAGCTTTACAAGTTGTCTTATGAAGATTTTGGAATGCCGATTGTTATTCGACAAAAAGGAAAACTTTCTTCAGGTATTAGTTATTTTCTTTTTTATTTGTTCAAAATTAACTATCACTTTATTTTGTTTATAATATTACTTTATTATCTTATAACTTACAGTTTCTTAGTGGGATCAATTCGAAAATGGTGTTTCATAATTGAAAAAGTTTGCAATTCAAATTTTAAGTCAATCTGCGAGTGCAACAGCCTGTGAACGAAACTGGAGTACATTTGAATTTATTCACTCAAAGAAAAGGAGTATATTGGAGTATAAGAAGTTGATAACTTGGTCTTTGTTTGTTACAATTTAAAGTTTCGGGAAAGATATGTTATTTTCATTATTATCATTATTAATTTCGATATAATTTCTTAAAATTTTCTAATAATTAAATTTAATTATTTACTAGGAGTCTTAATAGTACAAATAGTTCAACTGATCTAATTTCCATTGATAATATTGATCTTTTGGTGGATTGAGTTTCTGAAGAACCGAATTTGGTTGATGTGAATGATTTTGAAGATAATCTTGTATTAGAAAGTGTTGACATGCCATTTGTTACATTAAATTTGAATGATAATAATGATGAAGCTCCTCTCAATGATGAGAATTTTATACGAAATGATCATTAGGGTCAATGCAGCGGGTATCCTCCTGTTGATGATTGGATTTCGTTCTAAGTTTTTTTCCTCTTCTTTTAATTTTACTTGTATTTGACATTTATGTTAAATTTTATATATGTAATGTAACTATAAATGTTTTATTTTGGGTTTAACTTCTAAGTATGATGATGATTGTTTTTATATTAATTTTGGTTATTATTTATATGTGAAATATTTAAAAATATTTTTATTTCATATTAATTATCATTATTTATTATTATTATAATTTTAGAAATATAATTGATGTAAACAAAAACTAGTAAAACATATAGTACAATAAAACCTCTATAAATGAATATTTTTGGGACCGAAAAATTATTATCTTATACTGGGTTATTAATTTATCGATAAATGAATATTTTATTAATTTATTGATAAATTAATATTTATTAATTTATATAATAATTTTTATTTTGTACATTATATTTGTTAAATTAAACAATTAGTTTTTTCCGTAACTAAGAAAAGAAAATAAATAAACAATTAATTAATGATGGTGCATTGTATCTAAGTTTATTAATCTTGTCAAAATAAGTTTATTAATCTTAAATTAGCGTGATTCAAAATAGAGTGCATGTAGGTATATTAGAATATGAAGTATTAGAATATTACGCTTGTAAAGATCCTAATTTGACAAGGAAAGAAAAAACCTACTTCTACTTTGAAAAGAAATCATATCCTTGTAAAAATCCTAATTCTACAAGGAAAGAATGACTTACTTCTACTTGGAAAAGGAATCATCTCCTTGTAAAGATCCTAATTCTACAAGGATATCTATAATATGGACGAAACATGCTTATTTTATCGTTTGCAAGCAGATCATTCATTAGTTATAAAACAATTAGAGGGACGAAAAAAGGACAAGGAAAGACTTACTGTCGCTGTTTGTTGCAATGGAGATGGTTCAGATAAAGTACCTCTTTGGATTATTGGTAAGTATGTTAATCCTAGATGCTTTAAAAATATGAATATTGACAATCTTAATTGTCATTATCGAGCCAACAAGAAAGCCTGGATGACTGGATTATTCTTTCAAGAATTTGTTCGTTTGATTTGATGATAGAATGACAGGTAGAAAAGTGCTGCTTATAGTAGACAATTGCCCATCCCATCCCAAGGTTATTGAATGCTTGAGAAATGTTGAATTGTTCTTTTTGCCTCCAAATACAACATCAAAAATTCAATCATGTGATGTTAGAATTATTCGATCACTTAAGATTTATTATCGACGTCGTTTTTATTCTAGCATCTTGGAAGGCTATGAGATGTGAGCAATAAATCCTAAAAAATTAATGTGTTATCTATTTTAATAATGCTGCTTGGAATATTGATGTGAAGGTCACAAAAATTACAAATTGTTTTCAAAATTGCAAAATTCGATCCGAGGAAGGTATGCTTCTAAAAGAAGAAACTTGTGATGTTGAAGGCATTCAAAGATTAGAGGAAGTTATTTCTAATTTACATTATAGAAATGTCATGAATGTAGAGCAGATTCTGAATTATCCTAGTGAAAATGAAGTTTTAATGGAATTGCCTACGGATGAATAAATTATTCAAGGAGTAATAAGTATAGAAGATGATGACAATCAAGATCCAGATGATAGTAATGTTATATCACATATTTCTCCAAAAGAAGCTTTTCTTATTGTAGAGAATTTGAAAAATTACTTGCTTCAAAATGAGAAGAATGTGCCGAATATAGTTTATGCCCTTCAAAAAGTTAAAGATGAAATTGGATTCAGTTCGCATGAAAAGAAGAATCAATTGACTATAGATTTATATTTTAGGACAACATAAAATTTGAAATAAAAATTGTTTAGGAAGTGCTTTATTTTATGAAATATATATGTAATTTTTATACTTATTTAAAGAATTATTATTTTATATTTTCAATAGGTCTCAAGGAATTTTTTTAAAATTATTATCTTATGTATTTAGCGATGTTATTATTTTATCCCATTGGCTCAAGTCAGGATCGAAAAAAAATATTATTTAATCGAGATTATTAATTTATCGAATATTCATTTATCGAAATTTTACTGAGTATAAAACATATCAATGAATTATTTTATAAATTTTAGAAACTATTTTAAAAAATTTAAAAATTATCTAAAATGATATACCGATATCGTTACAGTATCGTGATAAAAGTCAGTTCAATCGCATATTTGGATGCGTAAGTCGTAAGAACAAAAAGAGAAAAAAGAAATTGACACGTGATTGCTCACAAATATTGTGAGTACATGTAGATACATGTTCTGCATCAGTATCCTTTCGAATTTCAATTTTCAATAGCTGTAGAAGATAATGTGCGTTGACTACTGCGTCTCTGCTTTCTGGTTAATAAAATCCCTGAAAGCATCCAAAGAACGGGTTGAACTCTCTGGGAAACCATTCTCGAATTTAGCACTCAGAGCAGCTGCCCTTATCTTCATCTCATCATCCCCCACCACCCTCTCTATTCCCTTCACAATGTCATCCTTCTTAATAAAGTCTTCTGTGACTGAGATCATGCACCCAACTTTCAGATGATTCACTATCAACTGAGCATTATTGTACTGGTCACCTCTGATCGGATACGCCAAAATTGGGACCCCACGTCCCAGAGCTTCCATGGCGGAGTTCCACCCACAATGAGACAGAAATGCAGCCGTTGAGGGGTGACTCAGTATCAACAACTGTGGAGCCCAACCGTGAATTATCAAGCCTCTTTCACCAACCCTTTTGTCCAATCCATGAGGAAAGTATCCCTGCTCGCCCTCTGACTCACCCCTCAACATATGCGGTGGTGGACCCGGTCTTCCGGACCCGGATTGTATGACCCAAATGAAAGACATGTCGGTAGCCTCCAATGCGTCGGCCAGCTGTGGGTACTCATCCATGATGGGCTCAACCTCGCTACCAAATGAGACGTAAAGAACCGACCTTTTCGGCTTGGAGTCCAACCATGAGTTCACCTCCTCTTCTGTCATCGTGCTACGTCGGTTGGCTCGAATTTCGCCGTCGTGTACAATGGAACCTGTCGACACCCAATACTTGTCCGGAAGCAATGGACCGACACCCCATACCGGTTTTGCCGTCTGGTCGGCTATGTACCTCAGAAACTCACTCTCAAGTTCATCGCACGTGTTATACATAAACGCGATTGAACCTTCAGCTGCCTCCAACCACGGTGGTCGGTCGCCCTGCCTAGGTGGCCCAAGTGGCGGTGCTCCCATTAATCCACCTGGTGGGGGAGGCGGTGCTCCTATTAATCCACCTGGTGGTGGAGGCGGTGCTCCGATTAATCCACCTGGTGGTGGAGGCGGTACTCCGCCGCCGGGATGATCACGATGGCGCCACTTCAAATCCAAATCGGAAAGCGCCATATCTTCCGGTAATCCATCAAACAAACAGACCTCTCCGGGCTTTAACTCTTTCACTTTAGCCTTCCACATCGCGTACTCCATAGCAGCAGAGCACGCACCAGAAGTGAAGAACCCAATGGTTGGAATCTCAAACCTTTTAAAGGCTTCAGAAGTAGAGCTCATCATAACATCGACCAGAGCGCAAATGGGCAGTCTTGTATTTGGTTGCTGAGAAATGGCAGATAAAAGTGTCTCCAGGCCTTGTGACATATGGCCGTGTCGATCATGGTGATGATTAGGGGGTAAGGGCAGGTCGGAGCTTGGCTGTTGCGGCGGAGGTGGAGACGGGGGCGAGGAATTTCCTGGAAATTCGATGACTTCGAGGAGAGGGAAGTGGCGGAGAGAAGAGGGGATGGAGGAGGAGAGGTGGGTGGGAATGACAAGTGAGGCTTTGAACTTTCGAGAGGCAACATGCTTTGCAAGTTCAATGCTTGGGAGGACATGCCCTTGGCCAAAAAAGGGCACTATCCAAATTTCATAATTACGACGCATAACTGTAATGTAAATTTGATGTTTTTGGCTTTAACACTCAAGTCAAGAGTGCCTCTTGACGCTCGACGGTAGGGGCTTATATAGAAACCGAATTAGGCAATGACAACGGTAAGTTTCTTAACTACAAAGTAAAGTTGATTAGGACAGGATAGGATACGCGGAGTTGACTGTTAGTTATGAGTTACGAGGTATGAGGAGTCTATTATAATAATTATTATATTCCTGATAATGGTCACATAGCCAATTAGCCATGGGTTCCGTTACTTGTTCCTTACGAATACACCGTCCTACTTGTATTTGGATTACTCTGTTGTCGACTCAAATGTTCACACGAGACCAACACCATTCAGACAGTTGGTTGAGTCACCTATTCGTCTTCATTTTTCATACATTCATTCATTCCCTTGCTTGCCGCGGGACAGATCATTTGTTTCGTTATTCCTTGCTTATTTTGTTTTATAAATATCCATTTGTTATAAAATATAGAAATAATATGGTGTACCACTAATTGTAAATGCACCATTTAATAGTTAATGTACATATGAATTGGTTTGGTTTTACCTAACACAACAATGAAGTAGGTGGTTATTGGTTTGGTTTTACCTAACACAAGAATGAAGTAGGTGGTTATTGGTTTGGTTTTACCTAACACAATCACACATTTGGAGAGGTAATCACACGCAGTATTAGGTGTTTGAAATGTCTTATAAATAGAAGGGTTAACTTGATGTAAGATACACCTTTTTTTTTTAATAAGAAGAACTCTCATCTCCCAAATATTCTTCAAGTTTAGTTTCGGTTTTATAACACGTTATCAGTACGAAGCTTTCATTTCTAAAATTCGGCTTATCAAGATCAAGCAATCGTAAGGTTCTTCCGCCTACTTACATCGTACAAACGTTATTCGGTTTACGTACATCAAACAAATGTAAGTTCTTCCGTTTATTTATCCTACTTACGATGTTAAAATAAAGTTCTTCCTTTTATCTATATTAATTCTACTTATGATATGATTAAAACAAATTATAGACGACTCACTATTTTACCTTCTTTTAATAATGAAAAGTTATTACCACCTCTAAATACGTAATTTATTGTATAGTATACATAATCGATGTTTAAAATAAAAATAAAAAATATAACGGCTATATATATAACGGTAATATATATATATATATAACGGTAAAATTATAACGGCTAGGTAACGGTAAATTTTTTTTCTATAAATAGATACCACTCTTAAATAATTTATTTCATCCCTACACACTTTTTCTTACCTCAAGATTCTTACAAAAATTTTTCAAATGTTGTCCGCTATTTCAATTTTTGTATAATTATTATCATTATATATCTTTGTTTCATTCTTAGTGTAGAGCTAAATAATTCAGATCGCATGTTTTTTCTCTTAGTAATATCATGTATTATGATCCCTATGTTGCTTCTTGGCATAACATTTGAGCATGGCATGTAATTTATTTAATGTAATATCGATTTGAATACATGTATTAATTATTTCTCTAAATAGTTGCCAACACGTCCAATCTTGCCAAAATTGAGTTCTTTGCTCTTGATGTTGCGGGTCATAATTATATCTTGTGGATGATTGATGTTGAAATGCATCTTGAATCAATGGATCTTTTAGATACCATTAAAGAAAATAATCTGACATCAAAACAAAATAAAGCCAAAGCGATGATCTTCATTCGTCGTCATCTTGATGAGGGATTAAAAAGAGAATACCTCACAATTAAAAATCCAAGTCATTTGTGGAAAAATTTACAAGAAAGATATGATCATCAAAAGGAAGTTTTACTTCCGGCTTCTCGTGATGAATGGAGCGCTTTACGCTTCCAAGATTTCAAAAAGGTCAATGAGTATAACTCAGCTATGTTTAGAATTGTCTCACAACTAAAATTTTGTGGGCAAACAATCACTGAGGAAGATATGTTAGAAAAAACATACTCCACCTTCCACGCATCGAATGCAACCTTGCAACAACAATATCGAGTGCGCGGATTTAAAAAATACTCTGACCTGATTTCATGTCTCCTTGTAACCGAGAAGAATAATGAACTTTTGATGAAAAATCATCAATCCCGCCCTACTGGCACGACAACATTTTCAGAAGCAAATATTACAATTCGAAATGAAAATGAAAGAAAAAATCATCATGGGCCTAGTCGTGGTCGCGGTCGTGGTTGTGGTCGTGGCCATGGTCGTAACTACATTCGTGGCCGTGGTCGTAGACGTGGCCGAGGAAGTTATCCATATAACTCTCTTCAAAGAAATACGAGTCATCACAATAACAAGCACCATATTAATGATGTTCATGGAAGTTCTTATAGGACTTCAGGAGATTCTTGCCTTAGATGTGGTACAAAAGGACATTGGGCTAAAGTTTGTCGAGTTCCTGAACATCTATGTCAGTTATACAAAACATCCTTAAAAAGGAAAGAAAAGGAAGTGAATTTTACTGAACAACACCCTTTAGGTGATTCAACTGACCTTGGTACTTTTGATTTTGATTTCATTGAGAATCATAATCCTTCAGATGACTCTACATATCTAAATGCTTCAGATTTTACTGATGATTTTGTGGATCAGGGCATTGTTGGTGGCAGTAGCAATGGAAATTAAAATAATGTACTTATGTTTGTGTTAAGTATTATTATGCTTATTATGTCACTCAGTTTCAATTGCTTGCTATGTTACTAGTTTCAATTACAGTATTGTAATATTTTGTTAAGTTAACATAACATCTCTTTCTCTTTATTCTTGCGCAATTTTCTCATTAGATTATTTATTTTTATGCGAAGTTTTGATATGGATCGTTCTGTAAGAGGAACGACAAATAATGATAATTTATGCATACCAGATAGTGGCACAACGCACACTATCCTGAAAGATAAGAGGTTCTTTTCGTAATTAAAACTAACAAAACAATTGTGAACACAATATCGTGTCCTACAGACTTGATTGAAGGAATTAGCAAGCAAATTTCACATTACCAAATGACACAAAGTTCTCAATACATGATGCCTTATTTCATGCCAAAGTCTAAAAAGAAATTTGTTGAGTTTTAATGATATATATTCTCATAAATATGATACTCGATCAAGAATCGAGGAAATATGAAATATATGTATCTTACAACCTGTCAATCGGAAAGATAAACATATTGGAAAACTACCAATGCTCCCTACTAGATTGCATTATACATATATAAATGTGATGGAATCTAATATGGTAGTTAAAGCAAAACACATTGATCCTTCAATAATCTCTATTTGGCATGATCGTCAGGTCATCCAGATCAACAATGATGCAAAAATAATTGAGAATACACGTGGACATCCATTGAGTAACAAAATGATTACTCAAATAAATAAGAGTCCATGTACATCTTGTTCTCTTGGAAAAGCGATCATAAGGCCATCACCAGCTAAAATAAAATTTGAACCACCTGCTTTTCTTGCACGTATTCAAGGTGATATATGTAGACCCATTCATCCACCATGTGGACCATTTCGATATTTTATGGTATTGATAGATGCCTCCAGCAGATGGTCTCACGTTTGTCTACTATCAACTCGTAATATGGCATTTCAAGATTTCTTGCACAAATTATTAAATTACGAGCACAATTTCCGACTATACAATAAAGAAAGTCGACTCGATAATCTTGGTGAATTCACATCCCAAACTTTCAATGACTATTGTATGTCAATTGGGATTACGGTCGAGCATCCTGTTGCTCGTATGCATACTCAAAATGGTTTAGCTGAATCTTTAATTAAACGCCTTGACTTATTGCTAGACCATTGATGATGAGAATAAAGCTTCCAATTTCCGTATGGGGTCATGCAATTTTACATCTTTGAGGCATTAATTAGCATCCGACCAAGTGCATATCATACATACTCCCACTACAACTTGCATTTGGTCAAGAACCAAATATCTCCCATTTGAGAATTTTGGTTGTGCGAAGATATATGCCTATTGCACCACCACAACGTAGTAAAATGGGACCTCAAAGAAGATTGGGGATATATGTTGGCTATGAAAGTACATCTATTATTAGATATCTTGAACCTCAAACGGGTGATATGTTTACAAAGACGTTTGCTGATTGTCATTTGATGAAAATACTTTCCCGACATTAGGGGGAGATAATAAACAGCTGATGAAAGAAATTACATGGTGCGAACCATCATTATTGTATCTTGATCAACGCACAAAACAATGCGACACAGAAGTGCAAAGAATTGTGCATTTGCAAAGAATTGCAAATCAATTACCAGATGCTTTTACAGATACAAAAAGAGTGACTAAATCATTTATACCAGCTGTAAATACTCCTGCTCGAATTGAAATCCCAAAAGGACAATATAAGAATATGGTCACTCATGAATCCACGACACGCATGAAGTGTGGTAGACCAATAGGTTCCAAAGATAAAAATCCTCGAAAAAGAAAAGGAGCAAATGTGATCAATGACCCCAAGATAGATAAAAGTGTTCCTTTAGAAACACAAGATGAGGATAGTGTCCCAGAAGAGACACAAACTGAAATTAATCAAGAAATCGCAATAAATTATATTCACACAAAAGAATTATGGAACTGGAATGATATGGAAGAGATTGATGAAATATTTTCTTATGCTATAGCATGTGATATCCTCAATGAAAATGAAGATCCTGAACCAAGATCTATCATTGAATGTCAAAATAGACATGATTGGGTTCAATGGACAGATGCTATTGAAGCTGAATTAAATTCTCTTAACAAGCGTAATGTGTTTGGACCTATTGTCCTTACACCCCAAAGTGTAAAGCCTGTAGGTTACAAATGGGTTTTTATTCGAAAACGAAATGAGAAAAATGAGATTATGAGATCCAAAGCTCGACTTGTTGTCTCAAAGACCCGGAATTGACTATGAACAAACATACTCTCCTGTTATGGATACAATTACGTTTAGATATTTAATCGACAACGGTTCTTGAACCGGAAATGCGTCTTATGGATGTTATTACGACTTACTCATGACGGATCACTTGATAGTGATATTTACATGAAAATTCCTGAAGGATTCAAAATGCCTGCAGCATTAAAATCACAACCAAAGGAAAAGTATTCGATGAAATTGCAAAGATCCTTATATGGACTAAAGCAATCTGGACGCATGTGGTACAATCGTCTAAGCGAGTATCTATCAAAGAAAGGATATGTAAATAGTCCTATTTGCCCTTGCGTTTTTATAAAGAAAACAACATCCGGATATGTGATTATCGTTGTCTATGTTGACGATTTGAATATCATTGGTACTGCTAAAGAAATCCAAGAAACAGTGGTGTACTTAAAGAAGGAATTTGAAATGAAAGATCTTAGAAAACTAAATATTGTCTTGGTCTGCAAATTGAACATAGACCAAGCAGAATATTTGTGCATCAATCGACATATACAGAAAAGGTATTGAGGCGTTTTAATATGGATAAAGCAATTCCGTTAAGTACACCAATGGTTGGTAGATCACTTAATGTTGAGAAGGATCCATTTCGCCCTTGCGAAGAAAACGAAGAAGTTCTTGATTCTGAAACGCCATATCTGAGTGCGATAGGAGCTCTCATGTATCTTGTTAATTGTACTAGACCTGATATAGCTTTTGCTGTTAATCTACTAGCAAGATTTAGTTCATCTCCTACGAAAAGGTACTGGAATGGAATTAAACATCTATTCCGTTATCTTCGAGGTACAATTGATTTGGGATTATTTTACACTAAAAATGCAAAACAAGTTTTGGTTGGTTATGCAGATGCAGGTTACTTATCAGATCCGCATAAAGCCATATCCCAAACTGGTTATGTATTTACGTATGGAGGCACTGCAATTTCTTGGCGTTCATAGAAAAAATACTTGTTTCTACTTCTTCAAATCATGCTGAAATTATTGCACTTCATGAAGCAAGCCGAGAATGTGTATGGTTAAGGTCAATGACTCACCACATTTTAACAACTTGTGGCTTATCGACCAACAAAGAACCAACAATCATATTTGAAGACAATGCAGCATGTATCGCTCAAATAAAGGAGGGTTATATCAAAAGTGATAGAACCAAACATATCCCTCCGAAATTTTTCCAATTCACCCAAGATCTCGATAAGAGCAAAGAAATTAACATCCAGTATATTCAATCAAGCAACAATGCTGCAGATCTTTTCACAAAGGCACTTCCTACTATACCTTTCAGGAAGCATGTCCACGAGATTGGAATGCGACATCTAAGAAATTTATGAGGAAGAGCTCATTGTGTTCAATGAGGGGGAGCTTACGCAGTTGCACTCTTTTTCCCTTATCATGGTTTTTATCCCACTGGGTTTTTCCTGATAAGGTTTTAAACGAGGCAACGCCAAATACGTTTAAAGGCCAAAGAAGAGACAATTATATGGCATACCAAGGGGGAGTGTTATAAAAGATAGAAATAATATGGTGTACCACTAATTGTAGATGCACCATTTAATAGTTAGTGTACATATGGATTGGTTTGGTTTTACCTAACACAACAATGAAGTAGGTGGTTATTGGTTTGGTTTTACCTAACACAAGAATGAAGTAGGTGGTTATTGGTTTGGTTTTACCTAACACAATCAGACATTTGGAGTAGGTGGTCACATGTGTATTAGGTGTTTGAAATGTACTATAAATAGAAGGGTTAACTTGATGTAAGATACACCATTTTTTTTATAAGAAGAACTCTCATCTCCCAAATATTCTTCAAGTTTAGTTTCGGTTTTATAACACCATTTACTTAATTAACGAGACTTATAAAAATTAAATAGACGAGTGCTTATATAACAGAGTAGACACACTTGACACATTAACACTGTTACAACAGATGATGTTTTGATCGTAAATGTGATCCGTCCTTTCAGAATTAGAAGACGCTAAAACTAATAATTTAAAATTTATATTATACGTTAAATCGATAAAATAAAAATTTTAGAGTTTAAAAGTTGAATTGATATAAAATAAGATAAATATTAACTAAAATTAAAAGTTTTAAAATATGATTTAAAATATTGTCCTTACTCATCGGAAATTTTAAATTTTAATTAAAAAAGATTCTTAAATAAAAATTATTTTAATTTATAAAAATTTATTAATTTACAAAACTGACTTATTAACTAATAAACTAGTCAGTGTTTAATAATGAGGATTATCAAAGTAAATCAAATCAAAAATTAAAAACTAAATCAAATATTAAATGATTTAGGAACCAATTGAGTTTTTCAATCAATGGTTAAAACCTCAAATTATACTTTCTTTTCAAAATCACATCTAATGAGGTATCCACGGGCCACAACATTGGATTTTATTTGAATGCCAAGGTAAGGTTGTTAATTTGATAAGATTTTAATATAAGGATATAACTTTCTTTTCATGATATCGATGTTGCTATATAGGCTATAAATATGATAAAATATAATAAAATTTTGCAATTTATTCAACTTTTCAATATTAACTAAAACTATTAAAAGTAGTGGTAAAATTATCCAATTTTTAATTTGTTGTAGATGTAATCCATCATCAATTCTATAATTAACAATATTGATATGATATGTTATCAAGTTATTTAATTAAAAATAAAATAGAGATTTTTAGTTAATCCTTAATACTAGATACTTTGCAATCTAATATTGCCATCACTGCCATTAATGATATTACAAAGACTTTACAAGGAACTCCAAATGTGCTCACAAAGTAAGCCAAAGTCTAAGTATGGTAGTTGAACTCTCGTAGTTAAACTCAACTTTATCAAATCCCTTATGTTTAAGATGTTTCCTACAACAGAAAAGTAAAAACCACGATAACCAACACAATAGAATGGACATCAATAAGAAAACAAAGATGCACAAAGCTTTACATCATAATTGACAACTTTTATGTTCTTTTATGTTACTTACAACTGATACAAATGATACAAAAACTCTAATTCTTTCTAATGAATGAACTCAGACTCAAATGAGCTATTTATAGATTTTTGGAGACTTGTTGGGCAAGAATAAAATAGAGTGGTCTCAAGGACACTAAATCACTAGCTTAGTTGGTGGTTGACATCTCTAACTACTTTAGGTACTACTTAAGTGGTTGGTTTATATAACTTATCGCTAACTCACTTCTAAGTAAAAGAAATGTGTAAAATGCTTATAAGACACCTGATCTATATTCTTTGCCATGTCCTTCCACTTCTATGATGATTCATCCCACTAACTTTGCCACATCTGTAACGCCCCATATTAGGAGTTAGAATATTAAGAAAATTCAGTACATTTTATGCTTTACATATTTGAATATTTGCTTATTTGTACATATGTTGGAACCCGACCCGAAGACCGGACTCCGATGGCTCATGACCTGACACTCTTACTTTTGCTTTGATACCACAGATGTCAGGACCCGTCCCCGATTTTGGAATCCAACTACAATAACTTAAGATCCTCATACGTCTAAAATGTGGTTTCTGGGAATCCTTTCATGCTCTGGTACCACATGATGTCGGAACCTGACCCGGAGATCGGATCCTGACTGTTGGATCCCGTTATCGGAACCCAACTCTCTTGCTTAAGATCGTGAAACCTGAGCGTGCGTATTACTTTGAAGGGTAATTTTTTTTTTCATTCTTAATCCCTTGAACCCTTAAAGACATCATGAATTCATTCTCATGCTCAAAACACTCCCAACATTTACTTACCAGAGTTCCGTAGTGTGCCCATGTACCTAATTATCATACTTGAACTTATTTCCGCTACGCGTTCACCGAATTTGAAAAACTTAAAATCTTAAATTCATTTGAAATTCTCTTGTAAATCATAGCCTTATGACTCTTGTTTAAATTAAGACAAGAATTGCTTCAATCGGAGTTATATAACTCAAGATACACTCCAAAAACCTAAAAGAGTTCATACCGGAAACATGCTCTCTTAACCGGCCTTTAACTTACTTTGCTTCAAACTTTCTCAATTTAACTCCAAATAATCCCAATTTTTGTATCAAGGAAGATATATGTCTTATAAATCCAACAGTTCAAGCCTCACCTCAATTGGAGGTCGTATGAGGGATTTATGCCCAAAACAATGGACCATGCTCACTTCAAAAATCCAATTGAGACTCTTCTGGCGAGATTGCCATAACTTTTAATCTATAGGTCGGATCATGTTCGTTCTTTCACCATTTGAAAATAGACATCTTGATCTACAACTCTCATGAAGAACACAAAACCAAATTCGGCCTCTAACAATGTCCAAAATGCCATTTTTTTCCGTAACTCGAGGTATGCTGATGGATAACCCGACTTATCCAGACAAAAAGGTGCTAGTCGACTGGGATAAGTGCTAGTCGACTGGGATAGGTATTTTTGCTGATTATAGTCGACTGGAACACTTTATAGTCGACTGGAACCCTTTATAGTCGACTGGAACTTACGAAAAATAAGCTCCGCTCTCTGAATAGTCGACTGAAACACTTTATAGTCGACTGGAACCATTTATAGTCGACTGGAACACTTTATAGTCGACTGGAACTTACGAAAAATAAGCTCCGTTCTCCGAATAGTCGACTGAAACACTTCATAGTCGACTGGAACCATTTTATAGTCGACTGGAACACTTAATAGTCGACTGGAATAGCTTGCCATCTTGTCCTATGGGGTTTATTTCACTTAACCTATTGCAAGATTCACTCACTCCACTACTAAAACACCTCATGACAACTCCAAACATCAAAATTATTTCATCATTGAACCATTTCTTGATTGATGTGTCTATCAATCCTAAATTCCTATATAACCATCAAAACTCTCAATTTCCAACTTCTAAACACTTGACACTAGCATCTTTCAAGGCTCATGACTTCTCATTTCTAAACCCCAAACATCATGAACACTTCTAATCCTCTCAAACTCATCCATTTCTATGCCAAATTCATTCATTCCACCACAACACTATACGCATCTTCACTTGAACTGAACATGTATTTCTACCCACATGGATTTCAAAGTCATTTCATGCAACTTTGAATACTATGCTTTAACATGATAATAAATGGTTTTGATAGATCATGATAATCGTAATTCATGCATTTCATTCACATTCAAAACAAGTAGCTTACAATGCTTTAGTGGGCATTTCAAGCCCAATTACAATAAAGCTTCAAAAATATTATGTTGGATCTCGTTTCCGGAACCTAACTAATCATACAAATTTTCTCGTACGCATACATGATTCCTTACGAACTCTTATAACCCGTTACCGGATATCCAATTTCTAATCGAAAAATCCCGATATAATTTTTTTCCTTATAACCATCCTATTCAATCTCATTTGAATCATATACAAATAATTTCCACATTGGAAAATCATCCATATTCAAATCTCAAATTTTTCATACTCTTATATACACTCATACATATTGAAATGGTCATTTACTATTCATTTGGTCATTTCCATTTCCCTCTTACAACTTTGGCAAACTCATCCAAAATTGCAATTATTTTTTTTCAGGCATAAACATAGACAGATAGCTCCCTCAGGACTGTAGAGCCGTATACTGTGGATTGGCGATAAAAGCAATGGCTCAAAGGTCGGTCAGCTGAGCTTTCTTTTGGAGACTGATAGTTAGATCTGTTTGTTATACAGTACAGTATGTTATTTAGCGTGCAGTGTTTGGACCATGTGTAAATTAAAAAGTACTGACAGTTGTAAATTACTGAGTTTTGAATGAATGGAATGGAATCTAATTTGGTTTTAAAAAGTAGCCAGTTTCTCATTACTGTCTTATGATTGTGATGCCATGAGGAGTTTAGTAGTAGGTTGTTGTCAGTAGTGGTCTCTTGTCGTAGGATATTTATCGGAATGACCTACGGGCGTTCCGGTGGATACCCTATGGTAAGGGGGCGCTACATTTAACATCATTCTCAAAATGCGACTAAAGCATTGTTTTACAAAAGTTAACTTGAAAATACATCAAAAACACAAATCTTGAAGTATGCCTTGAGCTCATTCTTCGTGATCCCGATCTTCACCTGGAGATGGGACGGGAAGGTGGGGGTGAGCTTTCGCTCGTGGGTAACACGTTTATATTTATGGAAATAAACAAAGTTCGTTGAATTACTTATGATTCAAGCAAATTCTCAAACAATCTTATAGGACATGCGTCAATCATCAATCATGCACCTTTCAATATTTGCAACAATCATGCAATTTTCTATCATCATTCATACAAGTAAGCACAAACACACATAATTGGCTCGGTAAGTCCATGTTCATGGCACTACATAATCTCATAAATGATCTTATGTAGACAAAATCTTGAGGAGTCTGAAGGAACATCCTTGCCACAATCAGGCAGGCGGGCGAAGCCTTATCATGGTCGACGTGCACGTGACATTTCTTGGGGACTATACCTTACCCACATAACATATACTTCATGCATTCAAAACATCATGTTGCCCAATTGGCATAGTCTTGAAATCTCATTTTCATGCACATGTCATAATTCTCAATTCATCAATCTCATTTTCAAATCAATCATCAAAACCATGCTCATTCATCTCAAGTCAACTCAACCGTTATAACAATTCCATAACAAATAGCATTTATGGCTAAACTTCTTACATGAGTATATTCATAAAACAATTCACAAGCATTTATAGCATCATTAAGACTCACTCAAAAGTAGTTGGAAAACAATTAATTTACATTGGTTGAATAGCATTTATAGCTTATAAACATAAAGATAAAAGTGAAACCCACCTTGTATCCTTGCTTAAACTTGCCTAAGGAAGTTCCTCTTCTTGTTCTTCTCCCCTTTCTTGTCTTCCTTCAATCATAACAAGAAAATAACCCCATATCAACATAGGGTTAGAAATTGAGAAACCTAAAAACCTAAATCATGAAATTTATTAGAGAATCACTAGACCCATCTTCTTTCTAAGCTTTCTAAACCATAAAACCAACAAAAGCTTAACCTTAATCAAGAAGCTTACCTTGAATCTTTAGCTAACCAAGTGATTTCTTGGTTCAAAATGTAGCTTGAACCTTCCTCCACACTTTTTCCTCTTGAACTTTCTTCAAAAACCTCTTGAATCTCTTAGAAAATCAAACCCTAGACATGTTTTTCTTCTTTTCTTCTCCTTTTCTCCTCTCCCACGACAACTTCTTCTTCCTCTCTCCCTCTATTTTCGTTTCTTCCACTCTATTTCCTACTAACTCAATTATCTTCTCTTCTTTTATACCCCTCTTTAAGTCACTTAAGCCTAAGCCCAACTTCTTCACTTAATTCCTTCTTCCTTCCTTCTTATATCCTACTACAACATGCTTAGGCCCATTAAATTTCTTTCAAGCCCATTTCATTTAATTCCTCTTTTTATTCCATTTGGGCCCAAGCCCAATTAACTCTTTTAATTTACCTCCAATTCATTTAAACCAACTAACACATTTAATTTCATTAATTCTTAACACCTAACTCATTTAATGCTATCATACCTTAATCAATCTCAATTCCATTTATGCTAACTTAACTTACTCAATTAATCTAATCATGCTTGATATATCATAAAAAAATTCTGGGGGTAACAACATAAGCATTTTGGAAACATACAATTATTGTGCATGCATTCATGATATTTTTTCAGGTAAAATGGATAGATAAACGCAATTAAATTGTGAAAAACTTATTCAGAGACTACTGGCATTATTTTGAAATTTTTGAAAATTTTAGATTTTTTTTGAAAATTTTGGAATATCAAGAGAAATAGACCAATGGCTTAATGACATGTAACACTCTATGTGCATGACAAATGGCTCATATGAAATGAGCCATGTGTCAAGTTGATAGCAATGCACGTGGTAGTAACACATATGAGTACTTGTGTTGGAGAGGAAAAATCACAGAAGCCTTGTTGTTCTTTGGGTTATGTTGGTGTTCTTTGAAAAATCATTGAATCCTCTTCATCGAAACACTAGTTTTTGGATTCCTACATTAGTATTGTACTTTACAACAAAAAGAATTTGGTCCAGCTGTTAGTTTGTCCTTCTCTCTCTAGTCTTGCTCCTCAACCATTACCGAAACCCTGGTGATTTTCTAAAAACAAAGTTAGTAAAGTTTTAGTTTTCTGAGTTTTATGAATGATTTTGATGATGTGTATTGGAAATAAGTACATGCATAAGTTGGATGATATCTTATGTGTTGAGAATAAGCACATGCATGAGTTATATAAGTTGAATGGTTTCAGTGAAAGTGATGATCAGATGAGTTGAGTGGCTGTGATGAATGAGTGTTAACGAAAAAAATGTAGTAAGGATGAAAATACAGTAGAGAGAGAAAGCTAAAAATGATTTCAAGTGCATGCATTAGTTTTTAGTGTTTGAATTTAGATTTGATTTGTTTGAGTTGTGATGAGCTGAAATGGAAGTAGAACAATTGGTTTAGGTGTTATATGTCTTCATTGAATAAGATGGAAGTGAGAAAATTTGGGAAAAAAAATGAAAGAAGAAGATGATTAAAAAGCAGTAGAGTTCGCCGCGACTAACACTTTTTGGTTCGCCGCGTCCAACTTGAAGGATTTCATTTCTATAAAAGTTCGTCGCGGCGAAGTTTCCTGACAGCTTGACCATACTTTGGTATTTTAGGCATAAATTTCTCTGTATTAATCCGAATGGATTGATTTTTAATTAGGATTAAATAGAGACATAAGGCTACAAATTGTATGAAGAGAGTAAATTCTAATTCTGCCTCTAAGAATTTCAGAATCTGATTTAAAGTTGAGATAAGAATTCTGTTGAAGCTTAAGAAAAGTCTAAACTCTTTTGTGTATAACTTGTAGTATACTAAACCAAATTGGATGAACTTAATATCAATGGAAAGCTAAGACAAAGAGTAACAACTTTCTAGAAGGACGTTATATCTAATTACCTTACCTACCTGATGATAATAATTGAGCAAAGTGGACCCAAAAGTTGGTTGTAAAATAAATCTGGATTGAGAAATTTAATACGGTTTCTCTTGATTGATAATGTGACAAAATTAAGGATAAGAAACCCGAATTTATCATGAACATGTATTATACATATTCAATATACATGAATGGGCATAATTGAATTTATAATTGTGCATAATAGTGATATGTGCTTGTATTAAATGCTATAGAGGAACTCATCGAGCGATCGATTCCAGATATTGCCAGGACGTCGAGACAATAGGTAATAAGGAAGCTTTTGTAAGTAATTTTAGACAGTATTTTTTGTAAGTAATTTAGATGGTCAAATTTGACAGCTTTGCTTTGACTGTATTGTTTGCTACTACTTTTGGTCCATTGAATGATTTGCAAAGTTGTCAGATTGATATGTTTAATTTTTGGCATGAAAGCAATGATTGGATAATTATGTTGAACATGAAATGAATTTGTTTGGTTTTAAAACTGTCAAGTCCTAGTCGTGGGTAAATAGGCATGCTTAGAATGGTCTTCAGCTGCTTCTGTTATTGACACCTCGATGTCTCCTGTTATTGACACCTCGGTGTCTCTTGTATCGACACTTCAGTGTATCCTGTATTGACACTTCGATGTCTCCTGATATCGAGACATATGTCTCTCTTGCTGATACCAATCATGGTATCTCCTGTATAAGTCCCTTTACCTGCTTCTGTAAATAGATTTAACAGTCATATAATTTTGTATTATGGTTTTTGTTTGACTCTGATATAAATAAGAAATTGTGTTCTGTTCATGAAGGGTTTATACCCTCTTTTGAGACTCAGTTCTGTTTTTTGTACAATCTATTGAGATCCAATATAATATGTTTGAATTGTTCGTTTCGATAAACTGTTAATGCATGCTTATGATATATCATGATTGTGTATAATTAATTGTCAGTTTATGCATATTAGTTATTACTCACTAAGCTATATGCTTAACACAGTGGATTTACCTCGTGTAGGTTCAGACAGAAGGACATAAGGATTGGGACGAGTCAACCGCACTGGCCGATGGAGTCTAAGTCTTGTTTTGTTAAAATTGTATTTTTTTAGAGTTTGTTTTTGGCTTGTCTTTGATGTATATAACTTTGAATTTATTTGAAGGTTTGTAATAACCTTAATTCAGGCTGGTTCCGGTTTGGAACAAGTTGTATTAAACTCAGTGTATTATGATGTATGTTTGCTCTGAATTGCTTCTGCTTTGAGCTATAGAGAATGCATGATGAATGTTTCACATGTTTTGGTTTTGTCTCAGTTCTGTATGCATGTATGTTATGTTGTCTGCGTGACTCCCCCGTATCCTCCCAGGGGGTACTTGGGCATCACAACATCACCCATGATCTTCATCCAATGTTAAAGGTTAGCTAAGTTTTGAGCCAATTCGCATAAGGTCCGACCAATACATACCCACAGTTTAGTCTGTTCATCCATGGTCCCTCATTTGAGCATCATTTCATCCATAGTCCTATCAAAGACATCTTAAGCAAGTCCAACTCACCCTAGCCAAGCCAATTGATGCCCTGTGGTCCATCAAAGCTAGCCACAGCTTAAACCATGCTTGATCTTATTTGGTTAAGTTACGTTGAACTTTCACTTGCCATTTTTATCGTGTGATCTAACTAACTTTAGACTTAAGGCCTGTTTCTTGTTAGTTTTTGTTCTCGCATTTGAATCTTTCATCTCGTTGAATATTTCTGCCAATGTACACCAATGCATGTAAAACCATTGATGATGCTAGTTTTTCTTGTCTACTCGCAAGCCTTTGCCTTATTTTATCATCCCAAGTATCAAACAGTGGCCAAGGCTTGCCAATTCTTGAACGGTTCCATAACGTTAAATTTAGGGATCTAACAAGTGGTTCTTATTATTTGTATCCCAATAGTTGCAGTACTACCACTATCGCCTACTCTCATCTTTATCTCAACATGAGCATCATCAACGCTTCCTCTTCTCTATATCTCAACACAAGCACCACTTACGCTTCTTTTTCTCTTTTGCAACTTTTTAAAATCTCAAGTACTCTTCAAAAGTGTAGTTTTCTTTTTAGAGTATTCTTGATTCTTTGTTCAAACTTAAAATTCTCATTTTTTTCTTGATCGGTGGTTGAACATAATAAAAACACAATGAGGGAGAGAACTTTCTTTTTTTTAATTTATATTCTTCTAACATCCCCTAACAAATATTTATATAAACCAATTATTGAGAATGTTCAGTGAAATCTCAAAAAGTGGAGATGTTGATGAGGTGAGGATTTTGGTAGACTTCTTGTATTCATATTTCATAGGCTCAACATCACATGCTTGAACTATAGGGAAACATTGTTCATTATAGATATCTGTTTAAGCGAACCATAACTATTTTTTCCTTTTCTTAAAAACATAATTTGAACTATATTATTTTTGTCATAATACAATTTAAACCCTAGTGTTTGAAAGTGTTCAATTTCAACCTTTAATATTTTTTAAAATGTTCAAAATATACCCTAACTAAATGGATCTAAATCTTTGTCTATTAATTGTCACATCAACATTGGTCTAGTAATTTTTTATTTTAAAATTTATTAGTGAGCTCCACTATGCAACATGACATAGTGAGATCTATATAATTTATTTTAAAATCCTAAAATTTTAAAATTTTAATTAATTACTCCTAATCGAGTATAAATTTTTTTTATCAGAACCCTAATTGAAACAAATAGGGGTTTATAAAGTTTTTTTACATTGTAAACTAGTAGTTGGGTCAAACAGGTATGCTTCAAGTCCACCACCTTTTCTCCTAATAATGGATTACTTATTGATTTTTCAAGTCCATATATTTCTTTTTTAATTCTCATCCTTTCTCTTTTGGAAACATTTGCAGTTGTTTATGTCGTAGCTTGTATATACCCTTCAAAACCATTCTTTTTCAAGAAGGTTATGAGTGTGGAGCCAAAGGTTTGGCAGAGAGCTTTTATGATGTTTCTTTGGAATTTTCTTGTTCTTGTCTTCAACATTATTATACGAGCTGTATTTTTGTTGCTTGCAGCTATTTTTAAAACTATAATGGAAGCATATGAGTTTTGATTATGATAATTCTCTTGATCTTATACATTGTTGATATTATGTTTGTCTAGTATGATTTTGCTTTTAAAAGAGGTTTATAGGATGAAAGCCTTGAAGAAGAGCAGGAATTTGATAAAAGGTAAAACTAGAGTTGTTGTTGTTGCTCTTTTTAACATTCTCGAATTGTTTTTTGGAGAATTAAGACCCTTTATTAGATCTTATGGCTTACTTGTAGACATTGAATATGGGTATCAAATTTGGAGTGGGACTTGGTTGGTTATAGCTTCTAATAATGGTGGTTCTCATTGATCTTGTCATTGAAATAATTATGTACTTAGTATGTTGATCCTACCACTATGAAATTATTGAGAAGTCTATATAAGGATTTTGCATTCAATTAGTCAAAAAATTTGAGAATTAATTGCCTAATTTGATTAAGTTAGATTAGGATTTTACATATATTTAATTAAATAACTAATATAATAATTGAACTAATTAAAATTAAAATTTAAGTTTTAAAATAACTCATATAGGCCTCACTACATGATATAGATGCCACATGGTAGTAGGACCCACTAATAGATTTAAAAATAATAAAAATGCCAAAGTGGTACTTGACATATGAAAATTAAATCTTGTTTACTTAGAGTCTATTGTGAAAATGTTAAAGTTAAAATTGAATGCACTCAAATGATAGAGTTTAAATTGTATTATAATGATTACAATAGAGTTTAAAATGCATTTTAAACCTTGCTCTTAAAGAAAAAGTACTAATATTGAAGTGAGGTATAAATAAAATAATTTGAGATATAAGGTACTCCATGCCATTTAAGGAAAGCTCATTTGACATCATCTGGACAATTTACTGATATGTTTGACCTCATCTACTTGTGTTAACATATTTAGTAATTGTGTAATTCCTCAATAACTTGACAACATTATTTATTTATGACATATTCACATTTCTTTAGAAACTCATCTAACATCTATTGAAGGTAAAAAGTATTTATAAGGACAATTGAAATGCTATTTCATCAAACTTCGACATTGAATGTATATGTTTCATGTATGTTGGCTAATGATCATAACAAAGGAAACTATGTATGCTTAGTATGTCATTCCTAATGGTACTCTTACTTGATGTTTGATAACTTTCTTTTAGCAAATTATGGCTTTTGGTTGTACTTTTCTTTGTTCACCCATCTATCTATTGAGTTGAAAAACTATTTAATATGTTTGATAAGAAATTAATACTCAAATTATTTGATAATATTGGTAAATTAATTGGAAAGAAATTGTGAAAACAAATATGTTAAGGGCAAGATCAAAAGGGAAAAGGATATAGGGTTAATGCAATTAATATGCTAATATTAAAAGGAGTGTTAGAGGATAGGTATCTATGTTTTATAAATTCTCTAAGGAGTCTATGAGATGCATAAAAGAATTGAACTTACAACATAACAAGACATATTTTCAATGCTAAATTACATGTAAGAATTAAACTATCACAACATTCAAGTATATTATGAGCATGCTTATGATAATCCTACATCAAATAGTGAAGATTTTGATTATGATGTCGACAATAACTATATAACTAATATAAAATAGATTTTTGTTTAGGTCACAATATGGATAAAGAGGGTTAAGTGTGAGATGCTTGAGATAACTTCCTAAGTTAATGTAAAACCTATCAAGAGAGTTCACAAAACGATTTATGATATGCTTAGGTTACTTAGATTCAAAAAGAATTTCAATTGATTAACCTCTGAATAAAAATTATATATCTCAATAAAAGCGTAGTCTAATTTAAGAACTCTTATAGGTCTATAAAGGTAGAATAATTCATTAATTAAATGTGAAATTGAATATAATAAAGTTTTAGGAGAGCCTGGTCTAAATCTAGTTAATTCATAGTTTGGTATATTCTTAATCATCATTCACATTAGATATTTGATTTTTTTTACAACGGTACATATTTTATCTAACATATTAAGTTTAAAGAAGTGAGAAGTTAACAAACAATCCTCATAGGATCAACTTGTATTCTCTAGTGCTAGCTACACTGTATTCTTGTGATAAAAGGGTAGAACAATTTTTTGGCTTCATTACCAGAGATTAGGCGTTAATATTTGCAAAATTACAAACTAACTAGATTAGATCATTTATTTTGTTTCTTTTATATTTATTTATTTTAGAACTCTATTTTCTAACCTTATTTCTTTTGGTTACTTTTAGAATATAGATGCTTATTACTATAACTATAATATAATGGAAGGATGGAGATGACAATTTGCTCATGTGGATTATGACGCATTACTACTTATGGTGATAATAGAAGGATGGAATGAGAGGCATAGTAACATGCATTTGGTATCAATGATATATTGCATCATTTGTGAAGGTGACCACCCCAATCATAAATATCAAGCATCGAGCTACATATGGGAGCATTTAATTTATATGGAAAACTAGCCTTAAAACACCCCTATGAGGATACCTATAATCTAGGGTGGAACAATTATCCTGATGTTGTATGAAACGATCAAGTTTCACTCAAATTTTTACAACAACAGTAGCAAGAAGATAATCAACGTTTTGAGGAGTTTCTTATTAAAGTCATTACTATAATTGAGGCATACATCTAAGAAACTAAAGGGCTTAAGACCCCTTTCTACAACACATTATTTCTAGATGAATAACTTATTGAGCTTGTTCGGGATTATGGATCTATAAGATGTACCTTAAGCTTATTAATTTTTCCGTTACATTCTCATTAGGAAGTAACTGTTGGGATTTTTCTTTGAAAGCATGCCATTGGAAATAATTCATTATGAATTTGATTATTTTGGTAAATAGGATTGCTCATGTGGCTAGTTATGATTGTTGATGAATAAGTGAGTATGATTTACCTTATAAACTTGGAGAATGAATACCTAATGAACTTTATGATATTCTTTATATAAGAGATAAGTATATAGGTAACTGTGACTTCTTTTAAACACTTTTATAATTAAAAAATATGTGAATAGCTAAGCATAATGAAGTTCACTCTGTTAATTTTGTACCAATTAAAAGGTCAAAGTTACATAATGGTCCTACTAACCTATTAGCCCCTAAATTTTTATTTATTTATTTATTTATTTAATTAAGCATGATTAGAGTAATTAAGTAAATTATGTTAGCATTAATTAACTTGACATTAATTAGTATGAATTAACATATGACATTAAATGAGTTAGGTAATAAATAAATGTGATTAAATGAGTTAGATAGCAAGTATTAAATGTGATAGTTGGTTTAAATAAATTAGAGGTAATTTAATGTGTTAATTGGGCTTTGGGTCCAAATGAAATAAAAGAAAGAAGAGAGGATATATATATGAATTGGGCTTTAATGTAGTAGGGAAGTAAAAGAAGAAAAGAGGAGGAAATGAAGTGGACTTGGGCTTAAGTTAAATGAAAGTAGTATAAGGAAATAAGAAAGGAAAGGAAGGAAGGAGGAAGGAAGGGAAAGGAGTGGGCTTAGGCCTTATGGACTTAAGTGAGTAAGGAGTTAAAAAGAGAAGGAAAGAAGTGAGTTAGTGGTAGGAAAGGAGAGAGTTACGAAAATTTGAAGAGAGGAAGAGTGAAGTGTCGTGCATGGAGGAAAGGAGGAGAAAAGAAGAAGAGCTTGCTTAGGTCTTGAAGTTCCTTGAGTTTTAGAGGGTGTTTGAAGAAAGTCCAAGAGTTAAAAGTGAAGAGGAAGGCTAAAGCTTCACTTTGAACCAAGAAATCACTTGGTTAAGTAGAGATTCAAGGTAAGCCATGGGTTTAAAGTTGAGTTTTTCCTTGGGTTATTGGTTAGAAAGACTAAAAATGAAGTGGGTTTAGTGATTCTAGGGTTAATTTCATGATTAAAGTTTATGAGATTTCTCAATTTTGAAACCCTAAGTAATATGAGGTTACTTTCTTGTTATGATTGAAGAAGGGCAAGAAAGAGGAGAAGAACAATAAGAGGAAGAACTTCCTTAGGCAAGTTTAAGCAAGGATAAAAGGTGGGTTTCATATTTATCTTTATGTATATAAGCTATAAATGTAAATTAATGCATGACATTAATGAGTTTTGATTACTTGATGATTGTATTAAATGCTTGTGATAGTAGTGGTTAGATATCATTAATCATGAGTTTTGTGTAAATGAAAATGATACATGTTGATGATTTGATGATGGTTGAGCTAGTATTGAATGAAATAGCCTAAATGAGTATGAAATTATGATGCTTATAGATGTACATTGTATGATGGCGAATGAAGTTGTTTTGGAGAAACTTGTTAAATGAATATGATGAAAAGCATGAATGATGTATGACAAAGATGATTTCTAAAGGAATGGAAAATTGGACAAGAACAGTCCAATTTTCTTGTATGAAGCATGATTGTTGTGTTATGTGGGTAAGATATAGTCCCAAGAACCGTCACGTGCACGTCGACCATGAAAGCCTTCGCCCGGCTGCCCGATTGTGGCATAGGATGATCCATTATTTTGGACTCCTCAAGATTTGCCCATATAGACTCATTAAGTGAGACTATATGGTTGCCAAGAATATGGACTTACCGAGCCATTTGATGTGATTCATATGTGATAACATGAAAATGCAAGAATTATGAGTGTTGAATTGTGAGAAATTATGTTTATGTATTGATGAAAATTGCATGATGCATGTATTATGATTTATGGAAAGATTGCTAAAAGTATGAATAATTAAATAGACTTGCTTGATATATAAATATAAATGTGTTACCCACGGAGCGAAAGCTCACCCCCCTCAATTCTCCAGAAAATGAGCAGGATCCCGAGGAGCGAGCTTAAAGGCATTTACTCCAAGATCTTCTTTTGGTCTTGTATTTGAATTGATTTTTGTAAAACAATGCTTTAGTAGCATTTTGAGAATGATATTTTATTTTGAAGTTTCATGTAATTGGGCTTGAAATGCCCACTAAAGCATTGTATGAACATGTCATGATTTGATGAAGATGGAATGAATGAGTTATGATTCAAAAGTGAATTCTAAACCCTAATGTAAAATGCTTGATTGTATGACTTTTGATCTTTGAAGATGATGCATGAGATGGCATGAAAATCATATAGGTAGGCAAATGTCATGAGATTGGGGTTGATAGTCATGTATGTGTAATAAACGCAAAGATAGTCCGTTCTAATGTGTTTTGGGCAATGTATGCATGTATGGAACTATTTCTCCTTTGTATAGCTTGAATTTGGAAAGGAAAGAGGAAATGTGGTTGTGTTAGTTGGATTTTAGTGTTGATAAGTCAAATTAGGTGTTTGACATGAGTTGAGGAGTTAAAATATTGAATGAGTGAGTTTGGCATGGAAATGGGTAGGTTTTTAAAGTCATAGCTCGAGTTATATGTCTCTATAACTCGACTTGTGAAGCTTCTGAATAATAAGTCGACTTGTCAGTTAAATAAGTCGACTTGTTTGTCTCGATAAGTCGACTTGTTGGTTATAAGTCGACTTGTTTGTCTCGATAAGTTGACTTGTTGGTTATAAGTCGACTTGTTTGTCCCGATAAGTCGACTTGTTTATCAGACAAGTCGACTTGTTCTGCAGATCCATAGATAAGAGTGTTATTTTGGGGATTGTCGAGAGCAGTCAGGGTCCAGGCCTTAGTCAGTGTATGCTCACCACCAAAGTGAGTCAAATAGAGTGTGTCAAGTTAGGGTCTTAGCAAGGCAAGTGTCTCGGGAATGAGCTCCACCAGGGACCACCTCCCGGGACAGTTGGGTCTCGGATCCAACATCTATAGTAAGTTATACGCAGGTTGGGTAACGGGATCCAACAGTTGGGGTCTGATCTTCGGGTCGGGTTCCGACATCTGTTGGGGTCCGGTCTCCGGGTCGGGTTTCGACATAACCATTTGATATAATGGCTTAGTTGAGTACTAGAGTTATTCATGATAAGGTGTTTAGTCTCTTATAAAAAGACTAGGTGACTTCTTAAACAGACTTCTAATTCCTTTGTTTAAGTTTATTTTTTGCTAATAAAAAGGATTTCAATGTGTTTGGAAGTTAAAACATGTATCTTATTTATGTTTATTTTATGAAGTGATTAAGTTTTGCGATTTAGGTTGAAGTTTGAAGAGTCATAAAGTGAGATGAACTTATATGTGAATTGATGCAAGTAGTTGGTTATATAAAATTTTGATAATTCTTTATGATTGAATGTGTTGGGACTCGATCCGAAGGCCGGATCCCAACCGGAAAATGAAACAAAAACGAAGAGGCAGTAACGAAACATACGAAAAATCCAATACCAAAAGCGAAAACAAAAGCGAAAACGGAATCAAATAACAAATCGGATATGAATCAAATGGCGAATACATGTTAGGAAGCAAACACGAATTCGAATCAAATAAAAGGGATCTATTAACTGAAAAGAATTCCGACATCTGAGAACAAAGAACAGAGAAACATTATCGCATTGGAAACCCTAAGACTAACCAATCCGAAATATATGAAAACCGGTGTAAATTTTTTTTCTTTTTCTTATAAACATCTTTATTTACTTCATGCAAATCCATATAATATCCCTTTTCTTGGTGAGACACGTGTCCGACGTCCTACGTGACATCTGGACGCGCAACCCACGAGGGAGGGATTCCTCACCACAAAAGAAACTCGAATCAAACTTATTTCATGTACTCCCGAACGGATCGTGATAAATTTACCCTAATCTTCCTCAATAAAATTGATCTACCTAGGGCCTAAAATTGAATCTGATTCCTAAGCTAAAAATGAAATATCATGTCTCTAGATTAATTTGAATCAACAATATCCTCAATCGGATCTCTATAGCTCAAGACATACTTAAAAATCCAAAGATTGGTCATAGTCCGATCAGCTCTCCAAACCGACCTCTTACTTCTTTTACCCCTAAATTTTGGGTTCTAACTACAAATTGTTATCAAATTTCATGTAGAGGTAGAAAAACATGTTAGGATTCTAACGCCTCAAGAATCACCTCATTCGGAGGTCGAATGAAGGAGTTATGGCCAAACGAATCCGATATATTCATGTCCTGACTTCTACTAAACATACTTTGGCGCAAATGCCATAACTCTCACTATCGGTATCGGATTGACTTCATTCTTGCACGGTTGGAAAGTAAACATCTAGGGATACAACTTTCATGAAGAAAAAATTTTGAAAATCTGTCACTAAGAGGTCCAAATCACACAGTAAGGCCGTATGAAAATCACACGGTCAGGCTGTGTAACCTACGGGTGAAAAGTGTCCCCGCGCTGGAAGTTACACGGCCCGTGTAACTTTCAGGTGAAACAATTTTTCACCCTCCAAGACCCCTCCAAAGGGTCCTAAATTCATCCTAACTTCTCCTATACTCATAATCGTTCCAAAATCCACTCTTTCGGGTCTGAGATTCACCTCATGTACGCTAAAGGTTCGGGAATTTAGTCCACCACAACTTCCTAACTTGGAATGAGCATATCTCTTAATTACCATATCGAAAAATTACAAACTTGGTATCATTGGAAAGGTAAAAGAATTATCTACAAGTTTCATGAAGGATGTCAAAGTCAATTTAGTCATTTAGAGAGATGAAAAGGCACTCAAAGTTACTGCCCATATAAAATCCAATGGAACAGTGAAATTGTCCAAGTGAACAGTAACTATCTTTTTCCAAACTTCATAACTTTTTATTCCTAACTCCGAAAATCGTATATGATACATCAATGAAAAGAGTAAAGGGTGATCCACATCTTTCATGAAGAATGCGAAAATCGAAACAGTCTATAAGGAAGTGGAAAATCCTTCCAAAGCTACTGCATAATCATAAATCAATCCAACAGTAGTAGCAATCTTTCCAACCTTATATCTTCTTCATCCTAAGTTCAAAAGTGACAAAGTCTATATCATTGGAAAGCTCTCAACAAGTACTACAATCTTCAAGAAGACATGTCAATTAAATTCAAACTCTAAAATATTCTAAAACCCAAAACAAGTTGCTGCCCATTTTAGGAAAAATTGGACAACACCTCCCCTAAAAATGCTCTAGCCAAAATCTTCAATTTTCTCCCCATTACCTGCATAAAACTCAATCTTCCCAACTTCTACAACACAATCCAAACCAAAATATACTTCAAAGGCAGTAGCACACTCCTAGGATTCTAATTGTTCCCAAAACATAAAATTATCTCACTTTACTCTTTCTTTTGTCAAGTTTAACCATACAACCATACATTCTTAGAAAACATATACAAGATACATGTAAACTTCAAAACCTTTATATTTACATGGAAATAAGTCAACACAAAGCTTCATAGGGCATCTAGCCCGATTACATCTAAAAGGTAAAGGTAAAAGTACAAAGAACAAGCTAATGCTTTGTTTTCTCAAAGCATGACTTTAAAAGCAAAATGCATCGGAGTAGTGCCTCAATCCCGATGCAGTGACTCGGTTTCTCGCTCAACACTTATGGAGGGAAAAAATGGGGGCTGAGCTTGACGGCTCTGTGGGTAATAACTTAATAAACGAGAAATAAGTAAAAACCATTATTTATTCTTTGATTTTCAAAACAATATCACATTGATTCAATTTTCAAAAATCTCTTCACAGAATTTATCATATCAAACAATTTACAAACTTAACACATCACAAAAATAACCTAACATTTCACAAAATCACAAACAAAGTGGTTGGGTGGATCCGAAACGAAACGTACTACACATTCCCGCGAAGCGGTCATGTGTAGCCGTGACTTATGGGAGTCCGTGAGAGGAACTCCAATGCCACTAGCGGGCAGGCGAGAGAAGCCTATGGATAGACAGGTGCACCTAACTCTTATAGGACCACCCAAACCCAAAGAAAACACATAATTCACACAATTCAAAATCATTAGCCGTAACTGGCCTTTACAAATTCACTTTCACATAATTGGGCCAAAATGGCAAATCTTTTTTTGACATCACACATTCGAGTCTTTTTTTTCACATAATAAGCCATTATATAAATCATTCCAACATGAGTTCACATTCAAAGGACATCACATACAAGTTAAAAGATCGCAAAGAGTAATTCATACAAACATCTTAAGTCATTGGAAAGCATTAATTTGCATTTATTATAAAAACGGTAATATGCCTATTAACTCAATTATTAAGGAATCACCCACCTCATAACTCTTGAAAATCCAAATGCAATGGTTCCCTTCCTTTTGCCCTTGAATAGGTTCTTGATTTCCTAAACACAAACAAAATTTCTCATAAATTCCAATTCAATTGGAAATTCCCCCAAATTTCCCTAATTTCCATAATCACACAAAATTAACATTAACCCTAATTAAACTCAAATCCAACCCTCCCATGGTTCAAATAGGTTAGAAACTCCAATACTTAGCTTATAATCCAAAAAACCCTTTGAAAAATCAACATCTTCTTCCTCCTCTAACATTTCTCTCTCTAGGTTTTTTTTTCACCATAACAAAACCATCATCTATTTCATTCTACTAAAGCAAAACAAAGATGAAACTAACCTTGGAAGCTTGATTTCTTCTTCTTTTTCACGAAAATCCGTAGCTTTCCATGAAAATCTTCTTCTTTTCAATCTCAACCGACGACTTCACCCTCTCTTCTCTTCTTTCTTATTTTCTTTCATTTTTATCTTACATTTTCGTGACGTCTGCTGCTCAAAAATGACATCCCACATCCTTGCCTTTTAATGAAGACAAAATGACCATTAAGCCCTTACATGAATGCCTTAAAACTTTACCCTTTAAGTAAACTTTCAAAATTGCCCCTACATGTCATTTAAATTCAAGCTTACTTTACGACAATTTTCTAACCATCCAATTGAAGGAATTTGCCAAACCTTCCTTATAGAGAAATGTTTCTCATTGACTTAATTTCATAATGCCACCAAAATCATTAAATTTGGTGGACTACACCAAAATTTATGCTCCAAACAGTTCAGACATGTCTTATGATAAATCATTTTCCCGCATGTTATTTCCATCTAAAAATTGACATTCTTAAGGACAAAATTGAACCTCGATTTCTTCATCACAATTGTAGCCCTATTTCTCTAGTTTAATTCAAATTAAGTTTCACCTAATTTTGATTTCTAGAGAAAAAGTTATGACCAAAAATACTTTCAGAGGTTCCTAATCCAAAACTAAACACTAATCCTAACTTCAATTCAGAAATTAAAAGTCTTAAGGGCTAAATTGAAATTTCATTTCTTCATATGATTTGTATGCCCATGTCTCAATTTTATTTTGCCTCAAGAATCAATTCAATCGAATCTCCACAGATCCCGAATTTTGCAAAAGACTGAACTATATTCAGAATATTTCATAACTCACTTTGATTAAATTAATCATCCTCAATTAATCTCATAAAATCACAAATTTTCCATGAGGATGTAGATAATTATCTTAGGAATCCAACGCTTCCAAAACTGAGTCAATCAGATGTCGGACGGAAAAGATATAAGAAAAATATTGGACAAAGGTCGGATTGGGAAAAAGGAGGAAACAAACGGCCAAACGACGCCACATAACTAGCAAAGGAAAACGGCGTCGTACGCGAAGAAACGACCGAGCGCTGAAGAGGAAAACAATGAAATGACGTCGCATGAAGGAGGACGAAACGACATCGTTTTCGAGCGTGAACAAGAAATTACAAAGAGGAAAACGGCGTCGCATGGCGAGGGCGAGCTCGCCTTAGCTGGGCAAGGTGCTCATGAGTTCCTAAAATTTCTCCTTTTTTTTCCACAATATAAATCCGAAAATTCCATAAATCATAACTCTTAGCCCCGATATCGAAGAATCGCATACTTTATGGCAACATAAAGCTCTCAACAGTAGCTACAAGTTTCTGTAAACGATCTAGAAGGGGGGGTTGAATAGATCTTTAAGCTTTTTGTAATTTTCTACAACAAAATCAGAAGTTAATTCACCCAAAAATAATTTAATCAAAATTAAATGTAAAGAGTAGGGAAGAAGAGCAAACACTGTTTTTATAGAGGTTCGGTGTTAAGACCTACGTCCTCTACCTAAGCTCCCACTTAGGATTTTGCAAACCACTTTATTGCACACTTTGTAGTTTAGTGTGAACTTTTTACAATACCACTTGATTTCCGGCTCAAGCTACCTTACACTCGATTTGTTTTCCGGCACAAATCCTACCCCACACGTGACCTTTCACTAGTCACTCAAATTCTAAGAGAAATAAGATAAAGTTTGAAGAACAAAGCTCAATACAATGATGTAACAAGATAAGAGCAATAGTAAGCAGAATATAGAGCAATAATGGAGTCTTTAGCTTGTGGAACTTCACTTATCTTTTTCGTTGATCATCCACTCTTATATATGAAGAAAAATAGCTGTTGGGAACACATATAGCCGTTGTCTAATTGTTATGACCGTTCCTTAATATCCTCCTTTCCATTTGTGGCTAATTGAACCGTTGGAATTAATTTGCTGTACCCATAAGTCGACTTGTCGTCATGTATAAGTCGACTTGTGACAACACTTTATGTAAAATTTTATCTCCGCTCTTCTATAAGTCGACTTGTACTGTGTAAGTCGATTTGTGTCCTTAGATAAGTCGACTTATGTACTATTACTCGACTTGTGTTGACATATCTTCATATATTAGTCAACTTATGCTGTTCTAGTCGACTTATGCTGTTCAGATCTTGATGTATAAGTCGACTTATGATGTGCAAGTCGACTTATGTAGCTTCAACGGTAATATCCATCCAAATCTTCTATAATCCTTATTGTTAATGTCTCTTTCACTTATAAGGAAAATTCCATTTTGTTTCTTCAATGATTAATCACTTGCCCATCTTGATTTGCACCATTCTTTAATTGAATATTGATCCCAAAATACCTGAAATAATTTCTTAACTAATTCTAGATATTTTATTATTATCAAAACATAAACGGATTTAATTTATCAACCACCATTGGTCCAACAATCTCCCTCTTTTTGTTAATGACAAAATATTTAGAAATTGAAAAGAAATTTGAAAAACAAGAAACTTGATCAAGGTTTTTACTCCCTTGTCTTGATGGTTAGTTTGTCTCCCCCTTAATTGATAAACCAAGGAATTTTAATAGAAATCAAATAGTCGCAAATCAAACTCACTCCCCCTCAATCAAATGACTGTTACCAATATCAATTTCCAATCTTGCTCCCCCTTTTTGTCGTAATCAAAAATCAATATGAAAAATGGTCTCAAAAGTAGTTCATAAACAAACACAACATAAAAAAAAAGATGCAATAGTCATTACAAAATATATCAATCCAACAAACGCAAAAAGTACCACAGACACTAAAAGAAAACATAAGAGTAAATGTTGGTCAAGGCAAAAGTCAATACACATCATGATGAAGAATCATCATGCCTACAACCTAATTTCTTAAAAATCTTCTTCAGCATACGGTGTTGAGCATCAACCTTCTTCGCCAACCCATGAAACACACATTGTATATTATCAACACGATCATTTAGGTCATCCAATTGATCGTGAATCTCATTAAGCTCCTCATGAGTGACCTCACTTCGTCTCACATTACTGGGTCGAGAGCTACTCGAACGATCCGCTGCCCTCTTAGACCTTTGTCGTGGAGGCACTTGCTCACCCTCCAAGGTCAAACCTAACTTCTCCACATGATAGGAGTAGACCCAACCTTTTTCAACAATTTTCACCAGCTTCATGCTTCGCAAATTATAAGGAGTGAATCTCCAACTCTGAGGATATGGGTAATATGCATAATGATTCATATCACACCAGAGGAAATCAAAGCTGCATATGGCATTCCTTTATGCCGGACTGGTTTTCCTTTCAGCTGGCCTCGTAATAAACTGGCCTTTTTCCTCATCATTTGAATAATCAGGCTCGGATAATTGATTTTCCTCCCTTCTTCCATATGCCAAAAAATCTCTTTATCTAATGAAGTAATCTGATTATTACTTGCCTTCTTCGGGTAAACAACCCTGTTAATTGCATAGTGTAGCAAGCGATAGTTCAACGACAAGTCCATAGCTTCAAATGGAGGGGAGTGATCAGAACATAACCTACTAAGTAGATCAGCACCTTTTTCCTCAGTATAACCGAAATTTTCTTCAGCTTCCTCGTCGATCTCACCATCCTCATTTCTCAAAATATCAAAATCAATAAACTCTAGGTCGGACTCCCCCTCTAGGCAATCGAAATAAAGTGCACATATTAGCCTCACACAGAAAAATGTCCTTTCCATTTATTTTCGATTTCAGATAAACGCCATCCTGAACATTACTTCCAGTGACAAAGAGATTCGCATAAACTCCCTAACTACTTCTTCATAGATTTCATTCTGATAGCCCAAAAAATCTCGTAGTCCAAGAGTAGTAATTTCGAAAAATACATCTGTAAATTCACTATGGTCTAGTTCATTCCAATCGAATCTCATAGAAGGAACCAATACCTCGTTTTGGAGTACCTTGTAATATAGAGTTTGTGCATCCCTAGACACAAACCTAGGTTCAATCACATCATCTTCTCTTGAAGCATCTCCTCTCGAAGAAGACCCACGAACTCGTGGTCCAGATTGAACACGGGGACCTTGTGGAGGAGCTGGTTCCTTGCCTTTCCTTGCAGATTTTCGTGGAGCCATGGATGTTTTAGAGAGAAGAGGAGAAGATCGCAAGTTAGGGTTTGAGAAAGATGAAAGAGGGATTTTTTGAAAAAGAGGTTGATTGGAAGAGATAATGAGAGGGTTTTGTGATTATAGAGGTCGAAGGTTAATGGGTAAAGAGATTTTAAGAGATTCAAGGCTATAAGTCGACTTGAGAAGAGGATTTCAGAGGTTTAGAGTGAGATGTGTTTTCGGAGAATGAGAAGAAGAAAATGTTTTAAAGACTCCGTGTAGACGTAAGTCGACTTGTTCCCTTCATAAGTCGACTTATCGACCTTCATAAGTCGACTTGTCGAACTGCATAAGTCGACTTATCCTGAAAAATTCTTCATTCCCCAAAGGCTGTGTAAATCATAGGTTGACTTGTTGATCCATATAAGTCGACTTATTACTAGACATGTCACCCATTGGTCGACTTAGACACACATAAGTCGACTAGAATGTGTCAAAACTCCAAATCAGTCACTTTTCAACCCAAGTGTAAATCATGATGAATGTATCTTCAGATGTGATTGCACATTTGCCTCATAAATTGACCATTTAATATATGAATGTAGCCAAAAACAAATTCAACCAAAAGAATTTAAATCACACATATCCAGTTTCAATTTAACATTCATAAACACATATTCCTTAAGAGGTTTAGTAAAAATGTCAGCTAATTGGTCACTAGAAGATACATGCTTCAAACAAATGTCACCTTTTAAACAATGATCACGGATGAAATGATGTCTAATTTCTATATGTTTTGTTCTACTATGCAGAATTGGATTTTTACTCAAACAAATTGCACTGGTATTATCACAATAAATAGGAATATTTTTAACCACAATACCATAGTCAAGCAATTAATGTTTAATCCAAAGAACTTGGGCACATGCACTCCCAACTGCTATATATTCCGATTCAGCAATGGAAATGGCTACACTAACTTGCTTCTTACTAGCCCAAGTTATCAAAGATGATCCTATGAAATGACACAAGCCACTAGTGCTTTTTCTATCGATCCTACAGCCACCATGATCAGCATCACCAAAAGCATATAAATCAAATGATTCACAACTAGGATACCATAAGCCATGATTAACAGTTCTACTCAAATATCTAAAAATTCTTTTGCAAGCACTTAAGTGAGAAATTTTAGGACATGATTGAAATCTAGCACAAAGACACGTGGCAAACACGATATCAGGTCTAGATGCAGTTAAATACAAGAGAGAGTCGATCATACCTCTATAGAGTTTTTGATCAACATCTTCTTCATGTTCATGTTTCTCCAAGACCACAATTGTTGTCATTGGTGTTGCTGCCACTTTGCATCCTTCCATTTTGAACTTCTTTAGAAGTTCCTTGGTGTACTTAGATTGGTGAATGAAGATGCCATTTTTGAGTTGCTTGATTTGCAATCCAAGAAAGAACTTGAGTTCTCCCATCATGCTCATTTCAAATTCACTTTGCATTAAATCACTAAATTCTTTGCACAAAAATTCATTAGTGGCACCAAACACAATATCATTAACATAAATTTGAAAAATAAGCATATCTTGATCAACATGTTTAATGAATAAGTTATTATTAATCTTACCACGAACATACCCATGTAGAGTTAGAAAAGTACTCAACCTTTCATACCATGCTCTAAGTGCTTGCTTTAATCCATAGAGTGCCTTTTTGAGTTTGTAGACATAATCTGGATGCTCATGATCTTCAAATCCCAGTGGTTATTTGACATAGACTTCCTCTTGAATGTATCCATTGAGAAACTCTTGACGTCCATTTGATTTAATTTGATCCTTTTATGTGACGCAAAATCACATAATAGTCTAATTGCCTCCAACCGAGCCATAGGAGCATATGTCTCATTGTAATCAAGGCCTTCTTCTTGATAAAATCCTTGAGCCACTAACTTTGATTTATTTTTAATCGCTTCACCATTCTCATCATATTTTATCCAATTTACCCACTTGACTCCAATAATAGTCTTGTCCTTTGGTGGAGCTACCAAATCCCATACATTATTCCTCTTGAATTGATTAAGCTCTTCTTGTATAGCTAGAAGCCAATTCTCATCTTTAAGAGCTTCTTTCATATTCTTGGGTTCTAATAAAGAGATGAAGGCTGAATTGCTCATATTCTCATAGACATTCCTCCTGGTTCTTAAGCCATCATTCACATCACCAATTACTTGCTCCATAGGATGGTTCTTTGCTTTTGCCCACATTTTAATGTCGGGTACATGATTTTCTTCATCTAACTTCAATTCCTCAATCTTGGATTCAATTTCTTCAACTTTATTTCCTGAATTTCCTGCATCATCATCAAAACAAACCTTTCTCGGGGGTGAAATCATATCATCGAATTTAACATGAATACTTTCTTCAACACATTTAGTCCTATTATTATAAACTCTAAAAGCCTTACTAGTTTGAGAATAACCAATAAACACACCAACATCAGATTTTGAATCAAAATTTCCTAAATTGTTCTTTCGATTATTATGAATAAAAACTTTACAACCAAAAGGATGAAAATAAGAAATATTGGGTTTCTTACTTTTCCAAAGCTCGTATGGTGTCTTATTTTTGTCTCTTCGTAAATGCACCCTATTGATGACATAGCACGCGGTATTGATTGCTTCCACCCAAAATGATTTAGGAAGATCGTACTCATTTAACATAGTTCTACTCATTTCTTCAAGAGAGCGATTCTTCCTTTCTACTACATCATTTTGTTGTGGAGTCCTTAGTGTTGAGAAGTTGTGCTCCATTCTATATTTGTCGTAAAGACTCTCGAATGGTTCACATTCAAGTTCACCTCTATGATCGATTCTAATAGCAATAATTGACAAATTTTTCTCATTTTGAACCAACCTACACCATTTAGTAAATTCGTTAAAGGCAACACTTTTATTCGCAAGAAATCTCACCCAAGTAAATCTAGAAAAATCATCCACAATCACAAGGACATATAATTTTCCACTAAGACTAGCATGTCGAGATGGTCCAATCAAATCCATATGAACAAGTTCAAGAATTCTAGATGTGCAAATTTCCTTCTTTGGTTTGAAGGATTCTCTAACATGTTTACCTTTTAAACAAGATTCACACAAGTGATCTTTAACAAAGTTTATCTTAGGCAATCCTCTCACAATGTCATTTTTTGAAAGCTTAGAAATTAAAGGCAAAGGAGCATGTCCTAATTTTCTTTGCCATAAAAATGCATTTTCTTCTAATGTCACCAAACATTTTTCATTAAAAGAACTATCATCATGTAAATCGACAATGTATGTATTTCCATGTCTCAAACCAATGAAAGCAACATGACCATCCTTCTTCACCATGCAATGTGATGATTCAAAAACTACATTAAAATTCATATCACATAGTTGTGAAACACTTAACAAGTTATGTTTCAAACCATCAATTAGCAAAACATTGTCAACGGTAGGCAAAGGTTCCTTACCCACTTTACCAATACCAATGACCTTACCATTGTTGTTATCTCCAAAAGTGACATAGCCTTGATTCTTTGGCTTAATTTCTGCAAATAGATTCTTGTCACCACTCATGTGCCTTGAACAACCGCTATCAATGTACCAAGTGTTTGACGACTTTTCATCCTTTGCTTGTACTTGCAATAGCAACATCTTTTCTTCTTATACGTACCCAAGCCATTTTGGGTCCATTTGGGTTAGCAACATAAACCACATTAGGAGGTGTGGTACCTTTAATTACCCAAATTGTCTTAACATTTATACATCTCCTAATACTTTTACAAGCGATTTCCATATGACCATCTTTCAAGCATCTAGCACATTTTGCAATTTTTCCATCCTTAGTAAATTTGGAAATTAACGAACAATCTTTATCAAAAGGATCATATCCTAGTCCATGTCTAGAAATTGAATATTTTTGCAAAGATAACAATTTTTCAAACTTTTCGTTTTCATTAGCAAATTTTCCAATCACATATGAAAATTCCTTTCTAAGTCTATCAAGCTCACAAATAAGATTTTCCTTTTCAACAAGGCATGCAGAATGATCTTCTTTTGGACTATCTAAATCATCAATAGTCTCATGTAAGGCACTATTTTCAGCAACCAATTCTCTTATTTTCTTTCTCAATTTTTTGTTAATCTCAATAGCTTCTTCAAAATCAGCTTGTAAAGCATCAAAAGAATCTCTTAGATCTTGGTCATTGAAAGTTACCTCATTTTCATCATCACTTGATGAGCTATTTGCCATGAGCACCAAGTTGTTTTCATCATTGCTTTGGTATGCTTCCTCATCGTCACTCCAAGTAGCTACCAGGCTGGCTTTCTTTTTTCCTTTGTCATATTTGTCACTTTTTTGGAAATTTGATGTGGAAGATGTGCTCTTGCATTCTCTTACATGATGTCCCCTTTTTCCACATTTCCAACATTCTTCATTGCTTTTTCTTTTCATCATACCCCTTTGATTTTCTTTCCACGGCAAACCTCTTTCTTTCTCCATTTCTTCCACCATTTAATTGCTTCCTCCAATTTTTGAGAAGTCCTTTGAATTTTCTCAAGTTTCTGGCGTACATTGCTATTTCTTCATCATCCTCTTCTTCATCTATTCCTTCATCACTTTTATCAAGAGAAAAAATATTAGCCTTTAAAGCAATTGACTTTTGTGACTTACCTCTACCTCCTCTGGATTTGAGAATGATCTCATAGTTGATAAGTGATCCCACCAAGGCGTTGAATTCCAAATGATTGAGATCCTTGGATTCCATAATGGCAGTGACTTGTGAGTCCCATTCCTTCGGTAGTGAGTGAAGAATTTTCTTCACCTTCTCGCTATCCATCATATGCTTTCTAAGGTTGCCTAATCCATTTATGATTTCTGCAAAATGATCAAGCATAGTGAAAATAGACTCACCTTCCTTCATGACGAACATTTCATAGTCATGGAGAAGCATGTTGATCTTTGTTTCCCGGACTTGGTTAGTTCCTTCGTGGGTGATGCGAAGTCTTTCCCACATTTCTTTAGCGCTGGTACAAGAATTAACTCGGTTTCTTTCCTCGACCGTGAGAGCGCAGTATATCAGTTTCATAGCCTTCGCATTGATGTAGGCTTGCCTCCAATCATTGTCGTCATACTCCATCTCCGTTTTTAACTCACTGTTTTCTTTTAGAGAAGCTTGAGGACCAAAAATGATAATCTTCCAGTATTCCACTCCCTCGCTTATAATGTGATACTTCATAGGATTTTTCCAAGAAGAATAGTTAGTACCATTAAATAAAGGAGGGCGATTGTTTGTGTTACCTTCTTCCGCTAGGTTATTGTGGGTCATCCCTGGATACTTCTGCTCTGATACCAATTGTAAACGATCTAGAAGGGGGGTTGAATATATCTTTAAGCTTTTTGTAATTTTCTACAACAAAATCAGAAGTTAATTAACACAAAAACAATTTAATCAAAATTAAATGTAAAGAGTAGGGAAGAAGAGCAAACACTGTTTTTATAGAGGTTCTGTGCTAAGACCTACGTCCTCTATCTAAGCCTCCACTTAGGATTTTGCAAACTACTTTATTGCACACTTTGTAGTTTAGTGTGAACTTTTTACAATACTACTTGATTTCTGACTCAAGCTACCTTACACTCGATTTATTTTCCGGTACAAATCCTACCCCACACGTGACCTTTCACTAGTCACTCAAATTCTAAGAGAAATAAGATAAAGTTTGAAGAACAAAGCTCAATACAATGATGTAACAAGATAAGAGCAATAGTGAGCAGAATATAGAGCAATAATGGAGTCTTTAGCTTGTGGAACTTCATTTATCTTTTTCCTTGATCATTCACTCTTATATATGAAGAAAAATAGCTGTTGGGAACACATATAGCCGTTGTCTAATTGTTATGACCGTTCCTTAATATCCTCCTTTCCATTTGTGGCTAATTGAACCGTTGGAATTAATTTGCTGTACCCATAAGTTGACTTGTCGTCATGTATAAGTCAACTTGTGACAACACTTTACGTAAAATTTCATCTCCGCTCTTCTATAAGTCGACTTGTGCTGTGTAAGTCGACTTGTATCCTTAGATAAGTCGGCTTATGTACTATTACTCGACTTGTGTTGACATACTTCATATGTTAGTCGACTTATCTTTGTTACAGTGGACTTATCTTTGTTCGGATCTTGATGTATAAGTCGACTTATGATGTGCAAGTCGACTTATGTAGCTTCAACGGTAATATCCATCCAAATCTTCTATAATCCTTATTATTAATGTCTCTTTCACTTATAAGGAAACTTCCATTTTGTTTCTTCAATGATTAATCACTTGCCCATCTTGATTTGCACCATTCTTTAATTGAATATTGATCCCAAAATACCTGAAATAATTTTTTAACTAATTCTAGATATTTTATTATTATCAAAACATAAAGGGATTTAATTTTTCAACCACCATTGATCCAACAGTTTCATGTAGATCATTTGCTCAAATTTGGCTTAAATCAAAAAGTCAACTCTCAAGTCAAACTTTCTATCACCAAAAGTCAACTTTCTTAATTCTTCAAAATTTCACATTTTTTTCTCTTTATTTCTTGATTTCTAACTTCCATTTCAATCCTCTCATTCACTCTAACTTTCTCATAACTCATACAAATTTATTCAAATCTCAAATTTATCAAAATCCACAATTCCTTTTTTTTCATACATTTCCCTAAAGCATAACTACTTCTATTACACAATACATATATAAAACACTTATTTTATATCATTCATTATTTCTAAATTTCACTTAAAAATTGGGGTCCAACAGAATGAGCGGTGAAGATTTTTCATTAGTGTGTTGAATTATTTAAGCAAATTTTTTGAAGTTGTTTCTATATGAGATTGAATAAAAGATTGGTTTGCTTGAGGATAAGTAGTTGCTTAAGTGTAGGGGAGTTTCATACATATTAGAAAAAATAATTTTTAGCAATATTTTTGTAGAATATTTTTTATGTTTTGGATGAATTTAAAGGATTTGGTACTTAATCTAAGAAGTCATTTTAGGTCATATTTCTGCCTATATAAAGAAAGAAGCAAAGTTGTAGAAGAAATGGAGTGAGATTAAGCAATTTTAGAAGATTTGGTGAAGAACCACACAACATAGAATAGAACATGTTCCCATATTGAGTGTCGTGTATAAAAGTCGTTGCTTCTATTTCTTCAATTCATCTCACATGTTTCATGTTACCTACCATATGAAGAACACGGTTTTATACATGGTATTAGGTATATACCTATATTAGTGATACTAATTTTAAAAGACTTTTATAGAGTTCACACTGGCTACTCAGATATGTGTATGAGGTCATGTAAATTATTAAAAATTATGATTTCTTATTTTCTGAAATGGAGGAAAAAAAAGAATGAGAGTTATGGAAAAACTTAATTGTCATCTTGGAGCTATTTTGAACAAATCTTAATTAAAGATTCACCATTATTTTACGATATAAGAGAACTTCAACAAATGTTTTAGATTTACAATATTAAAAATAAGCTTGTTTTGTCTTATTTTCTTTAATGTTTTGTGTGAATGTTCATTGTGATATTATGAACTAATGGGATATGGATTTAGGTAGGTAGAACCTATAATGTGATATATGTCTCTTCATTCTTTGATTAACAAAAATATAGTGTTTTTATGGTTTATTCACACTTTTATATTGATTAAATCAAATGAGAGAAAAGGAAAGATTCCATATATGATTCATACATCAAGAATCAAGAGATGAGATGTATGTTTAGGTCACAGTGTGGATAAAGAGGGTTGAGTGTGAGCTATTTGAAAAAAAAAGTTACAATATCTTTCAAGGATAGGGCAAAAATTATCAAGAGTGTTGTAGAATGATTTAAGAAACTCTTAGGTTGTCTAGATTTGCAAGGGATTTCAATTGATTAACCTTTAAAATAGTCTAATCTTTTTTTGTCTAGATTTGTATGAGATTTTAATTTATTAACCTTTAAAGTAGTCTAAGTTAGAGACTATTGGTCCAAAAAGCTAGAATAATTCATTAATTAAAGGTGAAAGTGTATATGGTGAAGTCATAAGGGAGCCTAGCCTATATCTAATGAATTCATAGGTAAAAGTGAATATAGTGAAGTCATAAGGGAGCCTATATCTTTGATTACTGATTGCATTAGAATTTAGATTTTGTTTGTTATTTACTTTTTCTTATTCATATCAATAAAGGTTTGATCTAGCTTATTAAATTAGTGAGTAATGAGTTGTTAACTGATAATCCTCTTGGAATCAATCCGTAATCATCAATGCTAGCTATAACTATATTATGCACTTATGGTAAAATAATGGAACAATATACCCAATTCAAATACGACAATATGCATTGGAAAAACAGCTAAACATATTGACGTAACTAAATTTTTTTTTACAGATTTGGAATTGAAGGTTTAGATTTATTGTCTATCCTAGAAAGATCTGACTCATTAAACGAGAGGTAAAATGTTTTTATTTAACAACTATTTTTACTGATCAGTACTAAGCTATTTTTACTGATCAGTACTAAGGCCCTAACAACTGTCTTATTCTCGTCAACTAATGTTACTTATGAAACAATGTCATCACTCTTCCTTATTTTCTAACTTGCTATCTCTTTAGCAATGATGTTTCTTTATTCTTCTAATGACAACACTTCCTCTATCTTCTTAGTCAGCTTGCTCGTCCTTTGTCTTCTTGCTCAGCTTGCTCCTCACCTCATCTCATGGCCCTCCACTCGGCAATCTTATCCAAAAGGTTGACATCTGGAAATTGATGTTGAATATCATAGATAGACTCTTATGAATTGCATTAGCTTTCATCGATGATCATTGCGTTAAAATATGTACAACATGCTTGTTAAGGCAATTAATCAATCATATAGTCTAACTTTACCAATGGTATATATAAAGCTGAATATGCTAAAGGAGATATAATTAGGGAGATGAAACATTATAAAAAATTATCTTCTTTAATTGAGAAATATGAGAGGCATGATGAATTTTATTTCATATGGTAGTATCGGTTAATACTTTATCGATCCAATGCATTTAAGAACCTTGAAAGTTCTAAGGAGTAACAAGGCTAACTTCTAAAAAGACCGATGTTATACATTATATTGCCTATAAGGTGGTATCTTAACATAAATAAATCCACTTACTTAAAATTCCTTATCTATTTTATGACTATCCACTAGTTGCTTCATAAGATGTTGAGCATGTTAGATAAGAAATTACAATACATGTATAGCTTCCCTATCTTTCAAAACTTGAAATGATGTAAGCCAAATAGCCAAATGGAAGTTGATGTTAACCATTGTTCCTCCAAAGATACCCATTTACTCCACTAATTGGGACAATTTGATGTCATGCACTAAAGATATATTTCCAATGCATAATTAAGAACCTTTGTTTGGCTGTCTATCTGGGGATGATAAGCAATGGAGAATTGTAAAGCTATGCCTTGTTGTTAAAAAAGCTCTTTTAAAAAAGAATTGGTGAAAATCTATCAACCGTGAAAAATATAATTGAACACCTTTTTAATCGAGTTAAGCCTTCTACGAAATCTATATGATGTAATGTAACATCCCCCCCCCCCCACGGGGAAGACTAAAATAGTAATTTGGAAAGGGCCGAGAGTGTTTAGTATTGGGTTGCAATAATTATGCATGTCATTACACGTGAATAGTGGAATTGCACATGAACTTGACTGTACATGCATTCATGACATTTCCCGGTATTTGTGCCTAAATGGAATTTTATTTTAGAAAATGTGGTTTATGGGCTTGAAAATTTAATTGGAGTGGATTATTATGTGTTTTCTATTTTTGGGAAAATTTAGGAATTTTTCGGGGAAAAACTTCCCAGACCGGAAAAATCGTCAGGCGGCTAATCGATTGGTTTTCGGTACCGGAAAAGTTTTGTCCACTGTCACCGAAAATTTAGATACATGATTTTAGGATTTATAAATTTGAGCTATCAAAAATTGGGAGACAAATGGACTAGTTAAATAAGAAAATTCAAGAGAGAGCATGAGGAGATGACATGTGGCAAGTGACAAGTGTCACTTGCCACACCACATGCCATAAATCACGTTATTTAATGAAAGGGCAAGTCATTTTGTTGTGTTGTCGTGCTCTCTCCTTTTCTACATGGCTCCTTCATGTTCTATAAGCTTCTCCATCTTATTCTTTTCAATTTGCTGCCAACCTTCACCGAAATTGAACCTAGCTTTCTCCCTCTTTATTTACTACTTTCACCATGTCACCTACTTCATCTTTATAAGAACACCTAAACTATTTACCTTTCAAGATGTTGATAGTGGACTGTGTGGAGAGCTAGGGGTTCTTATTGATCGAAGGAGCTTTGGGTAAACCAAGTAAGTTGTGCTTCTAATGTCTTATGTATGGCTAATTTAAACTAAAATCATGATGAACTTGAGTTGTGATGGTTTGAGTTTTGCAAGGCTAGATGCATGGAAAAGTAAAGATAGTTAATGATGTTTGTGCTACCAACTTTTGTATAATTATATAAGTATATGTTGTGATGAATTTGTGGTTGAATTAGAGGTCTAATTGGATGCTTAGGGATGTATTATTGATATTAGAAGTGATAGGAGTTAGGTTAATGTTGAAAGCTAGAAAATGAATCTTGGACCTATTGTAATGTTTTGATCATAACTAATTTTGTAGGTGTGAAAATTAGGTGAGGTTTGTACCCAATGAAACTTTGGGATGTTGGCTTCAACTTTGTGTGAAATAGGTGATGTTAAATTGTAATGTTAGAAGGGTGAATCTTTGCATGGAAAGTTTCTGTTTGTAGGGTCTGTGAACAGTACCGCATATATGACCTGATTATTTTGCTGATTTTTCTAAATTAATTGAGATGGAATTTGGGAAAATGGCCTTCATGAAAGTTGTAGCATATTGAGTTAGCTTTCCATTTCCAATGATCTTGCTAAATTTCGAGTTGTATATTGGGAGATATGAACTGATTTCTATTGATTGGTTTTATGTTTTTTGGAGAAACCTAGTCAAAGTGTTGATTTTGTGAGCTTTCTGTTTGGGAGCAATTTTAACAATTTATGTGAACTGAATTGGTGTGAGTGATCTTCTGCAAAGTTGTAGAGGAAGAAATTACCTTGAAAATGATATATGGTGTGTAATTTTTAGAGGTCGAGTTGGGAGTTATGATTTTGCAAAACCTGACCTCGCATTAGGTTGTGAATTGTCGATAATGGCAGTAATTTCCATAACAGTTTTGACATTGTTAGAAATCGAATTGGAAATTGAGTTCTTCATGAAACTTGAAGTTTGAGATTGCATCTTTTCAGGGATATAAGGTAGTGATAGAAATTTACTGCTCAGATTGAGTGATTTCAGGGACAGCATCATTGATTGAATTATTTGAACTAGTTAACAATGGAATTGGACTTTGAGTTGTTCATGAAAGTTATAGATAACATTGTGATCTTGATGAGCATATTTATTGTGCAATTTTTTACTGAACAGAATGAGAGTTACTAAATTTACCATGTACTGTTCTGTTTTAAGAGGTATGGACTAGGCAGCATCTTTGATTGGATTTTTGACACCCTTAGGGGTGGAATTGATTTTTATGGTCTTCTTGAAACTTGTAGAGTTTTTCATGATCTTTCCAACGAGATATGGTTTGTAATGTTCTGAATTGTGTGCAAGGAGTTATAGGTGTTTGACTTTTGGTTTGACCATAAGAAAAAGAGAAGGAAATAAGGATATATATATTAATTGTTTAATTTGAATTTTGGTTTCTTTCTTCAATTTCTTTTCCGTCCGACGTTCGATTGACCTGATCCTTGAGGCATCGGATTGGTAACACATTGAATTTCATTTTGTGAGAAATTGGAAATTTTTAGACGGGAAATTGACGTGGCCCCGGGTAACGGTGCCTTTAATCACTGTTTTGTTTAATTGGGGACCTATAAAGGTCCGATTTGCGCACCGTCAGTGCCAATAGGTTTCTAATTTTTAGATAGATTTTTCCTAATGGAAAAAATAGAATACGGCCGGGAATATCATGAACACGCATTGTGCACCTTTTCATTATTATATGTGCATTCTGAACTGTTTTTAAATAACCAATTGATAATGTTTATATACTGTCACTAGTATAGAGGTCCTATTAGAGCGCCAATCCTCCAATGTCACTAAGAGAAGGTAGTAGCTCAGAAATCCAGGTGAGTGACTGAGATGGCTTTCACACAATTATTATATGTTTAATGTGGAGAATAATGGAGGGATTTGGATTGTGATTGTTTATGACTGGATTCCGGACGGGTGGTCCGATGAACTGGGAGAACTGACATAGAAGTGTATCTGGTGTGGTTCTATGAATGAATTGTTTGTACTTGTGTAAAAGTGTACTACATCAATGGCTTGATTGTTATCGCCATCGCTTTGATGTGATATACCGTGATATTGTAATATACCGTAATACTATGATCATCGGTTATCTATGTGATCAATGGCATTGCTTGCTACATCGCATCGCATTTCGTAGCCTTTATCAAGCGTATCGCTTATATTGACCGTGAATTGGGCATATGCATTGCATACATCAATGCATAAACCGATAATAACAATAGTTGTGACCGTAGTCGCCATCATTACTCATTATTCTTGAACCGAGCCTCGAGCTCGAGGGGAGTTAGTGCATACCCAGAGGGCTCTCCTACTCCCTGGACGCGTCTACTGAATACTGATCACTGTTAAGCCCTCGGTCACAACACTAAAATGAAATGGGAAAAGAGTCGCATGTGCATTGCATACATACTGGACTGAATACCTGAATGACTGTATGATTTCGTGATCGATTTCTTCTTGTTATTCTTGGATCGCTGAGAATATGATACTGTGACATTATTATTATTACTGTAATTTGTTATGTGATGCATGAATTGGGTGAACCATCGATGATGGTTCCTCACTGAGTTCGCAAAACTCACCCAAAATTTGCATCTATTTTTCAGGTCTTGAAGAATACCCCATTTGACACGGGAGTACTGTATACAAGTAAAAGAAAGAGGTCGGGATCAGTTTGCGTATGCATTAATGTATTTCTATTCTCTGATTTTCTGTAGTATTGCTTAAGTCAGTTTGTAAAAACAATTAATATATATATCCTTATTTCCTTCTCTTTTTCTTATGGTCAAACCGAAAGTCAAAAACCTATAACTCCTTGCACACAATTCAGAACATTACAAACCATATCTCGTTGGAAAGATCATGAAAAACTCTACAAGTTTCAAGAAGACCATAAAAATCAATTCCACCCCTAAGGGTGTCAAAAATCCAATCAAAGATGCTGCTTAGTCCATACCTCTTAAAACAGAACAGTACATGGTAAATTTAGTAACTCTCATTCTGTTCAGTAAAAAATTGCACAATAAATATGCTCATCAAGATCACAATGTTATCTATAACGTTCATGAACAACTCAAAGTCCAATTCCATTGTTAACTAGGTCAAATAATTCAATCAATGATGCTGTCCCTGAAATCACTCAATCTGAGCAGTAAATTTCTATCAAACATAACTCCCTGTACACAAGTAAAAAAAATCACTACTTTATATCTCTGAAAAGATGCAATCTCAAACTTCAAGTTTCATGAAGAACTCAATTTCCAATTCGATTTCTAACAATGTCAAAACTGTTATGGAAATTACTGCCATTATCAGCAATTCACAACCTAATGCAGGGTTAGTTTTTGCAAAATCATAACTCCCAACTCTGACCTCTAAAAATTACACACCATATATCATTTTCAAGGTAATTTCTTTCTCTACAACTTTGCAGAAGATCACTCACACCAATTCAGTTCACATAAATTGTTAAAATTGCTCCCAAACAGAAAGCTCACAAAATCAACACTTTGACTAGGTTTCTCCAAAAAGCATAAAACCAATCAATAGAAATCAGTTCATATCTCCCAATATACAACTCGAAATTTAGCAAGATCATTGGAAATGGAAAGCTAACTCAATATGCTACAACTTTCATGAAGGCCATTTTCCCAAATTCCATCTCAATTAATTTAGAAAAATCAGCAAAATAATCAGGTCATATATGCAGGTACTGTTCACAGACCCTACAAACAGAAACTTTCCATGCAAAGATTCACCCTTCTAACATTACAATTTAACATCACCTATTTCACACAAAGTTGAAGCCAACATCCCAAAGTTTCATTGGGTACAAACCTCACCTAATTTTCACACCTACAAAATTAGTTATGATCAAAACATTACAATAGGTCCAAGATTCATTTTCCAGCTTTCAACATTAACCTAACTCCTATCACTTCTAATATCAATAATACATCCCTAAGCATCCAATTAGACCTCTAATTCAACCACAAATTCATCACAACATATACTTATATAATTATACAAAAGTTGGTAGCACAAACATCATTAACTATCTTTACTTTTCCATGCATCTAGCCTTGCAAAACTCAAACCATCATAACTCAAGTTCATCATGATTTTAGTTTAAATTAGCCATGCATAAGACATTAGAAGCACAACTTACTTGGTTTACCCAAAGCTCCTTCGATCAATAAGAACCCCTAGCTCTCCACACAGTCCACTATCAACATCTTGAAAGGTAAATAGTTTAGGTGTTCTTATAAAGATGAAGTAGGTGACATGGTGAAAGTAGTAAATAAAGAGGAGAAAGCTAGGTTCAATTTCGTGAAGGTTGGCAGCAAATTGAAAAGAATAAGATGGAGAAGCTTATAGAACATGAAGGAGCCATGTAGAAAAGGAGAGAGCACGACAATACAACAAAATGACTTGCCCTTTCATTAAATAACGTGATTTATGAGACAGTGGTGTGGCAAGTGACACTTGTCACTTGCCACATGTCATTTCCTCATGCTCTCTCTTGAATTTTCTTATTTAACTAGTCCATTTGTCTCCCAATTTTTGATAGCTCAAATTTATAAATCCTAAAATCATGTATCTAAATTTTCGGTGACAGTAGACAAAACTTTTCCGGTACCGAAAACTAATCGATTCGCCGCCTGGCGATTTTTTCGGTCTGGGAAGTTTTTTCCCGAAAAATTCCAGAAAAATTCCTAAATTTTCCCAAAAATAGAAAACACATAATAATCCACTCCAATTAAATTTTCAAGCCCATAAACCACATTTTTTAAAATAAAATTCCATTTAGGCACAAATACCGGGAAATGTCATGAATGCATGTACAATCAAGTTCATGTGCAATTCCACTATTCACGTGTAATGACATGCATAATTATTGCAACCCAATACTAAACACTCTCGGCCCTTTCCAAATTACTATTATAGTCTTCCCCGTGGGGGGGGGATGTTACAATTCCCCCCTCCTTATAAAAATTTCGTCCTCGAAATTCTCAGTCAACGGTTTACAATGACAGTTATCAAATATTCCTACATGTTCCATACACTTTTCCACTCAATGATTCATTTCCCAACAGGTCACGGTGACACAATCAGTCAGTTGTTCAGTCACTTATTTGGCTAACTCTATCCTCATCACGAGAGATTTGATTCAACCATCTTTGTCGGTTAGCGAGCTCACTGTCTTCACTATCTCTCTTGCCATTTTCATAGTAGTTCCGATGCTATGACTTAAATCGCTATTTCCGAACCTGGTATCATTTAATACCTTTTTCTTGAATTTTGGTTTCTTTTGTCAATTTCTTTTCCGTCCGACGTCCGATTGACCTGATCCTTGAGGCATCGGATTGGTAACACATTGAATTTCATTTTGTGAGAAATTGGAAATTTTTAGACGGGAAATTGACGTGGCCCCGGGTAACGGAGCCTTTAATCACTGTTTTGTGTAATTGGGGACCTATAGAGGTCCGATTTGCGCACCGTCAACGCTAATAGGTTTCTAATTTTTAGATAGATTTTTCCTAATGGAAAAAATAGAATACTGTCGGGAATATCATGAACACGCATTGTGCACCTTTTCATTATTATATGTGCATTCTGAACTGTTTTTAAATAACCAATTGATAATGTTTATATACTGTCACTGGTATAGAGGTCCTATTAGAGTGCCAATCCTCCAATGTCACTGAGAGAAGGTAGTAGCTCAGAAATCTAGGTGAGTGACTGAGATGGCTTTCACTCAATTATTATATGTTTAATGTGGAGAATAATGGAGGGATTTGGATTGTGATTGTTTATGACTGGATTCCGGACGGGTGGTCCGATGAATTGGGAGAACTGACATAGAAGTGTATCTGGGTGTGGTTCTATGAACTGAATTGTTTCTACTGTATAAAAGTGTACTACATCAATGGCTTGTACTGTTATTGCTTCTTGTTTGGTGTGATATCTGTGATGTTGTAATATACTGTAATACTGTGATCTGTCGGTTATCTTGTGATCAATGGCATTGCTTGCTACATCTTGCATTTATTTCGCCTCTCTTTCAAGCGCATCGTTTATCTTGTTGTGAAATTGGGCATATGCATTGCATACATCAATGCATAAACTGATAATAACAATAGTTGTGACCAGAGTCGCCATCTTGTTACTCATCGTTCTTGAACCGAGCCTCGAGCTCGAGGGAGTTAGTGCATACCAGAGGGCTCTCCTACTCCTAGACGCTGCGTCATCAATATCGATCACTTTATTAAGCCCTCGGTCACAACACTAAAATGAAATGGGAAAAGAGTCGCATGTGCATTACATACATACTGGACTGAATACCTGAATGACTGTATGATTTCTGTGACTGATTTCTTACTATGTATTACTGTGACTGCTGAGAATATGATACTGTGACATTATTATTATTACTGTAATTTGTTATGTGATGCATGAATTGGGTGAACCATCGATGATGGTTCCTCACTGAGTTCGCAAAACTCACCCAAAATTTGCATCTATTTTTTAGGTCTTGAAGAATACCCCATTTGACACGGGAGTACTGTATACAAGTAAAAGAAAGAGGTCGGGATCAGTTTGCGTATGCATTAATGTATTTCTATTCTCTGATTTTCTGTAGTATTGCTTAAGTCAGTTTGTAAAATCAACAGACTGGAGCTAATTGTATTTATGAAAAGGGGCCCGAGTCCATTGAATGGTGTATGTAAATTGTTTCCGCATATGTTAATGTGTATGTGTGTGTGAAGGAAAGAAAAAAAAAGGTTAATACTGAGTTTTGACTGACTGAGTGATGTAGCACGCCACCCTCGTGGGACACGGACTCGGATATCACCATCGATGTCAGGTTCGGGTCATACGGGAGTGGGGTGTTACATGTAAAACACTTCTAAACCTTGGTTGGTGTTGGGAAAATTTAAGTTCTGTAGGTGCGATGAGAGTGTGCGATGAGCGTTGAGAGAACTTCAGTGAGCGTTGGAGCCTGACTTCTGAGATTGCATCGAGCAGCTCCTCCCCGTCTATGGCTTCGTCTTTCTCTTCCTCTCCTACTCAAACCCGACCTCTTCTTTCCCCCTTTCGAACCCTAAATCCTTCACCTCCCCAGAAATCGACAACTCTCCTCCAAATCCAAAACCAAAATTCAGATCCTAACATCATCTCCCCCATCCTGAAAACCACGTCCCCTCAGAAATCGACCCCTCCCATTATCCCTACCCTAATTCCTTATGAGAACACCATTCAAGGAAATGGACCACTCCCTAACCGTGTGATCCCCAAGTCTTGAAAGGCAGTTGTTACTGAAGGAATGGAGGCCTCTTCTGAAGATCCAACATTATCCTTCTATCCCCCTGAGATCAAGGAGGAGCAAATCTTCGTTATTCCTCCTCCGGAGTTAGTCAAGAAGGGTGTTGTCAAATTCAGGTTAGCTTTAATCAATTTTTTATTAGGAAGAGGCCAGTTTACCCTGTTGTACATCGAGCTTTAGCAAAGTCTTGGGCTGATTTTGGTTTAAAGGAAATGTTAATCACTAGCTCTAACAACTTCCTATTTAAGTTTGAGTCTGAGAAAGGTTTGACTGTTGTGTTAGAAAAGGGCCCTTGGCACATCCAAAGACAGCCCTTATTCTTGTGGAAGTGGTGTATGAATGGAGGGGAACAAGGACGTTAAGCATGCCCCAGTGTGGGCTAGATTTTACAATGTTCTAGTTGAATACTAGACTACCAAAGGTTTGGGTTGGATAGCCAGTGTGGTGGGCCATCCAATTTTAATGGATTCATAGACTGCAAGGATGTTTAGGATAGTTTATGCTCGTCTGTGTGTGGAATTGGAGCTCTAAGGGAAATGGCCTATAGCTTTCCAATTGGCAACGTACAATGAGGAGGGACAAATAATTTTCAAGGAGATCTAAATTGAATATGAATAAAGGCCAGACCATCAGGAGATGAAAAAGGCTTATGGTTCAATAAGGAGAGTTTTTGAGACTGGTCTTCAACATGAGTTAGAGAAGGGCAAGGAGACGATCCCCAACACCTCAACTTAACCGCAATTGACATATGAACTCAATTCTGTGAAGGTGGCTACCAGCAAGGAGGTTATTCGAGTACTAGAAGATTCTAAAGAGCTAAGCAAGGAGTAAGATCCTCTCCAGCAGGTGCCTATGTAAGAGGGTACAGACACTAGCTCGGAAGGGAGTCCTTCAACCTAGAACCAGTATCAGCTAAGGAACGGAGAACTTAATGGAGCACTGAGGAGCTAACAGTGCTGCTATACATCGGGCAGGTATATCTTCCTCTCCTATTTCTGAATCGGTTCCTTATAGTACTAGTACTAAGGGAGGGGCAGAAGGGGAATTCACATTAAGGAATAATAGGAAATCTAGGAGGAAATAGAAGTAGGTTGGGTGCTGGATCTAGTTTAGGTTTATGGATTTGATTTTTTGGAATGTGAGGGGTCTAAATCACCTAAAAAAACAACTTGTTGTTCATGTTTGGTTCAAAAGTCATTCAATTTCTTTGGTTTATTTAATAAGTCTAGGATTAGATCTCCTTCCTATTTGAATAAGGTTTGAAATTCTCTATTCCTCAACTGGGCTTTTTATAGTAACATAGACCAGTCTTCGAATGCTTGGATTGTGCTAGCCTGGCGCCCTGATCACCTTTTGTGTTTTATCATCTACTCTTTTGATCAATTTATTCACATGGAATTGACTATTAGGCACTGTTCTGAGTCTATCCTAGTTACTTGTGTCTATGTGTCTAACAACTTCAACCATAGGAAGGTTCTTTAGCTTGGATTGTCCAACATTCACCCTATGGTTGGCCAATCCCCTTGGCTCATTACAGGGGGATTTAATTTTGTTTTATATCCTCATGACGTTGACCCTTCTAGCCCCTCAACCATGAGTGGGATGAGTGATTTTAGACAATGTGTAGGGAAAATTGGCCCTTTTGATTTAAACTCCAGTGGCTTAGTTTTACATGGAATAATAAACAATGTGGAGACTCATTCATTGCTAGGAAATTAGAAACAACCCTCATAAACTTTGCTTGGAGTCTCAAGTTTCCTATTTCTTATTGTGTCATTCACAACCCTTATATCTCAGACCATTCCCCTTTAGTGGTTAGGTTTACTGTTCATCAACAAAAGAGAACCTCCTTTTTCAGATTCTTAAACTTTTTAGCCTCTCAACCCAATTTCATGCACTCTATAGAGGAAGCTTGGTACTCTCAAGTTCAAGGCACTTATATGTATTGCGTAATGGCTAAGCTAAAGATTGTTAAAAAAGTCCTTAAGATCATGAATGCTGGTCAGATAGGGGATGTGAAAGCCAAGATCATGAATGTTGGTCAGATAGGGGATGTGAATGCCAGAGTAGAGAACTGTCAAGCTAATCTTAGTCACATCCAAAATCAAATGAGACTTTTGCCCAGATCTTCTCATTTGTATACTCAGGAATCAAAAACAATTAATGAGTTATTTAGAGCTTTAGAGGATCAGGAATCTTTCTTTAGACAATCCTCTAGGATTAAATGGCTTAGAGAAGGGGATAGAAATACCAAAAATTTTCACAATTCTCTCATTGCCAATCGGAATCGTAATTCCATTCGTTCCCTAGAGGTGGGAAATGGGAACAGGATAGTAGGTCTCTCAGAAATTCAAGATCAGTTCCTCGATCATTTTCAAGGTACTATAGGAACAAAAAAGGCTCTTCACTCTTCCAAAGAGTTTTTGGGAAACCTCTTTCCTAACCCTTTGTCTGAACATCTTACCAAATCTTTGATTGTTGAAGTTTCTAACCAAGAGATTAGCGAAGCTTTTAATTCTCTTAACCCTAATAAGGCCCCTGGCCTAGACGGGTTTAACGGGTTCTTCTTTAAGAAAACTTGGCCTATCATCGGGGAGGAAGTGACCAAAGCCATCCAAAAATTTTTGCACTCTGGGAAACTCCTCAAAGAGATCAATTTCACCTTTATCTCTCTCATTCCTAAAAAAGCTCACCCATCCACAGTTTTAGACTATCGACCTATCTCTTATTGTAATATGCTTTACAAGGTGATTGCAAAAATCATAGCAAATAGGCTCCAAGCCATCCTTCCTCACATAGTTAGTCCCAATCAAAGTGCCTTTGTCAAGAACCATCACATAGGGGATAACATTTTGTTGGCTTAAGAAAATTTCAAGAAATATCACCTTTCTAACAATCATAAGAGGTGTGCTTTTAAAGTGGACCTCCAAAAAGCCTACGACTCTATTCATTAGGATTTCCTTATAAATGCTCTGGAAGCTGTAGGCCTTCCTTTGATTCCTTAACTGGGTCAAAGAATGCATTTCCACTCCTTATTCTATCTTGATCAATGGCACTCTATCTAGATTTTTCAAGGGTAAGTCAGGCTTAAGATAGGGCGACCCCTTATCTCCCTTTCTCTTTATAATTAATATGGAAGATTTTTCTAGGAATTTGAAGGCTTGTACAGAGAATTCCCCTTCCTTCAAATGTAATTGGAGGTGCCAAAGCATTAAACTCAACCATCTCCTCTTTGCTAATGACCTTTTAATGTTTTTTCATGCGGACTTATTATTTGCTCAAACATTGCTCGACTCTATTTGTTCTGTCTCTATGTTTTCTGGCATAGATATGAATACATCCAAGAGTCAATTTTTTTATCCCCAGATGTGAACTATCTAGCTCACCAAATGAAACTAATCTCTGGTCTCCAGTAAGGCTCTCTTCCCATAAGGTATTTAGGGGTCCCTCTCATAACAGGTCGTTTATCTAAGATGGATGACCTTCCTATTCTGGACAAAATAGACAATAGGATCACCAGTTGGACTCATAAAAACCTTTCATATGCTGGAAGAATGGTTATCTCAGTTCTTTCTTCTTTCCAAGTATACTAGTCTTCCCATTTCATCCTTCCTTCCTCCATTCTTAAGGATATAGAGAAGAAGCTTAAGAACTTTCTATGTGTTGGGAGGGTAGATTCAACATCTCATGGCAAGGTTAAGTGGACCGACATTAGTGGATCTAAAAAGGAGGGTGGCTTAGGAGTGAAACACTTGACCACTTGGAACCATGCTCTGATAGGGAAACAGATTTGGAATCTATTTGAAGATAGGGAGGTGTTGTGGGTTAAGTGGGTGCATACCATTATTCTGAGAAGAAGCAACTTTTAGAGTGTCCAACCAACCAATAATAGCTCATGGAGTTGGTGAAAAATTTTATTTGTGAGGGATAAGATGAGGAACCAATTCAGATTTAGGATTGGCAATGCTATATATACTCTTTTATAGCAGGACCCCTGGCACCCGAGAGGCATCTTGCAGACCTTTTCTTCACCGAGGGAGATAAATGGCTTAGAACTTCTAACGACAGCACGAGTTTTAGAAGTTATCAATCATGATGAGTGGAGTTGGCAAGAAGTTTCCTTAGAGCTTGTCAGGAACCTTGAAGTACCTCATTATCATCCAAATAGTTCCCACCTTGAAAGTCTGGAATGGCTAGCTGGATCCACAAGGCAGTACACAACTGCTTCCACCCATAACTTTTTGCGACCTCCTATCCAGGAAGTTCCATGGTATAAGCTAGTGTGGGATAAAGGTAGTAGACCTAGGTGCTCCTTTATCCTTTGGTTTGTTTTCCTTCAAAAACTACAAACCCGTGACAAACTTCTCTACCTCTATACTCCTAACCATTGCTCACTGTGCCTTTTTTTGCTAATGAAACCTTAGACCACTTATTTTTTGAGTGCTCATATTCTAAATCAGTTTGGGACCAAAGCCTCACTCATTTTGTAACATCCCGTTACCGTTAGCAAGAGCATTATGGTAATATTGGGTTAGACTGATAGGTTTCATTGCATTCACTGATTGAGCATGTTACTGGCCTCTAATTATAGAGGAACAGGTTTCTTGCATATGTGTTTATTCATAGGTACATGCATTCATGATTTTCTGGCATTTTATTGTGAGTAAGAATTGATCGGATTGTGAACTGGAAACTGACTGAACTGACTGAATCATGATCAATCGAGAAATTTGGAGTAAGTGGACTCGAATGACTGATTTAGAATAGTCTAAGAGTGATTGATTACTGATAGTGACTTATAGGAAATTTTCGAGAAATTCGGGAGAAAATGCCCGGACTGGAAATTTTGGAGTGACCAACTGATTGACTGTATAGTACTGAAAGAATTGTCCAATGACAAAGGAAAAATTAGAGTTATACTGTTAGGAAATAAAAATGTTGAGCCATTGAAATTTAGAGACTGAAATTTGGACTTATTTGGAGACCTATGTCTATAAATAGCTAGGTTTGGAAATTGGGGAAATTTACCTAAGGCATTATCATTTCTCTCTTCTCCTTCTCCACGGTGTTCATCGATTCCTCCCTTAGGTGAGGATTCTTCGATCTTTCCCTTATGGTTTCTTCTCATTGTGCATAGCTAACTTGTTATTGTGATTGATGAAGGTTGAGAAGGATTTAGAGTGAGTTATCGTTGATTTCGAAGGATTTTAAGGTTTACGGTGATTTTGAGAAATTTGTGGACTGATCTTCGATTGGTAAGTTTTAATGGCATTAATGTTGTTATTTTGATTGTTACATGTATTTATGGCATTTATTGTGAAAGATTGAGTAGTTAGGTTATTTAATGGAGGTTTTAGATAGCATTAATGGCGGAAAATCGATCAGAGAAGAAAGTGGCGCAGTCGCACGTTGCGACGTCTGGCATGCCTCGCCGCGGTGAGAAAATTTAGTGCTCGCCGCGACGAGTGCAGCGGGACACCGCGGCGAGCGCCTAGATGTACGTCGTGACAAGCCTTCTGGCTTACGTTGCGACGAGCGGAAAGAGGACGTACGTCGCGGCGAGCGTCATTCACGCCGCGGCGAGCGATCTTCTGTACGCCGCGGCGAGGACTGTAGGTCGCGACGAAGGGATTTTTCTGATTGGATTGATTTTAGTTTATTGGGTATAACTTATGGTATAGACCTCCGATTGAGGTGATTCTCGATTCATTATGATCTAGAGAAAGAGGTCTACAATTGAGGATAATTATGGGAGTTAGAATTTAACTTAAATGGTATTGATTTATCGAGAATAAGGTCAATTATGGTTCATAGTGTGACTTAAATATTGAATTGAGACAATTGGAGTTTTAATTGGGATTTTCAATAAAAGCTTTGACCCAATGGATAGGGAATTGCTATAGGGAGTATAAATTGAGGAAATTGAATTGAATTATAAGATTGGATCAATTATTGTCGATCAATTGAACTGCGAGTTAGAATGGGACATAAGAGTTCAAAATTGGGGTTTAGCGCCGAAAATCGTGAGCATGCATTGTACATAATTCCACTGAGACATATGCATCATTGAATGGTTTAATTGAGCATCTAATAATGGGACTGTATTTTACTGTTATAGAGGCGCCGTTGGATCGTCATTCCACGGACATTCTTTGGAACTTCGAGCGATGAGTTCGGACGTTACAGGTGAGTAACCTAGTTGGTTTCTCAAATTCCTAACTGTTTAAATGCTCAATGTGAATTACTTGCCACTGTGAAATTACATGATTACTGAAATATACATGATCGAATGACATGCTTCTACTGTATTGGATTGGACTACTGCATGAAACTGGGAATTGAAATACTGGGCTTTTATAGTCGTACACTGTAGATTATTGAACACTGAATTATTGAACACTGCATTGCATGCATAAATGCATGATCAGATAATGGATATGTGACCCAAGTTGCTATTATCACTGAAAAGAGCCTCGAGCTCGAACACTTTATCTTGGCAAGACCTCGAGCGGAGGAGAAATCCACGCGCATCCCCCATCGAATCTTGACCGAGCACTTGGGCACAACATTTGAATAACTGGAAAAGAGTCTCATATGCATTGTATACATGATGATTGAATTGCAAACTTCTTGATTGTGTGATGACATGAGAGATTGCAAATTGTTACATGCTACTGTAAACTGTTGCATAATACTGTGAATTGTGATATGATACTGTAAATTGTTATATGTTATTGTAAATTGCTATTTGATCTCGCAATCGTTATAGACTCATCATAAATTATTATATAATCTTTATTAATTGAATATTCTTGTGCGTCTTGTACACAATTTGCGTAATGCATGATTTGAGTGAACCATCGATGATGGTTTCTCACTGAGTTCGCAAACTCACCCAAAATTGCAACCTATTTTTCAGGACTAATAGAGTAGACCCCTAGCTCCGGAGATAGTCTTTTCCTGTCGTGCGAGCGTGCTGGCAAGAGAAGCGATGGCACACAGGTCGGTCAGCTGGGTTGGACTTTTGCGGATGATCTTAGGATAGATGCTTGTATCAGTTTCCTTTTTGGTTTTGTTTAGGAGACTGATAGACTTGTCTATTCTGCTTCTAGATGACTGTATCAAGATTATTTCAGATTTTAAAATTTACTAATTTATGATATTATGGTTTTAATTATTGCGATGTCATGTGGATTATTAGTGGGAATGTTCTGGTGGTGCACCTTTATCGTGGGATACGTGTCGGAGAGACCTTCGGGTGTCCCGATGTGTACCCTACAGTGAGGGGGCGCTACATTAAGTGGTATCAGAGCATGGTTTGACATCTTTTGGGCATAGTGCATTTTAAGCTTGAATCACTGTAAGAATAGCAGAACTGATCAGAATTTCTTGTCTGTTTTAGGTCATCCATCCTTGGAGATCGAGTTGAGTTACCAGCTGACCTGGAATCGGTAGGAGCTAGTAGGGAGTCCTCGATGCCTCATTCAGAGAAGTTGCCTCCTCGAGTTCCTGTGAGACGGGAACGGAGATATGATCAACTGCATAAGCAGGGGGCGGTTGACTTCTATGGTAGCACCGACCCTGCGGAGGCTGAGGGATGGCTAGAGAGGATTGAGAGAGTCCTCGACCAGATGGACTGTGGCCCGGATGAGCGTTTTGACTACGCGGTTTCTCTCGCTTGTGGTCCCGTGCATATCGCTGGTGGAAGACTGTCCCGGCAAGTACCACGGGCCTTGTACACCGTGACGGGGATGATTTTACGAGGCGTTCAAGGACAATTTCATGCCCAAGATCTATCTGGAAATGAAGTTGCAAGAGTTCCTAGAGCTGAGACAAGGGCATTGACCGTGGCCGACTATGAGGTGCGGTTCAACAAGTTAGTGGTTTATGCTTCTTCATTGGTGGCTACTGAGGCTGACAAGTGTCGGCATTTCGAGGGCGGACTCAATCTGGAGATCCGTACCCTATTGGCTAGATCCGATATGGGCGGTTTATTGAGTTGAGGCTGCGGCGATGAGGATCAGCATTCTTGAGACAAAGATATGACCGAGGCCGGTCGGGATCGGGATTAAGAGATCTAGTGATAGCAGGCGGTCTTTGGCGGAGGGTATAGCAAGTGGCGAGTAGGCCCTTGGATCCGCAGGAGGGCTGATGCATCGGTCATAAGCGAGAGGCGCGATTTATGCAGGTCGTTAGTGGTGGCGGCGGTGCGAGTTTGAGCGATCTGCTCCTTTATGTGAGTATTGTGGCAAGAGACACGATGGAGAGTGTCGATGGTATGCGGAGCTGTTTGAGGTGTGGTTCGATGGACCACCTAGTGAGGTCTTGCCAGAGACTTTGGAAGCCAGTCTCTCGTGGATCGACGATCGGTGACAATACCACGATCTGTGAGTCGTGGTGGTGGATTGGGATGGAGAGGCCGAGGCGGAAAGCGTAGAAGTCTGCAGTGGTCGGAGGGACCGAGTAGCGAGACATCGATCCTGAGCTAGGGTCTATGCCATGACTCGGCGGAGGCCCGAAATTTCCGGATGTTGTTGGGGGTATGCTTCGATTTGGTTTTGAAGCATATGCATTGTTGGATCCTGGATCCACCCATTCTTTCATTGCACCGCATTTAGCATGTAGACTGCATGGGGATAGACAGAGGTTACAGTATGGGTTAGAGGTGAGTACACCTCTAAGTAGTATGACTGTATTGGGAGATATCTGTATGGGGTGTCAGGTTCAGATCGATCGAGCAGTTTTGAGTGCCGATCTGATCATTTTGCCTCTGAGGGAGATTGATGTGATATTAGGGATGGACTGGTTGACTGCTCATAGGGCTATTATGGACTGTTATACCAAGGAGGTTGTATTGGAGTCTCCTGGTCAGCCCAGAGCTGTGTTTCGAGGAGTTGGTCAGGCAGTGCCAGCGAGGATGATATCCTTCTTGAGTGCCCTGAGGTTGATGCAGGGAGGTTATGAGGCCTATCTGGCTCACGTAGTGGATTCCAGAGTCGAGTTGAGATTGCAGGATGTTCCCGTAGTCAGGAAATTTCCGGATGTGTTTCCCGAGGAGTTACCGGGATTGCCGCCAGAGCGGGAGACAGAGTTTGAGATTGATCTCGTTCCCGGTACAGCCCCTATATCGATCCCTCCGTATAGGATGGCACGGTGGGCCGAGAGAGCTTAAGGCTCGATTCTGAGCTCTTGGATAAGGGTTCATTAGACCAGTGTTTCGCCATGGGAGAGCTCCGTCTTCGTTTGTGAAGAAGAAGGGCGGACACCGAGGCGTGTATTGATTATAGGCGGTTGAATCGGGTGTGATGAAGAATAAGTATCCTTGCCTAGGATTGGCGATTTATTTGATCGATTCAGGGAGCTCGGTGTTCACCAAATTGGATCCGAGATCGAGTTATTACCGATTGAGGATTGCGAGGCCGATGTGCCTAAGAGTGCTTTCGAGGCAGTGCAGGCATTTCGAGTTCCTAGTGATGTCGTTTGGGTTGACTAATGCCCCGACAGCGTTCCTGGATTTGATGAATAGAATATTTCAGCCCTACCTGGATCGGTTCGTGATAGTGTTTATTGATGATATACTGGTTTATTCGAGGAGTAGACAGGAGCACGCTGAGCATCTGAGGATTGTCCTTCAGGTCATGAGAGAGAGGCATCTGTTTGCCAAATTCGCTAAGTACGAATTTTGGCTTGATAAGATTGTATTTCTGGGGCACGTGATGTCCGGTGAGGGTATCCAGGTGGATCCTCACAAGATAGAGGCAGTTATGAGTTGGGAGATTCTGAGGAGTGTGCCAAAGTTGCGGAGTTTCCTAGGATTGGCCGGATATTACCGGAGGTTCGTCGAGGGGTTTTTGTTGATCTCCGCCCCTTTGATAAAGCTATTGAGGAAGAATATGCCGTTCAGATGGTCTGAGGAGTTCCAGAAGAGCTTTGAGGAGCTAAAACATCGACTGACTACTGCACCGGTGTTAGGCATTCCTTCTGGTACTGGAGGCTTTGTGGTTTACAGTGATGTCTCGCATCAGGGATTGGGATGTGTATTGATGCAGCATGGGAGAGTTATAGTGTATGCCTCGAGACAGTTGAGGTATCACGAGGTGAATTATCCAGTGCACGACTAGGAGTTAGCAGCAGTAGTGTTTGCTCTGAAGATCTGGAGACATTATCTGTATGGTGAGACGTTCCAGATCTTCACCGATCATAAGAGTCTCAGATATCTGTTGAGTCAGAGAGAGCTCAATCTGAGACAGAGGAGATGGATAGAGTTCTTGAAGGATTATGGCGCGATTGAGTATCATCCAGGAAGGCCAATGTGGTGGCGATGCACCGAGTAGGAGATCGCATGGTAGTGCGGCTCGGGTTCAGTTTCGAGGTTACCCGTGCGATTCAATTGAGAGCTCTTAATGTACGATGGATTTGGGCGGGATGGAGCTCGATCGCTACTCGAGGCCGAGGCGGTGTTGCATGATAGGATCCGGAGAGTTCAGGATCAAGACCCAGTGATAGTGAGATTGATTGAGAGAGTCGAGTTGATGCTTGATTGAGTTTGGTGAGAGATGGGACTTTATGGATGGGACGAGGTGTGTGCCTCGATATTGATGATTTAAGGCGGAGATCCTAAAGGAGGCTGCGTGGCTGCCTATCTATGCATCCTGGTACTACCAAGATGTATAATACTCTGAGAAAGCATTTCTGGTGGCCTGGTATGAAGAGGCAAGTGGCGAGTATGTTTCAGTGTCGATTTGTCGGCGAGTTAAGCGAGCATCGAGCTCCGATGGGAAAGTTGCATTAGTTGCCCATTCCGGAGTGGAAATGGGAGCGAATTACCATGGACTTTGTGATGGGATTGCCTAGGACACCGAGGCAGTATGATGTTATTTGGGTCATAGTGGACCGATTGACTAAATTGGCTCACTTCTTGCCAGTGAGGGAGAGCAATACTCTCGATCAGTTGGCCCAGAAGTATGTAGCAGAGATTGTACGGTTGCATGGGGTTCCCTTGTCGATAGTCTCGGACAGGGATCCCAGGTTCACTTTGAGGTTCTGGAAGAGCCTTCAGACTGCTATGGGTACTTGATTGAACTTCAGTACTGCATTTCATCCTCAGACAGATGGACAGAGTGAGAGGACGATTAAGGCTATTGAGGACATGCTTCGGGCATGTGTATTGGAGTTCAGAGGATCATGGGATCAGTACTTGGCTCTGATCAAGTTTGCATGTAATAACCAGTATCAGAGTAATATTGGGATGGCACCATATGAGGCCTTGTATGGGAGGTCGTGTCGATCGCCACTGTATTGGGATGAAGAGGGTATGAGATTGATTGAGGGTCCCGAGCTGATTCAGGATACAGGGATAAGGTACAGTTGATCCGAAGTCGCATCAAGGCGGCTCAGGACAAACAGAAGAGCTATGTGGATCAGCATCGGCGAGAGATGGAGTACAGTATAGGTAACAGAGTGTTTCTCCGAGTGTCTCCTTGGAAAGAATACCGAGGTTTGGCGTAAAGCAAGTTGAGCCCTCGATATATCGGTCCGTATGAGATCCTTGAGAGGATAGGACCGTTGGCTTACAGATTGGCATTACCGAGTGAGATGTCCCAGATGTATGACATGTTTCAGGTTAGTATGCTCCGACGGTACCATTCAAACCCGACGCATGTGATTCCGGCTTAAGAGATTGAGATATCCAGAGATTTGAGTTATGTCGAGGAGCCGGTACAGATTATAGGATCACGGGTCAAGCAGCTGAGGAACAGGGTGATTCCATTGGTGAAAGTCCTTTGGAAGAACCACTCTTCTGAGGAAGCTGCATGGGAGATTGAGGAGCATATGAGGAGTCAGTATCCTCATTTATTCGATTAGACAGGTATTAAATTTCGAGGACGAAATTTTTATTAGGAGGGGTGAATTGTAACATCCCGTTTCCGTTAGCAAGAGCATTATGGTAATATTGGGTTAGACTGATAGGTTTCATTGCATTCACTGATTGAGCATGTTACTGGCCTCTAATTATAGAGGAACAGGTTTCTTGCATATGTGTTTATTCATAGGTACATGCATTCATGATTTTCCGGCATTTTATTGTGAGTAAAATTGATCGGATTGTGAACTGAAATCGATCGAATCGATCAATCATGATCAATCGAGAAATTTGGAGTAAGTGGACTCGAATGACTGATTTAGAATAGTCTAAGAGTGATTGATTACTGATAGTGACTTATAGGAAATTTTTGGAAAATTCGGGAGAAAATGCCCGGATCGGAAATTTTTGAGTGACCAACTGATTGACTGTATAGTACTGAAAGAATTGTCCAATGGCAAAGGAAAAATTAGAGTTATACTGTTAGGAAATAAAAATGTTGAGCCATTGAAATTTAGAGACTGAAATTTGGACTGATTTGAAGGCCTATGTCTATAAATAGCTAGGTTTGGAAATTGGGGAAATTTACCTAAGGCATTATCGTTTCTCTCTTCTCCTTCTCCACGGTGTTCATCGATTCCTCCCTTAGGTGAGGATTCTTCGATCTTTCCCTTATAGTTTCTTCTCATTGTGCATAGCTAACTTGTTATTGTGATTGATGAAGTTTGAGAAGGATTTAGAGTGGGTTATCGTTGATTTCGAAGGATTTTAGGGTTTACGGTGATTTTGAGAAATTTGTGGATTGATCTTCGATTGGTAAGTTTTAATGGCATTAATGTTGTTATTTTGATTGTTACATGTATTTATGGCATTTATTGTGAAAGATTGAGTAGTTAGGTTGTTTAATGGAGGTTTTAGATAGTATTAATGGCGGAAAATCGATCAGAGAAGAAGGTGGCGCAGTCGCACGTCGCGACGTCTGGCGTGCCTCGCCGCGGCGAGAAAATTTAGTGCTCGCCGCGACGAGTGCAGCGGGGCCTTGTGAAGCGCTGATGTATCCGTCGACAGGCCTTCTGCTACGTTGCGATGGCGGAAAAAGAGGACGACGCCGCGAAGGCGTCATTCACGCCAATGCGCGATCTTCTTCTCTGTGTGGCGAGGGTCATGGAGGTCGCGGCGAAGGAATTTTTCTGATTGGATTGATTTTAGTTTATTGGGTATAACTTATGGTATAGACCTCCGATTGAGGTGATTCTCGATTCATTATGATCTAGAGAAAGAGGTCTACAATTGAGGATAATTATGGGAGTTAGAATTTAATTTAAATGGTATTGATTTATCGAGAATAAGGTCAATTATGGTTCATAGTGTAACCTAAATATTGAATTGAGACAATTGGAGTTTTAATTGGGATTTTCAATAAAGGCTTTGACCCAATGGATAGGGAATTGCTATAGGGAGTATAAATTGAGGAAATTGAACCGAATTATAGGATTGGATCAATTATTGTCGATCAATTGAACTGCGAGTTAGAATAGGACATAAGAGTTCAAAATTGGGTTTTAGCGTCGAAAATCGTGAGCATGCATTATACATAATTCCACTGAGACATATGCATCACTGAATGGTTTAATTGAGCATCTAGTAATGGGACTGTATTTTACTGTTATAGAGGCGCCGTTGGATCGTCATTCCACGGACATTCTTTGGAACTTCGAGCGAGAGCTCGGAAGTTACAGGTGAGTAACCTAGTTGGTTTCTCAAATTCCTAACTGTTTAAATGCTCAATGTGAATTACTTGCCACTGTGAAATTACATGATTACTAAAATATACATGATCGAATGGCATGCTTCTACTGTATTGGATTGGACTACTGCATGAAACTGGGAATTGAAATACTGAGCTTTTATAGTCGTACATAATCGAGATTCTTGAACACTTTGAATTCTTGAACATCGCATTGCATGCATAAATGCATGATCGATAATGGATATGTGACCCAAGTTGCTATTATCATCGAAAAGAGTCTCGAGCTCGAACATCAGATCTTGTGCAAGACCTCGAGGGGAGAAATCCTTGACGCGTCCCCATCGAATCTTGATGAGCACTTGGGCACAACATCAATAATGGAAAAGAGTCTCATATGCATTGTATACACATGGTGATTGAATTGCAAACTTCTTGAATTATGTGATGACATGAGAGATTGCAAATTGTTACATGCTACTGTAAACTGTTGCATAATACTGTGAATTGTGATATGATCATGTAAATTGTTATATGTTATTGTAAATTGCTATTTGATACATATTCGTTATAGACTATTGTAAATTATTATATAATACCGTTAATTGAATATTCTTGTGCCGTCTTTATGCATTTAATTTCGTGTAATGCATGATTTAGTGAACCATCGATGATGGTTTCTCACCGAGCTCGCAAACTCACCCAAAATTGCAACCTATTTTTAGGGTGATAGAGTAGACCCCTAGCTTCGAAGATAGTCTTTTCCTGCCGTCTGAGTGTCTTTGCAAGAGAAGCGATGGCACATGTGTCGGTCACCGGGGTTGGACTTTTGCGGATGATCTTAGGATAGATGCTTGTATCAGTTTCCTTTTTGGTTTTGTTTAGGAGACTGATAGACTTGTCTATTCTGCTTCTAGATGACTGTATCAAGATTATTTCGGATTTTAAAATTTACTGATTTCTGATATTATGGTTTTAATTATTGCGATGCCATGTGGATTATTAGTGGGAATGTTCTGGTGGTGCACCTTTATCGTGGGATACGTGTCGGAGCGACCTTCGGGCGTCCCGATGTGTACCCTACGGTGAGGGGGCGCTACACATTTCCACTTATATTGCCCTAATCAGCCTTCCCTCCTGTTCGTTCTCACTTGGTTTCAAAGAGCCTCCAATACCCGCACTTCAAACCTTTTTCCAATCCTGCTTTCCACTACTGTTTACCACATTTGGTCTGAAAGGAATGCTAGAGCCTTTAAAGATGAAGCCAAGGATATTGGGAGTAGTCTCCCAAGTTATGGAACATCAAGCCCAAATACCGAGAGGAGGTAATTAAATAAGTGCCTATTTTACTAACCTTTCTTTGCAACTTTGCCAGCACAAGGAATGTAATAGGTTCATTCATGTGTGTCTCCAGTCGGTAGCGGACAGGGGAAAAATGTTCCAACATTTCTAAATTTCTTCAAGTCTCACTACACTAAGAGGACAGAATCAGTAAACACTATGTTTTTAATCTGTAGCTACGGTAGAATGTCTTAGATACTTATGTTTGTGTTGACATTTGAGTGGATTGGAGTTTCTGCCTTGTTGTGGTTAAATAGTAAGTTTGGACTATAGATTCTGCTTTGCTAAGGTTGAAATGAGTCTAGTTAGCTGAGGGAATTGTGGGAGTGATGGAGTGTTAAACTTTGATTAGATTGTGAGCAAGAAGTGATAGAGTTCCTGGGTTTTTGTTGGAGCCATTGTATAGCAAAGGACTTTGTTCCTTTAACCTCCACTTCGTAGCTGAGAGCTTAAAAAGTCCTAGAGTTACTTGTAATCCATTGTTGTACATAACTCTATATTTGTATAAAATCTTCTGAATTAACAAAAAAAAGTCTATATGATGATGTAACTCTATACTTGAGTTAGAATGAGTAACGATTATAGTGACCTTAATGGTATTTTGGACTACAAAACTTATTGTTTACATATATTCATGCAGTTATAATGCTGGCTTAGGATGATTATAACATTATATGGTGGAAGCAATGGAATGGAGCTATTGTGAAGTTATCGTCTCTGTTCTTTCTTTCTTTGTCCCTTTGGTATGTATTAACTGTTTTCCTGCAGTAATCATGAGAAAACAAAAGTGGAAAATAGTTGAACCTTAAAAAAAAACTTGACATGCCTGTAAAATATGTATTATTTTGTTTATTGTTTGTGGACATGAAAATGGCATAGAAAGACGAAATGTGACTTTCAAATGCGACATATTGAAATCCATCCATCATGATTCATAAAAGAAAAGGTCATGTTTGAAGCCCCGCTATAAACAGCCACAAAAATGGCACTTCATACAACTTCTATCGTCGAATTCCTTACTAGAAGTTGTTTGCTCCCACTACATCTTGCTCATGGACCTTGAGATGGCCTCAACGAATTATATTGATAGGTCGTCGAATAACTGCTTTTTTAATTATGTTTTCCCATTCCCAAATAATGCGGTCACAACTTTGTGTTTCTTTGCCAACTCGTATGCATGTTCAAGGTTCTAGGATTTTAAATTCAACCTGGATATTCAATTCCAAGTTTTAACCCTTTCAAATACAGACTTACCAAATATAGCTCTAGCATGAAGAGTTTGTGCTAAAGACGATCAAATTCAATGCAATAGTCCTTAATTATACCCTTTTTTCTCAACTCTTTCGACTCACCTGCAAGATTTTTAAAAGTAGCCTCTCCAAATCTGTAGCATCCCACTCCCGTAAGACCCAAACTCGACATCGAGGGTGATATCCGAGCCCGTGCCTCACGAGGGTGGTATGCTAGAGCAGTCAATTACAGTCCGAAAAGTATGACATTTTTATTCTTAAAAACAATTGAATGCGCGGAATTTAATAAACGATTTGGGCCCGCTTTAACTCAAAAATAGTTTCAATCACAACACAATATCAGTCATTAAGAAGGCACTCAACAGTATTTAATCAACTCATGCACAAAAATTTCATAGCCAAATTAGGCCCAATGCCATTTCTGAACACTTTCGGTAATTACATTTCAAATACTACATTTATCAATTGGGGCCCTCTGAAATAACAGTACTATTCTGCAGAAATTATAGAAATACAAATTACATAAGATAGAATGACACTATTGCAGACGTGAACTGATCCCGACCCCAAATCTCTGACTTGCATGCAGTAGATATACTCCGGTTAGTCTAACTGGGTACTCTTCAATTCCTGAAAAATAATTGCAATTTTGGGTGAGTTTGCGAACTCAATGAGAAACCATCATCGATGGTTCACTCAACTCATGCATATACAACCCATTCACAGAATATCACATAGTAACACATTCGGAATTATCACATACATTATCATTTCACAAATATAAGGCGTTTCACCTTTCACACAATCCATATTTAATCATTTGTATATGCAATGTACATATGACACTTCCCATTTTATTACGGTGTTGTGACCGTGCGTCTGATCTGTCCCAAAATGGGCTCATTAATGGTGAGCCCGTGGCTCTAAATTACGATGGGCTTGAAGCCCTGATACGGTGAGCCTGTGGCTCTGAATAAAAACGCGTCTTAGGGGGAGGAGAGCCCTCCGGGAATGCACTTCCACCCTTCGATATTGTCCACTTTGGCGTGGTGGGCCACCCTCATGGTTTTATTTCGCCCCTACTCGAGGGATGCAAACGCGTCTGTCCCTTTTCGGGCACATTAAACAGTGATCGCGTCTTAGAAAGTAGGAGAGCCCTCTGGGTATGCACTAATCCCTTTCGAGCTCGAGGCTCGTTTCAGTATCAGTGGCGACTCAGGTCACAACTATCATTATCTGTTCATGCATTTGTGTATGAAATGCAAAACTGCCCAATAATTCACAGTCACATTGCCATTAAAACCCATTTATCACAGTTCTTTAAAATCACATGGCAGTTGAATCTGTTAAGTCAAACCAGACTTCACGTATTAAATAATTTTGATAATAAACAAAGAAAAATATACAAATGAAAAGTAGATGGATGCATAAAAAGAAAAAGCAGAAGGAAGAATAACAGAAGGAAGAAAAATAGAAGGAAGAAAAAAACAGACGGAAGAATAATAGACGGAAGAAAAAGCAGAAGGAAGAAAAAAGCAGATGGAAGAAAAACAGAAGGAAGGAAAAGCAGACGAAAGAATAGCAGACGGAAGAATAACAGACAGAAGAATAACAGAAGGAAGAAAAAGCAGAAGGAAGAAAAAAGCGAGCGGAAGAAAAAGCGAAGGAAGAAAAGCGAGCGGAAGAATAACGAGCGGTAGAAAAGCGAAGGAAGGAAGCGAGCGGAAGAATAGCGACGGAAGAAAAGCGAAGGAAGAAAAGCGTAAGGAAAAGCAGGCGGAAGAATATCGAGCGGAACAAAAATCAGGCGGAAGCTTTACGAAGAAAAAAGGCGATACAAGAATCGATGTAAGAAAGAAACATCGCTTTAAGGCGATTCTGAGTTAAAGCTGAATAATCGTTTCTTTAAAGATTCAAGAAGATATTCAAGAAACAGTTGAAGACACGATTATAAATAAGAGTCGAGATTGAAGTAAAAGCGACTTTTGAGAAAAGTGAATGAAACTCGAGTATTCAAACATCGACTATCGAGAAAAATTGTGAACTATTTTTCAAGTGTACATTATTAAGAGCAACTCTTTTGTAAAAAGCTCTTTATTAGTTTTCATTTTGAAAAGTGTTACAGTAGCTGAAGAGGCTAAGAGTAAACGAATACTTGTTGTTAAGAGACCAAGAGGCTCACCCAAAGAATACTTGTAAGCAGTTAGGAGATAGTGAAATCTCATAAGGATATCGAGGATCGGGCGTAGCCCACGGTTTAGGGTGAACCAGATAAATTGTCGTTTTTCTCTCTAACTCTTACTTTACTTAAATCGTAGTTCTCATTATTATCAAAGGTTTTCAAACTAGTCAAGAATTGATTTAAGATAAGTTTTCGAAAGAACAAGCAATTGTTATTGAAGGAATTAACGAAAAGTTTATCACAATTCAACCCCCCCCCCTTCTTGTGTATCTTGATCATATTATTACTCAATATATTAGCGTGTGATTTACTTCAATTGGTATCGAGCTAGGTGTTCAAGAATCACTCTAATAAAGTGTGAACTAAAGAAAATGGTGGAATCACACACGTATATTGCGAAGGAGCCTCGGTCACCGGACCTCCAAAGATTCAATGGTGAAGACTACCACTATTGGAAGGATCGGATGAGATTGTTTATCGAGTCTACTCACATTGACCTTTGGGACATCATCGAGAATGGACCATACACACCTGAAGATGATGATAAAATCCAATTCCACGAGAAAGATGGACGGTGAAAGAAAAGCAAGATTTCAACTAAACTCCAAAGCGAAATTTTCTTGAGTTGTGCATTGAGCGAAGCGAGTATGACAAAGTTCATGGATGTGATATTGCCAAAGAAATGTGGGATACATTATCAATTGCACATGAAGGAACAAATCAAGTCAAGGAGTCCAAGATAAGTATTTTGGTGCATCGATCGAGTTATTCAAGATGAAAGAAGAAGAGACCATTGATCAAATGTTTGGAAGATTCCAAACAATTGTTAATGGACTAAAAGCTCTTGGAAGAGCGTCTGACAGTCAAGATCATGTTGAAAGATTTTGAGGAGTCTGCCCAAAAGATGGAGACCCAAAGCTATCACTGTACAAGAAGCCAAAGACTTAAGCGTCTTCAAGCTTGATGAATTGCTTGGATCGTTGAAGATACACGGCAGAGCTTGATGCGAAGATAAGCCCAAGAAAGAGAAGTCCATAGCGCTCAAAGCAAGTCAAAAGAATCACAAAATCCGAAGAAGAAAACAAAGAGGAATACATCAAAGGCTTTAAAGATTGAAGAAGCAAAGGATGATGATTCCGATGAAGTCGTAATCTGAATCAAGTGATGAAGGCGATGAGCTATCTTTCATTTCAAGAAAGATAAGAAGAATGTGGAAAAAGAAGTCCAAAGGAAATTCAACATTTAGAAGGAACAATGCAAAGACGATGAAAAGTCGATAAAGCATCCGTTACATGTTATGAATGCAAGAAGCGGGACATTACAAGTCCGAGTGTCCAATGTTGAAAAGACAACCCAAAAGGAGTAGGGATAACAAGAAAAGCATGATGGCAACGTGGGAAGATCTGGACTCATCGAGAATCGGATACAAGTTCGAGCGTCGTAACATGCTAACATATATCCGTAGTGAAGAAGAAAGTGATGAGGAGGTAACTTCTAGCTATAATGATATACAAGATGCATACTTAGAATTGTTAGAGGATTCTCATGCTATTACGAAACAGTACAAGTTGAAGAAGAAATATGAAAAACCTCAAACATACTCATGAGATAGAGAGTGAGAATATAAGTTTGAGAAAGCAAGTTGAGGAATTGAATAACAACAAAGTTGTAGATAGATCGAAGAGATTAATCAATTGAAACCGAGAATTAATAATCTCTCAATTGATCTAGCTAAATTCTGAGATAGTACAAAAAAGATGAATGAAATGATAGGAAAATCTGAGACATCAGGGGATAAAAGCTGGATTAGGGTTTACTAAAAATAAGCCCCGAATTACGTAAAATCAATTGCTCAAAAGATAAGAAAAGATATCAATCGGGTTTTCGTAAAGGTCATCAACGTTTTCATTCTACACCTTATTATCATTCATTACATCATACTAACCTAAAGGACCCAAGAGAATCTGGGTACCTAAAATAAGATAATATCTCCTACGAAATCCTTCTTTGGAAGAACCAAAAAGCACCATTGGTATTTGGACGATGGATGCTCGCGTCATGTAATGAAACAAGTCTATGTTCCTAGATCTTGATCTGAAAAGGAGGATCAAGAACTTTGGAGACAACCAGCGAGGAAAGATAATCGGGTTTGGTAAGATTGGTTACAACATGAAAGCGGAATGTCTATAGCGGCGTAAGGAGTGATCATGGTGGAGAATTGAAAATGAGAAGTTTAGAGTATTCTGCGAAGAAAATGGAATTTTCCATAACTTCTCTCCCCAAGGACTCATGACAGAATGGAGTTGTTGAGAGGAAGAATAGGGCGATTCAAGAGATGGCAAGAACAATGTTTGTATGAGATGAATCTTCCTAAATACTTACAAGCGGAGCTGTCATCTGACGTGCTACATTCGAGAATAGAGTGTTCTTCTTTGTAAGATCCTGCTACCGATCGATGAGCATCGTGTTATGAGTGTAGAGTTGTTAGTGCTTAATTTGTGATCGAGTGTTTTGTGGCCTCGATTTTAGAGATAGATCATTTTGCACATGCATATACATAGTGACATGTATTCATGATTGTTCCGCATTTGATAGTGATTGTGTTTGGAAAAGTGAAATTGAGATGATTTTGTGAATTGTGATTATTTAAAATGTTGAAATAATTAGGTTAATGAAATCTTACGATTATGAATTTTGGTGAAATTATTGTATTTGTATATGCTGGTAAATTTATGGTGTATTGGAAGATATATTTATAGTTGGGAGCAAGAATTAATTAAATGAAGTGTTGGAGATAGTTTGGTTATATTGGAAGGGAGAACTAAATGGGGTTAGTTCAAAAGTAACTAAGTTATAGTTTATTCATTAAGAAAGTGACATGTGTACTTGGACTTTGTACCTAGCTAGGGTAGGTGGTCACTATTCCTTGAGGGCTGATGGGTTAAGTCTTGTCCAAGCCTTCTTTATTCATTTCTTCCTAAAACTTTTCTCTCGGAGACATAGAGCTTTCTACCCAAATTATCTTCTAAGGGACTTTGGTGTTCTTTCTTTCTTTCACCAACCTTTCTCTACCTTTGGTGTTATCGACTCTAAGGAGAATCCATAAGCTGATCTTTTCGTGTGGAGTTTAGAACTTGAAGATCTGTTTGAGTTCTCAACAGTAAGTGTTAGAGAAACCCCTTCTTTGTTAGAGATTTATGAAATAAAGTTGAGAGATTTACATCGTTTTCATGGAAGATGTATTTCATGTGTTTGTTCATAAATCCTGGGTAGTAGGGAGGAATAAATTCTGTTATAGTGTTAAATGAGTGGTTGAGAAAACTTTTAGTGTTCGGTGATATGTTACGAAGCGAAAACCAAATGAAAGGAAAATCAAATTGAAGCGAAAATCAGTGAAGGAAAATCAGCTGAAGCAAAAGCGAGCGATATGGACGTGATATCGATAGATTTAGACAAAATTTCCTTCTTGAAAGTTGTAGATCTTTCTTTTCTCTATGAGATAGATGTCAAGTTTGTCCAATTTGGATATTGGAGTCAAAATATATGATCTATATAAGTGGACATGTTACGAGCGAAAACCAGCCGAAAGGAAAATCAGTTGAAGCGAAAATCAGTGAAGGAAAATCAGCTGAAGCAAAAGCAGATGATATGGACGTGATATCGATAGATTTAGACAAAATTTCCTTCTTGAAAGTTGTAGATCTTTCTTTTCTCTATGAGATAGATGTCAAGTTTGTCCAATTTGGATATCGGAGTCAAAAGATATGATCTATATAAGTGGACATGTTACGAAGCGAAAACCAGCTGAAAGGAAAATCAGCTGAAGCGAAAATCAGTGAAGGAAAATCAGCTGAAGCAAAAGCAGACGATATGGACGTGATATCGATAGATTTAGACAAAATTTCCTTTTGAAAGTTGTAGATCTTTCTTTTCTCTATGAGATAGATGTCAAGTTTGTCCAATTTGGATATCGAGTCAAAAGATATGATCTATATAAGTGGACATGTTACGAGGCGAAAACCAGTGAAAGGAAAATCAGTGAAGCGAAAACCAGTGAAGCGAAAACCAGTGAAGGAAAAACCAGCTAAAGCAAAAATCAGCTGAAGCGAAAATCAGTGAAGCAAAAATCAGTGAAGCAAAAATCAGTTGAAGCGAAAACCATTTGAAGCGAAAACCAGTGAAGGAAAAACCAATGAAGCAAAAATCAGTGAAGCGAAAATCAGTTGAAGCAAAAATCAATTTGAAGCAAAAATCAGTGAAGCAAAAATCAGTTGAAGCGAAAACCAGCTGAAGCAAAATCGACGGAAGGAAAGCAGATCGTGCATGCATAGATCGATGTTTTGAGGATAACTTGAGTTATAGAACTCCAAATGACTGATTCTTGAAGCATTGGATTCCTAACACATTTCTTAATCTCTCCACAAACAATTTATGGGTTTTAGTATTAAATTGGAAATGATTAAGTGAGTCAAAGTAAGGGTATTGGTGGAGGGAACATGAACTAGATGTTTTACTGAACATGTTTTCAGTGATGTGATGATATCTTGGTCTATGGTATTCCAATTAAGGTGATACTTGATTCGTTATGAACTAGAGAAAGAGGTCTATCATTGTGATAAAGATTGAGAGTTTGAATTTTGATTTACGGGATTGCAAGTATCGAAAGAGAGTCCATTATAGTTTCTAATGTGACCAAAGAGTTACGTTGTAACTAGCGGAGTATGATTAGAGTTTGAGTGAGTGAAATTGAATTAAAGGAATGCTATTGACCTAGTGAATAGTGAATTTTGGTTGTAAAGTGGCGATAGCGAATTGGGTTTAGTCTTAGGTAGAATCATGAACATGCATCATACAAGTTTGAATTAAAGACATATGCATTATTGAATATCTTTAATTGAGCACTAGTGATGAGAAATTGTTTGATTGTTTTAGAGGCTCCGTTGGATCGTCGGACCACGGATATTCTTTGGGACTTCAGGCGATGGCTTCGGAAGTTACTGGTGAGTAACCTAGTTGGTTCCTCGACTTTTAAGTGATTATATGTCTGTGAATATGTATAAATTAAGTGTAAAGGTGAGTGATATACATGTGAAGTGAATGAGCTAAATGCGATAAGTGTTAGTGATTGTACCAAGTGTGATCTACATAAATGTGAATTCATGTGAATGAGAATCAGTGTATATAATTGTGAATAAGAGCTCTGATTGTGACAAGTGAGTGAAGTGAGATAAATGTGCTAGTGACTGTGTAAGTGTGAGTGCATGCCTAGCATGATATGAGCGGTAAAATTTACCGTTGTGACTAGAGCACAGTGATTCAGAGCTTTGAGCTCGATTATCAGTGAGAGGGCCTAGAGCCAAATCGGCAGTAGTGCATACCCAGAGGGCTCTCCTATTTGCCTAAATTGTGATCATTGTGAAAAGGAATAGTGCATACCAGGAGGGCTCTCCTATCCACTAAAGTGAGTGGGCGATGGTGCATACCCGAGGGCTCTCCTACTTGCCAAAATGTGAATATAAATGCTCAGTCACAACAATGTCATAACAAGAGACTTTGCATACATATGCATCTGAGTGTATAGTGTGATGGAGAATCACGAGTGACATCTGAAAATGTGGATTGATATGTGATATTGTAATTGTGTAAATTGTGAAGTGTAATGTGAGAATTATGTGACAAAGTAAAGTGCGCATTGTGATATTAAGTGTGATATAATATAATGTGTAAATTGTGAATAGTGTTTATAAAGCGTTAAAGTGTAATTTGAGATATAGTATATGTATATGCATGTGTTGGATGAACCATCAATGATGGTTTCTCATTGAGTTCATAAACTCACCCAACATTGCAATATATTTTTAGACGGCGTCGGTGGGACTCTAGCTCCGGGATAGACGCGTTTACGTAGTGAGTGTTAAGTGATCAAGGCGCCGATGGATCATAGGTCGGTCATTTGGGGTGACTTCTTTTAGGAACATTGTTTTGGGATGACTTAGTATAGACGTTTGTATCGGTTTCCTTTTGAGATGTATTTAGCTTTGTAGGGAGCGATGGATGATCTATATTTTGGGATTGATGTTATAAATGAATGATTATTATGGTTTTAAATTTGATGATTTTCATATTGTGGAATTTAGTGTATTGATGCCATCAGAGTGTTTAGAGATTGTTTTAGTAGTAGCACTTCCTTATCGTGGGATATGCGTCGGAGCGACCCACAGGCGTCCCAATGTGTACCTGCGGTGAGGCGCTACATTAGGTGGTATCGAGCATGGTTTGGCATCTTTGGGCATAGTGTGTTTTAGGCACAATTTCGGTCTGTGAGCGGTGGATCGAATTCATTATGTGTTGTAGGTCATCCGTTCTTGGGGATCAAGTGGATCAACCAATGACCTAGGATCCGTGGGAGCTAGTAGAGAGTCCCCTATGCCTCATTACGATGAGTTGCCTCCCGAGTTCCGTGAGGCGGAGCGGAGGTTCGACAAATTATGGCGGCGGTTGACCATGGCGATCTGATCCTGCGGAGGCCGAGGATGGTTAGAGAGGACCGAGAGAGTCTGGATCGGATGAGTTGTGATGCAGAGAGGGCGTTTTGACTATCGATGTCATTGCTTAGGTCCACTTACCGTTGGTGGAAGACATTAAGGCGGTTCTTTCGAGCCTGTTTATTGACTTGGGATGATTTCCTGCGGGCATTCAGAGATAATTTCATGCCCAAGGATTATCTAGAGATGAAGATCGAGAATTTCTTGAAATGAGGCGAGGCGGATGTCGATGGCGATTATGAGGTTCAGTTTAATGAGTTAGTGGGATATGCCTCTTCTGTGGTCGCTTCAGAGTCTGACAGATGCAGGAAGTTTGAGGGTGGACTCAATTTTGAGATCCGTTCCGGTGGCCGGCGGATATGGATTCCTTTATTGATTGAGGCATTGCGGTGAGAGTTGAGCGACTTCGAGACAGAGACAGCCGAAGTGGGTCGGGCCCCAAAGGGCAAAAGACCGAGCGGTAGTCAGGGCAGTGAGAGTAGAGGATCTAGTAAGCGCCAAGCCAGGACTTTCAGGTCGTCTGGCGAGGCGAGCAGCGATGAAAAGCGAGGCGATTTTCTCGGTCTGGTTTCGATGGCGGCCGTAGTGGTGCTAGAGGCTCGGGACGAGTATCCATTGTGTGAGTTCTGCGAGAGGAGGCATAGTGGAGAGTCTTTGGAGGGCTCTGGAGCTTGTCTCAGTGTGGTTCAATGGACCACCGGCTCAAGTGTCCTTTCACTTTGTGGAGGCCCATCTGCTGACGGGTAGATCTGGCGGTCACGACCACGGTCAAGCAGCCGTGGAGGTGGATCGGGTTTGAAGGCGAGGCGGAGGCCGAGGCCGAGCAGAGGGATCGATGATGAGATCGAGGGACGGAGCGTGGGCGTGGTCCCTGTGCCGTAGTCTATGCTATGACTCGGCGGGAGGCTCGGAGTCTCAGGATGTTATTCTTGGTATGCTTCTAATTTACGGTTTTGAAGCATATGCATTGATGGATCTGGATCCACTCATTCATTTATTGCACCGCATGTGGCATGTAGATTACATTGTGATAAAGAGAGATTGCGGTGTGGGCTGAGGTGAGTACACCTCTAGGTAGTACGACGATGTTGGGAGAGGTGCTGTAAGGGATGTGTGATAGTGATTGATCGGCAGAGTTGAGTCTGGATCTCATAGTGCTATCCTCGAGAGATTGATGTGATCTAGGTATGGGTGCCATCGCCCATAGAGCTGTGATGGATTGTTATACCAAGGAGGTTGTGTTGGAATCTCTGGTCACCGAGAGTTGTTTTTGAGGTATTAGTCGGCGGTGCCTAGGATGATTTCTTTTATGAGTGCCACGAGATTGATCAGAGGATGTGAGGCCTATTTGGCCCATGTGATCGATTCTAGAGTTGGCGAGATTAGAGGATGTCCTGTGATCGGGGAGTTTCGGATGTGTTCCCGATGAGTTACGGGTTTGCCGCGGATCGGGAGGCGAGTTTAGGATAGACCTCGTTCGTGTCTTGTTCTATATCTATTCCTCCATATAGGATGGCACCGTGGGCCGAGGGAGTTTAAGGCTCGATTCAGGGAGTTATTAGATAAGGGTTCATTAAACCCGTGTTTCATTGGGAGCTCCAAAGTTGTTTGTGAAGAAGAAAGATGGGACATTGAGGTTGTGTATCGATTATAGGCACCTTAATCGGGTTCTTGTCAAGAATAAGTACCCACCGCCTAGGATCGATGATTTATTTGATCGATTCGAGGAGCTCGAGTGTTTACTAAGTTAGACTTGAAATCGAGGTATTATCGGTTGAGGATAGCGGAGGCCGATGTGCCCAAGAGTGCGTTCGAGGAGTAGGTATGGGCATTTCGAGTTCTTAGTGATGCCGTTTGGGTTGACTAATGCCCCGGCAGCCTTATGCCTTGATGAATAAGGTCTTTCAGCCTACCTTGATCGGGCCAGATTGTGTTTATTGACGATATCCTAGTGTATTCGAGGTCGAGAGAGGAGCATGCGAACATCGAGGACTATATTGCAGATTATGAGAGAGAGCGGTTGTATGCCAAATTTGCGAAATGTGAATTACGGCTTGATGAGGTGGTGTTCTAGGACACATAGTGTCCGGTGAGGGTATCCGAGTGGATCCTCACAAGATTGAGGCGGTCAGAGTTGGGAGGTTCCGAGGAACGTGTCGAGTTGAGGAGTTTCCTCGGACTAGCGAGGATATTACGGAGGTTTGTCGAGGTTCTCGGTGATCTCGGCCTTTGACGAAACTTCTGAGGAAGAGTGTGATTTTCCGATGGACAGATGAGTGTCAGAGGAGCTTTGAGGAGCTCGGCGAATGCTTGACTCGGCACCAGTGTTGGCGTTGCCATCGAGTCCGGAGGATATGTGGTATTCAATGATGCGTCGCAGCGGGGTTTTGGGTTGTGTCTTGATGCTGACATGATAGAGTGATAAGCGTATGCCTCGAGACAGTTGAGGTCTCATGAGAGGAATTACCAGTCATGATTTAGAGTTGGCTGCGGTTGTGTTTGCCACGAAGATCTGGAGACATTACTTGTATGGGGAGATGTTCGGATCTTCACGGATCATAAAAGCTTGAGGTATCTGTTGAGTCGTGAGAGTTGAATCTGAGACAGAGGAGATGGGTGAGTTGTTGAAGGATTATGGCGCACTATTAAGTACCACCGTGGAAGGCCAATGTGGTGGCCGATGCCTCGAGTAGGAGATCGCATGGTAGTGTAGCTCGATTCAGTGTCGAGGTTGCCGTGCCTAGTTGATTGAGAGCACTTAATGTGCAGATGGATTTGGCTCGGGATGGAGCCTTGGCAGCTACTCGAGATTGAGACCGATGTTGCGGGATCGGATCCGGGCGATTCGAGATCGTGACCCGGTGTTAGTGAGATTGATGGATGAAGTCGAGCAGGTTGATGCTGAATTTGAGTTGAGAGATGGGACTCTTTGGATGGGTCAGAGATTGTGTGTGCCTAATGTGGGTGAGCTGAGACAAGAGATTTTAGAGGAGGCGCATGTGGCCGCTTATGCGATGCACCCCAGTCACCAAGATGTATAATACTCTCAAGTTGCATTTTGGTGGCGGTATGAAGAGACAAGTGGCGAGTTTGTTTCTCGATGTTTGGCGTGCCGGCGAGTTAAGGTGAGCACCAGCCCCATGGGTAAGTTGCATTCGTTGCCCATTCCGGAGTGGAAGTGGGAGCGAATCACTATGGATTTTATTATGGGGTTGCCGAGGACGCCGAGGCAGCATGATGCGATCTGGGTCATAGTGGACCGATTGACCAAGTCGGCTCATTTCTTGCAGTCTTGAGAACAATACTCTCGATCAATTGGCTCGAAGTATGTGATGAGATTGTCTGATCGCATGGGGTCCCAAAGTCTATAGTGTCGATCGGGATCCCAGATTTACTTCGAGGTTACGGAGGAGCTGCGATCATTGCTTGGGTTCGAGGTGAACTTTAGTCTGACGTTTCATCCTCGAACAGATGGGCGAGTGAGAGGACTATTAAGACTGCTGAGGATATCTTTGAGAGCTTGTGTATTAGAGTTCAAAGGTGCTTGGGATCAATACTTGGCTCGATTGAGTTTCGTGCAAATAATCGATGCAGGCGAAGATTGGGATGGCACCGTATGAGGCCTTGTATGGCGGTAGTGCAGATCACCTCTTCTTTGGGATGAAGAGGGTGTGAGGATGCTTGAGGGCCCCGAGCTGATCCAGATCTGATGGATAACGTGAGAGTGATTAGGAGTCGCATTAAAGGCGGCTCGGGATAAACAGAAGAGTTATGTGGATCAAAGATCGACGAGAGATAGAGTATCTTTGTGGGTGATAGAGTGTTCCTTCGAGTGTCTCCTTGGAGAGGAGTTACGAGGTTTGGCCGTAAGGGCAAGTTGAGTCCCCGTTATATCGGCCCGTATGAGATTCTTGAGAGGATTGGACCATTAGCCTATAGATTGGCGTTGCCTAGTGAGATGTCCCAGCATACGATGTTTTCATGTGGTATGCTCCGGAGATACCGCTCGGACCGTCGCATGTGATTCCGCTCGAGAGATTGAGATAGCGAGTGATATGAGTTATATTGAGGAGCCAGTGCAGATTATCGGATCGCGGGTCAAGCAATTGAGGAGCGGGTGATTCCATTGGTGAAAGTCCTATGGAAGAACCATTCTTGAAGGAGGCAACTTGGGACCGAGGAGCACGTGAGGAGGCGGTACCCTCATCTGCTTCGACCGGTCGGTATGAAATTTCGGACTAAATTTTCTTTTAGGAGGGAGAATTGAAGATCCGCTACGATCGCGATGAGCATCGTGTTATGAGTGTAGAGTTGTTAGTGCTTAATTTGTGATCGAGTGTTTTGTGGCCTCTGATTTTAGAGATAGATCATTTGCACATGCATATACATAGTGACATGTATTCATGATTGTTCCGCATTTGATAGTGATTGTGTTTGGAAAAGTGAAATTGAGATGATTTTGTGAATTGTGATTATTTAAAATGTTGAAATAATTGGGTTAATGAAATCTTAGATTATGAATTTTGGTGAAATTATTGTATTTGTATATGCTTTGGTAAATTTATGGTGTATTGGAAGATATATTTATAGTTGGGAGCAAGAATTAATTAAATGAAGTGTTGGAGATAGTTTGGTTATATTGGAAAGGGGAGAACTAAATGGGGTTAGTTCAAAAGTAACTAAGTTATAGTTTATTCATTAAGAAAGTGACATGTGTACTTGGACTTTGTACCCTAGCTAGGAGTAGGTGGTCACTATTCCTTGAGGGCTGATGGGTTAAGTCTTGTCCAAGCCTTCTTTATTCATTTTCTTCCTAAAACTTTTCTCTGGAGACATGAGCTTTCCTACCCAAATTATCTTCTAAGGGACTTTGGTGTTCTTTCTTTCTTTCACCAACCTTTCTCTACCTTTGGTGTTGTCGACTCTAAGGAGAATCCATAAGCTGATCTTTTAGTGTGGAGTTTAGAGCTTGAAGATCTGTTTGAGTTCTCAACAGTAAGTGTTAGAGAAACCCCCTCACGTTAGAGATTTATGAAATAAAGTTGAGAGATTTCGTCGTTTTCATGGAAAGATGTATTTCATGTGTTTGTTCATAAATCCTGGGTAGTTGGGGAGGAATAAATTCTGTTATAGTGTTAAATGAGTGGTTGAGAAAACTTTTAGTGTTCGGTGATATGTTCTGAAGCGAAAACCAGCTGAAAGGAAAATCAGCTGAAGCGAAAATCAGCTGAAGGAAAATTAGCTGAAGCAAAAGCAGACGATATGGATGTGATATCGATAGATTTAGATAAAATTTCCTTCTTGAAAGTTGTAGATCTTTCTTTTCTCTATGAGATAGATGTCAAGTTTGTCCAATTTGGATATTGGAGTCAAAAGATATGATCTATATAAGTGGACATGTTCTGAAGCGAAAACCAGTGAAAGGAAAATCAGTGAAGCGAAAATCAGTGAAGGAAAATCAGCTGAAGCAAAAGCAGACGATATGGACATGATATCGATAGATTTAGACAAAATTTCCTTCTTAAAAGTTGTAGATCTTTCTTTTCTCTATGAGATAGATGTCAAGTTTGTCCAATTTGGATATCGGAGTCAAAAGATATGATCTATATAAGTGGACATGTTCAAGCGAAAACCAGTGAAAGGAAAATCAGGTGAAGCGAAAACCAGTGAAGCGAAAACCACCAAGGAAAAACCAGTGAAGCAAAAATCAGTCAAGCGAAAATCAGTGAAGCAAAAATCAGCTGAAGCAAAAATCAGTGAAGCGAAAACCAGCTGAAGCGAAAACCAGTGAAGGAAAAACCAATGAAGCAAAAATCAGTTGAAGTGAAAATCAATTGAAGCAAAATCAATTGAAGCAAAAATCAGTTGAAGCGAAAACCACTGAAGCAAAAATCGACGGAAGGAAAACAATGCATGCATAGATCGTTGTTTTGAGGATAACTTGAGTTATAGAACTCCAAATGACCTGATTCTTGAAGCATTGGATTCTAACACATTTCTTAATCTCTCCACAAACAATTTATGGGTTTTAGTATTAAATTGGAAATGATTAAGTGAGTCAAAGTAAGGGTATTGGTGGAGGGAACATGAACTAGATGTTTTATCGAACATGTTTCGTTGATGTGATGATATCTTGGTCTATGGTATTCCAATTAAGGTGATACTTGATTCGTTATGAACTAGAGAAAGAGGTCTATCATTGTGATAAAGATTGAGAGTTTGAATTTTGATTTACGGATTGCAAGTATCGAAAGAGAGTCCATTATAGTTTCTAATGTGACCAAAGAGTTACGTTGTAACTAGCGGAGTATGATTAGAGTTTGAGTGAGTGAAATTGAATTAAAGGGAATGCTATTGACCTAGTGAATAGTGAATTTTGGTTGTAAAGTGAGCGATAGCCGAATTGGGTTTAGTGCCGGTAGAATCATGAACATGCATCATACAAGTTTGAATTAAAGACATGTGCATTATTGAATATCTTTAATTGAGCACCTAGTGATGAGAAATTGTTTGATTGTTTTAGAGGCTCCGTTGGATCGTCAGACCACGGATATTGCCGGGACTTCAGGCGTTGAGTTCGGAAGTTACGGTGAGTAACCTAGTTGGTTCCTCGACTTTTAAGTGATTATATGTCTTTGTGAATATGTATAAATTAAGTGTAAAGGTGAGTGATATACATGTGAAGTGAATGAGCTAAATGCGATAAGTGTTAGTGATTGTACCAAGTGTGATCTACATAAATGTGAATTCATGTGAATGAGAATCGGTGTATATAATTGTGAATAAGAGCTCGATTGTGACAAGTGAGTGAAGTGAGATAAATGTGCTAGTATCTGTAAGTGTGAGCGCATGCCTAGCATGATATGAGCGGTAAAATTTACCGTTGTGACTAGAGCACAATGATTCAGAGCTTTGAGCTCGATTATCAGTGAGAGGGCCTAGAGCCAAATCGGTAGTAGTGCATACCCAGAGGGCTCTCCTATTTGCCTAAATTGTGATCATTGTGAAAAGGAATAGTGCATACCCGGAGGGCTCTCCTATCCCTAGTGAGTGGGCGTGAGTGCATACCCCGAGGGCTCTCCTACTTGCCAAAATGTGAATATAAATGCTCACCACAACAATGTCATAACAAGAGACTTTGCATACATATGCATCCGAGTGTATAGTGTGATGGAGAATCACGAGTGACATCTGAAAAATGTGGATTGATATGTGATATTGTAATTGTGTAAATTGTGAAGTGTAATGTGAGAATTATGTGACAGTGTAAAGTGCGCATTGTGATATTGCGTGTGATATAATATAATGTGTAAATTGTGAATAGTGTTTATAAAGCGTTAAAGTGTAATTTGAGATATAGTATATGTATATGCATGTGTTGGATGAACCATCAATGATGGTTTCTCATTGAGTTCGCAAACTCACCCAACATTGCAATATATTTTTCGTAATGTTTCGGTAGGACTCTAGCTCCCGGGATAGACGTTTCTGTAGTGAGTGTTCGTGATCAAGGGCAGCGATGGATCATAGGTCGGTCAGCTGGGGTGACTTCTTTTGGGAACATTGTTTTGGGATGGCTTAGTATAGACGTTTGTATCGGTTTCCTTTTGAGATGTATTTAGCTTGTAGGGGAACTGATAGACTGGTCTATATTTTGGGATTGATGTTATAAATGAATGATTATTATGGTTTTAAATTTCAGTGATTTTCATATTGTGGAATTTAGTGTATTGATGCCATGCGAGTGTTTAGAGATTGTTTTCGTAGTAGCACTTCCTTATCGTGGGATATGCGTCGGAACGACCCACGGGCGTCCCAATGTGTACCTTGCGGTGAGGGGGCGCTACAGCTGCGACCAATGCTGAAGAAAACTCCCTATGAGTTGTGGAATGGAAGGAGACCAAACATTTCTTATTTCCATCCTTTCGCCGCAAGTGCACTAGTCCAACACAAAGGAAGCTCGGACAAATTTGATGCAAAGACATTTTCAGAATTTTTCTAGGCTATTCTCTCACTTCAAAGGCATTTAGAATCTTCAACCTCACCTCAAAGACTTGAAGAAACTATTCATGTTAAGTTCGATGATAGCTCTCAACCCAATAAGGAAGAGGAATCAAGATGATGATCTTTATTCAGGTGCCTTTGACGCAAAGGTAAGGAAGTATCTTCATCGAAACACCTCATGATGAAAAGATGACATTTCTAAGAATTTTGAGTTAAAGAAAGATTGAGATACAAAAGCTTTCATCTTAAAGAGTCAATTATTGGAGAAACCTCGTAAGGTGTAAGAACAAGGTCCAAGTTCGTAAGAGAAGCCAACATGGCATTTATATCTCAAGTAGAATCTAAGAAGATTGATGAAGCTCTAAAAGATGAAGCATGGATATTAGCTATGCAAGAGGAGTTGAATCAATTCAAGAGGAATAAAGTCGGTCCTTAGTTCCTAAACCTGAAAAGAAATCCATTATTGGTACTAGATGGATATTCAAGAATAAGCTAGACTTAATCAGAAAAGTAAGTCGCAATAAGGCAAGATTAGTAGCACAAGGCTATAATCGCAGGAAGGAATAGACTACAATGAGACATATGCTCCAAGAGCAAGACTTAAAGCAATAAGGATACCGCTTGCATATGCTGTTTGCCATGACATAAAGCTTTTTCAGATGGATGTAAAAGTGCATTTCAACGGTTTTATAGATGAAGAAGTCTATGTCAAGCAACCTCCTGGATTTGAGGATATAAAGTATCCAGATCATGTCTACAGACTTCATAAAGCCTTATATGGACCAAACAGCCCCTAGAGCATGGTATGATCGTCTCGAGCTCATTTCTTATAGGAAATGGATTTACTAGAGGTAAAGTAGACAAAACTCTTTTAGGAAGAACTTGAATAATGATTTTATTATCAGGCAAATCTATGTTGATGATATTATTTTGGAGCAACCTCAAAAGGTTATGCATGAGCTTTGAAAATATGATGAAAAATGAATTTGAGATGAGCATGATGGGTGAGTTAAAATTCTTTCTTGGATTGCAAGTAAAGCAAACTAAGGATAAGATTTTATCCATCAACAAAAATATGTCAAAGAATTGTTGTCTAAGTTTGATATGCAAAGGTTAAAAGTATGTCTACACCGATGCATCCTTCAAACTTGTTGTCAAAAGATGAAAGTGGTAAGAAGGTGGATCAAACCCTATTTAGAGGGATGATTGGTTCTTTGCTTTATCTTACAAAGCAAGTAGACCTGACATTCTATTCAGTGTATGCTTGGTGCAAGGTTTCAGTCGATCCTAGAGAATCTCATTACATTCTTTGTAAACGAATTTTGAGATATCTCGCAGTATTACCGATCTTTGCTTAATGTATGAGAAAGGTAAAGATTTCAGGTTGAATGGATATTGCGATGCGGACTATGCCGGTGATAGGATCGAAAGGAAGAGCACGAGTGGTGGTTGTCACTTCGACCAAACCCGTGTCATGGTCAAGCAAGAGACAAAGCTCGATTGCATTATCAACTCGCCAAATTTGAATATATGTCCGCCGCAGTTGTTGTTCACAATTTTGTGGATCAAGTATCAATTGAGGACTACTCAATACAAGAGGAAGAGATTCCAATATACTTGTGACAACACCAAATACCATCGACTTGTCAAAGAATCCAATTCAACATTCAAGGGTGAAGCACATAGAAGTCGACATCATTTCGAGAGATTACGCTCGTAAGAAAGTCGCTACCACAATTCGTGGAAACGAAATATCGGTGGGCGGATATCTTCACAAAACCACTAAGTGAAGATCGCTTAAAGAAATCGATGCAACCTCAATATGGTGATGTTAATGCACCATTCATCCGGTTTTCGTAAAGAAGAAACAGACAGACGGAGGAGTTAATGCACCATTCATCTGCTTTTTTTATAAAGACAAGACAGATAGATGGCGAGTTAATGATTGATCATCTGATTTTTCAAAAGAAAAGACAATGAAACGGTGGAGTTAAACGGCGTTGACGGTTTCGGACTTAAAACTTCTTTCACAAGGAAAAGTTTTAGAGGGAAAAGGTCGTCGATCATCGAGAAGTATTAATCGTTGTAGAATTTGCAATAAAATCCCTAAAAGCGACTTTTGGGATTCCTACCAAATTCGAAATTGCTAGTTCTCAAATCTCTCCGAAAATTCTTCAAGCAAGTTCCTATTCAATGTAATCAACAAGATGTATGTCGTTTATTTTATGAAGTTGATCCAGGATCGGGATGGGAAGATTGGTAAACTTCGAAGAACTAAGAAAAGAACAGATGGATATAGAGTCGGAGATAATGGCGGCAGGATGGAGAAACTTCTTTCAAATACGAGATGAAGTCTATCTCCAAGAAATTTATGAGTTCTGGAAGAATACTAAATCAGTAGATGATACAATCGCGTCATATGTAGACACACTCGTTATTGGAACAAAGGAGTTACCGGAGAAAGTTATCAATGTCCAATGGATGGAGTTCAACCCACTAATATGGTGAAATGGATGACAAAGCTCAAGATGAACGAAGATGAAGTTAGTCGTCAACTCTATGGACACAATAACCCAACTGAAAGGAGAGCCTCTTGGCTGGTACCAAAGGCAAGGGTATTGTTCACGATTCTACGTGATCAGATCTTACCGAGAATAGGTTCAAGACATCGTGTCACTACCCGGATGAACAATGCATCTTTCATCTTCTAAATCATCACCCAATAGATTTACCATATTTGATTTTTCAGACATGGTAAAATCTATAAAGGATACAAACACCGCCCCATGGGATGTCAGTTGACAAGAGTGTTCAAAGAATCGCATCGATTGGAAAGGGAATCGCATGTAAGATAGTATCAAAAGCTATATAGATTCAACAACTGCTAAAATGGGTCCGAGATTTCCATGTAAAAGGAGCGAAGCACCAAGGAAAGCAACAACCGAGGGGAGCCCATACCGATGAAATCCTCTATGAAGGAGAGAAGATCACACTCTCGTGAATCAAAGTCAAGAGTGTTCGATTTTTGAATCAGAGACTTGAAGCGTAAGGGAACCTCGGTGAGTGACATTCCTAAGCAAGCAAGAAGGTCACCTAGAATGTAAACTGTATGCGATGAAAGAAGCCACCCATCCAGAGATTCAAGCCAATCAAAGCATTATGAACGATGAGATCAAAAGCTACAAAATCACTATCATCAATCCTCGAGAAAGATTCGAAACTCGCCTCAAGGAAATGGAGGAAAAGGAAAGAAGAAGAACCTAAAAGAAGAAAGCACAATCCAAGAGGTCACCAAGGTTAAAGAAAATGAGTGCGAAAAGAAGAAAGTCCAACAACAGAGACAAAGTCTAAGAAGGCAAGGCAAGAAGAGATCTGTTGTTGACACTACTGAAAAAGTCTGCTGCAAGTCTTTGTTAGTCTTGTTGATCTTTGTTGAAGTTAATATAGAAGCCGCCATCGGGCGATTGTGGAAACCGTTACGGGTAATATTAAGGATTCTCACAAAGTTCTTAATAATCCAATTTTGAAGAAGTAGTTCCTACTACTTTTCACCTACACTTGTCCACAAACAAGTTGCTACTCATGTTATGGGTAAGAAGGCTACTCAAAAGTTGTGAGTGTGATGACTAATGCTCCATCTAAGTATTTAACTGTTCAAAGAGAAAGTTGGGAACACAGATTGGTTGTAATAGAGAGAAGAAGACCAAGTCTGCCATCATCCGAGACAAACCAAAGAGATATGTGAAAGCCTTCTTCAAATCAGCTTGAATATGATAATGGCATTTTACATCCGTTGGATAGGGGTTACAAAAATTTCTATGATCAACTGAAGAGAGTTGGAAGAGAACCATATCCACCAGAGCCATTTGGAGAGCGTCTCATTTCTTATCCTATACTGAAAAGTACAGTAATCAAGGTGGTACCTGATCTTCAACCACCAAATTTTGTTGAACTCAAGTATGAGAAGTCAAGCTAAAAGTTCAACCAGAGCTTGTGGATGACATGACTTCGATCAAATCAAGAGGCAGAAATTGATTGATGAAGCATGTGAAGAGAAAAGGAGTGGAAATTTATATGCGATATCAAGATCCAGACCAAGCCTAACTAAGGCTACAGCAGAGGATCCACGTGGAGGACTATCGAAGCGGTCAGATTGTTCATTCGATTGGCAACTCAAAATGTTGTTATACTATTTTACGTAACATTCTCGCTAAATCGACCTCGTGGAGATCACCTCAATTGCGTAAGCTATGCCATGGTTCTAAGCACTTATCAACGATACATGATTCCTATGATCTTGATATTCATGAACAAGTCGTATTTGTTCCTCCACCTCTCCTACAAATCATTGAAACAAATGTCTTTAACAAGGAAGCTTATACAACAACAAGGGCTATCGTTGAAAAGCAAGTTGTTGAGACAGAATCCTCGATCGCAGATGAATCATCAGCTTTAAAGAAGCATGTTCAAAAACTTGATAAGGATATGAAGAAGATTAAGAAGATGCTGAAAAAGTTGGTGAAGCAGATTGGGAAATAATTTTTTTTGATCAATAACAAATAGGGGGAGAAGGGAGAAGGAAGAAATCAATGGAAGGATAATATGAAGTTATTTTTTATCTCAATATCAGATAATTGATACTTTTCATATTTCTAATTCATAAGTATTTGTTATCATAAAAAGGGGAGAATGTTAAGTCAAACCGGACTTCACGATTAAATAATTTTGATAATAAACAAAGAGAAATATACAAATGAAAAGTAGATGGATGCATAAAAAGAAAAGGTAGGAAGAATAATGTAGGAAGAAAAAAAGCGAAGGAAGAATAATGACGGAAGAAAAGGTATGAAGAAAAAGCGATCAAGAAAAATGTAGGAAGGAAAAGGCGGAAGAATAGCGAGACGGAAGAATAATGACGGAAGAAAAATAGAAGGAAGAAAAGGTATGAAGAAAAAGCGAGCGGAAGAAAAATGAAGGAAGAAAAGCGTACGGAAGAATAATGACGGAAGAAAAAAAGGAAGGAAAAGCGAGATTAAGAATAATGAGCGGAAGAAAAATGAAGGAAGAAAAGCGTAAGGAAAAATGGCGGAAGAATATCGACGGAACAAAATCGACGGAAGCTTTACGAAGAGAAAAGCAGATGATACAAAAATCGACTAAGCTTTACTTAAGAGAAAAGCATTTATACAAGAATCGATGAAGAAAGAAACATCGCTTAAGACGATTCTGAGTTAAACCTAATAACCGCTTTTAAAGATTCAAGAAGCGTATATTCAAGAAACAATGAAGACCGATTATAAATAAGAGTCGAGATTGAAGTAAAACGACTTTTGAGAAAAGTGAATGAAACTCGAGTATTCAAACATCTCGACTATCCGAGAAAATTGTGAACTATTTTTCAAGTGTACATTGTTAAGAGCAACTCTTTGTAAAAAGCTCTTTATTAGTTTTCATTTTGAAAAGTGTTACGGTAGCTGAAGAGGCTAAGAGTAAAAGAATACTTATTGTTAAGAGACCAAGAGGCTCACCCAAAGAATACTTGTAAACAGCTTAGAGATAGTGAAATCTCGTAAGGATATCTCGAGGATCGGACGTAGCCCACTTCGCTTGGGGTGAACCAGATAAATTGTCGTGTTTCTCTCTAACTCTTACTTTACTTAAATCGTAGTTCTCATTATTATCAAAGGTTTTCAAACTAGTCAAGAATTGATTTAAGATAAGTTTTCTGAAAGAACAAGCAATTGTTATTGAAGGGATTAACAAAAAGTTTATCACAATTCAACCCCCCCTTCTTGTGTATCTTGATCATATTATTACTCAATATATTAACGTGTGATTTACTTCAGAATCCGATTTATCAAAAGCAGACATATCAATCTTAATCATTTACATAATCACACAATTCACATTCACAGACAGTTTACAGAGCATTTAACAATCAAAATTGAGGAACCAACTAGGTTACTCACCTGTACTTCCGAGCTACTGCTTGGAAGTCCCAGCAATTATTCGTGGAATGTGTTCCAACGATGCCTCTAGAATAGTCAAATAATCATTCATTACTAAATGCATAATCAGAAAGATTCAATATGCACATGTCTTAAGTAAAAGATGCACGATGCATGTTCATGACCTTCCCGACGCTAATTCCCAATTTCTACTTTCTTTGCCAAAATCTAACTTTTCACTCAATTGATCCATAATGACTCGTTTCCTTATTAAAAATTAAGTTCAATTCACCATATCAAACGCACTAGGATAAATCCCTAGAAAAATCTCAAACCCATTTGCTACGTACTATATCAATTTCACCCATTGAAGACCCCAAAAGCATTGAATGCAAGTTAGCAGTCTCAAGATTATGCTCCACTTGTCATGAAACAATCCTCAGGTTGAAATAGGAAACCATACTCAACTTTCTTTCAATATTTGAGATCTCACTCATTTGATTTCAAACTTTCTTTCTTCACTTCAATTGTAGACCTCTCTCTCTAGATTATAACGAATCAAGAATCACTTCAATTGGAGGTCTACACCATTAGTTATGCCCAAAAAACTAAAATCAATTGTTTCAAAAAAATGGGCCTCGCCGCGGCAAAGGAACACTCGTCGCGAAGTCAAGGGGGGTCGTTCGCCGCGACGTACGAATCGGGGCTCGTCGTGACGTCTACGTTCGTCGCGGTGTACGCTTGTCGCGACGTTTACGTTCGTCGCGGTGTACGCTCGTCGCGTCGTCCAATAATCCCCTCGTCGCGACGTGCGGGTCGCAGGTCATCTTCTTCGACTAAATTTCTCACATTTTCCTCTCTAAAACATCCATAACTTAACTCAAACACTACAATCTTTAACATTTAAATTCATCAATGCATTTCAACAACAAAAAAACAACATTAAACCCATTTTACTTACCAGTCAAGCATCCAATCCTCAATCTTCCGAAATCTTCCCCAACCCTATCACCTTTCTCTAACATCCACGGTAATCTCTTCTCCTTACACGACTCATCTTTTCTCCAAGATCTAGGGTTGTCTTAACAACAAGGAGAAGCAAGCAAGGAAGTGAACAACAAAGATCGCACAAAGAGGAAGAAAGGAGGATCAATCGAAAGAGAAGCAATCGTGCCCTAGGAAGGAAAGAAATGTGTTTCTGCCAAATTCAAAACCTAAGGCATTTAAAGGTTAAACAAATAAGCCTCTTGTCTTTTTCCTCACAATACATTTGAATCTCTCTCGTTTCACAATTTATTTTCAGTCTAATTTGTCTCCAAATTTCAATGGCTCGACATATTAATTTCTAAAATCATCTATCTAATTTTTCATAGCCATTGAACAGTTATTTCAGTACTATACAATCAATTAGTCCGTCACTCGGACAATTTTCGGTCCGGATTTTTTCTCCCAATGTTCCAGAAAAATTTCTAAGGGTCACTATCAAGTGACAATCACTCTAAAACAGTTCCAAGTCCAATTCTCAAGCATAATATTTCAGAATTTATAAAACAGATCATATTCACAAATAAATGCCGGGAAATGCCATGAATGCATATACATATAAGTGCATGTGCCAAAAGACTCATTCCTCTAAAATTAGAGGCCAAATGAATGTTCACATCAAAATATGCAATGCAAACTACTAGCCTATCCCAATTTACCAATTTACCCCTCCCATCAGTGATGGGATGTTACAATTATCCCCTCCTAATAAAAATTGCGTCATCGAAATTTCATATATGATTGATCAGGAAGACAGGGGAATTGTTTCGATCACTTATATATTGTTTCCCACTCATACACTACATGATTAATTTCTGTCGATAACTGAAATCAATACAATAAATCTGTCTTAACTGTTTCCTCATGATTACTCGCAATTCTTCACTTTCAGTATCAATAACACATTTATCAGATCATAACAATATTCCCTAATCCTGTCCATGTAATACTTTATAAATTCGGAATCCGAATCATCTTCTAGTTTTTAGACTGGCTTACTAATCCATAATTCTATTCACATCACAGTCACATAGAGGCCACTTAAAACGAATTCAGTTTCCCCTACTTACACCTTTATCTCCATCTAAATGCATCTTGGCCGAGGCGATACACTTCGAAGAATTTCATGAATCGCTTACTAGATTACATCTCTTTAATGTTAAAACACTAAACTCGTAAAATTCCATAATCTCAATATTAATCAACTCGACTCATTGACATTAACTTGGATTGCTTAACCCCTTTTACAGATTCATTTCACTTATCAACTTTTTCTCAAATCAATTATGGCCTTCGACTATTCTTAGGCCCTGTTCACTTTAATATAGGGGTGAACGACTCCTTTTTGGCTGTAAGGCCCCTTATACACTATTCGAATGGTGTCACCCATATAACAATTGTTATATCCACAATCAATCTGAACTATACATCAATCTCATGTCCCAATAAATTCCAGAAGTATCAGTTTCGCATTTGTCTCCAGCAGTCAAGTCTGTTGGTTAATCACACATATATTCATTCGATTTTACTTTCTAAACTCTTAATTACTCTTTCAATGCACTCTTACTAGAACATAAAGCTTCGATTGTTCCTTGAGTTTTCTCTAACAGTGGGTATTACACATACTTCCTAATTCAGTCACAAACACCATTTTCAATTTCCTCGATAAGATCCACATATTCTAAATCCTCAATATGGATTTTGCCAATCCTTTGTATACACACCTGATTTGGAAATTCAAATAGTTAATAATACTTTCTTTTTGACCCTTGATAGCCCGACAGTTTGCACTCAGAATTACACTAGGTTTTATAACCTTATCGCCCAATATATGATCTTCTGCCATTGAATTTTCTATTCAATACATTAAATTGCATCACTAGCTTAATTTTGAAATACTCAATCGCATAATCCCTTTCAATTCTTTCAAATTCCCGAAATATCTTAACCATTATCGATTTACATAATCATAGATATATCCAAAAAAGTTTTTGTACGAATAAAATCTCCAAACTTTCAAAACAATACCCAGTACAACAAATTTCAAATCAGCAATCACAATGCAGCCCATGAGGTTATACTTGTCCCCATGTACATAGAACCACTTTACACTATTTCAACAGATTGCATCATAACCTTTACTGGGACACTTCGTTAAATATTGTAAACTCTCCCAATTAAAGTGATACGATCAATACTCGATTTGTAAATTCTCAAAATGTCTCTTTTTATATTCATCAGTCATACGATTCACACGTTTTTCCTCAAACATTTTTGTCAATTAGCTAAGACCAGAAAATCTTTAACAACTTCTGGACGTGTCCAATATACAGCTAGTTCTAAATAACTCCAAATCCCATATACATATGTCCCTTGCAATTTCGCATTTCAACATCACCTCTATTTTCATTAAGTCTTTCAATGTGCCATGTTCGAATACTAATTCATTCACAATTTATTTGATCAAGCATAGATTCACTCTTATGAAACTTTCATGATATAAAAGATTTCCTCATCTATGCCAACTATTCTTCTTCACTTTTCAAATGCATTAGATATATCATTTACGGTCATAGTCACTATCCACATTAAACACAATTGAGACACTTTACTCTTCAATAATATAATAATGTCAAGGGCATTGTTATCTCTGACAATTACAACCCAAAACTCCTTATACCCATGATTGATTTTCTTAACTCTTTAAGCATTCGATCTCCCCAATGAAGAAAAATTCTCTTATGATGACATATATTCCTTTACACTGGTTTCTCCATACTCTTCAATTTATTGCCATCATTACAATCTGGGTTGATAATACATTCATCAAATCCACTTGTATTCTACGAACATATTTATACCAAATATTCTTGAACCGATATTCTCCTCATATTCGCAACTCAAGTCTCCTTAATGTTCAAAAATCCTAGCACATAGTCGGATCCTTTACATTAACATAGCGCATACTTTCTCAGTAGCAGATTCTATCTCTTACGCTTAAGTCTCCGCTAGGATCAGGTGTAACATCCTGTCACCGATGGGATGGGTATAGTTCATCTCATACGTATTTTGTATACGTATTTTGCATATGCATTCGTAGCCTCTACATAAGTGATAAATGTTCATGATTTGCATAAGCATATGTATGTACATGCATGTATGACAGATTTCCGACTTGATTTTGGAATTGAAGATTTTGTGATAAAGGATTAACTGTGTTTTGCTTATTGGAGTGTCAAACTGAATTTAGGAATTGAGAATTGAAATTTGGAGTATGTGATTAGATGTTTTTTAATTTTGAGGATTTATAGGAATTTTTCCAGAATTTTTAGAGTAACGGGTCCGGACCGGAAAAATGGCTTTGTGACTGATTAATTGTGATTCTGGTTCTGAATTTGATTGATGGTTGATATGAGATAATTTAAATTATGATTTGAGGAATTAGGGTCTGAACCCTTGGAATTCGGGAGTAATTAGAATTAGAAATTAGATTGAGGTTGTTCGGATTGGACTTGTGGCAATTAATTGCCAAACAAGCCTTAATCTCCTTAGTATTTAAATCCATTCCTTTGAAAACTTGCTTCCACGATACTTGCTTCTCCCTTGAAGAAAAACTTGATTTTTCCTTCTTCCTTGCGTGGATCTCTTCTTGGATTTGCTTCTTGCTTCCTTCTTGCAAGTTAATCCTTCTTTGTCCTTGATCATTCATCCCTTTGGCTTGGATTGAAAGAAAAATGGAGTTTGGGTGGATTTGGGAGGAAAACCGTGGATGGGCTTGGGTTTGAGATTTGAGTTTGCTTGGTGATTTCCAAAGGGATTAAAGGCTTTAATCAAGTAAGTTTCTACCCTTTGTGTTTTGCATAGTTTAATTTAAGCATGGAATTAAGTTATTAATTGTTTAAGAAGTAAGAAATTTTCTGATGATATAGGTTTTAGGGCAAAGTGGATTTTGATTTGGGTATTTAATGTAAAATGGTTATTTGGTAGATTTAAGATTTGAAATGAGTAGTGTTAACTGTAGAATATTGTTTTGGAGTGTTTGAAAGGGATTTGATGGATTTGTATCGAAGATCCGAGAAATTTCGGTTTTGGAGGTTTTACGGGTTCGCGTCGCGACGCAGTGATGAACACGCCGGGCGAGCCCCTCTTCCGCACGTCGCGATTTAATAAATAAATATTAATCGCGACGAGCTGATTTGTGGCGCACGCCGCGACGAGTGGATGGGTGCGCCACGGCGAGCGGATTTCGCCTGCACGTCGCGACGAGCAGCAGCGCACGTCGCGACGAGCAAAGGGTTTCACGCCGCGGCGAAGGACCAGACGTCGCGGCGAGGGGAGTTCAATTTTTGAAATTTGATTTTTTTCCTCTTGAGGTTTTTGAATTAGGGAATTTGGAAAGTATGGATTCAATTAGATATGGATTGATTTCAATTTAGAGATTATGCATTCGGGATTACGAATTTCAATTTAGGAAAATGGAATTTTGGAAAATTAACTCGGTGGTTTTCGAAATCAAATGACAATTGATCAGTGAATTTGATTCTGATGGAAAGATAATTCCTATGTCTTGAAATTTGACTTTGGAAGATATAGAACTTAGCCAATTGACTTATGGTAATAGAAATTGCTATGGATTAAAGTGAAAGTGCGGAATTGAGATATTCAGGATTAGGGTCGGAAATGTCACAGCATGCATAGTACAGCATTCATTTGAGGCATTAGCACTTCTGATTATTGCAATTGATACAATTAGTAATATTTGGCTATTCTAATCATTGTAGAGGCTCAAGTGGAGCGTCGATCCTCTGACGCAGCAGAGACTTCCCGGCAGTAGCTCAGAAGTTGAGAGGTGAGTAACCTAGTTGGTTTCTCAATCTCTGATGTGTTAAATGTTTTGTGTGAATTATTTGTGATTATGAGTAAGTGATTCACATGAGATATGTTACTGTGAATTGTGAACGCATGCTAGTCATGAATAGAAATCATTAACTGACAGTTGTGACTGGAGCACATTCTGATATGATCGGAGCTATAAGCTCAATAATTGTGATAAGGGAATAGTGCATACCTAGAGGGCTCTCCTATCCCTAGTGCGCGTGGGCAGTAGTGCATACCTAGAGGGCTCTCCTACTCCCGAAAATGTGATTTCTGTGTGATGTGTGATGTGCCCAGAAATGGGATAATTCTGATGCCCAGTCACAACATTAAAATGAAATGGAAAGCATTCTGCATTTAGTATGTGATTGTGTTGTGAATTCGAAATTGGTTAAAAGTAAATGTGAGATAGTTGTGTAGTACAATTATTACTGTGATTCTGAATATGAGACTGTGTTGTGTTGTACGCAATTTTGCATAAGGCATGAATTGATTTAACCATCGATGATGGTTACTCATTAAGTTCGCAAACTCACCCAAAATTGCAACTATTTTTCAGGACAGTGATAGTGTGACTCCTAGCTCCAGATTGTGAGACTTTTCCTGCTGTGTGAGTGCCGACGAGAGGAGCATGGCTCACAGGTTGGTCAGCTGGGATCTTTTGGGATATTTTGTGGATGACTTGTCTAGGAGTTGTGTTAGTTCTTTTGGGTCTGTACAGTTGTAATTATGACAAAAGTGTGTACTTATGGTTTTAAGAAATGAAATGAAGGATATCTTTTGGTTTTTAAAATTTAGTGAATGTGATCTTATAGATCTGCTTTATGATTGTGATGCCATGAGAGTTATAGAATTGATCGTATCGTAGTGCACTCTCATCATAGGGTATGTATCGGTATGACCTACGGGCGTCCCGGTATATACTCTACGGTAAGGGGGTGCTACATTGGTGGTATCAAAGCATGGTTTGGCATCTTTTGGGCATAGAGTATTTTAGGCTTGAATTTCGTAAGAAAAGTAAAAATTGATCAAGTTTATGGTTTTGTTGTAGGTCATCCGTCTTTGGTGATCAGGTAGATCACTCAGCTGACCAAGGATCAGTAGGAGCGAGTAGGGAGTCTTCTATGCCGTTGTATGAGGAGCAGCCTCCTATAGTTCCCATGAGACGGGAAAGGAGGTATGATCGTCTCACGTGGCGTGGAGTCGTTGACTTTATGGCGGCATGATTTCTGCGGAGGCTGAGGGATGGTTAGAGAGGACCGAGCGAGTCCTCGATCAGATGGATTGCGACCCTGAGGAGCGCTTTGATTATGCTATCTCGTTACTTCAGGGTCCAGCATATCAGTGGTGGAAGACTGTCCCGGGTAGTTCCACCAGACCTTGTGTTATGACTTGGGCGGATTTTCTGAGAGTTTTTCGGGATAATTATACGCCCAAGGTTTATATGGAGATGAAGATGCAGGAGTTCTTAGATTTGAGGCAGGGGTCCTTGGCGGTGGCCAATTATGAGGTCAGGTTTAATGAGTTGTCGACGTATGCTTCTGTTATGATTTCCTCTGAGGCTGCTAGGTGCCGAAGATTTGAGGGAGGGCTTAATCTGGATCCGTACCAGGTTAGCCCGGTCTGATATGGGCACCTTTGTGGAGCTGAGGACAGCTGCAGTGAGGATTGAGCAGCTCTTGAAACAGAGTCGAGTTGAGACTGGACAGGGATCTAGGAGCAAGAGATCTAGTGATAGTCAGGGTAGCTCTGGTAGGAGCTTCAGCAGACGCTAAAGGTGTCAGATTTTCGGAGGACCCGCATATCGTTTACATCAGAGAGGCGATTTGGGCGATCTGGTAGTAGTAGTGGCGATGGTAGAGGCTCCGCCAGCTTCCTCCGTTAATGTGAGTTTTGTGAGAGGAGGCATAGTGGAGAGTGCTGGAGGTTTACTGGAGCTTGTCTGAGATATGGCTCTATGGAGCATCGATCCCAGACCGCCCGTGAGATTTTGAGATCTCGACCGCTTCGAGTGGGAGAGCCAGAGTAAGACGACAACAGTCAAGCAGAGCCATGATGGTGGACCTAGATTCAGGGGCAGAGGTAGAGCCCGAGGTAGAGCTGGAGATTCCTTTGTGGGGTCCTAGAGTCGGGGTAGTTGGCCGCAGTCTCAGGCTAGGGTCTATGCCATGACTAGGTAGGAGGCCCAGGATTCTCCCGATGTGGTGGCAAGTTTGCTTCTGCTCTCTGATATTGAGGTTTATGCATTGATAGATCCAGGGTCCACGCATTCTTTTATTGCACCGCATATGACATGTAGATTGCATGTGGTTAGGGAGATGTTGCAGTGTGGGCTAGAGGTGAGTACACCTCTAGGCAGTAGGACAGTCTTAGGAGAGGTCTGCAAGGAGTGTCCGATTTTGATTGATCAGTCGGAACTGCGTTCAGACTTGATTGTGTTGCCCCTTCGAGACATAGATTTGATTTTGGGGATGGACTGGCTCACTGCCCATAGGGCGATTATGGATTGTTATACCAAGGAGGTTGTGTTAGAGTCTCCTGGTCAGCCTAGGGCTATTTTTCGAGGTGTTAGTCAGGCAGTACTAGCCAGGATGATCTTTTTTATGAGTGCTCTGAGATTGATGCGAGGGGGTTGTGAGGCTTATTTGGCGCATGTAGTGGATTCCAGAGTGCAGCAGAGTTTGCAGGATGTCCCTGTGATCAGGGAGTTTCCCGATGTGTTTGCCGAGGAGTTACCGGGTTTGCCGCCGGATCGGGAGACAGAGTTTGAGATAGACCTCGTTCCAGGTACCGCTCCTATATCGATACCTCCGTATAAGATGGCACCGGTGGAACTGAGGGAGCTTAAGGCTCAGCTACAGGAGTTGTTGGATAAGGGGTTTATCAGGCTGAGTGTTTCTTCATGGGGAGCTCCGGTATTGTTTGTGAAGAAGAAGGACGGGACTATGAGGTCAGCATCGATTATAAAAATGAATCAGTTACGCTTAGAATAAGTACCCACTGCCTAGGATCGATGATCTCTTTGATCAGTTGCAGGGAGCTCAGGTGTTTACCAAGTTAGATTTGAGATCCGGTTACTATCAGTTGAGGATCGCAGAGGCCGATGTGCCTAAGAGTGCTTTCAGGAGCAGGTATGGGCATTTTGAGTTCTTAGTGATGCCGTTCGGGTTGACTAATGCCCCGACAGCCTTCATGGCTTTGATGAATAGAGTTTTTCAGCCCTACCTGGATCAGTTCGTGATTGTGTTCATCGACGATATTTTGGTGTATTCGAGGTCTAGACAGGAGCATGCGGAGCATCTGAGGATAGTGCTGCAGATTATGAGGGATAGGCAGCTGTATGCCAAATTCACTAAGTATGAATTTTGGATGGATGAGGTGGTGTTCCTAGGCCACATCGTGTTTGGTGAGGGTATCCGGGTGGATCCTCGCAAGATAGAGGTAGTAAGGAGTTGGGAGATTCCGAGGAATGTGTCAGAGTTGAGGAGTTTCCTCGGATTGGCAGGATATTATCGGAGGTTTGTCGAGGGATTTTCTGTGATCTCAGCCCCTTTGACAAAACTTCTGAGGAAGAGTGTGGCCTTCAGATGGACAGATGAGTGTCAGAGGAGTTTTGAGGAGTTGATACATCGGTTGACTACGACGTCGGTGTTAGCCCTGCCATCTGGAGTAGGAGGTTTCGAGGTTTTCAGTGATGCTTCGCAGCAGGGTTTAGGCTGTGTGCTGATGCAGCATGGGAGAGTTATAGCATATGCTTCGAGACAGTTGAGATCCCATGAGATTAATTACCCTATGCATGACTTGGAGTTAGCAGCAGTGGTGTTTGCTCTGAAGATCTGGAGACATTATTTGTATGGGGAGACGTTCCAGATCTTCACCGATCATAAGAGCTTGAGGTACTTGTTGAGTCAGCGAGAGCTGAATCTGAGGCAGAGGAGATGGTTAGAGTTGCTTAAGGATTACGACTGCACTATCGAGTACCACCCAGGGAAGGCTAATGTGGTGGCTGATGCATTGAGTAGGAGATCGCATGGTAGTGCATCTCAGATTCAGATTTCGAGGTTACCGTGCTTGGTTCAGTTGAGAGCGCTTAATGTGCAGATGGATTTGAGTCAGGATGGAGCTCTAATTGTGACTTTGAGTCTCAGACCAGTATTGCATGAGCGGATCAGGAGAGTTCAGGATCAGGATCCAGTGTTGGTGAGGTTGATTGATAGAGTTAGATCTGGATGGCTGTCTGAGTTTGAGCTGAGAGATGATACTCTTTGGTTGGGCCAGAGGTTGTGTGTCCCAGATGTAGAGGATCTGAGGCGTGAGATCTTAGAGGAGACTCATTTGGCTGCTTATGCCATGCATCCTGGTGTCACCAAGATGTATCGCACGTTCAAGTTACATTTCTGGTGGCCAGGTATGAAGAGACATGTGGCGGAGTTTGTTTCTCGGTGTCTGGCGTGCCAGCAGGTTAAGACTGAGCACCAGGCCCCAGTGGGGAGATTGCATTCATTGCCCATTCCGGAGTAGAAATGGGAGCGTATCACGATGGACTTTATTATGGGATTGCCTAGGACGCCGAGGCAGTATGATGCTATCTGGGTCATAGTGGACCGATTGACCAAATCGGCTCACTTCTTGCCAGTGAGGGAGAGCAATACCCTCGATCAATTGGCCCAGAAGTATGTGGCAGAGATTGTTCGACTGCATGGGGTTCCAGTGTCTATAGTGTCAGATAGGGATCCCAGGTTTACTTCGAGGTTTTGGAGGAGTTTGCAGTCGGCTATGGGGACGAGATTGAACTTCAGCACAGCATTTCATCCTCAGATAGATGGGCAGAGTGAGAGGACTATTCAGACTGTTGAAGATATGTTGAGAGCCTGTGTATTTGAGTTCCGAGGTGGATGGGATCAGTATTTGCCTCTGGTTGAGTTTGCATATAATAATCAGTACCAGAGTAGCATTGGTATGGCACCGTATGAGGCTTTATATGGACGACCGTGTAGATCCCCTCTTTACTGGGATGAAGAGGGTATGAGGATGTTAGAGGGTCTCGAGCTGATCCAAGATACAGTAGATAAGGTACAGTTGATTCGGAATCGCATTAAGGCGGCTCGGATGCGTAAGAGTTATGTGGATCAAGATCGGAGAGATGGAGTATCTTGTGGGAGATAGAGTGTTCCTCGAGTGTCTCCGTGGAGAGGAGTTCTCGATTTGGCCGTAAGGGCAAGTTGAGTCCTCAGATATCGGGTCCATATGAGATTATCGAGCGGATTGGACCGTTGGCTTACGATTGACGCGTTGCTTGAGTGAGATGTCCCAGCTTGCACGATGTATTTCATGTGAGTATGTCTAAAAATATCGCTCGCACTGACTCATGTGATTCTGGCTCAGGAGATTAAGATAGCCAGTGATTTGAGTTATGTTGAGGAGTCGGTGCAGATTATTGGATCGCGGGTCAAGCAATTGCAGAGCAGGGTGATTCCATTAGTGAAAGTCCTTTGGAAGAACCACTCATCAGAGGAGGCAACTTGGGAGACTGAGGAGCACATGAGGAGGCAGTATCCTCACTTGTTCGATCAGTCAGGCAAGAAAATTTCGGGACGAAATTTTTGTTAGGAGGGGAGAATTGTAACATCTCGTCACCGATGGGATGGGTACAATTCATCTCATACGTATTTTGTATACGTATTTTGCATATGCATTCGTAGCCTCTACATAAGTGATAAATGTTCATGATTTGCATAAGCATATGTATGTACATGCATGTATGACAGATTTCCGACTTGATTGTGGAATTGAAGATTTTGTGATAAAGGATTAACTGTGTTTTGCTTATTGGAGTGTCAAATTGAATTTAGGAATTGAGAATTGAAATTTGGAGTATGTGATTAAATGTTTTCTAATTTTGAGGATTTATAGGAATTTTTCCAGAATTTTTAGAGTAACGGGTCCGGACCGAAAAAATGGCTTTGTGACTGATTAATTGTGATTCTGGTTCCGAATTTGATTGATGGTTGATATGAGGTAATTTAAATTATGATTTGAGGAATTAGGCTCTGAACCCTTGAAATTCTGGAGTAATTAGAATTAGAAATTAGATTGAGGTTGTTCGGATTGGACTTGTGGCAATTAATTGCCAAACAAGCCTTAATCTCCTTAGTATTTAAATCTATTCCTTTGAAAACTTGCTTCCACGATACTTGCTTCTCCCTTGAAGAAAAACTTGATTTTTCCTTCTTCCTTGCGTGGATCTCTTCTTGGATTTGCTTCTTGCTTCCTTCTTGCAAGTTAATCCTTCTTTGTCCTTGATCATTCATCCCTTTGGCTTGGATTGAAAGAAAAATGGAGTTTGGGTGGATTTGGGAGGAAAACCGTGGATGAGCTTGGGTTTGGAGATTTGAGTTTGCTTGGTGATTTCCAAAGGGATTAAAGGCTTTAATCAAGTAAGTTTCTACTCCTTTGTGTTTTGCATAGTTTAATTTAAGCATGGAATTAAGTTATTAATTGTTTAAGAAGTAAGAAATTTTCGGATGATATAGGTTTTAGGGCAAAAGTGGATTTTGATTTGGGTATTTAATGTAAAATGGTTATTTGGTAGATTTAAGATTTGAAATGAGTAGTGTTAACTGTAGAATATTGTTTTGGAGTGTTTGAAAGAGATTTGGATGGATTTGTATCAGAAGATCTGAGAAATTTCTGGGTTTCGGAGGTTTTTCTGGGTTCGCACGTCGCGACGTGTGATGAACACGCCATGGAGCCCCTCTTCTCGCACGTCGCGATTTAATAAATAAATATTAGTCACGACGAGCTGATTTGTGGCGCACACCGCGACGAGTGGATGGGTGCGTCGCGGCGAGCGGATTTCGCCTGCACGTCGTGATTTACGCAGCCAAGACGCCGCGACAGAAAGAGGGTTTCACGCCGCGGGCGACCGACGAACGTCATGGCGAGGGGAGTTCAATTTCTGAAATTTGATTTTGTTCCTCTTGAGGTTTTTGAATTAGGGAATTTGGAAAGTATGGATTCAATTAGATATGGATTGATTTCAATTTAGAGATTATGAATTCGGGATTACGAATTTCAATTTAGGAAAATGGAATTTTGGAAAATTAATTCGTGGTTTTCAAATCAAATGGCAATTGATCGCTGAATTTGATTCTGATGGAAAGATAATTCCTATGTCTTGAAATTTGACTTTGGAAGATATAGAACTTAGCCAATTGACTTATGGTAATAGAAATTGCTATGGATTAAAGTGAAAGTGCGGAATTGAGATATTCAGATTAGGTCGAAATGTCACAAGATGCATAAGTAGTCTGAGATTCATTCGAGGCATTAGCACTTCTGATTATTGAAATTGATACAATTAGTAATATTCGGGTATTCTAATCATTGTAGAGGCTCAAGTGGAGCGTCGATCATCTGACGCAGCAGAGACTTCCCGGCAGTAGCTCGGAAGTTGAGAGGTGAGTAACCTAGTTGGTTTCTCAATCTTTGATGTGTTAAATGCTTTGTGTGAATTATTTGTGATTATGAGTAAGTGATTCGCATGAGATATGTTACTGTGAATTGTGAACGCATGCTAGTCATGAATAGAAATCAGTAACTGACAGTTGTGACTGGAGCACATTCTGATCTGATCGGAGCTATAAGCTCAATAATTGTGATAAGGGAATAGTGCATACCTAGAGGGCTCTCCTATCCCTAGTGCGCGTGGGCAGTAGTGCATAGCCAGAGGGCTCTCCCACCCTCAAAAACGTGATTTCTGTTTGATGTGTGATATGCCCAGAAATGGGATAATTCTGATGCCCAGTCACAACACTAAAATGAAATGGAAAGCATTCTGCATTCAGTATGTGATTGTGTTGTGAATTCGAAATTGGTTAAAAGTAAATGTGCGATAGTTGTGTAGTACAATTATTACTGTGATTCTGAATATGAGACTGTGTTGTGTTGTACGCAATTTTGCGTAAGACATGAATTGAGTGAACCATCGATGATGGTTACTCATTGAGTTCACAACTCACCCAAAATTGCAACTATTTTTCAGGACAGTGATAGTGTGACTCCTAGCTCCAGATTGTGAGACTTTTCCTGCTGTGTGAGTGCCGACGAGAGGAGCATGGCCCACAGGTTGGTCAGCTGGGATCTTTTGGGATATTTTATGGATGACTTGTCTAGGAGTTGTGTTAGTTCTTTTGGGTCTGTACAGTTGTAATTATGACAAAAGTGTGTACTTATGGTTTTAAGAAATGAAATGAAGGATATCTTTTGGTTTTTAAAATTTAGTGAATGTGATCTTATAGAATTGCTTTATGATTGTGATGCTATGAGAGTTATAGAATTGATCGTATCGTAGTGCACTCTCATCGTAGGGTATGTATCAGTATGACCTACAGGCGTCCCGGTGTATACTCTACGGCAAGGGGGCGCTACATCAGGACTCCCATAATAAATTTTAATTCATTTCAGATTTATCTCAAATTTGTCCTTTCATTGATAATTCTTTCAATTGAATCATCTGATCGACTTAACCCAATTCAGGGAAATTCTTCTTTAAAAGAAGATTTCTTACTACTTTCATCAATATCGTTCATGGAATTCCTAATCAACAACAATCATCACATTTCTTGTCAGCCATTCTCAATGCCTTAGGAAATCAATTGTAGCTATTCATAATATCCCATGAAGATCAATTTATGCCATAACTCATATAATCAGAACATCCTTTTTAATAAGATTCAGTGAAGTATGTACCATCAAAATCATTACATCTTATCGAGAAACAGATGTAGGGCAACTAACCTAATTTATCACTTACGCTAAGGATACCTTGATCTTATTGATTTTCAACAACACTTCCCTTTTTGCACCCGTCCTCAATCGTGGGGATTAAGCCATGATCATGTCCTTTTTCTTCTTTATTTCACATAACAATCTCAATTCATTCCCAATTGATCACTATAAGCACTTTCCTTTCTTATGCTAATTCTTATTGAAATTTAAACTATAAGAGCTATAACTAGTAATTATCCACTAACTCACCAATTACTTTCAATATCATTTCCACACATATAATACATGAATGCTTAATATTTTCACTTGCTATAGTTCTCCCATTATCAGATGTGCATTCACATAGGCAAATCTACTGAACCTTGACAACTTTTGCACCTATCATTATCATTGTCTTACATTCCAATTTTTTCATTATTTCATCATACCCCTGTATGTCCACAATTAAGTCAAAATCATAGATGTATAATCATTCTTGATTTTCCAACTTAACATATTCCGACTTTAAGTCGTAAACCCTTATTTAGAGCTCTCATCATAATAATCAAACCCAATTGAAGCCTCTCCAGATCATAGAACATTTTATTTTCATCCACTTTGATTATACGCTTTCAATCTTGCCATTTCTAACATATCTCTATTTTCTCTATCAAGCCACAACTAGATATTCATACCTATCCCATATTCAAGGATATACCCAGTATAACTTTGATGTTGTATTTCATAATATATCCACTAATACCAATACACTTAATCTTCATTTATCAAATTGAACCATACACTTTTTCTTATTCTAAGATATCCACAACTCCCATTTATCACATTCTAACATATCATCATTTTCCTCACTATTTCTGACCACTTAAACAGTTGATACATGCTCATGCATGTGACTCATATGCTAAACTGGGGATCAGTTGTCACTATCTGCCGTGACATGACTTAAATGCATATAACTTGACCCATATTTCAAAAACAGCCCATATAAGATAGTACTTCTGGGCTCTGATACCACAAATGTAGCATCCCACTCCCGCAAGACCCAAACTCGACATCGAGGGTGATATCCGAGCCCGTGCCTCACGAGGGTGGTATGCTAGAGCAGTCAATTACAGTCCGAAAACTCAGTATGACATTTTTATTCTTTAAAAAAATAGAATGCGCGGAATTTAATAAATGATTTGGGCCCGCTTTAAATCGAAAACAGTTTCAATCACAACACAATATCAGTCATTAAGAAGGCACTCACAATATCAGTCATTAAGAAGGCACTCAACAATATTTAATCAACTCATGCACAAAAATTTCATAGCCAAATTAGGCACAATGCCATTTCTGAACACTTTCGGTAATTACATTTCAAATACTACATTTATCAATTGGGGCCCTCTGAAATAACAGTACTATTCTGCAGAAATTACAGAAATACAAATTACGTAAGAAAAAATGACACTATTACAGACGTGAACTGATCTCGACCCCAAATCTCTGACTTGCATGCAGTAGTTATACTCCCGTTAGTCTAACGGGGTACTCTTCAATTCCTGAAAAATAGTTGCAATTTTGGGTGAGTTTGCGAACTCAATGAGAAACCATCATCGATGGTTCACTCAACTCATGCATATACAACCCATTCACAGAATATCACATAGTAACACATTCGGAATTATCACATACATTATCATTTCACAAATATAAGGCATTTCGCCTTTCACACAGTCCACATTTAATCATTTGTATATGCAATGCACATGTGACACTTCCCATTTTATTATAGTGTTGTGACCGTGCGCCTGATCTGTCCCAAAATGGGCTTATTAACGGTGAGCCTGTGGCTTTGAATTACGGTGGACTTGAAGCCCTGATACGGTGAGCCTGTAGCTCTGAATAAAAATGCGTCTTAGGGAGAGGAGAGCCATCCGGGAATGCACTTCCATCCTTCAATATTGTCCGCTTTGGCGTGGTAAGCCACCCTCACGATTTTGTTTTGCCCCTACTCGAGGGATGCAAACGCGTCTGTCTCTTTTCGGGCACATTAAATAGTAATCGCGTCTTAGGAAGTAGGAGAGTCTTCTGGGTATGTACTATTTTCCACGTGTCATTAGGGATAGGAGAGCCCTCTGGGTATGCACTAATCCCTTTCGAGCTCGAGGCTCGTTTCAGTATCAGTGGCGACTCAAGTCACAACTATCATTATCTGTTCATGCATTTGTGTATGAAATGCAAAAATGCCCAATAATTCACAGTCACATTGTCATTAAAACCCATTTATCACAGTTCTTCAAAATCACATGGCAGTTGAATCCAATTTATCAAAAGTAGATATATCAATCTTTCAATCTTAATCATTTACATAACCGCACAATTCACATTCACAAACAATTTACTGAGCATTTAACAATCAAAATTGAGGAACCAACTAGGTTACTCACCTGTACTTCCGAGCTACTGCCTGGAAGTCCCAGCAATTATCCGTGGAATGTGTTCCAACGGTGCCTATAGAATAGTCAAATAATCATTCATTACTAAATGCATAATTAGAAAGATTCAATGATGCACATGTCTTAAGTAAAAGATGCACGATGCATGTTCATGACCTTCCCGGCGCTAATTCCCAATTTCCACTTTCTTTGCCAAAATCTAACTTTTCACTCAATTGATCCATAATGACTCATTTACTTATTAAAAATTCAGTTCAATTCACCATGTCAAATGCACTAGGATAAATCCCTAGAGAAATCTCAAACCCATTTGCTAGGTACTATATCAATTTCACCCATTGAAGACCCCAAAAGCATTGAATGCAAGTTAGCAGTCTCAAGATTATGCTCCACTTGTCATGAAACAATCCTTAGGTTGAAATAGGAAACCATACTCAATTTTCTTTCAATATTCGAGATCTCACTCATTTGATTTCAAACTTTCTTTCTTTACTTCAATTGTAGACCTCTCTCTCTAGATTATAACAAATCAAGAATCACTTCAATTGGAGGTCTACACCATTAGTTATGCCCCAAAAACTAAAATCAATTGGTTCAGAAAAATGGGGCTCGCCGCTCGCCGCGGCAAAGGAACACTCGTTGCGACGTCAAGGGGGGTTGCTCGCCGCTGCACACGAGAAGACTCGCCACGGCGTACGAATCGGGGCTCGTCGCGCGTCTACGTTCGTCGCGGCGTACGCTCATCGCGACGTCTACGTTCGTCGCAGTGTACGCTCGTCGCGTCGTCTAATAATCCCCTCGTCGCGACGTGCGGGTCGCAGGTCGTCTTCTCCGACTAAATTTCTCACATTTTTCTCTCTAAAACAGCCATAACTTAACTCAAACACTACAATCTTTAACATTTAAACTCATCAATGCATTTCAATAACAATAAAACAACATTAAACCCATTTTACTTACCAATCAAGCATCCAATCCTTAATCTTCCGAAATCTTCCCCAACCCTATCACCTTTCTCTAACATCCACGGTAATCTCTTCTCCTCACACGACTCATCTTTTCTCCAAGATCTAAGGTTGTCTTAACAACAAGGAGAAGCAAGCAAGGAAGTGAACAACAAAGATCGCACAAAGAGGAAGAAAGAGGATCAATCGAAAGAGAAGCAATCGTGCCCTAGGAAGGAAAGAAATGTGTTTCTGCCAAATTCAAAACCTAAGGCATTTAAAGGTTAAACAAATAAGCCTCTTGTCTTTTTCCTCACAATACATTTAAATCTCTCTTGTTTCACAATTTATTTTCAGTCCAATTTGTCTCCAAATTTCAATGGCTCGATATATTAATTTCTAAAATCATCTATCTAATTTTTCATGGCCATTGAACAGTTATTTTAGTACTATACAATCAATCAGTCCATCACTCGGACAATTTTCGGTCCGGACTTTTTCTCCCAATGTTCCAGAAAAATTTCTAAGGGTCACTATCAAGTGACAATCACTCTAAAACAATTCCAAGTCCAATTCTCAAGCACAATATTTTATAATTTATAAAATAAATCATATTCACAAATAAATGCCGAAAAATGCCATGAATGCATGTACATATAAGTGCATGCGCCAAAAGACTCATTCCTCTAAAATTAGAGGCCAAATGAATGTTCACATCAAAATATGCAATGCAAACTACTAGTCTGTCCTAATTTACCAATTTACGCCTCCCATCAGTGATGGGATGTTACAAAATCTCTGGTCCAATTCCAACAAATATTTTCCCCAACTTGGAGATTCACGTGTCAGCCTATACAGTGATATAACCAATGTTAGGCTCAGGGTCATTCCTATCGTTTTATAAGCCCTGGGTGAAATAAAAAAAAAGTTATAATAAATTGACAATATACTTAAGTTTATATATTTGTTTGAAACATAAATGACTCAATTTATAAGTCTACATACTCAAACAAATATTAAATGATCATAACATCGCCTAATAATATCTTACAAATATCATTAATAATAAAATAACTAAAAATAGTAACAAGAACAACAAAATATCAATAGTAGCAATTAAACAACAATATTAGATTGCAAAACACTAAGAAAACTACACTAACAAGTACACAGAGGATCATGATTTATAAAAAACAATTTCTTAGTGCATTTCTAGATGCAAAATCATTAATAATATTATTAAGATCTATATTGTCTAATATATCCTTCTTAATACATAACATAGCTAAACTATTCAACCTTTTTTGTGATATGGATGACCTCAAGTAGGTTTCCAATAATTTTAACTTTGAAAAACTTTTCTCAACTGATGCTATAGTTACAGGTATAGTCAACAGAATTCGATAAGCAATTGAAACATTTGGATAACAATCTACAGTTTTAACAAATTCTAAAATTTCAATTAATGACATTAACTCATTTAGAAAATTCATTTGCAATACTTTTAATTCAGAAAAAAAGATAATCTAAATCCACATCTGACATATTATCATGAGAAAAAGTCATCGTAAAATTAGTGGAATATTCTTTTAATTCATTATCATCCAATGAACTTAACTTCTTTGAATCATTTAAGAATCCAAAAATATTATCAAATGTCATTAATTGTTCAAATGTATTCTTTAATGAAGAAATTGCCATATCCACAACAACTAGAAAGTAATTAACTCTGAAAGAATCCTCAGCTGATTGTATTTCTCCATTATGGTTAATTTCATCAAATTGTCTTTTCCTAATAATACAACATCTAGTTGGAAATGTAGGCTTTATATTCATCTCAAGCACAAGACTTTTGGCAATATTCATACTAGAGCCAAACCTTTCATCTCTATATTTCTAAAAAACTACCATCATGCCTTCTAATTGCTTTAAGGTAGCATTAATGCACATAGATTTAGATTGCAACTTTATACTCATCATGTTAATAGCGAATAAAATATCATACCAAATAACCATACCAAGTAAAAACTCAAAACTCTCAAGTATACTAACCAAACTTTCTGCTTCACTCTTTGACTTGCCATCATCACAAGATCTAGATAATTTCATCAAAGCCAATCTTATTTGAGGAACTTGAAGGAACTTGAAATCTAATAGCTTTAACACTTTTTATTCTACTCTCCCAAAGAGTATTGGATAATGATTTCATAGTTAAGCCTAAAACATTATCAAACAAAACCTTCCATCTTTTAGGAGAACTTGAAAATAATGCATATATACATTGCACAACTCCAAAAAATGAAACAAATTTAACACAAGAATATGCCATATCACTAAGAGTAAGATTAAGATTAAGATTATGACAAGCACATGGCATATATAATGCTTTTGGATTTATTTCAAGTAATCGATTTTGAACCCCTTGGTATTTTCCCTTCATATTAAAACCATTGTTATAACTTTGACCCTTTATATTATAAACATTAAGATCAAGAGAATTAAATGCATTCAATAATTCATTGAAAAGTCCCAATCCAGATGTGTCATCTACCTTTAAGAACTCTAAAAAGTACTCCTCTATTTTTATTTTTTATTTAACATATTCACGTATCGTACTAACAAATTCATTTGTTCTTGATGACTCAAATCTAGGGTAAAATCAAGAATAATAGAAAAGTATTTCGACTATTTAATGATCCTTATGATAGAACTTCTAACACTATGGGCCAACAGAATCAACTCATTTTCAATTTTGTGACCAAGATAATGATGATGAATTTCATGTTTTTGAATAAGTTAACATGATCTTACATTATCACATCAAATCTAACAATCATCTCAATCAATCTTTAAAAATTAGCATTAACATCTTGGTAAAGTTTCTCATTGGATCCTTGAAAAGCTAAATTATATTTAGCAAGATATTTCAAAAAAAAAACTATTCTTATCAAAACTTATCTCCAACATTCTTTCTCCTTTGCAATTTCTTGTTGCAAATCTTTATCAACTGTTTGATTTTTGCTCAATCTTACTCTTAATTCATTTCAGGTTCTCATATTAGTTATATGTTCAATACAATTATGTTCTTTGAGTCTATCACTGAGATGCTTCCAATCTCTAAATCCATAATTTGTTAATCCAATTTGTTTGTTAGTAGATTTGAACAACTTACAATAAAAACAATAAACTTTATCTACTTGTTTAGAATAAACCAACCATTTTCTATCGGTAATCTCTCCATTACTCAAATTTCTATAATAATAAGAATATGAAAAATGATGAGAGGTATTGTCTAAAGGAAACATAAGATTCAGTTCTCTTACAGACCCTTTTTCAACTAAAATATCCCTTGCTTTATTATCAAGGTTATCCCAATTTTTAGGATAATAAATGTCCAATATAGGACTTACTTGCTCATCTGCCTTTAAATTTTCTAAAGTGGATGCATTTGGTACATGATCATGCTCACTCAGATTTCTAATATCCTCATTAATATGAATCTCATCACTTAAGTTTTCTTTATGTTGTTTAAAACTACCTTCACCTAATTTCTCGAGACTCTCACTAGAGGACCTACTCTGTTAATAAATTTATTAATTGCTCCTTTTTAGGATTCTATCAACTATACTACTAGTTTTCTTCTTCTTTTTTTTCCTTTTTTCATTTCCAAATAAATGTTTTTTAGGCAACATAATATAAATCAATTATAACACAGTTGGACTAGAAAAAGAACAAAAGCACCTATATGGAACCGAAAGAAGTATACAGACACAACCAAATTCTAATAGCTTCACAATATATCACAAAGATATATAAATGGTATTATATCTATGATAGAGGAAAAAATAAATAACAAAATTTAATATCTAATATTTAAAATAAAAACAAATAGCAAATTTTAATGATAGAGATACTAATTTCTAAAATACAAGAAATTAACATACTTAGGAAAAAATATAGTAAATAATTTTCTAAGTTATTAAATATTCTAAATTTCTCAAGTCAAATATTATCCTATTATATAAGCCGTGAAATGATTGAATATTATTATTTTTATTATTTTATTATTATGACATGTTTAATAGAATCATACGTATTTTTATAATAAAGGAAACCATTTATGTAGTCTTTGAATTGAGTAATTTAAATTATCTAATTTAGTCATATTATAACTAAACTTACGTGAACTCTACAAGAACACAAATCCAACAATTATTACATTACTTGTGGCAAAGTATAATGAAAATTATAATTACAAAATTTAAATTATTTATTAATATTTAACTACAATATCATTTAATATAAATGTTATGATTTAAAATTTCAATATAATTTCCACGTTAATGACAAATTACAAATTAATTATAACATATTCAAATATTTAATAAGCTAAAATACATTAAAAATCAGAAACTTTACTTTTAAATTATACTCATAACTCATAAGATGTAATCATAAAAAAATTTATCGCTAATTTTTGAGTTGAAGTACCTGAAATACATATATTGATGAAAATAAAGAAATTAGAAGGTAAAAATATAACCTAAATACTTCAAAATTAACTTGATAAATATGGAAGTTGGTAAGTCCACAACGTTCTCCTTTTTCTTGTAAATGGGATAGTTTCCTTTGTTTTCAAGTCAAACTATTATGCTAATATGTTAAGAAGCCTTTATTATGTAACTATCATCGTTGTTGGAATTTGTTACGTAAGTTACTCACTAGTCACCAACGTTCTCTACATTCAATGTTTAAGCTAAACCTTGAAAATGTTATTATATTAAGGGCCTTTTTTATGATAAGCCCTGGGCAGGTGTCCTGCCTGCCCCTACCCCAGGGCCGGCTCTGGTTAGGCTAATGCTTCACCTTCTAAATGCATTCTCACCAATCCCACCATCACCTTAGTTGGGGCCCTGTTAAGTGTGAAAATTCGCTCACACAATCCTTTTCCTTTCAACACTAAAAATTTGACCTTATGTCCTTTAAACGTACGTTCCTTTAGTACCTTCTGTCTCTGGAGCAAGTTGATCTCTATGCCTTTGTCCTATGGATCTTTGTACTATTCTTCTAATCCAATTACATAATCCATTCCTTAATTCTTGTACACTTCTTTCTTGGCAAAGTTCAACTCTTGCATTTAGTTGCACAAACCTTCCTCAATTTGCCTCAACTCGTAAGCTTGAGTTACTTTAGCTATAGTGCAACAACAAATTTGCCAAAATCAACTTTGATACCAATTTTAGTGCAACTAAATGTTGGTTTACATATTTAGGAATTAAAGATTTATATTTATAGTCTATCCTTGCATGATCTAACTTAAGAAATAAGAATCAAACGAAAAAGAGGGTCAGGGATTGAACATTGAAGAGTTGAGAGAGAAAGTCGTCATTTTCTTCTTATACAATGTTTTATTCAACGATTGTGTTAGTCATTAATGATCAACCACTAAGACCCTTACACATGGCTTTAATTCACCTATTCCATTAAACCTGTGCCAACCTGTTCCCCGTAACATCCAACCATTCAATAATTAGGAGAGAGGAAAAAACATATGGGTTGGATGTTGTTGGGAGCAGGGGGCACAGGCTTTCTGACATGTATTATCCTCGTTACTAATACTACTTTTAAAACGATGTCATCTCTCCTCCTTTTCTTCAAACTTGCTATCTCAAGGTAGTGTTTTAAAAAATAGATTGGATTGGCCAATTCAACTGGAATAATACAAATCAACCTGATTTTTGGTTTGATTTGTATTGTATAACTTTTGTGATAAAAAATCGGTCAGTTAATTAATAAACTGATAGGTTTTCTAAAAAATTGTCCAGTTTTTAACAAATCAGTTAATAATCCAGCCACCGTTTTAAATTATATGGAACCTACTTTTTGCATATAAGAAAAACAGATGTGTTCCCATGTAGGACCTACATGTCTCACAAATTTTAATTAATAAATTATATTTTAAAATTTTAAATTATATATTTATCATTTTAATTTAAAATTTAAAATTTAAAATTATTATCGTTAAAAATAAATTACTATTTTATTATTAAAATTACTAAGTTTATTTAATATAACTAAAATTTATATTTGTCTAATTTAGGTTCTTTATATCTCCTTATATTTTTATTGAAAAATTTTAAATTATTTTTGTTAAAAACTAATTATTATTTTCATCATGAATTTTTTATTAAATTTAATTATTAATCAGTATATATAAGTAATATTGCTTCTAATAATTTAAGAATTTTTCAAAATAATATTTAAAATATAAAGAAATATGTTTAATGACATTAAAAAGGAAGTGGGAATAAATTAGAGTTTTGTTCACTTTCTTTAAAGATACTTCACCTTTTATTGATAATATAGAATATAATTTTATTTTTATTATTATTTAAAATTTATGTTAGATTCAATTTTAGTGTAAATTATTATATTTATTATTAGTTTATTATCTATTAATAAGTATTGTTAGTGCAATTTTATTTTAATAAAGTATTTTATTTTATACTATATTTATACTTATTTTTATATTTTTATTTATTATATACCAATTTTATAACGGTCTAATACCAATTGAACCTTTAAACTTTAAAATTTTTCTTTAATCGATTTAACGTTCAGTCTGATTTTTAAAAATTGGTTCAACGGTTATGTTTCTTCACTCTTCTAAACGAATAGACTGCCTTCGTCTTCTTACTCAACTTGCTCCATACTTCCTTTGCCTTCTTACTCAACTCACTCTAGGGATGCTAATTTTGGCTCCGGTTGACCGGGCTACAGGTGGGTCATTGGATAAAGTGGTCAGTTTGATCGAGCCACAGGTCAAGGTTAGGCCGAGTGCGGGCCAACCCGAGTCGACCTGTGGTCTAACCGTAATTTCAAAAACTACAATTTTGCTAAAAACAATGTAATTTTTTACATTTTTTTCAAATATAGGGTGGGTTGCCTAAGTAGGAGCAGCTCGAGCCTAGCCTGACTTATTGACATCCCTAGCTCACTCCTCACTTCGTCTCGTAACACATATATTTTACTACTCGACCCATTGACATCCCTAGCTCACTCCTCACCTTGTCTCGTAACACTTATGCTTTGCTTTTAGAACTTTATGGCCTACAGTCAAATCAAACATGATAATATGTATTGAAAAATTAGTTGTGCATATACACTATTATTATTGAATGAATGATTCAAATCTTAGTTGAGTTAGTGGGTTGGAAGCTCGTTTTATTGGTTAAGCAAAATAAGTTAGTGTTTAGCTATAATCTTGTTAGTGTATGGAATTGTGGGATTATAGTCTAAAATTTTCGTTTCGTTTCGTTGCTCCTAGCATTATTTAAAGACTAATGTACTCTTCTGTTATTAAATGTAGTAAACAATTCACCTCTATGTGTCCTTGACTTTGTCTTTGAATATTTTTCTTTTCCTTTTACCAACAACTTGTGGTATCAGAGCAGTCCACCAAAATAAACTAGGTTTAGTCCACACTTTAAGGAAAAAGAGTAAAGTTAGAGAGAGAAAGAAAAGTAGGGATAAGCACTCACTTGCATCAGAGAGTGAACATCTGTTGGATCTTGGTTTTTCTAAATTTTTCTAAATTTTTCTAAATTGCTTAATTGATTAATTATGTTTATTTATTGGTTTAATTTTTATTTATTTATTTAGAATTGGAAGGATGAAGAATTGGAATTAGAAAGAAAAGTAGGCTTAGTTAGAATTGAACTAAGTAGGTTAACTGGTGATTAGAGCCTAAAAGTCCAACCAAGGGCATAGTTGGAAAGTTATAGTCAGTGGAGGGTAATTTTGGAAGATAAGGAGTTAATAAAAAAAAGACAAAAATTTAGAGGAAGGAGAGTGATTGTCGTTGGCTACCAAAGGAGGAGGAAAAAGAGAGAGAAACGTGGGAGAAGTAGAGAAGAAGAAGAGAAAAATCGAAAATCCAAGGGAAAAGGAAGGAAATTCGTGGGAAGGAGAAGAGTCAAGGTCCATAAGGTATGTTCTTTATCTTCTCCATGCTTTAGTTAAGAAATAGGTTGTGTTGTGTTGGATGGAGTTCTAGAGAGAGAAAGGAGTTTTGTGTTGGGTGTTAGATTGGAGGAAGAAGATGGGTTTTTTTAGTTGGGTTTTGAGTTTCCTAACCTATATGGACTATGGGTAGGTTGAATTTGAGTTTAATTAAGGTTAATGTTAGTTTTGTGTGATTATGGAAAATTGGGGATTTTCCAATTGAGTTGAAATTCATGGAATTTTGTTTATGTTTAGGAAATCAAGAGCCTATCCAAGAGCAAAAGGAAGGAGGCAATTGATTTTGGATTTTTCAAGATTGTCAAGGTGGATAATTTATTTATGGTCTTTATGTAATGAGCAAAATGCATTGTGTATGCAATATGTGCTAAATGAATTGTTTGAATTTCTATGATGTGGAAATTGCTTTATGTTGTGTTCATGTCATGTTATGCATTGACCTTTTGATATGATTGATAGGCCATTGAATTCTATCATGGCATTTTGTATATGGATGATTGAATTGTGAGAATGATTGTCATGTCATTGAATGTAATTCATGGCATTTTGATTAAATGGAAAGAAGGAAAGTATGAAAATATGAATTTATGAATAATTGAACTAAGTATGAGATTTGATTGTGTTTGGGCGAGAGAGGAACCGTTTTGTTAGTCACGTGCACGTCGACGTTAAGCCTTCTCCTGGCTGCCCGCTTGTGGCCCACGAAATCCGAAAGTGGACTAGTTTCATTCACAAAGTAAACTTCGGTTTCTCTGTTTTGTTCACGGAACCCTCGAGCCAAATTGTGTGGGCATTAGCATTTTGATGTGTTATGTTATGATGTGAATTATACGTTATGCTTGAATGAGAAATGACATCAATTGTGTTCATGTTGATGATGTATTGAATTATGAGATTGTGTTTGGGAATTGTGAATGCTAAGATTCTTTGTTTGTCTACATAGATATTTGTTTATGTATGATTGTGTGGCTCATTGCCAATGGCTATAAATAAGTTAACCATTGAGCCGTGTAGCTCAACCTATAAAATTTTCCTCCTCAGGTGCGGATCGAGAAGAGTAACGACCCTTGCAAGGCATTTGGGAAACTCCAAGATAGCTAGGAGTCTTTTGTATTTAGTAACATTTGGCTAGCTTTATAGGCATATCAAACATGAGCATCATTTGTATTTTGTATTAAGTTGATGTATGTGCTGATATGAAAGTAAAGCTTGTTTAAGCATTGTTTTGTTTTCAAATGAGATTGAGAATTGAGAAACTCATTTTGTATGATTTTGTTTCATTAAAGCTTGAGATTGATGGATGAGTTTATCTTTGGTTGAGAATTCCATTTGTTGTTAGTGTTAGAAGAATATGTTGATATTGGGAAGGATGTGCGTGATGAATCCTTTGGAGTTGAGTTTCAATGATGTTTGTAGTTGTTCAATGGATTTGAAGTGGTTTTTGTGGTATTGGAGAAGAGTATGAGGTAAGGGGAAGTTAGGATGGGTTTAGGAACCTTTGGAGGGGTCTTGAAGGGTGAAAAATTGGTGGTACCCGTAGGTTACATAGTCTGCCTGTGTGAATTTCACACGGACCGTGTGATTTTGGGCGCAGTAACACCAATTCACCCGTAGGTTGCACGGTCTGACCGTGTGAATTTCACACAGACTGTGTGATTTTGGGCGCAGTAACACCAATTCACCCGTAGGTTGCACGGTCTTCCCGTGTGAATTTCACACGGACTGTGTGATTTTGGGCGCAGTACCACCAATTCACCCGAAGGTTACACGGGCTGGCCGTGTGATTTCACACGGCCTGTGCTTTTTGACCCCTATAACGACCGAATTTTAAATTTTAGTCTTCATGAAAGTTGTAGCCTTGGATGTCTACTTTCTAACCGTCTAACAATGAAGTCAATCCAGAATCTATAGCGAGAGTTATGGTGTTTGCGCCAAAGTATGTTCAATAGGAATTAGGATATGAACATATCGAATTTGTTTGACCATAATTCCTTTGTACGACCTCCGAATGAGACGATTCTTGAGGTGTTAGATTCCTAACACGTTTTTCTACCTCTAAATAAAAATTTATAGCCTTTGGAGCTAAATTCAAAAATTTTGATGGGAAGGAAGAGAAAGGTCGGCTTGGAGAGCATGATTGAGCCATGAACCTACTTCGATTTCTTAAGCATATCTTGAGCCATAGGGACCCGATTGAGGTGGTTCTTATTTCTAAATGAACAAGAGACTAAGAGCTCCATCTTGAAGGAGTCAATTGTGATTTTGTGATGTTGCGATTTTGTTGTGTGGGCTCGCCTTTGTGGCTTGAGATGTTATGCGAATGAGAATTCTTCGGTGAGGGTCAAAGAGCTTGGAAATACGCTTGTGTTTTTTTTTACTCCGGTGCGATAGTTAGGCTTCGAAAACGGGCCCCAACAATATCCCATTTTCTTCTCCAATAAAGACGAACCAATAAAACAGAGAGTGAACGAAGGAGAAGAAAAATTTCGACCATGGCAGGCAATGGCACTAACCCATCTTCTCAACCCGAATTCCAATCTTCAAAGGGGGAAAATATCATCTTTGGCATTTGAAGATGACAACCTTGTTTAAGTCCCAAGAACTGTGGGACTTGTCGGAGAATGGGTATGACGAACTAGATTTGACACCGATGCAACCTGACTAGTTGTTGAGGGAAAATCATAAGAAGGACACAAAGGCTTTATTTCTCATCCAATCAACACTGGATGATGACATTTTTCCTCGAATTGTTGCAGCAAGGACTTTAAATCATACTTGGGAGACTCTCAAACAAAAATATTTTGGAGATAAGAAGGTAATCACTGTTAAATTACATACTTTATGTTGTGAATTTGAGACATTGGGCATGAAAAGCAAAAAATCAGTACAATAATTCTTGTCCAGAATATCTGGAATAATGAACCAAGTGAAGTCCTACAGTGAAACAATTCCTAATGAAGTTGTTGTTAGTAAGGTGTTAAAAAGTCTGACCTTTAATTTTGACCATGTTGTTGCTACTATAGAAGAGTCTAAGGACCTATCGACATATACTTTTGACGAGTTAATGAGTTCTCTTTTAGCCCATGAAGCTAGAATTGGCAGGTCATAAGAGAAAATCGAGGAGAAGGCTTTCTAAGTAAAAGAGGAGTATTCTCACAAGGGGAAGTTAGAAAATTCCCAAGGCAGACGCGGAGGTGGATTTTGTGGACATGGTTGTGGTGGTGGTATAGTTCATTTTCGACATTCATATTAGAGAATTTAATTCAAAAAGATACATTCAATGCAACTATTGTAAAAATTTAGGTCATCTAGAAGAAAAATGTTGGGCAAAGAAAAAGGATGAGTAAAGTCGAGCAAGCTTTGTGGAGAGAGAAGATACTGAAACACTATTCATAGCACATTCTTATGTAGTTAGTGTTCCTGATCATGTCTGGTTCATTGACAGCGGATGTTATAATTACATGTGTAGCTCATGCTCCTTGTTTGAGGAAATGGATTCTTCACAAAAATCTGAAGTTTGCTTGGGTGACAAGAAGCAACTTAAGGTTGAAGGAAAAGGTACGATTTCTATATGTACTAGTAATGGCAGAAAGAGGTTGTTACATGACGTTCAATTTGTGCCTAGTTCAGCCCACAATTTGTTAAGTGTGGGACAATTAGTGAGTACTAGGCTGGAAATTGTGTTTGCTGATAGTCGTTGTGTGATTAAAGATAAACAGTGTGGTTAAAACATTGCTAGTGTTGCCATGACTCCAAATAAAATGTTCTCGCTTGATGTGTCTTGTTTTGAGAAATAGGCTCTTGTGGTTAAAGAGTCTAGTGAGTCTAACTTATGGCACTTGCATTATGGCCACTTGCACTTAAATGGTTTGAAGTTATTAATGTAACATCCCATTACTTGTAGGAGGGTTAGAATAGTAAATGTGAGTGATTAATGAGAGTTAGTGATGCATTTTCATGTTCATGCATAAAAATGCCATGCACTTATACATGAATAGTGAATGAATTTGCACATGAAAATAATTGTACATGTATTCATGAATAATTCCGGGTATAGTTGGATTGTAAAGATGACAATCAAGGGAGTTAGTTTCAAAAGAAATTAAGTTAGAACTTGGGTATTGGGTAAGTGACAAGTGTCACTTAGGCTTTTGTACTCTTGCTAGAAGTAGGTTACTATTCTTTGAGAGTTGACAAGTTAAGTCTTGTCTAAGTCCCTTCTTTATTATCATCTTTTTCAAAATTCCTTTTGAAACACAGAGTTTTTCATCAAATACTTTCTAAGGGACTTGTGTGTTTTTCCTTTCCTTCACCAAACCTACTTTGCCAATTGTGTCCTTTACCCTGAGAAAAACTAGAAGCTGGTCACTGTACTCAGTAAAGTATGTGAAACGTGTGGAGTTAGGGCTTGAAGATTTTGAAATTTTCAACAGGTAAGTGGTAAAGAAATCCCTTAGAGTTGGGGATTTGTGAAATAAATTTGATAAGTTACTATCATCTGCATGGGAAATGGCATTTACGTGTTTGTTCATAAATACTGAATGGTTGGGAAGAAATAAATTCAGTTATAGTGTTAAATTAGTTTTTGAATTTTTTTTTGGTATTTTGGTGATGTAAAATATTGAAAGTTTGAAAATCTGACAAAATGTTCATTGAATACACTTCAATCTTTTAGCCATAACATTTTCTCTAGTTTTCTAAATGAGATGATTCTTAATTTGAATTAAACTAGAGACATATGGCTACATTTTGTATGAAGACATCGAATTTCAGTTTTGTTTCTAAAACTCTCAAAATTTCATGAAATTATGAAGTTGGTCCAGTACGTTAGTGTGTGTAGGGAAAATTTGTCTTCAGACTTTAGGGGAAAATTTGGGATTGATATGGAGAGATTTTAGCCAAGATGCCTCTGGAACGTTGTAGATCTTTCTTTTATCTTTCCAACGGTATATAGTACGAAAATTTTGGACATCGGAGTCAAAAATTATGATCCTTATAAGTAGAGACATTCTGTGGAAGAAAATCAGACGATAGAAATGAGAGGGAAGAAAATGAGACGATAGAAATGAGACGGAAGAAATAAGATGGAAGAAAATGAGACGGAAGAAATGAGACGGAAGAAAATGAGACGACAGAACTAAGATAGAAGGAAAGTGAGACGATACAGAAGTCAGACGATAGAATTGGTCTTCAAGGTCTTATGAAAGTTGTAGATTCGGAAGTCCTTTTTCCAATAGTCCAAAAACAAAGTCAATCCGACATCTGTAGTGAGAGTTATAGCAATTGCGCCAAGACATGTACAATACAAGTAAAGATATGAACATGTTGGATTCTTTTGGCCATAACTTCTTCTCTAGACCTCCAAATGACTTGATTCTCAAACCATTGGATTTATAAGACATTGATCTACATCTTCACCAAGAATTATAGCCATATGAAATGAATGAAGAAAGATTGAGTGTAAAGAGTGGGACGGGTGCAGTGAGTGTGCTTTTAAGCAATATGAACTGTTGTTATTCCACTGAACGTACTTTGGTATTTTGACGATTTATGAAGCCCTACTGATCCAAATGAGATGATTTTTATTTTGTGGTAAATTGGAGACATGGGGCTACAAACAAAATGAAGAAATTGTTAGTTAAATACCCAAGATTTGTCATGAACATGTATTGTACATAATTCATGCCATACATATGCATCATTGAATACTTATAATTGTGTAAGTTGTGACATTGTGTATATTGTTTGTTGGACCAATGATGGTTGACAAATTAAATCCCACTTATGTTTTGATAATAATAAAATGTATAGAATTGGTTAAGAAATTATTTTAGGTATTTTGGGATTATTATTGTGCAAATCAAGATGGGCAAGACATAAATCATTGAAGAATCAAGATGGAAGTTTCCTTATAAGTGCAAGAGACATTAATAATGAAGATTATAGAATATTTGAGTGGATATTACCGTTGAAGCTTACATAAGTCGACTAGAACATCATAAGTCGACTTATATATCAAGATCCGATCAACATAAGTCGACTAGAACATCATAAGTCGACTAATACATGAAGATCTGTCAACACAAGTCGACTAATAGTACATAAGTCGACTTATCGAGGAGCACAAGTCAACTTACACAACACAAGTCGACTTATAGAAGAGCGAAGATGTAATTTTACGTAAAATGTTATCACAAGTCGACTTATACACTCGACAAGTCGACTTATGGGTACAACAAATTAATTCTAACGGTTCAATTAGCCACAAATGGAAAGGAGGATATTAAGGAATGATCATAACAATTAGACAACGGCTATATAGGTTCCCAACAACTATTTTCTTCAATATATAAGAGTGGATCATCAAGGGAGACACTAAGAAAGTTCTACAAGAAAAAATACTCCACTATTGCTTCATATTTTGCTCACCATTGCTCTTATCTTGTTACATCATTGTATTGAGCTTTGTTCTTCAATCTTTATCTTATTTCTCTTACAATTTGAGTGACTAGTGAAAGGTCACGAGTGAGGTAGCTTGAGCCGGAAATCAAGTGGTGTTGGTAGGATTTGTGCCGGAAGACAAATCATTTGTAAAGGTAGCTTGAGCTGGAAATCAAGTAGTGTTAGTAGGATTTGTGCCGGAAGACAAATCAAGTGTAAAGGTAGCTTGAGCCGGAAATCAAGCGGTATTGTAAGAGTTCACACTGAACTACAAAGTGTGTAATAAAGTGGTTTGCAAAATCCTAAGTGGGGGCTTAGGTAGAGGACGTAGGTCTTAGCACCGAACCTCTATAAAAACAGTGTTTGATCTTCTTCCCTACTCTTTTCACTTAAATTTGTTTAAATTGTTTTTGTGTGAATTAACTTCTGATTTTATTGTAAAAATTTACAAAAAGCTTAAAGATCTATTCAACCCCCCTTCTAGATCGCTAACAATTGGTATCAGAGTAGAAGTATCCAGGGATGACACACAACAAACTAGCGGAAGAAGGTAATACAAATTATCGCCCTCCTTTATTTAATGGTACTAACTATTCTTCTTAGAAAAATCCTATGAAGTATCACATTATAAGCAAGGGAGTGGAATACTGGAAGATTATCATTTTTGGTCCTCAAGCTCCTGTGAAAGAAAACGGTGAGTTAAAAACAGAGACGGAGTATGACGACAATGATTGGAGGCAAGCCTACATCAATGCAAAGGCTATGAAAATGATATACTGCGCTCTCACGGTCGAGGAAAGAAACCGAGTTAATTCTTGTACCAGCGCTAAAGAAATGTGGGAAAGACTTCGCATCACCCATGAAGGAACTAATCAAGTTCGGGAAATAAAGATCAACATGCTTCTCCATGACTATGAAATGTTTGTCATGAAGGAAGGTGAGTCTATTTCCATTATGCTTGATCATTTTGCAGAAATCATAAATGAATTAGGCAACCTTGGAAAGCATATGACGGATAGCGAGAAGGTGAAGAAGATTCTCCGCTCACTACCAAAAGAATGGGACTCACAAGTCACATCAATTATGGAGTCTAAAGATCTCAACCATCTGGAATTCAACACCTTGGTGGGATCACTCATCAACTATGAGATCATTCTCAAATTAAGAGGAGGTAAAGGTAAGTCACAAAAATCAATTGCTTTAAAAGCTAATGCTTCTTCTCTTGATGAAAGTGATGAAGAAATAGATGAAAAAGACGAAGATGAAGAAATAGCAATGTATGCTAGAAACTTGAGAAAATTCAAAGGACTACTCAAAAATAGGAGGAAAGAATTACGTAGTAGAAGAAATGAAGAAAGAAAGAAGTACACCATGGAAAGAGGACATCATGCTAGAGAATGCAAAAGCTCAACTTCAAATTCAAATCTCCAGAAAAATGACAAAGGGAAAAAGAAAGATAGCCTTATAGCCACGTGGAGTGATGATGAGGAAGCATATCAAAGCAATGATGAAAACAACCTTGCTCTTATGGCAGATAGCTTCTTGACAAATGATGATGAGGATGAGGTAATAATCTCAGATCAAGAACTTAGAGATTCTTTTATTGCTTTACAAATTGATTTTGAAGAAGCTATTAAGATCAACAAGAAATTGAGAAAGAAAATAAGAGAACTAGTTGTTGAAAATAGTGTTTTGCTTAAGACTGTTGATGATTTGGAATGCACTAAGGAAGATCATTCTGCATGCCTTACTGAAAAAGAAAATCTCACTAATAAACTTGGTAGACTTAGAAAGGAGTTTTCTTATGTGGTTGGAAAATTTGTTGGTGGAAATGCAAAGTTTGAAGAGATGTTGTCTTTACAAAGATATTCAATTTCTAAATATGGTTTAGGATATGATCCTTTTCATAGAGATTATTCCTTGATTTCTAAATTCACTAAAGACGAAAAAATTGCTCAATGTGCTAGATGCTTGAAAGATGGTCATATAGAAATTGCATGTAAAAGTATTAGGAGATGTATCAATGTTAAGAAAATTTGGGTGATTAAAGGTACAACACCTCCTAATGTGGTTTATACGACTAACCAAAATGTACCCAAGATGGCTTGGGTACCAATGGGAAGAAAGTATGTTTCAGTTATAGGTACAAGCAAGGAATGAAGATCAACCAAGCACATGGTACATTGATAGTGGATGTCGACTAATTGGTGGCAAGTCTGCTAACAAGTCGACTTATGTGGGTCAATAAGTCGATCTATGATGTACACAGCACTATGGAAATGAAGAAATTTCAGGATAAGTCGACTTATAAAAATCGACAAGTCGACTTATGAGGGTCGATAAGTCGACTTATGGAGGTAAAACAAGTCGACTTATGTTTACACGGGTTCCATTGTTGGATTGTTATGTTATGTAATGAATTTTCATTTTCTTTTTGTTTGCTTATGAACTGCCAGTCGAATATAAGTTATCTAGGTCTTCTTTAAAAATTCTCTTTTTCACAAATCTCCGAAAACATATTCTCGTCTACTTTTGAGATTTATTCATGATGATGATGTTTCTCCACCATGATGGTTTTTGTATCTAGCCAAGACCAACATTTCATATTATTTGTATTTGCTTGCTGCTTGAGATTATTTGTGTTTGATGACTTGCTTCTCTATTTAATGTGATTGCGATATTTCATCTATTGTTGGTTTGTATTAGTTGTTTTGATTATGACAAAAAGGGGGAGAAACTGAGAAATTGGATATTCTTTAGTTATTTGATTAAGGGGGAGTATGTGATAATTGTATTTAATTTAAAGTCTATCATGATTTCAAATTACTTTTATGAATTTGATCTTACAAGGTTATTAAATTCAATGATTTATATGATTGAGGGGGAGACTTCTAACCAAAATGACAAGGTATAAAAACTTTGATCAATGTTTCCTTGTTTTCATTTCTTAAACAATTTCTAAGTGTTTTGTCATTATCAAAAAGGGGGAGATTATTGGACCAATGGTGGTTGACAAATTAAATCCCACTTATGTTTTGATAATAATAAAATGTATAGAATTGGTTAAGAAATTATTTCAGGTATTTTGGGATTATTTTTGTGCAAATCAAGATGGGCAAGACATAAATCATTGAAGAATCAAGATGGAAGTTTCCTTATAAGTGCAAGAGACATTAATAATGAAGATTATAGAAGATTTGAGTGGATATTACAGTTGAAGCTTACATAAGTCGACTAGCACATCATAAGTCGACTTATATATCAAGATCCGAACAACATAAGTCGACTAGAACATCATAAGTCGACTAATACATAAAGATCTGTCAACACAAGTCGACTAATAGTACATAAGTCAACTTATTGAGGAGCACAAGTCGACTTACACAGCACAAGTCGACTTATAGAAGAGCGAAGATGCAATTTTACGTAAAATGTTGTCACAAGTCGACTTATACACTCGACAAGTCGACTTATGGGTACAACAAATTAATTCCAACGGTTCAATTAGCCACAAATAGAAATGAGGATATTAAGGAACGATCATAACAATTAGACAACAGCTATATGGGTTCCCAACAGCTATTTTCTTCAATATATAAGAGTGGATCATCAAGGGAGACACTAAGAAAGTTCTACAAGAAAAAATACTCCACTATTGCTTTATATTTTGCTCACCATTGCTCTTATCTTGTTACATCATTGTATTAAGCTTTGTTCTTCAATCTTTATCTTATTTCTCTTACAATTTGAGTGACTAGTGAAAGGTCACGTGTGAGGTAGCTTGAGCCGAAAATCAAGTGGTGTTGGTAGAATTTGTGCCGGAAGACAAATCATTTGTAAAGGTAGCTTAAGCCGGAAATCAAGTAGTGTTGGTAGAATTTGTGCCGGAAGACAAATCAAGTGTAAAGGTAGCTTGAGCCGGAAATCAAGCGGTATTGTAAGAGTTCACACTGAACTGCAAAGTGTGTAATAAAGTGGTTTGCAAAATCCTAAGTGGGAGCTTAGGTAGAGGACGTAGGTCTTAGCACCGAACCTCTATAAAAATAGTGTTTGATCTTCTTCCCTACTCTTTTCACTTAAATTTGTTTAAATTGTTTTTGTGTGAATTAACTTCTAATTTTATTGTAGAAAATTACAAAAAGTTTAGAGATCTATTCAACCCCCCCTTCTAGATCGCTAACATTGTTCATTGTAGAAGGGCAACTGGAACGTCAACCTCCAGACATTGTCGAATCTTCCAGGCACTAGCTCCGGAAATAACTTGTGAGTAACCTAGACGGTCTCACTTAATTAACTGTTTGCTTTATAATATGTTTTGAATAATGACATTGATGTGGCTTGATTGTGTTGATTCCGGACAAGGAAGGTCCGGTGATTCTGGTGTATGAATGAATTATTAGAGTGCTCCTTGTATGTGAACATGACGAAATAAATGCTTCAAATGTACAAATTTGTGAATATGCATATGAATGCAAAATTGTGCTCAACACTTCTGTTGAATGCCGGATTACGGTCCAATGATGAATGTGGTCTAAAATGTGAATGTGCATCCATGTGATTGACCGAGGTTATGTTATGACGAACATTCATTACATGAATACATGCAAGATAAAGGAAGTTATGACCGGAGTCGCCAGGATAAAGAGCTTAAAGCTTAGAATGTGATTAGAGCCTCGGGCTCGAGTGCGACTGTGCCCGGTATCCACTAAGAGATATGGAACTTTATATGACACAGCTCAGTATCCACTGAGGGATATGAGCTAGTAAAAAGACACTCGATCATAACGACAATAATAAATGAAAGTGAGTCTGTAGCGTCCCACTCCCGTAAGACCCGAACTCGATACCGATGGTGATATCTGAGCCCGTGTCTCATGAGGGTGGTATGTTAGAGCAGTCAATTGCTGTTCGAAAACTCAGTAAGACATTTTCCCATTTTTGAAAACCATTTTGTGCGCAGAAATCAGTAACCATAATGGGCCCACTCATATACAAAAACATTTCAATTGAAACACAATTCCAATAATCACATTACAATTATGACATTTATCAATTGGGGCCCTCTAAAACAATAGTACTATTTTGCAGAAATACAAATCTTATACAAAAACATAATAATACTAATGCAGACGTGAACTGATCCCAACTTCAAATTCTGACTCTCTTGCCGTAATCATACTCCCGTTTCACTAACGGGGTAATCGACAATCCCTAAAAAATATTTGCAATGTTGGGTGAGTTTGCAAACTCAGTGAGAAATGATATGTGCTTAATTGTTGATATTTTTAATTATTTTCACTTAGCGATTACCGATGTAAAAATGCTTAAGATACTCACTTTAATTCATATTTTATTTTAGGTACAATTCGGAAGCAAAGAAATTAAAGTGAGTTAAAAGCACAAAATTCGGATTATTTTCTGAAGAGCAATTCTCGCTTGCTTTCATGGAGTGGACAAAGAAAATTAAAAGATGGAAATTGGGAGATAAAGAAGAAGAAAAATTTTGATGCAAGTAATAATAATAATAATAATAATAATAATAATAATAATAATAATAAAATTGTTTGGTGGCTGCATTTCACGCAGCCACGCATGCGTTTCATGCATGCATTAACGCTGCGTTACACAGGAAGCTACAGTAGAGAGCAAAAGGTTTTTGAGGGTTTAAAACACAAGTTTTAATTGTCTTTTCAAGACAGTAAAAAGCAATAGGAGAGGCACAGTGGACGGAAGAAGCGCAGAAGAGTGTGCGGCGCTGGAGGAATAAAAAAAACGCAGGAGGCAAAGAATTGCCTACAGAGGAAGGCTTGCGACATGCGACTATGAAATGAGGTTTGAGCTGGAGAAGGCGTGGCTTGCGGCTTCGAGAGGTTCCAGCGCTGGCCCTCCCTTGTGCTATGTCTTATTTGATTTTTTTATGCCTCCAGTGTGTATAGTTTTTATTGTGCGTGCTGGCGATTAAATTGCGTCAAGGAGAAAAAATCAATACAGGAGTGAACAGTATTGCACAGGAAGAACATAGTGGGTTTATTTTTGGTTAGGGATGAAGATGAAGGCTGAAGCTATTTTTCGAAAAATACCTATGAAAGGCTAAACATCCCGACGCCGGTTCGAAGGTAAAATTGATGCCGATGACCCGAGTTAAGTATTTTTTTAATTAGTTTGTTGTTTCTTTCTCTCGTTAGGAATTGATTGTGTTATCCTGCTTTAATTGATTTGGGTATTATGTATGGATAATCGGATTTTCGTTATTATTCGGTTATTTATGTATGAACCCTTTGGGTATTTTTAATTAGTGATTTTAATGCGTTCATTGAATCGTTAATTTCAAACCCATTGCTAGAATTTCAATTTAATCCGTAATTGTTATGTTGAAATTCATTTGTAGCGACTAATGATTCGTAATCATTAAGGATAACATGACCTAGGTTAAATGACCCGAGCTTATGAGGTTGTTGCCTTGATTAATCGGTTTTCCTAATTTGTAATGCTACTGCCTAATTAAATCTAGAGATCGTATCCTAGGTTGTTAGGTAGTTAGGTTTAATCAACGATCGTATCTTGATTAAACAAAACCTAAGGGAAAACTCGGGTTAATTTTTAATCCACGATTAATAATTTCTATGAGAGGTTAAAGAACAACAAATTAATAAAATATGCTTAGTCAGGGTGTAGGCCGAGATTGAACCAAGGAACCGGATCCCTACCAAATTCTCCACATTTTTCATTTTATTGCATGTTTTCTTTATTTTGTGTTTATTAGATAGTTTTATTTTCTTTTCTTTTCTTTGAAAAATCCAAACCCCCATTAAGTGTAAACACCGATTGATTTCATTTCATAAACTTTACACACACTCTCTGTGGGATCGACCTAGACTCGCCACTGCTACAGTAGTAGTCTAGTTATTTTAATTTTGATTAGCGTTACGACGCGCAGTCAAATTTTGGCACTGTTGCCGGGGAGTGTGGTGTTTTAGTTTTAGTTTGTGATTTAATTGGTGTTTTGTATATATTTGTTCGTGATTGATTTCTTTTCTGTTATTTTGTGATCTTTTCATTTTTTTTGTTTCGAAAAAAAAAGTTGTTATGGACGGAAGTAATTTCTTTTATAATTCATATTCTCATTCTTATAACAATGTTTGGACTGATCAACCTAACTTTTGTTATGGATGGGATAATCAGCAGAATTACTTCCATGATAGATTGCAGGACACACAACAATTACGATGCACGTAAGCTTCCTATCACAACTCCGGACCATCTCTGGAATAGTTGATGTTACAATTGCAGGAGAATACTTTACAATTCCAGAAGGATGGAGGGCAATTTCCAGAAGACACATATTCTAGCGCCCAAAATCTGGAGAGCCAACATAATTCACTTGCATCTTTAGAAGAACTTGTTAATACTATGGCTGCTAACAATTTGCAATTTCATCAGGAGACAAAGGCACACCAACAAAGGATGGAAAACCTACTGGGTCAAATGGTAGCAAGCCTCGATCGCCTAGAAGCCCAAAGAGAAGAGGCGTCGCCGTATCAACCTGAGGTGTATCCAATTAAAGTCTGTCGGGAAAATTTGCAAAATGATGAGGAGCTTGAGAATTTTGAGGTCCATCCTCAACGAATTGTTTGTGTCGAAGAAGTGAAAAAGGAGCTCGAAGCCACAAAGGACATATCTTTTAGCTCGAAGGTAAGTATTGAGTCCATAATTATTTTTGAAACTAACTTTTTACCTTTACATTACAGATTGAAGGAGTTAACTGATAAAGAAAAAGGTGAAGAGACGTTCAAAATATTTCCAGATTGTATGGACTCAATCAAGATTGAGAAGCTGATGATAGGGAAGATACTGAACGAGGATGATGATGGACTAAGGTCCTATCCGGAATTACCTCACGTGGAGGAGCCACATGTGACACTAGAAGATCACAATTTTGTCACGTGAGTAGAAGAAAGGAGTCGAGCCAGCAACCCTAAACAAAGGCGCTTCTTGGGAGGCAACCCAAGGGAAGTAAATTTCTTTTCCTTTACATTTTCATTTTTTTATGCATGTGTGTTTTTGAATTGTTTGTTTTACTTGTTTTTAAGTTTTCAATCAAAATGAGAGAAAGAATAAAACAAATGAAACAAACATTTTCTCATTTTCTATTGCTTCTATAATTATATAATCATGATTGGAGTGTGGATTGACTGGATAATTTCATAGCAACTTTAGCATGTACTTTTGCACTTGTGATTGGTCAATATGCATTATCTTTAGAAGAGTAGTGACTAATGGTAGACAAAGTCAGTGAGATTTTGAGCCTTATTTGACTGACACATCTTTATCAGTCTCATTGCCTTTTGATAATGTGTGACCTTCATGACATGTACGTCCCGATTTTGCATTGAATTTCTATTCGAGACCACATTTTTATCACATGCATTAACATGGATATGATTAGGCATTCTTTGTTTTTCATAAGCTACATTGGCCAAATAACCTACCCTATTGACATTATTTTTCCCTTGTTATACCCCTTTGAGCTTTATACCTTTCTTTTTGTATAAACCACATTTTATGCTTTTAAACTTAACCAAATGTCCTACCTAAGTCATAAAGCTAGTGGAATATTTGTGATTGATGAGGTTGTGGATGTACAAAATTCTAAGTGTGGGGGTGTATATATGTAAGGGTTGGTTATAATCTTAGGATGTTATTTTATGTCTTATCATTGAGATTCCCATGTTGATGAAGTTTCTTTTAATTTTTACAAGGAAAAGAAAAGAAAAAAAAGAAAAAGAAAAAGAAAAGAAAAAGAAAAAGAAAAAGAAATTATGGAAAATAATTATCAAGGAAGAATTACATATGTGTTTAAAAGTTGTTTATGATTTATGCATCATCCTAGAGTTGTAATGATTGATTTATTTGATAATGTTGAATATGAGGTTGAGGTTTTTTTGAAAGGTTCACTCTTGTTATTTCATTGAGATAAATTGTATGAGTGATTCCTTTGGATTGATATATGCTTCATGTGGTTTGTGTGTGAGAGTTGAATGGGGTTGTGAAATGTAATTGTTGCATTCGCCATAACTGACGGTACCCAGTTTTTGATTGAGTGTTACTTTTATTTCACTAGCTTTGATGACTTTCATGCTACTTAACCTAAATATATCTCACCTTACCCTTGCCCACATTACAACCTTGAAAAGTCCTTTGATTCATGATTTTGCATGTGACCATTAGTGGTGGAGAAATGAAATGATATGCAACGTTATGGATTGTCATTTTCATGAATGGTATTGAGTGTATCCATTGATATATTTTAATTAAACACATTTCTGAGTCTACCATTAGATCGCTCTGTTTTTGAAGATATTGAATGTTGATTGATCATATGTGAAAGCTTAGAATGTTGATTTCTTGCTATGATTTTTAAAGGTTATTCATCTTTGTTTAGGATTATATTGTCTTGGAAAATATGGGAATTGAGTAAATGTTTCAGATCTTTAAGCTTAATTTTGATGTTTTGCCTGAAGACGGTCAAAAGCTAAGTGTGAGGGTTTTTGATATGTGCTTAATTGTTGATATTTTTAATTATTTTCACTTAGCGATTACTGATGTAAAAATGCTTAAGATACTCACTTTAATTCATATTTTATTTTAGGTACAATTCGGAAGCAAAGAAATTCGCTTGCTTTCATGGAGTGGACAAAGAAAATTAAAAGATGGAAATTGGAAGATAAAGAAGAAGAAAAAGTTTGATGCAAGTAAAAAAAATAAAATAAAATAAAATTGTTTGGAACGCAGCCACGCATGTGTTTCATGCATGCGTTAACGCTGCGTTTTACACAGGAAGCTACAGCAGAGAGCAAAAGGTTTTTGAGGGTTTAAAACACAAGTTTTAATTGTCTTTTCAAGACAGTAAAAAGCAATAGGAGAGGCACAGTGGACGGAAGAAGCGCAGAAGAGTGTGCGGCGCTGGAGGAATAAAAAAAACGCAGGAGGCAGCAGCTCGTCTACAGAGGAAGGCTTGCGGCTTGCGGCTTGTAGCTGAGGGATTGAGCTAGAGAAGGCGTGGCTTGCGGCTTTGAGAGGTTCCAGCGCTGGCCCTCCCTTGTGCTATGTCTTATTTGATTTTTTTATGCCTCCAGTGTGTATAGTTTTTGCTGTGCGTGCTGGCGATTAAATTGCGTCAAGGAGAAAAAATCAATACAGGAGTGAACAGTATTGGCATAGGAAGAACATAGTGGGTTTATTTTTGGTTAGGGATGAAGATGAAGGCTGAAGCTATTTTTCGAAAAATACCTATGAAAGGCTAAACATCCTGACGCCGGTTCAGAGGTAAAATTGATGCCGATGACTCGGGTTAAGTATTTTTTTAATTAGTTTGTTGTTTCTTTCTCTCGTTAGGAATTGATTGTGTTATCCTTCTTTAATTGATTTAGGTATTATGTATGGATAATCGGATTTTCGTTATTATTCGGTTATTTATGTATGAACCCTTTGGGTATTTTTAATTGGTGATTTTAATGCATTCATTGAATCGTTAATTTCAAACCCATTGCTAGAATTTCAATTTAATCCGTAATTGTTATGTTGAAATTCATTTGTAGTGACTAATGATTCGTAATCATTAGGGATAAAATGACCTAGGTTAAATGACCCGAGCTTATGAGGTTGTTGCCTTGATTAATCGGTTTTTCCAATTCGTAATGCTACTGCCTAATTAAATCTAGAGATCGTATCCTAGGTTGTTAGGTAGTTAAGTTTAATCAACGATCGTATCTTGATTAAACAAAACCTAAGGAAAAACTCGGGTTAATTTTTAATCCACGATTAATAATTTCTATGAGAGGTTAAAGAACAACAAATTAATAAAATATGCTTAGTCAGGGTGTAGGCCGAGATTGAACCAAAGAATCGGATCCCTACCAAATTCCCCACATTTTTCATTTTATTGCATGTTTTCTTTATTTTGTGTTTATTAGATAGTTTTATTTTCTTTTCTTTTCTTTGAAAAATCCAAACCCCCCCATTAAGTGTAAACACCGATTGATTTCATTTCATAAACTTTACACACACTCTCTGTGGGATCGACCTAGACTCGCCACTGCTACAGTAGTAGTCTAGTTATTTTAATTTTGATTCGCGTTATGACGCGCGGTCAAGAAACCATCATCGATGGTTCACTCAACTCATGCATATTCACACAATTCACAGTATCACATAAATCACTTTCAAGCATATCACACTATCCACCTTTAATCATTTATGTATATATGCAATGCACATGTGACATTGTCCAATTTATTACGATGTTGTAACCGAGCGCCTATCAATGATCAATAATCAGACACGTCTAAGGAGTAGGAGAGCCCTCAGGGTATGCACTAACTCTCCTCGAGCTCGAGACTCGGTATTACGTTGGGCTTGAAGCCCTGATCTTTGAGCCTGTGGCTCTAACAAATACGTTGGGCTCGAGGCCCTGATTGCGTTGAGCTTTAAGCTCAAAATCGCTATCGCTCCAAATACAATCGCATTATCGATCATGGCATTATGCATGAATGCACATGTTCCAATTTCCATTTACAGTCATATACATTTCAATGAAATTTCCCATTCCTTCGGACCTTTGGTCCGGTATTTCAATCATGTACATTTACGATTTATTTCATTGATACATTTGTAGTCATGTACACACAATAGCACTTCAATAACACATATTCAATATTTCAAACACCCATGGTCCGAAATCAACCAAATCAGACACACATAATCCTTCCTTTTGTCTCCACATGACATAGATGCATAATATTCAACACATAAGGTTGAGAAATCAACTAGGTTACTCACCTCTAACTTCCGAGCCACTGCTGGGAAGTCACGCCTACATCAGACGATCGACGCTCCACTTGAGCCTCTATAACAATCAGAATATCCAATTATTACAAATTGCACAATTTCTAATATTCAAAAATGTATATGTGGCAAATACGATGAGTACTATACATGTTATGACATTCCCGATCCAATTCTCGAATCTTTCCAATTCAACTCTTTCACTCAAATTCGATGGCGATTCCTTAGACCATAATTCAATTGACTATATTCCAAACTCTCCAAAGACAAATTCCAAGACATAGGAATTATCTTTAAATCGAAATCAAATTCACTATTTAATTTTCGACCGATTATCAAAATAAATTTCGAAATTCCATTTTTTCTATCTTCACAATTCTTAGTCTTTAAATCAAAATCATCAATCACTAACCAATCCATTCAGAATTAAACCTCAAAATTTTCAATTAACAAAACAATTCGATTTCGGGTAATTGGGGTCCTCGCCATGTGCATGATCGCACGCTGACGACACGCGACTCCCCATTTAATCCGCTTCACCACCGCAGCGCGGCGTCTTGCTCGTCACGGCGTGCGGAAGAATTTCACTCGCCGGGGCGTGCATCGCTCCCTCGCAGCGTGTGAAGAAGGACTTGCTCGCCGCGGCGTGTTCATCACACGCCGCGACGTGCAAACCCAGAATCGCCTCCGAAACCCAGAATTTCCAGATTTTCTGATATATAATCCATTCAACTCAATTCAAATCACTCCCAATCAATTTAAAACACTAAACTCAACTTATTTCTAACCTCAAATTCATCACATATTCATTATCTCATAAATACCCAAATCGAAATCAACTTATTTCCCAAAACCTACCTCATCCGAAACTTATAAATTCTTAAACAATTAATAACTCTCATCAATGATCAACTCAAATTTATCTAACACATTAAGGAGTAAAAACTTACTTGATTCAAGCCTTAAACCGTCGAAAATCACCAAGAGCTCCAATTTTCTCAAGCTAAACACATCCACGGCAATTACCCATTTCTCCACCAAATTTCATCTTCTCAATTCCAAGGCTTAAGCTAGATTGAAGATGATGATCAAGCAATTTAAAGGGAGAAAATGGAAACAGGAATCAAGAAGGATGATCCACGAAGGAGAAGAGAAGAAGAAAATCCAAATTGTCTTTCAAAGCAAAAGGAGAAATCGTGGAAAACAAAATCCAAAGATTAGGGTTATATATAAGAATTTTAAAGCTAAGGGCATGTTTGGCAACTCATTTGCCACATGCTCAATTCTTAGGGTCTAAAAATCCAATTCTTGTTCTAATTTCTCCCGATTTCGCAATGACTATAAATAATAAATCTTAAAATCTTTATTCAAATTATCTCGTGCCACTTGTCAATCAATTTCGGAACCGGAATCCAATTTATCAGTCATTAAGCCAATTTTTCGGTCCGGACCCATATCTCTAAAAATTTTCAAAAATTCCTATAAATCTTCAAAAATATAAAACACATGATCCTACACCCAAATTTCATTTTTCAAACCTCTAGCTTTCGATTTTCCACTCCAATTCACTAATCAAATCATAATCTATACAATTATTACCCAATTGCCAATTCACACAATTTTTATCGGGAATATATCATACATGTATGTACCTACATATGCTTGTGCCAAATAACTCAGTCCTCTACAATCAGAGGCCAAACGAATGTCTACATTTCAAATATGCAATTCAACAACCTAGCCTGTCCCAATTTACCAATTTATCCTTCCCTTCGGGGACGGGATGCTACAATTCTCCCCTCCTAACAAAAATTTCGTCCTCGAAATTTCATATACAATCGATCAGGAAGGTAGGGAATCGATACGGTCACCATATACTGTTTCCCATCTATTTTTATGCAGAACTAAATTCTGCCAAATCACTAAAATCAATATAACCACTTAACACTGCCTTAACTGTTTCCTCGTGATTACACGCAACTCTACACTTTCGGTATCAATAAAACATATATCGGATTATAGCAATATTCTTAGTTCTGTCCATGAAACACTTAATAAATCCGAATCCTCTTTTTGGTCTTATACTGACTTACAAATCCATAGTTCTATTCACAACACGGTCACATCGAGGCCACTTATCACGAATTTAGTTTCTCCAAATTTTTATCTTTATCTCAATCTAAGTGTATCTTGGTCGAGGCGATACACTTCGAAATGTTTCCTTAAATCAATTTTCAGCTTACATCTCTTTATATTCAAAACTCCAATCTCATAAGATTGTAATAACTTCAATAATAATCAATTCGACTAATTGTCATTTACCTGGATTCTCAACCCCTATTGCAAATTCATCTTACTAAACAACACTGTCTTGAATCAATCATGCCCTTCGACTATTTAAAGGCCCTGATCACCGTAATATCGGGATGATCAACTTGACTAAAAGACCCCTTATACGCTATTCGAATGGTATTATCATTATAACAATTACTATACTTACAACCAATCAAAACTATACATCAATTTCATATCCCTATGAACTCCCAAAAATATCAGTTTCAAACTTATCACCAGTAGTCAAATCTGTTAATGAATCATACATATAATTACTCGATTTCACATTCTACCTTCTATTACTCTTTTAATGTACTCTTACTGTCACATAAAACTTCAATGATCTCTTTGAATTTTCACTAACGGTTCCTTTGGTGGGTTTTACTCATACTTCTTAGTCCAGTCACAATTATCATTTTCTCTATAGTTAAACCCATTCGCTATTCCTTGTTAAAATTTGCATATTCTAAATTCTCAATTCAAATTTTGCCATTCTTTTCATACACACCTGCACGCCTAATTTGGAATTCCAATAGCTAATACTTTCTTTTTGTCATTTGCTAACTCAACATCTTGCACTTAGTCGCACACCAGGTTTCATAATCTTATCGCCCAATTTCACTAACGAAATTCTGAAACACTCGAACACGTAATCCTTTTCCGAATTTACTAATACCTTAATCAGGATTGCTTTACATAGTCTCGAATACACCAAAACATTTCGCATTTAATAAAGTCTCCAACTTCCAAAACAATATCCAGAAAAATAAATTTCAAGTCATCAAATCACAATTCGGCCCATGAGATTTTACTTGTCCCTATGCATATAAAATCCACTTTACACTATTTCTACAGATTGCATCATAACCCCTTTTTTGGGACACTTCGGTAAATATTGTAATATCTCCAAATTAAAACAATACGATCAATACTCGAGTTGAACATTTCTTAACTGTCCCTTTGTACATTCTTTGTTCATTCATCGGTCACACGATTCATTTACTTTTCCTCAACGTTGCCAAATACAATTTAGACACTTTACTTTTCAATCTGACAATTACAATCCAAAATTCCTTATACTCATAATTGATTTATATATCTCTTTAAATACAGAATATTTCCAATGAGGAGCAACTTTCTTATAACTTTCTCAGTTTCATCAAAACATATTTTGACACATGTTCCTTTACCCTAATTTCTCCACATAACCCAAGTTATTTGTGATAGATCACTGCCTGAGTTGAATAAACATTCATCAAATCAATTTCGTACTTTCAAAACATAATTACACAAACTATACACGAACCTATTTCCTCATATTCGCAATTAATATTTTCTACCTCTTACGCTCGAGTTTTAGCTAGAGTTAGGACTCCATAATTAACTTGTAATTCATTTCAAATTTATCTCTATAATGTCCTTGCATTGATCACTATTCAATTGAATCATTTAGTCGACTTGATCCAATTCAGGTAAATTCTTCTTTGAAAGTATATTTCTTACTATTTTCATCAATACTACTTAGAAAATTCCTCAACATCACAGTCATCACATTTCTTGTCAGTCATTCTCAATGCCTTAGGAAATCAATTTCAGCTATACACAATATTCCATGTAGATCAATCTATGTCATAATCCATATAATCAGAACATCCTTTTTAATACTGTTCATTGAGGTACATACCATCAAAATCATTACATCGATATACCATTTCAATTCATTCCCAATTAATCACTATAAGCACTTCCATTTCTTATTCTATATTAAACTTTATACGATACGCTTATCCCTTGACTCACTAATTGCTTCTCATACCCTCTCCACATATACGAGACAATTTAAGCTTAATATTTTCACTTGCCATGGGGCTCTCATAATCAGGTGTGTATTCACTTAGGCAAATCAACTGAACCTTAACCACTTTTTCATTTGCCATTACCAGTATCTTACTTTTTAATCTTTTCATTATTGCCTCATACCTACGTGTTTTCACACTCAAATCAATATCATAGCTATATATATAATCATTCTTGGTTTCTCATTAACATAATTGATTCACAGTCATAAATCATTATTCATAACACTCGTCACATAAATCAATCCTAATTGAATCTTCTCTAAATCATAAAACATTTTATTTTCATCCATTTTACTTATACACTTTCAATCGGGCCATTTCTAATATTGATTTATTTTCCTCTATCGATCCACAAGTATATATTCATATCTATCCCACATTCAAGGATATACTCAGTATAACTCTGATGTTGCATTTCATAATAAATCCATCAATACCTATGCACTTAGTCCTCTTTTGTCAAATCAGATCATACCCTTTTTCTTATTCCTTGATACCCACAATTTCCATTTATCACTTTCTAACATATCATCATTTTTCTTTACTAATTCTAACCGCCTAAACAATTGGTACATGCTCCTATATGTGACTCATATACTAGACTGGGGATCAGTTGTCACTGTCTGCCGTGACATGACTTAAATGCATGTAACTTGACACATTTTTCTCAGAATGCCCATGTAAGATTGTACTTCTGGGCTCTGATACCACAAATGTAGCGTCCCACTCCCGCAAGACCCGAACCCGATACCGATGGTGATATCCGAGCCCGTGTCTCATGAGAGTGGTATGCTAGAGCAGTCAATTGCGGTTCAAAAACTCAGTAAGACATTTTCCCATTTTTGAAAACCATTTTGTGCGCGGAAATCAGTAACCATAATGGGCCCACTCATATACAAAAACATTTCAATTGAAACACAATTCCAATAATCACATTACAATTATGACATTTATCAATTGGGGCCCTCTAAAACAATAGTACTATTTTGCGGAAATACAAATCTTATACAAAAACAGAATAATACTAATGCAGACATGAACTGATCCCGACTTCAAATTCTGACTCTCTTGCCGTAATCATAGCCCTGTTTCACTAACGAGGTAATCGCCAATCCCTGAAAAATATTTGCAATGTTGGGTGAGTTTGCGAACTCAATGAGAAACCATCATCGATGGTTCACTCAACTCATGCATATTCACACAATTCACAGTATCACATAAATCACTTTCAGGCATATCACACTATCCACCTTTAATCATTTATGTATATATGCAATGCACATGTGACACTGTCCAATTTATTACGGTGTTGTGATCGAGCGCCTATCAGTGATCAATAATCAGATGCGTCTAGGTAGTAAGAGAGCCCTCAGGGTATGCACTAACTCCCCTCGAGCTTGAGGCTAGGTATTACGTTAGGCTTGAAGCCCTGATCTTTGAGCCTGTGGCTCTAACAAATACGTTGGGCTCGAGGCCCTAATTGCGTTGAGCTTTAAGCTCTGAAAATCGTTGGCTACTCCGGTCACAACTGTCATTATCTGATCATGGCATTATGCATGAATGCACATGTTCCAATTTCCATTTACAGTCATATACATTTCAATGAAATTTCCCATTCCTTCGGACCTTTGGTCCGGTATTTCAGTCATGTACATTTACGATTTATTTCATTGATACATTCGTAGTCATGTACACACAATAACACTTCAATAACACATATTCAATATTTCAGACACCCATGGTCCGAAATCAACCAAATCAGACACACATAATCCTTCCTTTTGTCTCCATATGACATAGATGCATAATATTAAACACATAAGGTTGAGAAACCAACTAGGTTACTCACCTCTAACTTCCGAGCCAAAGATTAGGGTTATATATAAGAATTTTAAAGCTAAGGGCATGTTTGGCAACTCATTTACCACATGCTCAATTCTTAGGGTCTAAAAATCCAATTCTTGTTCTAATTTCTCCCGATTTTGCAATGACTATAAATAATAAATCTTGAAATCTTAATTCAAATTATCTCGTGCCACTTGTCAATCAATTTCGAAACCGGAATCTAATTTATCAGTCATTAAGCCAATTTCCGGTCCAGACCCATATCTCTAAAAATTCTCGAAAAATTTCTATAAATCTTCAAAAATATAAAACACATGATCCTACACCCAAATTTCATTTTTCAAACCTCTAGCTTTCGATTTTCCACTCCAATTCACTAATCAAATCACAATCTATACAATTATTACCTAATTGTCAATTCACACAATTTTTATCGGGAATATATCATACATGTATGTACCTACATATGCTTGTGCCAAATAACTCAGTCCTCTACAATCAGAGGCCAAACGAATGTCTACATTTCAAATATGCACTGCAACAACCTAGCCTGTCCCAATTTACCAATTTACCCTTCCCTTCGGGGACGGGATGCTACAGAGTCTCACGTGTATTGCAATTATAATTGATATGTGTGTTTTGTATGAATGATATGACTATTCTGAATATGGGATGTGATATATTATGAATATGCAATGAGGTGAATATTATGTTACATGTAATAGTGTGATGCATGAATTGAGTGAACCATCGATGATGGTTACCTCATTGAGTTCGCAAAACTCACCAAAATTGCAATGTTATCTTTTCAAGACTGAGAGACGACTCAAGCATCTAAGGGGCTCTACCAGCTGTATAGATTATGTTTTGACAGGAAGAGTCATGGCTCAAAGGTCGGTCAGCTGGAATCTATAGACAGTTTAGATAGATTGCTTATACCTTCCTCTCTCATGTAGCCCTTTTGTATTAAGTTTGATGTTGTACCTATGAAAAACGTTGAAAGACAATGTAGACTTCGATTTTTTTGAAATGAAATGAGGAAAAAGTCAGGTTTTTAAAATATTGTGATCTTCTTATGATACTTTTTAAGTAAATTGTGATATCATATCATTTGAAGTGAATGTAGTGATCGAACGTAGCTCACCCTTAACGTAGGATATGTACTGGAATGATCTTCGGGCGTCCCGGTATGTACCCTGCAGTAAGGGGGTGCTACAATTAAAGAGGAAATACTTGGTTTTGGGCTTACCAAATATTGATGCACAATAATTTTATGAAGGATATGTGCTGGGAAACAAAGTCAAAAATCATTTTCTATAGGAAAGTTTTGGAGAGCTTCTCAATGTCTCGAGCTCGTACATGTTGATTTGTATGGACCAATGAAAACCGAGTTCTTAAATGGAAGTCGTTATTTTCTATTATTTACTGATGACTACTGTAGAATGAGTTGGGTGTATTTTTTGAAATTAAAATCTGAAGCATTTGATCATTTCAAGAAGTTCAAAGTAGTTGTTGTATTAAGATGTTACATACAAACATGGGACGTGAGTTTTGCTCCGATGAGTTTGAAGCTTTTTGTGAGGAATATGGAATTCGTAGGGAGCTAACTGCACCACGAACACTTGAGGTAAATGGTGTTGCTAAATGGAAGAATCACACGGTAGTAGCTAAATGGTGTTGTTGAGCGAACACTAGAAGTATGTTAATAACAAAATGGGTTTCGAATTTGTTTTGGGCATAAGTAGTAGCTATGACAGTGTATCTACTCAATCTTTCTCCCACAAAAGCAATTCTAAACAAGACACCTTATAAAGCGTGGAGAGGTCTGAAACCCCGGGTAAGCCATTTAAAAGTTTTTAGTTGTATTAAATATATTTCGGTGAAATCATATCGTCCCAAACTTGATGAAAAATCTAAAAAATGTATGTTTATTGGCTATAGCTTGCAATCCAAAGCATATAGACTATATAACCCAATTAGTGGCAAAATAATTGTGAGTAGGATGTTGTGTTTATTGAAACTGCTAGCTGGTCTTGGGATTTCAGCAAGGATGAAAATCCAGTGCCTCTTTTATTAAATGAGACGATACATCTGTAGTAGACACAGAACCACAAGTAGAAAATTCAAATTTTGTTAAAAGCGGTTCAACTATACTTTCTACTCTCTTAAAAAGCAACAAATCAACTTTAATAGGCTCCCATACTCCATTAAGCTCATCTTCAGAAACTCCTCTGAGAAAATTTCACTCCTTATGAGAGATATATGCTTCCCATGACTTTGCTTTGTATGTTGCAAACCCAACTACCTATGGTGATGCAACAAAACATCAAGCTTAACAAGAAGTTATGCAAGAGAAGATGCATTCTATAGAGATAAATTCAACATGGGAGCTAGTTAGTGCTCCGTAAGGGAAGATGTTGTGGGACTCAAATGGGTGTTCCAAACGAAGTTCAATACCGATGGTAGTATTCAAAAACACAAGGCTCGACTCGTGGCTAAGAGATACTCACAATAGCAGCAAGGAATCGATTTTGAAGAGACTTTTCCTCCCGTTGCTAGATTTGAAACAGTAAGAGTTGTTTTAGCATTGGCTGCCCAATTTCAATTATTGATGTATCAATTTGATGTGAAATCTACATTTTTGAATGGTGATTTAGAGGAGGTAGTTTATGTCAAACAACTTGAAGGCTTTGTTATCAATGACAAAGAAAACAAAGTCTATAAGTTAAAAAAGGCTCTTTATGGCCTAAAACAAGCCACACGTGCTTGGTATAGTAAAATTGTTTTGTTTTTTCAAGAAAGCAGGTTTACAAGAAGTGAAAATGAGCCCACTTTGTACTTGAAGAAAAATAGTAGTGGTGATTTCTTGGTGGTTTGTCTATATGTAGATAATATGATTTATATAGGCTTCTCAAAATCATTAATTGATGATTTCAAGTGTTGCATGATGAAAAATTTCAAGATGACAAATTTTAGTTTACTGTAATATTTTTTGGGACTTAAGGTGATGCAAGCTGAAGATGGGATATGTTAAAAGAAATATTGTGTCTATTTTTTAAAGAGGTTCAATATGATAAATTGTGAGGTGGTAGCAACTCCTACGAATGTTAATGAGAAGCTCCAGCATAAAGATGAGACTGAGAAAGCCAACCCAATACTCTTTAGAAACCTAGTTAGTGGTTGAAATTATTCAACATAGACCAAACCTGACATTTCATTTTTTGTTAGTGTTGTGTCCAGGTTTATGCATTGTCTTATAAAGCAACACTTTGGTGCAGCCAAAAAAATTCTTCGTTATATTGTTGGGACTGTTGATTTTAGCATTTGATATTTTAAAGTACTAAATTTCATATCACTTGGTTTCACTGATAGTGATTAGGCAAGGAGCTTAGATGATCGAAAGAACACTTCCAACAATATTCTCAGTTTTGGTTCTGGAGTTGAAACTTGGAGTTCATAAAAACAAGAAACAGTGGCTTTGTTATCATATGAAGCAGAGTATGCAACATTAACTTCAACAACAAGCCAAGCTTTAGAGCTTTGGAAATTACTTGCTGACTTTAACCTTAATCAAAAGGAAGCTATAAAGATTTCTTGTGACAACATATCAGCAATTATAATGGGAAAAAAATCTTGTTTTTTATTGTCGAACGAAGCACATCGATGTGCGACAACACTTCATTCGTAAGCTTGTAGCTAAAGGTAAAATATAGTTGAAATTTTGTGGCACAAATTCAAAAGGAGCCAATATTTTTACGAAATCACTTCCTCAAGCAAAACATCACTTTTTTAGGCTATAGTTGGGAGTATTTGACATTAAATCGAGGAGGAGTGTTGAATGAATGATTCAAATCTTAGTTAAGTTAGTAGGTTGTAGAGACGTTTTATTAGTTAAGTAAAATAAGTTAGTGGTTAGTTATAATCTTGTTAATGTATGAAACTGTGAGATTATGGTCCAAAATCTTCATTTTGTTTCGTCGCTCCTAGTATTATTTAAAGATCTTGCAAAACAAAAAAAGTATTATTTAAAGACACTCAAAAGGTGGAATCGCCCACCCTAGGCGCCCTCACACCCCGGCCCGACAGAGTTATGAAGAGGGTAAATCACAGTTTATTCTCACTTAAGTTATCAGAAAGACGACTTTTTTCTCGGAGCGCACAATGAGCCACCACATTTTGCAAAACAGAAAAAATATTATTTAAAAATTGATGTAGTCTTTTTTTATTAAATGTGTAGTGAACAGTTCACCTTGTATATCCTTGACTTTGAATATTTTTTCTTTTCGTCTTACAAACACTTATCACCTACTCCTCGCTTTCACTCCATTCTGTATTCAAGCTTTTCAATTTTATTTCTTTTTAGTTATATTTTATTTATACTTTTTAATATAAGCTAATATTAATTACCACTTTTTATAGGTGGATGAGATTAACCTGATAAAAATGAAAACATGAGGACTAATATGCAATTAACATCCAAGTTAAGAATTAAATTGGACTTTTTTCCAATGTAATGTTCCCTTTAAAATAAAAGTAATCCTTTGATTCTTACTAAATAAAACTTTTATGTTAATATTTAAAATTTGTAATATCATATTTTTGAGGTTATTATATAATTAAAATGCAATAACATTGACATAAACAGGAGAAAGACATAAACAAGAGAAAGGGTTCAAGCTTTGGTTAGTTTGAAAGACTAGATATTAGGAGATAAGATCCTCTGTTCAGTATTACTCTATTTTATTCTGCCCAATGAAATCTCAATCATTTATTTTGTAGGACCCACGCGGGATCCATGCATAATTTACGCGGGACCTATATAAATAAATGACTGAGATTCATTGGACAGAATAGGACACCATAACTTGGACAGGAGATCTAGACTCAGACATTAGGTCCCTCTGATGTCTGTGTTTCTAAGTTCCGCTTCATAAGCCCTTAACCTGTTTGTAGAAATTCCTTAACGAAAACCCGCCTGTTCATACGCTATGACAACGGAAAGTACATCGTCCACTACAAGGGCTACTTTCGTCGATCAATTAGTAGTGAGTTTATTTTTATAACCTCCTCAACTCTCAGTTCTATTACTTCTCTAGGGCTCCAAGTTCGTATGGTGATTTTCAGGTTCCAGGGGATGTTGTTGTTGATCTCTCTACCATGACGAATCAGACTATCAAGCTTGGTGGCGGCCTCCGTCAGGTCTCCCTTTAATTTCTTTTTGTTGTCAAATATCCCCCCCAAAAAAAAAGCCACAGTTAACAGTTTGTTTTGAAGCTTTATAGGATGGTGATGCTATTTCCGTTGTAAAGGCTGGAAAATTCAGGTTCTCTAGGCCTAACAAATATTGGGTTGAAAGCTCCCACAAAAGGGTCAGTTTACTTTCACAATAATATCACAACTGCTTATGTCACAAGGTGTTGCTTCCGGCTATTATTAGTTCCTTTTTAATTTCTTGGACCCAGCTGTGTGAAATATTGAGCAGACTTTCGATCATTTTTTGCAGCACAAATTGAAGGTTGATTATTAAGGAATATATATGCTTAACAATTTTGAAATGAAGATTTCTCTCCTGATTTTTTGATTTTCACTATGTTTGATAGCAGAATAAATTGTGCATAGTTTTGTGTCCTTTACTTGGTAGTGGTGGTGTTCTCCTTGTGTTTATACTTTGTTTTGGAGCAACCATCAGTCTGTTGATTCGCAAATGGCTTCTGATAGCTCCACTGGATAATGCTTGATCTTATGCTTAACTTCTACTTTTTCTTTTCTTTTACAGTACGTACCTTGTGTCGAGGATACTGTTCTAGGAATTGTGGTGGACTCCAAAGCAGATGTAAGCATTCATGTCCTGTCTAACCCAAAATTTGCTTCATTGTTCCTTGGTAGTTTTAAGAAATTTCATGTTTCAGCTTCAGTGGTAACGTTGATGACGACCTTCTACAGGTTGGCAATTCGTTTTTGTGGTGATATTAATTTTTGGTTTGCTTTGGCAAGCATCATAATCACTTACGATAAAACTGAATGGTGGGCTTAGTATCGTAGAGAATGAAATTTCATTCTTAATTATGGTGTAAGACCTGAAATAGTTTGTCTATGATTGATTGTTATATTTCTTCTTGTAACTATGCATTATGGTAGAGGAAGAGAATTTCATAAAATTTTAATAAATTATTTGGCTAGAAATTTCCTCCAAAAAATCAAACACTTGAATTAGTTTAGGAGAAAGATAGAGATAAGCATTCAAGTCGGCTAAACTCAAGTACTTCTCAGGCCTCACTAATCTTACTAAAAAATAAAGATATTGGTTTATGAGTTAGTGTTGTCTTATATATTCTATTTATTTACTTATCTATGGTATCCATGCAATGTAATTGTTCTCATATATATATATATATCTTATTTATTACTTATTTATGGTTTCCATGCAAGGTAATTGTTCTGTAGGTTTTGCTGGTATGAGTTATAGTATCTATCCAATTTGCTGTCACATCATTTAAATCTTTGAAGTCTTTCTTTATAATTGATCAACTCATTTTTTTTACTTTTAGAACTTCCTTGTGGATATAAAGGGACCTTCGTTGGCATTTTTGCCAGTACTGGCATTTGAAGGAGGAACAAGGAGAAATATTCCAAAATTTGAGGTGGGTACATAGTACATCAAGTCATGCATGTCAGCCTGTTCAAATGTCAGATGGATTGCTATTGACCTATGAGATAACAGTAAATGTTTGTGAGTCGTGCCTCCTGCTTGAAATTTATCTGATAATTGCCTCACATTTTAAGGTTATGCATTCATTTTTTATTTTGTCAATTGGGAGTGGATAGCCAAAATTTCCTTTTTATGTTGTAACAAATCTGCTTTCCTTTTGGATTTCAGAGTGTAAGAATTTTGATGGTAAAACCAATTGTTCAGCCAACTTTATTTGTACTAGTTTGCAAATGAAACTAAAAAATAATAATTTTTGCCATGCAGCCACAACTTATGTTGTTTATTTTTATTTTTTTATGTTCTTTATAACAGAATAAACTGAGTGGTTTACTTGCATAACTTCAATTGCATAATTGATGTTTGCTTTGCTATTTGCCGTGCTATTGTATTTTTCTCATTTCCTGGAACAGGTTGGTTCATTGCTTTATGTTCGGGTTGTGACGGCAAACCCCAGAATGAATCCTGAGTTGTCATGCATGGATGGTTGGATGCCTTTGCTTTAAGCTATTCCTGTGTCTTATTAGTTTTGTTGAATGCTATGGATTATCACTTATACTTGTGATCTTTAGCCACTGGAAAAGCAGCAGAATTTGGCATCCTCAAAGATGGCTACATGTTTGAATGCTCAACTGGTCTATCTAGAATGTGAGATAGCGTCTCCCCTTCTAAAGAGTAGCCATTTTCTAATAATAGATTGCCACGTTCGTAACAAGAATGATAACAGCATGCATTTCATTGTTGCATTTAATGAGCTTTTAATTTCTTTTCCAGGCTCTTAAGCTTACCGACATGTCCTGTTCTTGAGTCTCTTGGCAAGAAACTCTCTTTTGAGATAGCTGTTGGATTAAATGGTCGTGTTTGGGTATGATACCTTGGTAGTACCTCAGTATGTCTTTTAGTTTCATTTGATCTGTCTTGATTCTTCACTTATTCTTTACGTTTCTTTTGGTTAACCATCGAACACTCCCCAGATTTTTTTTATGCTCTTAACGATTGTACTTCCCTGTCCAACTCCTGTAGATAGTATTTCGTTTTGGATGATTAAATGGCTAAATATGATCTCTTATTTTTCTATTTTATGATGATCCAGGTGAATGCTGACTCTCCATCAACAGTCATCATTGTCTCTAATGCAATCATGAACTCAGAATCTTTGAGTGGGGTGCAGCAGAAGATCATGGCAGAGAAACTGCTTCAGAGAATACAGGGTAAGATCGATAACTTTTGTCATTTTAATCTTCTACAAGGACCATATGGTTATACTTGGGTAGTTTCTTATGTGCAGAATGATACAGGAAAGCAGTCATTGGTCTTCACTATTTCATTTGCTGGCACCAAGCTCAGAAAAAGGATAAAGATCTTCTAGTTCCTAGCTTTAGAAGCACCGATGACTACTTGTTAACATTTGAAGATAAAACTTCCAATTTGGTTGCAGCAATTTTGAATAACATTGATCTTCTCTCGTGTTTCTTTTTGTATTTTCCAACGACCATATAATGGAGAATGAACAAGCGTACATCCGACTTTAATTTGCAGCAGATATGGGAGTTGAATCCGCAAGTGTCTGTATCCTCTAATCGTTAAAACCTAACAAAATTTGTCGCCGAACTCTTTGGTGTTGACAAAGAAAGCAGAGATAGTTGTAAATTTCTGAAATCTAGTCCTAGTTAGGAACACTCATATTGAGAAGCATATTAGCATATGAGGTGTGACCACTAAGCACATTTAAGCTTCAAGGACGTCAATGATTGTCTACGGAAATCAATAAGGGAATCATATCATTAATATACGTTATTATTTCTTACGCAAATGTTGTGAACAGTCGGAAATAGAATAAAGAAGAATATATAATAACATAAGAGTGCTTAATTTGTGAGAATGAGGTTTGTTTCCAGATGAAGGCCTTGTTCTCAAGCAGAAGGGAGAATATTCAGAGCAACCTCTTTAAGCGATGGCATAGCTTCTTGCTTATGCAAGCAAATATACGTGTCCCTCACTCTTCTAAGGACTTTCCACGGACCAGGATAGCACCTATACCGAAAACAAAGATGAAACCTTTTCAAGAGTAAATTATCCGACAAGTCTTTCAATTCAAGCATACCTGAAAAGGGTTCCACCATTGCGTCCTTTAAAGTTGTGAATGTAATATACAGTCTCCATCTTTGGAAACAGGGTCTTTGAAAGGGAAGCCAGCTTTGGGTAGAAGAAAGGTGGGTAATCTTAGTTCATTTCAAGGGCAACTTTGGTCTCATCAGTGTATAACTAACATGATTGCATTACTCATAACCCATTCTTTTCATTTCTCCTTCTGGGATGGTAAGAAAAGTTCTCCTATTGAGCCAATGGAAAAACCTGCAATTATATGAGAATATGATAAAACTGAGTCTGAGATAGCAAAGGATACAGCCAGATCTTATCCGGTCAAGTTCGCCATTGAATATAATCAATTTCCGACTTGTGTTTGCGACAGCTTCCTTGTAAAGCTCTTCGACCACGAGCATTTCTACGAAATACATCCTCTAAATAAGCAAGATGGCATTTCAATGCAATGCTATATACAATGTTGCAGGTTTGAATCTACCGTTGACATTAAAGTATGGGTAAGCAACTAGGAAAAGTTCATCTTCTGGCTTCACACGATCGGCCATTTTGACTTTTTCAACAAAACCAAAATCCTCAAAGAATGATGGCTTGGTCAAATAATCCAACTTCAAAGAAGATCCTTCGAAGGCCGACGATCTTGCAAATTTTACTTCATTTGCCTCTGGGAAAAACTGCCATAATTAAAGCAATTCCGTATCTAATGGTGCAGATATGTGATGAGAGGGATAAAATTACATCTTTATTATATTAAGGAAAAGAGAAAACATATGGAGTTAAAATAGGGGATGAAGACATGAACAAAAAGGAAAAGGATGACATATAAACTGCGTAGAAGGTAACCAGACTTTGGCTAAAAATTATCCATCCTGAAACAACAGTGACCACTTAGCTCACATCTTTGTAATAGCATTACAGTCCAATGAAGGATGGCTTAGTTAAGGTCCATGTTACTTTTGATGATAGTGTTGATAATGCTACTATAATAGCTACGGAGAACTACTTGAATTTCATTTTTTAAGCAGTCTGTAACAAACATAAGCCTAACACCTCGTAAAACAATTTATAAACATCAAATGGATTGTTTTTGTGGAGTTCAAATTCAAATGAGGAACACGAAATGAACTTACTATTCTTGTTCGTGCAACTTTCTCTGGACTTACAAAGGAATCACAAAATTCACGTATTAACTGCATACTCCCTGTCATTTCTATTCCTCCTTCACCATCACCTGATTTACAGTGTAATTTAACATATGTACAGAATATCCAGTGAATTGAGTCACATAATTGCAGACGAAGAAGACTTCAAATGCAACAAATATGCACCTGGTACTGATTCAAGTCCAGCAGTTGGAAATTCAATCTCCTGTAAAAGATGCTTGCTTTATTATGCACTATTCAGGAATGCCACACATATTGTGAATCTATAATTTCCAATTCCAGAAATATTTAACTGCAGATACTAACCATCAACTGTCTGTTATCCTGCAAAGCCAATTCAGCTGCTTTTTTGGCCTGTTCATCAGTTCAAGTCTCAAATTATGCTGTCATGTTTCGCAGTTACTAGTATGAGTATGTCATTACACGGACATAATGCATAGAGAAGCGTACTTGTTCGAGGAGCTCTACATAGTCACTGGGAAAAGGCAAATCATATTCAACCAAGGGATTATCATCCCTTGAAACTGAGCAAGGTCTAAGATAGGCGCCAACAGACTTTGTGAATGAACCGATTCTATTACTAAGGGGATGTCCAGCATTCTTTGTCTGATAGGTTTGGCAAATAATATCCTAGAAAATCTTAATCAAAACAAGTCAAAAGAAAAGATGGAGAAGATTAGAATTTGTGTCTAATCTTTATAAGATCAATGATTGTTATTTCAGAACATCTTTCTCCTGAAAAATTTAGATGTAGAGTTTCAGTTAACTCATTAATTCTATGCTACAGATAGCTGTGTTTTCTTTCTTTTATTCTCTTTGATATCATATTCAACCATATGGTATTGTATGTGATTCGCAAGTAATGACAAGTGCTTACAGAATTTGAACAAAAGAAACAAAAGGCATTCTAACAGATGACTTGAATTCATTTATGTCTACTTTACTTATGGCTAAAGGACGGTGAAGCTATATCCCCACTGACTGAAACTCAATTCCCAAAATGAACTAGTTTGAGTTGCATTTTGATTATGGACTAAGAATCTTACTAAGCAAACCATTTTCATTATCAAGTACAGTTTTGCTGTGAAGTCCATGGGGAGGAATAATTTTCAACAGGAGAATCATTGAATTGAAATTAAACCCATGGAATTGTTCCAAACAGATAAATTATGCCTTTTTCCTATAGTTTTTATTGCCACAACCAAATTGGAAAAATCCATATTCCTGTTCTATTCCACAAGAACAGCACATAATGAGCAATGCAGTTTAAAAAATTCCGACTCCATCATGACAAAAAGAAAAACAAACAGGAAAAAAAGGAATTAAAGCAATGGAGTCCCAACTGTTTTGGGCTTAACTTACTACAGTTAACGTATTTCAAATCCTAAAAAGAGTCATTGGTTGAGGCAAGGAATTCTGACAAAAACTCAACTCGTCAAACACTTACTAACCTTTGTAGGAGTTAGGGGATATATCGGAAGCGCAGAAGTAGAGGAAATTGGAGTGCTGGATAGTCGCATTTTTTAAGTCTTTTTAACTTTCAGTTGGCTTTACTGGAAGTTGATATGTACTATGCTTACATTACATAAGGTACGTACAATCAAGTTGATAAGATAAGGCTATGCTGTCTATTTATATGACAGCCACTTCAAAGTGACTCCTTAAAATTTCAAGTTGGATCCCAAATTCAATAACAACTAAATTTGATTTAGTATACTGATTTTGGGTTGATTGGACCCAAGTCTGATTAACTTATTATAATTAATTGGAAAAAAATAAAATTTAGATTCAAACTAATTCTAATCAAATTTAAATGTTACAATTTAAACTTAAGTTCAATTAATTAAATTAACTTTAGATTCAACTAACTCAATTAAAATTTATTTTCTATCTTTATTCTCAATATAAATATTGAGGAAAGCTAAATTTTCATTGATTTCAAATTCAAATTTGGGATATTAAATTTTGGAAACAATACTATATAATACATATTCACATCATAAAATTAAGAATGATATATGTGTCTAAATTTTAATGAGTTTGACTCATGTTAATTGAGTTTCAGAATGAGTTTATATCAATGTTATGAATACTATATTGATATCAATTCCAATACCAAGTTTAGTTCAATTACAATACTAAATCGGTATTAGTTAATATAGGATATCATTTTACATAATATTTAAAATGATAAAATAGTTCCTGATTTTTTAAATTATAAAATGGTCCTCAATATATTATATTGTATGATTTATAATTTTACATCAATCTTATCTCCAAAATTATAATAATAGAATTTGAAATATCATCAATCTATTTATGTATAATAATATTATTTTCACATAGTTCACATATAAACAATAACCATAATTAATAAAAAAGTTTAATCATCATACAAATATAAACCTAAGAATAATATAAAGTATTTCAAATGTTACAATTTCATCATATAATAAAGGATAATTACATAAAACATCAAATAGAAAGAATAGCAAAGTCCATGCGTTATCTTTTAAGGTTAAAGACAAAATTAGTTTAATTATATAAAGATAGTTGAGTAATAAATATAGTATTCATCACCTTAGAGTAATAAGGAAAATATTTTATTATCATCAATTATTATTAATATGAAAAATATTTAGTCAAAATGAAATGATACTTTAATTTTAAAGTGTTATTAAAATAATCAATTACTAATTTTAGAGAACTAACATGATTGGAATAAAATCGAGTACACATTAATTTTATATTCTATATCTAATTAAAACATCTATGATTAAATAATTGAATTATAAGAAAAATTATGCATATAAAAATTAGTGAAAATCACTTTGATATTTTTAATGTTTGGGCAATCATGATGTATTGCTAGAAATTAATCTTAATCAACAGATAAATTATTTAGTTAAGTAAACTAAACAAGTTTAATTTATCATATATATATATTTATATTTGTTAACATATTTAAGAACGTAACGAGTGACATACAAAAATGATTGAAAAATAATTTAATTAAATTGAACTTGATTGTAAAGTTTGAAAAGTTTTGAGGTCAAATATTGAACATTTGACAAATAAAGAGCAATATTAGATATTAATTCCAATTTTTATTTAATTATAATTTTAATTAGTATTATATCTCAATTTCATTATTAAAAGGTTCAAACTCTATTATAAATGTACAAGCTATTATTATTTATATACTCTTTCTACATCACTTGTTGAGATTTCTTAATTAGTTTTATAGATATCATTAGAGGTTAAATATTTATGACGGTAATTTATAGTTTGCCTATTTTAAAAAGTGACTTTAAAAAAAATTAGAGAAGAAAAAGTTTTCAATAAAGTATAATTTATTAAAATTTTATTATGTTATGAATTAATCATGTTATATAATTAAAGTAACATTAGAATTTGAAAATTAATGGAATTTTTTTTTATTTTCTTAAGCTACATACATGATAAATATTTGTTGAATAGATAATGACCACTATGTCTTCTTCAGTCGGTAAGAACCTATACCGAAGCGGATACAGTTATTTCACCGTTTCTGCCTATATTGTATCCAATCTTGTTGAATAGATAATGACCACTATGTCTTCTTCAGTCAGTAAGAACCTATACCGAAGCGAATACAGTTATTCCACCGTTTCTTCCTATATCGTATTAGTTCCAATCTTGTTGAATAGATAATGACCACTGTATCTTCTTCAGTTGGTAAGAACCAATACCGAAGCGGATATAGTTATTCCACCGTTTCTTTTCTCTGCCAATGGGATGATTTGCTTCCACATGAAGATTTAATTGAGAGTCAATCAGATCTTCACACTATTCTTTCTACTTTACCGCTTCATGTTGCTTACATCTCTATCAGGCCACACGAGAATCGACACCATATAAACTTGTCACCATTGATTGCCTTTGTTATAAAATTTGTCATGTTATCCATTGTATGAATTTTTTGTATGTCCACCATTCTTTCTTCTACTTTCTCACGAACAAAGTGATACTAAACTCGAATGTGTTTTGTCTTTAAATGAAACTGAATGCCTTACAAGATGCAAGGCACTTTGGTTATCACAAAACAAAGTAAGGTTCTCTTGTTTGCATTCAAGTTCTCCCAACATCAACTTCAACCACACTACTTCTTTACTAGCTTATGTAGCGGCTACATATTCTGCTTTTTTTGTTGACATAGCCACACTTGATTGCATTTTTGAAACCCTAATGTGAACACATATCCAGTTGGATTTACTTTTGTCAAGATTATCTGCATAATCAGCATCAACATATCCTCTGACAGTAAAATTTGATCCTCCATAACATAATGCAACATTTGAGGTTCCCTTGATATATATGAGAATCCTCTTAACAGTATTCTAATGCTCTCGATTAGAATTTGTTATGTATCGACTGACTACTCCCACTGCATGTGCAATGTTTGGGCTTGTACAAATCATAGCGAACATTAAGCTTCCCACTGTTGATGCATACGGTACTCGAGACGTCCTCATCCTCTCTTCTTTATTGCTAGGACTCATACTTGAGGATAACTTGAAATTAAGAGGAAGAGGGATAAAAATTGACTTACAATCTTGCATATTAAAATGTGATAAGATCTTCATTAAATAATTCTTTTGAGAAAGCCAAATCTTCCAATTATTTCTGTCTCAGTGAATTTGCATCCCTAGAATCTTGTTCGCTAGCCCTAAGTCCTTCATTTCAAATTTCCTAGCCAACTATGCCTTCGATTCTTTGATACGATCATTATTGGAGCCTGTAACTAACATGTAATCCATGTATAATAGCAAAAATATACAATTATCTTTATCAAACCTCTTAAAATATACACAAGGGTTTGCATTTAGTCTGTTATATCTAAGGCTTATGACAATCTCTTATATTAACACCTCAATGTCTACTTTAGACTATACAGAGATTTGTTCAACCTACAAATCAAGTTTTCTTTTCCTTGTTCTTCAAAACCTTCTAGATGGAGCATATCAATTTCTTCTTAAAGATCTCCATAAAGAAATGCAGTTTTCACGTCTAACTGCTCAAGATGTAAATCAAATGTAACACATTTCGCCAAGATTACTCGAATTGTAATGAGTCGAACCATAGGAGAAAATATTTCATTGAAGTCAATTCCTTCCTTCTGATCATATCCTTTTACTACCAATCTAAAATGGTATTGCTCTATTTGATCGTCACCATTCCGATTGATCTTATAAACCCATTTATTACCAATAGGTTTTCTTTCTTATAGTAGTGATACCAGTTCCTATGTCTTATTCTTATGAAGAGCTTCAATTTCTTCCTGCATTGTTATCATTTACTAAGAAGCATCTGAACTATTCATTACTTCTTGAAGAGTTAATAGCTCTTTGTTCTCAGTTAAAAGAAAGTATGCAATATTGCTCTCTATAATATAATTTAAGTGCCAGTTCGGTGCTTTTCTTGTGAGAGTTGATCTTTGAGTATCTGAAACATTATATTCGACCGGTTCTTGCTTCTCGTGCTCTAGTACAGCTTCAGAAGAATCATTTTGATCAACTTCCCTATCCAGTTGTACTGTTGTAGTTTTTAGATTCTCTTATACAGTGCCAACATTTTTTGCTGGCTTTTTATTCTTATCTTCCGTGAAGATAACATCCCTGCTGATAAAAATCTCGTGAGCAGTGGGATCCCATAGACGATACCCTTTTACACCTTCAGCATACCCTAAGAAAATGCATCGTCTAGATTTTGGATCCAACTTTTTAGTTTCTTGGGCATTGAACATTATATAAGCATATGGTTGTTGGAATAATCAATTGGTTTACTAGTCCACATCTCCATCAACATCTTTAACTCAATTGTAGTTGGTGGAGCTTGACTCACCATATAACAGGTGGTATTGACTGCTTCTGCCTATAATTTCCTATCTAAGCTTGCAGTTCTCAACATCACTCCTGTTTTTTATAACAAAGTTCTATTCATATGCTCTACTACTCCATTTTATTGAGGAGTGTATGCCGTTGTGAACTGCCTTTTGATGCCTTCTTGCTTGCAAAATTCATCAAATTCTTTACCAGTATATTTTTCTCCATTATCTGACTGCAAAAATTTGATCTTCTTACCAGATTTAAGTTCCACTAGCGCTTTATGAAATTTGAAAACTAGAAACACATCTTTTTTTCCTCTCGATAGGAAATACCTTACATCTCCTTGAATAATCATTTACGAACGATACAAATAAATTGGCTCCTCTTAGGGATGTAACTGGTGCTTGCAATGCATCAGAGTGAATCAATTCTAGAATTTCTTTGCTCCTGAACTTTGATGTGTTGAATTTCAATCGATGCTGCTTACTCACAATATAATGCTTACAGAAGGGTAGTGAAACCTTTGAAAGACCTGGAACTAGATTCTTCTTTACAAGTATCTTCATTCCTTATTCTGACATATGTTCAAGCTTTTTATGCTATGTCATTGCAGATTTTTCATCTGGACTAGGCACAACAATGGATGCCTCTCCTTTTTACAAAGTTACTCTCTTTAGCATTTACAGATTTGCAACAAACTTCTTTGTTTTCATAAATACTGGTGCTCCTTTAATCACTTTCCTGATCTTGTTTTGAATCTCAAATATGAAATCGAGATCATCCAATTATCCTACATACAACAAATTCTTCTTCAGGCCCTCCACATGTGCACTTTTTTAATATTTTGAATTGTACCATCATACAACTTTAACTTGATGGTGTTAATACCAATAATCTTCAGAGATTGATCATTATAGATGTACACAGATCCTCCAGAGATAGATTCATATTGATAGAACTATTCTCTTCAAGAGGTCATATGAAAAGTAGTTGTTGAATCAAATAGTCAGACATTAGCAAATCTTCTCTTTCCTCTAATTGTCGTTGTTGCGTCACAATCCATTGTGCTTCCATCATTTGAAGTGCTTCAAACGTTTTCTTGAGGAACAAAATCTTTCTTATTTAGATTTCGACAATCATTTTTCAGGTGACCTTTATTGCCACAATTGTAGCATTTATAGTTCTTCTTACTTCTGGATTTTGATTTACCATTATTGTGACTCCCATTTGGACGTCGTTCCATTGATCTACCTCTTATCACCGCCAAGGCCTCCACTTGTTGCAAACTTGCCAACCTGTCTTCCTTGCTTTTGCGCCACGCCTTTTCTTCTAGAATAGTAGTTACAATATCATCAAAGACTAAAGTGCATGTATTGGTTGTTAAATTTATGACTAGTTGATCATATGAATCTGGTAGACTTCAAAGCAGAAGTTTTGCATGTTCACTTATTTCTATTATGTACCCCAATGATGTGTGTTAGAAAAATAGAGTATTTAAAGTATTTATGTAACATCCCGTCACCGATGGGAAGGATATAATAGTAAACTTGGATCTGGTTGTGATATTGTACATGTATTTTTGCATATTTGAATATAATGGCCCATATACAGATATGAAAAGTAATTTTTTTGCAATTGCACAAGATTGTACATGCACTCGTGACAATTTTCGGCTTTTGTGTCTTTGTGAAAAATGTGAACTTTGTGTTTGAAAAATTGAATTGGAGTGATTTATGTGTATTCTACATAAGACTGTAAATTGGTTACCGATGAGATTTTCGGTACTGAAAATGACTGTCCAATTGGCACCCCAATTAAAGACATGATTTAGGAATTTTGTTTTAACATGAGTCATTGAAATTTGGAGAGATTTATGAAAGTCAAAGTGAATGAATTGATTGAATTAGACATTGATAGGCATGAAAGTGATTGATTATGAAAGAATTGAACCTCAATTTAGTCCCTAAGAGTCTGAATTTCTGAATAGAAATAGTAAAGTTATAAGAATTTGTATAAGGGCAATTTGGGCATGATACTTAAGATTATAAGTCTTAAGGCTTAAAGGAAGGGGTAACATGGACATTTCACAATTGGTAAGGGTATAAATAGCAGGAATTAGGGTTTTTGCTTGAAAATAAAAGGAAGATTGCCGTGGGAGAAGAAGAAGAGAAGAAGAGAATGGGTTTTTGAGGAAATCATGAAGAGTTTGAGGATTTTAAAGCCAGATCAAGTAAGTTTTAGCCTCTTTCCTCTTGATTAGTTGATTGATTCTTGTTTTGAGTATTAAAATGATGTAGAATGGGTGATTTATAAGTTTGGTTTTTAGGGTTGTCGGGTATGGATGAATTTTGATTGTTTTGTGAACGATATTGGTTTTAAATGAGTTGAAAATGAAGTATAAGTGATGTTTAAGTGTTTAGATGAGTTATGTTTTGAAAAATGGGAGAAATTGGATTGAAATGGGTGAGAAATCTGGTTTCGGGAGGCTTACGGGACTCTCACGTCGCGACGTGTTCATGCGCACACCGCGGTGCACGAAGACGTGCACGTCGCGGCGTAGACAAGAATGCACACCGCAGCGCACACTTGTGCCCTCGCCGCGGCGAGCTCAACCTTTGCCGCGACGAGCTTTCTCACGCCACGACGAGCTACTGTTCCTGGACAAGTTATGTTTTGGTTTTTAGACCATAACTTTTTGTACCGATATTCAAATGAGATAATTTCGGATTTGTTATGAACTAGAGACAAGAGTCTCTACGTTTATGAAAAAGGTAAGTATTAAATCAGTCTTTTAAAGTCCTCAATTTTGGATGGAAGTATAGTGTAAAACGTGGTTTCAACCAAGGGATAGTCCGTATCTAATTGGAGATTAATTTTTGGATTTTTCTGAAACAAATTGAATATTTTGTGTCTTTTGAGTTCCGATATTGAGAAAAGTCAGTGACGGGAAAATTGTTGGGATGTGCCGGGAATGTCACGAAAGTGCATAGTACATGTCTTTAAAATTGCTACATGTGCATTATTTCTGAATTGGACGATGGGTATAATAAATGTGTTCTGACTTGTGATAGAGACACATTTGGAACGTCAACCCACCGATGTTGCCGGGACTTCCAGGCGTTAGCGCGGAAGTCAGGTGAGTGACCTAGACGGTTCTCCAATTATTAGGTGTTATAATTCAGTGATTTTAATTCTCTGGAGAATAATGGTGGGATAGTGTTGATTGTGAACTCCGGACAGAAGGTCCGAAGTATTGGAATGATATAATATAGAAGTGTTATGGGTATGTGAAATTGTGATTGTATTTTTAATGTGAAAAATTGTGAATAAATTGTCTGATTGTGATAATTTGGAAATGATTGTGATAAATAAATACGTGATTTAAGTGATTGAACTGTGGCATAAATGAATACGTGATTTAAGTGATTGAATTGTGGCATAAATGAATACGTGCATGAATGCAAAATCAGTTAATGATAGTTGTGACCGTAGCAGCCACAGTTTCAGAGCTACAAGCTCAACGATTAATAAGCCTTTAATGGGACAGTTTCAGAGCTACAAGCTCAACGATTAATGAGCCCTTAATGGAACAGTTTCAGAGCTACAAGCTCAACGATTAATGAGTCCTTAATGGGATAGTTTCAGAGCTACAAGCTCAACGATTAATGAGCCCTTAATGGGACAGTTTCAGAGCTACAAGCTCAACGATTAATGAGCTCTTAATGGGACAGTTCCAGAGCCTATGGCTCAACGATTGATGTGCCCTTATAGGGACAGTACAGGCGTTCGGTTACAACACTGAAATAAATTAAAAAAGTGTTACATGCTGCATTTGATTTGATATGTTTGATTGAATGACAGACAAAATGCCATATACTGATGTGATAACAGTCATGGGGTACAGCAAATTGTAAAATGTATGACATATTGTTATATGCCTAGCGTTGTATGAAATATTAGGGATTCGAGCTCATGAGTGATTCAGAGCCTTAGGCTCAACGTATAATGAGCCCTGTATCTAGCATTAGATAAGGGACAGATGTTAATGAGCCCTTCAATGGGACAATTTAGGCACTCGGTCACAGCAAAATGATAATAAATGGTAAGTGAGTGAAATGTGTATGTATAAAAAATAGGATATATGAATGTGGATTTCTGTAAATGTGTAAATGGGCAATTTTGTGAAAGTGTATTATGATATAAAGTTAGATGTATGTGATTTGTAAAAAAAATGAGACCAAATAGACAGCAATATGAATATAGATTATGAATTGATTTGGTTATATGATTGAGCGGACCATCAATGATGGTCACTCATCGAGTTCGTAAAACTCACCCAAAATTTGCAATTATTTTTCAGGACTCAGAAGAATACCCCGTTAGGCAACGAGTGTATAGTGATCGCTTGAGAGTGATAGAAGAGGACGGGATCAGTTGCGTCTGCATTAGTGTGAGGACTTTGGTGTTATATTATTGTGTATTTATAAGAGGACCCTCGTGATCAATGTATTTACCGGTTTTGTTATGAAAATTGTTTTCCGCAACATTCATAAAATGTAAGTGTATGATTGTTTCAAAACAAAAGTTTACTGTGATTTGACTGAGTGATGTATCACACTACCCTCGCAGGGCACGGACTCAGATATTACCATCGATGTCAGGTCCGGGTCTTACGGAAGTGGGGTGTTACAATTTAAGTGTTCTATCACCGAAGTAAATTCTGTCATGCATAAACTGTATAGTTTCTTCTTCAGAAAAATTTTGTTATGGATAGATTTGGCCTTGTATAATTTTGTGAGGTGATCTCATATTTCTTTCGCAGTCTTTTCCTCTATACTGGATAATACTCCATCAGCTAAAGCTAGGTGAAGATTAGATACAACGTTCCCATCTGTCTCGTTCCACTTTTCATCTGTGACTCTAACTGGCTGTTCACTAATGGCTGCCAAAAAATTATCTTTCTTCAAGATTGTCTTTATCTTCAGCTTCCATAGTGAGAAATTGTTCCCATTGATTTTTTCAATGTTTCACTTTGCCACCATTACTTCTATCACAACCGTTTTATGAATAGTGCCTTTGATAGGGTGAATAATATTCTAACTTATATTTTGATGTAGAGGATCTACACTTAGTGGCAACCACAGAGCATACAATAAGCAAATATATACACCCAAAGTTGGCTCTAATATCACTTGTTACGAACAATTAAGACTTGGATAGAACTAGGTCGCAGCTAAAATGAAACTGAAAATATTGAAGATAAAATAGACATACAGATTTTACGTAAAAAACTCCTAAATTAGTGTAAAAACTACGGATAAGGATAGAAGAATTTTACTATAGAAAAAATAGAGAATTATACACTAGACTCATAAAATATTTTGTCTCATTTTTTTCTTCTCTCTTTTCTCTGCTAATGAGATGATTTACTAAATTCATCTCCTACCTATTTATAAGCGGGAGAGGTGTGGGATGGCTGGCCAAGCCATTTGGCCAACTATCCTTTACTTTTTTTTGTTTCAACTTTGGTAGGTACTTCATACCATTTTTTACACTTGGCTAATGTTTATTATCCTTCAAACCATATATAAGTAGATGTGATGTGTAATTAGCTAATAAACGAGTCAATCCCAAATTAGAGAATAGTGAAACTAAAGTATGTGAAGTCATTTAAAGGCAAGCTATTCTTGATTTTTTTTTTAAATTTCAACTTTGGTAGGTATCGAGAACGGTGCCTACCATTTTCGAAACTTGGCTCATGTATATTATCCTTAAAACCATATATAAGTAGATGTGACGTATAATTCGCTAATAAATGAGTCAATACCAAATTAGAGAATAGTGGAACTAAAACATGTGAAGTCGTTTCTTTAAATGTTTAATTTGTTTTCTTTAATGTTAAGACATGAATTCACTTGTGAATCACACGGTCAACCTCCACTAAGATAAGTTATGTCTTACGGAGTACATGTCAAAACTCAACTTCCACGAGGCAATGAAATGTTAAACTGATTTTATTCATTTTTTTAAAAATAATTTAATTATTGTTTGTAATTACTTAAGGAAATTTGTAATATTAATAATTTTTATTAAAATATTCTCAAATTATTTTAACTAAACTTATTATTAATTACACATACAACACATCGATATATATTAAATTATAAAAAAGTAAAAGGTCTTTTGTAGTATGTTTAGTTCTAGGAAGTATTTTTAGAGTAAAAGATATCAACTTCTTACGTGGTTATCAAAATTTTTTATACTTCAAAATTTCGTGAAAAGCTTTTATATATTATGATGACGTTTACACCCACGATGGGTTAAATGGTCATCATGTCTAAACAACTACCAATGGTGGTTATTCACAGATGCTATATATATATAAAGGCAAAGGCATCGTTTGAAACGTGATGATGAACTTTTTACTCTGTGTTTTTTGTTCTGTTCGATCGTTGGTACTTTAAAACTTCTGAAAAGGAGGTCTCTGCATTCTTTAACCGGTGAATCATAACAGGAATCCAAGTATATGATTTTTGTTTTTCCTACGCATATATCATCGATCCTGGATATATAATCTTAGTGGTTATTTTGTGATTGTTCATATAGTTAATCTTACATTGGTATTAGAGTAGGTTTTGCATGATTTGTTATATGTTCCACCGTATATATATCTGTAGTATTTTCTGTCTTTACAAAGCTTGAGTTTTTTTTTCTTTTTCTCTGCGTTTCACTGCTAAGAGATTGAGTTTCTAATTGTGGGTTTATTCTGTATGTGGTTGAAAGCAATATATATATATATATATATATATATACATTTATCCTCTGGTATATTTGCACTGTTGTTTTTTCGGTATTAATCACAGAACAAACCTTGCTGCATTTGCGGTGTTTATGAAGTTATGGGTATTTGTTGTGTTGGATTTATGCCCTTGATTTTTTGCTTGAATTGGTTTCCGTATGGAGTAAAGAATAGTAAAAGAAAAAAAAAACCTCCAAAAACGAAACGCACAGATGAGCATCGCAGGAGGAAGAAGAAGGCTTCTTCTTGAAAAGGCACACGTGGCCTTTCAGTTTTCTTTAAAGACCATGTGCTTCCAATTTGGTAATAAGACAAAAATTATTAATGTTTTTTGTTTTGACAAGTTTCAATGTGTATATATACATATGTTATACATTTGTGGTATAACACTTATGGATATAACAAATTATACATATAATATTAGAAATTAGTTTTCTAATTTATGCTAACTAATTAGATTAGTTAAATTAGTTTCTAATTAATATAAAAAATTAAAAAGTTTTTTAATACTAGATAACTAATTAGTTTAGTTAAAATTAAAAAGGGTTTTATTAGACTTTAGTTTCTAATTAAACCTAAATAAATTGATTAGTTCAATTATACTTTCAATTAGAAATAAGTTTCTAATTCAATTTGAATTATTCATATTTGAATATTACAAATAAGTTTCTAATTAATGAGAATTTTTTAATTTAAAAACTAACTAATTTGTTTAGTTAAAATAACCTTAGAAATAAACTAATTTCGTTGGTTTATTTTCTAATTAAATCCATACTAATTTGTTTAGTTAAAATTAGATTAAACTTAGAAATAAACTAATTTAGTTGGTTTATTTTCTAATTGAATAAATACTCAATTATTTAGTTAACATTAGATAGTAGTTTAATTAGAAATTAATTTCTAATTAAACCAAGATAATTGATTAGTTCAATTATAAGTTAAATTAGAAATAAATTTATAATTGATTAGATATTAAAAGCATTTGTTGATAAACAAATATAATAAATAAATAAATTATTTCCATATATGAACATAAGTTCGCTATATGTTAAATAAAATAATTTGTTATTTTGTATACTCTTTTGATTCCTGAAAATTTGTTTTTCAGGAAAATGCCTATTATTAAGCAAACATCTAAGCTTATTCGATGTAAGGCACAGAAGAGACGAATTAGCAGCATGTATGTACAGTTAGTCGACATGCGTCTAATGCCTGGAGATGGTCTAACACAACATGTTATTGCAGTTAATAACATGATGCAAGAGTTATATTTTGGAGGTTGTTTAGCTTATGCAGCTGTTGAAGTAAAGTACATGACTTTGTTTGCGTCATTACCTTAACTTTAGGGCGAATTATTACGAATGCTCTAGAATAATATGCCTGAGAAGACTTATAATTTGTTAGTGATGACATTTATTAAAAAGATACGTAGAAGGGAGTTGATTAGGACTTTAAATCCTATAGGTCTTCCAATGGAAATAGTAAGGGCTATTGTAAATCGAGCTTCGCAAACTGTGTCACTCGAACTTGTGAACTCATATTTCCGCGTAAGGTTCGTTACCTATAGATTGTTCATAGGTATACAATAGGTTGTTTGTTTTTATAAGAACAAGGTCTAAATATTTATGTAATATGTTTACATCAATTTTATATAGGAATTCGTCTAGAGTAAAGTAATTAGGATTCGATTGTTGTCTGAATGATGATTGAACACATTTGTGGACTTTTGATTTCATAAGCAATTACGATCGAATTATTTGCTCTATGAACGATTAATGTGACATTAACGTGTATATATATTTCTTTCTTATTATAGAAACTTAGTGTTTCGATAATGGCTACTGTTTCGAAGAATATAGTTGCTGAACTCAATAGGGGTGAGAAACTCAATAGTGACAATTACGAGATCTAGAGTATGAAAATCCAATATGTACTAGAAGAGCAAGAGGCTTTAGAACCATTAAAAATAACCATGAATGGTCCTGAGGAGGGCACAACAGCCCAACATAGAAGGGGCTGTGATGCGTATGACTTATGGAAAAACAAACTCTTTAGCTCGCATCACGTTGTCGAGTAGCATGGATAATGATATCATGCGTGAGTTCCGTAAGTTCGAAACTGCAAAGGACATGTGGCCCGAATTGGCTACTCATTTTGGAGGTGCTTCAGTGACCAAAGTGAGGTCACTTACAATTAAGTTTGATACTTATAAGAAGCGCCCAGATGATTTAATGCAAAAGCATTTGAGGAAAATACCCAACATGGAAAGTGAGTTACGTGATGTTGGTCATGAATTGTCTAATGAACAACAAGTGCAAGCTGTGATTCGTTCATTGCCTCAAAGTTGGGAGCATATGAAGATGCACCTAACGCATAATGAAAACATCAAGACAATGGAAGATGCTACGAGGCATCTTATCTTGTAGGAAGAGCGTTTTTAAGCCTCAAAGATGTCTTCGGAGGCATATGCAGTCAGTTCTAGCTCACATGAAACTATAAACAAGAAACGCAAGCATCATGGTGGATATAAGTGGAAGAGGAATAAGAAATTCAACCACTCTCCTCAGGAATCCAATAAGGCAAAATGGAACCAACGTGGAAAGGGAAAACGTCCCTTCAAAAAGAAAAATATGAAACATGTAAAGTGCTATAATTGTGGTATAAAGGGCCACTTTGTTAGAGATTGTACCAAGCCTAAGAAGGTACAACTTTATAGTACAAAAATTTGTTCTGTGAATGTTTCTTGTTTTGTTTTTCTAACTAAATCACATCCTTAATGGATTGCAGACTCAGGAGCAACCAACCATGTAGCGAAGAATCATGATGCCTTTATTGAATTTCATAAACTCCCACATGGAAGTCGATGGCTTTATGTAAGTGATAATTCCAAAGTTGCTGTACAAGGAATTGGCACATGTAAATTGGACATGCGTGGAGGGCGACCTCTTATCCTACATGAAGTCTTATTTGCTCCACAGATTCGTAGGAATCTTTTATCTGTGTTGATGTTAGTTAAATTTAGTTTTAACGTAAATTTTCACAGTGGTAGAATGAATTTGTATCTTGGATCTATTAATTATGGTCATGGTTTTTTATTGGATGGTTTTATTGTACTGGATGTGTTAAAAGAAAATAATAATATTAGTTATTCATTATTTACATCTAGTAATTCCAACAATGATGCAACTTTGTGGTATGCTAGACTATGCCATATTGGTCAAAATCGAATAAGTCGATTAGCTAAAGAAGGACTTTGAGGTAATCCAAGTCAAGTAGATCTACCTATATGTGAGCATTGTTTAGCTGGTAAAATGGCACGAAAGCCATTTGGAAAGGGAACACGAGCATTATATCCATTGCAATTAATTCATTCTGACATTTGTGGTCCAATGAATGTAAGGGCTAGACATGGGACAATTTATTTCATCACTTGCATAGATGACTATACTCGGTATGGTCATGTCTATTTGATTTCTCATAAATCGGAGGCATTGATATGTCAAGTCTCAGACCTTGGGGGTGTGCAGCATATGTTCATGATCTCTCTCATAAACATGGAAAATTAGGCCGAAGAGGGAGAAAAAGTACTTTTATTAGATACTCTAAACACTCAAAAGGATACATGTTCATTCGTGAACAAAGTAATAGAGGTGTAACTAAATTTGAATCACGATATGTAACATTCTTAGAGAATAATTTTCCAAAGCAAGGAGAAATAGGTAAAGAACTATTAATATATGAGTCGCTTGATCAGAATGATTCTGTTATGAAGAATCAAGATGAGGAACTTCAACCAAGTGGGAACAATTCCACAGAAAGGTTCTCTATAATGACTGATCCAAGTGGGAGCAATCAGATTAATCATGAATTTGTTTATGATGAACCTTGGTTACGATGAAGTAATCGAGGGATAATTTCCCGATGTCGTTTTGAGATTGAAGGAGAAATTAATATGATTGTTCTGCAAGAGGAAGAAGAGCCAAGGAATATAAATGAGGCTTTTACTGGCCCTGCTAAAGAAGAATGGATGAAAGCAATGACAGAAGAAATGACTTCTTTAAGCTCAAATCAAGTATGTGTAACATCCCACCCCCTCCTGGAAGGGTAAAATAGTAAAATTGGCATAGGATGAGATTGGTAAGGAATAATTAGTAATGTTCGTGCATAATAGGATTGATACACAGTATCAATCGTGTACATGGAATTACGGTAAATGCATTCATGACATTCCCGGTAATTGGGCCTAACGGTATTTTATTGTGATTAACGTGGTTATGGGATTTGAAAAATTATTCTGAGTGCGCTGTTTAGCGTTTTCGATTTTAGGATTTTAGAAATTTTTCTGGATTTTTAGGAGACAATTCTGGATCGCAAAATCGCCAATTAATGAACCAGTAGTTTCTCGATAGCAAAAATCGCTACCCAATGGCACGATAATATAGGGTATATTATTTTGGGACTGAAAGTAGGGTCATTGGAGTTGAATGGAGTAAAATTTTGACCGGATTATTAAATGACTATTTTGACTTTCCAAATACAAAGTAACCAATGGTATTTTGCCATTTATAAAGTGACAATAAATGCTTCCTTCAATGCTTACGGATGGGTATGTCTTAAGGTCTTTAAAGATTGATTTTTTTAAGGCTTTGTTTTATAGCCATCCGAAGATACAAACACACAAACTTCTCCTCCATTGAAAACCATCGATTTTTTGCTTTCCTTTTCTCCATTTTCTCCATAGCTTTAAGCAAAGTTCTTTGAGCTCATCAAAGCTAGATGATGAGTATTGTATATACTTGAGAAGGAAAAGGTGGTAGCTTGGTATAAAGGTTAGAAGGTAAAAGTTGGAAGTTGGAGCTTTGAAGGAGAATTGTGTTAGGTAAGTTTTCATTATAGTTTTGAGTTTAAATGATGTCTTTTATATGGATTAAATGTCATGATAGTGTGGGGTAGTTACTAAAAGGGTTTAAAGCATGTATTAGGTTGAGGTAAGCATTAAAGTGATGGTTATTATGATTTGATGAAAAGGGGATGAGGTTAGATGAAGATGCATTGAAGTTAATGATGTGGTTTGATTTTTGAATTGAATAGGGATAATTAATTGAGTTTTTGAATTGAGGAATTTAATGCTGTAAATTTTTCAGTATTAACCCTAGTATATGTATGACTGGAGTGATATTTAATTCGTATTTATTTTGATGTCTAGTGATGTGAAAAAGGCATTGGAAGTGGTTGAACTAAGGTTAACCTTAAATCTGGAAAGTTGGAATTATAATTGATGTTACTGTTTTATTCATAACTTATTGTGTAGAAATGCAAATGAGGTAAGGTTAGTGGCCACTGAAACTTTGGGATGTTGGCTCCAATTTAGTGTGAAATAGGTATTGTTGAATTTCAATGATAGAAGGGTGAATTTTTGAATGGGAAAGTTCCTGTTCCATTGCCTATGAACAGTAATCGCAACCATGACATCTGAGTTTTGTTGATTTTTATGAATTAATTGAGATGGAATTAGGGAAAATGATCTTCATGGAAGTTGTAGCATATTGAATTATCTTTCCATTGCTACTGATCTTGCTATTTTTGGAATTATATATTGGGAGATATGAATTGATTACTAATGACTGGTTTTGAGCATTTTGGATGAAACCTAGCTTAAGTGTGATTTTGTGAGTTTACTGATTGGAGGCAATTTTAACATTTTATGTGGACTGAATTGGTGTGAGTGAGCTTCTGAAAAGTTGTAGAGGAAGAGATTATCTTGAAATTGATATTTGGTATGTAATTTTTAGAAGTCAGAATTGGGAGATATGATTTTTCAAAAACTGATCCTACATTAGGTTATGAATGGCTGATCATAACAGAAACTTCCATAATAGTTTTGAAATTGATAGAAATCGAATTGGATAAAGAGTGCTTCATGAAAAATGAAGTTTCTGATGTTATCTTTACAGGGATATAAAGTTCTGAATTTATTGACTTGTATACTGGAAGTTATGCTTCTTGTAAGATTACTGCCCAAAGTGAAGGATTTCAGGGACAGTGACATTGAATGAATTAATTGACTAGTTTAGAAATAGAATTTGATTTTGGATTGTTCATGAAAGTTGTAGAGGACATTGTGAACTTATTAAGCATATTTTGTGGTAATTTATTACTAAGTAATCAGTGAGTTATGAAATTGTAAATGTACTGCCCTGTGTTGAGGGAAATTGTGAAAGCAGAAGGTTTGATGGATTATTTGACACCCTTAGGGTTGGAATTGATTTTTATGGTCTTCTAGAGAATTGTAGAGCTTTTCATAAGCTTTCCAATGAGGTATAGTGGGTATTTTCTGATTTGTGTGCTAAAAGTTAGAGTGGATGGAAATTAAGATTGAAATCTGGAAAAAAAAAAAGGCAAGACGGTGGAAACTTCGCCGTCTCGCGAGCGACGTTTACGCCTCATGGCGAATTTAGGAGGCTGGTCGCGAGGCGACGCCTCGCCTCATGACGGAGTGAGCGATTTAGCCTCGCGAGGCGGCGTCTCGCCCAGCAGGCGAGCGTTCGTATATATATATATTTATTTATTTATTTTATTTTGATTATTATTTTGATATTAAATGGTACAATGGTTCTTTTGTCAATTTCTTTCCGTCGGCGTCCGATTGACCTGATTCCAGAGGCATCGGATTCGTTGAATATTTAATTTCATTTTCTGAGAAAACGGGAATTTTAGGCGGAATTTGACGTAGCCCCTATCGAATGAACTTGTAAACCTTGTTTTATTTAATTGGGGACCTATAGAGGTCCAAATTGCATGCCGTCGGCGCCTATGGATTTCTAATTTTGATAGAATTTTATTATGGGAAAATATTGAATTAGGACCGGAATTCATGAACATGCATATCTCATCATCATGAGCACAAATTTCATATTTAGTGACTCGTACTTTTTCGATTCATATAGAGGTCCAATTGGGCGTCTATTGACCGACGTCACGAGAGGTTTTCGGCATTAGCTTTCGGAAGCAATAGGTGAGTAACCTAGTTGGTTCCTCAACCTTTATGTGTTTAAGATTTTGCTATTATGCCATGTGGAGATAATGGAGGGTTTATGTGTATTTGACTTTGATTGATTTGGACCATAGGTGTACGAAATATGGGAATGAGATAACGAAGTGCTATTTGTGTATATTTGTTTGTGAATGGGAGATCTCGGACCAAAGGTTCGAGGAATGAAAATTGATCTTGAAGTGTTACTTATCCGTTTTGATACATTGGGTGTGACTTTTAAATGCGATATGGTATGATGCAATAAATTGGAAAATATATGATTGAAATCTGGGACGAAGGTCCGAAGAAATAGGAAATGGCATTGAATGTAAGTGATAGCAATAACTGTAAATGGAAATTGGAACATATGCATTCATACATAAGGACATGATCGGATAAAAGCGATTGTGGCCGGAAATGACCGGATCGGGGCATATTCGCCTGATGTATGTGAGAGCTTTACTCAGCGCACGGGACCTCGAGTCCAACGTATTGAGCCTCGGGCTCAATGTATTAGGCTTCAAGCCCAATGTTGAAACCATTGGCTCAACGATATGCCCCCATTCTTGGGGCAGATTTGGTAGCGCAGTCCACAACAACGTAATGAAAATGGAAAGGGTCTCATGTGCATTGCATATATGGTATGATTGAATTTGGATTGTATGAAAGGCGTCGCCTTACATTTGTGAAATGTAATGGTATGTACTATTTGAGATTACATTTGTGAACTGTGTTCGTTATGTGATATGTGGCAAGTGATTGAACATGCATGAATTGAGTGAACCATCGATGATGGTTTCTCACCGAGTTCATAAAACTCACCCAAAATTTGCATCTATTTTTCAGGTCTGAAGAATACCCGGTTGACAGGGAGTATGTCTCATGTAGCGAGTAAAGGTTAGAGGTCGGGATCGGTTCAGGTATGCGCATTAGTGTCTTAGTAAAGCTGTATTCCGCAATCAACGTATAACAAGGCATTGTATTTTCTTGAGCCCTTGTGGTATTAATGTTTCTTGCATTGGTGATTGTAATTATGGTGGATGATATAATAAGCTGAAGCGGGATTATATTGAATCGGATTTTATTTACTTACTGTGTTTGCCGTGTGAGCGTGGAGTTAATGGCTACAAGAAGAAAAGAAAAAAAATGTATCTTGAATTTTAAATCGACCGATGTAATACGCCACTCTCGTGGGACACGGACTCGGATATCACCAACGATATCGGGTTGGTCTTACGGTGTGGGTGTTACATTTAGGTGGTATCGAGCCCGATGAATGCGTAATGTATCCGGGCACGATTTGGAACATAGGTTTCATGCATTTGAGTCGCGTCGTTGCGAACCGTAGTAGCGATCCCTAGTCGAGTCGCGAGGATAAATCCTAAGGTGCATAAGTGTCAGTGATTAAGTGAGAGAAGAGTGAGGCTGGATTAGAGTGAAAATCCCTAAAGGGATAATCAATTAGGAAAGGATAAAGGAAAAATGGATAAGAAGATTGAAATTGTACTGGGTTAGAAACCCTTATAAGTGATAGCCGAATGACCGTGTTGGCCTAGACTGATTAAGGATTTCCGAATTAAATTGACAATGTTATGGTGACAGAAAAATGCAGATGTTGAGAACTGGGAGAGGTCCATTAGAGATATGGGAAGCATATTGGTTATAGTAGATCTAAGTGAAATTAAAAGCTCGGGATGGTTAGGTAATTACAGTTCTGACCGTATATGTCATGGAAGGGGAAATATTGAAAGTGAGTAAAATGTAGATGATCCAATCGGGCATATTTTGATTCACGGTATTCGAGTTAGAGATTAGTAGATATTATAAGAAGATGATGATAGTGAGATGGAAAGAAGCTCAATAGAGTACTGTAACGGATTATCGAGAACTGAAAGAACCGAAAAAAAAAAAAAAGATGCCCAGTGCCTATTAGAGTGAGATAAAAGTGTATAGATAAACTGAAGAATTCGTGAAATGATTAGGATTTGGACCGCATATGCTTGAAACTGAAATAATTATGTGACTATTGTGCTACGAGTTTGGAAATCAGTATAATAAAGTCGTAAGGAAAAAGATAGACATATGATTTCCACTGATGGTGTATCGAGAAATACTGAATTAGGTGTATATGGACACGAAAATGGTAAATGGATAGGTATATAGATAGAGATAAAATGGAGTGGTATCAACGATTTTGTCGGGTATTGGGGACTGTGAACACCCGATCATAAACTATTTGAGGAAAATAGAAGATAAGTAGCAGAAAACAGAATAAAAAAAATAGGAATAAAGATCATAAGATGATAAGCCAAATTGTTATGACCTTACAAGGACAAGTTGCACGTAACGGATAGGGGAATGAGACATACAGTTTAATGATATGGTGAGAATGAAATAAAGATCTTGAAAAGAATGAAACCACAATAGTGGTATATGAAAAGAGCTATTGCATTTAAGTCGAATTACTGTTAGGGATATCTATTGGACAGTAATGTTGATTGTGACTAATGAAATGTATGTGACAGATATATGGAAATCATAGAGGAAATGAGCGGTAAATGTTTAGAGTGATTATAAGTGTGAAGTTCTTAAGAGGTTAAAGTAAGACAAGGGTGGACCTGAGTGTACTGTATGAGAGGAACGAAAAGTGATTCGGTATAGATTACTAAATAAGTGGTAAAGAAAGTGTTTAAGTGGTATCACAAGGAACCTTCGCGAAAGGAATGTTACGATCATTAAATGATGACATAAGAGTGTCTTGATTGAGATTATGCATATAGTGAAGAAGGATTGAAACACAATTAGGAATAATCATTGGTTGATGAGACTTTTGTGGACAAAATTAAAAGTGAAATTGGGTCATAGCTCATCTGCTGAGATTATCTCGCATTGTATGTATGAAATGTAAAGAATTACATATGAGTGAGATTTTAATTTGAGGTGATTCTATTGCAATGTGAAGTGAATCGATCTCCGTTATGATGTAAAACTGTTGAGGAATCTAGATTTGAAACGAAGACTAAAAGAGTCCCGAACTGAGAATTGTGAGAGACTAAAATAAAAAAATATGGAAAATTTTTGGAGGTTTAAATATGGATGACAAGGTATCAACATATGTTGATATAAATGATATGAAAACTGTTGAGAAGAGAAAATGAAAAAGAGTAACTGAATAGAGACAAGAGGGTCAAAAAAGGGAAACTGACAATGAGGTGATGTAGTGACACCTTCATAAAGAAATTGTAGATACACTCATTGTAGACTCAATAAAAAGGGTAAAAGATGTATGGTAAAGTCAAAGTAAATGGTAGTAGTGGTGATTAGAGATAGAATGAGTTTGGAATTGTGGAACAGTGGAAAGTAAAAAGAACGATAGGATTAATTGAGGAATCTGATACTGATGATATACATACATGGGAAGAGTGGGTAGTGAGTATTGAACTGCGACAATATGTTGAACAAGTATGAAATAAATTGAACTGACTGTGATAAATGGTATTAGTGCCATTCTCATTATTGAAAGCCTTGGAGACTGTAGATTCCTATAATCATACACTGTGTTAATTTGAGGAAGAGGCGGTATAAATACGATAATCTTGCAATGAACCGATTAATTACGAGATATTGGGATTTTCAATGATTGTCAAGCAGATTATGGGTAATAGTGAGGTGTTCAAAAAAGAAAAAAAAGAAGTTGTAAGAATAGTGATAAGAAAGGTTAAGAGTGCGAGAAAGTAAAGGGGAATTTTTTATGATGAGTTTGAATATACTAATGGAATTGGAAAACTATAGTGAACAAAAGTCTAAGTATGTGAAACCGATAAAAGGGTACTAGAACAAGAAAGTGAACAGTTGAAGTTAGACATTCTAGTAAGCATATGTGAAAAGTGAAATTGAGTAATTGTAGGTATAGAATGAAGTGATTCTTGGCTCAAGAGTTTATAGATTGAATGTCTAATAAGAAAAAGGTTTGATTATGTTCTTGTAATAGAGTTTTGATTCACTGGAGAATATATTATTGTAACACTGCATAGTGCCTACTGAGAGTTAAAGACCATAATGGATTTGAGACTAAAATGTGTGAGAAAAAGGAAAGTGACTTAGGAAGCCTGTATGGTTAGCTAAAGTGGAATCGGATCGGACAAATGAGATAGAGTAAACTGTATATCCGGATGAAGTGTGTGAACACTATAGAACAGTGAAGTGTCTTACGAGAATCGAATTTGAACATAAAGTGAATGGCATATAATAAGTGACTGCATTAGGTACATTGTTACTGATGATAGTAAATTGGAATTAAATGTCACTGTATTGGTACCAAGGGAATGTAAATCGTCCCTGACGTGATTAAGGGAGGTATCAAAGAAATGGAGATGTACTCAATGGAATACGAATTGGACTATATGGCACTGTGGGAAAAAGGTATTAGAAGAAATAAAATATGATAAGTGAATAGATTCGAAAATACTGTACTGAGCTACATACCGTAACCAAAGGTAGTGACTATCTTAGACATGGCAAGTGAGATAGCTAAGATAAATGAGAACGTCAACTGATAGTCTTATCAAAATCCATTTACTGTACTAAGTGATAACGAGTTAGCCAAATCAGTAACTGAACCACAGACTGAGAGTGGTTATAGTGATCACTCGATAAGTGAATCATTAAGTGGCAAAGTGTATGAGATATGTAGAATCAAGTGATTACTGTCATAGTGAACCATTGAATGAGAATTTCGAGGACGAAATTCTTATAAGGAGGGGAGAATTGTAACATCCCACCCCCTCCTAGAAGGGTAAAATAGTAAAATTGGCATAAGATGAGATTGGTAAGGAATAATTAGTACTGTTCGTGCATAATAGGATTGATACACAGTATCAATCGTGTACATGGAATTACGGTAAATGCATTCATGACATTCCCGGTAATTGGGCCTAACGGTATTTTATTGTGATTAACGTGGTTATGGGATTTGAAAAATTATTCGAGTCTTGCTTGTTTAGCGTTTTCGATTTTAGGATTTTAGAAATTTTCTGGATTTTTCCGGAGACAATTCTGGATCGCAAAATCGCCAATTAATGAACCAGTAGTTTCTCGTAGCAAAATCGCTACCCAATGGCACGATAATATAGGGGTATATTATTTTGGGACTGAAAGTAGGGTCATTGGAGTTGAATGGAGTAAAATTTTGGACTGGATTATTAAATGACTATTTTGACTTTCCAAATACAAAGTAACCAATGGTATTTTGCCATTTATAAAGTGACAATAAATGCTTCCTTCAATGCTTACGGATGGGTATGTCTTAAGGTCTTTAAAGATTGATTTTTTTAAGGCTTTGTTTTATAGCCATCCGAAGATACAAACACACAAACTTCTCCTCCATTGAAAACCATCGATTTTTTTGCTTTCCTTTTCTCCATTTTCTCCATAGCTTTAAGCAAAGTTCTTTGAGCTCATCAAAGCTAGATGATGAGTATTGTATATACTTGAGAAGGAAAAGGTGGTAGCTTGGTATAAAGGTTAGAAGGTAAAAGTTGGAAGTTGGAGCTTTGAAGGAGAATTGTGTTAGGTAAGTTTTCATTATAGTTTTGAGTTTAAATGATGTCTTTTATATGGATTAAATGTCATGATAGTGTGGGGTAGTTACTAAAAGGGTTTAAAGCATGTATTAGGTTGAGGTAAGCATTAAAGTGATGGTTATTATGATTTGATGAAAAGGGATGAGGTTAGATGAAGATGCATTGAAGTTAATGATGTGGTTTGATTTTGAATTGAATAGGGATAATTAATTGAGTTTTGAATTGAGGAATTTAATGCTGTAAATTTTCAGTATTAACCCTAGTATATGTATGACTGGAGTGATATTTAATTCGTATTTATTTTGATGTCTAGTGATGTGAAAAAGGCATTGGAAGTGGTTGAACTAAGGTTAACCTTAAATCTGGAAAGTTGGAATTATAATTGATGTTACTGTTTTATTCATAACTTATTGTGTAGAAATTCAAATGAGGTAAGGTTAGTGGCCACTGAAACTTTGGGATGTTGGCTCCAATTTAGTGTGAAATAGGTATTGTTGAATTTCAATGATAGAAGGGTGAAGTTTTGAATGGGAAAGTTCCTGTTCCATTGCCTATGAACAGTAATCGCAACCATGACATCTGAGTTTTGTTGATTTTTATGAATTAATTGAGATGGAATTAGGGAAAATGATCTTCATGGAAGTTGTAGCATATTGAATTATCTTTCCATTGCTACTGATCTTGCTATTTTTGGAATTATATATTGGGAGATATGAATTGATTACTAATGAATGGTTTTGAGCATTTTGGATGAAACCTAGCTTAAGTGTGATTTTGTGAGTTTACTGATTGGAGGCAATTTTAACATTTTATGTGGGCTGAATTGGTGTGAGTGAGCTTCTGAAAAGTTGTAGAGGAAGAGATTATCTTGAAATTGATATTTGGTATGTAATTTTTAGAATTCAGAATTGGGAGATATGATTTTTCAAAAACTGATCCTACATTAGGTTATGAATGGCTGATCATAACAGAAACTTCCATAATAGTTTTGAAATTGATAGAAATCGAATTGGATAAAGAGTGCTTCATGAAAAATGAAGTTTCTGATGTTATCTTTACAGGGATATAAAGTTCTGAATTTATTGACTTGTATACTGGAAGTTATGCTTCTTGTAAGATTACTGCCCAAAGTGAAGGATTTCAGGGACAGTGACATTGAATGAATTAATTGACTAGTTTAGAAATAAAATTTGATTTTGGATTGTTCATGAAAGTTGTAGAGGACATTGTGAACTTATTAAGCATATTTTTGTGGTAATTTATTACTAAGGAATCAGTGAGTTATGAAATTGTAAATGTACTGCCCTGTGTTGAGGGAAATTGTGAAAGCAGAAGGTTTGATGGATTATTTGACACCCTTAGGGTTGGAATTGATTTTTATGGTCTTCTAGAGAATTGTAGAGCTTTTCATAAGCTTTCCAATGAGGTATAGTGGGTATTTTCTGATTTGTGTGCTAAAAGTTAGAGTGGATGAAAATTAAGATTGAAATCTGGAAAAAAAAAGGCAAGGCAAGAAGGAAACTCGCCGTCTCATGAGGCGACGTTTAGCCTCATGAGGCGAGATTTAGGAGGCTCGTCGCGAGCGCGCGCCGCCTCATGACGAGTGAGGCGATTTACGCCTCATGAGGCGGCGTCTCGCCCAGCGAGGCGTTCAATATATATATATATATATATATATTTTTATTTTGATTATTATTTTGATATTAAATGGTACAATGGTTCTTTTGTCAATTTCTTTCCCGTCTGACGTCCGATTGACCTGATTCCAGAGGCATCGGATTCGTTGAATATTTAATTTCATTTTCTGAGAAAACGGAAATTTTTAGACGGAAATTTGACGTAGCCCCTATTGACGGAACTTGTAAACACTGTTTTATTTAATTGGGGACCTATAGAGGTCCGAATTGCGCACCGTCAGCGCCTATGGATTTCTAATTTTTGATAGAATTTTATTATGGGAAAATATTGAATTAGGACCGGGAATTCATGAACATGCATATCTCATCATCATGAGCACAAATTTCATATTTAGTGACTCGTACTTTTTCTGATTCATATAGAGGTCCAATTGGAGCGTCGATTGACCGACGTCACAGAGGTTTTCCGGCATTAGCTCGGAAGCAATAGGTGAGTAACCTAGTTGGTTCCTCAACCTTTATGTGTTTAAGATTTTGCTATTATGCCATGTGGAGATAATGGAGGGTTTATATGTATTTGACTTTGATTGATTTCGGACCATAGGTGTCTGAAATATGAGGAATGAGATAACGAAGTGCTATTTGTGTGTAACTGTTTGTGAATGGGAGATCTCGGACCAAAGGTTCGAGGGAATGGGGAAATTGATACTGAAGTGTTACTTATCCGTTTTGATACATTGGGTGTGACTTTTAAATGCGATATGGTATGATGCAATAAATTGGAAAAATATATGATTGAAATACCGGACCGAAGGTCCGAAGAAATAGGAAATGGCATTGAATGTAAGTGATAGCAATAACTGTAAATGGAAATTGGAACATATGCATTCATACATAAGGACATGATCAGATAAAGGCAGTTGTGACCGGAGCAGCCACCGGATCAGGACATATTACGCCCAATGTATGTGAGAGCTTTACCAGCGCAGGACCTCAGTCCAACGTATTGAGCCTCGGGCTCAATGTATTAGGGCTTCAAGCCCAATGTTGAAACCATTGGCTCAACGCAATGTGCCCAAGCATTGGGGCGCCAGGTATGCAGTCACAACAACGTAATGAAAATGGAAAGGGTCTCATGTGCATTGCATATATGGTATGATTGAATTTGGATTGTATGAAAGGCGTTACGCCTTACATTTGTGAAATGTAATGGTATGTACTATTTGAGATTACATTTGTGAACTGTGTTCGTATGTGATATGTGGCAAGCTGATTGAACATGCATGAATTGAGTGAACCATCGATGATGGTTTCTCACTGAGTTCGCAAAACTCACCCAAAATTTGCATCTATTTTTCAGGTCCTGAAGAATACCCCGGTTGACACGGGAGTATGTCTACTGTAGACGAGTAAAGGTTAGAGGTCGGGATCAGTTCGTGTCTGCATTAGTGTCTTAGTAAACTGTATTCCGCAATCACTGTATAACAAGGCATTGTATTTTTACTGAGCCCTTGTGGTATTAATGTTTTACTGCATTGACTGATTGTAATTATGACTGGATGACTGTAATAACTGAAACGGGATTATATTGAATACGGATTTTATTTACTTACTGTGTTTGCCGTGTGAACGTGGAGTTAATGGCTACAAGAAGAAAAGAAAAAAAATGTATACTGAATTTTAAATCGACTGATGTAGTACGCCACTCTCGTGGGACACGGACTCGGATATCACCAACGATATCGGGTACGGGTCTTACGGGTGTGGGGTGTTACAGTATGGGACTTGGTTGACCTCCCAGAAGGGCATAAAGCAATTGGGAATAAGTAGGTTCTCAAAATTAAGAGAAAAGCTGATGGAAATATCGAAAGATATAAGACACATCTTGTAGCAAAATGGTACACACAACTGGAGGGAACTAATTACTAGGAAACTTATTTACCTGCTGTGAAGTTTGCTTCAATCCATCTTATTCTGGCGATATTAGCCAGTATGGATCTTGAACTACATCAAATGGATGTAAAAACTGTTTTTCTCAATGGAAAATTAGTTGAAGAAATCTATATGGAACAACCAGTAGGTTTCATCAAGGCAGGTCAAGAAAACAAAGTATGTCGATTATTAAAATCAATTTATGGCCTGAAGCAGTCTTCAAGATAATGGTATATTCGTTTTCATAATGTAATCATTTCGTATGATTTTCAAATGAGCGATGAAAACCATTGTACATATGTTAAGAGATCCAAAGATAAATTTGTGATTTTATCTTTGTACGTAGATGATATATTGATTACTTGTAATGACTGTGTGTTTCTTACGGAAATCAAAGAATGGTTATCATTTGAATTTGAAATGAAAGACATGGGTGAAGCGACATACATTCTAGGAGTCAAGATTTCAAGAGATCATTCAAAGAGATTGTTATCACTTTCATAAGCGATGTATATTCAACGAATCCTTGAACGATTCTATATGCAAGATGACAAATCAATTAATAATCCTATTGTTAAAAATTAAGGCCTTAGTAAGAGAACTTGCCCGTCAACGCCACAAGAAAGGGAACAAATGAAGAATGTTCCCTACTCTAGTGCAGTTGGAAGTCTTATGTACACAATGATGTGTACAAGACCAGATATTTGTTATGCTGTTGGGATGGTAAGCAGATATCAGTCAAATCCAGTAAAGAGAATATTGAGGTATCTAAAGGGAACTGTGGACTATGCGTTATGTTATCAAGGCAATGATCTATGTATACAAGGATATACATATGCAGACTGGGGAGGAGATTTAGATGAAAGAAAATCTACCTCAGGATATGTATTCTTACTAAATCATGGAGCAATATCATGGAAAAGTAAGAAACAATCATGCGTTGCATTATCCACAATGGAAGCTGAATTTATAGCATTCTCAACTACAGTACAAGAGGCTGTGTGGCTTCATCGATTCCTTATGCATTTGGGAGTCACTAAAAGCGAAATTAATCCAGTAACCATCAACTGTGATAGTCAAACTGTAATCGCTTATACTAAAGACCCCAAATTTTATTGTAAGATAAACCACATAGATACTAAATACAATTATGTGAAAGAAATAGTTGCACGAGGAGAAGTGAACATGAGATATATATCTACACGAGATATGATAGCAAACCCAATGACAAAGTCAATTTCTAGAGATGTATTCATTGGGAACTTTTTACTCTGTGTTTTTTATTATGTTCGATCGCTGGTGCTTTAAAACTTCTGGAAAGGAGGTCTTTGCATTCTTTAACTGGTGAATCATAACAGGAATCCAAGTATGTGATTTCTGTTTTTCCTACGCATATATCATCGATCCTGGATATATAATCTTAGTGGTTATTTTGTGATCTGTTCATATAGTTAATCTTACATATTATATAAGTTTTAAAATTAATCATTTCGTTAAGTTTTATCCTTAACTTTGAGTTGCTCAACATTTTGAAGACATGCATGTGGCATTTTACGTGAACAATCACACAACAGAGAAGGGATTGAGTTCTTTTATTTTCTTTTTGTTTGAGAAAGAAACGATTGAGATTTAGCAAAATACAATAGTGATGAATGTCAAATAAATTGATATATTAATTTATTATATTTATAAATCATTATTTATATTAAAATACTTGATGTGTAATGCTAAATTATTTACTAATTGTATATATTAATTATTAATAATATATTTATTTGTTTAATATGATAGTAAAATTAGGTCTTTTATTAATTTTATTAATTAAACAATAACATTTATTTATTGTTTTATAATTTATTATTTTACAAATAATTAATAATTCATTTGATTTATTTTATTGTTGGTAAATGGAATTCTAAGAATTCTTATCTTTTATTAGTTTATCTTAAGTGCAAATCATTAGTTATATCAAAATTATAAATATATATTTTATACTTAATATGAATTTATTTGCATTAATAATTAACAAAATGTTAGTCATTTTAAAATGATAGTAACTTAAGCCTTTTATTACAATTTTATTATTATATAATAATAAATAAGATAATTAATAATTTATAATTATGTCATAATTATTATTTTAAATATATTTTAACTAAAAATAATTACTAATAATAATAATTATTATTATTATTTAAAACTATCATTGAATCTGACTGGCTAATAAGATAATAAAAAAATTCCTTAGTACTTGCAATAAATCTAGCGAGTTGATATGATAAAGAAATTAAACAACGTTGGTGGTAAGTCTGTTAAGAGTTTCGTACAATGTCGATCGATGCCGATCTAAAAACGGTACGCAATGTAGCTATTTGATATTGATCAGTACTGACGATTTTATTTGATACTGGTTTGTATTTAAAATACCAACCGTAAATTAAAAAAAATGAACTTTTTCCTAAAAAAATTAACTTCTTTCTTACTTTTTTGGTTGTTCTCTCTATCTCCAATCTCTCACAACTCACTACAACAGATAATTTTATTGGCAATGAAATCAAACGTCACTAAATATTAAAAAATCGTTGTAAATATTGATTTGCAACGAAAAACAATCTTCTCCCTAATGATCGTTAAATCTTGGTAGCAAAACAATATCCACGATGTTTTCTTGAAATTGTCACAAAAAGGTTTTGGATACACAATAATTTCATCAGTAAAACATATAATCAACGAGAACGAAGAACGTCGTAGATAAGATTTTGCAACGTATATGTTTCGTAGATAAAGGTTTTTACCTATTAAACTATAGTCATAGGTAATTATTTTTATTGACGATTTTTTTGTAGCTGTATATTTTTAGCTACTAATTGTTTGTTGTAGGTAAATGTTTTTAGAGATGTTCTTGTAAACTTAGATAACAACATTTTGTGACAATTTTGTTTTGGTAGCTAATACTTTTTATTGACGATTCTGGTTTTGTAGTAGAATAGTTTTAGTTACTAATTTCTTGTTGTAAGTAAATGCTTGTAGAGACATTCTTGTAAACCTAGGTAATAACATTTTGTGACAATTTTGTTTTGGTAGTTAATACTTTTAGTGACAAAAATTTTCTTTAAAATTTAAATTTTGTTATAATTGTTAAAAACAAATTTAATTTAATTTATTACAATTTTAAGACAAATTGACATATAAAATAGTTAAATTTTATAATTAATGTTGGTGACATATTTTTAAATAATAATAAATTGAAATAAAAGAAATATTAAAGATGGAACACATTTAATATTAAAAATAATTACATGTCATATACAAACTAAGACTCCTCTTCGTCGTCACTATTACTGACATAGTTTGAGCTTAGTAAATGTTTGACCATCTTTTTATGCAAATGTCATCGACATTAGGCTAATTCCCCTCAAACAATGATACCTGCAACAACTCCTACATCTTGTCCCACAATTTAAAGTACAAAATTGAATTAAATAAAAAATTATTACTTAGTATTATATAGAAAAATAAACTGTAATATTAGTTTGTTTGTACTTACATAATTACTTTGTGCCTCTTCAAACGTCTAGCCTTCACCTTCCTTATAGTGTGTTAACTTGTAGAGTGTGATCCTATCACACTCTTGTCCTCAGAGTTATGTTTGACTTTATTATATGAAATTAAAAAATTAGAAGATAATATAATTTATTGTATTAAGAAATAGAATAATAAGTTGAATACGTTACACTTACAAATTCTTGTCAGACGACAACAAATGATTTAAAGTCGGTGTTATGAAGAGTCTTCAATTTTGCTCTGTTCACCTTAGCTTGCTCACACTTTTCCTAAATTAAGAGAATTGGTCATGAAATGTATAAACAAAATTAATGGAAGGAAATATGAAGAGAAAAAAACAAACCTGAACCTTCGCTGAGGCCCAATAATCACACATTTCACTCCAATTTTCTGCAGTCACTCATTTCGGAACATGTCTCCTTGCCTCTTCATCGGAAGGGAAAGAATGACGATATTTATGAATTCTATATCAATGATCCTTCTCCCTTTGTTTCAACGGTGAACTAACGTAACTTGAAACCTTAGGTTTGTCGATATCAACGATATTGAGCTTCATTTGTGAAGAACACATATAAGTTAAGTTATTATTTTTATTAAGTAAAATCGCAATACATATAATCAAATGAATTGAAATATTACCGAAACTTTGTCCAAAGTATTTTGGAGCAAGTTGTCTTCCTTCAACTACTTGGCATGCTAAAGGCAAGGTAATTCATTCCTCACAACGACACCCAACTCATTGGACAATTTTGCATATTAGATCTTATCCAGAGGGTGACGTTGCGTGGGGTCAGTCGTCACAGACAACTTTCTGTTCATTGCAATAATCATTCGTTGCAACTCAGCTCCTTTTATGATACCTATACCTCGTTTTCTAATGCCAGAATTGAAACCTGCAAACAAAAAAATCATAATAAGAAAAGCACAATAAACATGTAATGAGTAATTTCAACATTAATGTAAATATGTTTGGTTAACAATAACAGACCTAAAGATCCCTCATCACTAACAGGCGATGTTGGTAAAGGTTATTGCTGACTATTTTCATTCGAGGATGCAATTGTTGGTTGTTGAACAATGGGGACAGATTGAGTTGGTTGTTGTGTAAGAGGAACTTCTTCGGTCATTACCACCCTCTTTCCTTTGTTTCTACCAGGTGCTATTATATTGAACCTATGTAAAACGAAATATTAATGCATAATCTTAACTCAAACATCAATATTCCATATGAATATAAAAAGATCAGTAGTCAAATACTAAACATTCGATATAACATTATGCAAAAACATAAGTGAAACATTAAAAATATGCATGTAGTCATTGTAAATTAAAATAAGTAAAACATCAATAACATAAAGTAATTATGAACCTAACATTTCAAACAATACAAATAATTTATTTATATTCAATCATCATGATCAAAATTTTGAAAATCATCATCGTTAAGTACATTATTGTTGGATTCTTCATCACTAATATATTCGAGCAAAGTATTGTCATTGTCATTTAAGTCATCCTAAGTATAGTCTTCTTTTGTTTGTAAGATAAGATAAGCTTGGACTTCATCTAGTTGAACTATGTTGGGATTGACATCTCTCGTATGGGACGATGATATATGTGCATCTTCCATTGCAATGCCTTTATTATTGAACTGTGATAGACTTCATCTGCATCCTTATCTAATTGACCAATATCCCTTTCACAAAAATCAAATACATTCCTTTGTTGAAACTTTGTGGAACTAGATTTGGTGTTAGTACAGTACCGTACCAGAACCAAATCTGGTACCAATATCAGTACAATATTCATAAATAGCAGATTAATAACACAAAAAATTAATAAATGATAAAACTGAATACAGTAAATCAAAATAACAGAAAATTTTAATTAGTATCGACTCAAATGTAATGACTAAAACGATAAGAAAAATTAATTAATAATTATCCATTAAAATTGAATATCAAATAATTGACATTTTCATCTTTTATGATACAAATTTCAATAATATATAAATTTAATCATTTTATTTATTAGTATTATTAGATAATAAATATAAACTTATGAAATATATAACTTATTATTACGGAACTAATAAATTTATTATTATGTATTAATAAATTATGATAAAATATTTATTGAAAATAAATTATAAATAAAATAAAAATTATTACATAATAAAATGTCAAATCAATAAAAGTTAAGTAATAATAAAATTTAATGAAGGACTTCTTTCAAACTTTTAACAAAATATAAAAGTTTTCAAGTAAAATTTTAAAATGTGGAGATTATTTGTGAGATTGATGAACCAATGCAAAATATTAGTTTATAAAAATATATTTCTTTCATGTCATAAAATATTAATAAAATAGAAGGAACTCAAATTTTCCAACAAAAACATAAATTATATTCTCAACAATTTCAGATTATATATGCTTACATTACCTACTTATTAGTTTGATTAATTTATATGTAAAAGACAAAACTGATTGATAAATGCTTGAAAAGATGATCAATCTCATTCCAAGTCCTCCATTTTAGTTTTCTTTTTCTAATATTGAAGTACAATAGAATTGATTGATCAATGTACTAAGCCTTCACTTTGAATTTACATACAGCCTGTTTGGAACATAGTGAATTGAATTCAATCACAAGATTGAATTCAATTCACCTGTTTGAAACAAAAAAATAGCCACGAATTGGATTCACATGTGGGTTTAAAACTCACTTCTTTTGTAAATTCAATTCACGCTCTCATTCACGTGAATTCAATTCCTTTGGCTGCTACTCTTCTTTTTTAATGCTGAAACCCAATAACACCTACGACTTTAAGGCAATAACCCTATCACAGCAGACGATGCCACTCTTCTCCCAACAACAGATCAACGCACCAGCAAATGACACAACAGTAGCCTCCCTTTCGTCCACGCAACAACACCTCTGCTTCCTTTTCCTATCTCTCAATTTTACTCTATCTATTGGCAATATTATTCTTTGCTTCAGCTTTAACAACATATTTTGGAGGTATTATTCTTTGCTTCAACTTTAGCAACATATTCTTTTATCTTCCAACTCTTTTTGGTTTCATACTGATAATTCTGTTGTTTGTCCATAATGTTAATTGGGTTATTACTCTGTCCATGTATATAACGTTAACATTCCTTAGTACGTTGAGTCTTAATATGGTCGCTTTCTATGAATGATGATATCATCTGAGTCTCAATGTATTAGTGATATATATGAATTGGTAAGCCAAAACTGTGGTTATGAAATGTTGGTTGGAATTGGTCTTCATGGGATAATAAGATTGATCCATTTTTCATACTTATCAAGTGCCTATAAGATGGCTAGTTAGAAATTGATTAATTATGAAATGGGACAAATTGTGCATGAATTTGGAAGGCTTATATTAAACAAAAATGTTAATTCCAGGAATGTGTGATGAGATGTACTGGACGAACTTTTTAGTTGAATGAATGTGCAAAGGCATGCATCAGAGAAACTTTTGCATGATTGTGGAATGGTGTGTTCTGGGGACAAAATTTTCAGTTGTAATGGCATCTACTGAACAAAATTTGGCTTTCACTCTATGAAGTGCTTAGGTCTTGATGATTTTTACAACTAAATTCTTCAATAATCACTGCATATTATTAAGGCAGTCTATGTATTATTGTTTAGAGTTTCTTTTTAGGGCAAAGAATTTTCAAAAGGATCAATTGTATCTTTTTCACTCTTATCCCTTAAATATCCATCCTTCCTCCATCTTTGATTATAAACAAATTTTTTGTTGTAATACTGTTTATACGTTAATCTCCAAAATCTTAGTCAACATAATTAAACAAACCTCGCTTAACATTAATATCAATTCCTCTTATCTTCTTTCATTTGGGGTAGATTCTTAGGTGATAACATTTTCATTGTTGAAGATAGAGATTACCATATATTTATTAATCACCCTAGTTTTGCTTTTAAAGTTGGTATAAGGAAAACCTTTGATTTTATCTTAATTAAATTTCTTCAACTCATGGTCCAAACCAGTATATACATTATCCAAAAACTTCTTTAGTACTTATAGAAGTGATCCATCTTTCTAGATGATTATTATGATGAATACCATTCTCTTATATATTTATGCAATTCTTGGTTTCATTGAAAATTTGAAGCTATCTTGTTCCCTTTCTTTCTTTTTGAAGATGTGAATGTGTCATAGGAGTAGGAACTGATATGTCAATATTTTTTTTCTACTTGTATTGTGACAATAAATAAAATTTAAATGCAGGCAATATAAGAGGATTTGAAAGAAATGCTCTACTTGCTATGGTAGCTTATGCGGGTTATTTGGTTTGTTTGAGACATATATATCAATATATGTGTCGAGCTAATAGATAACTAGTGCATCCAAAAAGAGGTCATAGAGAAATTGTACGTCAAGAATTACTAACTGCAATAGAGACACATTATAATGCATGTAGCATTTTACGCATGAGTTATGATGCATTTATTCGCTTATGTTCAATTTTTCATGGGAGGGGACTGTTAAGAGATAACCAGTATAGTTTGGTTGAGGAACAAGTTGGAACATTTTTACATATTTTAAGTAGTAGAGCTAGCATTCGTTCACAAAGTTTCTTTTTCCGACGATCTACTGAAACAATTAGTCATCACTTCCACCAAGTACTTAGAGTATTGTCCCTCCTGAAATAATCAATAGCAGAGGAAGATTTTATCCATATTTTTAGGTATTTTTTAAGAATAATTTATATACAAAAACATACTTTTTATTAAGAAAAAAATTCTAATACATTTTATGGATTTTTTAGAATTGTATTGGTGCTCTTGATGGAACACATATCAAAGTAAAAGTTTTAAAGGAAAATATAGCAAGGTACAGAGGAAGGAAGAGTTATCCTACAATGAATGTCTTGGTTGCATGCACTTTTGACTTGAAATTTTCATGTCTTACCTGGATGGGAAGGTTCAGCCTTAGATTCAAGAATTTTAGATAATGCATTAGCTAGAGAAGATAAGCTCATTGTTCCTCAAGGTATCTTTTAGTTGAAGATTATTAAATTCCATATTATATACAAAAAGTGTTATTGTCAATAAGCATCTAGTAAATGGTTTTATTTTTATTTATAGATAAATTCTATTTAGTTGATGTTAGATATATGTTAAGGTTCAGATTTATTGCTCCTTATAGAAGCACTCGATATCATTTAAAAGAATATTATCAGCAAGCTCCAATTAATGCAAAAGAGTTATTCAATGCAATTGAGAGGGCATTCGGTGTTTTGAAGTGTAGATTTTTCATTTTATCTGAGATGTCAAGATATGATGTGAACACATTATCTAAAATTATGTTAGCTTGTTGTATTTTACATAACTTTTCGATGCAATATGATCCGGATGAAGAACTTATTGCAAGAGTTGATAGAGAGCTATTGAATAGTGATCATGAGGATGATAATGTCTTTGGAGGGATTGCTAGGAATGAAGATGGTAGAATAGGAGAAACAATAAGAAATACTATCACTGCACATATGTGGAATGATTACATTTGTCAACATTGATTTTTTGAAATTTTTGTCATTACATTATGTAACCTTGTTTATGTTTTTTTTTTCTCTTTTTGTTACCACCACTTGTAAACATGATTGTTCATCCTTTGAATGTTATTGTCTTTAACAATTTTATGATTGTTTATGTTATTGAGAAAAGTAAGATTTAATAACAAAATAACATGGTTTGTGTTGGATTATGTTTGGAAAAAATAGGTGATGATGGACGTAGAGGTGAATTATGATGAAAAAAAAGTTGATGGATATTTTAGGTGGAATTATGAAATGGATAGGTGCATGCTTTAAGTTCTTAGGGAGAAAAAAATAAAGGCCAAAAGGAGGATAGAAATTTTAGTACTGGTGCATATAGAGAGGTAATAAAGAAAATTAATGAAAAATTTGGGGTTAAGTTTAATCGGAGCAAAATTGTAAATCGATTAAGAACTTTAAAGGAAGAAATGCATTTGGCAATATTTCTTGATGGCAAAAGTGGAATTGGATGGAATGATATTACCAAGACATTTGAAGCGGTTCCAGAGGTATGACAAAGTCTGATACAAGTATTTTATTTAATACTTATATAGTTAAATTTTTTTATTTGTATTATTTTTTATGCATGAAGTTTGTTGACATAGTTTCTTGTATTTTGAGTGATAGGTTAACGAAAAGGTGAAACATATTCGAGGGAAGCCTTTACCTAATTTGGACCTTGTTCACGAGATCTATGAGAAAGATAGAGCCACTGGATCTGAAGCTGAAAGTGCAAAGGAGAAGGTTCAAAGATGGGAAAAAGAAAAGTGTGATATGAATATTGAGGACATTGAAAATCTGCAAGCAAATAATTAGGTTCATTTAGAAAGTTTTTATCCATTTGAGAGCGAAAGTACTCCAACAACACCAACAACTCAAGCTCCCTCATCATCAACATTTTCAGTGTCAAAACCATCCTACACGGGTAAGAAAAGAAAAGCACGAGTGAAAGATAAAATTTCTTCGGAATTACAAGTTATGTCTGATGCAATGAAAGAAATTGCACAAACTATTGTAGTTACAAACCCTCGTGTTAGAAAAGAGGAGGAAATATTTGACGCAATGAAAGAATTAGGATTGGAAGGACGTATTTTCTTGGATGCAATTGATTGGCTTATAGAGCATCCTAACTTTATTGGTGTGTTTTCTGCATATCCAGTTGAACTACGTTTAAATTAGTTGTCTAGGAAGATGGGTTAGTGTTAAGTTTTTATAGTTTGCTCTATTTAAGTGTGGAACTTTATGGATGATGTAACTTGCTCTATGCAAGTATGAATGCTTTTTTTTTAGTTTTATGATATAACGATCTTATGTCTCCTTATCACAGAAAAATATGTTAAACTTGTTATGATATTTTATGTAATTTGGAGTGAAATTTCAAAATTTGATAGTGCCTTATAGTTATCAACGCAAAAAAACTACTACTCATTCATTCATTTTAAGCTTCTAAATTATAATAGCTTTCTATTATTTTCATAACTCATTCTAGCCTAATGTCATTTACAATCAATTTTTCTTTTCATTTTAATAATGAACTTTTAATGATATTATTTATAATGAAATTGATGTTTATAAGTTGTTCTATGTAAGTGTGAATGTTTATTAGTTAATAAGATTATTTTTAGTCAGGGTAAATGTATCATATGAAATAATTGAATTCATTTTGATTGTGTTCCAAAGAGTGTAATTGAATTCAATTCTAATATTACTGGATTTGTTCCAAACAGTGTAAATTGAATTCAATTCTATCTCATTAATATAATTGAATCCAATTCGTTGATGAATTCAATTCGAAGGTTTCCAAACACACCGATAGTGGGTGAACAAACTTGTAAAGGATTTTTGCTTAAAGATAAAAGAAAGGATTCTTTTTTTGGGGTTTAAAACGTGGTAATGAAAAATGAGCTCGGTGAGCAAGATTTTGATTTATAATACCTTACAATATAAAATAGGATGAAATAAGTTTTGAACAACAATACTTTTGTGTTGAAACAAAATAACACACCAAGTCGTAGCCATTACTTCGCATAGGATTTTACAGGCATATACACACATCTTCATAAATTAATAAACAAATCTTATAAATATCGCTTTAAGTAGTCGTCCACTGTAGTGTATTTCACTTCTGGGTACAGCTTAGATGCTTCCTCTCCATCCACTCCAATTTCGAAATTCACAAGACACCCCTCGTAACAAACATGGTAGTAATGCGTCAATCCAACTTGTTCTTCATAAGCTTGTTCTTTTATTATCACAAGAAAGAAAAAAGGAAAGGGAAACTGGTTAGAATCAGACATTATGTAAGGGAACCAGTGGTGTTTCCCATTAATTGTATCTGAATAAAGGTCCCGTCTCACCTTTGATGATACCTATAAACTCTTCCTTGGAAATGGAAGACTTCTTCAGCTCTTTTCCAATCAATTTCTCCCATGTCTGGACCACCTCTCTTTGAGAAAGAATGTTTTTGGGTGGTCTTAGGTACAATGTCTTGTTGAGAGTGCGAGGGTCATCTATGGTCTTAATTGTATACATGGCTATGTCATCTTCATCAACATATATTGCTATACAGAAGATAATATTTGATCAGATCTAATTTTCAGATGATTAAAACTTTTCATTAGTAAGTTCTTATTAAAATTACCCACGTAAATACCTTTAGCATTTGCATCGCCAAGGAGGGTTACATGATCCCAGGAAGGAACAATATAGCCAGGTTGACAAAGACCACCAAGAAAGTAACCCGCAAAGCAGTTTGCGGAAACATATGTGAAAGGAATACCAGCTTCTTCAATTGCTCTCCTCACTACCATCTTGTCGTCGAAAGTCACTCTTCCAGGTTCCATTGCGTTCTCCATTCTCGCCGGATCGGTCCCGAACTCAGATGGAAGAAATCTCTGCCATACATTGCGTTTTACAGTTTTTCATATTCATGTCTGGAGATTTTTATGTTCACCCATCTTTAGTTTATATCAATCCTTAATCCTTAACGAAATAATTTGAAGATGTGATTTTTTAGTTACAAATAACCAACTTTTACCTATTGCTCCAAGCTCGCTCTTTCTCATTTTTTATTTGTAAAAAATATCTTTTGCTTTACTTTCAGTCCCTAATCTTTCAAATTTCCTTATTTAGCTCGTAAACAATCCTAATATAATAAGATAAAATTAAAAACTTTGAAATTTAATCACCAATTATTTGGTCGAAGGCTTCTTCTTTCTTTACGTGTGTAGAATGATCAATTAATTAAGTACCTTTTACATTTAATTTCGAAGTATCAATTAATTAGTACAGTTGTGCTTGGTGATTCACTTTGAAGATGTAACAATTGAGAAAGAAAAATAAGCATGAAGCAGAATTAAGTTGTTCCGTGCCTTGTAAACTCAAATATGTTGGTTCAGATCATTTAAGGAATCTTATATACCTTAACATTTCCAGCCTCCTTGATAGCATCAACAAGCTTGAGTTGGAGAAGGATTTGATGGCTCCTAATATGGACACCCGATATCGCACATATCACAACATCAACTAATTTTACTGCATTAACAAGGCTCTGATGATCATTGAAAGAGCCATGGACGAGGTGGCCTCCTTGCTCCTTAAATGACAACAACGTTTGAACTTTTTCAATGTCCACACCGATCTCTTTCCTATGGAGTAGGTATGTTTCATGGCCTAGAGCTAAACTTGCCTTTACCAGCCTCTTCCCAAGGTAACCAGTTCCTCCTACAATGAGTACTTTGCTTTTCTCCATAGAATGATATATCCCTGTCTCTCTCAAAAATATGAGAATGAATACATGATCCTTTAGAAATATATAGCAGTGTCCTGAATTCTGTAATTGAAAGGTTTACTTGTGGAACTCTGGATCAAGCAATGTCTTTTCTAATTAAGTGGTTATATTTCTTCAAAAGTGTGGCTTTGCAGTTAACCTTCTGCGTGTCATCAATGACGTCTGATGTCCATACTTGTCACTTCGCTTGGAGAGAATGTTGTGGAACGAATCGAAATCTCCTTTACAAGTTAACTATTGTAGGGCATATCTAGATTGCTTGTCTTGGAAAATTCTTATTTGATACAATTATAAAATGATGAAGCATCAAAGAACGGATGTGTACCCCACAACCCCCAGTTGTTGCTGCGTTGCAAACTTGCCATGAGAAGGTAGAATTCCGCAAACTTATACTGATCAAGACACTGTTCATGCATGCCCGTGGAATCAAGTTTAATTTGTTTCTACCCATTTTGCTTTCAAGTTTAATTCCATTTGACGTATACATTAAGGAAGTCTTTCTTACCAAAAGGCAGTGATATGGATACCGTGCCGTACCGGCCGGAAAACAGAACCGGTACGGCTATTAAAATACCGGGCAAAAATTTCGGCCCATCAGTACCGGTATTTTCCGGACCATTTCGGAAAATTTCAAACTCTCCAGGGACCAAATTACAAAAAAGGAAAATTAAACCTAAAAAATCTACCGCCACCCCCCGAGCCCCGACCCTTCTGGAATCTCTAGTTCTCTACACTCTTCTTCTCTCTTTTTCGGTTTCTCCTTCTTCTCCTCGCTGCTGCTCCTCCGTCCTCGGATCTCGTCTCACCGCCGTCTCCTCGCTGTCCCCTCCTCGCTGTCGACGTGTTCTCCAGTCCTCCTCCTTCGTCTTCGACCAGTGGTTTGTTCTCCAATCCCTCAGCTCAACCCGCTTCTCCTCGTCGCCGCCTTCGCTCGTCGCTTTTCCTCGTCCTCCTCGTCGCCAATCGCTCCTCCTCGTCGCTGGCACTACCAACTTAGCTCCACCGGAGCACATGACGACGTCGACCCAGATCCGAAGACCCGATAGTTTTTGGGGTGTGCGTCATTGATTTTGGTTTCATTTTTTATGCATTTTAACAATGATTTGCTTCCGTGATTATGTTGATTGTTGGAATATAGTAGATTGGAGGTTAAAATTTGGTGTTATTGTGTTGGATTTGGGGGAACTTTTAGTAGTAGATTTCGGTAGAAAAGAGGAAGGTTAACCGAATGGAATTGGGACAAAATTTTGGATGTTCCATTAGGTTGGATTTTCATTTCTTTGGATTTGGAATTTTGGATGTTGTTGAAGTTGAACCGAAATTGTGATTTGGATTTGAAATTCGGTTGGATTTGAAATTTTGGATGTTCGGTCGAAATTGTGATTTGTAATTTTTTGTGATTTGTGAGTTATTAAATTCAACCAAAATTGGAAGTTTGAAATTGGATTTTAGCATTATGCATTTTGGAATTGAAAGTTGGAAGTGGATTGAAAATTAAATTTGGAATTGGAATTGGATTGAAAATTAAATTTGTAATTGGATTGAAAATTAAATTTGGAATTGGAATTAGAATTGTATGATTTGGATTGGAAATTAAATTTGGAATTGAAATTAGAATTGAAATTGGATTTTAGAATTGGATTGTAAATTAAATTTGGAGTTGGAATTGGATTTTGGCATTTTACATTTTGGAATTGGAATTTGGAAGTGAATTAGAAATTACATTTGAAATGGTGATTTATTGATTATTGAATGGTGGAAATTGGCTTGTGATTTATTATTATATTAATATTGAATTGTTGAATTATTGATCAATGAAATTGAATATGAGTTTGAGCAATTGAATTTGGGAATTGAGATTCAGGTTTGATAATTTGAAATGTTTAATTGTACATATATTTTATTTAATGATAATTTGGTGCTTATGGTTAACCTTATGTTTTAAATTTAAACTTTAAAGTTAAATTGTTGATATTGATTAATTGGTTGTTAAAACTTAAAATTGAAAGTTGATAATCAAAATCAAAACAAGATTTAAACCTAATTGTAAAATTGATAATCAAATATGAAATTAATAATTAAATGTAAAATTGATAATCAAAATTAGTGAAATTGAAAAAGCTTAACATTAATTGACACATTCTTAATATTTGTTAAATGGTTATTTATTTTAATATTTGGGTATTGAATTTTGGTAAATAATTAGTTAAGTATAAAATTATGGAATTAGATATTAACAATAATTTGATTGTAGTTAATGATAGTATTTGCTTATTTGAGTATTAGTTTTAGGTAGGTAAATAATTAGTTGACTATAAAAGTTAAAAGATGTTGAACTTTAATGAAATGGTAATATATGTGTGTAGGGAATCATAAATGTTTAAAATTGGAAATTGTTGTAAATAGAATGAATAGAAATAGAATTATGATTGTTTTGTAATTGTTAGGATTGGGAATTGTTGTAAATGGAATAAATGGAAATAGAATTATGATTGTTTTGTAATTGTTAGGATTGGGAATTGATGGAAATGGATTGGATATGGAATGGAATTATGATTGTTTTGTAATTGTTAGGATTGGGAATTGTTGTAAATGGAATTAATGGAAATAGAATTATGATTGTTTTGTAATTGTTAGGATTGGGAATTGATGGAAATGTATTGGATATGGAATGGAATTATGATTGTTTTGTAATTGTTAGGATTGGGAATTGTTGTAAATGGAATTAATGGAAATAGAATTGTGATTGTTTTGTAATTGTTAGGATTGGGAATTGTTGGAAATGGAATAAATGACAATTGAATTGTGATTGTTTTGTAATTGTTAGGATTGGGAATTGTTGGAAATGGAATGAATGAAAATTGAATTGTGATTGTTTTGTAATTGTTAGGATTGGGAATTGTTGGAAATGGAATGAATGGAAATTGAATTATGATTGTTTTGTAATTCTTAGGATTGAGAATTGTTGTAAATGGAATGAATGGAAATTGAATTGTGATTGTTTTGTAATTGTTAGAATTGGGAATTGTTGTAAATGGAATGAATGGAAATAGAATTATGATTGTTTTGTAATTGTTAGGATTGGGAATTGTTGGAAATGAAATGAATGGAAATTGAATTGTGATTGTTTTGTAATTGTTAGGATTGGGAATTGTTGTAAATGGAATGAATGGAAATAGAATTGTGATTGTTTTGTAATTGTTAGGATTGGGAATCGTTGGAAATGGAATAAATAGAAATTGAATTATTATTATTTTGTAATTGTTAGGATTGTGAATTGTTGGAAATGGAATAAATGGAAATTGAATTGAAAATTGAATTGTGATTGTTTTGTAATTGTTAGGATTGGGAATTATTGGAAATGGAATGAATGGAAATAGAATTGTGATTGTTTTGTAATTCTTAGGATTGAGAATTATTGGAAATGGAATGAATGGAAATTGAATTGTGATTGTTTTGTAATTGTTAGGATTGAGAATTGTTGTAAATGGAATGAATGGAATAGAATTATGATTGTTTTGTAATTGTTAGGATTGGGAATTGTTGTAAATGGAATGAATGGAAATTGAATTGTGATTGTTTTGTAATTGTTAGGATTGGGAATTGTTATAAATAGAATGAATGGAAATTGAATTGTGATTGTTTTGTAATTGTTAGGATTAGGAATTGTTGGAAATGGAATGAATGGAAATTGAATTGTGATTGTTTTGTAATTGTTAGGATTGGGAATCGTTGGAAATGGAATGAATGGAAATATAATTATGATTGTTTTGTAATTGTTAGGATTGGGAATTGTTGGAAATAAAATGAATAGAAATTGAATTATGATTGTTTTGTAATTATTAGGATTGGGAATTGTTCGAAATGGAACTTTGCGATTATTACAGCATGACTTATATTATATAAGATAGATATGTATATTGTCATTGTGTACTGAAATTATGTGTTATTTATGAATATGTACAGATAAATGGAAGGAAGTTCAAACACCCCCAATCAACCTAGTTCAGGAAGATACAATGATCCAGCTTGGGCTCACGCTGGTGTGGTTCCCGGTCAAAAGAATCATACCATTTGCTTGTTTTGTAACAAGCATTTGAAAGGTGGAGGAATCACCCGATTGAAAAGGCATTTAGCTGGAGTTAAAGGAGATGTGGAAGCGTGTAAAAAAGTTAGCCATGATGTGAAGTGGCAAATGAAAACATTGCTTGATGAACATCAATTTGAGAAAGATAGAAGGGAAAGATTAAGTTTTTGAAATTGGTAGTGGAAGTTCATTTCCTGGTTTTCGTGGTAATTATGGAGATGTTGAAGGTGGAAGTGGTACTGGTAGTGTTCCATCTCAGCCTCAGGATCCTGAAGAATTTGATGTGAGGAAAAGAAGAAGGCATGTGTCTGGTTTCTCTGCATCACGAACAACTCCTGGAGCCCAACCTTCAATTTGTAGTGCAATGCAGACAAGAGATGCGGCTCACAGTGTGGATATGACAGTAGCTAGATCGTAGTATGATACATGTTCGTCATTTAATGCTTCTCAATCATATTATTATCAACCTATGATAGATGTAATAGCCTCTTATGGTCCAGGATATAAAGGGCCATCGATTGATGACTTAAGAGGTAAACTTTTAAGTTGTGCTGTATCTGAAATGAGAACTTATTTGGCTGAAAGAAGAGTGAGTTAGGATATTAATGGATGCTCAGTTATGTGTTATGGTTAGACGAATAGGAGACAAGAGCCTATAATAAATTTTTTGGTTTATTCTTGTAATGGCTCTATGTTTTTAAAATCTATTGATGCATCTGGCCTGATTAGAAATGCTAATAATTTGTTTGGGATATGTGATCAAGTTGTGAATGAAGTAGGGGTGGAAAACATTGTTCAGTTTATTACTGACAATGATTCGGCTTATAAAGCGGCAGAGAAAAGGTTGCAGAGTACCTATAATTCATTTTTTTGGACTCCTTGTGTTGCACATTGCATTGACTTAATGCTGGAGGATATAGAAAATCCTAGGTATTTTCCTGTTTGTGATGAGACCATGCAGAAGGCAAAAAAGGTGACAAAATTTGTTTATAATCGTGCATGGATTTTAAATTTGATGAGAAGGGAATTTACCAATGGTAGGAATTTGTGTCGCCCTGCTCTGACAAGATTTGCAACAAATTTCTTATCACTTCAATCTTTTGTTTCGTTGAAGAAGGAGTTAAGGAAAATGTTTACAAGTGATAAGTGGGTTACATCTCAGCATGCTAGGTCTAATGTTGGAATGAAGGTTTGTAGTATCATACTGGAAAATAAAAATTTTTGGTCCCAATGTCAATTCGTTATTTAAGTTTGTGAGCCTTTGGTGAGGGTGCTTCGGTTGGCTGATAGTGAAGCAAAGCCAACTATGAGTTATATCTTTTATGCTATGGATAGAGTAACGGAAGCAATCAAGGCCAATATGAAAATAGGCCTTCTTTATATCTACCATATCTTTCAATCATTAATGAGAGAAGGAGAAAACAACTTTTTTTCTCCATTGTTTGCAGCTGGGGCATTTTTTAATCCGAGTGTGTATTTTAGACTGGATGTTGAAAAGCAAGCTGAAGTTAGTAGATGAATGCTTTTTACAATTACAACAATTGTTCCTCATGACTCAATGCAAGATGTTTTAACCACACAAATGGAGACTTATAAGTTGTCTTATAGGGAGTTTGGAATGCCGATCGCTATTCGACAAAGAGGAATTCTTCCTCCAGGTATTACTTATTTCCTATTTCTTATTTGTTGAAAATTATTTATCACTTTATTTTGTTTATAACACTACTTTTGTTTTCTTATAACTTGCAGTTTCTTGGTGGGATCTATTCGGATGTAGTGTTCCAGAATTGAGAAGGTTTGCGATTCGGATTTTAAGTCAATGTATGAGTGCAACTGGGTGTGAACGAAACTGGAGTACATTTGAATTTATCCATTCCAAGAAAAGAAATAGATTGGAGCATAAGAGGTTGAATGACTTGGTTTATGTTCGTTACAATTTAAAGCTTCGGGAAAGGTATGTTATTTTCATTATTAATTTTGATATAATTTCTTATAATTTTTTAATAATTAAATTTAATTATTTACTAGGGCTCTTAGTAGCACAAGTTGTTTAAATGATCCAATTGCGATTGATAATATTGATATTTTGTCGGATTGGGTTTCTGAAGAACCTAATTTGGTTGATGTGAGTGATTTGAATTTGGAAGATAATCTTGGATGGGAAAGCATTGGCATGCTATTTGGTGCATTAAATTTTAATGATAATGATGATGAAACTCCTCTCAATGATGAGGATTTTGTACCAAATGATCATTGGGGTCAGTGTAGTTCAAGCTGGTATCCGCCCATTGACGATTGAATTTCAGGTTTTTATTTTTCCTCTTGTTTTAATTTTACTTGTATTTGATCATTGATGTTTATGTTTAATTATATGTATGTAATGTAACTGTAATATTTTTGTTTTAGATTCAACTTCTACTTGATTGTTTATTCGTCATCAACTCTTTTTGTAATATTTATTGTTCTTTTTATCGGATGTTTTCAATCTTTTGATGTAAATATGTAATATTATTTATTATAATGATGAAGTTGTATGATTGTAATATTTTCAATGCTTTGTATTATTCTTAATTTTATAATTGTACAATGATGATTGTCTTTGTTTATATTAATTGTGGTTATTATTTATATGTAAAATATTTAAAATTTATTGTTATTTCAAATTAATTGTCATTATTATTTATTATTAAGATTTTGAAAGCATGGTTGATGGAAACGATAACTAATAAAGTATACTGATGCAATTTGTATAATATATCAATTTGAACTACTTTGTAATTTTTAAAAATTTTAGGGACTATTTTATAAATTTAAAAAATATCTAGAAATGCAGTTTATATCTCGATTCGATGCAGTATTCATAACATTGCCAAAAGGTTTTGCTATTTTTAGTTATTTAACTCATCTCTTAAGTTTTAACCAGAACATCCCTATTTTCGGATTAGTAGTATGGGTTCCAAAACTACTTCATTGCCGAATTGTCTGACTTTTGAATGAAAATTCAAACCGTAATAATTGGAAACCAATAATTTTATATTTGAAATAAAACTCCAAACTGAATGAAACATGTAAAAGGATTATCAAATAGTTTTAAATTCTATATTGATATCATATAAAAATAAAATGTGTTTAAAGGACATTAACCATTAACTCAAAAGTTAATGACATGTTTATCATGTTTTTAGAATGTAAAGAATCTCACTTAATAAACTTTAAGAAGAGAGCTACCAAATTTACATGGGAAAATAAATTTGGGACTTATAAAGGGTTAATTATAAAAAAGGCTTAAAATTTCGTCAATTTTTTAATTATAACCCGAACTTTAAAAAGTAACAATAAAATTTTTAAACTACCAATTTTTTTAATTCTAACCCTAACTTTAAAAAATAGCAACAAAATAATCAAACTTTCATTTTTTTTTTAATTTTAGCCCAACATTAGTGTTTCTGTTAAATTTGTTGACGTGATTTGTCACGTGTTTCAAAAATCTTAACTGTTAATACACGTCAGTTAAAATTAAAATAACAAATGAAGATTAATGAAACGATATCGTTTAATCGTATAATTAAAACAACGTCATTGTTAAATTATCTAAATCAGATTACACAGCCTCGATGACTATATGCTTTGATTTCAATTTTTTTCTTGATTTTCTGTTTATTCTCTCGGTGCCCTCACCCTTTGATTTTCAGATTACGCAACCCCAATGCCCTCACACTAAAGGCATAAGGAGAACAAACTAAAAAGGCAGAGCTTATTGGTATAGTACGTTGTCATGCAAGAGTAGTTTGGGAGGTCAAAAAAACAAACAAAAAACAAAGGGCTAAGGACATCGAGAGAACAATAAATAACATCAGGCTATAATTGAAGAAAATTAAAAGTTAGAGTATTTTATTGCCACTTTTTGAATTTTGGTCTAGAATTGAAAAAATAGAAAATTTGGGCATTTTGTTGCTATTTTTTAAAATTCGGGCTATAATTAAAATTTTGATGAAAGTTTACTCTTTTTTTGGTAATTATCCTGACTTATAAAAGAAGTATAGCATACGTCATATTACCAACCAAGCAAACTTAATTGAACTAATACATCTACAACCAATAATGCTAGGTACTCTTTGGAGTTACCAACATTTTAAAATTAAGCATTTGGTGACAAATACCATTTGAAAAATAGGAGGTTGTTAAATTTTATGTGCAATGTGTGAGCTAATATTTGCAATCTTTTGTTGTTCATCAACTTTTGCAATTGAGAGTTCCTTTGTTTTACTATATTTTGAAAGATCATTATGTTCCTTTCATACCATAGAGAACATATGGCTTTTCTAAGTGCAATCTTTTATGCCTAGTAAAATCCTCTCTCTTCTTCGTTGGCTATGAGAAACCATAAGTCTAGCTCCTATAAGCTGCTTGTAAGTTTTTATATTGCTAAGCCATTGCATCTACATCCAAGAGAAAGAGAAAGTTGCACTTAAAGAAAAGGTGAGCAATAGTTTCAAGTTCATCTTTACACGAAACACAAGTTGTTGGAAGGTTAAGGAAACTCTTCAATCTATCTATCATGCTTTGTTAAAAGCCAACAATAAAATAAAAGAAACCCTTGAATTCGCTTGTTTTATCTATACTATATTGTGTTAACTTCTTTTTAGTGCAAAGTTTCTCAACAAGTTCTTATAAGAAGTGTTATTTTAAACACCCTAGAAGAGTGATTGTTTCATCTCATTATGTTTTCCTAGTTGGGGGTGAGATTCAAATATAAATGCAAGTTCTAGAGAACCTATCCTATAAATGCATTATCAGGTATAGAACTCTTTAAAAAACTCAACTTTCCAACTATGCTTAGTGGCCCCAAGGTTGCCCATTAGTCATTCAAAAAGAGTAATAAATTGCCATTATCAATTTGAGTGATGAATTTAGATTTAACTATTTATCTCAACATGAGGATGTGCGCCATTGTACAATATGTGCTATGTTTGGGTCGAATGGACCAGAAGCTATCATTGTTTAGAGGCTAAGCATGCATCCAATTGACCCATAAAGCATATTTATCATTAAAGATCCTCCTAATCCTTTTGATTATGAGAACTTTGTTACTAGTTTTGATATGAATTATCCTCGGACCTCTTCCTTGATTAAGAAGACATAGTTCAGTCCATTTCACCTTTGATAGTGCATATTCAGTAATGTCTCCAAACTAAAGAAATTGAATCATATTTTTTTCCAGTAGCTTAACAATATACTTTAGAAGCATATTATGTATAGAACAATACACATTTAAGTTCTTAATCACTGAGTTTAATAACTGAATTCTATTGGAGATCTTTTTTTAAATTCTCTTAATCAAAGGTTGAAAGTCAACATAAGTTGGTCTTTTTGAAGATACAAGGATGCTTAGGTAAATGATAGGAGGCTTACTAGTTTTCATACTAGTAAGACAAGAAGGCCAACTAAAAATGTAATAAGCACTTAAGGAAAGTATTAAGTTTGTTGGGCCCCGAAATTTTTTTTATTTGAATTAATTATTTATTGATTTATGGATTTATTCGTTAATTATTTTTTATTTTGCCTTAATTGATTTAATTATGTGTCTATATAGATATTTTTATGTTGGGCTTGGAAATTAGAAGTTGGGACTTTAAATGAAGGCTTGGACCTAATATTGGAAAGTATGGGCTTTAGGAATAAGTGGAATAAGAAGAAGGAGGATTAGAAATAAGTGGATTATGTGTAGTGGGCTTGTGAGGAGGAAAGCCCAAAAAGGGATTGTTAGAAGGAGAGCTCAAAACTATGTATTTTTGAGGTAGGCTTTTAAAGGAAGAGTTAAATGAATTAAAGGGAGAAGAAGCAAGTGTCGTAGAACCCAAAAGAAAAGAAGAGAAATCGTGAGCCAAGGAGAAAAGAAGAACTTTCGGCCAAGAAGAGGGACAATCGTAGGAGGCTTGAAGGGAGGAAGAAAGAAGGAGAAAAAGAGAAGAAATCTACTTGTGAGAGGTAAGTTTTACCTTTGCTTAAGCTAGGTTTAAGAATAGTGTAAGATGGAAGTTAGAGTTTGTGTAGAGATTGAAGAAAGATAGAGAGAAAGGTGAGATCTATGGATTTTGGAGACTTTTAAGCTAAGTTTATGGTTTTTCTAGCTTAAATGTCTTATGGGTAGGTTGGGCTTAAAGTATACTTTTCTCTTGCTTGATTTTTATGAATGCTATGCTTTCTTTTAAAATATAAATAGTGAATGGAGTATGTTTTGATTGAAGGAAATCAAGAGAACCCCACTCACGACAAGGAGGAAGGGCAATCTTGAATTCAGATTCCGACGATAGGAGGGTAACATTTTTATAGTTGTTGTGTAATGGGCAAATGCCCTATGTGTGCTATCTTTGTTAAATGTGTGTATATTGAAAGTGTCTTTCCATTGCTTTGAAAGAAAATAATGAAGCTATGATGATTTGAAAGAATGAAAGAAGCATAAAATGCTAGTCTTGTGCTTGAATATGTGATCATAAATTGGTTGTGATTGGGCGAGAGAGAACCTACTTCCATAAGTCACGTGCACGTTGACCCCCCTTTTGCCTTCTCTCGACAGCCTGCTTGTGGCCCACGAGATCTGAAAATGGACTCGTCGTGTTTACAGTAAACTTCGGTTTCCTTCGTGTTTATGGAACTCTCAAGCCAAATGTGTGCATTCCATCATTTATTTGTGTTTATGATGCATAATATGTGTTTGATTGATATGAACTCTCATGTTATGCTTATGTGATGATTTTGGATTATTTGAGCTTTATATGACAAATTGCTATTGTTTCGGATTGGTAATGTTTTGTTGTGTGGCTCATTACCCGATGGCTATAAACTTGTTAGCCACTGAGCCATGTTAGCTCACCCCATTCTCACTCCTCAGGTGCAAATTCAAGTTGAGAGTTGAACTTTGCAAGGCATCGGGCATCACTCCAAGAAATTTAGCCACTTTTGTATTAAGTTAGTAACTAACTTATAAGCATATCAAACATGGAGCATCTCACACATTTTGTATTCTGTACTTGACTGTTAATGGATATGCTGATATGTAATTAAAGCCATGATTGAACTTTTTTATGATTTGGAAAGAGAAGGAGAGCTTTAGTACTCTCTTCATGTGAGTTTGTTAAAGTGGGATGTAGTGCTGAAATTTCTGGGTTGATGCACTCATGTGGTAATTTCTGGGTATGTTGTGTTTTCTGCAGTTTCTGGGTTAATATAGGTCATTTGGGATTATTATGACTCCCTGATGGTGTTAGGCGACCTGTAGAGCTCTCCCAGGAGGTTTTATGAGTTATTCATGATGTGTTAAATTGGTAGGTGTGAGTCGTTAGAATTAAATGCAGGTGCTGTCAAATTGACAGATCTTAGGTTGAAGCTTCTAGTCCACTTTTGACCCTTATAGAGTAGGAATATAGGTCAATGATCTTCATGAAAGTTGTAGATAATTCTTTTACCTTTCCATAGACACTAAGTTTGTTTAATTCAGAGTCCTGGGTCAAAAGTTATGGAGTTTGTAAGTTCTGGTACTGTTTGTGGAGAGCTAGTCGATCGGCCTTAGAGTAAAATTTTGTTTACCTTAGTGGCCGAGCCTGTCTTTGAGTCCTTCTTGAAAAATGTAGATTTTTCTCTGAGCTTTCCAACGCTTCCGACTGTTTCTGATTTGGAGCTCGAAGTCAAAAGTTATGAGGGTTAGAAGTTTCAGAGCTCGGAGTCTGGAATTGGAGCTCGAATGGCCGAGCGCTGGGCACTCGCCCGTGCGCGAACGCTAGCGCTCGGCCATGTCGAGCGCTGGTCGCTAGCTCGTCTTTTGGGGGTCGGTTTTGGCCGACCGACCCCTCTTCCTTCTTTTGGCCATAACTATTTATGTAGACCTCCGATTAAGCTGATTTTCAGAGCGATGGATTTCTAAGAGATTTTTCTAACTTTGTACATCTGATTTATCAGTTTTTATTTTAAATTGAAAAAGGTGGTTTGAAACAAAGGGTGGAGGTCGGCTGATCAAGTCCGAATATACTTTACTAATTTTGAGATATCTTGAGCTATAGAGCTCCGATCAAAGCGATTCTTATTTTAAATTAAACTAGAGTCGTAAACCAACAAGTTTTATGAAGGAACTGATCTGCAATTAAGCCTTTAAGATTTTCAAATTCTGACCTGAGGTCGGTAGTGCTCAATTTTGGTTGTTTTCTTTGAAATAGCATTTTTTTGTCATAACTTATTCATTTCTAATCCAAATTGAGCGTTTTTAGTGGCGTTGGAACCGTGAGAGAGTAAGGAATATTTTTTCTTAAAAAACCTATCCAACTTTTCTACTGAAAGTTTCCCTTATTTGTGGTGAGTTATGGGTCTTCTATGCTTATGTGTGCTTGTGTGGTCCGAATGTTGGGCCTCGGAGACGGGGTCCAACATTGTTTGGTATCAAAGCTTAGGTTTCACTCCTAGGCTTTTGTTGTGATATATGATTAAATGTTTGCATTATGAATTGATGGTTTGCATTAAGTGACATGCATCTCATGCATACATATAGGAACTAAGATTAAAAAGAAATGTAGCTAATCAGTAAATGTTTTCATTGAAGGAGTAAGATGCCACCTCGTAGAAGGACACGAGGAGTTCTGCAAGGTTCTATCGCACCTGACTCTCCACCGAGAGAGGAGAGTACCGATGAGTCGGTAGCCCCGGGAGTGGCTGAGGCTTCTCGAGGGCAGTGAGCCCCTCCGATCTCAGACTCAACCGTTGCCTAGTCAGTCTGAGCAAGTGCCTGCTCTTGATCCGAGATTGTTCCAGGTATTTACCCAAGCATTCGTTCAGGCTATGGGTCAAATACCACAGGCTTCTGGTTTGGCCCCAGCTAAGAGGGGGAGACAGTTTGACAAGCTGAGGAAATATGGAGCGGTGGATTTCCACGGGACCACGGATCCTGAGGAAGCTGAGACTTAGTTTAGGAAGACCGAAAGGGTTTTGGATCAGATGGAGTGTGAGGATTATGAGAGAGTGGTTTATGTTGCCAGTCTGCTTCAGGGTGATGCCTTGCATTGGTGGGAGACTGTGCCAGGGAGTCAGACGAGACCAATAGGGTTGACATGAGGAGACTTCCTGACTGTGTATAGGAAGAAGTATCTGTCTGAGGTGTACATTCAATGAAAGCGAGGGAGTTTCGAGTCTTACCGGAGGAGATGATGCTTCTTGAGTATGAGCGCTGGTTTACTCAATTGTCGAGGTATGCTTTGGAGCTGATGTTCAGGGAGGCTGTCAAGTGCCGCAGGTTTGAGTCGGGACTACACCTAGTTATCAGAGAGAAGGTAGTGGTGCAGAATTTTTCTGATTTTCAGCAGCTGGTTGAAGCGGCTCTGAGGGTTGAGAACATTGAAAACATCAAGAGTGCGATTAGCGAAGAGAGGAAGGAAGAGAGCGATTCGGAGGGGAGGTGGTACTTCTATACCTGAGAGAAGTGTCAAAACTTTTCCTGTGCAATCTGAGGAGAGGAGCACCGGTGGGAGCTGGCCTAGACCGATGAGGACTTCTACTGTTTCTCACCAAGCCTCAACGGTGGGCGGCAGTAGAAGAGGAGATGGGGAGAGGCCACCTCTTCCCAAGTGTGAGCACTGTGGGTATCCCCATAGAGGAGAATGTCGCAGATTGACAGGAGCATGCTTCAATTGTGGGCAGAAAGGACACATAGCCAAATTTTGTCCTAAGCCGGACAGAAGAGAGGGATCGCAGATGCAAGCTTCCAGAAGGACAGAGGCAGTGGGACAGAAAGCTGTGACGGAAGTGGGTAGCTCTGGTGTACCTAAGAGATCTTATCCTCTAGACAGATGCAGGGAGCAAGCACCAGCTAGAGTGTTTGCTATGACTCGAGAGGAGGCAGAGACCGCTTCAAAAGTGGTAACGGGTATGATTAAACTGTTTGATGTCGATGTTATAGCTTTGATTGATCCAGGTTCTACCCACTCTTTTGTGTCGTCGGGTAGAACTGTTTGTGGTAGAGACCTGAGCCCATTGGATACTCCGCTGATGGTGAGTACTCCGATTGGCCAGCATATTATTATCAGTCAAGTGTATAAAGAGTGTGAGATAGAGATTAGTGGAGGAATGTTTGTGGCGGATTTGATGCCTTTGAAGATGGGAGGATTGGATGTGATCCTAGGTATGGATACATTAGAGAAGTATCATGCCAATTTGGACTGCAAGTAGAAGACAGTGGAATTCGAGCTAGAGAATGGCAGAAAAATGGTATTTGTGGGAGATAGGAAAGCCAGTCCGCCTCGGATTGTTTCAGCTATGACAACTGAGAGACTGATGAGTATGGGTTGTGAAGCATTTTTGGCCTATGTCTTAGACACGGAGGCAGATAGAGGGCGGTTGGAAGATATTCCTGTAGTTAGGGAATTCCCGGATGTCTTTCCCGGGGAATTACCAGGACTACCTCCGCCTAGGAAAATTGAGTTTCCCGTGGAGCTTCTTCCAGGTACTACGCCGATCTCAATTCTGCCTTACTGGATGGCTCCGGCGGAATTGAAAGAGCTTAAGGTGCAATTGGAGGATCTATTAGAGAAGGGTTACATTAGGCCGAGCTCTTCACCTTGGGGAGCTCCGGTTCTCTTTGTGAAGAAGAAAGATGGGTCGTTGCGGATGTGTGTGGATTATAGGAAGCTGAATCATGCTACCATTAAGAATAGATATCCGCTCCCGCGCATAGATGATTTGTTTGATCAATTGCAAGGGGCAAGAGTCTTTTTCAAAATAAATTTGAGATCGGGTTATCATCAGTTGAGGATTAAGGAGACCGATGTGTCCAAGACTACTTTTAGGATGAGGTATGGCCACTTTGAGTTTTTGGTTATGCCTTTCGGGTTAACAAATGCTCCTGCAGTCTTTATGGATTTGATGAATAGAGTTTTCAAGTCTTTCCTAGATCAATTTATCATTGTCTTTATTGATGATATATTGGTCTATTCTAAGAGTGATGAGGAGCACGAGGATCATTTGAGAGTTGCTTTGGAGACTTTGAGAAAGAATGAGTTGTATGCTAAATTCGATAAGTGCGAATTTTGGTTAAGGGAAGTAGTATTTCTCGGGCATGTGATTTCAGAGCGTGGAGTGCATGTGGATCCACAAAAGATAGAGGCTGTGGTTAAATGGGAAGCACCTAAGAATGTGGCTGAGGTGAGAAGTTTCTTGGGACTAGCCGAAAATTACAGGAGGTTTGTGGAGGGCTTTTCTATGATAGCTGCTCCACTTTCCAAACTGACGAGAAAGAATCAGAAGTTTAAGTGGATTGAGGAGTGTCAGAGTAGTTTTGAGGAGTTGAAGAATAGACTTACTACTGCACCAATTTTGACATTACCCTATGGTGATGACAGATACATTGTGTACAGTGACGCTTCCAGGAAGGGTTTAGGATGTGTATTGATGCGAGGAGAGAAAGTGATTGTCTATGCTTCGAGGCAATTGAAGCCTTATGAGATGAACTACCCTATTCATGATTTGGAGTTGGCTGTTATTATTTTCGCATTGAAGATTTGGAGACACTACTTGTATGGAGTTACTACTAGAGTATTTACGGACCATAAGAGCCTTAAGTACTTGTTGACTCATAAAGAGCTTAATTTGAGACAGAGGCGATGGTTGGAGTTATTAAAAGATTATGATTTGGTGATAGACTACCATCCGGGGAAAGCTAATGTGGTAGCCGATGCATTGAGTAGGAAGTCCACTATGGCACATGTGGAAATAGTGTACCTTCCCTTGTTGAAGGAATTAGCCAGACTTGACGTGATATTGAGGCAAGTTGAGCCTGACTGTATTTTGGCAAATTTCAGAGTGAGACCAGTGTTGAGGGGGAAGATCAAAGAATTGCAGGAACGGGATGAGTACTTGAGTAAGCTTAAAGAAGGGATAAAAGATGGTAAACCTTATGAAGTAGAGGTAAAGGAAGATGGATTGATGGTTATGGGTGACAGATTGTGTGTTCCAGATGTGTTAGAGCTGAAGGATGAGATCCTTGACGAGGCGCATAATGCTCCTTATGCGATGCACCCAGGGAGTTTTAAGATGTATCGGGATTTGAAAGACCATTTCTGGTGGAAGGAAATGAGGAAAGATATGACAGAGTATGCTAAAAGATGTTTAGTGTGTCAGCAAGTGAAAGCTGAACACCAAGCACCTTCGGGCAAGCTTAATCCTTTGCCGATTCCGGAATGGAAATGGGAGAAGATTACCATGGATTTTCTGATGGGATTACCGAGGACTAGCAGGAAACATAATGCTATTTGGGTGATTGTTGATAGGCTGACTAAGTTAGCCCACTTCTTGCGAATTAAACAGACGGATTCTTTGAATGTTTTGGCTAAGAAGTATGTAGATGAGGTAATCAGACTTCATGGGATTCCGAGTTCGATAGTGTCTGATAGGGATCCTAGGTTTACCTCCAGATTTTGGGAAAGTTTGCAGGAGGCTCTGGGGACTAGATTGCATTTCAATCGACTTTCCATCCATAGGCGATGGACGATCGGAGAGACGACGACTGAACTTTGGAGGCTATGTTGAGAGCTTGCGCGTTGGATTTCAAAGGTTCGTGGGATGATCACCTACCTTTGATTGAGTTTGGTTACAACAATTCCTATCATTCGGGAATTCAGATGGCACCTTATGAGGCTTTGTATGGTAGGAGATGTAAAACTCCTATATGTTGGGATGAGGAAGGTGAGAGGAAGCTTGTAGGACTTGAGTTAGTGCAGGTTACAGTGGATAAAGTCAAATTGGTAAAACAGAGGCTTAAAGCAGCTCAAGATAGGATGAAGAGCTACACGGATGCCCATAGGAAAGAGATGGAATTCAAATTGGGTGAGAAGGTGTTTCTTAGAGCTTCTCCATGGAAAGGTGTTTTGAGGTTTGGCAAGAAGGGCAAGCTTAGCCCGAGGTACAAAGGCCCATATGAGATCATTGAGAGGATCGGGCCTTTGGCTTATAAGTTAGATTTGCCATTGGAGTTGTCTAAGATTCACAATGTGTTTCATGTGTCGATGCTAAGGAAGTACAGATCAGATCCTTCGCATATAGTTCGACCTTCAGAGGTTCAGCTGAGAGAGGATTTGACTTATGAGGAACAACCAGTGGAGATCTTGGATTCAAAGGAAAAAGTGTTAAGGAACAAGATTGTGAAACTGGTTAAGGTCTTGTGGAGGAACCATTCGATCGAGGAGGAGCCTTTGGAAGCCATTTGGGAGAAGTATCCCTACCTCTTCATGGATTCAGGTAAGGATTTCGAGGACGAAATTCTTTTAGGAAGGGAGAATTGTTGGGCCCCGAAATTTTTTTATTTGAATTAATTATTTATTGATTTATGGATTTATTCGTTAATTATTTTTTATTTTTCCTTAATTGATTTAATTATGTGTCTATATAGATATTTTTATGTTGGGCTTGGAAATTAGAAGTTGGGACATTAAATGAAGGCTTGGACATAATATTGGAAAGTATGGGCTTTAGGAATAAGAAGAAGGAGGATTATAAATAAGTGAATTATGTGTGGTGGGCTTGTGAGGAGGAGAGCCCAAAAAGGGATTGTTAGAAGGAGAGCTCAAAACTATGTAGTTTTGAGGTAGGCTTTTAAAGGAAGAGTTAAAGGAATTAAAGGGAGAAGAAGCAAGTGTCGTAGAACCCAAAAGGAAAGAAGAGAAATCGTGAGCCAAGGAGAAAAGAAGAACTTTCGGCCAAGAAGAGGGAGAGTCGTAGGAGGCTTGAAGGGAGGAAGAAAGAAGGAGAAAAAGAGAAGAGATCTACTTGTGAGAGGTAAGTTTTACCTTTGCTTAAGCTAGGTTTAAGAATGGTGTAAGATGGAAGTTAGGGTTTGTGTAGAGATTGAAGAAAGATAGAGAGAAAGGTGAGATCTATGGAGTTTGGGGACTTTTAAGCTAAGGTTATGGTTTTTCTAGCTTAAATGTCTTATGGGTAGGTTAGGCTTAAAGTATACTTTTATCTTGCTTGATTTTTATGAATGCTATGCTTTCTTTTAGAATATAAATAGTGAATGGAGTATGTTTTGATTGAAGGAAATCAAGAGAATCCCACTCATGATAAGGAGGAAGGGCAATCTTGAATTCAGATTCCGACGATAGGTGGGTAACATTTTTATAGTTGTTGTGTAATGGGCAAATGCCCTATGTGTGCTAACTTTGTTAAATGTGTGTATATTGAAAGTGTCTTTCCATTGCTTTGAAAGAAAATAATGAAGCTATGATGATTTGAAAGAATGAAAGAAGCATAAAATGCTAGTCTTGTGCTTGAATATGTGATCATAAATTGGTTGTGATTGGGCGAGAGAGAACCTACTTCCATAAGTCACGTGCACGTTGACCCCCCTTTTGCCTTCTCTCGACAGCCCGCTTGTGGCCCACGAGATCCAAAAATGGACTCGTCGTGTTTACGGTAAACTTCGGTTTCCGTCGTGTTTATGGAACTCTCGAGCCAAATGTGTGCATTCCATCATTTATTTGTGTTTATGATGCATAATATGTGTTTGATTGATATGAACTCTCATGTTATGCTTATGTGATGATTTTGGATTATTTGAGCTTTATATGACAAATTGCTATTGTTTCGGATTGGTAATGTTTTGTTGTGTGGCTCATTACCCGATGGCTATAAACTTGTTAGCCACTGAGCCATGTTAGCTCACCCCATTCTCACTCCTCAGGTGCAAATTCAAGTTGAGAGCTGAACTTTGCAAGGCATCGGGCATCACTCCAAGAAATTTAGCCACTTTTGTATTAAGTTAGTAACTAGCTTATAAGCATATCAAACATGCAGCATCTCACACATTTTGTATTCTGTACTTGAATGTTAATGGATATGCTGATATGTAATTAAAGCCATGCTTGAACTTTGTTATGATTTGAAAAGAGAAGGAGAGCTTTAGTACTCTCTTCATGTGGGTTTGTTGAAGTGGGATGTAGTGCTGAAATTTCTGGGTTGATGCACTCATGTGTTAATTTCTAGGTATGTTGTGTTTTCTGCAGTTTCTGGGTTAATATAGGTCATCTGGGATTATTATGACTCCTTGATGGTGTTAGGCGAGCTGTAGAGTTCTCCCAGGAGGTTTTATGAGTTATTCATGATGTGTTAAATTGGTAGAATTAAATGTAGGTGTTGTCAAATTGACAAATCTTAGGTTGAAGCTTCAAGTCCACTTTTGACCCTTATAAAGTAGGAATATAGGTCAGTGATCTTCATGAAAGTTGTAGATAATTCTTTTACCTTTCCATAGACACTAAGTTTGCTTAATTCGGAGTCCTGGGTCAAAATTTATGGAGTTTGTAAGTTCTGGTACTGTTTGTGGAGAGCTAGTCGATCGGCCTTAGAGTAAAATTTTGTTTCCCTTAGTGGCCGAGCTTGTCTTTGAGTCCTTCTTGAAAAATGTAGATTTTTCTCTGAGCTTTCCAACGCTTCTGACCGTTTCTGATTTGGAGCTCGGAGTCAAAAGTTATGAGGGTTAGAAGTTGCAGAGCTCGGAGTCTGGAATTGGAGCTCGGATAGCCAGCGCTCGCCCGCGCGCAAGGCCGAGCGCGAGGGCTGGTCGCTAGCTCAGCTTTTGGGGGTCGGTTTTGGCCGACCGACCCCTCTTCCTTCTTTTAGCCATAACTATTTGTGTAGACCTCCGATTAAACTGATTTTCGAAGCGATGGATTTCTAAGAGATTTTTCTAACTTTGTACATATGATTTATCAGTTTTTATTTTAAATTGAAAAAGGTGGTTTGAAACAAAGGGTGGAGGTCGGCTGATCAAGTCCGAATATACTTTACTAATTTTGAGATATCTTGAGCTATAGAGCTCCGATCAAAGCGATTATTGTTTTAAATTAAACTAAAGTCATAAACCAACAAGTTTTATGAAGGAACCGATTGGCAATTAAGCCTTTAAGATTTTCAAATTATGACCTGTGGTCGGTAGTGCTCAATTTTGGCTGTTTTCTTTGAAATAACATTTTTTTGCCATAACTTCTTCATTTCTAATCCAAATTGAGCGTTTTCAGTGGCGTTGGAACCGTGAGAGAGTAAGGAATTTTTTTTTCTTAAAAAGCCTATCCTACTTTTCTACTGCAAGTTTCCCTTATTTGTGGTGAGTTATGGGTCTTCTATGCTTATGTGTGCTTGTGTGGTCCGAATGTTGGGCCTCGGAGACGGGGTCCAACAAAGTTGCTCTTATCCTTATTAATAAAGAGATTGGAATCTCTTTAAATGAGTTTAAAGCTATAATTATTACACTAATTAAACAAGCATCAACTCTAGAAAAAAAGAATGAGAAGCACCCCACTCCCGCAAGACCCAAACCCGATATCGTGGGTGATATCCGAGCCCGTGTCTCACGAGGGTGGTATGCTAGAGCAGTCAATGCTATTCAATAATTCGGTAATGCATTTTCATTTTTTTGAAAACAATAGAGTACGCATAAATCAGTAATTAATCTGAGTCCATATTTAATTTAAAAACAGTTCCAATTGAAACACAAATTCAGTCTTATGAAAATAGTCAAAAGTCTTTAATCAATTACATCCACGAAAATTCGTAATCCAATTGGGCCCAAGACTATTCCTGAACACTTGTAGAAATCACATTACAATTATAACAATATCCAATTGGGGCCCTAAAACAAGACAGTACTATTCTGCAAAATTTGCAGAGTTACTAATTTACAATAATACCAAAGACTCTAATGCAGATGTGAAACTGATCCCGACCTCAAACTCTAACTCTCTTGCAGTAATCATACTTCCGTTTGTCTAACCGGGTACTCTTCAATCCCTGAAAAATAATTGCAATGTTAGGTGAGTTTGCGAACTTAATGAGAAACCATCATCGATGGTTCTCTCAATTCATGCATATACAAACAATTCATGGTTTCAATCAATTACACATTCAGTATTATCATATAACCATTTACAGAACTCATGCAATTTCGTAGATCAGTTATCACTTTCGTATGCAATGCACATGTTACTCTTTTCCAGTTTATTACAGTGTTGTGACCAAGCGCTTAACAGTGATCAGTAATCAGACGCGTCTAGGGAGTAGGAGAGCCCTCTGGGTATGCACTAACTCTCCTCGAGCTCGAGGCTCGGTTCAGTAATAGTGTTCGAGCTCTAGGCTCTTTTCAGTATCAGTAGCGACTCAGGTTACAACTATCATTATCTGAACAAGCCTTTATGCATGGATGCATATGCCCCAATTAACATTTTCAATCAGTTTACCTTTCAGTGACCCATTTCCCATTCCTTCAGACCTTCGGTCCGGTATTTTAGTCGTAATCATTTTCAATTTATTTCATTGAAGCATGCATAAACAGTTGCACACAATAGCACTTCAATATCAAGTTTCCAATACTCCGAACATCTGTGGTCCGAAGTCAGTCAAAAGCAAGCACACATATGCATCCATTATCTCCATATGGCATCAATGCATAATATTAAACACACATAGATTGAGGAATCAACTAGGTTACTCACCTGAACTTCCAAGCTACCTGCCTGGAAGTCTCAGCAATATCCGTGGAATTGTCGTTCCAACGGTGCCTCTAAAACAGTCAAACAATTTTTCATTACTAGATGCTCAGTCAAAACAATTTAATGATGCATATATCTTAATGAAAATATGTGCAATGCATGTTTATGATTTTTCGGCGCTAAAACCCAATTCCGCAATCTCTTGCCTCATAACCAAAATTCACTATTCACTATGTCAATAGTATCTATTAATTTCATAAGTCTCCAATTGAAACTCCAATTATCAAGAAACTATCCTTAGGTTGCAATAGGAAACTATAATCGACTTTCTTTCTATGATTGGGACCATGCTAAATTAAATTCTAACTCTTATTCAATTCCTCAATTTTAGACCTCTTTCTCTAGTTCATAACGAATCAAGAATCACCTCAATTGGAGGTCTATACCATAAGTAATGCCCCATATATTGAAATACATCCAATCAAAAATTTGTTCCTCGCCGCGGCGTATAACAAGTAGCTTGCTGCGGCGTGGGAAACGTTCGCTGCGACGAACACCTCCTAGGCACCTTGCCGCGATGCCTACGAATGACTCGTCACGGCGAAACATTAGTTCACTCGCCGCGACGTCTCGCGTGGCTCGCCGCGGCGAGCAGACATTTTCTCGTCGAGACGTGCGAGCCTACTCTTCTTCTCCGTTCAATTTTTCCTCCATTTTCACTCTCTAAAACTAGCATTAAACACCCTAAACTACCCAATCCTTTGCAATAAATGCCATAAATGCATCAAACAATAATAAATAACAACATTAAACCATTAAACTTACCAATCAAAACTCAAATCCGTAAACCCTAAATCTCCGAAAATCTCTCAAACTCTAACACCCACGGTGATCTTCCATAGCCAAGCCAAGCATCAACATCTCCAAGGTTCCAGTAGATCCTCAACCACAATGAAAGAGAACAGGTAAGAATCTCCAAAGGGGAAGGATCAAATCGACGAAGGGAAGAGAAGAGTCGTGCCCTAAGGGAAGAGGAGAGGATTTCTTTTCTACTCCTCTTATAACCTTAGGCATTTAAAGCTTAATCGCTTAATTCTCTTGTCTCTTTCCTCGCAAAACATTTAAATCTTTTCCTCTTTTCAATTCATTTTCAGTCCAATTTGTCTCCAAATTTCAATAGCTCGACATAATAAATTCCACGATCATATATCTAAATTTTCCATTGCCATCGGACAATTATTCCGGTCATATAAAATATATCAGTCTGCCACTCAGAAATTTTCAGTCCGGACATTTTCTCCCAACATTTCCGAAGAGTCACTTTCATTTGACAATTACTCTAAAACATTTTCTATTCAATTCTCCCCTCCTAACATAAATTTCGTCCCCGAAATTTCACATATACAATTGATCAGAAAGGCGGGGGAGTCTTTTTGATCATTAACTTTCTGTTTCCCAGTTATTTCGCTACACGAGTAATTTCTGCCAATGAACTGAAATCAATACTATCAATTAACCATTCACCTTTTTCAAACTCAACATTGTCTTACTATTTCATCATAATTACTCGCAATTCGTCACTTTCAATATCAATAACACATATATCGGATCCTATCAATATTTCCTAATCCTGTCTATGTAACACTTTAGATCCGAAACATTCTTTAGGTTTTAAACTGAATTGCCAATTCTTATCTTCACCACAGTCACGTAGATGTCACTTTTTAAACCTTTATCCCTATCTAAATGTATCATGGCCTATGCGATACGCTTCGAAACATTTCATTTATCACTTATCAGATTACGTCTCTTTAGTGCTGAAACACTAATCCCATAAGATTCTAATAACCTCAATCCACTCAAATCATTTCCCTTTTACTTAGATTTTCTCAATTCCCATTACATATTCACTTTACTCATCAACATAATACACTGTTCAAATGGTGTCACCTATACCACAATTATTATGTCCTCAATCGATCTGGACTATACATCAATTTCATATTCCTATGAACCCCAAAATATCAGTTTGACATTTATTTCCAAGAGTCAAGTCTGTTGGTTATTCACACATATAATCTTCCGATTTTACCCTTTAAACCATCAATTTCTTTTTCGATGTATTCATACTAAACCATAAGTCTTTGATCATTCCTCGCGATGTCTTCAATGGTTTCTTTAGTCTGTACTACACCTATTTCTTCATTAGATTATGCATATCACTTTCCTCAATAATCACAGTTATGTTCAATTTCTCGATAAGGTTCGCCATTTCAACCACCTTACTTGGTCTTTGCCAATCCTTTATATACACAACTGATTTGGAAATCCAATAACTAATAATACTTTCTTTTTGCCCCTTTGATAGATCAATAAATTGCACTCAGTAATACAAGCTTATCGTCCGAATTATGATCTTCAACCATTGAAATTTTTTTATTCAATCCATAGAATTGCATCACTAGCTTAGTTGAAATAATCGATCGCTTAACCCTTTTCAAATCATTCAAATTCCCGAAATCTCTTGACCGATATCGATTTGTAGATCCATAAACATCTTCCAAATGTTTCTGTACAATTAATGTCTCCAAGCCTTTAAAACAACACCCAGTATAACAATTTCAAATTATCAATCACAATATAACCCATGAAGTTATTTTTGTCCCTAGGTACATAAAATCGCTTTATACAATTTCAACAGATTGCATCATAACCTTTACTAGGACACCTCAGAAGATATTGCAAAAGCTCCAATTAAAAACAATACAATCAATACTCAATTTATAAATTTTCTCCAAATGTCTCCTTTACAATCATCAGTCATAACATTCACACATTTTCCTCAAACATTCTTGTCAATTTGCTAAAATCAGGAAAATCTTTGACAACTTCTAGACGCATCCAGCATACAGCTAGTTCTAATTGACTCCAATTCACGTATACCTATTTCCCTTGGTATTTTGCATTTTATCGTCACCTCTATCGTTATTAAGTCTCCCAATATACCATATTCGCATACTAGTTCATCCACTATTCATTCAATTAGGTTAAGATTCACTCTTTTGAAACTTGCATAATAACCAATTTCCTCAACTGTGCCAATTTATCTTCTTCACTTTTCACTTTTCAAAAGCATTTAATCGATCATTGATGATCATAATCACTATCCAATTTAAATACAATTGAGACACTTTACTCCTCGGTAATACAATAAACTCCTTATACCCATAATTAGTTCATATAACTCTTTCAATATCGAATGTCTCCAATGAGGAACAATTTTCTTATAATTTTCTCTGTTTCATCATAACATATTCTGACACAAATTCCTTTACCCTAATTTCTCCACATAACCCAATTTACTTGCAATAGATCACTCCCGGGGTTGAATAAACATTCATTATATCAATCTCGTACTTTCAGAACATAATTACACAAAATATTCATAAACCAATATTCCTCTCATATTCGCGATTAATATTTCCTTGATATTCAGTAATTCTCTTACATAATCAGAGTCATTTCATCAGCATAATACACACTCTTTTAGTAGCAAATTCTATCTCTTGCGCTTGAGTCTTTGCTAGAATTCGGACTCCAAAATTTACTTGTACTCCATTTCAAATTTATCTCTTCGATGATTACTATCAAATCAAAGCGTCAGATCAACTAAACCTTGTCAATCATTAATACTATTCATAAAACTTTATCAATCAACTATTTTCCATCACTTTATATCAGTCACTCTTAATACCTCGAGAAGATCAATTTCAACTATGCATAATATCCCATTAAGAGCAGTTTATACTATGCCTTACAAAATTAGAACATCCCTTATAATGAGGCTCTGCAGGGCACTTAAACAATTGTATTTACTTTAAGATATTGGCATACATCGCTATAATCATCACATCTTATCTGCAAATGTATTCACATCAATATACCCATTAATAGCTTATGCTACTAAGAACACTTTAATCTTATTTAATTCTGAATAATCTTTCTCTTTTTGGTACCAGTTCTTGATCATGGGGGCTTTGCTATAATCATGTCCCTCTTTTATTCCCTCAAGCTCAATACCTATGCTAACATCATTAATAGTCTCACTTCTTTCTCAATTTATTGTCACAAGCATTCTCATGCCTTACTCTAACTCATCTTGAACTTGGGGCTACAGGAACTATGATCAGAACTTATTTAATAGGCCACTGATTACCTCCTATATCCTATTCACTTATATTGCCCACTATGCTTAATGATTTCACTCATGAGGTGATCCCACTATCAGATGTACACTTACAGTGACAATATAATCTGAACTCAACAACTTTCCTTTTTGCACCTGTCCTCGCTCATAAGGATCATATACAATCTCTATTCATTCCCAATTGATCATTATGTGCACTTTCATTTCTTATTCTAACCCATATCGGATTCTTATAGTAATCTATAAGAATAGGACTAGCAATTATTCACTAACTCATTAATTGCTTCCCATAATCAGGTATGCATTTACTAAGGCAAATCAACTAAACCCGAACAACTTTTTCATTTATCAGTATCATGGTCTTACCTTTCAATCTTTTCATTATTGCTTCATACCCATGTATTTTCACACTCAAATCAATATCATAGATATACAATCACTCTTGATTTCTCACTAACATAATTGATTTACAGTCATATATCATTATTCATAACTTTCATCATGGTAATCAACCCAATTGTAACTTCTCTAGGTCACAAAACATTTTATTTTCATCCACTATGTTTATACACTTTCTCTCTTGCCATTATCATAACTCTATTTTCATTTTCCTCTATCAATCCACAGCTATAATTTTATTTCTATCCCACATTCAAGGATATACCCAATACATCCGCCGGTATCAGTACATTAAATCTTTATCTGTCAAATCGAACCATACACCTTTTTCCTGATTTCTCAATATCCACAACTTCCTTCTATCACATTCTAACACATTATCATTTTCCTTTCTATTCTAACCGCTTAAACGACTAAGACATACTCATGCATATGACTCATATACTAGACTGGGGATCAGTTGTCACTGTCTGCTGTGACATGACTTAAATGCATGTAACTTGACACATTTTTCAGAAAGCCCATGTAAGATTGTACTTCTGGGCTCTGATACCACAAATGTAGCACCTCAATCCCGTAAAACCCGAACCCGATATCGTGGGTGATATCTGAGCCCGTGTCTCACGATGGTGGTATGCTAGAGCAGTCAATTCTATTCAATAATTCGGTAATGCATTTTCATTTTTTGAAAACAATAGAGTACGCATAAATCAGTAATTAATTTGAGCCCATATTTAATTTAAAAACGGTTCCAATTGAAACACAAATTCAGTCTTACGAAAACAGTCAACAGTCTTTAATCAATTACATGCACGAAAATTCGTAATCCAATTAGGCCCAAGACTATTCCTGAACACTTGTAGAAATCACATGACAATTATAACAATATCCAATTAGGGCCCTAAAACAAGACAGTACTATTCTGCGAAATTTGCAGAGTTACTAATTTACAATAATACCAAAGACTCTAATGCAGATGTAAAACTGATCCCGACCTCAAACTCTAACTCTCTTGCAGTAATCATACTTCCGTTTGTCTAACGGGGTACTCTTCAATCCCTAAAAAATAATTGCAATGTTGGGTGAGTTTGCGAACTCAATGAGAAACCATCATCGATGGTTCACTCAATTCATGCATATACAAACAATTCATGGTTTCAGTCAATTACACATTCAGTATTATCATATAACCATTTACAAAACTCATGCAATTTCGTAGATCAGTTATCACTTTCGTATGCAATGCACATGTGACTCTTTTCAAGTTTATTACAGTATTGTGACCGAGCGCTTAACAGTGATCAGTAATCAGACACGTATAGGGAGTAGGAGAGCCCTCTGGGTATGCACTAACTCTCCTCGAGCTCGAGGCTCGGTTCAGTAACAGTGTTCGAGCTCTAGGCTCTTTTCAGTATCAGTAGTGACTCAGGTCACAACTATCATTATCTGAACATGCCTTCGGACAGTTTTCAATCAGTTTACCTTTCAGTGATCCATTTCCCATTCCTTCGGACATTCGGTCCGGTATTTCAGTCGTAACCATTTTCAATTTATTTCATTGAAGCATGTATAAACAGTTGCACACAATAGCACTTCAATATCAAGTTTCCAATACTCCGGACATCTGTGGTTCGAAGTCAGTCAAAAGCAAGCACACATATCCATCCATTATCTCCACATGGCATCAATGCATAATATTAAACACACATAGATTGAGGAACCAACTAGGTTACTCACCTGAACTTCCGAGCTACCTGCCTGGAAGTCTCAGCAATATCTGTGAAATTTTCGTTCCAACGGTGCCTCTAAAACAGTCAAACAATTTTCCATTACTAGATGCTCAGTCAAAACAATTTAATGATGCATATATCTTAATGAAAATATGTGCAATGCATGTTCATGATTTTTCGGTGCTAAAACCCAATTCCGCAATCTCTTGCCTCATAACCAAAATTCACTATTCATTATGTCAATATTATCCATTAATTTCATAAGTCTCCAATTGAAACTCCAATTATCAAGAAACTATCCTTAGGTTGCAATGGGAAACTATAATCGATTTTCTTTCTATGATTGGGACCATGCTAAATTAAATTCTAACTCTTATTCAATTCCTCAATTTTAGACCTCTTTCTCTAGTTCATAACGAATCAAGAATCACCTCAATTGGAGGTCTATACCATAAGTTATGCCCCATAAATTGAAATACATCCAATGAAAATTTTGTTCCTCGCCGCGGCGTATAACAGGTCGCTCGCCGCGGCGAACACCTCCCAGCCGCCTCGCCGCGACGCCTATGAATGACTCATCACGGCGAAACATTCGTTCGCTCGCCACGACGTCTCGCGTGGCTCGCCGCGGCAAGCACGCATTTTCCCGTCGCGACGTAGCCTTTTTCAGACGTCGCGACGTGCGGGCCTACTCTTCTTCTCCGTTCGATTTTTCCTCCATTTTCACTCTCTAAAACCATCATTAAACACCCTAAACTACCCAATCCTTTGCAATAAATGCCATAAATGCATCAAACAACGATAAATAACAACATTAAACCATTAAACTTACCAATCAAAACTCAAATCTGTAAACCCTAAATCTCCGAAAATCTCTCAAACTCTAACACCCATGGTGATCTTCCATAGCCAAGCCAAGCATCAACATCTCCAAGGTTCCAGTAGATCCTCAACCACAATGAAAGAGAACAGGTAAGAATCTCCAAGGGGGAAGGATAAAATCGACGAAGGGAAGAGAAGAGTCGTGCCCTAGGGGAAGAGGAGAGGATTTCTTTTCTACTCCTCTTATAACCTTAGGCATTTAAAGCTTAATCACTTAATTCTCTTGTCTCTTTCCTCGCAAAACATTTAAATCTTTTCCTCTTTTCAATTCATTTCCAATCTAATTTGCCTCCAAATTTTAATAGCTCGACATAATAAATTCCACGATCATATATCTAAATTTTTCATTGCCATCGGACAATTATTCCGATCATATAAAATCAATCAGTCTGCACTCGGAAATTTCCGGTCTGGACATTTTCTCCCAACTTTTCCGAAGAGTCACTTTCATTTGACAATTACTCTAAAACATTTTCTATTCAAATTTTCAAACCCAATTCTTCCAAAATTCCCAATAAATCATAATCAATTCTAATTATCTCCTAATTTCTCAATTCATATCAGTATCAAAATCAAAAGTCGGAAAAATGTCATGAATGCATGTACCTATATAAGTGCCTGTGCAAAAGACTCAGTCCTCTACAATTAGAGGCCAATTGAATGCTCAGTCAATAATGTGCGGTAAAAATTCTCACCCGTCTCAATTTACCAATATAACAAATAATGTTACATCATTAACAAATAAAAAATAACAATCCCCAAACTCTTACATTTAGAGTGAAATTTAAAATCCTCCTTTGATGAATGAAAAAGTTTGATGAGTTTATTAAGGGCCTTCATGCTTAAGATGAAGAGGAAGGGAGATAGAGGGCCTCTTTGCCTCATACATCTTACACTTTTTATCACATTGATAAGCTCACCATTAACGCTGATATAATATGACAAATAGATATACATTGATCAATATAATTCACAAATATATTTGGAAAATAAAAAACCCTAAGGCTCTGTTTGTTTCGAGGGTTAGGGATGGAATGGAATGGAACGTAATACACTTCTATCGTTTGTTTGAAGGTTTCATAATAGAATGGAATAGAATGGGATGGAAGCGGAGGGTTTCATGTTACGTTCCATTCCATCCTAAACAGTGAAAATAAGAAACCTCCGATTTGGGGGGTTTAGAATGGAACGTAACATAATAAATACATACTACCTAATATACCCTCAATAATTCTTCTTAATACCAACTCTGACCAAATCATAATATTAATATATCAAATAGAATATAGTAATATTTAATATAATAAATTTTATTAAATAATTAATAATAATATTTTCATATTATTAATAATAAATTATTTATATTTAATAATAAAATATAAAATTTTATATTTAAAATTTATTTATTTATTTTTTTATATAGAAATATATAAAACAATCAAATAATAATTTTATATATTTTCGATTTTCATTAATAAAAATATATTAAAATTATTTTTTGTATATATTAATATTTAATATAATAAATTTTATTAAATAATTAATAATAATATTTTATATTATTAATAATAAATTATATATATTTTATAATAAAATATAAAATTTTATATATGACATTTATTTATTTATTTTATTTATATAGAAATATATAAAATAATTAAATAATAATTTTATATATTTTTATTTTCATTAATAAAAATATATTAAAAATTATTCTTGTTTGTATATATTAATATTTAATATAATAAATTTTATTATATAATTAATAATAATATTTTATATTATTAATAATAAATTATATATATTTTATAATAAAATATAAAATTGTATATTTAACATTTATTTATTTATATAGAAATATATAAAATAATTAAATAATAATTTTTATATATTTTCTATTTTCATTAATAAAATATATTAAAATTATTCTTATTTGTATATATTTCTATATAATAAAATAAATAAATAAATTTTTATATAAATAAAAATTTAATATAATAAAATTTATTAAATAATTAATAATAATAATTTTATATAATTAATAATAAATTGTATATAATTAAAAATAAATAAAATTTTATTAATGAAAATAGAAAATATATTTAAAAGTTATTCTTTAATTGTTTGTATATATTTCTATATAAATGAAAATTAAAATAAATTATTTTATATATAAATCACCTGGAATATAATAAAATAAATTAAATTAAATTAAATAATTAATAATAATATTTTAAATAATTAATAATAAATTGTATACAATTAATAATAAATTTAATTAAAAAATTATTAATGAAAATACAAAATATGTAAAAAATATTCTTTAATTGTTTGTATATATTTTATATAACTAAATTATTTTAATATAAATCACATAAAATAAAATAAAATATATTAAGTAATTAATACTAATATTTTATATAATTAATAATAAAATAATAAATCTATTGCAACAACCATTTTAATATAAAGGGTATAAAAGTCATTTATTATACATTCCATTCTATTCCATCCATCTTTTAAACAATGTTTCACTACATTACATTATGAACCCTTCCATCCTTGCCAAAAAACTTTTTACTATATTACATTTCATTCCATTATAAACTCTTCCATTCCCTTCCATTCCATTCCATTCCATTAATTAACATCCAACCAAACAGGCCCTAAGTGTATTCAAGATTAAGCTCCATTCTTCAATATCAAAATGCTTTATAAAAGTCTATTTTCAAAGCATAATCTTTTGCTATTTGCTTCTTATTATAGTTTTTGAATAATTCTTAAGCTAAAAGAATGTTATCTCAATTTTTAGAGCTTATCATCCTTAGAATCTATTTGCATTAATTCATTATATGCAATTATCATTAATCTTCTACCTATAGGCTTCTAAATTTGCTTCTGGTTGTTTACCTCAGGTCACCATGAATAAGTTATAGAAATATTGTTTTTAAATATATTAGCCCTAAAAAGAGGGATAACATTTGAAAGGTTCTATTCAATGTCTATAAGAACACATAATCTTGCCTAACTTATCCTTTTGTATGGTTGTTGCAACCTTATCAAGAGACTTATAACAAAACTCATTAGGTAGATTAGTCCCTTTATGGTATAATATTCTAGAGGAGTATTATGGATGTTAATCTATAAAAGGACTTGCTTCTGCTTCAAATGTTAAATTGGACCTCTTTCCACTTTTGAAGGAACAAATATTTAGAGTTAAAATGTTAAGACCTTGCTTGTATTAGATTTTGAGCTTGTAAAGAGGACTAAAATCTTAAAAGAAAAAAGAAGGCTAACCTTTGTAACCAACACTTCTCTCAAACTATGATTCTTCTACTAAGAATGAGACCAAGTATTCATAGCTACGAAGGAGGGTCTCTTACCTAAGAAAAAACCAATAAAAGTCAACTTTCACTTTATTGCACCCTCTTTAAGAACATAAGCTCGAGAAGCCACAATATTCTTACTATATGCTAGTAAAGGAGGATAATAATAAAGCTTAAGATCTAGAGAAGACTCTCTTAATACTTAAGACAAAGTCTTCTTGGTAGGGATTGCAGATAAGGGTCCTTGTAGCTCCAACAACATAACTTTAAGGAAAAGAGTGAGGCCTTGTAGAAGATGAGCTTGTCTAGTGAAGTAAGGTAACAGGTGCATCAAGAGTTAAGGGGATTATTAATGCATCTTGAATCAAGCTAGGATTTGTTGCAACATTGTTACAAGGAGAAATGGGGGTTGTAGAAGAAGTAATAAGCTTAATATAGTAAGGAAGAGTGGAGGATTATGTGAAAGGACATAAAGGAGGAAAAATTTTAAAGTGAGGCACAATGTTCAACATGATGCTAAAAGCAATAAAAACAAGGTAACAAGCTAACAAATTTCTAAAGAAATTACCAGAAAAGAAAAACAAGCAGGGAAAGTAGACATTGGAATAAGGGAAGAAGGAAAAATAGGAAAACTCAATTAAGGAATGGACCAACTTCCCATTAAAGTAAACAATAGGTTAGGAAGGAAAGAAGAGAAACTAGTACCAAAAAGAGGAAGCAAGTAAGAAGCACCAAAAGAAAACAACACTACGATAACGAGCCAAAGGGTTTACATAGAGCAAAGGAAAGAAACCAAAAGTAAAAACAAGGAAAACTCTAAGGAAAGTCGAAGAAGGAGGAAAAAAGAAGGAAACAAAAGCCATGCATGACATGCAACTACCTTAGATAGAAGCAAAAACTTCTCTCTAAGAAATTATAAAAATTTTAGCATAGAATATTAAAATCAAATTTAAGTATCTTTTGAAAAAATCCTTTTATCATTTTCAATATTTATTATTAAGTCGTGTTATTTAAATAATCTAAATAAAGAAAATGTAAAGTTGTAGAATTGTACTAGACATCAAATCAGTAAAGTCCTTATTTTAAAAAATTTAAAACATTCAAACAATTTTAAAAAATAAAATATATAATCATAATCAAAACTCAAAACTCAAAAGTCTTAATATTTAAGGTATTTAATATCTTCATAGTCCTAAAAGAATTATATAATAGCAACTTATAAGGAATAATTGAATAATCAAGTAATAAGAAATCCTACTATTTACAACCCAATGAATATAAACAAATGACTTGAATAATAAGAAAAACAATAAAATTATGTGAATGAATCAAGCAAGAAACAAATATGGCATCATTTTTTTTACCAAAATTAACTTGATTTTCAATAATATTTTAGACCCTTATTATAGGTAAGAGTTCAAAAAATGTAATAAACATATGTAATCATATACAATATTGCTAAAAAGTAGAGTGATGTGAATAGGTAACTTTATATAAAATTTCTATATTTTTATGCATGTGATAACTCATATAAAAGGTAAGATGTAACATCCCGTTATCGATGGGATGTGTACAGTTTATTGCATTCTTATTCGGCATGCTCATGTATGATTTAATTATAGTATAATTGGCATGATCATATTGGCATTTGTACGTACATACATGTATGACATATTTCCGATTTGATTTGGATACTTTGATTTGGGGGTGATTAGGTCATGTGTGTGAATTAGGTCAAAATAGGCTCGATGATTGAATTTGAGTTAGAATTGAAAGTTAGAAAGTGAAATTATGAAATTGGAGTATATGATAATGAGTTTTCTATTTTTAAGGATTTATAGGAATTTTCTGGAATTTTTGGAGCATTAGGCTCGGACCGGAAAATTGATCAATGACTGATTAATTGAATATCCGGTTCCGAAATTGATTATCCAATGGTACGGACAGGTTAGAAATTTGCTTTGAGGAATTAGGGTTTAGCCATTTGAATTCGGGAGAAATTAGAATTAGAAATTGGACCAAGGTTGTTCGGATCGGGCTTGTGGCAATTAAAATTAGCCAAACAAGCCTTAATCCTTTTAATATATAAACCCAAACTCTTTGAATTTCTTCCCCACGATGCTTCCTTCTTCTCCTTCTTCGTGATTTTTTTTCTTTGATTTCCTTCTTGAAAGTTTGCTTGATTTCCTCCATAAAATTGTTTCTTCTTTCATCCTTGATCATTTCCTTAAGCTTGGTGTTAGAAGAATTGATTATGGGTTTGAAAATGGATGTTGCCGTGAGAGGGGAAGAGAGGAGAGATTGTTGATCCTTGAAGATTTGGAGTTTTAATCAGGTAAGTTACTTTTATTTTTGTCTTGTATAGTTTGATTTGTTGATTTGTAGAGTTAGATTTATGTTTGAATTTGAATATTAAGGAGATTTGAAGTTAGGGTTATCGACGGTGATATTAGGGTTGAATTTTGGGGATTTAATTGTTTGATGAAATGGAAGGTAAAGATTAGTTGTATGATGTGTATGGATTTATTTAGGAGTGATTTGTAAGGAAGAAAACCAGATTTGGATGGTTTAAGCATCGAAAATCTGCAAAATCTGGGTTTTCAAGGCGTGTATGTCAAATGCATGCACAAGATGATTTAACACGCCATGGCGAGCAGAATTGCTTCACTGCGCTATGACGTGACGTGGAGTCTTGGCCATGGCGAGGAGAAACGACGCATGTCGCGACGTCTGTGAGCATACGCCATGACGAGGAGCGCTGTGTTCATTCATACAGCAAGCATCGTGAAAATGGAAGCATGCCATGTGTGGGAGCTTGGTGCTGCGGCGAGGAAGGTTATTTTGCCCGAAATGAAATTTAGGTTTTTAACAATTTGGGGTTTAGGCAATTGAGGATCTATTTGGCTATGGATTAAATTCAATTTGGAGATTATGAATTTGGAAATTAGAAATTTAGTTCGGGAATTAAGGATTGAGATCGGGAAATTTGGAAATTGTGTCGGGAATGCCATAACACGTATAGTACGTACATTATTCGATTCCTATGCATCATTGAACATTGAAATTGATATAATTAGTAATGTTATTCGTATTTTGATTGTTATAGCGGTTCAAGTGGATCGCCGATCGTCTGACGTAGGCGAGACTTCCCGGCAGTAGCTCGGAAGTTCTGAGGTGAGTAACCTAGTTGGTTTCTCAACCTTTATGTGTTTAATTGTTATGCAAATATGCCATGTGGAGTTAAGGACGGATTATATGTGTTTGATTTGATTGATTCCGGACCACGGGTGTTCGGAATATTGGATATGTGATATAGAAGTGTTAATTGTGCATAAATTGTTTATAATTGATTTCAATTGGCAAGGATTAGATATATGAGGATTTAGTGTAATGCATGTATTGGAAATTGAATATGTGCATACATGCATAACGGTATAATCAGATAAAGGCAGTTGTGACCGGTGTAGCCACCGTATTCAGAGCTTTAAGCTCAACGTACAGGGCTTCGTGCCCAATGATTTGCAGAGCTTTATGCTCAACGTATTAGGGCTTTTGAGCCCAATGTTTACAGAGCCTATGGCTCAACGTATATGAGCTCAGGCGCACGGTCACAACAACGAAAGAAAATGAAAGAGTCACATGCACACTGCATATATGAATGATTAACTGTGAATTTGTGTGAAAGGCAAATCGCCTTATAAATGTGAAATTGGCTGCATGTGATTTCTTGAATGTGATAGTATACGATATTATGTGATTGTTTGGATATGCATGAGTTGAGTGAACCATCAATGATGGTTACTCATTGAGTTTCACAAACTCACCCAAATTGCGAATATTTTCGTGACGTAGATAGTTTGACTTAACTCCGGTCGATAAGACTTATCTGCTTGTGTGTCTTGAGAGGAGCATGGCCCATGTGTCATCATTTGGGATCTTTTGGGGTATTTTGTGGATGACGTTTGTAGGAGCTATGCAGTCCTTTTGGGTTGTACAGATATATGTATATATGTGATGGATGATGTATTAACGGTTTTATGAATGAATGGAAATGAATCGTTTGGTTTATCAAATTTAGTGAATTTGATATTACTGCTTTATTTATATTGATGCCATGAGGTTATAGAAATGATAGTTTGGTAGTGCACTCTTGTCGTAGGTTGTGCACCGGTACGACCTACGGGCGACCCGGTATATACTCTACGGTGAGGGGGCGCTACATAAGAGATAAATGTAATTAGTTGCATCTTTTTTTTCTTTATCATCTTAACTTTTTTAGGGTAGAGATTACTTATATTAAGAATTTTGATATTTATAAATATAAAGATTACAAAAATATTTTTTAAAAAATTGACGTTTAAACTCTAATTTAGTATAACATGACATTAAGTTAACTAAAGTTGTGCAATTCTAACAAAACATAAAAATACTTTACCTCTGGCTTTTTTTTTATTAAAGGGTGACTATTGACTTCGTGGTTACAGATTGAAGTGATAGTTCCTTAATAGCCACAACTAAGAACCACTAAACTTGGCTTTTATGACCACTAATACTATTTTTCATCAACGTTCAGCTGCATACAAGATTTTTTTGAAGCACATAAACGTATGGTTAGTGATAGAAGTTAAGGTTTAAAATTTACATATAATGTAAGCAAAAATCATTCGGTTAATCATCCTCGACAATTTGTAAAATAACACAACACATCTTTTAATATGACTTATACAAGGAACATAAACAAATGAAAAGGATTACATGATATGTTATTACAAGATAACTTAATATTGAACAGCAATGAAAATTAGGGATTTCTCTTAAGAATCGAGAGAGAAATGAGAGATAAGAAAAGTAAAGTAAAGAAAGGTAAAGTTGGAGAGAGAAAATATTCTAATTAATTGATTATGAAGTGTATAATAAGTCTTTATATACATAAGTAATAAAGAAACTAACTAACTAACTCTAATTCAGTTACATAATAACACATCTATCTCTTAACTCAATACAGTAGTCTTTACATCTCCCCCTCAAGTTGGGAACATAGTGAGACCTAACTTGGAAGATAACATCAAGTGTGAAGCGTGACCAAAAGGCTTGGTCATAAGGTCAACTAGTTGTAGTTTTGAAGGGATATATGCAGTTTGAAGAAAGTCATCTTGTATTTTATCGCGAGTGAAGTTACAATTAATGTCCAAATGTTTTTTTCTCTCATGAAAACATGGATTAGCTGCAATTTGTTGAGCAGCCTTATTATCACAAAATAAAGTAACTAGAACCTGAACTGGAATGAATAAATCCTTTAGCAAGTAGGACAACCAAATTAACTCACTAGTTATAGCAACCATACTCGAATATTCAGCTTCAGTAGATGCCTTAAAAATGGTAGATTGCTTCTTTATCTTCCAAGATACTAGGGCATGCCCAAAAAGATACAATAACCAATAAGCGATCTACGAGACATCAAGCAAGAAGCCCAATCTGCATCTAAAAGTGCAGTTACCTTGAGTTATGATTGCACAGGATAAAACAGCCTTGCAGAAATGGAACCTTTCAATACTTGAGCACATGAGTAACAACTTGCATATGAGGAAGCTTAGGAGTAGATAAGAATTGACTCAAATTCTACACTGCATAAGAAATATCCAACCTAGTCATTGTCAAATATAACAACCTGCCAACAACTTTGCTATAAGTTTCTGGATGTTACAAAGGTTCTCCCTCTGTAAGTGACAACTTGGTATGTTGAGGAAGAGGAGTAAAGCAAGGCCTAGCTCCAGTCAGACCAACTTTAGTTAATATATCTAGAATATATTTCCTCTAATGCAAATATGTTCCCAATTTATTTCTATGCAACTTAATACCCAAGAAATATCGTGCAAGTCCCAAGTTCTTAATGGTGAACTTGGTATGCAAAGTTGTCTTCAAACTAGCAATGTCAGAATAATCACTACCAGTAATTAAAAAATCATTAACATATATGAGTGCAGTCATAAACTTATCCCCTACCCTCTTAACAAAGAAGGAGTAATCATTAGTGGACTGAACATAACCCAACTGAGTAAGGAATTTAGTAACTTCCTTATTCCACTATCTTGAGGCCTATTTAAGGCCATATAAAGACTTCTTTAATCGACAAACCTAACCAGGTTTGGCAGCATGACACCCATCAGGAGGGATCATATATATCTGCTCATCAATATGGCCATGCAAGAAAGCATTGTTAATATGAACTTGATGTAAAGGCCAATTTCGAGTAGTGGCCAATGCAATTACAACTCTAATAGTAGCAAGTTTGGCCACAGGAGAAAAAATATGCTTATAATCTTTACCCTTGTTTTGATCCAAACCCCCGATGACCAGCCTAGCCTTGTACCTTTTGACAGTCCCATTTCGATTGTATTTGATCTTATAAACCCATTTAGAGGAAATAGCTTTATGTCCCACTGGTAAAATGGTTAGTTCCTAAGTATTATTTCTCTATAAAGCATTAAGCTCTGTCTCTATGGCCTCCACCCATAACTTATCTTGACTAGCAGCAAGAAAGTTAGCAGGTTCATGAGTTATAAACACATTAACCAGTGAGACCACATAATCATGAGGTAGGTGTTGGAAATCTTCAGAAGAAAAGAGAGGATGATATGTAGAAAAGGCTTATGAAGTCAAGGAAGAAGTCACATTGTTGGCATGGGCATGTAGAACAAAGCCTTGTAACTAATGTGGTTGTTTTTTTTCATTTATTTGATATTTTTGCAGATTTTGTGGATGAGCACGGGAAGAATCATTTGTGGGACTTGAAGAAGTAGAATGTACAGGAGCATAAGTAGGAGAATGAATAGACGGATTAGATACACTCACAGGTAAAGCATCATTTGTAGAATCTGTGGGAGGACCATTTAAAGATGGAGATATAGTATGGATAGGTGAAGAAATATTAACTAGATCACCCTCAAAACAAGACATATCATGAAAAGATGAAGAATGATTGAAAGGAAACATATTCTTATTGAAAGGAAACACATTCTTATAGAAAGTAACATCTTTGCTCAATAATATGCATTGACTCCCAAGATCAAAGAGCTTATAACACTTCTGTGCAGGGTGATATCCTATGAGCACATATTTATGAGCTCTAGGCTCAAATTTTTCACCCTTTAGACCCACCTTAGTAGCATAACAAAGACAACCTATAGTTCTCAAATGAGTATAATCAAGTTTTGAGTGAAATAATATTTCATGAGGATTCTTTTAGCTTAGAATGGGTGCCAGTATTTTGTTAATGAGATAAGTGGCTGATAAAAGACATTCTCCCTCCCCCCCCCTTCCAAAAGTGGTTAGGTAAATTGGCATGAATTTTGAGAGATCTAGCTGTGTCAAGCAAATGCCTATGCTTTCACTCAACTATGCCATTTTGTTGTGAGGTATAGGTCATTGATTTCTGGTGAATAATCCCAGTATCTCTCATAAACTGGCCATATTATGAGTTAATAAACTCAAAACCATTATCAGTCCCCACATACTGGGTGTTTTGGAGAAATGGTTTTGTATATATTTCATAAAAGAAATAAAAGTACCGCTAACTTGCTATTTACTTTACAAAAGATAGGTCAAAGTGGCACGAGAAAAATTATCCACTATAGTAAGGAAATATCTTGAACTATCAAGATTACAAGCTTTATACGATCCCCAAAGATCAATAGAATAAGCTCAAAAATAATGGAAGAAGTATATGTGCTCCTTTGAAAAGGAATTTTGTGAGATTTAGCTATTTTGCAAGTGTCACGAAAGAGTTTATTGATATCAAATTGTTTACATTCAACTGCATGGGAAACTTTAGAGGCTGAAGAATGCCCCAATCTCACATGAAAAGTATGCAAGTCTACATTATTTTGAGTAATAAGATATGAATGCCTAACATGAACTAAAGAATTATCCATATCAGATGAACTCTGGAAAAATTTGTCAGGATGTTCTACAAAAGTGTCATAAGGATCAATCACAAGGTAGTATAATCCTTGTATGCCTTTGCCAACATCAACAACTTTGCTAATGGTAAGGTCCTAAAAGGTACAGTACGATACATGAAAATGTGCTTTGAGTTTTTCATATTTGAGCAACTTACCAACAAAGAGGAGATTATACCTAAACTCAAATACATATAGTATTATGTAGGGTTAAAGTGGGAGTTATAGGAATTGATCCAACCATTGTAACATTTTTGGTTGAACCATCTAGTAATTAATATTGGTTGAGAAAGTGATTTGGTATAAGAGAAAAGATGGATAGATAGGGCCATGTCCGAGGCTTCTATATCTATAATCCATTTAAAGATGGATAGATAGGGTCATGTCCAAGGCTCCTATATCTACTATCCATTTACCATGCATACTATCATCATGTAGACAAGAAAAGGCTGATTGGTTAAGAGCAATACCTATATAGTTTATTCTTGCACTAGATGCCTCTTATGCGATAGTAACCTTTTCTTTTAAGTATCTTCATCATTTCCTTGTACATTTGAGTAATCATCTGCTGATTCACTTGATTCGCATCCTCATTGTTCAAATCTAGTAGATTATCATGTTCATTCTTACTGCCAGGACTAGCAATGCTGACTTGAGTAGCCATCCAACCAAGTTTCTTTCCTCTTTTCACTTTTTAACAATATGGACATCCTATCCTTTCAAAGTAGCTCTTAAATAAATGTCCTTCCTGCTTACAATAAGTACAGAATCTTCGACCATTCTTCTTATATCCTTTTGAAACTACACCAGAACCTTTAGTATTTTCATTATTGGCTGCAAATACAACATGATCTGCAACCTAACTGGTAACTTCCTTTTGTTTTTCAATTTGTTGTATCAAATAATGAGCCCAGTTAACTGAAGGTAATGGATCCATCGATAACACCTAATTCCTTACTCTTTCATACTCATCATTAATCTTTAGTAAAAATTACACAAGCTTGGACCTACTATCCATTTTAATAAACTTTTGAGTAACTCCACAACTGCAACCACATTTACGCATAGGAATACCGATTAAACTATTTAACTTATCCTTACTAAAATAAGCAACCATAGGCATTCCTTGAGTTGTTTGGCTCAATGTACACTCAAGCTAATAGACCAAAGGACCATTGCTTTGACCATACATTTCATTGATTTCTTTCCACAGTTGCTCAAAAGATTGAGCATATAGAAATGAATCTGAATACTCTGGAATCATCAAGTTCAAAATCCAGCAAGTGCCCATATAGTCACATCTAATCCACCTTTGATAATCAGGATCATCAAAATCTCAGTTTAACATATGATCCATCCATAAAACCTAGTTTCATCTTAGCACTTAGAGTCATCTTTACGGTTCTATTCCAACTTAAAAATCCCATGCTAGTGAATTGTACTGTGGTGAGCGACAATACTAAGATGATCTCCATTCGATAAAATCAAAGGATCAATCGCACCAGGAATCACTACTTCAAATCCAGTGCTACCATGGACGTAGTCAGTGGAGCTTGCCATCTGCAATCGATGAACTTCCTTTGACAGAATCAGCTTAGAATAGGTAAATGAACTATGAACAGATTAACCACAAGCGTTGGCAATCAACTAAACAATCAAATCATCTATAATCTTCAGTTATTCAATCAAGAATCACATGACGATGAGCAAGATCTGAGCAACAAATCTCTGATACCATTTTAAGAATCGAGAGAGAAATGATAGATCAGAAAAGTAAAGTAAAGAAAGGTAAAGTTGTAGAGAGAAAATAATCTAATTAATTGATTATGAAGTGTACAAGAAGTGTTTATATACATAAGATATAAAGAAACTAACTAACTCTAATTTAGTTACATAATAACGTAGCTCTCTCTTAACTCAGTACAATAGTCTTCACAATTTCACCCATATTTATTACTAGCCAACTTAGCTACTATCATGCATTCATGTTCTCTTTGTTCACTCTTCCTCATTACGGTCACTTAGAGGAAGTTGGTCTTACCACTTTCATTTGCTTCCACCTTACAATCAAGCAAATAAACAAGATCTTTGGGTCGAGCTAAAGAGGATTGTTTCAAGTACTCTAGTCTCTCTGTGATTTGTTTTGTTTTTTTTTTCTCTAAGAAGAAGAGAAGTAGTGCACTACTCGTACAAGTCTAAACTATGACTTCCATGGCAGTGAATTTGAAGCACAATATAGTTAAACTCATTCTCCTTTCTCCCCTTGTCTAACTTATTGATTTTATCCCAAATTTCAACAAAACTAAAATTGGCACATTAAGGAACCTGCCACAGGATCGCTCTGATTCTTCGTCAAGGCTTTGCGCATCTGTGGAAATGGTGGCCAACCAGATGGTTTGGTATCACGAGGAATAAAGATGATGATAAAAATAAAATAAATTTGGACAACATGGCTGACTCTTTCACTTTCTTAATGGTGTTATCTTTTTTTTTTCTATTACAACTTCTTTTAGTAGTAATCCATGCAAGCTTCACGTTCTTCCTTGCCATGACGCTTTACACCAGTATGCTCTGCTTTTTTTCTTAATTCTCATCCCACTACTCTTGCTTAGAGTTGTGAGAAGAATGGAAAATTAATGTTATAATGTCAAATTCGAAGTTTTGAGAGGAGAATTTAATGAGATGGAAGTTTATAAGATTTTATTCAAGGTTACTTACCTGTTATGCCAAAAAGTTTGACAAATTCATGTTATATGATAACATAAATTAATTTATTTAACATAGTTAGAAGGACCTTTTCATTATTTACATTTCACAATTTCTTAAATCATTAGAATTTTATCACATTTGAAATAGATTTTATCAATGATACTATGCTTTTTCAACTAAAATTATGATGGTAAAATTGAATGAAATGTGTAAAATAACAACTAGAAATCCAAACGCTAATAAGTTTTATGGCCACAAGTAGGGTTGCAAAAGAAATAAGAAAAGTACTATAAGTATGTACATTTCACTAATTTAATTGTATTAAAGTTGTCAACTTTTAATTCAAATAACTCACTTGTGATTAAGGCGTATGTATTAATCTAATTCTAGTTATTAGAAAAGAAAATTGAATAAAATTTTAGTGGGCACAATATAATTAAATAATTCTTTCATGTTGATAAAATTTCACTCAAAATTCAGTTGCTTAAACAAGTTGGATGACTTATGTTCAACTTATTCCTTAAAATATAAAGTATATAGAATAACAACATCTCAATAGTTTCTATAGATCTATATAAAAAAGATAAAAAGGACAAAAGACATAAGTATTTAAGAGTTCTTTGTAGGAAAATAATAATAATAATAATAATAATATAAATAATATAAATAATATAAATAAGTAATAAAATAAATACTAAAATAAATATAAAATAAAGTAATGAATAAAATAAAAGATAAAATAAGTAAATAAATAAATAAGGAAGAAAAATAAATAAACAAAACCAAGCCATTGAAGGAGAATGATTAGATTAGGTGGAAATGGTTAAACTAAATAATGATAAAGGAAGTATTACATGATAAGAGTTTAGATTAAATAACTATCAGAAAAAGAAGAAACTCTCTATGTGTGATGTTTTACCAGTATCCTAGTACACTAAAGTTTCCTATTGAGGACCAAGTTCTCGGTTGGTTTTAGCAGAGTCATATTATTTTTAATCGCCTCCCTCAATTCTTCTTAAGCCTTCTTCTTTTTTTCTTATAGTCTATAAGTACAAACTTCTCGTATCTTCTCATTAAAACATCAAGATGTCCCCTTTTAACATGTCTGAATCACCTATGCTTTGTCTCTCTTAATATTCCATTGGTACTAATAACTCTTAATTTGTCTTTTACCATTACATTCCTGACATTATCTCTTCTCATAAGGTTTTATATCCACCGGAGCATCTTCATCTTCGCAATCATTAACTTATAACTATGCATTTCTTTGGTGGGTTAATACTCTGCCCCATGGAGTATGGTCGACCTAATCACTAAACGATATAATTTACCATTAAGCTTAAGTAGTATCTTTTTGTTACATAAAACTCCTAATGCAACTAGCCTGGCCTTATACCTGTCATCTTCAACCCCTGGCGCACCTTCTTTCTCTTAAATACCCATTTGCAACGAATAACTTTTTTACCTTCAGGTAATATCAATAAATCCCAAGTACCATTCTTATGAAGGGATTCCATCTCTTCTTGCATAGCTATCATCTATTTGCCAGAGTCATCACAACTAACTGCCTCTGAATAGGTAGAAGGTTCTTCACTAAACTTAATACCCTCTGCCACATTCGAAGCATAAGCAACCAAATTACCCTTAACGTATCTCTGTGGAGGTTTAATTTCTCTTCTAGGTTTACCTCTAGCTATACAATGTTGTGATGACTGAGTGGATGTCTCGGCATCATATTTTATCATTGGAATAGACCGGGGCATAGTTTCTGGTGTATTCTCTAACCCTATATCAAACTCCACTTGCATTTTTTATCTATGTTGATCTTGATCTCTCGAAACATTAGAAGACAAAATGTTAAGCATAACAATTTCACAAAAAATAACATTTCTACAGACAATGACTTCACTACTCTTAGGATCCTATAACTTATATCCCTTAACACTTGACTTGTAGCCAAGAAATATACTTTTCCTAGATCTGTATAACTTTCCATTATCAACATGAACATATGCAGGACTACCAAAATTGTCAAATCATAATAATTAGCAGAAGAACCAAACCATACCTCTTCTGGAGACTTTTTCTCAATGGCAATCGAAGGAAAGTGCTTAAGAAGGAAGCAAGGAGTAATTGCAACTTCAGCCTAAAGCGACTTAAGTAAACCAAAATTGGAGAGCATACACCGTACCTTCTTCATCAAAGTCTTATTCATTCGCTCTACTACACCGTTCTGCTATAGGATACCAAGAATTGTTAAATGCCTCAATATTCTTTCTATACTGCAAAAAGCATTAAACTCATAAAGCAAAACTCTATATCATTATTAGTACGTAGACACTTAACCTGTCGCCCTGTCTACTTTTCAATCATGATCTTCCACTATTTTAAAGTCGCAAACACATCACTTTTTTCTTCAAAAAGAACACTCCAATGGAAAATTCATCAATAATTGTCTTTAACACCTCCTTTAGAAGTCACCCTAGCTGGACCCCAGAGGTCATAATGTATATAATCAAGTGTTCCCTTTGTGTTGTGAATGCCTTTCCCAAAGCTAACTTTCTTTTACTTCTCAAAAATATAATGCTAACAAAACTCCAATTTACTAATACACTATCCATCAAGTAGTCCTTTTTACTAAGCTCAGCCATACCATTTTAGCTCATATGTCCAAGCTGCATATGCCATAATTTCATAAAATCATCAGCAGTGATAGATTGGGTAGTAACATTTATAACACCAACACCTATAGAACCCTACAAGAAATATAAACTAGCAGACTGTTTCTGCCCTATCATCCCAACCATAGCACCTTTGCCGATCTTTAGAACTCCACTTTCACTAGTGTACCTATAGCCATTGATATCTAGAGTACTTAAAGAAATTAAATTTAGGATTCAAATCTGACTTCACATCTACAAGTGTTTGGATAACATCATCAAATATTCGGATTCTGACTGTTTCCATGTTAGCTATCCTACAAGGAGAGTTATTTCCCATCACAATAATACCCTTAGACATCGTTTCATATGTTAAAAACTAGTCCCAATTGGGACACATACGAAACATGCAAGTTGTATCAAGAATCCATTCTTTGTCAAAATTAGATATACCCTCAAAAATTGCTAGGATTTTACCATCATTGAATGCATCCTATAAAACATTAGATTCATTGGATTTTTCAGGTTGCTTTCCTTTTGGATTCGCTTCTTCTTTCGTTTGTAATTTCCAACATTCAGCTTTCATGTGACATTTCTATTTTCAGAAGTTGCAAATTTTTTTCTATGATTGGATTTCGACCTACCCCTTCCGTCACCATTAGGATTTCTCTCTTGTAGCCTCCCTCGAACAATAAAACCCTCAACAGGAACCTCAAATCTGTAAATAAGTTGTTTCATCTTCTCTTTAGAAAGTAAAGCATCATTTACATATTCTAAGGTTAGGGTATCATGATTATAGAAAATAGTATCTCTAAAAGTGGAATATGATGTAGGCAGTGAACATAACAATATTAAAGCCAAATCTTCATCCTCATACTTTACCTCCATAGTATCTAAATCAGAAATAATCTCTTTAAGAAGATTTAAGTGATCATCAATGGATGTACCTTACGTCAGACGGTGAGAATACAATGTTTGCTTCAAGTGCAATTTATTGGTTAAGCTTTTTGTCATACATAACTGCTCTAGTTTTAACCATAACAAAGTGACAAACTTCTCTTTCAAAACATCATGTAGAATTTGATTCGAGAGGTGAAGATGTGTATGTGATAGAGCCTTGTGATCCTTACGTTGTTTCTCCTCCATGGTCCAAGATGACAGCATTTTAATAATGCATCATCCAAATCCATCTGTGATAGTACAACATGCATCTTAACCTACCATAACAAGAACTTGGTGTTGTGATCTAGCAGTGAAATATCATACATCATAGTTTCCATCGATGCAATCAATGAACTGGCTTTGATACCAATTTATGTGGACAAAGCGTGATAGCAAACAATAAAAACAAAAGAACACATAGCTTTTATGTGGAAACCCCAAATTGGGGATAAAACCATGGACAGACGAGGAGAGCTTCATAATGAAAAGGATGATTACAAAGGCAGAGAGCTTAGGGTGGCTCACAAAATATATTACTTACTCACCCTAGCATAAAACAAGATATATAAAGTAAATTTTAATTTCAATTTTCAAGTAAGCCTTACATGGGTTGTAATTTTTTTTATAATTGTCGCACTGCGAACTTTTTGAGCCAGACTAAAATGAATTTAGGCCACAAAATTAAAAATTTAAACTCCAAAAAAGACTTGTCTCTTTTGTCTTCTTCTTCCTCATTCCAAGGAGACCATAGTGTCTCCTCCTTTAATAAATTGGTGTGTCCTAAAAGCATGAGCTCCACGGTGACACCTTAAAGATGATCAAAATGGCTTTATTAGGCTTTCCATACACATTTCCTTTATTATCTTGAAATGACCCTACCACCAACCTTGCTCCTACTATTGAAAAAATTTTTAAAAAAAAATAACCTGAAACAACGATTGGAATTATTATTCTCTTAAAAAACGTACATTAGGATAAAGGCAGAGGCAATATTGCTATTCACTTCATCAACAACAAATAGTTCACTATCCATAGAGACTCAAATTTGGTGAGTAACCACTCCAGTCACATTTCCTTCAACAATAGTTTCAACTAAGTATCCATCCTCAAAATAAGAGACATTCCCATGTGCTTAAAAATGGAAGCAATTCAAAAAGGTCCATAAAGTTTAATGAATGTTGACCAAAATTGAGAAATAAGGACAAAATAAACATTAAATCCAAATTAAAGAGACAAAATTCATTAAAAATATGTTATTAAAAAATCATTGACAATGATCTAACAGTTTAAAAATACGTTATTAAAAAGTCATTGACAATGACGTAACAGTCTACTTCAGAAATCAAGATAATTTATTAATTAATGGGCTTGTATGCATAAAACAAAATCAAAGAAATTATAACTGAAATATTCATACCCATAAACAAACAAGTTCTTAACAAGTCCTCACAAAGAAAAAGTGATAAAAAAGAAAAGAAAAGAACCTAGGTTCGTATAGAAAATGCAAGAAGTGTGAAAAAATAAAAGAAGATAAGCATACCATTAGTGAAAAAAGTTCAAAAAAGAAGCTAATTTGTAAAATAGAAACCCAAGTGAAGCGAGAAAAACCTATAAGAGCAATATAACCTTGATATTGTAACTGATAGCAAGGAAAAGAACAAAGAATACAACAACATAAAGGAACTGAATCTTTTACTTTTATAGGTTCTAGTTTTTTAAATGCTTTAATTTTTATCTGATGCGGCATAAGTAGATCACATATCAATCACGTGTCCAATGAATTTGTTAATGTAACTTACCATGTTAGCACTATTAACTAGTAGTCTAACATAATGATATTTTTGCAAAAATTTGAAAATTAGAGCATTATGATGCCACTTTTTAAGGTTTAAGATAGTATTAAAAATTGATATTTTTTTAATAATATGTTCTTTAACTTTCAATTTCTTTTGCAAAAATAACCTCTCATTAGCTCCACAACTAATGGTGTTGATAAGGCAAGCCATATTAGCAAACCATTAGATATGTAATTGTTATGTGATCTATCAATATCGTGTCAATTAAATATTAAATATTAAATATTAAAAAGCAAAAACATTTGGCCACCTATATTCTTGGCAAGAATTTTTAAGGCCTCTAATTTGTCCTTTTAACTGCTCATGACATTTATGAAATCAATTTAAAAATCATCCTAGAAATTGTATACAACAAATAATACATACTCTTTGAGTGTATTTTATGAGCCATGTTTATGAGTTCCTTGAGACTTTTGATTTTAAGTGTATTTAAGTTTTGGGTTTGAGTGATATTTTTCCTTGTAATTTTTACATTTTCTCTTTAGTGAAATTTTAGGCTTAAAGCTAAATCATGTAAAATCTTATGTTTAAGTTTTTTTTCCTATTTAACTTATTATTTTAATCAACTAGATTTACAACAAATTGGCATTGGATCTAAGATTTTAATGGCTATTTAATAATGGCAATCAAATTTATGATTAAAAATTTTGATTGTGATTTTAGCTTTGCTTTATAGTAAATCAAAATGTATGATATCTTAGTCCAACATGGGTATCATAAAGCTTTATTAGGGAAGGAAAGCATGTTGATATCTATATTATGAAGCAAAATGACCATTTGGATGAGATGGTCATGTCATCTATTTGATTATATTTATGCAATCATGTATTGAAGGAGATAATCAAAGAGAAGAATGTTGTTGAAACTAGAGTTACTATGTAACATCCCGTCACCGATAGGATGTGTACAGTTCCTCTTATACGTATTCTGTATACGTATTCTGCATTTGAAATTGTAGTCTCTGCATATCTGAGTAATGTTTGGCATTGCATAAGTATATGTATGTACATGCATGTATGGCATAATTCCGACGTACTTGTGGCACTGGAGATTTTGTGATTTAGGTTAATTGTGTTTCGAATTGTGAATTGGAGAAACTGAGTATTAAGGTAAATTGAGTTATTAGAGAATTTGATATTTGATTTATGAAATTGAAGAGTCAACTTAAATTTAGGAATTGAAGATTTGATATTTGAGCGTGTGATTAGAGATTTTCTATTTTTGTGGATTTATAAGAATTTTTCTAGAATTTTCGGAGCAATAGGCCCGGACCGGAAAATTGATAGATGCCTGATAAATTGGATTTCCAGTTCCGAAATTGATTATCCAATGGCAAGTATAGATTAGAAATTTGATTTGAGGAATTAGGGTTTAGTCATTTTAAATTCGGGAGAATTTTGAGTTAGGAATTGGTTTGAGGTGGTTCGGATCGGACTCGTGGCAATTAAGTTAGCCAAACAAGCCCTTGTCTTTATATATATATATATAGCCTTACCTTTGAAAATTTCTCCACGGTTTTCTTCTTGCTCCCGAAAGAAATTTCCTCTTCCTTCTTCCTTGATCGTGGATCTTCCTTGCGATTTCTTCTTGCTTGGGTTTCCTTTGTCCATCCTTGAATCTTTTCCTTTGGCTTGGGATAAAAAGAAGATGATTTGTGGGTTTGAAATTGGTGAGAACCGTGGGTATCGTAGGCTTTGATTTGGCGTGATTCTTGAAGATTTGAGGTTAATAATCAAGTAAGTTGCTTCTATCTTGTCTCCTATGGTTTGATTAGTTGATTTATAAAGTTATTTGAATGATTTTGTTGGTATATTAGAGGATTGGTGAGTTAGGGTTTCCGATTATAGTTTTCGGTGATTTTAGGGTTGAATTTTAGGGATGTTGATTGTTTGATGAAATAGGAGTTAATGGTTAGTTGGTTAAGGTGTATGAAATTATTTGAGAGTGTTTAGACATGAGAAAAGCTGGATTTGATTATTTTATTTGTCGAAAATCTGGAAAATTTCTGGGTTTTCTGGCGGATCTGCGATCGACGTGCCTTGTGAAGCGAGGAGGAAGGCCTTGCCATGATGACAATGACGAGTGTGCCGTGGCGAAGCGTCTTGAAGGTGAGCGCCTTGGCGTAGGGAGAGGATGCCGCGGCGAGGACATTTGTTTTCCGCATATGGGTTGCTTGGTTTTAAGGATTTTTAAGGTTATTCTAGTTATGAATTGGGAGTGACTATCTGATCTAAATTTTTAGGGCTACGAGTATAAATTTAGAAGAATGTGATTTTGGAGATTTAGTTCGATAATTTTCAAAATCGGACGACATTTGAATAGTGAATTTGATTCCGATTCATCGATAAGCCCTATGTCATTGATTTTGACTTTGGAAGATATGGAACTTAGCCAATTGAATTATGGTATTAGAAATTGCTATGAATTAAAGTAAAAGAGCATTTAGAGATTCGAATTCAGGATTTTAGTCGGAAATGTCATAACGTGTATAGTACAATATTCATTTGAAACTTCAGCATTCTGATTATTGAAATTGGTTCAATTAGTGAAGCGTGAATATTCTGATTTTATAGAGGCTCGAGTGGGCGTCGATCATCGAGCAATTTGAGACTTCCGTGATAGCTCGAAGTTTAGAGGTGAGTAACCTAGTTGGTTTCTCAATCTCTTATGTGTTATGTGCTACGTATGTGAACTATCTGTGCTTTTGATTATGTGATTCGCATGAGATATACATTAGTGAGAATTGTGAGCGCATGCTTTAGCATGAATAGGAATCGATGGCGATAGTTGTCCTTTGGAGCACATTACGATCATTTGGAGCTATAAGCTCATTAAATGTGATAAGTGAAAAGAGATTAGTGTATACCCAGAGGGCTCTCCTATCCCTAGTGCGCGTGGGCTGTAGTGTATACCCAGAGGGCTCTTCTACCCCCAAAACGCGATTCTGTGTGATGTGCCCAGAAATGGGATAACTCTGACGCCCAGTCACAACGTTAATAATGAATTGGAAATTATTGTGCATACGGTCTGTGATTATGCTATGAATGTGATATGGCCTAACTGTAAATGTGTGATTTTGATTGTATGAAATCTGATTTATGATATGTGTTGCTCATGCATGCAATTTTGCGTTATGTGTTGCTCTGATGCATAATTTTGCGTAATGCATGAATTGGGTAAACCATCGATGATGGTTACTCATTGAGTTTCGCAAACTCACCCAAATTGCGACTATTTTTCAGGACAGCGATAGTGTGACTCTAGCTCCGGATTTTGAGACTTTTCCTGCTGTTTGTGCCGACGAGAGGAGCATGGCCCACAGGTCGGTCAGCTGGGGATCCTTTGGGATATTTTAGGGATGACCTAGATAGGAGCCATTACTGTTTATTTTGGACTTATGCAGTTGTAAATTATGATCGGATATTGTACTTAGGATTTATGAATGCAATGAGAAGTACTCTTTGGTTTTAAGAATTAGTGACTGTGATCTTCCTGCTTTGATTATATTGATACCATGAGGTTTTATTAGAAGTGAGTATATCGTAGTGCACCCTCATCGTAGGGTATGTATCGGTATGACCTACGGGCGTATCGGTGTATACTCTACTGTGAGGGCGCTTCATTAATGGTATCGAGCATGGTTTGGCATCTTTTGGGCATAGTATATTTTAGGCTTGAATTTACGTAAGAAAAGCAAAAATTGATCAGAATCGTGATTTTATTGTAGGTCATCCGTCTTTGGTGATCAGGTCGATCACTCAGCTGACCAAGGATCAGTAGGAGCTAGTAGAGAGTCCTCTGTGCCTATGTTTGAGGAGCAGCCTCCTGTGGTTCCCATGAGACGGGAAAGGAGGTATGATCGCTGCGTGGCGGTCGCGATTCCACGGCAGCATGACCTGCGCAGAGGCCGAGGTTGGTTAGAGAGGACCGAGCGGCTCCTGGACCAGATGGATTGTGATGCAGAGGAGAGGTTTGACTATGCTGTTTCTTTGCTCCAGGGTCCAGTGTATCAGTGGTGGAAGACTGTCCCGGGGAGTTCCACCAGACCCTGTGTTCTGACTTGGGCAGATTTTTTGAGAGCTTTCCGAGATAATTATACGCCCAGGGTTTATATGGAGATGAAGATGCAGGAGTTTCTAGATTTGAGACAGGGGTCTATGGCAGTGGCCGACTATGAGGTCCGGTTTAATGAGTTGTCGGCATATCGTCTGCTACGATTTCTTGAAGCGGTCGGTGGCGAAGATTTGAGGAGGCTGAATCTGGATATTCGTGCGAGTTAGCCCAATCGACATGGGCACCTTTGTGGGTCGAGGTCACCGCAATCGAGATTAAGCGACTTTTGAGGCGAGCGAGTTGAGGTTGGTCAGGGATCTCGGAGTAAAAGATCCAGTGATAGTCAGGGTAGCTCGGGTAGGAGCTTTAGCAGACGTCGGGGCAGGCTCAAATTTTTGGGAGGTCCCAGACAGTCTGGTTCGGTTCAGAGAGGCAGATTTGGGCAGTCGGGTAGTAGTGGCAGTGGTCGAGGCTCCGGCCAGCTTCCTCCTCTGTGTGAGTTTTGTGAGAGGAGGCATAGTGGGGAGTGTTGGAGGTTCACCTGGGCGTGTTTGAGGTGTGGCTCGATGGAGCATCGGATCGACCTTTGTCCGGAGATTCGAGGAGCTCGATCCGCTTGAGTGGGAGAGCTGGTAGTAAGCCTGTTGTCAGTGAGCCGCATAGTGGACTGGATTGAGGCGAGGCGAGCTCGGAGTGGGCTGGAGATTCTTTTATGGGATCGGAGAGTCGGGTAGTCGGTCGGCGCGATCGCGAGCCGTGGTCTACGCCATGACCAGCGGGAGGCCCAGGACTCTCCAGATGTGGTTGCAGGTTTATACGCTTTCGATATTGAGGTGTATGCATTGATAGATCCAGGTCCGCGATTCATTCATTGCACCGCATGTGGTATGTAGATTGCATGTGAGTAGAGATGCTTGATATGGATTGCGGTGAGTACACCTTTAGGTAGTACCTTTGCTTTAGGCGAATTTGCGAGAGGATGCCCGATTGGGTAGATTGATAGTATTGAGTGCAGATTTGATTGTGTTGCCCCTTCGAGAGATTGAGGTGATTTTGGGGATGGGCTGGCTCACTACCCATAGGGCAATTATGGATTGCTATACCAAGGAGGTTGTGTTAGAGTCTCCTGGTCAGTCGAGGGCTATTTTTCGAGGTGTTAGTCAGGCGATGCCAGCCGGATGATCTCGTTTCTGAGTGCTCTGAGGTTGATGAGAGGTGGCTGTGAGGCCTATTTGGCTCACGTGGTGGATTCGACAGTGCAGCAGAGTCTGCAGGATGTCCCTGTGATCAGGGAGTTCCCAGATGTGTTTCCCGAGGAGTTACTGGGTTTGCCGCCGGATCGGAGGCGAGTTCGAGATTGACCTCATTCAGTACCGCTCTATATCGATACCTCCGTATAGGATGGCACCGGTGGAACTGAGGGAGCTTAAGGCTCAGTTGCAGGAGTTGTTAGATAAGGGGTTCATCAGGCCCAGTGTTTCGCCGTGGGGAGCTCCGGTGTTATTTATGAAGAAGAAGGACGGGACTATAAGACTTTGCATCGATTATAGGCAGCTCAATCGGGTTACTGTTAAGAATAAGTACCCCCTGCCTAGAATCGATGATTTATTTGATCAGTTGCAGGGAGCTCAGATATTTACCAAGCTGGACTTGAGATCCGGTTATTATCAGTTGAGGATCGCAGAGGCCGATGTGCCTAAGAGTGCGTTCAGGAGCAGGTATGGACATTATGAGTTTTTAGTGATGCCGTTCGGGTTAACTAATGCCCCGGCAGCCTTCATGACCTTGATGAATAGGGTCTTTCAGCTATACCTGGATCAGTTTGTGATAGTGTTCATCGACGACATTTTGGTATATTCGAGGTCTAGACAGGAGCATGCGGAGCATCTGAGAGTTGTGTTGCAGATTATGAGAGATAGGCAGCTGTATGCCAAATTCACTAAGTGTGAATTTTGGCTCGAAGAGGTAGTGTTTCTAGGCCACATAGTATCTGGTGAGGGTATCCGAGTGGATCCTCACAAGATTGAGGCAATGAGGAGTTGGGAGATTCCGAGGAACGTGTCTGAGTTGAGGAGTTTCCTCGGATTAGCAGGATATTACCGGAGGTTTGTCGAGGAGTTTTCTGTGATCTCCGCCCCTTTGACAAGACTTCTGAGGAAGAGTGTGGCCTTCAGATGGACAGATGAGTGTCAGAGGAGTTTCGATGAGTTGATACATCGGTTGACTACGGCGCCGGTGTTAGCCTTGCCATCCGGATCAGGAGGTTTCGAGGTTTATAGTGATGCTTCGTAGCTGGGTTTAGGCTGTGTGCTGATGCAGCATGGGAGAGTCATTGTTGGATCCCACTTTCGAGACCCAACTACATACACTGCACACTATCCTTATCTAAATGTGAAAACCAATCACTTGAATTCATCAAATAGTCATGCATATCAATTTTCAAATTCCTAAAATGACGGAATCAATGGAAACGGAAGCGAAAGGAGACAGAAATTTCGGATCGAAATTTCGAAATGCGGAAGCGAACAAATCCGAAAGTAGCGAAGCGGAAGCAAAAGCAAGCGGAAGCAAATACTAATCGAATCAAACGAACAGATTGCAAAGCGAAACGAAATCAAAGCAGACACATCCGACATCCGGAAACAATAATCAAAGAAAACTTATCGAATGAACATAATCGCGTTGGGAATCCTAAGACGTTCCAAAATCCGTTATGAATTTTTTTTTCTTTCTTATTCTCATTTCTTTTCTCGTTACTCAATCATATACCAATCATCTTAAATCGATACGATCGTGCAAATCGATATAAATCCATACCAATCTCAAATTTCTCAAACTCTTAGATACACTTATACATATCCAAAATCTCACTTTTATCCAAAGTTTTTACCAAAATTTCGCAAGATAACGATCGCCTTTATCCTAACTCCAACCCGCAAAGTGTTCAAAACAACACTTCTAAAATTTCCAAATCAATCACACAAACATCGAATCCACGGACCCTCCGTCCTAATATCGTGAGATAACCACAAACCTATTTCTAAAACATTCTCATATTTGTCATTCAATCTACCATTCTCATAGTTCAATCTCATTCCCAAATCAATCATACATATAGATTCCCAAACCATTCATAATTTCATAAACAAATTTCTCATTCATTCACAATACTCAACTTTATACACAAATACATTTTTCCCAAACTTATCTCAAGTCATGAATATATTCATACTAAAGATTCAAATTACACAAAATCTAGCGGCGAAATGTCGGCTGATGTCTTCACATTCTTTCATCCGATCTCACGTTCGAAACACGGAGATGGGGATGAAAGGGGTGAGCTTCAGCTCGTGGATAACACATTTATAAAGCGATAAATAAGCGAAATCATTTTAATAATCTTTTTGCCAAAAGGGCTAATTTTTTCAAACTTTATAATTTTCAAACAATTTCCTCAAACCCATTTTTTCATATTTTCAAACTTTTCATAATAATCTCACTTTTTCTCATTTTCAAAACTTCTTGAATTTTTCATAAATATGAATGCGAACACATAAACAAATCAAAACATATAACACATCGAATGGTGCAGCTAGGTCCAAGCGAGCGCTTTGCCCCCCATAATGCGGTCCATGCGATCGTGAAACAAACGTACTACACTTTCCGCATTGCGGTCCAATTATAGCCGTGAAGGAGTCGAAATCGGACTCCGTGCCTTAAGCAGCCTGGAGAAGGCTATACACATAGAGACAAATACGACTCACCAAGGACCTACCAAACCCACATAACACATAATCGAAAACGAAAAGTCGGATTGCCGAAGGCACTTTTCAATTTCTTAATTTTCTTGAAATTTTCCCCAAAATGCATACCACTCAATTTATTCAGTCTATCATTCACTAAATTCAACAATCAAAACATTCAATCAAACAATAATTTCAACAATTGAATAATGCATACACAACAAATGCATTTTCAGAAATTTCTATCGGTTTATCGAATCATTTAAAGCAATGAATTCAAACTTATAATAATCTTTCAGAAAACATTCGGAAATCAGAATTTCAAACCTTTACAAAACAATAATTTGTCAAAATTTTCACATTTTGCTTTCTTTATTTTTCAAAATTGCTTTCTTTAATTTTCAAAATTCACATATAGCTTACAAATCAAAATATAAATATGCTACCCACCTCGAAATGACGCTAAAAGCTTGTCCAAATAGTCAATTCGCCAAATTCCCTCTTCTTTCTTCAATTTCAAAATTGGCCTAAACCAATACACCCAAATTCAATCTCATAAAACATAATTTCTTCAAAATTAATCTCACAATTCATCAATTCACATTAATTCCAAACTATTTAAATCCTCAATTTCAAAAATCCCCAAATCTTAAAATTGGCCTAAACCAATTTATCCCAATTCAATACCATAAAATACAAATTCTTCGAAATTGATTTCATATGTCATCAATTCATCATATTTCCTATAATTCTACACCAAAATATCTCAAAATTCTCAATCATAAAATTAAGCCTAAACCTTAATCAATTTTCATCCAAAATTAAACCCAGCCTAAAGCATATACATCAAAATTAATTCCACAATCCATAAACCCATCTCATATGTCATAATTCTAAGCCGAAAATTAATCAAAATCTCAAAGTAGAAAATTTCTCTTACCTCTTTCTCATCCAAATTCAATTTTTTGGCTCCTTAGGAAGCTCTTATGCTCCTCTACCTTTTCCTCTTGAAATCTACTCAAAATCCCTAAGAAACAAGTAGAAAATCAAAACTAAACTTTCTCTCTCTCTTCCTCCATAATCAAGCTTCCACTCTCTTCTTCTTCTTTCTTATTTCTCTTTCTCTCTTCTGTAATTCCAGCCACTTTCGTGGCTTTTAATAAGCCAAAACGACATCTCTACCATGTGTTTCATTAATTGATGGTCAAATGACCAAATTGCCCTCCATTCAAAACTTAAAGTTACGCTTACTTGCGGTTTGATTCGCACTATCGAGTTGAAGGAATTTGTCCAAACTTCCTTCTCGATAAATGTTCCTCTCACTCATACGAATCCAACGCCACTGACCGCGCTCAATTCCGAGCACTACATCAAAAGTTATGTGCGAAACAGTGCGGGAAAATCCATATTCTAACATATTTTTCATGTACGATTATTTCCGTCCAAAATTTTACATTCTTAATCCCAGAATTGAAACTCGATGTCTTCATCACAATTGTAGCCTTATGTCTCTAGTTTAATTCAAAACAAGAATCTCCTCATTTCGATTCTCAGATCAAAATTATGCTCAAATTACTCACAGTGTTCCCAATCCAAAATTAAACCCTAATCCGAACTTAAATTCAAAATTAAAAGTCCTAAGGGCAAAATTGACATTTCATGTCTTCATATGATTTGTAGCCCTTGTCTTATCTTTATTTCGCCTCAAGAATCGCTTCAATCGGATCTCTACAGATCCCGAATTTTACAAAACACTGAATCATGCTCGAAAATTTTCCGACTCACTTTGATTAAATTAATCACCATTAATTTAATCTCAAAATTCATAATATTTCATGAGGAAGTAGATAATTGTCTTAGGAATCCAACGCAAAAGAATCAACTCAATCGGATGTCGGACGGAAAGATATAAGCAAAATAGTGAACAAAGGTCGGATTAAAGGAGGAAAGTCAAGAAAATCGGAAGAGCAAAAGCAGGCGTCGGATGGCGTGACGGACGCCCAAATCGAGGCGCGCGGCGCTCTCGCTAGGCGGGCGTCGCCCTAGCGAGGCGCACAGCTCATGACGAGCCTTGCCTCGCGAGGGCGAAGCGCCTCGCTCGCGCTAGAGGCGGCGTCGCCTAGCGAGGCGCTAAAACTTTTCTTTTTTTTTTTTCACTTAAAATCAAAACTTCGAAATTCATAACTTTTACTCCGAACTCGATTTTGACAAACTTAGTCTCTATAGAAAACTTGAGAGAAGCTCTAAATCTTCCAAGAAGAACATAAAACTCAATTAAACTTCTACGGAGTCCATTTTCGGTCAAAGATACTATCCTCTATACAAACTTGTAAAAATCATACTTAATATTAGAGATCGAAAAATTGCATACTTTATATCGAAATAAAGATCAAAACAAATCCTTCAATTTTCATGAAAAACATCAAAGCTCAATTAACCTCTAACTAGGTTAATTTCTCATCAAAGTTCAACCAATATAAAAGTCAAACCCGATCAAACATAAACTTTGACCGATCATAACTTTCACTCCGATATCGAAAAATTACAAACTTTATGTCCACAAAAATCTCTTAACATAACCTACAAGTTTCCAGAAGACCATTTTATCAAATTTTGCCTCAAACAAAAGTCAACTCTCAAAGTCAAACATTCTCTCTCCAAAAAGTCAAACTTTCTAAATCCTTCATTTCAATCAACTCATCCACTTGACCATTCCTATTACTAACTCAAATTGTCACTCAAGGTTCGGGGTCCAACAGTCATAGCCTATGCATCGAGACAGTTGAGAGCCCATGAGGGTAATTATCCTGTGCATGACTTGGAGTTAGCGGCTGTGGTGTTTGCTCTGAAGATCTGGAGACATTATCTGTATGGGGAGACGTTCCAGATCTTCACCGATCATAAGAGCTTGAGGTATTTGTTGAGTCAGCGAGAGCTGAATCTGAGGCAGAGGAGATGGTTGGAGTTGCTTAAAGATTACGACTGCACTATCGAGTACCACCCAGGGAAGGCCAATGTGGTGGCTGATGCTTTGAGTAGGAGATCGCATGGTAGTGCAGCTCAGATTCAGGTTTCGAGGTTGCCATGCTTAGTTCAGTTGAGAGCACTTAATGTGCAGATAGATTTGAGTCGGGATGGAGCTTTGATTGCGACTCTGAGGCTGAGGCCAGTATTGCATGATCGGATCAGGAGGGTGCAGGATCAGGATCCAGCTTTGGTCAGATTGATTGATGAGTCGGATCGGGATGACGATCGAGTTGAGTGAGGATGATACTTTGTGGATGGGCGAGAGATTGTGTGTTCCTGATGTGGAGGATCTGAGGCGTGAGATCTTAGAGAGGCTCATTTGGCCGCTTATGCCATGCATCCGGGGTCACCAAGATGTATCGTACTCTTAAGTTGCATTTACGGTGGCGGGTATGGCGAGGCATGTGGCGGAGTATGTTTCTCGGTGTTTGACGTGCCAGCAAGTTAAGGCTGAGCACCAGGCCCCAGTTGGGAGACTGCATTCGTTGCCCATTCCGGAGTAGAAATGGGAACGTATTACGATGGATTTTATCATGGGGTTGCCGAGGACGCCGAGGCAGAGTGTTGCTATCTGGGTCATAGTGGACCGATTATTCATCACTCACTTCTTGCCAGTGAGGGAGAGCAATACCCTCGATCAATTGGCCCAGAAGTATATAGCAGAGATAGTTCGACTGCATGGGGTCCCAGTTTCGATAGTGTCGATAGGGATCCCGAGTTTACTTCGAGATTACGGAGGAGTCTGCGATCGACTATGGGGACCAGATTGAACTTGACCTGACGTTTCATCCTCGAACAGGATGGGCGGTGAGAGGACTATTCGGTCGTTGAGGATATATTGAGAGCTGTGTGTTAGAGTTAGAGGTCTTGGGATCGATGTTGCCTCTGGTAGAGTTTGCTTATAATAATCGATGCAGTAGCATTAGTACGGCACCTTATGAGGCTTTATATGGACGTCCGTGCAGATCCCTCTTTCTTTGGGATGAAGAGGGTGTGAGGATGTTAGAGGGTCCCAGCTGATCCGGATACGGTTGATAAGGTGCAGTTGATTGAGTCGCATCAAGGCGGCTCAGGATAGGCAGAAGAGTTATGTGGATCAGCATCGGCGAGAGATGGAGTATGCTGTGGGTGATAGAGTGTTCCTCAGAGTGTCTCCGTGGAGAGGAGTTCTCAGATTTGGCCGTAAGGGCAAGTTGAGTCCTCGATATATCGGTCCATATGAGATTACTGAGCGGATTGGACCCGAAGGCTTATAGGTTGGCCTTGCCGAGTGAGATGTCGCAGCTTCATGATGTGTTCCATGTGAGCATGCTCCAGAGATACCGATCGGATCCGACTCATGTGATTCCGGCTCAGGATATTGAGATAGCCAGTGATCTGAATTTTGTTGAGGAGCCGGTGCGGATTATTGGATCGCGGGTCAAGCAGTTGAGGTCCCGGGTTATTCCATTGGTGAAAGTCCTTTGGAAGAACCATTCTTTTGAGGAGGCGACTTGGGAGACTGAGGAGCACATGAGGAGGCAGTATCCTCACTTGTTCGATCAGTCAAGTAAGAAAATTTCGGGACGAAATTTTTGTTAGGAGGGGAGAATTGTAACATCCCGTCATCGATAGGATGTGTACAGTTCCTCTTATACGTATTCTGTATACGTATTCTGCATTTGAAATTGTAGTCTCTGCATATCTGAGTAATGTTTGGCATTGCATAAGTATATGTATGTACATGCATGTATGGCATAATTCGGCGTACTTGTGGCTTTGGAGATTTTGTGATTTAGGTTAATTGTGTTTGAATTGTGAATTGGAAACCGAGTATTAAGGTAAATTGAGTTATTAGAGAATTTGATATTTGATTTATGAAATTGAAGAGTCAACTTAAATTTAGGAATTGAAGATTTGATATTTGAGCGTGTGATTAGAGATTTTCTATTTTTGTGGATTTATAGAGATTTTTCTGGAATTTTCGGAGCAATAGGCCCGGACCGGAAAATTGATAGATGCCTGATAAATTGGATTTCCGGTTTCGAAATTGATTATCCAATGGCAAGTATAGATTAGAAATTTGATTTGAGGAATTAGGGTTTAGTCATTTTAAATTCGGGAGAATTTTGATTTAGGAATTGGTTTGAGGTGGTTCGGATCGGACTCGTGGCAATTAAGTTAGCCAAATAAGCCCTTGTCTTTTTATATATATATATAGCCTTACCTTTGAAAATTTCTCCACGGTTTTCTTCTTGCTCCCGAAAGAAATTTCCTCTTCCTTCTTCCTTGATCATGGATCTTCCTTGCGATTTCTTCTTGCTTGGGTTTCCTTTGTCCATCCTTGAATCTTTTCCTTTGGCTTGGGATAAAAAGAAGATGATTTGTGGGTTTGAAATTGGTAAGAACCGTGGGTATCGTAGGCTTTGATTTGGCGTGATTCTTGAAGATTTGAGGTTAATAATCAAGTAAGTTGCTTCTATCTTGTCTCCTATGGTTTGATTAGTTGATTTATAAAGTTATTTGAATGATTTTGTTGGTATATTAGAGGATTGGTGAGTTAGGGTTTCCGATTATAGTTTTCGGTGATTTTAGGGTTGAATTTTAGGGATGTTGATTGTTTGATGAAATAGGGTTAATGGTTAGTTGGTTAAGGTGTATGAAATTATTTGAGAGTGTTTAGACATGAGAAAAGTTGGATTTGATTATTTTATTTGTCAAAATCTGGAAAATTTCTGGGTTTCTGGCGGATCTGCGATCGCCTTGCCATGGCGAGCGAAAGGCCTTATGACAATGACAGCGTGCATGGCGAAAACCTGAAGGTGGCGCCTGCCATGGCGGGACATTGTTTTCCGCATATGGGTTGCTTGGTTTTAAGGATTTTTAAGGTTATTCTAGTTATGAATTGGGAGTGACTATCTGATCTAAATTTTTAGGGCTACGAGTATAAATTTAGAAGAATGTGATTTTGAAGATTTAGTTCGATAATTCTCGAAATCGGACGACATTTGAATAGTGAATTTGATTCCGATTCATCGATAAGTCCTATGTCTTTGATTTTGACTTTGGAAGATATGGAACTTAGCCAATTGAATTATGGTATTAGAAATTGCTATGAATTAAAGTAAAAGAGCATTTAGAGATTCGAATTCGGGATTTTAGTCGGAAATGTCATAACGTGCATAGTACAATATTCATTTGAAACTTCAGCATTCTGATTATTGAAATTGGTTCAATTAGTGATACGTGAATATTCTGATTTTTATAGAGGCTCGAGTGGAGCGTCGATCATCAGACGCAGCTGAGACTTCCCGGCAGTAGCTCGGAAGTTTAGAGGTGAGTAACCTAGTTGGTTTCTCAATCTCTTATGTGTTATGTGCTACGTATGTGAACTATCTGTGCTTTTGATTATGTGATTCGTATGAGATATACATTAGTGAGAATTGTGAAAGCATGCTAGGCATGCATAGAATCAGGAATCGATGGCAGCACCGTGGAGCACATTACGATCATTTGGAGCTATAAGCTCATTAAATGTGATAAGTGAAAAGGGATTAGTGTATACCCAGAGGGCTCTCCTATCCCTAGTGCGTGTGGGCTGTAGTATATACCCAGAGGGCTCTCCTACCCCCGAAACGCGATTACGTGATGTGCCCGAAATGGGATAACTCGGCGCCATCCAACGCTAATAATGAATTGGAAATTATTGTGCATACGGTCTGTGATTATGCTATGAATGTGATATGGCCTAACTGTAAATGTGTGATTTTGATTGTATGAAATCTGATTTATGATATGTGTTGCTCTGTACGCAATTTTGCGTTATGTGTTGCTCTGTACGCAATTTTGCGTAATGCATGAATTGGGTAAACCATCGATGATGGTTGCTCATTGAGTTTCGCAAACTCACCCAAATTGTGACTATTTTTCAGGACAGCGATAGTGTGACTCTAGCTCCGGATTTTGAGACTTTTCCTGCTGTGTGTGCCGGCGAGAGGAGCATGGCCCACAGGTCGGTCAGCTGGGGATCCTTTGGGATATTTTGGGGATGACCTAGATAGGAGCCATTACTGTTTATTTTGGACTTATGCAGTTGTAAATTATGATCGGATATTGTACTTAGGATTTATGAATGCAATGAGAAGTACTCTTTGGTTTTAAGAATTAGTGACTGTGATCTTCCTGCTTTGATTATATTGATACCATGAGGTTTTATTAGAAGTGAGTGTATCGTAGTGCACCCTCATCGTAGGGTATGTATCGGTATGACCTATGGGCGTATCGGTGTATACTCTACAGTAAGGGGGCGCTACATACTATATATGGAGAAATCCCTCACCATTAAGCTTCATAAAAAGGTTCAATTTTATAGCTTGTAAATGGAGGAAGGAGCATCCATTAATTCTCATATTGACACCTTTACATCCGTTATTTTAGATTTGGAAAATGCGAACATCAAAATTGATGATGAAGATCAATCCCTCAAGTTATAGTGTCCCATGTTACCCTTATACTAACACTTTAGAGAAACATTACTCTATAGAGAGATGAATGTAAATTTGAAAGTTGTTAAATGTTCTTGTCTAAAGATCTTATTGACAATGATTTATCTAACAACAAAAAAAGTGATAATCGAATAAGAGAATTAATTATGAGAAGAAAGGAAAAGGAAAAGAGTTCAATTAACTGTAAAGCAAGGTCCAAGTTAAAGTTTAAATATAAGAATTTGACTTGTAATTATTGTAACAAGTAGTGGCACAATAAGGTCGAGTACTTCAAGTTGAAGAAAAAGCAGTCAAAAGATGAAAAAGAAAGGGAAATCTATTAATGCTAGTGTTGCAATAGATCGATCTTTTTGAATTAATGTTGATGCCAATTATAGATCAAAAGATGAATGGGTCACATACTCTAGTCATTCCTTTCATATGCTTCCTAATAAGGATATTGGTTTACAAGATATGAATCTTGTGTAGGTGGAACTATTCTAATGGGCAATAATGTAACTTGAAAATTTATGGATAGATGATCAATCTAGATTAAGATGCATTATGACATTTTGAGAATATTGACTAATGTTCATCATATTTAAGACTTAAAGAAGAATCTTACCTCTTTAGGTGCCCTTAATATCAACAAATGTAAGTATTCAACTAAAGGTAGAGTCATAGAGGTCATCATGCAACATCCCACTCCCACAAGACCCAAACTCGACATCGAGGGTGATATCCGAGCCTGTGTCTCACGAGGGTGGTATGCTAAAGCAGTCAATTACAGTCCGACAACTCAGTATGACATTTTTCTTTATTTTTGAAAACAATCACGTGTGCGGAAATCAGTAAACGATTTGGACCCGCTTGAATATGAAAACATTCTCAATCATAACACAATTTTAGTCATAAAAAGGCACTCAAAAGCGCTCAACCATTTCATATACAGAAATCCATAACCAAACTGGGCCCAATGATTTTCCTTAACATTTCCAACGATCACACTACAATACAACATTAACCAATTAGAACCCACTGAAATAAAAAAAAACACTATTCTGCGGAACTTGCAGAAATACAAATTTACACAATAACAGAATAATATAAATGCAGACGTGAACTGATCCCGACTTGAAACTCTGACTTGCTTGTAGTAATCATACTCCCGTTTGTCTAACGGGGTACTCTTCAAATCCTGAAAAATAATGGCAATTTTGGGTGAGTTTGCGAACTCAGTGAGAAACCATCATCGATGGTTCACTCAATTCATGCATATATAAACAATTCACAGATTATCTCATAGTAACACATTCGGAAAGATCACATGCGTTATCATTCCACAAATATAAGGCGTTTCGCCTTTCACACAGTTCACATTTAATCATTCGTATATGCAATGCACATGTGACACTTTCCATTTTATTACGGTGTTGTGACCCTGCGCCTGATCTGTCCCAGTAACGGGCACATTATACGGTGAGCCTGTGTCTCTGAAATACATTGGGCCTGAATGCACTGATACGGTGAGCCTATGGATCTGAATTACGTTAGGCTCGAGGCCCTGTTGCGTTGAGCTTTAAGCTCTGAAATATGGTGGCTGCTCCGGTCACAACTGTCATTATCTGAACATGCCTTTATGCATGAATGCATATGTCTCAATTCACAGTAATTACCATTTTACACACAATTTACACTTCGATATCAAGTACTCAATGCTTCAGACACATATGATCCGGAACCCATCAAAATCAAAGTACACATAAGCCCTCCATTCATCTCCGCATGGCATAAACACATACTTTTAAAAACACAAAGATTGAGGAACCAACTAGGTTACTCACCTGAACTTCCGAGCTACTGCCTGGAAATCCCAGCAATATCCGTGGAATGTTGTTCCTATGGTGCCTCTAGAACAGTCAAATAATCATTCATTACTAAATGCATAATCAGAAAGATTCAATGATGCACATGTCTTAAGTAAAAGATGTACGATGCATGTTCATGACCTTCCCGGCGCTATTTCCCAATTTTCACTTTCTTTTGTCTCGAAATCGATTTTTCATTCTATAGACACTACAACAATTAAACAATACTCTTATTCTCAAATAAGATCTCAAAGCCAATGTCACTATTTTCTAGATCAAAATTCACCTATTATGCCCAGTTTCTAAAACCCCAATAACATTTCCTTAAATTCAGAAATCTCACAGTTATACCCCAATTATCAAGAAACAACCCTTAGGGTGCAATAGCAATCTAAACCCAACTTTCATTCACAAATTGAGATCTTAAAACCTGAATTTGAACTTTCTTTCTTTGCCTCAATTGTAGACCTCTTTATCTAGTTTATAACGAATCAAGAATCACCTCAAATGGAGGTCTACACTATTAGTTATGCCCCAAAAACTAAAATCAATCGGTTCGGAAAATAAGGGCTCGCCGCGACGAAGGAACTCTCGCCGCGACATCAAGGGGGGTCACTCGCCGCGGCGTGAAAAGAGGCTCGCCACGACATCTACACAGTGGCTCGCCGCAACGTCCAGCTTACCACTCGTTGCGACGTGCGGCTCGTCGCGACGTCCAATTATCCCCTCGTCGAGACGTGCGGGGTCCTGGATCGTCTTCTTCGATTCCCTTTTTACATTTCTCTCTCTAAAATTCAACCATGACTCAACACAACTACCCCATTCTTTCATAATTAAACACATGAATGCAATTAACTAACAAATCAACAACATATACAAAAATCACTTACCAAAACAAGCTCTCCTTCGAAAATTTCCGAGAATTTCTCTACCTCTTTCACTTTCTTTATCACCCACGACTCTCTCTCAAAACTTCAACAATCTTCATCTTCTCGTAGATTAGGGTTGGCTCAAGCAATAAGGAAGAAGCAAGCAAGCTAAAGAGACAAGCAAGAATCGAGAAGAAGGAATCGAAAATCACCCACGAAGGAAGGAGGAAGCTTGCCCTGGGAGGAAGGAGAAGTTTTTCTGCTAAGTTTAAAATCTAAGGCATTTAAAGGTTAAACAAATATGCCTCTTGTCTTTTTCCTCACAATACATTTAAATCTCTTTCTCTTTTCACAATCATTTCCAGTCCAATTTGTCTCCAAATTTCAATGGCTCGACATATTAATTTCTAAAATCATATATCTAATTTTCCATGGCCATTGGACAGTTATTCAAGTACTATACAATCAATTAGTCCGTCACTCGGAAGATTTCTGGTCTGGACATTTTCTCCCAATTATTCCATAAAAAATTTTGAAGAGTCACTAACAATTGACAATCGCTCTAAAACAGTTCCAATTCCAATTCTCAAGCACAATTTTCTCAGAAATCACAAAACAGATCATATTCACAAATAAATGCCGGGAAATGCCATGAATGCATGTACATATAAGTGCATATGCAAAATATCTCATTCCTCTATAATTAGAGGTCAAATAAATGTTCACATCAAAATATGCAATGCAAACAACTAGCCTGTCCTAATTTACCAATTTACCCCTCCCATCGGTGATGGGATGTTACAATTCTCCCCTCCTAATAAAAATTTCGTCCTCGAAATTTCATATATGATTGATCAGGAAGGTAGGGGAAAATTGTTTCGTTCATTAATACTCTGTTTCCCACTTAATTCCCTGCATGACCAATTTCTGTCAATTCACTGAAATCAATACAATCAATCACCTCTTTTTCCTTTATCAAACTCTACACTGTCTTAACTGTTTCCTCATGATAACTCGCAATTCTTCACTTCCGATATCAATAACTCATATATCATATCATAGCAATATTTCTTAATCCTGTCCATGTAACACTTTGTGAATCCGCATCATCTTTTAGGTTCTCAACTGAATTGCCAATCCTTAGTTCTATTCACACCACAGTCACATAGAGGCCACTTTACACGAATTCAGTTTCCCCTAATGACACCTTTATCTCATCTAAGTGTATCATGGCCGAGGCGATACACTTCAAAGCATTTCATTTATCGCTTACCAGATTACATCTCTTTAGGATTAAAACACTAATCTCATAAGATTCTAATAACCTCGATAATAATCAACTCGACTCGTTGTCATTAACTTGGATTTCTTAACCTCTATTACAGATTTATTTCACTGATCAACATTATCTCACATCAATCATGGCCTTCGACTATTTTTAGGCCCTGTTCACTTTAGTATAGGGGTGAACGACTCCTTTTTGGCTATAAGTCCCCTTATACACTATTCGAATGGTGTCACCAATATAACGATTGTTATACCCACAATCAATCTGAACTATACATCAATCTCAAGTCCCAATGAACTTTAAAACATCCCAGTTTTACATTTGTCTCTTGTAGTCCAGTCTATTGGTTATTCACACCTATAATCATTCGATTTTACATTCTAAACCTTCTTCAATTACTCTTTCAATGTACTCTTACTAAAACATAAAGCTTCGATTGTTCCTTGTGTTTTCTCTAACAGTTTCTTTAGTGGGTAATACACATACTTCTTAATCCAGTCATAATTATCATTTCCTCAAAAGTTGGATTCCTTTTTAATTCCTCAATGAGGTTCGCAATTTCTAAATCCTCAATTTGGGTTTTGCCATTCCTTTTTATACACACTTGATTTGGACATCCAATAGCTAATAATACTTTCTTTTTTCCCCTTGCTAGCTCAACAGATTGCACTCGACATTACACTAGATTTAATAACCTTATCGCCCAAGTTGATCTTCTGCCATTGAATTTCTATCCAATCCATTTAATTGCATCACTAGCAAAATTTTGAAATACTCAATCGCTTAATCCTTTTCAAATCTTTCAATTTCCCATATTACCTTGATCGTTTATCGATTATCGATTTGCATATCCATAGATATATCCAAGAATGTTCCTGTACGAATAGAGTCTCCAACTTTCAAAGCAATACCTAGAACAACAGATTTTAAGTCATCAATCACAATGCGGCCCATGAGGTTTCACTTGTCCCCATGTACATAAAACCACTTTACACTATTTCAATAGATTGCATTATAACCTTTACTGGGACACTTCGTTAAATATGTAAAATCTCCAAATTAAAGTGATACGATCCATACTCGAGTTGTAAATTTCTCCAAATGTCCCTTTTTACATTCATCAGTCATACGATTCACACGTTTTTCCTCAAACATTATTGTCAAATAGCTAAGACCAAAAAAATGTTTAACAACTTCTGGACGTATCCAACCTACGACTAGTTCTAAAAGACTCCAAATCCCATATATATATCTCTCGCAATTTCGCATTTTAACAATACCTCTATCTTCATTAAGTCTCCCAATGTGCCATGTTCGAATACTAATTCACCCACAATTTATTTAATCAAGCAAAGATTCACTCTTATGAAACTTTCACGATATGAAATTTCCTCAACTGTGCCAACTATTTTTCTTCACTTTTCAAATGCATTTGATATATCATTAATGATCATAGTCACTATCCGATTTAAACATAATTGAAACATTTTACTCTTCAATAATATAACACTGTCAGGGGCATTGATATCTCTGACAATTACAACCCTAAACTCCTTATACCTATGATTGATTCCCATAACTCTTTAAGTATCTGATTTCCCTAATGAGGAAAAATTCTCTTATGATTTTCTCAGTTTCATAATGATATGCTCTGACAAATGTTCCTTTACACTAGTTTCTCCAAATAATTCAATTTATTGCCATTTTTACAACCTGGGTTGATAATACATTCATCAAATCCACTTGCATTCTACGAACATATTTACACAAAATATTCTTGAATTGATATTCTCCTCATAATCACAATTAATGTCTCCTTAATGTTCAAAAATCCTAGTACATAGTCGGATTCTTTTCATTAACACAGTGCATACCTTTTCAGTAGCAAATTCTGTCTCATACGCTTGAGCCTTCGCTAGGATTAGGACTCCCATAATGACTTTTAAGTCATTTCAGATTTATCTCAGATTTGTCCTTTCATTGATAATTCTTTCAATTGAATCATTTGATCGACTTAATCTAATTCAGGGAAATTCTCCTTTGAAAGAAGATTTCTTATTACTTGCATCAATACCGTTCATGGAATTCCTAAACATCAATAGTCGTCTCATTTCTTGTCAGCCAATCTCAATGCCTTAGAAAATCAATTCTAGCTATTCATAATATCCCATGAAGATCAATTATGCCATAACTCATATAATCAAAACATCCTTTTAATAAGATTCGGTGAAGTATGTACCATCAAAATCATTACATCTTATCGAGAGACAGATGTAGGGCAACTAACCAATTACTCACTTACGCTAAGGATACCTCGATCTCATTGATTTTTTACAACACTTCCCTTTTTGCACCTGTCCTAGATCGTGAGGATTATGCCATGATCATGTCCTTCTTCTTCTTTATTTTATATAACAATCTTAATTCAATCCCAATTGATCACTATAAGCACTTTCATTTCTTATTCTAACTCATATTGAACTTTAAACTATAAGAACTATGACTAGCAATTATCCACTAACTCACCAATTACTTCCGATATCATTCCCACACATATGATACATATATGCTTCATATTTGCACTTGTCATGGCGTTCCCATTATCAGATGTGCGTTCACATAGGCAAATCAACTGAACCTTAACAACTATTTCATCAAACCCATGTATGTCTACAATTAAGTCAAAATCATAGATGCATAATCATTCTTGATTTCCCACTAACATATTCTGACTCTAAGTCATAACCCTTATCCATAACTCTCATCACCATAATCAAACCCAATTGCAGCCTCTCTAGATCATAGAACATTTTATTTTCATCCACTTTGATTATACACTTTCAATCTTGCCTTTTTTTTAACATATCGCTATTTTTCCTCTATCAAGCCACAACTAGATATTCATATTTATCCCATATTCGAGGGTATACCCAGTATAACTCTGATGTTGTATTTCATAATGTATCCACTAATACCAATACACTTAATCTTCATTTATCAAATCGAACCATACACTTTTTCTTATTCTAAGATATCCACAACTCCCATTTATCACATTCTAACACATCATCATTTTTCTCACTATTTCTAACCGCCGCTTAACCAGTTGATATATGCTCATACATGTGACTCATATGCTAAACTGGGGATCAGTTGTCACTGTCTGCCGTGACATGACTTAAATGCATATAACTTGACCCATATTTCAAAAACAGCCCATATGAGATAGTACTTCTGGGCTCTGATACCACAAATGTAGCATCCCACTCCCGCAAGACCCAAACTCGACATCGAGGGTGATATCCGAGCTCGTGCCTCACGAGGGTGGTATGCTAGAATAGTCAATTACAGTCCGACAACTCAGTATGACATTTTTCTTTATTTTTGAAAACAATCACGTGTGCGGAAATCAGTATTTGGACCCGCTTGAATATGAAAACATTCTCAATCATAACACAATTTCATTCATAAAAAGGCACTCAAAAGCGCTCAACCATTTCATATACAGAAATCCATAACCAAACTGGGCCCAATGATTTTCCTTAACATTTCCAACGGTCATATTACAATACAACATTAACCAATTAGAACCCACTGAAATAAAAAGCACTATTATGCGGAACTTGTAGAAATACAAATTTACACAATAACAGAATGATATAAATGCAGACGTGAACTGATCCCGACTTCAAACTCTGACTTACTTGCAGTAATCATACCCCCGTTTGTCTAACGGGGTACTCTTCAAATCCTGAAAAATAATTGCAATTTTGGGTGAGTTTGCGAACTCAGTGAGAAACCATCATCGATGGTTCACTCAACTCATGCATATACAAACAATTCACATATTATCTCATAGTAGCACATTCGGAAAGATCACATGCGTCATCATTCCACAAATATAAGGCATTTCACCTTTCACAAAGTTCACATTTAATCATTCGTATATGCAATGCACATGTGACACTTTCCATTTTATTATGGTGTTGTGATCGTGCGCCTGATCTGTCCCAGTAACGGGCACATTATACGGTGAGCCTGTGGCTTTGAAATACGTTGGGCCTGAATGTCCTTATACGGTGAGCCTATGGCTCTGAATTACGTTGGGCTCAAGGCCCTGTTGCGTTGAGCTTTAAGCTCTGAAATACGGTGGCTGCTCCGGTCACAACTGTCATTATCTGAACATGCCTTTATGATGAATGCATATGTCTCAATTCATAGTAATTACCATTTTACACACAATTTACACTTCGATATCAAGTACTCAATGCTTCGGACACCTATGGTCCGGAACCCATCAAAATCAAAGTACACATAAGCCCTCCATTCATCTCCACATGGCATAAACACATACTTTTAAACACACAAAGATTGAGGAATCAACTAGGTTACTCACCTGAACTTCCGAGCTACTGCCTGGAAATCCCAGCAATATCCGTGGAATGTTGTTCCAACAGTGCCTCTAGAACAGTCAAATAATCATTCATTACTAAATGCATAATCAGAAAGATTTAATGATGCACATGTCTTAAGTAAAAGATGTACGATGCATGTTCATGACCTTCCCGATGCTATTTCCCAATTTTCACTTTCTTTTGTCTCGAAATCGATTTTTCATTCTATAGACAGTATAACAATTAAACAATACTCTTATTCTCAAAGAAGATCTCAAAGCCAATGTCACTATTTTCTAGATCAAAATTCACCTATTATGCTCAATTTCTAAAACCCCAATAGCATTTCCTTAAATTCAGAAATCTCACAGTTATACCTCAATTATCAAGAAACAACCCTTATGGTGCAATAGCAATCTAAACCCAACTTTCATTCACAAATTGAGATATTAAAACCTGAATTCGAACTTTCTTTCTTCTCCTCAATTGTATACCTCTTTCTCTAGTTTAGAACGAATCAAGAATCACCTCAATTGGAGGTTTACACCATTAGTAATGCCCCAAAAACTAAAATCAATCGGTTCAAAAAACAGGGGCTCGCCGCGACGAAGGAACTCTGGCCGCGACGTCAAGGGGGGTCACTCACCGCGGCGTGAAAAGACGCTCGCCGCAGCGTCTACACAGTGGCTCGCTGCGACGTCCAGCTTACCACTCGTCGCAGCGTCTATGCTCGTCGCGGCGTACGCTCGCCGCGACGTCCAATTATCCCCTCGTTGAGACATGCGGGGTCCTGGATCGTCTTCTTCGATTCCCTTTTTACATTTCTCTCTCTAAAATTCAACCATGACTCAACACAACTACCCCAATCTTTCATAATTAAACCCATGCATGCAATTAACTAACAAATCAACAACATATACAAAAATCACTTACCAAAACAAGCTCTCCTTCGAAAAATTCTGAGAATTTCTCTACCTCTTTCACTTTCTCTATCACCCACGGCTCTCTCTCAAAACTTCAACAATCTTCATCTTCTCATAGATTAGGGTTGGCTCAAGCAACAAGGAAGAAGCAAGCAAGCTAAAGAGACAAGCAAGAATCGAGAAGAAGGAATCGAAAATCACCCACGAAGGAAGGAGGAAGCTTGCCCTAGGAGGAAGGAGAAGTTTTTCTGCCAAGTTTAAAACCTAAGGCATTTAAAGGTTAAACAAATATGCCTCTTGTCTTTTTCCTCACAATACATTTAAATCTCTTTCTCTTTTCACAATCATTTCCAATCCAATTTGTCTCCAAATTTCAATGGCTCGACATATTAATTTCTAAAATCATATATCTAATTTTCTATGGCCATTGGATAGTTATTCAAGTACTATACAATCAATCAGTCCGTCACTCGGAAGATTTCCGGTCTGGACATTTTCTCCCAATTATTCCATAAAAAAATTTCGAAGAGTCACTAACAATTGACAATCACTCTAAAACAGTTCCAATTCCAATTCTCAAGCACAATTTTCTCAGAAATCACAAAACAGATCATATTCACAAATAAATTTCGGAAAATGTCATGAATGCATGTACATATAAGTGCATGTGCAAAATATCTCATTCCTCTATAATTAGAGGTCAAATAAATGTTCACATCAAAATATGCAATGCAAACAACTAGTCTGTCCCAATTTACCAATTTACCCCTCACATCGGTGATAGGATGTTACACATCATAGGTGCTTAAGTTATTATAAAAGCCATTATTTGTATGAAGGATTTACAGTTACAGATGATGCTACTACAAGTTCTTCATCATGTTCTAATAATGATGCCAGTAAAATGTGGCAAATAAGCTTAGGTCATATGAGTAAAAAATTCGTGATCTTGTTAAGTAAAAGAGATTTGGTCTATAGACAGAACATTGGAAAAATAAAGTTTATGAGCATGGTGTCTTTAGGAAGCAAAAGCGAGTCAGTTTTATCGTAGCCACTTACAAGACCAAAAGTACATTGGATTATAATCATTTATACCTTTGGGTTCCTTTCAGTGTTCCTTCAGAAGATAACGCTAAATACATTCTAGTTTTCATTGATAAAATTTCAAGAAATTTTTGGATTTATTTTTTAAAACATAAAAATTAAGTTTTTATTACTTTCAAGTATTAGAAAATTTTTAATTAAAAAGCAAATAAGGGGTAGATTAAACAACTCAGGGAAAACAATTATTTAGAATTTTGCAGCAAATAGTTCAATGAGTTCCACAAAAGCGAGGGGATGGTTTGATATCAAACAATTAGAAAGATGCCTTCACATAAACAAAACTGTCATTAAGAAAGCATGATGTTTGCTCTCTAATGTTGGTTTGCTAAAAGGAGTTCTAAGCAGAGGCTACTTCGACGACCTACTATCTAGTAAATCAATCTCCATCAGTTTCATTTGGTTCTAAAATTCCTTAGGAAGTATATATTCTGGTAATTCTACTGATGGAAAGATGGAGCTACGTGCTAAGAAATGCATTTTTCTAAGGTATATGTCTAGAGTGAAGGGTTAAAAGTTATGGTGTCCAGACCCTATTTCACCAAAAGTTATAATTAGTATAGATGTGATTTTTGATGAGCGATTAACGTTGAATTCAAAGTTGGAGTCTTTTATCCAGACTGAGATAAAACAGTTAGAGAATAATTTTGAGAAGTTAAAGAAGAAGTAACTGGCTCCTTAATTTAGATAGACGTTGTTTTAAAATTCTCTCTGTTGGATCCATCAGCCAATTAAGGTGGAGTTGAGCACACTTCATAAAAAGCCCCTTACAGTATAGCTAAAAGCAAAGTTAGAAGAGAAATCAGGCTACCATTATGATATGTAGACTATTTAGAATTAGTCTCTTACATTTTATCGTTAGTAAATAAGAATAATAGAGATGGTGAACCATCCACATTTCAAATTTTGTTTCTAATATTGACTAAAAAATGATAATTTTAATGTAATATGAAATGGAATTCTTATATAGACACTTAAGAATTAGTCAAACCACCATAAGGGGAAAAGATAGTTCATTGCAAATGGGTCTTAAAAGGAAGGATCCCACTCTAAGAGATAAAGGAATCAAGTATAATGTTGGGACCCGATCCGGGAACCGGATCCCAACCGAATAAACTTAACACTCTCACTCTATGCTCTGATACCATAAATGTTGAGACCCGATCCGGGAACCGGATCCCAACCGAATAAACTTAACAATTTCACTTTATGCTCTGATACCATAATTGTTGGATCCCACTTTCGAGACCCAACGACTTACACGTAAGCAGAATGGAAACGAAGTAAAGCGGAAACTAAAACAAAATGCGGAAGCGAACAAATCCGAAAGTAGCGAAGCGGAAGCAAATGCAAACGGAAGCAAGAACTAATTGAAACAAACGAAAACATTCAATCGAATATAGCGAAGCGAAATAATCGAATCTGGATCACAGGCGGAGCGAATAAGCGAGGCGGGATCGCATCGAATGCAAATCAATTCGGATAGAAAACAAAGTAAGCAAACAAATCAATTTAAAAGCTGAAACACTTTCCGACATCCGTGACTAAGCAAAGAACGAGAAACCGAATCGCGTTGGGGATCTAAGGCGTTCCAAAATCCGTTATGAATTTTTTTTTTTCTTATTCTCATTTCTTTTCTCGTTACTCAATCATATCCAAATCATCTTCAATCCATACATCATACATAATCTTATATAAATCCATACCAATCTCAAATTACATTTTATCCAGATTTTATCGAAAATTGACGTAGATAACTACGCCTTTATCTAACAAAAATTCTGCAAAGGCGAATACACTTCATAACTCAACAGACCTCAAAATCATCGGACACTCCGTCCGAATCCCAACACCAAATGAAACACAAACCTAAAACTAATACTTCCATAATTCTCAAATCAATAAATACCAAACTCATAATTCAACTCATTTCCAAAATCATACATATATATTCCCAAATCAACCATACAATATGTTCTCAAATTCTCCATAATTTTCTATACAAATTTCACGAAATCATTCACAATACTTAACTTTATACACAAATACACTTTCTTTCAAATCTATCTTAAACCATAAACATTTCCATACTCAAATTTCAGATTACTCAAAACTAACTCATGCAAATTTCAAAAGCACAAAACCGTTTGGGCGATGTCTTCACATTCTTTCATCCAATCTCACCTTTCGAAACACGGAGATGGGGATGAAAGGGGGTGAGCTCGAAAGCTAAATGGATAACACATTTATAAACCGATAAATAAGCGAAATCATTTTAATACTCTTTTTGCCAAAAAGGCGAATTTTTCAAACTTTATAATTTTTCAAACAATTTCCTCAAACCCATTTTTTTCATATTTTCAAACTTTTCATAATAATCTCCTTTTTCTCATTTTCAAAACTTCTTGAATTTTTCATAAATATGAATGCGAGAATAATTTCAATTTTCATTTCTCACTTTATAAACAAGAATGCGTAACACGAAACAAAACAAAACACATAACATATCGAAATGGTGCAGCTAGGTCCAAGCAGAGCGTCTTGCCTGATCCGCATAATGGTCTGTGCGATCGTGAAACGAAACGTCTTACACTTTCCTCATAGCGGTCCAATTATAGCCGTGAAGGAGTCCGAAATCAGACTCACTGCCCTTGGGCGACTGGAGAAGGCTATACACATAGAGACAATGACGACTCACCAAGGACCTACCAAACCCACATAACACATTCCAAGCGAAAATCAAATTGCTCAAGGCACAAATTTCAAATCTTGATATTTTCACACATTCACATAATACATACAATTAAATCACTCAATCAATCAATAACTTCAAAGACTTTACATAATTTAGCAATGCATACATAACAAAATGAACTTTCGAAATTTCTATTTTCTTTTCAAACATAATTCACTTGTAATAATTTTTCCAAATCCTTTGGAAATCACAATTTCAAACATTAACCCTCCTTTCTTTTCAAACACTTACTAAAACAATAATGTATCAAAATCCAAAATTTTGCTTTCTTCAATTTTGAAAATTGCTTTCTTTAATTTTCAAAATTGCATAATGCTCACAAATCAAAATATAAATATGCTACCCACCTCGAATTATTGCTTAAACTTGATTTCAAGCTCCAATTGATCCTTGCTTTTCTCTCTCTTCCAAAGTACCAAAACCTAAACCATAATCATCCAAATTTCACATCAGAAAATACTTAATTTTCACAATCAACTTAGGAATTCACCAATGCCATTTACATTCAAGCTATTTCAATCTTCAATTTTGAAAATCCCCAATTTTCAAAATTGGCCTAAACCAATACACTCGAATTCAATCTCATAAAACATAATCTCTTCAAAATTAATCTCACAATTCCTCAATTTACATTAATTCCAAACTATTTAAATTCTCAATTTCAAAAATCCCCAAATCTTAAAATTGGCCTAAACCAATTTATCCAAATTCAATACCATAAAATACAATTTCTTCAAAATTGATTTCATATATCATCAATTCATCATATTTCCTATAATTCTACACCAAAATATCTCAAAATTCTCAATCATAAAATTTAGCCTAAACTTTACTCAATTTTCCATCCAAAATTAAACCCAGCCTAAAGCATATATTTCAAAATTAATTCCACAATCCATAAACCCATCTCATATGTCATAATTCTAAACCGAAAATTAATCAAAATCTCAAAGTAGAACAATTTCTCTTACCTCTTTTCTCCTCCAAATTCGAATTTTTTTGGCTTGGAAGGAAGCTCTTATGCTCCTCTATCTTTTTCTCTCTTGGAACCCTCCCAAAATCCTTAAGAAAGAAGTAGAAAAATCAAAACTTCATTTTCTCTCTCATCTTTTCTCCATCACCGAAGCTTCACTCTCTTCTTTCTTCTTCTTATTTCTTCTTCTTTTCTCTGGAAATTTCCAGCCACTTTCGTGGCTTTTAATAGCCAAAAACGACATCTCTCCATGAGTTTCATTAATTGAAGGTCAAATGACCATTTTGCCCTCCATTCAAAACTTAAACTTACACTTACTTGCGGTTTGATTCGCACTATCGATTTGAAGGAATTTGTCCAAACTTCCTTCTCGAGAAATGTTCCTCTCACTCATCTGAATCCAACGCCACTGACCGCGCTCAATTCCGAGCACTACATCAAAAGTTATGTCTTGAAGCAGTTCGAAATATCCATATTCTAGCATATTTTTCATGTACGATAATTTCCGTCCAAAATTTCACATTCTTAATCCCAGAATTGAAACTCAATGTCTTCATAAAATTATAGCCTTATGTCTCTAGTTTAATTCAAAACAAGAATCGTCTCATTTCGATTCCCAGATCAAAAGTTATACTCAAATTACTCACAGGTGTTCCCAATCCAAAATTTCACCCTAATCCGAACTTAAATTCAAAATTAAAAGTCCTAAGGGCAAAATTGACATTTCATGTCTTCATATGATTTGTAGCCCTTGTCTTATCTTTATTTCGCCTCAAGAAGCGCTTCAATCGGATCTCTACAGATCCCGAATTTCACAAAACAACGTATCATGCTCGGAAAATTTCCCGACTCACTTTGATTAAATTAATCACCATTAATTTAATCTCAAAAGTTCTAAATTTCTTATATAATGAAATTCAATGTCTTAGGAATCCAACGCAAAAAGAATCAACTCAATCGGATGTCGGACGGAAAAGATATAGGCAAAATAGTGAGCAAAGGTCGGATTAAAAACAAAGAAATCAAAAATTTAAGAAGCAAAAGCAGCGTCGTGTCGTCGGGCGCCTTAACTCATGAGGGCGAGACTCCGCTCATGAGGGCGAGACGCCTCCTTCGCTAGGCGCGGCGTCGCCTAGCGAGGCGCACAGCTCATGAGGGCGAGCCTTGCCCTCGCGAGGCGAAGCCGCCTCGCCAGGCGAGGCGTCGCCTAGCGAGGCGTCAGATGGGCCCGCCTCGCCAGGCGGCGTCGCCTAGCGAGGCGCCAGATGAGCGCCCGCCTCGCTAGGGCGAGCCGTCGCCCTAGCGAGGCGCTAAACCTTTCCCTTTTTTTTTTTTCCTCTAAACTTCCAAAATTCATAACTTTTACTCCGAACTCCGATTTTGACAAACTTAGTCTCTATAGAAAGCTTGAGAGAAGCTCTAAATCTTCCAAGAAGAACAAAAACTCAATTCGACTCCTACGGGAGTCCATTTTCCGGTCAAAGATACTATTCTCTATACACGCTTGCAAAAATCATAACTTAATTTTCCGAGATCGAAAAATTGCATACTTTATATCGAAATAAAGATCAAAACAAATCCTTCAATTTTATGAAGAACATCAAAGCTCAATTAACCTCTAACTAGGTTAATTTCTCAGTCAAAGTTCCAACCAATATAAAAGTCAAACCCGATCAAACACAAACTTTGACCGATCATAACTTTCACTCCGATATCGAAAAATTACAAACTTTATGTCCACAAAAGCTCTCAACATAATCTACAAGTTTCATGTAGATCATTTTATCAAATTTTGCCTCAAACAAAAGTCAACTTTCAAATGCCAAAAGGTCAACTATACACAATTTTCATATTTTCATACTTTCTCTCTTTATTTCATGATCTTCAACTTAATTTCAATCAACTCATCCACTTGATCATAGTCAAATTGTCACTCGAGGTTCGGGTCCAACATTTCTCCCCTCTTAAAAGAATTTCGTCCTCGAAATTCATATTTACTTAACTCCAAGTAACTCATTCTTGCATAAATTTCTTTCTAAACAATGATCATCAAGCACTTTCTTACTAATTTCTTTCCACACTCATAATCAATTTCTTTTTCATCAAATTTACTCATCATACATATTCTCAATCTCTTCAAAATTTTCACTTCCTTAAATCATATATCACTCATATCATATCAACTTACTATATCTATAACTCATTATTTCTTCATATATGGGCACAAATTAATGGTCCATTTCTTAAGGAACCCTAATATGGTTCAATCATCATTATGCCATCATTCTTTCATCTATATCAATTCATCACAATTTCTGAAGAAATTCTAATCTTAAGTTCCTCAACACACTCCGAAAATCGGTCATATTCTTAACACTCAAATCAAACCAATCACTTGAATTCATCAAATAGTCATGCACATCAATTTTCAAATTCCTAAAGGCAATCATACTTCTTTCATCAAAATCAAATGATCACCTAGCACACTCTCACAAATTCACTCTTATCTTTACAAACTCGTATCAATTCCTTATTCATACTCATACGCCCAAGTAAGATCATATTACTGGGCTCTGATACCATAAATGTTGGGACCCGATCCGGGAACCGGATCCCAACCGAATAAACTTAACACTCTCACTCTATGCTCTGATACCATAAATGTTGAGACTCGATCCGGGAACCGGATCCCAACCGAATAAACTTAACAATTTCACTTTATGCTCTGATACCATAATTGTTGGATCCCACTTTCGAGACCCAACGACTTACACGTAAGCAGAATGGAAACGAAGTAAAGCGGAAACTAAAACAAAATGCGGAAGCGAACAAATCCGAAAGTAGCGAAGCGGAAGCAAATGCAAACGGAAGCAAGAACTAATCGAAACAAACGAAAACATTCAATCGAATATAGCGAAGCGAAATAATCGAATACGGATCACAGAGCGGAACGAATAAGCGAGAGCGGGATCGCATCGAATGCAAATCGAATTCGGATAGAAAACAAAGTAAGCAAACAAATCAATTTAAAACTGAAACACTTTCCGACATCCGTGACTAAGCAAAGAACAGGAAACCGAATCGCGTTGGGGATCCTAAGACGTTCCAAAATCCGTTATGAATTTTTTTTTTCTTTCTTATTCTCATTTCTTTTCTCGTTACTCAATCATATCCAAATCATCTTCAATCCATACAGTCATACATAATCTTATATAAATCCATACCAATCTCAAATTACATTTTTATCCCAGATTTTATCGAAAATTCGGCGATAACTACCGCCTTTATCCTAACCCAAAAATTCTCGCAGCGCGTAATACACTTCTATAACTCAACAGACCTCAAAATCATCGGACACTCCGTCCTAATCCCAACACCAGTGAAACACAAACCTAAAACTAATACTTCCATAATTCTCAAATCAATAAATACCAAACTCATAATTCAACTCATTTCCAAAATCATACATATATATTCCCAAATCAACCATACAATATGTTCTCAAATTCTCCATAATTTTCTATACAAATTTCACAACCATTCACAATACTTAACTTTATACACAAATACACTTTCTTTCAAATCTATCTTAAACCATAAACATTTCCATACTCAAATTTCAGATTACTCAAAACTAACTCATGCAAATTTCAAAAGCACAAAACCGTTTAATCGACAATTCACATTCTTTCATCCAATCTCCCTTCGAAACACGGAGATGGGGATGAAAGGGGAGTATTTCGGCTCGAAAGCTCGTGGATAACACATTTATAAACCGATAAATAAGCGAAATCATTTTAATACTCTTTTTGCCAAAAGGCTAATTTTTTCAAACTTTATAATTTTTCAAACAATTTCCTCAAACCCATTTTTTTCATATTTTCAAACTTTTCATAATAATCTCCTTTTTCTCATTTTTCAAAACTTCTTGAATTTTTCATAAATATGAATGCGAATAATTTCAATTTTCATTTCTCACTTTATAAACAAGAATGCGAACACGAAACAAAACAAAACACATAACATATCGAATGGTGCAGCTGGGTCCAAGCGAGCGTCTTGCATGATCCGCATAATGTCCTGTGCGATCGTGAAACGAAACGTCATTACACTTTCCAATATAATGTCCAATTATAGCCGTGAAGGAGTCCGAACGAGTCCGTGCCCTTAATGGCGACTGGAGAAGGCTATACACATAGAGACAAATACGACTCACCAAGGACCTACCAAACCCATATAACACATTCCTGTTTAAAATCAAATTGCCCAAGGCACAAATTTCAAATCTTGATATTTTTCACACATTCACATAATACATACAATTAAATCACTCAATCAATCAATAACTTCAAAGACTTTTACATAATTTAGCAATGCATACATAACAAAATGAACTTTCGAAATTTCTATTTTCTTTTCAAACATAATTCACTTGTAATAATTTTTCCAAATCCTTTGAAATCACAATTTCAAACATTAACCCTCCTTTCTTTTCAAACACTTACTAAAACAATAATGTATCAAAAATCCAAAATTTTGCTTTCTTCAATTTTTGAAAATTGCTTTCTTTAATTTTTCAAAAATTGCATAATGCTCACAAATCAAAATATAAATATGCTACCCACCTCGAATTATTGCCGGAAACTTGATTTCAAGCTCCAATTGATCCTTGCTTTTCTCTCTCTTCCAAAGTACCAAAACCTAAACCATAATCATCCAAATTTCACATCAGAAAATACTTAATTTTCACAATCAACTTAGGAATTCACCAATGCCATTTACATTCAAGCTATTTCAATCTTCAATTTTGAAAATCCCCAATTTTCAAAATTGGCCTAAACCAATACACTCGAATTCAATCTCATAAAACATAATCTCTTCAAAATTAATCTCACAATTCCTCAATTTACATTAATTCCAAACTATTTAAATTCTCAATTTCAAAAATCCCCAAATCTTAAAATTGGCCTAAACCAATTTATCCAAATTCAATACCATAAAATACAATTTCTTCAAAATTGATTTCATATATCATCAATTCATCATATTTCCTATAATTCTACACCAAAATATCTCAAAATTCTCAATCATAAAATTTAGCCTAAACTTTACTCAATTTTCCATCCAAAATTAAACCCACCTAAAGCATATATTTCAAAATTAATTCCACAATCCATAAACCCATCTCATATGTCATAATTCTAAACCAAAATTAATCAAAATCTCAAAGTAGAACAATTTCTCTTACCTCTTTTCTCCTCCAAATTAATTTTTTGGCTTGGAAGGAAGCTCTTATGCTCCTCTATCTTTTCTCTCTTGGAACCCTCCCAAAATCCTTAAGAAAGAAGTAGAAAATCAAAACTTCATTTTCTCTCATCTTTTCTCCATCACCGAAGCTTCACTCTCTTCTTTCTTCTTCTTATTTCTTCTTCTTTTCTCTGGAAATTTCCAGCCACTTTCGTGGCTTTTAATAGCCAAAAACGACATCTCTCCATGAGTTTCATTAATTGAAGGTCAAATGACCATTTTGCCCTCCATTCAAAACTTAAACTTACACTTACTTGCGGTTTGATTCGCACTATCGATTTGAAGGAATTTGTCCAAACTTCCTTCTCGAGAAATGTTCCTCTCACTCATACAAATCCAACGCCACTGACCGCGCTCAATTCCGAGCACTACATCAAAAGTTATGTGCGAAACAGTTCGGAAATATCCATATTCTAGCATATTTTTCATGTACGATAATTTCCGTCCAAAATTTCACATTCTTAATCCCAGAATTGAAACTCAATGTCTTCATAAAAATTATAGCCTTATGTCTCTAGTTTAATTCAAAACAAGAATCGTCTCATTTCGATTCCCAGATCAAAAGTTATACTCAAATTACTCACAGGTGTTCCCAATCCAAAAATTTCACCCTAATCCGAACTTAAATTCAAAAATTAAAAGTCCTAAGGGCAAAATTGACATTTCATGTCTTCATATGATTTGTAGCCCCTTGTCTTATCTTTATTTCGCCTCAAGAAGCGCTTCAATCGGATCTCTACAGATCCCGAATTTCACAAAACAACATGATCATGCTCGGAAAATTTCCCGACTCACTTTGATTAAATTAATCACCATTAATTTAATCTCAAAAGTTCACAAATTTCTTATAAAATGAAATTCAATGTCTTAGGAATCCAACGCAAAAGAATCAACTCAATCGGATGTCGGACGGAAAGATATAGGCAAAATAGTGAGCAAAGGTCGGATTAAAAACAAAGAAATCAAAATTTAAGAAGCAAAAGCGGCGTCAGATGCAGACGGACGCCTCTAACTCATGAGGGCGAGACTCCGCTCATGAGGGCGAGACGCCCGCTCGCTAGGCGAGGCGTCGCCTAGCGAGGCGCCACAGCTCAGCGAGGCGAGCCTTGCCCTCGCGAGGCGAAGGCCCGCCTCGCCTCGCCAGGCGAGGCGTCGCCTGGCGAGGCGTCAGATGGGCGCCCGCCTCGCCAGAGGCGAGGCGTCGCCTAGCGAGGCGTCAGATGGGCGCCCGCCTCGCTAGGGCGAGCCGTCGCCTAGCGAGGCGCTAAACCTTTCCCTTTTTTTTTTTCCTCTAAACTTCCAAAATTCATAACTTTTACTCCCGAACTCCGATTTTGACAAACTTAGTCTCTATAGAAAGCTTGAGAGAAGCTCTAAATCTTCCAAGAAGAACAAAAAACTCAATTCGACTCCTACGGGAGTCCATTTTCCGGTCAAAGATACTATTCTCTATACACGCTTGCAAAAATCATAACTTAATTTTCCGAGATCGAAAAATTGCATACTTTATATCGAAATAAAGATCAAAACAAATCCTTCAATTTTTATGAAGAACATCAAAGCTCAATTAACCTCTAACTAGGTTAATTTCTCAGTCAAAGTTCCAACCAATATAAAAGTCAAACCCGATCAAACACAAACTTTGACTGATCATAACTTTCACTCCCGATATCGAAAAATTACAAACTTTATGTCCACAAAAAGCTCTCAACATAATCTACAAGTTTCATGTAGATCATTTTATCAAATTTTGCCTCAAACAAAAGTCAACTTTCAAATGCCAAAAAGGTCAACTATACACAATTTTTCATATTTTCATACTTTCTCTCTTTATTTCATGATCTTCAACTTAATTTCAATCAACTCATCCACTTGATCATAGTCAAATTGTCACTCAAGGTTCGGGGTCCAACATATAAGGCTTGCCTAGTTGTAACATAATACAATCAAGTACTAGGTGTAGATTTTGTTGATGTTCTCTAACTTGTGGTAAAACATTGTTCCATTCAAAGATTTTACTTGCACTGGTAGCCATATTTGACTTGGAGTTGCCATGGTTAGATGTCAAAACTACTTATCTATATGGTGACCTAGAAAAGTATATTTTAATGCAGTAACCTATGGGATCTATTATTGAAGACAAGAAATAACATGCTTACATATTGAAGAAATCCCTTTATGGTTTAAAACAGTCCCCTAGACATTAGTAGAAGTGATTTGATTTATTTATGACCACCTACGACTCTTTAAGGAGCATGTATGATAGTTGTATTTTTTTTAGAAAATCAAGATATAAGCCTTTAATTTATTTGCTCATATATATAGATGATATGCTCATTCCAAAAAAAAAATTTGATATTAACCAATTGAAAAATATGGTTAAATGATGAATTTGAGATGAAAGATATGGAAGCAACAAAGAAATTATCAGTATAGAGGTCTACAAAGACAAGAAAGCAAGGAAACTATTTCTAACTCAGAAAATTATTATGAGAGAGTCTTATATCGTTTCGGGATGAAAATGCTACTTATTTCAAACTCCTAGCTGCTTTATCTCCTCAGGCAGATGATGAGATTGGTGATAGGAACATTTCTTTATACAAGTGTAGTTAGTAGTATATTCTATGTCATGATGTGCATAATTCCAAACATTTCATGTGTCATTAGTATGGTTAGTAGATATATGCTAACCCTAGTTAAGTGCATTGCAGGAAGTGAAATAGATTTTAATATATTTGTGGGGTTCAGTTGATAATTATTTTTAATTTAGAAGAAGTAAAGGAAGATTAGTTGGTTACATTAACTCATACTATGCTGGTGATCTTTACGAAAGGATATCACTTACTTGTTTTGTATTCTATTTAAGAAATTTTGTTATTAGTTAAAAGTCAACTTTATAAGCCATAGATGTTTTATCTATAATAGAGGCATAGTTTAAGCAATGACTAAGGCAGTTAAAGAGGTCACTTGATTGTGAGGCTTATATGGTGAGCTTAGCTTGGAATCAGAGGTTACAATTGTATTTTGTTATAGTTAGAGTGCTATATATTTTTTTAAAGATCAAATATTTCATAGAAAAACAAATCACATTAATATCTAGTACCACTTTTTTTTCAAGATGTTATTTCTTAAGAAAAAAATTATAGTGGAAATTGCTAACGAAGACAATCTAGCAAACAAGTTGTAAAAGTATCTTTCAATAACCAAGCTCATGTATTACTTAGACTTAATGTTTATTTACAGCAATTGACGCCCTTAATTGGACTATGAGTGGAAGGTGCAGTAAAGCAACTTCTAATAGCAATTTAAGGATGGGGATTGGCCGTTAGCGTCTCCAGAAAGCGATAAGCTTGTGGTGTTTCCCCGTACCATCTCTAACGCTTTTTATGTTAACATCATTTATTTTCTTTATTTTCAGTAAACGTCAAATCTCTAGTATGAGTGTAGCTTGTCATTATGTAGTTTGGATGTTATTCCGTTCGTTTACTTAGTCGTGGGCAACTAAGTGCTTTATAATTTATTCCAAAATAATCAATAAATTGGATGAGCAGTTAAATGAGATTTTTTATTCAGGATCAAGTTCTAATTTGATATGTAAAAACATTGAATAAAGATGTTAATCTATACGAGGATGAACAATTATATGCTGCTTTAAGGGTGAATCTTAAATAGCTCTAACACCTCCAAAATAAATTCATTTTAATGAACAAATTATAAGGACAAAATTAACATGGCGACCCTCATGTTATCTGAAAGTAATTTAATTAAACGCGAGATATAAAATATTACTCTATTAATCTTATGTTTTAATTTCTTTGCAAAAAACTTAACAGCAATGTTGTTCCTCCACGCTTGGGAAATGAGTTAATAAAATTTCAACTCGAGTGTTTTTGCTAATTTTTATATGTCAAGGTTTTTTAGAACTTTTGAATAACACAGGGTTATTAAGGCAATAAATTCAAATCATAAGATATTCAATTGTAAATAAATTTTATTTATTTTGATTTTACTTTTTAAAAATCTTCAAGTAGGATACATCATTCTTGTCAAAAAGAGATTGATGCTGAATTGCTAATTGTACCAGTAGCTGCACATACCCAAAAGAATATCAAACCTGTACCATTTTTGTTAGCCATGGCCAAAACAAGTATGATTCCTGGTTCATGACTTTTTCATTGATTTTTGTCAATTACATGATAGTTTTGTGCAAAGACAAAAATTTTGAGATGCAGTGACTTTCTTGAGTACATTAAATGGTTTCAAATGAACAGGAAAACATAAGCTGGTGAACCCGAACCATGTTTGACAGTATTGAATTGTCATATTTCATGTGATTTCACTAGATGCTACTTCTTTAACTTCGAATTGCAAAATTTAAGGGCCTCACTTCACATTATTCGTGCCAAGACACCACCAGGCCTCTTTACATATACCATAAATACACTGCAAGCTCTATTTTCCAAGTCCAACCGACTTTGAAGTTATGTGAATCATGTTCTCATCACACCCAAAAAACAAAGATTTCTTTTCCAGAAAAACTTTAGAAACCAACTTTTTCAGCAAGAGATAGCAATACCTTCTCATGTGCATTATGATTTTTGCCCTCCCTCCAACAACGAATTGACCCATCATTCAGAGTCCGAAATCTCAACTTGTATGACCTGATGACATGTATGAAAAAAAAAGTTTTTCCACAAACCTAAATATATGTTAACAGTAAGAAAAGAAAATGACTTTAGTATCAGAAACCTACGAATAAGATTTTATCTTGATTTTCTTCACTTTGGATGTAGCTGGAGTCATTGGTTTTCCATTCTTTCGCCGCTCCCTTGATGAAACATGGCGCACATGCACCAACTGTTTCACATGAAAATATACAATCAGGTGAAAAGTTAATACAAGCCTAAGAAAAGAGAAAACCTATCAAGAGTCGTTATTAATTCTGTCAAAAGACCATTCAATCCAAAAGGTTAAGCTGTTGGCTGGGAAATGGTTCAAACATTATTTTAGCACAGTTACTAACACAAATCACCACAAATCACATATTCAAAAGAGTAAATCTATCAAGAGTCATCTTTAATTATGCCAACAAACCATTCAATCCGAAAGCTACTTATTAATAGAATGAGATGGAATGTAATATTATTCTATCGTTTAAGAGGAGGGTTTATAATAAAATAAAATGAGATGAAATAGAAGATGAGGTTTCATGTTACATCTTATGTTAATCCTAAACAGTAAAAATAAAAAAACTTCCGATTTAAGGGATTTAGGATAAAATGTAAAATGATAAATAACTTTACTGTATATGACATTATAAATCTTTCATCCAAACAATATTATTATGAACCATTCTATTCCTGCCAAAGAATAATTTTCTAATATTACCTCTATTTACATTTCATTTCATTTCGTTATAAACCATCTTATTCTATTCCATTATAAACTTTGTGGTCAACTACAGAGAGTCCAGGCTATTAGCTTAGGCAAATTTGATTAAAATTATAACAAACTGGAATTCTTACGTATCAATCTTCTCTAGAAACTAATCTACTACGAAATTACCACCACTTAAAACTGTTGAGACATTGGATTTCTCAAGGAGGAACACTCAAAGTGCAAGATCCCATTCATCTAGCAACATTACCAAGCCCACATTACTTGTCCAAAAGAATCCAAGTTGATTTGAATTTTGTTTATATAATGCCGGAACAAGTTCAATGCTCAGACGCTGTGTCGACAAGAGACTTCCTCAGCAACCAAACAGAAACTTTGATCTTTGAATTCAATCACCAGAGAACAAGTTGTATAACAAAAGAAATCATAGTTAACCAAGTTAGTTAGAAAAGCACCCATTTTAGCAAAAACTTGCAATAGGCAAAACAACCCAGAAATCTTACACAGGGAGAGAACGATGAAGAGGGAAAATTAGGTGGATGAGGCAGCGAAGACGAAGATGCGTTGAAAAGTGAGTTGCTAAGGCTCCAGTTTACGCTGGGAGCGACGGGATTGACAAAATGGTGGTGAAGGAGCCGCGAGAAAGACCGATTAACTTAATGAGAAGAGTTGGAAAATTGGGTCGATTGCGCGACCAAAGAACGCAGCTTAGTGGATAGCCTCTGCATTGTCTTGGTCCAGTAGGCTTTCTTCTAATTTCGACTTTTACCGTGATAGGAGTGTGATTGGCAGTGACGTTTCGACGGTGGACTTGGGATGGCGGTGGGGTTTAGCATCGATTAGATACGAGAGTACATGAGAATTCAATCATTCTATTTCTTCCTGTATATTTTACGAACTCAAGCTTGCAGTATCCTCAGGCCCATTAGTCTGACCTTGATCTTTGATCTGACTTCCTCAGGTCTGGGTTTGAACTCTGAATAATATACATATCTTTAGTTTTGAATTTTGATATCAATTTATATTTTTTATTAAATTATAAAATAATTTTTAATTTTTTTAAAATTATAAAATTGTCTAATATAATTATGATTCTATATCAATTTGTCTCAAAAATTATTGCAATAAAATTTTGAAATAGTAATAATATAGTTATTTTTATTAATATTATTATAAATTTTATTAATATTATTTTCACATATTTCATATAAAATAATAACTATAATTAATATAAAATATCATTTAATTATCTTAAAAATTATAAAATTAATAATAATACCAATTATTTAAAATATTAAAATATTAAAATATAATAATTATGTCAAAACTTTAAATAGAAAAATTATTATTATCAATATCTTAATATTTAAATTGTAAATAGCAATGTTTTAAAAACCGGACCGGACATCGAACCGATCGAAGGAAAGGTTTAAGGTTTAGAGGTTCAATTGGTAGCGAACCGCTATCAAACCAAAATATAATAAATAAGATAAAAATTTTATAAGAATAAATAAAAATAAAATATTTTATTAAAATGAAAAATACACCAATATTTATTATTATCTAATGAACTAAAAATAAATAAATATGAGTCCAATATAAAACTTAAAATAACATTTAAGAGAAAAATTGTATTTCTGAAGGAGGTTGCGTCTCATCATCGTCAAAAGCTCCAAATTCTCCAACATTATTTAAAGATTCGTAAACTACGCTTTCATCCAAAGTATTTGCATCCACTTCTTTTACTGCATTAAAATAAATTACAAATTAGTAACGTATGAAATTATTTTCAATTGTAAACTTGTAATACAGTATAATTTTAACTTAAATATAATCAAAATAAGATATGAACTGACCATCAGTAAATGTTCTTAATTCATTTGTTGTGATGAATGCATTTTCTTCATAAATGGTTCTTTCAAGTTCATTATAATCAAGATCAGGCGATAGTTCTTCTTCTTCGATCCAAAAATCAGTATGTTCAATATAATCAATATCAATTGGATCATACATTCTCTTATTATTAAGCGCTCTGAACACATAATAGAGCAATTATAAAGTCAATAACAAAAATAAAATTATTGAAATAAAATTACAAGAGTTATCTGAAAGGCTTCACAAGTCGAAGCCAGATTGCTACAAAGTCATACAGACCTTTACGCTGAGGCCAATCAGTTTACTTCCTTGCTTTGGTCATAATCCTAATCTAACTACCTTTATTAACTAATATGTGTTTTCAGTTAAAAAAAGAAAAGAAAAGGAAGCTTAGATTAGCCAAAATAATTAATATAAATAAACTCAACCAACCAAGGACTTGTTAACTAATACACAGTTTAGTCATTCAACCCCTGAGCCAAAAGCTTATCTCTTTTGTTCTCTCAAACGAACACCATTTCTTCTCTTGTCGGATCATTGACGCTAGAAAGGGGGAGAGAGAGAGAGTTCTTGTGCCACCGCCTGACGACAATCAGACCAACCACCGCCGACAAGAAAATGGTCGAAACGCGACGAAGCTCCTCTTCAAACAAGCGCCATCTTGCCTTTCCCTCCTCCCCCGACTCCTCTCCTCCAAACTCCTCTAAACGATCCAAGGTGAGTTCTTTATGTTTATGCTTCTAGTCGTTTTTGGGTTTTGGAATTTGGAGTTTGTTCTTGGGGTCTTTTTGGGTCTGATTGTGGTTTTTCATTCTTGATTGAACCCTAGATGGGGAAGGTGGAGATGGTGGAAACGACGTCGACCGATGCGGTGGCAGTTCCTCCAGTGGAAATTATTAGTAACAGTAGACTTTATTTACTCGAGGTCACTTCGCAGCTTCTCGAGTGGACCAACAGGGTGAAGTTCATCTGTCTTGCCACTATTATTGCCGACGGCACTCCCATCATCCTTCTTCTCATCTTCCTGTACGAAAAAGAACGAAAAGGGTTCCGGTTATCAAATAAACAGTTCTTAAGAAAATCGGCCGGTTCTCTGATAAACCGGCCAGTTTTGATATTCAAGGGTTATTCATTAAAACCGAACCGGACAGCTGACCGGTTCAGACAAATTCCGATCGGACCGCCCAGTCCGATCCAGCTTTAATAACCTTGCTTCTAACACACAGTAAGACTTCCAAAGTTATTGGATAAAGTTGATTATAATGAGGATTCACCATCCAACCAATAATCCTAGAAAAGGACTCAAAATCAACTGTAGATATTGGGATTTGTGCAATTGTTTGCATAATCAAATTTTGAGTTATATTTAACTTTCATCATATTAATATATTAGACTATTCATCATATTATTTAATAAATATTAGCTTCCAAATAATTGTCTAACTCCATCCTATTATATGAAATCCTAATCTTTTTTCCTTTTTAAATTCTTTTAAACTGGAACCCAAACAAATAATTTTTTTCCTTGATGTGATGCAACAATAGGAGTTGAAACTAATACTGAACTGTTATGTTATCATAACTATCTAATCTAAATAAAAGACCAATTTTATCTTTATCTTCCACTCCAAATAGTTTCAATGTCATTCCTATCTTTAAAAGAAGGTATAATCATCTTAATTATTTTAAAATTCTCACCCACCTCTTCCCAAGCTCTAGACTCCCTCATTTGCTCCCAAATAAGCTCTTTTCAAGTCTAAAATATGTCCCCTTTTAACCTCAAATGCTAAGTTAACATTATTAACACTTAGTTCATCATTCTCCTCATCAACCTCTATTAGAGTTATTAGATTATACATATTATGTATCCCTTTATTAGGAACTCGAGGTTATTGTCTCTCTTATAATTTAATGATCTATTATGATTAATTCTCCAATATGTCTTTAACTTCAACATACACCATAGTCATCCTCTTAAACTTTTATAGCATGGCCTATGTAAAGTGTAACATCCCGTTACTGTCAGCAAGGGTATTATGGTAATATCGGGATTGACTGATCGGTTTTACTGTATTTACTGACTGAGTATGCTACTGGCCTCTAATTATAGAGGAACTGGTTTGCTGCATATGCATATATTCATAGGTACATGCATTCATGATTTTCCGGTATTTAATTGTGAATTGAAATTGACTGAAGTGACTGGTTTGTGAACTGATCAATTGTGAACTGACTGAACTGACTGGAATATATTGAGAAATTTGAGTTTTTGGGTTCAAATGATTGATTTAATATTGGTTACGAATGACTGGTATTTGATAGTGGATTACTGAAATTTCGGGAAATTTAGGAGAAAATGCCTTGACCGAAATATTTGAGAGATCAATTATTGATATAAGATTGAAAGAATGGTCCGATGGCAATGGAAAAATTTAGAGTTATCTTGTTAAGAAATAAATATGATGAGTTATTGAAATTTAGAGATGAAATTTGGGTGATATGGAGACTTAGGTCTATAAATATTAGGGTTGAATGAAATTGGGGGATTTTGACTAAGGCATATGCGAGTTTCTCTTCCCCCTCGACGGTGATTCGATTTTCTTCCTTCGGTGAGAGATCTTTTGATTTCTTTTCATGGTTTCTTCCTAGTATGCTAGGCTAACTTGTTTACTTTCATTGATGAAGGTTAGAAGCTTTGCTATTGGTTGATCGATTGGTTTGGAGGATTTTAGGGTTACGGTAGATTTGTGGATTGATCTGTGTTTTGGTAAGTTTTATGGTATTAATGTTGTTATTTATGGTTTCTACTGCATTTATGGTATTTATTAGAGTTGATTTGAGTAGCTGAAGTGTGTTAATGGAGGATTTAATGAGGAAAACGATCGGAGAAGATGAAGAGGATCGTCGCACGCCGCGACCAAGATTGAGCCCCGACGGCAATTTAATTTATATTCGTTGGCATGACTTCGTGGGACGCCACGGCGAGCGTTATATATGTATGACGCCGCGACGTGTTTCTTCGCCTCGCGGCGTGCCAGGACGCGTCGTTCGTTCTTGAAGCGATACTACACGCCATGCAATGAAGCTTTCTTTTTGCATGGCCGCGAGAGACGCGATGCCGCGGCGAGAGGGACTGTTCCATTGGATTAAAATTGATTTATTAGGCATAACTTTTGGTGTAGACCTCCGATTGAGGCGATTCCAGATTTATTTTGAACTAGGGAAAGAGGTCTACAATTGAGGATAAGTGTAGGAATTTGAATTGATCTAAATGAAATTGAATTATAAGGAATTGGGTCGATTATGGTGCATAGTATGACCTAAATGTCAAATTGAGACTATTGGAGTTTTAATTGGAAATTACAATAGAAGTTTCGACCTGATAAATAGGGACTTGCTATAGGGTATTCAAATGGAGGTAAATTGACTGGATTTTAGGAATGGATCAAATAATTGTCGACCCATTGAACAAAGAGATAGAATTGGGCTTAATGTACTTAATTGGGATTTAGCACCGAAAAATCGTGAACGTGCATCGTACATCATTTCACTGAGACATATGTATTACTGAACTGTTTAATTGGGCAATTAGTAATGGTTTATATTTTACTGTTATAGAGGCACCGTTGGACCGTCGTTTCACGGATATTCTTTGGGACTTCGAGCGTGAGCTTCGGAAGTTACTGGTGAGTAACCTAGTTGGTTTCTCAAATTCGATTGTTTATATGCTCTGTATGAATTACTTGCAAAGGTGAATCTGTATGATTACTGGCGTGATTAGGATCGAAATGCATGCTACTACTGAATTGGACTGGACTATTACCTGATTACCGAAATTGATTGGATTGAATTACATGCTTTATCTTGTCTTGAACTAGATCCTTTGTGATCTTTGGAAGGCGATATATTGGGCTCTATAGCCATACATCAGAAATTCTTGAACCATCAATCTTGAATTCTCAAACATCGCATTGCATGCATAAATGCATGATCAGATAATGGACGTGTCCCAAGTTGCTATTATCACTGAAAAGAGTCTCGAGCTCGAACATTGTCTTGATCGGGCCCCGCAGGGAGAAATCCCTTCGCGCGCCCCCATCGAACACCGATGAGCACTTGGGCACAATCTTGAATAAGCTGGAAAGAGTCTCATATGCATTATATACATGGTGATTGAATTGTTAAATTATGTGACGATTACTGAACCGTGTGATGCCATGATTTACTGTATATTGTGATGCGATACTGTAAACTGTTCTACGCTACTGTATTATTGCCATTGATATTGTCTCATCGTTGTAAATCGTTATAGAATCTTCGTACTGCTCGTATATAATATCGTTAATTGATATTCTTGTGTCGTCTTTGTCGCAATTTGCGTAATGCATTATTTAGTGAACCATCGATGATGGTTTCACCGAGTTCGCAAACTCACCCAAAATTGTAACCTATTTTTCAGATTTGTTAGAGTAGACTCCTAGCTCAAGATCTTCTTCTCCGACGCCGAGTCACTGATTTGAGGCGCGATGGCACACAGGTCGGTCAGCTGGGTTAGCTTTTGAGGATGACTTAGGATAGATGCTTGTATCAGTTTCCTTTTTGGTTTTGTTAGGAGACTGATAGACTTGTCTATTCTGACATTGGATGACTGTACCAGATGATTATTATTTTTGGGATACAAATTTACTGATTTCTGCTATTGTGATATTTTATGATTTTACTTATTGCGATGCCATGTGGATATTATTGGATAATGTTCTGGTAGTGCACCCTTATTGTGGGATACGTGTCGGAGCGACCTTCGGGTTTCCCGATATGTACCCCTACGGTGAGGGGCCGCTATATTTAGTGGTATCAGAGCATAGTTTGGCATCTTTTGGGATTAGTGAAATTTAAGCTGGAATTTCGGAAAGGATAGTGGAACTGATCGGAATTTCTTGTCTGTTTTAGGTCATCCGTACTGGGAGATCGAGTTGAGTTACCAGCTGACCTAGAATCGGTAGGAGCTAATAGGGAGTCTCCTGTGCCTCATTCAGAGGAGTTGCCTCCTCGAGTTCCTGCGAGACGGGAACGGAGATATGATCTACTGCAAAAATAGGGGGCGGTTGACTTTTATGGTAGTACCGACCTTGCGGAGGCTGAGGGATGACTAGAGAGGACTGAGAGAGTCCTCGATCAGATGGACTATGAATCAAATGAGCGTTTCGACTACGCGGTTTCTCATTCTGAGTTCGCATATCGATGGTGGAAGACTGTCCGGGCGGTACCACGGACCTGCCTGTCGACATGGACCGACTTTTGAGGCGTTCAAAGACAATTTCATGCCCAAGATTTATCTAGACATGAAGTTACAAGAGTTCCTAGAGTTGAGACAGGGGCAGTTGACCGTGGCCGACTATGAGGTGCGGTTCAACGAGCTGTTGGTTTACGCTTCTTCACTGGTGGCTTCTGAGGCTGACAAGTGTCGGCGTTTTGAGGGCGGACTCAATCTGGAGATCCGTACCCTCTTGGCCAGGTCTGACATGGGCAATTTCATTGAGCTGAGGGCTGCAGCTGTTGAGACAGCGTATGACTGAGACTGGTCAGGGGACCCGTCATAAGAGATCTAGTGATAACCAGGGAAATGCTGGCAGAGAATACAGCAAGCGTCAGAGTAGGCCCTTCAGGTCCGCAGGAGGGGCTAGACAGATAGTTCGTGGGCAGAGAGATAGTTTTGCACAGACTGGTAGTGACAGAGGCGGTGTTAGAGGTTCAGGGCAGTCTATTCCTCTATGTGAGCATTGTGGCAAGAGGCACAGTGGAGAGTGCCGATAGTTATCTGAGCTCGCTGAGGTGTGGTTCGATGGACCACCTAGTGAGGAATTGCCCCAGATCGTGGGAGCCCGATCGCCATGATGGAAGATTTGGTAGCAATACCCCGGCACAGCAGAGCCGTGGAAGTGGATCCGGATGGAGAGGCCAAGGCCGAGGCCGAGGCCGAGGTCAAACAGAGGATCGGATTGAGGTCGAAGACTGAGCGTGAGACAGCGATCTCGGGCCGAGGTCTATGCCATCACTCGGCAGGAGACCCAGGATTCCCTGGATGCTGTCGCGGGTATGCTTCTAATTTCTGGTTTGAAGCATATGCATTGTTGGATCTTGGATCCACTTATTCTTTTCATTGTCTTGCATTGCATTGCATTGACATGTGAGATCGCATGTGGATAGAGAAAGGTTACAGTTAGGGTTAGAGGTGAGTACACCTCTGTATAGGAAGATAGATGTGATTTTGTGGATGGACTGATTGGTTGCGCCAACAGTGTCCTGAGGTCGTAGTGGATACCGGATTTGATCGGATGATGATGACTGAAGAATTTAGCAGAGAAAGGATAAACTGGAAATAAATTGAAGTGAATAAAAGTAGTTATCGGGAAGTGAATAAAAGTCGTTATTGGGAGACCTGATTCTAGTGGAACTCAAGTGTGAGAGGTGGACTCTGTTACTGAGGAAATGTGCATTGTGTTAACGTAAGGAACCCGACTGTGTAATAGGATTTCTGAATAGTAATGAGAAATTAGTCATGACATTGAAGGGAATTATTGGCTCGTAAAATTTTTATGTAAAATGTTTGGAAGTACTAAGTTGATATGAGAGATATGGAGAGAATAGTGTAAAGGAATTTGTGGCAGAATATGATATTGAGAAGTTGAGGAAATTAGTTGATATAGTGCAATGTGATTTAACGTATTTGAGGACAAGTATAATGTCGTAGACTGTACTGTGATTGATTATCCGGAATTGTGGTGTCATCAAAAGCGTGGGACCATTAATTATATAAAATGTTATGGATATGTCCATGGATATGCAAATCAATGATGATCGAGATATTTTGAGAATTTGAATGATTCGCGAAAGAGGTTAAAGGATTGAGTAGTCGCAAAGTTAAGACAAGTATGAAATTAAATGGATTGGGCAGAAATTCAATAGCGTATAAATGTGTTATTGTTAAATGATAATTGTCAAATTGGTATAGGGCAAAAAGAAAGTAGTATGAGTTATAGGAAATTCCAAATTAATTGTGTATAAAAAGGATTGGCAAAACAAATTGGCGATTCAAAAAATTGCAAACCGTATTGGGAAATTTAAATGGAAGTCAAATTTTGAGAAAATGATATTTATGACTATCTTGTGAAGTGTGTATTTGCCGCCAAAGGAGACTGTTAGAGAAATCTCTAAGATCCATCGAAGCGTTGTGTTCTGACAAGAATGTACCGAAAGAGTAATAAAAGGTTGAGAGTGTGAAATCGAACAGTTAAGTGTGGGGATAATTATAAATGTGACTGTTGAGACAAATGTGAGACTGATGTCCTTAGAGTCCGTTGAAATTGCCTGAACATAGGCGAAGACTATGATTGACTTGAGTTAATGATGATAAGTGAAGTGAATCCGAAAAAAAGGGATTGAACGAATCCAGTTCATGTCAAGGAGTCGAATCGATAAGGAACTAAATTTGTTATTAGATAGCCTCTATGTGACCGTCGTGAAAAATAGATTGGCAAGGTGGTTCTATGGACTGAATTAAGAAACAGTGGTAAGATATGAGTGAGAATCAGGATAGAAAAGAGCGGATAAATTCTCATGTCCTCTTGATTTACTGTATATGAAATTTCGAGGACGAAATTTTATTAGGAGGGGAGAATTGTAACATCCCGTTACTGTCAGCAAGGGTATTATGGTAATATCGGGATTGACTGATCGGTTTCTTGTATTCTTGTTGAGTATGCTCTGGCCTCTAATTATAGAGGCGGTTTCTGCATATGCATATATTCATAGGTACATGCATTCATGATTTTTCGATATTTAATTGTGAATTGAAATTGGTCAAGTACTTGGTTTGTGAACCGATCAATTGTGAACCGATCGAACCGATGGAATATGATTAATTGAGAAATTTGAGTTTTTGGGTTCAAATGATTGATTTAATATTGGTTACGAGTGACTGGTATTTGATAGTAGATTATAGGAAATTTCTGGGAAATTTAGGAGAAAATGCCCGGATCGAAAATATTTGAGAGACCAATCGATTATCAGATATAATCTTGAAAGAATGGTCCAATGGCAATGGAAAAATTTAGAGTTATACTGTTAAGAAATAAATATGATGAGTTATTGAAATTTAGAGACTGAAATTTGGACTGATATGGAGACTTAGGTCTATAAATATTAGGGTTGAATGAAATTGGGGATTTTGACTAAGGCATATCGAGTTCCTCTTCCCCCTCGACTGTGATTCGATTTTCTTCCTTCGGTGAGAGATCTTTCGATTTCTTTTCATGGTTTCTTCCTAGTATGCTAGGCTAACTTGTTTACTGTCATTGATGAAGGTTAGAAGCTTTGCTATTGGTTGATCGATTGGTTTGGAGGATTTTAGGGTTACGGTAGATTTGTGGATTGATCTGTGTTTTGGTAAGTTTTATGGTATTAATGTTGTTATTTATGGTTTCTACTGCTTTTATGGTATTTATTAGAGTTGATTTGATTAGCTGAAGTGTGTTAATGGAGGATTTAATGAGGAAAACGATCGGAGAAGATGAAGAGGATCGTCGCACGCCGCGACCTGCACGCGAGCCCCGACGGCGACGAATTTATATTCGTTCGCCGCGGCGAGCTTGCGTGGGACGCTGCGGCGAGCGTTATATATGTATGAAGCCGCGACGTGTTTCTTCGCCTCGCGGCGTGCCAGGACGCGTCGTTCGCCGCGACGAGCGAGCTTTTCTGCGCCGTGGCGAGAGACGCGATGTCGCGGCGAGAGGGACTGTTCCATTGGATTAAAATTGATTTATTGGGCATAACTTTTGGTGTAGACCTCCGATTGAGGCGATTCCAGATTTGTTTTGAACTAGGGAAAGAGATCTACAATTGAGGATAAGTGTAGGAATTTGAATTGATCTAAATGAAATTGAATTATAAGGAATTGGGTCGATTATGGTGCATAGTATGACCTAAATGTCAAATTGAGACTATTGGAGTTTTAATTGGAAATTACAATAGAAGTTTCGACCCGATAAATAGGGACTTGCTATAGGGTATTCAAATGGAGGTAAATTGACTAGATTTTAGGAATGGATCAAATAATTGTCGACCCATTGAACAAAGAGATAGAATTGGGCTTAATGTACCGAAATTGGGATTTAGCACCAGAAAATCGTGAACGTGCATCGTACATCATTTCACTGAGACATATGCATTACTGAACTGTTTAATTGGGCAATTAGTAATGGTTTATATTTTACTGTTATAGAGGCACCGTTGGACCGTCGTTCCACGGATATTCTTTGGGACTTCAGCAAGAGCTTCGGAAGTTACGGTGAGTAACCTAGTTGGTTTCTCAAATTCTGATTGTTTATATGCTCTGTATGAATTACTTGCAAAGGTGAATCGTATGATTCTTGGCGTGATTAGGATCGAAATGCATGCTACTCTTGAATTGACCGACTATTACGATTACAACAAATTGATTGGATTGAATTGCATGCTTTCTTGTCTTGAACTAGATCACCTTATGATCTTGGGAGAATCGATATCTTGGGCTCTATAGCCATACACCGTAAATTCTTGAACCATCAAATCTTGAATTCTTGAAACATCGCACCGCATGCATAAATGCATGATCGATAATAGACATGTCCCAAGTTGCTATTATCACTTTGAAAAGAGCCTCGAGCTCGAACATCGTCTCGACCGCCTAGCCCAGGGAGAAATCACACGCGTCCCCCATCAACACCGATCGAGCACTTGGGCACAATCTTGAATAACCGGAAAGAGTCTCATATGCATTATATACATGATGATTGAATTGTTAAATTGTGTGACGATTCTCGAACGTGTGATGCCATGATTTATCAGATATTGTGATGCGATCATCGTAAACCGTTTCTACGCCATCAGTATTATTGTCATTGATATCGCTTCATCGTTGTAAATCTGTTATAGAATATCGTACTCGTATATAATATCGTTAATTGATATTATCGTGTCGTCTCGCATGCAATTTATGTAATGCATTATTTGAGTGAACCATCGATGATGGTTTCTCACTGAGTTCGCAAACTCACCCAAAATTGCAACCTATTTTTCAGGACTGTTAGAGTAGACTCCTAGCTCCGAAGATCTTCTTCTCCTGTCGCTCGAGCTGCTGGCGAGAGGCGCGATGGCACACAGGTCGGTCAGCTGGGTTAGCTTTTGAGGATGACTTAGGATAGATGCTTGTATCAGTTTCCTTTTTGGTTTTGTTAGGAGACTGATAGACTTGTCTATTCTGACATTGGATGACTGTACCAGATGATTATTATTTTTGGGATTCAAATTTACTGATTTCTGCTATTGTGATATTTTATGATTTTACTTATTGCGATGCCATGTGGATATTATTGAATAATGTTCTGGTAGTGCACCCTTATTGTGGGATACGTGTCGGAGCGACCTTCGGGTTTCCCGATATGTACCCCTACGGTGAGGGGGTGCTACATAAAGTACGAGTCTTTTGTCTCCTCCTTTAATGTTAAAACACTTTTATAAGACATATTTAAAAGTTGCAAGAAAGAAAGTACAAAAAATTTTCCTCACACACTCCGTCACATGTTTACTCTCAAGTATGACAAACCCTTATATTTTCACACACTCCCACTTATCTTTTTTCACTCTTTGCTTCTTTAACAAGTTCTTTAAAGAACTAAACAAAATCAAACAAATGCTTCAACATAGTAAAGCATAATAAACCCAATGAACTATTGGCAAAGAAAAAAAAAACAAAACATAGGTTAAACAAGAAGTAAGAAATTCAAATAAAATACAAAAGGACCGACAAGAATGTTAAGTTAAGCTCAGAAAATTTCTTAATGTAGCAATTCCCACATGACTTTTCTTTTCTTTCTTTTATGTTATGTAATGTTATTTTATTGTTTTATTATTTTCTTTTGTTTTCTAATACAAATACTAAGGTTTGAAACAATTGGTTATAAAAGGCACAAAAATACAAGGTTGAACAAAGAGAATATCTAGCTTAATAAAGATAGTAGGCAAATAAGACAATGAAGGAAAATTTGATTTTTTAATGAAACTTTAGAGACATAAGAAGATGCTAAATAAATAAATAAAAGTAATAATGAGAACTGAAATTTTAGATAAAGAATTATATTGGGATAGTAACAACGTGAAGAACGAAAAAGATAACCACATTTGATTTATAGCCACTTTTTATACCAAATGATGTGAACCACCTAAGAATAAAAACTTAGAAAATCCACAAATAATTTTAAACCACACCAAGAAATCTAAATTTTTTATATATAAAGAGAATTGATCCATTAAATATAGAGAATAAAGAAACAAAGTCATTAAATTAATTGAACACTATAAAGAAAGAGGCTTTTGATAAGTTTGTAATTTAATCAACAATAAGGAAAAGAAGTACTTGGGCTCTCAATAAATAAAGGTATAAAAATAACTAAAATAAATATTAACATCATCTAATCACGTAAGAAAAGAATTAAGGATTCAGTAACAAACATGTCTTATGTCACTATCTTGATTGTTATAAAAATTTTAGCTCTAGTGAAATCATATTGGAGGTTGTCTTTACAACTGACTATTTTAGAAAGTTATGCAAGTTAGTACATGCTCTTATTTAAGACTATAGATCTTTTTATAAATTTTGTAAGGGTAGATACAAGCTCTAATATGCCCTTATTTAAGATCATGGATTTTTCTATAAATTTTACAAAGATGTATACAAGGTTGGGTACACAGTTGTGTGCTAGGTCATTTTCTTTAATAATTGATGCCAAAAGTTACAAAGGTTGTAACACAATCATGTTTAAGATTTTATTCACATACAAGTCTTCTCCAAACTAAACTTTAATTAAGTTAACTAAGGTGGAGCTGCATTTCTAGAAGAATCAGGGGCAATATGAGGAAGAGAGGTGGAAAAAGGAGTTGACACTAAGGAAGGAGGAGGGGAGGAGGAAGTATGTAGATGAGGATAAGAGGAATGTACCAAAGGCAAGAAAATGTTTTGAAGTTGAAAACATTGTGAAGGAATGTTTGTTAAAAGAAGTGATTGATGGATAAAAAGATACAGAGGGAGAGGGTAGAGAAGAAGAGCTCTACATGGAAGAGGAAACAAAAAGGCAAAGCCAGCAGGAGAAGTTATGGAAGCAAGTTAAGAGTAAAGAAGGAGCAAGAGTAGGAAAATACATAGGTAGAGGAAGAAAAAGGATGGATAAACTAAGAAGAAGAAGTAACAGTCTCCTAGTAGATAAATTCAAAACTGCTTACCAGAAGCTCGCAAATCCAAAGCTCAAGAGAGTTGGCTTGTGATTAGTCTTTGAACTAAAATGCAGGAGCAACTCCCCCATTGTCACTGCACTTCGCTTTTTGCTTAATTATTTCCTTATTATGCTTACTTGTTTGAATAGTATGAATACCTAAGATGGTGCCATTAAGTGATTTTTTTGACTCCATTACTATATAGAATACACATCTGGCAAAGGGACCTATAAAAAATTCCTTGCATGTTTTTTACAATAGAGAACTGACGCAGAAGTTAAGTTAGGATTAAAATTGAATGTTTATGAAATGTTATGGTTCTTTTTGAACATGTTGAAATGATTGAGTTTACATTGAATTATAGTGAAAACATTCGAGTCCAATTTGACGTTTTTGCCCAATGGTGAATCATAAGCTTCAAAAGCTTGTATATAGTTACAAAGAGCTAGCTTTTCTTGAGTCTTTTTCACTTCATCACTAGGGTTTTTTAGAACTCATTTTACTCCTAAAGTCATTTAGTTCTTGTATTATAAATTATAAAAAGAGTGTTGATGATAAGAGTTTGAGTTAGTAATTTCAATTCCTGTTTCACTACCTTAAGCTTCCTCACACATTTATAAGATTCAAAATCTTAAAATAAGTTAATCCATTACCTTTTTCATTACTTCCTCATAACACTCTATTTTGGGAAGACAATGTTTAAACCTAAAGCGAAATCTCCTTTTAAGTTGCTCTGAGAGGCTAAGGATCTCAATGGGAGGATGATTTAGAGAATAAGGCTTTGCTATTAGGGAAGCTCACTAATAAAAAGAGATTGACTAAGGCCCTATCTAACTTCTTCCCAATCAGCCATCTCTCACATTTCCTTTTACTCTAGGTAAAGAAGCTCCCTTTATACCTCAGTTCAAATATTCATAGTTAACTCACATAACTCATAAACTCATTAATGTTACCTTTAGAGCTTAAGTTTTCCTTTCAATTTCATAATGAAAAAAAATATTATTAAAGTCCCATAATAACAACCAAAGGGATTTCAAATTATTTTCAATGTTCATTAGATCATTCCAAAAAATAATTATATAGAAAGCCAAGTACATTACATAAATAAAAGTGAGGCAAAACATAATAGGATTGGGAAAAATTTGTAGTAAGATACACCATCTAATCATATAAGGATAAAAGCATAATCTTGACTTTATTGGGATTAAAAGAAACTATAATCCATCCATTACGATGATGTTAATGATTGGAGAAAATGGATCAATCCTTTCCTAAAACCTATGGACCTCTATCACAAGTTTTTTTTATCTAAGCTTAGTCTCTAGAAATTTTACTAATGTAATATTTTTATTGAGCAAGCAAACATAAATTACTTAATGTTTTTTGGGCAATTGAGTTATTTGACATTTCAAACTATATTTAATATTAGTTGGCTGTAACCCTTGCTTTGGCCGTAACTCTTTCTCTTTCTTTCCTCCTTGATCTTCTTCTAATTGCAAGTGTAAATACATCTCCCAACTATCTGTGATTGACATTAATCTTATCATTCATCATTGGGGAATTAACTTTTGGATATTCTAAGGTAATAACATTATTTTGATGTTCTGTTCTTCCCTACTCCAATTTTTTAAGGGCTTCTTCGTCTTAATAGATTGAATCTTTCTCAAGATTATGATGGCTAATTACTTCCAAAGCAAGTTATTTTATTTGAGTAACTTACTAAGGAGAGTGAGAAAAACTCCCATATAAAGATTCATAGATTAGACCTTGCAGTGACAAAACGCTATCTTTATTTAGCATAACCTTAATGGTATTGTTCAAATGATTTTCCAATGGATCAACAAATATATTTCTAATATCATTCAACCTATTAACATAGTTGTTAATCAAATCATATTCCTCTATTTTCATAAGTTCATTGTAATCCACTATTTTAAAAATTTTATTAATGTCTTGCCATTTTTACTTAACTGAGACAAAAAAGGCCCCCATTAATAAGTGATGGTCACAATTGACTCCATCATATTATCACCCTCTTCCAACTTCATAATTAAAATTGAATCATTCAAGTCCTACTCCATTTTAACTTACTCTTGCATAACCTATATGTTTCATCAATGTTGTAAATTCATCTAGGTATAATGAATTACCTCTAAAACTTGCTAGGTAGCTTAACTTCGTCGTAGATCAATATTCTAATGACATATTATATAAATGAATTCATATTGGTATACATATCATCCTTATCTTTTCATCTCCAAACTAAGCCTCCATTTTTTCAAAAATATTAACTTTTTATTTATATATCATAGCCCTCCTGTTATCTTTTTCATTCTAGCTTCTAAAGAGAATTTAAGGAAGTACATATCATTCTCATTAATGAGAAGTTCTTCTAAAACATCCTTCTTCCAATGAAATTGAGCCCATAAGTTCAACAACATATAAGTTGGTTTCATATTGAAAAAAAAGATGACCATTATCATAGATCAAGTCAAGACACCTATCTTAAGAACATCCAATGAAGGAGCTACTATATTATTTTTATCTAATGTTGAGGAAGGTAAAATTTTCAACTTATCAAAAGGGGATAGGTCACCAACAACTTGACACCAAAACGTCTTCACAGTTATCTCTTAGTCGAGAGTAATTACCTAACTTGCATGAGAGACTATATAACTCAGTAAGCAGGTGGAGGAAGGGGGATCAAAAGATATGGAAAAGGAAGCTAAAGAAGGGTTTAGCAAGGAGCTTAAGCAAATGATGATAACATGAGGAGGTTGAAGAGGCTTATATGGGATATGGGTGGGAAATAGTAGAGGAAAAGGTCTCTCCCTTGTTAGGTAAAGATCGAAGTACATAAGCTACAAGAAAGGGAACTTCAAAGTTTTGAACTGTAATAATATAGTAAAAATAACTTTTATCAAAAGTCAAAAAGGAGAATTACTATAAATAATAAAAAAGGAACAATACTATTAAGAGAAAGTACAGAGAACAAGTATAAAAAACCAGGAGAGAGAAAGAGTAAAAGGAAGAATCAATGCACAAAAAATGTTTTAAAGAACTTGAAAAAGCAACTAGAGATAAAGAATGGAAGATAAGAATCTTAAAGGCATATAATTAAAATATTTTAGATTAAAAGTCTTACCTAATATTATCGGAGAAATCCTTTATAATCTTATTAAATATTTTGTTATGTCTAAAACTATAATTTAATTTATAGGTAAGTTTCTAAATTTGCATGAATAAGTACAAATGAATTTTATGTGCTCTTTAACATAATTTGATAACTTTATCCATTTTAATAAATAAGCTCGTGATATAATATTTTAATCTTATTAAATATTTATAAATTAACTTTTAAGATATAGAAATTTATTAACTCTCAATTTTCTTTTAATATAAATGAATTATTATAAATAATCATTAATTGAAATATTCTCATTAAGTCTTTTATATAATATTCTTTTGTAACAAGGACTAAAATAAACATAATTTTTTTTAATCTTTTATTTAAGTAGTCATCGTTTTAAACCAAAACGTCAACTTTAATTCAGCTGGTTAGTAATAAATTATATGTGAAACTTGGATTAATTAATAGATAAAATGGTCAAAATGACCTTATATTTTAATCAAAGTTTACATTTTATATTGGACCCCGTTTTCGGAGACCAAATATTCGGAGACAAAATAGAACCCATCATCTCATAAAAGTGGCATGCCCACAATAGTTGAACATCAAACAATTAAAATTTAGAAAGTCACAAGCCAAAATCCAATCATATTTCATAAGTGAATTCTAAGAGAGTTTATACAAACTCATTTCAAAACACAAAATACAAAAATACGAAATACACCTGAATACAATTTAAATGCTTATGCTTAAAATGGTTCTAAGTTACAAAATTTCTTAAACTAACTTCATTACAAAAGCCTCTATTCTTGCTGTTTGCCAAGCTTTGCAAGGATTAATGCTGATATGCCTTTTTCTGCACCTGAGGAGTGGAAGGGAATAGGGTGAGTTGTGAAGGTCAGTGACTTATATGTTTATAGCCATTGGCAACAAGCCACACAATCAAACATACATATACTTCATATATTCATATATATTTAAATCTCATTGGGCTAGCAATTCAATCATTCACAATTCAGATTCACAACCCATAGTTTTATATATCATCACATAGAACATGTCATGTGTAATTAATCATCAAAACATAACACTTAATCTTGCATCATAACTTGACATATCAAAATGCAAATGCCCACATAAATGGCTCGAGAGTTCCGTGGAGCGAAACGGATAAACCGAAGTTTAAACTGTGAATAAAACGAGTTCGATTTCTCAGGATCTCGTGGCCTCAAGCGGACAGCCGGGAGAATGCTATACGTTAACGTGCATGTGACTAACGAAATGTTACTCTCTTGCCCAACCACAAACAAATTTATGCTCAGTCAATCACAAATTTCATATTCTCATGCTTTTTCTTCTTTCCATTTAATCAAAATGTCATGATACAAGGCATATCATAATCATGCTCATAATTCAATTCAAAATGTCATGACCTTTTTCAAGGTATAACATGGTCATAATTCATCATAAAAAAAGCCATTCGTCTTTCATGGCATGACATGATAATGAATCATCATACATTTTTTATACAATCACATTCATTCAATGTAAGCAATTTAACATATATTCACACATAAGACAATTTGCTCATTTCACACAACAACTATAAACATATTACCCACCTATCCAAGCTCAAGATTGCCTTTCTTTTTGCTCTTGGATTGTCATTCCTTGGTCTCCTTCAAACAACCAAGTTCTCATTCAACACAACATTCCCATAGAAATTCATAAAACTTCAAAAATCACAAAAATAAAATAAATGCTAAATTGGGTTTAGGCTTAACCTACCCATAGTCTATCTAAGTTGGAAAAACCAAAACCTAGTTTAGAAATCCATAAAATTCATCTAGGGTTTATCCTCTTTCTTCCTACATAACTCATTCTCTTCTCTAATTCCTTTTTATTTTTCCACTAAGCAAGAAGAAAGATGATGCTTACCTTAGGTTTAGCCCAAATCTTCCTCTTTCTCCTTCTTTCTCCTTTTTCCCTAGCTTCCACGCACTCTTCTTCCTTTTCTCTTCTCTTCTCACGACTTTCTCTTCTATTTTCTAAGTCCCACAATTTTCCTCTTCTTCTTTTAAATAATCCCACATTATGCTTGCTCTTCCCTTTTTACCCTTCATTTAATTGGTTCTCCCAATTTTGCCCATTTTTATCCATCAACTACTAACATCTTAACTCTTTATTTTGATCAGGTAAATGAAGCAATTTGATAACACTTCCTTCTAGAGAAATATTTCTATATGTATTATGTTTCCATTGACATTAAAATCACTTAATTTGGTTTAGTAATTTGAAAGTTATAGCCCAAACATTTTTGGGTTATTCACAGCCAAAAACAGTGTAATATGTACAAATTCCATCAAGAAATTCAATATGTTACAGACTGAATCACAATGCAATTTTTCATATGCTTTGTAGTCATACGTCTCTAGTTTACTCCAAAGCAACAATCATCTCATTTGGATATCTATAGGTCAATATATCCTCAAAATATTGAAGCATGTTCAGTAAAACATCCAACTCATATTCTTCCAACCGACCCCTCACTTTGATTTAACCAAAATTTTTAGAATCAATTCAAAATGATACCAATTTTTTTGGAAAGGTAAAAAAAATGTCTTATTGCTTCAAAAATCAAGTCATTTAGAGGTTTATTGAAGAAGTTATGGTCAAAAGAAGCAAGACTGTTCAGTAAAAGGACAAAATCCCAAATGCACGATCGTGCATTTGCACGACAGTGCAAATTTCTCTTCACCTCCAAAGTCACTGTCGTGCTTTTGCACGATGGTGCTTTTTGGTCAACTCTCAAAGTCACCCTCGTGCTTTTGCATGACGGTGCTTTTTGGCCTAAAGTTTAAAAGTCACCGTCGTGCTTTTGCACGACAATGCCTTTCCACTCCTTCTCAGACATCCTAACTTCTAAACTCCATAACTTTTGATCCAAAACTCCAAATTTTGCAAAGTTTATATCAATGGAAAGCTAAAAGGATCTACAACTTCTATGAAGAACTTAAAAACAATTTATGTTTCTATAAGGGTCAAAATTTCAATCAAAGTGGTTGTCCCAAAAGTTCTATCCTAAACAACATCCGAATTTATAATGACCATATCTTCCAACTCAGATGTCCAAAAATCTCATACTATATACCATTGGAAAGATAGAAGGATAAGCTACAACTTTCATGAAGACAAGTTTATCAAAATCTCCCTAGATCAACCCAGAAAAGTCATGGAAGTTCAGATCAAAAATCAACTCTCTCCTACTATTCATTCCCAAATTTTCAGACTTCCCATTTTCAAAAACCAATATTTCAAATTTTTTATTTCTAGTTTTTCTACTTCATTTCAATCAAATCATTCACCATAAATTCATACTAATCCAAAAAAATATACAAGTTTAGTCAAAATCATTAAAAACCTAAAATTCATAATCAACCTATTTATGCTCTGTTACTTTCCTGCATTTTCAACTTTGATGCTCAATCACTATTCTTCCTCTCAACTTCCATTGACACAATCTTTCTTACTTCAGAACATCATCTTACAATTGTTTTTCAACTCAAAAACCATTCTATTGGTTATCTCTAAACATTCACATATTCAAGTACACTCATATAAATATACATATATTCACAGTGAAGAGAAACATAATATATCATAATATCATCTTTCTTACATTCTCTATTTTTCTTCTCAACTTTCATTCAAACTCAATATCATCCATAAACAAATTATAGTCCATGATTGATCATGAACACTAATAACAGAACTTACACACATATACTCACTGATCATCAATTTACTACATTCACTACCTTAATCTTGTATATCATTTCAAATTCATGAAGTCTCCTTTTTCTTTACTCATGACTAATCACTAACAATTTCTCATTTAATAGTTCTAACTTTCAAGAAAAGTACGAGGTCCAACATTTTAGAACATTTAGATTAAATTAGAACTGATTCTAATCCACGAGCAGTGAGTTGCATCAACACAAAACCCTAGAGATCAGACATCACTTGGTGTATCTCTTTTGAAAAGATCCTCTACCCAATCTCTAATTTGGGTGGGTTTGATTAATGGAGAAAATTGAAGAAGGATATGTACCAAGATGGATCTTTCTTACCCTTGGTTAGATGGTAGTGCCGAGAAGACCTATGATCGCCTTTGTTCTCATAGTTGTAATTGGAAATACCATAATGCAGCGATGTAGTTCATGTTGTTCTTCGGTCTAGTGTCTGCATTTCCTCTTGCTACGTCGTCGTTTCCAATTGGTTTTATTGTGTAGTAGGTCGTCGTTTTAATTGTTTAAGAATGTCACTTGTATGTGTCGTTTTATTTTAGTTTCTCTCATCTATACTTTCATTTTCTGTATCAATAAAATTTTTAAATCTTTCAAAAAAAACATTTAGATTAAATTTTAACATTTAATAAATATTTAAAATCCCTATTTTAACAAAAATCTAATTGTTTCGTTAAAATTTTTAACTTGAAATATTTTGTGAACCACATGTCACGTAGACATTAAACATTACATTTGTGTCCACCTGAATGTTTAGTGAAATTATGGATAATTTCCCTAGATAACCTCAAATCCAAATCCTCTCTCTCTTATTCTCTGACAAACTTTCTCTGCACCTCTCTGGCTTCACTTTCTCTCCTTGTTCGGCTCTACTTTTCGATGTTTGCCTTGTTTCAAGTTGTCTAATGTGGCTTCTCTAACGAACTCTTCTCTACACCGCTTGGATCTTCAGGTCCAAATTTTTGTTCAAAGCTATGGCAAACACTGTGAAGCAAGAATATGTTCAAAATTGTACCAACAGATAACATGAAGCAAGGATACATTCAAAGATATACCATAGTATATAATGAGATATTGAAAAGGCCGTACAATCTAAGGATGCATTCAAAAGTTTACCACTATCTCAACATTTACAGCCTACAAAGGAGACTTTAATTCTCTATCCCTCCATTGCACAATGCATATAAGTTTTACTTGATTAAAATATTAAGAAATCATGAAGAAACATGTTGGCATTAGGTAAATGTATACATGCTGGCTTTTGCTTATGGAAATGAACTTGATCCCTTTTTGCTCCTAACGTATTATAAGCTAACCACTCTCATTAGTATGTGTGACTACTTCCTCCCTCATTTTTCCTAGGCTTCTATATATAACGTCGTGCACCAACTCATAAGTGTTACTTATTTTATATTAAAAAGGGACTTTTCAAAAAGTGACCGTCAAGTAATTGCCATTACTCAAGTAATTAGCATTACAAAGCATGGTCATGTGCTTAGCTTTCTATTTTCTGATGGTTCAACTTGTCCTTGCATTTACAAGGACATCAACAACCATGAATGGAACCTGTAGGGATGACATAGATTTCTTATTGCAGTTTGGAATTTATCAACATAGCTTTCCAAAGGCAAAAGTTATCATCTTCACTTTTGTTGAAACTACAACCTCCGAGGATCCAAGAATGGCAACTTCTCTACTTCGTCTTCATTTCCATGATTGTTTTATCAATACAAGCCATCTCCTTCTTACTATATTTCTTCTCTTATTCTTGCATATATGTCAGATTTCATACTAAATGACAGATGTAACGTTGCAAGGTTATGATGCTTTTGTGTAGGAGGTTATCATTTAATTGTTTAAGAATGTCACTTGTATGTGTCATTTTGTTGTAGTTACTCTCCTCTCTACTTTCATTTTCTGTATCAACAAAATTTTTAAATTTTTCAAAAAAAACATTTAGATTAAATTTTAACATTTAATAAATATTTAAAAATCCTTATTTTTACAAAAATCTAGTTTTTCCGTTAAAATTTTTAACTTGAAATATTTTGTGAACCCCGTGTTACGCAGACATTAAACTTGACATATGTGTCCACCTGAATGTTTAGTGAAATTATGGATATTTCCTTAAATAACCTAAGTCCAAATCCTCTCTCTCTTCTTCTCCGATGAACTTTCTTTACACCTCTCTGGCTTCACGTTCTCTCCTCTGTTCGGCTCTACTTATAGGTGTTTGCCTTATTTCACATTATCTAATGTGGCTTCTCTAATGAACTCTTCTCTACACCACTTGGATTTTGAAGTCCAATTTTTTTTTCAAAGCTGAAGTAGTGATGACTCAGAGAATGCAAATGAAATGGAAGTTACTTGAAGCTGAAGTAGTTAGCTTGATTTGTAATGTAGTTAGTTAGTTAATTAACTTTCTGTTAATGACAGTTAGTAGTTAACAGTGTGTAAATATTAGATATTAAAAGTTGAAACATTTAGTAAACTCTGATTACACATAATATACTTGAAGCTCTTTCTCTTATCTCTAATCTTTGTATTCTTTACTTAACAGATCAGTGCTACAGATTTCTTGGATTTTCTTTAAACAATATTCGAGTAGTTTATCAGTTCCCTGCTGGAATTGATCTAAAAAGAACTTAAGTGTGATAGGTAACACCTACAAATTTGGTATTAGAGCTTTTTATTTCTTTCTTGAGGGATATGTTAGTGAGTGAGCTTTCTTGAAGATTTGAAATTGGTGATTGCCTTTGAAAGTGTTGTGATTTCGAGGAATTCATCAAAGATGGTTGAGAACTCATCTGAAGGCCTACAGCCTTCAGTGTTTAATGGTGAAGGATATGTTATATGGGTCAATCAAGATGGATGTGTACTTGCAAGGACAGGATCTCTAGGAACCTATTGAAGATGATTACACGATTGAAGTGCCTACAGATGATGCAACAATACTTCAGCTGAGGTGGTTAAGGGAGAGGATCACTAAGAAAGCTCAATCCAGATCATGTTTGTATCAGGCTTTGACTCCCTCCATTTTTACCAGAATTATGAAAATAGATTCTGCTAAGAAAATCTGGGATTTTTTGAAGGAAGAATACCAGGGAGATGACAGAGTTAAGCACATGAAGGTGCTCAACTTTATGAGAGAGTTTGATACACTAAAGATTAAGGATGGTGGTCTGTCAAAGCATATGCTGAAAAGTTTTGTCAATTAACTGACCAAATCAAGCTTCTTGATGTAGAGTTCAAGGATGGCAGGATTGTTCACAAGCTACTAATCTCAGTTCCAGAGAAGTGTGAAGCAACCATTGCTTCTCTAGAAAATTCAAAGGATATAACTAGCATCAAGATAGTTGAGGTTGTGAGTGCTCTACAAGCACAAGAGCAAAGACATCTAATGAGGAAGGATGATGTTTTAGAGGGTGCTTACAAGCCATTCACAACGAGTGGCAATCAGGAGCACTTCAAGAAGAAGTGGTCGAAGGGAAGCTTCAAGGCACAAAAGAATCAGAATCAGTAAAAGGATCCATCCAAATATCATTCTGGTGATAAGAATGGGAAATATAATCCTTGTCCTCATTGTGGTTAGTCAAATCACTTGGCATATCGATGTTGGAAAAGACTGGATGTAATCTGCAGAAAGTGTAATCAGAATGGTCACATAGAGGCAATCTGTAAAAACCAATCTAGACATTCTTCTGTTAAAACATAAGTCATTGAAGAGGATGAGCAACTTTTTGTAGTTACTTATGATCTGGTGGAGTCACCATCTACAGAATGGATTATAAACAGTGGTTATAGAAGCCACATGTCATCTAATCTTGGTATGTTTAAACAATTGGACAAATCAATACATGCAAATGTGAGGCTTGGTGATGGTCAGTGTATTTCTGTGGAAGAGAAAGGGATGGTCAAGATGTGCACCAAGAAAGATCTCAACACTATTTTTGATGTTCTTTTTGTGCCTAAGATTCATCACAATCTTCTCAATATGGCACAATTCATTGAGAAATGGTTCAAAGTATTCTTTGAGAATGAAGAGTGTATAATTATTGATCGAAGTGGAAGTGAGTTTCTTAGAGTTAAGGTATGAAACAAGTGCCTCTTTCTGAGAATAAAGGATATGCAACAAATTGCTTTGGTCAGTAATGTACAACTAACAGATCTTTAGCACAAGAAACTAGGACACTTTCATATGAGAGGTCCTGAGGAAATGGCAAGAAAGAAGATGTTAATGATCTTCCTGCAGAGCTGAGTAATGGATCTCAGTGTACTACCTGTTTTAAAGGTAAACAAGCTTGATTTCGCTTTCCAAAATCATCCTGGAGAGCCAGTAAACCACTTCAACTGGTCCACATGGATGTGAGTGGTCCAATGCCTGAAGAGTCCTTGAGTGGCAGCAGGTATTTTCTGTCAATGATTGATGATTATTCAAGATACTCGTGGCTTTATAGTTTTAAAAGAAAAGGAGAAGTAGTTAATATATTCAAGAATTTTAAAAGTCTTGTAGATAATCAATGTAGCAAGAAAATCAAGTCAGTTAGAACTGACAATGAAGGTGAGTTTATTGCAGAGAAGTAGGAATTAAGCATCAGTTGACAACTTCTTACACTCCTTAACAAAATGGAGTGGTAGAGAGAAGAAACAGAACTGTCATGGAAATGGTGAGATGCATGCCCGAGGAGAAAGGACTTCTCAAAAAATTTTAGGTAGAAGCTGCAAGAATAGCCTATTTTTTGTTAAATAGATTGTACACCAGGGCTCTTGATGCGAAGATATCTTATGAGATGTGGTGTGGTGTGAAGCCTAAGCTCAGAAACCTCAAGATCTTTAGGAGTTTATGCTATTCCCATGTACCACAAGTTAAAAGAGGCAATATGTGTGTGTGTGTGTGTGTGTGTTAGACAGTAAGAGTGAACCTGCTATCTTTGTTAGTTATTTTGAAGTTATAAAAGGATATAGGCTTTATTTTCCTGATTTGAATAAAGTCAAAGTGAGTAAGGATGTTCATTTTCTTGAGCATGAATAAGGGGATTAGCAGAAGAAAGAACAAGAGCCAATTACAAAGGATAGTGAGCAATCTGTTAAGTACTATAGCGGCATAGATCTCACTGATATAGCCATGTTTGATGATGATGCTCCAGAAGGTGAGAATGGTGTTGAGAATTAAGAAGAGGATATTAATCATGTTCCTATAAGAGGAACATGAAGCTTGGCAGACATTTATGAAAGGAGCAATGTTGCAGTATATTAGCCCTCTCATGTGCAGGAGGCTCTAAGTGATGAAAAATGGAAGACTACAATGCAGGAGGAGCTGGAAATGATCCATAAGAACACAGCTTGGACACTTGTTGAGAGACCAAGTGAAAGAAAAGTAATTGGTCTTCAAGCTAAAATTGAATCCAGATGGTTCTGTCAGTAGGTACAAAGCTCGACTGGTGGTGAGGGGTTTCACTGAAAGAATGCGAGGTACACCAAATGGATGTCAAGTCTGTTTTTTTGAATGGAGAGTTACAAGAGGAGATTTATGTAGATCAACTAGAAGGCTTCATAGTTAAGGGAAAAGAAGATAAAGTGTATAAGCTGAACAAAGCATTATATGAGTTGAAGCAAGCACCAAGGTGTTGGTACTCGAAGATAAACACCTTCCTATTGCAAATATGTTTCCAGAGAAGTAGCAATGAACCCGTACTCTATGTTAGAGTTAAATAAGGCCATGTATCTGTGGTTTTTGTCTATGTAGATGATTTGCTTCTAAATGGTTTAAATGTTCAAATTAAAGGCTTGAAGCTCCAGTTCAATAGTACATTTGAAATGACATATCTTGGTCGCATGAAATATTTTCTAGGCATGGAGATCACTCAAAGGAAGAGATAGATCTTTGTAAGCTAGAAGAAGTACATATGTGATGTGCTTAAAAGGTTTCAAATGGATCAGTGCAAACTAGCTTCAACTCCTTTGTGTCCAAAAGAGAAGTTGAGAATGAAGAGATTGATAACAGAAGGTATAGAAGTATGATTGGATGTCTTATGTACATAGAGCCACAAGACCTGATGTGCAATTTGCTATGAGTGTGCTTTCTTGATTCATGAGCAAACTAGGAAAATTACACTTGATTGCTATAAAGAGAATTATGAGGTATCTTAGAGGTACTCTAAATTATGGCTTGCTATATGAGAAGACTAGAGCATATGATCTGAAGTGCTATGTGGATAGGGATTGGGGTGGTTCTACATATGACATGAAGAGCACTTCTGAATTTTGTTTCACTATAGGATTAGCTTGTTTTTTGTGAGGTTCAAAGAAGCAAGAAGTGGTAGCTTTATCCACTGTAGAAATTGAGCAAGTTGCAACTACTTCTGCAGTAAAACAAGCTATACGGATTAAGAAACTACTCTTGGATTTGCAAGTGACTGTGCAAGATGCTACACTGATGTATGTTGCCAATCAAGCAGCTATTGCTATCTCGATAAATCTAGTGTTTCATGGGAGGACTAAACACTTTAAACTCAAATACTATTATTTGAGGGATGTATAACAGGATGGTGAAGTGAAGTTGGTATATGTGCAGATAGAGGAGCAAATGGCAAATCCATTTACTAAAGTGTTTTATGTCTCAAGGTTTGAATATCTTAGAGGGTTAATTAGAGTGAAGTCGAAGACTTTGAGTCAAGGAGGAGAATGAAGTAATGATGACTCACATAATGCAAATGAAATGGAAGTTACTTAAAGTTGAAGTAGTTAGTTTGACTTGTAATGTAGTTAGTTAGTTAGTTAGTTAACTTTCTGTTAATGACAGTTAGCATTTAACAATGTATAAATGTGAGATATCAAAAGTTGAAAGAATATACATTCAATAAACTTTGATTACACACAATATACTTGAAGCTCTTTCTCTTATCTCCGATCTTTCTTTTCTTTACTTAACGGATCAGTGCTATAGATTTCTTGAATTTTCTTTAAACACTATTCTAGTAGTTTATCAGTTTCCTACTGGAATTGATCTAAAAAGAACCTATGTTTGATAGATAACTCCTACGAAATCTACAACAAACATTGTGAAGCAAGAATATGTTCAAAGTTGTACCAGTAAATAACGTAAAGCAAGGATACGTTCAAAGCTGTACCATACTATATAATGAGATATTGAAATGGCCCTACAATCCAAGGATACGTTCAAAAGTTGTACCACTACCTCTCAACATTTACAGCCTAGAAAGGAGGCTTTAATTCTCTATCCCTCCATTGCACATGCACATAAGTTTTACTTGAGTAAAATTTTGAGAAATCATGAAGAAACATAATGGCATTAGGTAAATGTATAAATGCTTACTTATGGAAATGAACTTGATCCCTTTTTGCTACTGTCATATTGTAAGCTAACCACTCTCATTAATACTGTGACTGCTTCCTCCCTCATTTTTCCTAGGCAACTTTTAGATATAACGTCGTGCACTAACTCAAGAGTATTACTTATTTTATATTAGAAAGGGACTTTTCAAAAATTGATCGTCAAGTAATTGCCATTTCTCAAGTAATTAGCATTACAAAGCATGGTCATGGTCATGAGCTTAGCTTTTTGTTTTCTAATGGTTCAACTTGTCCTTGCATTTACAAGGACATCAACAACCATGAATGGAACCTGTGTGGATGACGTAGGTTTCTTATTGCAGTTTGGAATTTATCAACGTAGCTTTCCAAAGGCAGAAGTTATCATCTTCACTTTTGTTGAAATTGCAACCTCCGAGGATCCAAGAACGACAACTTCTGTACTTCGCCTTCATTTCCATGATTGTTTTATCAATGCAAGCCATCTCCTTCTTACTATATTTCTTCTCTTATTCTTGCATATACGTCAGACTTCATACTAAATGATAGATGTAACGTTGCAAGGTTATGATGCTTTCGTTTTACTAGATCATGGTGAAAACTTTGTCAGTGAAAACATTTTGGGGGACCTCATATGCCAGCTTAAGGTCTACGGAAAAAAAAAGTACAAGAATTATGGTAAGGTAGGGATTTTTTAAAACGGTTATTAAATATTATGGTTAATTTCAATATTCTATGACGTTTGAGTTCACTCTTTTACTTGATTAGTACTAAAATTATTACCGAATACGAGGTGTCCACTTAGGTCATAGAGGCTATTGAGTTTCCCTACCAACTAGACCAGGTATTCTTGGTTTATATAAAAAACATTAGGAAATTTAAGTGTGTATGTGTACGCTGAACAACCGTTTTCCAAATCTCATTTATGGAAGTGAAGTAGAATTCGCAACTAAATGTTTACAAACACCTGAGAAACATCAATTTTGGTTCATGACTGATAGAATCCAAAGAATAGTGTCTACATAACATTAAAGAATATTAGTTCTAACAAGTACAAAGAGACCAAAAAGTTTGGTTCAGACTGACAGCTATACTTGATAGAGGTTGAAGGATTAAACCTCAGATTATTTTCCAAATTGTAAACGAACATAGGAAGGTCTAATATTTTAACCTACACTACAAAATTACAGAGTCAATCTAAGAACCTACATCTTTCCATTCCCTACTGAGCCCCTTCATGATTGGTCTTTTTGGATGGTTCTGCCGTGGTATTGTCCAATCCTTGTACAGGAGAACCAAATTCATCACCTTCCTCAATCAAATTCCAGGCTCTCCTGGCTCCTCCAGTGTCGCTTATGTTACTGTAAATCAAGAATAGACCTCCAGCGACTGCGCTCCAGAAGCTGATTGCAAGACAAGTACCTGTGTTTTTAGGCATAGCTGCTGCAACTGTAAAGCCAGCACAAGTTCCAAAGGATCTAATCCACGAAAGCCATGCAGAGAACACACCTTCTTTTCCATGAGGAGTGCAATCTAGCAGCACAACTCTTCCAAATGCATAAAGCAAACCAACTGATGTGCTTTGCAATCCAGCAAAAGTCATTATATGATGCCTCTCCCAAATCTTGCCTCGAAAGTAGAATGCGAATCCTGAGGTGAGTGTCGATAAGTAGAAACCAAGCAAATACATTTTCACTCCATTGGACTTGATAAGTAGCTGTAGTGGTTGCACCAGTGGCATAGCAACTAGTGGAAAAATAAAATAAGTTAACCAAAGAAAGAGTACGAAAACGGGTTTAAGGCATAGCTGACCGATCAGATAGAGCACAACGGTGGTGAAAATGTTCATTGCTGTGAATGAGGCAAGGAAAGCAACTAAAAGATTTGCATACGCATGTGGGAAGTTGAAAATTGAGAGGAAATGAGCTACAGGAGAAACAGGAAACAGAGTGGTTGGACCAGGCTTGAAGAAAAAGATATGGGGTATTCCAAGAATCCAAATAATGCCACTGAAAATTGAGACAACCCAAAAACTAAGGAACTTCTCATTCTTTTCAAGCATATGGTAAACGAATGCTGATATAATGGCAGAACCAAAGCTACCAGCAGCAGTTGCATGCAGAGAGAGCCAATTAGATATCCTTCTGCGGAAATGAAACTGGTTTTTCTGAATGGTTGGTCCTGTGAAGCCTCGAACCATTACACCAAGGTGCCGAGTATGGCCTGCTGTGGTGATAATGTAAGCTGTGACAATGGCTGCAATATATGGAGGGAATATCCATGTGACGTTGAAGAATCCAGTAGGCAGGCAAAAGAATGTTCCAATGGCTATTGCTGCTCCAGAAATTACTGCATGTTTCTGCCCGTGGTCAAAGTGAGTTGAAAGGGATGCAATAACAATAGCAGCCAAAAACAAGCCTATAGCCCATGAAAATGAAGTCCACTCTAATGGGGAGAACTTTGACTTGCCCACCGGTATGCTTCTCTGTGTTAAAGCTTCATACCTGCAAGTTAAGTGCAACATTTATTTGGCAAGAACCAAACACGTAACTCAACTTTTGGGACCTTGGTTTCACATTGTTTCTATTTTTCCTAATTCTCTCACTTGTAATGATGTTCTAGGTGACCTAGGTCATCCTTGGCATCAAGGTAATTGAACTCAACAATGTTACGACATTTTTTTCATATATGATGACATTGGTACCTGACAATCATCATAAACCTAACCCCTTAACATTGGCTAAGTACTTCTTTACTTTGAATGGATTCGCATCTTCTCAAATGGACAAGTGTGAGACGCATACTCATTCACAATTAAAAAAAAAAACAGAGAAAACTTGCTGATACTTAGAAATTAGAATGCAGATGGGCCATTCACAGATCAGATAATCAGTGAAGTGCATATCCAACAAGGAAAAACTCCTAGACTCAACCTATCAATGTAAACATAGTGAATTACTAATCCTAGTGGAAACGATTTTCAAAATACGATATATGATCTGCTTATGATAGTAGAGAACGAGAAGCTTACAATTGTATTTCACTGGTTGTACACATCAAACCCCTTCCATATCTAGCAGTCTGCTTTGCCAATCTCTTGATAGGACTAATATGCAGCGGGAAAAGAACAGGTAGAAGAACCGTATGAATGAAATAGGAACAGAACTCGTAGAAGAACCAAATCCAAATCTCGGGTCTGCTAGGATTATCAACAACCTCTGAGTAACCCCGGTAAACTTCCGAGGCCCTCTCAATTTTAAGTGCAACGTCATGAAAATCAGGTGTAGGCATATCTTTCTCATCCTCGTCTTCGTTTGTCCTTGAGAAGGAGACTTCCTGATCATGACTCTCAACCTCGGATGGAGGCTCTGCCATGTCGCTTACTGACCTACCTGATCACAGTGGATCAAGAGACCCTTTTGCTTGACTTCGCTGAGAAAATCAATGAAATCGCTACGACTGCAAAAACGTTGGAAGAAAAGTTGATATAAGACTGGTAAAACCCTGGCGTCACATGGCCTAACACAGCCGGATTTCCACTTCGCTCATCTACAGCTGGTTTCTAAGTTTGGCCACACATAGATTTGTACGAAGTTTACAAGAAACTTAATTACCAAGGCTCGATGCATTTAAACAACGAACCAAACTTGGCACCATCCCAAGTTGACTTCTTCTACAAACATAGCAGTCTGGGGAAGATATTCCTACGGCGGGTATTCCTGTGTATGATAAGATGATTAGAGACAGAAACATCAAGACGTAAATTCTTCTTTTGCTTAGTGGTGTCAAATTGTAGCAAATTTATATGCTTATTGGACTGAAACTGAAGTTTTGACATAAGTTGTTTCCGCTTCTCTTATAGATTCACATCAAGTGTGTCATGATTTGTCAGGTTGAAACATCCCAGAGATACTAACGTAGCTTTAGGTTCTGGGAGTAGTTAGGAAACTTTTTGAGTGAGACAGTGGACATTTCGAAAATAAGATTTAAACCTTTCTCAACAAAGTTGACGTCAGTGAATAACTCGATTCGAGACATGATCGTTTACTAAAAGTAAAACTGCGGAATACAAATTGTACAATTGAAGAAAGTTGTACACTGCAGCAAAACTTTGCTATGTTAATACACTGTCATCTCGGTTCCTTTGTGCTTTCTCTCTTTACAGTTTACTACTTACTACGTTTCCACAAATGATCATCTCCGCTCTTTGCTCCAGAGTACTGCATGGCATGGGTCCTGGTAATTCAGTATAGTTTCAATATTGTCATCTTGACATACTGAATTTTGACAGTGTCATCCAGATTTCTTCGTTCAGAGCAGAAACCATCGTCGATTCGTAAATGGTTGAGTATGTCATTTCAAGCTTTGTTCTCGTTCTATATTTTACGTTATTTAAAATCAATCATTGAGTATGTCATTCCTGTGCTCAACGTCCATGAGAATGTGGGGCTTTTCTTATAACCCTTTTTTATGCTATATGTATTAGGCACAACTCCTCCACAAAATATAGACATCTTCAGGACGGCAAGGTTCGGTCTTTACGCACAATTTCTCATACATTATAAGCCTGCGGTGTCCCCAGCACACCTTATATGCTTCATGGCCGGGCCCGACAAAGACAGGAGACAACTTTAGGGTCGTTTTAGATATCAGGATCAACGATAAATTGTGATCCTAATTTTAATTCTTACACAATTTTATTCTTTCAAATTCTCAAACAATAAATTTATAGTCATTTCAGCCGCTTCCGAGAGGAACCATCATATGGTTCTCATCTCAAAGTTATGCTTGATTAGACATAAAATTTTAATAAAATAAAATAAATTAGAACGATTTATAATAAAATAAAACGTAAATGAATGTAATATTAAAAATTATTGTTTGAGAAAGACGGAAAGGTTAAGTAATGTAATATAATAAAAATTGTTTAAATGAAGAGTTTATAATTTAATATAGTGTAAAATTATTTGAATAAAGAGTTTATAATATAATATAGTATAAAGTTATTTATCATTTTACTTTTTATCCTAAACTCTTCAAATAAAAGGTTTTTTATTTTTAACGTTTAAAGTAGAATGAGATGTGATATAAAATTTTCTCTTTCATCTCTTTTCATTTCATTTTATTATAAAACTTCATCCTAAAAGATGAAATAATATTATATTTCGTTAAATTATAAAACCATTAACCAAATATAGCCCAAGACAACGACAACTCCAACTACCAGCAAGGGCAATCATGATCGAGCATCAACAATCAACCCTTCACAATCTTTTCCACTAGTGACAAACCACAACTTACATTTCAATTGACTAAAGTTAAAACCAAAAAATAAATAATGAGGAGATCGAATCCACTTAAAGTTCACATTGTTCTTCTATTATTTCACTATCGAATTCTCAAGTTGTCAGTGGGTTCTTATTGTTACTGGATTCAACTTCTTTAACTTACCATTACCAGACTCGGCTCTGGGAAAAGGTGAGAAGGACACCTGCGCCTAGGAAATTACTTTCATAAAGAACAAAATTATGTCTAGTATTGACTCTCACAAAAAAACAAAATAAGGCAAAATAGGACTCTGTTTAAACTCTCATAAAAAACAAAATGAGGCAAAATATAGGGTCTAGCTCACTTTTGACACTCATAAAGAGTAAAATGGAGCAAATATTCTTAGTTTTGTTTACATTTTTTATTTGATTTTGTTTAGTTGTTCTCTAAATCTTAATGTTAAGAATTAATGCAACCCAATAAATTCATCAATTGTGTCACAATGAGGGACTGAAAGTAGCCTTTTTAATAATAAAAATATGCTTTTAAAATTTACATATTTATATATGGTTGATTTTTTGGGGTCCTTTTCTTAACTTTGCCCAGGGTCTATAAAATGTTAAAAACGACCCTGACCACTTCTAGTCATCTGATATTGATTAGGTGGCTTGGGTTGTGTGGCGAACTAGGATCTAAGAAACTAGAGCTAAACTTTTCCAAATTTCAAGTACTAGATCTAATCATATAACATGGTTTATGTATTTAAACAAATCTAATTTGTTTATAAGTAATTAGGATTTGTGGCTTAAGATTGAAGGGACATTAATCTAAACTTTTCATATTCTAAGAATTTTTCACAACATCTAACTCTATTTTTAACATTAGACTTCGTAACTAATTCTATAATTATTAATCAATAAAATCAAGTCACAGAAATAAAGATGTTCTTTCCCATTGTTATGTAATTGAGGTGAGATTTGATTTCGTAAATATAATAAGAAAATATAGTTTTTATTTCATTTTAGGAATGTCAGGATTACTTTAATCTATAACTTGATTAATGCATAAAGCACAATAAAGCATTGAATTATAAAGTCATATCTTATTATGAAATTTGATCCTTTCTCTGCATCTCTCTTCGAACTAATTTTTAAACAAGTTCATTATCATCATCTTGGCCTCATAATCACCAAAGTTGTAAAAATATATACACGAATTCTTTGATTACCTAATTAAATAATATATATATATTAAGATTGTTATCTAACTATTTATCATCACCACTTAAATATTAAAAATGTCAATGTAGTTTTGATTAATTTTGTTGTAAATGATATTTTATATAATTCAATATTTTCATTATACATTGTTTCAATTAGACATATGGTATATAATTAATATTTACCATTTCGAGTCCAATCACAATAGTTATCTACCTTTAATAGTTGATTTTATGAATTTTAATTGAGAATTATCTTCAAATGTCATTTTATCTTATTCAAGGATTTTCTGAATCAATATTAATCAAGAATAATGAAATTCCTAGTCACTTTAAGATGATAAATCATATATTAATCATTTAACTACCTCCATATAGTTTACACTATACCTAATAACAATGAAATGAACTACCCTTGATTAGGATACATCTAAGTAGTACCAAAATATAATAATATTCTACATAAGATTGTTTAGAAATATCAAGTCAAATGATCACTCGAACAATCATTCAAATTTTTGTAAACATGTAAATAATGTTTCAAATAGAATTCTCATATTTGGTTAGTTCAATAAACTTGTTCTCTAATAAATACCTAAGTATTTATATGCTTTAATCAATTAGATCAACTACTTCCTCTGTAAGGAAAAAAACATAATGCGTATTAGTCTTTCAACTTTATTAATGTCTAGTCTCAATAAAGCAATAATTAAAAATAATTTAGGGATAATACATAAATATAATATGAATATTATAATTATAATTATAATTTCATCATCATTTTGTTTGTAATATACGTTTATCTATGAACTTTATCTTATATATCAGTTAATTAAACAAATATACATAAGATAAAAAATTGTTTTAAATTACACCCGATCACTTAGTTGTAGTCCACAAGCTAATAGAATATAGAGAGCATTTTATAAGTTCAATTGTAGTCTTGAGAAGTAATTACGTAAGGATTTTCTCATCACACTTAAAAGATTCTATATTTGATTGAAATATTAAAAGGAATTTAGGAAAAGGATATAATTAGTCAATAAACAATAAGATCAAATCACTATAATATAGAAATTACTCTTACTTTATGTAAGATTAAATGAAATACTTGCAAATTTACTCTAAGATAGAATAGTATATAGCATAATGCAACTCAGAATCATACAAGAGCTTAATTAAGGGTATATAAGTTGGACACAACAAATTACAAGGCTCCTAGTCCCCAGAGAGGAGTTATAATACCTATAGTAAATTGGTGCTATATTGTATCTTTTTTAAAAATGATCCACCTCTAATGTTTTTAAAAGACTTTTTTTTAATGTTTAAGGCTTAATGATTAATATTATACAAGTTTTTAGAGATGACAAAAAGACTCGAATCAGGTACTATTTAAAGTTAATGAGTAAAAAAATTGAGCTTACGTCGTTTGAGTATAATGGTGCTCATCTCAAAGCCTAACCTACAACATTCTCATATATATAATCAATTACAATTATCTTATGTCCATATGTTTAATGAACTAGATTTAAATAGAAAACATCCAACTTCAATTTAAGAAAAGGTTTAAAATTTTCAAATATGTTTAACAAGCAAAGAACCGCATATCTATAAACGTATGGCTTTTTTTAATGCCAATCCATTTTGCTGTTCAATTTTAAGCAACAGATATTATATAGTAATTCCTTCCAAATAAACCCTTTTTATCATATTTTGTGCATATTACATAATATTTTATATTTTATTAGATCATACTTTTTTTTCTTTTTCTTTTTTACTTTTACTTTAAAACTTTTAAGATATGTAACCTTTAGCTTAATTATTATGCAAAATTAAAATAGATGGATTTTGAATGGTCTTTTGTAAATAAATGGAATATTATTAACCATTTAGACAAGGGTAAAAAGTGATCGATGATGTATGTTAAAAACATTATTTTATTGATGTTTCAAACAATAATGAGGAATTAATCAAGTATTATAATTATGCTAACATTATGCAAGGCTTCCTAATTTATAAATTTGTAAAGTAAACAAAATGTTCAATCAGAAAATTTTACTATTTTTACTTAAGATTTAATATATTAAATTATGTACCTTCTTAATATATAAATAACTTATTCTTTATATCCTTTAATATATAGATCACTTATTATTTATATCTTTTTATTAGAGAAATTAACTTAAGAATTTTCAACATAAAGGTCCATTTTATGAACATGTAAGATTTGCTAAATTTAGATAATTCATATAATCAAATTCATGAGTAAGAAGTTCTTCCTTCTCTCTTCCTTTCTAAGCTCCTTCTAACATATTCATCATGTTTGTTTTTGCTATATTTCTTGAACTCTTTATGTTCCCTACCTTTAATCATGTTGTCATCTATTACTGTCATTTCCTTAATGTACTCCTTGTTATTGCTTTTCTATTATTGTTGTTGATCAATTGTGTCTTTTCTTGTCCATCCATTTCTGATTCTTTCCATCTTTTTTTTTCTTTTTTTCTTTTATAATAGCTTATGTTGTGTCTTCCTTTTACATTCAAGCTTTAGTATTCTTCTTTGATCCAGTTTGGGTGTTTCTCTCCTCCCACCTTCCTTGTACTACTCCGAAGGGTGGACGGCCTTTTTAGTATCTTCACAATTTTGATTCTTTCCTAAGTCAAGCTTTACTGATTAAGGTGGCAAACTTTTAAACATTTCTCTACCAAAATTTATTTTCAGCTAGTTTGAGTATGTCTTCCTACAAAAATGTCTTAGTCACTATCCTTACTTCCTATCCTAGTCACTATCATTACTCCCAGTGAGTTCCCTTTTTTTCCCTTTCCCATGACTGTCTTGCCTTAAGCTTTCAACATTCCTCTTCCCAATTCTATGAAAGAGCCTTCAACTTCTACCAATAACTCATGAAGGAGCTAGAAGTAATCTCTAAAAGATCTTGCAGAGGTGCTTAAGGCTGGTGCAAATAGTTAGGAATCATCCCTAGTAGGTTTCTTTTTAGGGACCCGTCCTCCTTTCCTAACTATATCTAGTTGGGGCTCATAGTCTTGAAAGTGGTGGAGGAAAAACTAAGGCACCTTAGATAACTCCCTATTTCCCTATAAACATGGTAATCATGTATAAAATTAGACATAATCAAAAATAAAAGTATCCTGATATGGGTGAATATGCTTAATGTTCCATTAACATATTGGATCACAAAAGGATTGAGTTTGTTTTCTAGCTACATTAGGGAACCCTTGTGCATATATGGGAATACAACTAGAAAAAGAAGGATTGGATTTGCAAGAGTGTACATTAGTGTGGAAATGCCTAAATATCTCCCATATTTCATCCCTATAATGAGGTTAGGGCAAAACAACTCTCTTTATAAAGATTATGTATGGTTGCATATAATTGGAAGCCTTCCCACAAGATGTAAGGAAAATAATGGAATCCTACAAGGAAAACTTGCAAGAGGAGGGATTATTTTAAGTTAATAGGGATGGAGGCAATTGATGATGGTTTGGAGTTTGTGATGGAGTAAGTGCAATGTAGAGATAAAGAAAAGGACTAGCTTAATGTTAACTTGAGCCAATTAGAGGAACAAAAGCTTCTTAGTGGGAATGAAAGTAATCAACTAAAGGAGGGGCCTCATAACTCTTCTAAAGACATGCATGATAAGGAGGATAATGAGAATGATCAAGTGGGGGTAAGGGGAATTAGTAACAATATCATGGTTATCAAGTTTTTTAATACACCTCAAGGTAAAATGGGTATGAACCTAATTGATAGATCCTCTATAGATGTAAAGGAATATGACTTTTATGGTGTAGAAAGAAGGAAATCTGAAAGAGGCAATAAGAGCAATAGCTCAAAAGGTAAATCCATCTCAAAACTATTTTTATAATATAGAATGTTTTTGATATAAATTTCCCCAAAAAGCTTCAAGCTTTAAAGTATTTTGTCCACATGGCACATCCCTAGTTCTTGTGTCTTTTAAAAACCAATATTAGACTTGATAATATAAATAAATTGAATAGTTTAGGAGCTAATTGAAATTTTCTTTCAAACTACCAACACCGTTAATTTGGGAGAATTGTATTGAAATATAACTACACTTTTATGAAAGTGGATGAATTATAGTCTTGTGATCAAGTAATGCATCTATTAGTACATTTCTTGCATGAGAATTGTAAGTTGTATGCTTCCATTGTATATAGATCCATTCTTAACTTACAGAGGAAGATTCTTTGGGATGAATTGAACTAAATTCAGGTTAACAACCTTTAGCTTTGGCCAGTTGTTGGAGATTTTAAAGCTACTCTTTATCGAACTATAGTTGAAAGTCATTCTAACCTAAAGAATTATAATAATGATTTCAAAGAGTGTGTGGAAGGCTTGGGACTTAAAGATTTTAGACATGAGGAGCATAGAAAGATGCTTTATTAGAAAAAGTTAGATACAACCTTGGTAAACCTTACTTGGTAGATTTAGATAGAGGCTGGTGTTGAGTGTTCTTAAAAATTCTAGTTTTCTATTATGAATTGACATCTCATATGGAGGATAAATTGTTACAGTTTCAAATCTATTATTTAACTTTTAATTTTTAAAATCATATTAACAATTCAATTTGAATTGAATCAAACTCGAGGTTTCAAAAAAATTAATCTGAATATTTCATTTTCAAACAAATCTAATTTGTTATTTAATTATTAGGACTTTTCATAATCAATTTCATAATTTAATATCAATAGCAATTAAACAATTTTAATTAAGTTATAGATTCAAAGTTGACTCTAATGTCACTGTTGAGAAATTCAATATTAATTAAGTTATAGATTCAAAGTTGACTCTAATGTTACTGTTGAGAAATTAGGGTGAGATCCGATCTTTTGTGTAACATCCCATCACCGATGGGAGGGGTAAATTGGTAAATTGGGACAGGTTAGAAGTTTGCATTGCATATGTTGATGTGAATATTCATTTGGCCTCTAATTTTAGAGGAATGAGTCATATGGCACATGCACTTATATGTACATGCATTCATGACATTTTCCGACATTTATTTGTGAATATGATATGTTTTATAAATTCTGAAATATTGTGCTTGAGAATTGGACTTGGAACTGTTTTAGAGTGATTGTCACTTGATAGTGACCCTCAGAAATTTTCTGGATAATTGGGAGGAAATGTCCGTGTTGGGCCCCAAATTTCTTTTTCTTGATGTTATTAAGCATGAATTTATTTGATTTATGATTTATGGCATGGTTTGAGTTTTTGAAAGTATTAATGGAAAAATATGGATTTAATTGAGTTTATTATGGAATAAATGGTTTTGAAAGAGTAAAATTTTATGAGGGCTTATAAGGAAAGTCACCCAAGGGTAAGGGGTGATAGGCTTTTCAAGGAGGGCATTTTAGTCATTGCTCTTCCTTGAAGGTTTAAGGAATTAAAAGAAGAAATAGAAAGAAGGGAGGAAGAGAAGAGCATCGTAGGAGAGGAAGAAGAGGGAGAAGAAGAGGAAGCTAAGTTTCGACGTTTTCCGACAGATTTCAAGCACTCTTAAGGTAAGTTATACTCTTCTACTCTTGTTTAGGTTGAATCAAACCCTAGATTGGCATGGATTGAGTAGAAATCGTTGGTTTAGGGTTTATGGGAAAACTTAGGTAGATTTGCATGGGTTGTTGAGTTGTTGATGTTTTTGGTGTTAAAATAAGTGTATAATGGAAGTATATGACATGATTTATGGCTTAGATGTGTTGTACTTGAAAAAGAGAAGGATTTAGGGTTGAAAATGTCGGAGATCTGGGTTCGGGAGTCGACCCTCCCGTCCGCACGTCGCGACGTGCTCATGAGCAAGCCGCGGTGTGCGGGGAAGGCTTGCACGTCGCGGCGTGCGTGATTTTTGCTCGACGCGGCGAGAGGCTGGCCCTCACCATGGCGTGGCGTCTGGCGTCTGTGACCTTCATGACTGGCTGGTCGTTCGTTCATGGCGAACTCAAAATGTTTCTGTTGTTTTGTTTTTAGTGTTTTACGCATATCTTTTGATACAGAGGTCCTTTTGGGGTGATTTTAGAGGCGTTGTGAACTAGAGACATAGATCTACAAGTCTTATGAAGTGATGAAGTTATGAATTAGTTTATAAGAATATGGAATTTTGGATGGAAGTTAAGAATGGAATTTAAGGTTTCAACATGAGTTTTGAATAAGATTTTGCTTCTTATTTTAGGAGACCAAGAAAGGCAAAAGGATCAAGAGGTTCGAGAGGAAACTCATTCCTAGGTAAGATAAGCAAGGAAATTCAGGTGGGTTCATGTTTATAATAAAGTATATAAGTTACTCATTGTTTAGTTCAAATCAAGCAAGATCTCATGCATTTACATTACATCATCCACGATCGCATTGCATACTACCATGAATGATTATATTCTGCATTATGATTTGCATTCATGATTATTATCAAGATTTTTACAAAGGAATGTCTTCCTTTCACGAATACAAGTGCATGAAATCAATTTTTACGAAATATTTATGACAAGCAAGTTTACAAGCAAGATTACAAGCAAGTGCCAGATTGGCAAACAAGTTTACAAAAACAAGTTGCATTATGCATACTTATGTGGGTTTGTGGTGGCCCTCACGATAGTCAAGTGCACATTGACTCACGAAAAGGCTTCTCCCGCCTGCCCGACTGTGGCACAGGGTTATCCCATAAGGATTCCCTCACGAAACTACATCTACACATCAATATTTCGATGGCTATGTGTAGTACGTCACGAACCCGGGACACCCAAACCATCATGTTATGTGCTATGATTTGTTATGTGACATGCATCATGATTTGTTCAAGAATCAAGCATTTTGCAAGAAATGACTCATACATGCTCTAGTATTATGAATTCAACAAGTATCACGACAATGAGATATTTTGAATATTTTTGCTTATAGCGATATTATAAATATGTTCCCACGAGCTTTATAGCTCACCCCCTCTAATCTCCCCCATACAGGTGACGAGCCAGAGATCGAGTGAGTCACGAGTTTCGGCAGCACTCCCGTTTTCATTTCATTATGATTATTTATTTTCAATGTTATGTTTGGACGACAAGACCTTAGTTACATGTCAAGTATCATTGGTTCAAGAGTGTTTTAGATTTTTGGCTCTTGAATTCAAAGTTGTGGTCTGATTTGAGATATTCGTAAATCTTTATGAAACTCTTCTTTGGAGCATGAATTAGGAATATGTTTAAAAGCACGAAAGTTTCACGATGGGTCCATTGAACTTCCAATGGGTTCCTTTCTAAACCGTTAAATTTGCATGTTTCGCCGCATTTATTCAAATAACATGAAGCAGGTTTCAAGTATGTTTTCCAGCAGACCCATTAATCTTCCACGGGTCTTTTTCGTTTAAATGTATTATGATCACGTTTTCCCGCCGTGCTCTCACGAACGACGTTGGGCTCCGGCAGCGGGGTCCAACATGTTTGGTATCAGAGCGCCTAGGTTTTTGATCTAGGGCTACATGACATTGCTTTCAAGAAATAACTTGCATGGCTTTACACGCTTTGAACTGTTTTTGCATACTTTGAAAATTGTCGTACTTGAACTAAAGTTTTCAATGGTTTTCTATTCAAGGAGTGAACATGCCACCTCGAAGGAAAACTTGGGGAGCTACGACTCGATCTCATTCTCGTCAGGGGAGTACGGATGAATCTCATATTCCTCAGGACGCCGGGACACATTCTGTTCCGATTTCATAGGCACCTAGTTTGCAGTAAGAAGTGCCTCCTCCGCCTCCTCCTATGCCTCAGGGGAATCCCATGGATCCGAGTTTCTTTCAAGCCTTTGCACAGGCTTTCACGTATGCCATGGGACAGGGATCGTAGATGCCGATGCAAGCTCCAGTAGATAGGAGTGGACAGTATGAAAAGCTCCGGAAGTTTGGGGCTGTGGATTTCAGTGGGACTACCAATCCAGAAGAGGCTGAAGCCTGGTTGAAGAGGACCGAGAGGGTCCTAGTTTAGATGAGATGCTCAGATGAGGATAAAATTTGGATTATCAATCGATCATTGCGGTGATGCCTTTGCATTGGTGGGAGACAGTGCCCCACAGTCAGGTGGTTCCTTCGGTGCTGTCATGGAGGGATTTTGTGGAAGTGTTAGGAAGAAGTATCTCTCTAGGGTTTATGTGCAAGATAAGGCGGAGAGTTTTTGAATCTTCTGTGAGAGGGACATGAGTGTGGCGATGCACGAGTGAAGTTCACAGACTTTCCGATATCAGCTAACTTTGTGGCAACAGAGGAAGACAAGTGCCCATGAAGTTTGAGGAGGTCTTCACTTGGGAATCGGGAGAAAGTCTGTTTCACAATTTACGTGATTATCGGCGATTAGTGGATCTTTGCTCTCCAGTGAGAAGCTGGAGAATATCGAGAATAAGCGAACAAGAAGAGGAAAACAGGAGCGGACCTTGGAAGGTACTAGTGCTCCATTGCACGAGAGAGCACGAGGAGTACTCATAGTCGAGTGAAGTAGGTAGCGATGGGGCTACCAGAAAAGCAGTGAGCTGTTTGAGGCAAGCCTCTAATGTGGGAGGCACGGTAGAAATGGAAGGGCGTGTTCACTTACCCTTATGTGACCGTGTGGGAAGCATCATCGAGGAGTGCCTCGATCACTTGGAGTTTGTTTGAGATCACGGAGAAGGGTCATATAGCCAAGCAATGTCCACGAGCACCGAGACCGGAGGGTCACGATTTGAGACTCTAGCGTGCGAAGCAGTGGGAACCAGTGGATTCTTGAGGTAGGCGACTCTGGGATTGCAAGGAAGGCTGTTCCTCCAGGAAGGCCAAGGGTCGAGCGCGACAAGAGTGTTTGCCATGACCGGGGAGGAAGCTGTAGCCCTTTGAGGTTGTCACGGGTATGGCTCGATTATTTGATTTAGCGATGTTTGTGTTGATTGATTACGGTTCCACGCACTCTTTTGTTTACGCTAGCATAGATTTGCATGGTATGAGTTACATGCCTTTTGATAGGCCCTTGATTGTTAGTACTCCTCTAGGGAGGAATGTGGTGATCGATCGGTGTATGAAGCGGTGTGAGCTTTTCATAGATGGTGCTAGATTGGTAGTGGACTTACTACCGCTAGACCTTAGAGGGTTAGATGTTATCACAGGGATGGATACTATGGAAATGTCTGGCCAAGGCTGGATTGTGGTCGGAAGAGGTAGAGTTTGATCTGGGCAATGGTGAGAGGTGATCTTGGAGGAGATAGGAAGACACCATCGCTAAGACTGATTTCACTATGTTAGGTGAAAGGATGATAGGCGAGGATGTGAAGCTTTCTTGGCGCATGTTGTAGATGCCGATGTGCATGAAGGGAAGCTAGAGGATTTCCGGTTGTGAGGAGTTTCGGATGTTTTCTGGATGAGTTACGGGTTTGCCGCGGTGAGAGAAATCGAGTTTGCCATTGACTTGATTTCCGGAACCTCGCCTATCTCTATCCCGCCTTACAGGATGGCTCCAGCGGAGTTGAGGGAGCTTAAGGAACAGTTGGAGGAACTGTTAGAGAAGGGGTATGTCAGGCCTAGTTCGTCTCCTTGGGGAGCACCGGTTTTGTTTGTGAAGAAGAAGGATGGATCATGGCGGATGTGCATTGATTATCGGAGGCTCAATAAGGTGACAATCAAGAACAAGTATCCTTTGCCACGGATAGATGATCTGTTTGATCAGCGCGAGGGAACCACGGTCTTTTCAAGATAGATCTCGGTCGGGCTATCATCATTTCGAGAATCAAGGAGTCGATGTAAGCAAGACGACATTCGGGACCCGTTATGGGCATTATGAGTTTTGGTTATGCCATTCGACGATCAATGCTCCATTTGCTTTCATGGATCTCATGAGCGAGGGTCTTCAGGAGTTCTGGATCGGTTTGTCATAGTGTTTATAGATGACATTACGGTGTATTCTAAAGTGAGGAAGATCATGAGGAGCATCTCGGGACTGTTTTGCAGACTCTTAGGGAGAGAGAGCTTTATGTTAAGTTCAGCAAGTGTGAGTTTTGGCTTCATGAGGTGGCTTTCCTTGGACATGTGATTTCGCAGGATGGGGTACATGTTGATCCGAGAAAAGTTGAAGCAGTAGTAAGTTGGCATGTACCCAAGACAGTGACAGAGGTGAGGAGTTTTCTGGGTCTTGCAGGTTACTACAGAAGGTTCGTGGAGGGATTCTCCATGATAGCTGCCCCGATGATTCTCCATGATAGCTGCCCCGATGACCAAGCTATTACGGAAGAATCAGAAGTTTATCTGGACTGATGAGTGCCAGAAGAGCTTTGAGGAGCTCAAGCACAGGTTGACAAGTGCTCCAGTGCTGATTTTGTCTTCTAGTGATGAGGGCTATGTAGTGTACAGTGATGCATCGAGAAAGGGTCTCGGTTATGTATTGATGCAAGGGGACGGGGTGATAGCATATGCTTGAAGCAATCTGAAGCAATATGAGTTGAATTATCAGACTCGTGACTTGGAGTTAGCGGCGATGATCTTTGCCTTGAAGATTTGGAGGCATTATCTTTATGGGGTTCGCACAAAGATTTTCTGAGACCACAAGAGCCTCAGTACTTCTGAGCGAAGGAGTTGAATTTGAGGCAGAGAAGGTGGATTGAGCTGCTCAAGGACTATGATTTGTTAATTGAGTACCACCCAGGCAAGGCGAATGTAGTAGCTGATGCTTTGAGCAGGAAGTCTTCCATTGCTCATGTTCAGGCAGTTTACCTTCCTTTATTGGAAGAGATGGCCAAGCTTAAGATAAGCTTGAAGCAGGAGGAACAGATTGCCACCTCACTACTTTCAGAGTTAGGCCTATACTCGGGAGAAGGTTAGGGAGTTGCAGGCTCGGGATCTGAGTTGAGCAAGCTTAGGGAGGAAATTCAGAATGGTAAGCTTTCTGAGGTAGTGGTGAGAGAGGATGGACTCATGACAGTAGGGGACAGACTTTGTATTCCAGACAGCAGGGAAGTTAAGGATGAGATATTAGATGAGGCACACAATGCGCCTTATGCCATGCACCCAGGTAGCACCAGGATGTACAGAGATTTGAGAGAGCATTTCTGGTGGAAGGGCATGAAGAGGATGTATCGAGTATGTCGATGAAGTGTCTAGTGTGTCGTGAAGTCAAGGTTTGAACACCAGCGCCTTCGAGGAAAGTTAAGGCCATTATCATTCACGAGTGGAAGTGGCAAAGAGTAACCATGGATTTTCGATGGGTTTGCCCAAGACTAGTAAAGCATGATGCCATATGGGTTATAGTGGATCGGTTGTGAAGTCAGCCCATTTTAACAATCAGTGACCGATTCCTTGCATGTGCTAGCCAGGAAGTACATTGATGAGGTAGTGAGATTGCATGGGATTCCAGATTCTATAGTGTCTGACAGGGATCCTCGGTTCACATCGAGATTTTGGGGAAGCTTGCGGAAGCTTTAGGTACTAAGCTGCATTTAGTCTGACATTTCATCCTCGAGACGGATGGTCATTACGAGAGGACCATTCGGACACTTGAGGAATGCTCGGGGCATGTGTTATGGATTTCAAGGGGCATGGGATGAGCATTTGCCTTTGGTCGAGTTGCTTACAATAACTTCGTACCATTCTAGCATTCAGATGGCTCCATATGAGACTTTATATGGAAGGAGGTGTAGAACTCCTATATGTTGGGATGAAGAAGGAGAGAGAAGCTAGTGGGACGAGTTGATTGATTGACGTGGATAAAGTCAATCTAGTCAGCGGCGACTTAAAGCGACCGGGACGAGGATGAAGAGTTACTGCGATTCTCGTCGGAAGGAGATGGAGTATGAAGTTGGTGAGAAAGTGTTTTTTAAGACGTCTCCTTGGAAGGGAGTTTTGAGGTTTGGTAAGAAAGACAAGTTAAGTCCAAGATATGTAGGTCCTTATGAGATTTTTGAGAGGATCGGACCTCTAGCTTACAGGTTGGCATTGCCGCCAGAGTTGTCTCAGATTCATGATGTCTTTTATGTTTCCATGCTAAGAAGGTACAGATCATATCCTTCTCATGTCATTCAGGTTTCAGACATTCAGTTGAGAGATGACTTAAGTTATGAGGAGATTCCAGTAGCAATCTTGGACACCAAGGATAAAGTCCTTAGAAACAAGACAGTTCAGCTAGTTAAGGTTCTGTGGAGGAACCATGTAGTGGAAGAAGCCACGTGGGAGCCCTTGGACGCTATGAAGGAGAAGTATCCAAGTCTTTTCGATGATTCAGGTAAATTTCGAGGACGAAATTTCTTTTAAGAGGGGGAGAAATGTTGGGCCCCAAATTTCTTTTTCTTGATGTTATTAAGCATGAATTTATTTGATTTATGATTTATGGCATGGTTTGAGTTTTTGAAAGTATTAATGGAAAAATATGGATTTAATTGAGTTTATTATGGAATAAATGGTTTTGAAAGAGTAAAATTTTATGAGGGCTTATAAGGAAAGTCACCCAAGGGTAAGGGGAGATAGGCTTTTCAAGGAGGGCATTTTAGTCATTGCTCTTCCTTAAAGGTTTAAGGAATTAAAAGAAGAAATAGAAAGAAGGGAGGAAGAGAAGAGCATCGTAGGAGAGGAAGAAGAGGGAGAAGAAGAGGAAGCTAAGTTTCGACGTTTTCCGACAGATTTCAAACACTCTTAAGGTAAGTTATACTCTTCTACTCTTGTTTAGGTTGAATCAAACCCTAGATTGGCATGGATTGAGTAGAAATCGTTGGTTTAGGGTTTATGGGAAAACTTAGGTAGATTTGCATGGGTTGTTGAGTTGTTGATGTTTTTGGTGTTAAAATAAGTGTATAATGGAAGTATATGACATGATTTATGGCTTAGATGTGTTGTACTTGAAAAAGAGAAGGATTTAGGGTTGAAAATGTAGGAGATGCGGGTTCGAGTCGACCCTCCGTCCGCGTGTCATGACGTGCTCATGAAACCGCCATGGCGTCTGAGGAAAACTTCTGCGTCGCGACGTGCAAGCAAGCACGTCGCGGCGTGCGTGATTTTTGCTCGACGCGGCGAGAGGCTGGCCCTCACCGTGGCGTGCGAAGCGTCTGTTGCCTTCCATCGCCATTGCGCGAGTGGTTCGCCATGGCGAACTCAAAATGTTTCTGTTGTTTTGTTTTTAGTGTTTCGCATATCTTTTGATCTGAGAGGTCCTTTTGGGGTGATTTTAGAGGCGTTGTGAACTAGAGACATAGATCTACAAGTCTTATGAAGTGATGAAGTTATGAATTAGTTTCTAAGAATATGGAATTTCGGATGGAAGTTAAGAATGGAATTTAAGGTTTCAACATGAGTTTTGAATAAGATTTTGGTTCTTATTTTAGGAGACCAAGAAAGGCAAGAGGATCAAGAGGTTCGAGAGGAAACTCATTCCTAGGCAAGATAAGCAAGGAAATTCAGGTGGGTTCATGTTTATAATAAAGTATATAAGTTACTCATTGTTTAGTTCAAATCAAGCAAGATCTCATGCATTTACATTACATCATCCACGATCGCATTGCATACTACCATGAATGATTATATTCTGCATTATGATTTGCATTCGTGATTATTATCAAGATTTTTACAAAGGAATGTCTTCCTTTCACGAATACAAGTGCATGAAATCAAGTTTTATGAAATATTTATGACAAGCAAGTTTACAAGCAAGATTACAAGCAAGTGCCAGATTGGCAAACAAGTTTACAAGAACAAGTTGCATTATGCATACTTATGTGGGTTTGTGGTGACCCTCACGATAGTCAAGTGCACATTGACTCACGAAAAGGCTTCTCCCGCCTGCCCGACTGTGGCACAGGGTTATCCCATAAGGATTCCCTCATGAAACTACATCTACACATCAATATTTCGATGGCTATGTGTAGTACGTCACGAACCCGAGACACCCAAACCATCATGTTATGTGCTATGATTTGTTATGTGACATGCATCATGATTTGTTCAAGAATCAAGCATTTTGCAAGAAATGACTCATACATGCTCTAGTATTATGAATTCAACAAGTATCACGGCAATGAGATATTTTGAATATTTTTGCTTATAGCGATATTATAAATATGTTCCCAAGAGCTTTATAGCTCACCCCCTCTAATCTCCCCCATACAGGTGACGAGCCAGAGATCGAGTGAGTCACGAGTTTCGACAGCACTCCCGTTTTCATTTCATTATGATTATTTATTTTCAATGTTATGTTTGGACGACAAGACCTTAGTTACATGTCAAGTATCATTGGTTCAAGAGTGTTTTAGATTTTTGGCTCTTGAATTCAAAGTTGTGGTCTGATTTGAGATATTCGTAAATCTTTATGAAACTCTTCTTTGGAGCATGAATTAGGAATATGTTTAAAAACACGAAAGTTTCACGATAGGTCCATTGAACTTCCAATGGGTTCCTTTCTAAACCGTTAAATTTGCATGTTTCGCCGCATTTATTCAAATAACATGAAACAGGTTTCAAGTTTGTTTTCCAGCAGGCCCATTAATCTTCCACGGGTCTTTTTCGTTTAAATGTATTATGATCACGTTTTCCTGCCGCGCTCTCACGACCGACGTCTGGCTCCGGCAGCGGGGTCCAACAGTCCGGACCGGAAATTTTTCGAGTGACAGACTGATTGATTTTATAGTACTGAAATAACTATCCAATGGCCATGAAAAATTAGATTGATGATTTTAGAAATTAATATGTTGAGCCATTGAAATTTAGAGACGAATTGGACTGGTAATAAATTGTGAAAAATAAGAAAGAGAATTAAATGGACAGTGAGGAAAAAGACAAGTGGTATGATTCTATTGCTAAGAGAGAGATCCCTTTAAATGCCTTAGGTTTTGAATTTGGCAGAAACACGTTTCTTTCCTCCCTAGGGCATGCTTCCTTCTCTTCTCCCTTCAACGATTTTCGATCCTCCTTATTCAACCCTTGCTTAATCTTTGGCTTGCTGCTTGTTTCTTCTTCCTTGTGCAAGACCAAGCCTAAACCCTTGAGAAGATGAAGATTGGTGAAAATTGAGAGAGAACCGTGGGTGATGAAAGAGTTGGAGAGATTTTCGGAGATTTGAAGATTTAGGGCTTTATTGGTAAGTAAATTGGCTTTTATGTTGTTTTACTGTTGTTGAAATGCATTTATTGTGGTTAATATGAAAGATTGGGTAGTTGAGAGTGAGTTATTACTAGTTTTAGAGAGAGAATCGACGAAAAATGTAATAGGAGAAGACGAACCAGGCCCTGCACGTCGCGAAGAGCGGGAATTCACTCGCCGCGACGAGTGGTTCTCCGCGACGAGTAGGATGTCGCGACGAGCCACTGTGTAGACGCCGCGGTGAGCTTCTTTCCACACCGCGGCGAGCGACTTCAGGACGCCGCAGCGAGAGCTCTGAGGCCGCGGCGAGGACTTTTTTCTAAACCGATTGATTTTAGTTTTTGGGGCATAACTAATGGTGTATACCTCCAATTGAGGTGATTCTTGATTCGTTATGATCTAGAAAAAAAGGTCTACAATTGAAGTAAAGAAAGAAAGTTTGAAATCAAATGAGTGAGATCTTAATATTGAATGAAAGTTGGGTTTAGATTGCTATTACAACCTAAGGGTTGTTTCTTGATCATTGGGGTATAATTGTGAGATTTCTGAAATTAAGAAAATGCTATTGGGGTTTTAAAAACTGAGCCTAATGGGTGAGTTTGGATCTAGAGGATAGTGGCACTGGTTTTGAGGTCTTTCTTGAGAATATCATAGTGGGTATGACTTGGTAAATTGACTGGATGTTAGAAATGAAATTGGTGGAGTTTCGTGATAGGCCATTGAAATGAAATGAGTCATTATTGAGCAATTGAGTGAAAAGATAGTTTTTGAAGAAAGAAAGTGGAAATTGGGAAATAGCGCCGGGAAGGTCATGAACATGCATCGTGCATCTTTTACTTAAGACATGTGCATCATTGAATCTTTCTGATTATGCATTTAGTAATAAATGATTATTTGACCGTTTTATAGGCACCGTTGAACAACATTCCACGGATATTGCTGGGACTTCCAGGCTGTAGCTCGAAAGTAAAGGTGAGTAACCTAGTTGGTTCCTCAATCTTTGTGTGTTTAAAAGTATGCGTTTATGCCATGCGGAGATGAATGGAGGGCTTATGTGTACTTTGATTTTGATTGGTTCCGGACCATAGGTATCCGAAGCATTGAGTTCTTGATATCGAAGTGTAAATTGTGTGTAAAATGGTAATTATTGTGAATTGAGACATATGCATTCATGCATAAAGGCATGTTCAGATAATGACAGTTGTGACCGGAGCAGCCACCGTATTTCAGAGCTTAAAGCTCAACGCAACAGGGCCTCGAGCCCAACAAAATTCAGAGCCACAGGCTCACCGTATTAAGGCTTCAAGCCCAACGTATTTCAGAGCCACAAGCTCACCGTATAATGTGCCCGTTACTGGGATAGATAAGGCGTACAATCACAACACCATAATAAAATGGAAAGTGTCACATGTGCATTGCATATACGAATGATTAAATGTGGACTGTTTGAAAGGCAAAACGCCTTATATTTGTGAAATGATAACACATGTGATATTTTCGAATGTAATTTGATGCAATATCTGTGAATTGCTTGCTATATGCATGAATTGGGTGAACCATCGATGATGGTTTCTCATTAAGTTCGCAAATTTACCCAAAATTGCAACTATTTTTCAGGATTTGAAGAGTACCTCGTTAGACAAACGGGAGTATGATTACTGCAAGCAAGTCAGAGTTTGAAGTCGGGATCGATTCACGCCTCAGATTTATATCATTACATTATTGTGTAAATTTGTATTTCTGCAAGTTCCGCAGAATAGTGCTTTTTATTTCAGTGGGTCCTAATTGGTTAATATTGTATTTGTAATGTGACCACTGAAAATGTTAAGGAAAATCATTGGGCCCAGTTTGGTTATGGATTTCTGTATATGAAATGGTTGAGCGCTTTTGAGTGCCTTTTTATGAATGAAATTGTGTTATGTTTGAAAATGTTTTCGTATTCAAGCGGGTCCAAATCGTTTACTGATTTCCGCACATGTGATTGTTTTCAAAAATAAAAATGTCTTACGGAGTTTTTGAACTGTTTGACTGCTCTAGCATACCACCCTCGTAAGGCACGGGCTCGGATATTACCCTCGATGTCAAGTTTGGGTCTTGCGGGAGTGGGATGCTACATTTGTGATATCAGACCCAAAAGTACTATCTTATATGGGCTATTTTTGAAATGTGGGTCAAGTTACATGCATTTAACTCATGTCACGACAGACAGTGACAACTGATCCCCAGTCTAGCATATAAGTCACATGCATGAGCATGCATCAATTGTTTAAGCGGTTAGAAATAGTGAAGAAATGATGATATGTTAGAATGTGATAAATAGAAGTTGTGGATATCATGGAATAAGAAAAAAGTGTATGGTTCGATTTGTCAAATGAAGATTTAGTGTATTGGTATTGGTGGATATATTATGAAATACAACATCAGAGTTATACCGAGTATATCCGTGAATGTGGGATAGATATGAAGTTATAGTTGTGGGTTGATAGAGAAAAAATAGCGATATGTTAAAAATGGCAAGATTGAAAGTGTATAATCAAAGTGGATGAAAATAAAATGTTCTATGATCTAGAGAGGCTGCAATTGGGTTTGATTACCATGATGAGAGTTTTGAATAAGGGTTTATGACTTAGAGTCAAAATATGTAGTGGGAAATCAAGACTGATTATACATCTATGATTCGGATTTGACTATGAACATACATGGGTATGATGAAATAATGAGAAATTGGAATGTAAGACAATGATAATGATAGATGAAAAAGTTATTAAGGTTCAGTTGATTTGCCTATCTGAACGCACATCTGATAATGGGAGAACTATGGCAAGTGAAAATATTAAGCATATATGTATCATATGTGTGGAGATGATATCGGAAGTAATCGGTGAGTTAGTAGATAATTGTTAGTCATAGTTCTGATAGTTTAAAGTTCAATATGAGTTAGAATAATAAATGAAAGTGCTTATAGTGATCAATTGGGAATGAATTGAGATTGTAAACAGGACATGATCATGGCTTAATCCTCACGATTGAGGACGGGTGCAAAAAGGGAAGTGTTGTTAAAAATCAATGAGATCAAGGTATCCTTAGTGTAAGTGATTAATTGGTTAGTTGCCCTACATCTATCTCTCGATAAGATGTAATGATTTTGATGGTACATACTTCACTGACTCTTATTAAAAAGGATGTTCTGATTATGTGAGTTATGGTATAAATTGATCCTTATGGGATATGGTGAATAGTTAAAATTGATTTTCTAAGGCATTAAGATTGGCTGACAAGAAATATGACGACTGTTGATGAGTAGGAATTTCGTGAACGATATTGATGAAGGTAGTAAGAAATCTTCTTTCAAAGAAGAATTTTCCTGACTTGAGTTAAGTTGATAAAATGATTCAATTGAAAGAAATATCAATGAAAGGACAAATCTGAGATAAATCTGAAATGAATTAAAAGTTATTATAAGAGTCCTGATCCTAGTGGAGACTCAAGCGTAAGAGATAGAATCTGCTACTGAGACTGTATGTATTATGTTAATGTAAAGAATCTGACTGTGTAATAGGATTATGGAACATTAAGGAGACATTAGTTGCGAATATGAAGAGAATATCGGTTCACGAATATTTTGTGTAAATATGTTCATGGAGCACAAAGTGGATTTGTTGAATGTGTTATCAACCTAAGTTTGTAATGATGGCAAATAAATTGAAGTTTATGGAGAAACTAGTGTAAGGGAACATGTGTAAGAATATGTTATTATGAACTGAGAGAATCATAAGAGAATTTTTCCTCATTAAGGAAATCAGATGCTTAAAGAGTTATGAGAATCAATCATAGGTATAAGGAGTTTTGGGTTGTAATTGTTCGAGATATCAATGCCCCTGACAGTATTATATTATTGAAGAGTGGAGTGTCTCAATTGTGTTTAGATCGAATAGTGACTATGATCATTAATAATATATCAAATGCATTTGAAAAGTGAAGAAGATTAGTTGGCATAGTTGAGGAAAGTTTATATCATGCAAGTTTCATAAGAGTGAATCTTAGCTTGATCAAATAAATTGTTGATGAATTAGTATTCGAACATGGCACATTGGGAGACTTAATGTCGATAGAGGTGATGATAAAATACGAAATTGCAAAGGACATATGTATACGGGATTTTGAGTTATTGAGAACTAGTTGTATGTTGGATACGTCCAGTAGTCGCTAAAGATTTTCGGGTCCTAGATATTTGACAAAAATGTTTGAGGAAAAATGTGTGAATCGTATGACTGATGAATATAAAAAGAGACATTTGAGAAATTTACAACTCGAGTATTGATAGTATCACTTTAATTTGGAGATTTTGCAATATTTAACGAAGTCTCCCAGTAAAGGTTATGATGCAATCTGTTGAAATAGTGTAAAGTGGTTTTATGTACATGGGGACAAGTATAACCTCACGGGCTGCATTGTGATTGATGACTTGAAATTTGTTGTTCTAGATATTGCTTTGAAAACTTGGAGACTCTATTCGTACAGAAACATTTTTGGATATGTCTATGAATATGCAAATCGATAATCGGTCAAGATGTTTCGGGAGTTTGAAAGAATTGAAAAGGATTATGCGATTGAATATTTCAAAATTAAGCTAGTGATGCAATTTAATGTATTGAATAGAAAAGTCAACGACAGAAGATCACAATTTGGGCGATAAGGTTATTAAATCTAGTGTAATACTGAGTGTAAACTGTCGAGCTAACAAGGGGCAAAAAGAAAGTATTATTATCATTTGGAATTCCAAATCAGGTGTGTATAAAAAGTTTGGCAAAGCCTAAATTGAGGATTTAGAATATGCGGATCTTATAGAGGAAATTGAAAATGGTATTTGTGACTGAATTAGGAAGTATGTGTAATACCCACTGTTAGAGAAAACTCAAGGAACAATCGAAGCCTTATGTTCTTGTAAGAGTACATTGAACGAGTAATTGATGGTTTAGAATGTAAGATCAAATGATTATATGTGTGAATAACTGACGGACTTGACTGCTGGAGACAAATGTAAAACTGATACTTTTGGAATTTATGAGGACATGAGATTGTTGTATAGTTCAGATTGATTATGGGCGTAACAATCGTTATATTGGTGACACCATTCGAATAGTGTATAAGGGGTCTTACAGCCAAAAAGAAGTCGTTCACCCCTATATTAAAGTGAACAGGGCCTAAAAATAGTCGAAGGCTGTGACTGATTTGAAATAGTGTTGATAAGTGAAATAAATCTGTAATAGGGGTTAAGTGATCCAAGTTAATGACAATAAGTCGAATTGATTATTATTGAGGTTAGTGGAATCTTATATGATTAGTATTTTAACACTAAAGAGATGTAATCTGATAAGCGATAAATGAAATGCTTTAAAGTGTAACACTTCGGCCTAGATGCACTTAGATGAAGATAAGGGTGTAAACCGAAGAAACTAAATTTGTGTAAAGTGGCCTCTATATGACTGTGGTGTGAATAGAACTATGAATTGGTAAAAGCCTAAAAGGATTATTCGGATTCATAAAGTGTTACATGGACAGAATTAGGAAATATTGCTATGATCTGATATATGAGTTATTGATACCGAAAGTGAAGAATTGCGAGTAATCATGAGGAAACAGTTAAGACAGTGTGGAGTTAAGAAAGGAAAAAGAGGCGATCGATTGTAGTGATTTCAGTGAATTGGCAGAAATTGGTCATGTAGTGAAATAAGTGGGAAGCAGATTATAAATGGACAAAACAATTCCCCTGCCTTCCTGATCTATCATATATGAAATTTCAAGAACGAAATTTTTATTAGGAGGGGAGAATTGTAACATCCCATCACCGATGGGAGGGGTAAATTGGTAGATTGGGACAGGCTAGAAGTTTGCATTGCATATGTTGATGTGAATATTCATTTGGCCTCCAATTTTAGAGGAATGAGTCATATGACACATGCACTTATATGTATATGCATTCATGGCATTTCCCAGCATTTATTTGTGAATATGATCTGTTTTATAAATTCTGAAATATTGTGCTTGAGAATTGGACTTGGAACTGTTTTAGAGTGATTGTCACTTGATAGTGACCCTTAGAAATTTTCTGGATAATTGGGAGGAAATGTCCGGACCGGAAATTTTTCGAGTGACGGACTGATTGATTTTATAGTACTGAAATAACTGTCCAATGGCCATGGAAAATTAGATAGATGATTTTAGAAATTAATATGTTGAGCCATTGAAATTTAGAGACGAATTGGACTGGTAATAAATTGTGAAAAATAAGAAAGAGAATTAAATGGACGGTGAGGAAAAAGACAAGTGGTATGATTCTATTGCTAAGAGAGAGATCCCTTTAAATGCCTTAGGTTTTGAATTTGACAGAAACATGTTTCTTTCCTCCCTAGGGCATGCTTCCTTCTCTTCTCCCTTCGACGATTTTCGATCCTCCTTATTCAACCCTTGCTTAATCTTTGGCTTGCTGCTTGTTTCTTCTTCCTTGTGCAAGACCAAGCCTAAACCCTTGAGAAGATGAAGATTGGTGAAAATTGAGAGAGAACCGTGGGTGATGAAAGAGTTGGAGAGACGGAGATTTGAAGATTTAGGGCTTGATTGGTAAGTAAATTGGCTTTTATGTTGTTTTATTGTTGTTGAAATGCATTTATTGTGGTTAATATGAAAGATTGGGTAGTTGAGAGTGAGTTATTACTGGTTTTAGAGAGAGAATCGACGAAAAATGTAATAGGAGAAAACGAATCAGGCCCTGCACGTCGCGAAGAGCGGGAATTCACTCGCCACAACGAGCGGTTCTCCATGACGAAGCGGAGACGTCATGACGAAACATCGTGTGAGCCGCCATGGCGAGTGACTCAGACGCCATGGCGGCGACGTTTCTAAACCGATTGATTTTAGTTTTTGGGGCATAACTAATGGTGTAGACCTCCAATTGAGATGATTCTTAATTCGTTATGATCTAAAGAAAGAGGTCTACAATTGAATTAAAAAAAGAAAGTTTGAAATCAAATGAGTGAGATCTTAATATTGAATGAAAGTTGGGTTTAGATTGCTATTACAACCTAAGGGTTGTTTCTTGATCATTGGGGTATAATTGTGAGATTTCTAAAATTAAGGAAATGTTATTGGGGTTTTAGAAACTGAGCCTAATGGGTGAGTTTGGATCTAGAGGATAGTGGCACTGGTTTTGAGGTCTTTCTTGAGAATATCGTAGTGGGTATGACTTGGTAAATTGACTAGATGTTAGAAATGAAATTGGTGGAGTTTCGTGATAGGCCATTGAAATGAAATGAGTCATTATTGAACAATTGAGCGAAAAGTTAGTTTTTGACAAAAGAAAGTGGAAATTGGGAAATAGCGCCGGGAAGGTCATGAACATGCATCGTGCATCTTTTACTTAAGACATGTGCATCATTGAATCTTTCTGATTATGCATTTAGTAATGAATGATTATTTGACTGTTCTATAGGCACCGTTGGAACAACATTCCACGGATATTGCTGGGACTTCCAGGCTGTAGGTCGGAAGTACAGGTGAGAAACCTAGTTGCTTCTTCAATCTTTGTGTGTTTAAAAGTATGCGTTTATGCCATGCAAAGATGAATGGAGGGTTTATGTGTACTTTGATTTTGATTGGTTCCGGACCATAGGTATCCGAAGCATTGAGTACTTGATATCGAAGTGTAAATTGTATGTAAAATGGTAATTATTGTGAATTGAGACATATGCATTCATGCATAAAGGCATGTTCAGATAATGACAGTTGTGACTGGAGCAGCCACCGTATTTCAGAGCTTAAAGCTCAACGCAACAGGGCCTCGAGCCCAACGAAATTCAGAGCCACATGCTCACCGTATCAGGGTTTTTTAGTTTCGCTTCTTCTGTCTTTTGCTTCTTTTCAGTTTCGTTTCTTCTGTCTTTTGCTTCTTCTTAGTTTTGTTTCTTCTGTCTTTTGTTTCTTCTTAATTTTGTTTCTTCTGTCTTTTTCTTCTTCTTAGTTTCGTTACTTCTCAAGTTTGCTTCTTCTCAGTTTCGCTTTTTATGTCTTTTACTTCTTTTCAGTTTCGCTTCTTCTGTCTTTTGTTTCTTTTTAGTTTCGCTTCTTCTGTCGTTTTCTTATTCTTAGTTTCGCTTCTTCTGTCTCTCACTTCTTCTTAGTTTCACTTCTTCTCTCTTTTACTTCTTCTTAGTTTTTCTTCTTCTGTCTTTTTCTTCTTCTCAATTTCGGTTCTTCGGTCTTTTTACTTCTTCTTAGTTTTGCTCCTTCTGTCTTTTGCTTCTTCTGTGTTACTGTTCATCTTATATCTTCTATTCCATTTTAGACCCTTCAAAAGATAGAATCTGTCTTCAATGTCTGTATAAAAGTTGTAGATCTTGAAGTCCTCTTTCGAACCATATAAAGAATACCTTAATCTGATATCTGTAGGGAAAGTTATAGCAATTTTTCCACTTCTTCTATCTTTTTCTATTCTTCTGTTTTTTCCTTTGACTTCGTCTAATCCTATTGTCTAGTCCATTTTGACCATTCAGATGATAAAATCAGACTCAAGGTTTTTTTCAAAGTTGAAGATCTCAAAATTCTCTTTGAAATCGTCCCAAGATAATCTTAATCTAACATCTCTGGTGAAAGTTATGGTATTTGTCCCCAGACAAGTTTGATATGATTGAGGACCAAATCTTGTTTGATTCTTTTAGCCATAATTTTGCTATTTTACCTCCAAATGAAGTGATTCTTAAACCCTTATATTCTTAACACTTTTCTTTTTACATCTCCATGAAAGGTTATAGATTTTGGTATTGATGTGAAAATGATGGATTGAATCAAAGTAAGGGTATTAATTGGAAGAGTAAGAATTGGATATTTTACTGAACATGCTTCAATATTTTGATGATTTCTAGATCAGTAGAGCTCCGAATAAGATGATTATTGTTTCAAGATAAACTAGAGACAAGGAGCTACAAATGATATAAAGAAATTGAAATCTAATTAAGTTTTTAAGGTGTTTAAATTTAGGATAGAATTTGTGTATAAGTATACTAATTTGGACAAGCACAGTCCAAAAATGTTTGAAGTGTATCTTTCCAATTACTGAATCAAATGGATTGATTTTGGTGTCCTTGTGAACTTAAGACAATAGAGAAGATTCTTCTAGAATAAAGTGTTATGTCAGAAAATTCAAGGATGCTTTTGGCAAGACACTTAAGTATAAAAGACATAAGGCATAAATGGAAGAGCAAATGAGACAATTCTCAATCATTAAGGGCATAATTATAAGAAAAAGTATTGTCTTGTTTATAAAAGTAGCATAGAAGAACGAAAATTTAAGAAAAAAGAGAGAGAATGTCATGAAAATAAGAGAGAAATATAAAGAGAAGGAGAGAAGGAGAGAAAAAAGAGAAAACAAGCTAAGGTTTCAATTTCCCTTGCCTATAAGAGAGATTTTGAGGTTGTTCAAAAAAAGAAAAAGGTAGAGGAAGAAAAGAACTTCCATTTGAGCCAAAAATCTTTTCATTTAATGAAGAACCAAATGGATCAAAGAGACCTATTTTAGTTAGATCAGCTCACGGAGTATACATTAAAGATACAACAGTAAAGGGCCTTAGATACCTCAGGTTGTTTGCAAAGAGAAGAGACATTCTGAGCAAGTCTATAAGCAAGGAAATCAAGGTGGGTTTCATGTTTATAATTGAGTAATGGGCCATTAATATTTTCTTCCAAATCAAGAAAATAAAATGATTTCCATTACTTCATAAACGTTGCTTTTATTGCTTTTGAATGATTTGCAAAATTGCTACATGCTTCAGTATATGAATTTTGTTGATGAATTTCAAAATAAAGATGGAAATGCATTGAAACATTTTATGTTATGTCTTAAAAAATGCCATGACATTCTGTATATTTGGAAAAGCAAAAGAAGCATGAAAGTATGATGGAATGATTTGAGCATAAATTTGCTTGTGTTTGGGAAAGAGAGGAACGTTTCATTAGTCACGTGCATGTCGACATATAGCCTTATTGTAACATCCCGTCACCGATGGGATGGGTACAGTTCACCTCATACGTATTCTATATACGCATTTTGCATTCGTAGCCTCTACATCATTGATAAATGTTCAGCATTACATAAGCATACGTATGTACATGCATGTATGACAGATTTCCGACTTGATTGTGAAATTGGAGACTTTGTGATTAAGGTTAAATTGTGCTTTGATTAGTGAATTGGAGTGTTAAACTGAATTTAGAAATTGAGAATTGAAAATTGGAGTATGTGATTAGATGTTTTCTAATTTTGAAGATTTATAGGAATTTTTCTGAAATTTTTGGAAGATTAGATCCGGACCGAAAAAATGGCTTAGTGACTGATTAATTATGATTCCGGTTCCGAATTCGATTGACAATTGATATGAGATAATTTAAATTATGATTTGAGGAATTAGGGTATGAACCATGAGAATTTGGGAGAAATTAGAGTTAGATATTGGATTGAGGTTGTTCGGATTGAACTTGTGACAAATGACGTTACCAAACAAGCTTTAAGGTCTTTATTATTTAAACCTATGCCTTTGAAATTTTTGATCCACGATGCTCCTCCCTCTTTGAAAGAAATCGTGGGTTTTCTCTTGATTTTTCTCCTTCTTCCATCGTGGTTTCCTTCTTGATTCCTCTTGGAGTGGCTTCTTCTTTCATCTTTGATTATCTCCTTTAGTGTGATGTTGAAGAAGATGAAGATGAGTTTTGGCTTTGGATTTGCCGTGGGTGTCGTTGTAGCTTAAGACTTGCATTTTCTTGGTGATTTAGAAGAGTTTAAAGCTTAATCAAGTAAGTTGCAACTTATTTATGTGTTTAATATTTTGATTGAAGTATGGAATTAAGTGATTAATTGTTTAAGAGTTAGAAAGTTTCGGATGATATAGGTTTTAGGGTAAAAATGTGATTCTGATTTGGGTATTTGTTGAATCATGATTATTTGATGGATTGAAGCTTAGGAATAAGTTGTGTTAGGTGTAAAATGTTGTTTAAGAGTATTTAGAAGGGAAAGGATTGGATTATATCAGAAAAATCTGGGAAAATCTGGTTTTCGACGATCCGCATCGCGCCGTGGCGGCGCGAGGAAACCTTGACTTGCGCGACAAGCGTGGGAGAGTGCCACGGCGAGAAATTCATTACGTCGCGACGTCTTGCGAACGCCAGACGTGTGGCGAAAGAAAGAATTGCTTGGCCGCATGGCGTAGGAAGAGGAGCTTCGCCCATGGCGAGGGAATAAGCGCCATGAGGGATGCTACTTTTCTGAAATGGTGATTGAGAGGTTTTGAGATTTGGGGATTTAGGGTTTTGATAATTTAATTAAATATGGATTGATTTCAAATTAGAGATTATGAATTTGGGAGTTCGAATTTCAATTTGAGAGATTTGAGTTTCGGAAATTTATTCGGTGGTTTTCGAAATCGGATGGCATTTGAATAGTGAATTTGATTCTGATTTAAGGATAATTTCTATGTCTTCAAATTTGACTTTGGAGGATACAGAACTTAGCCAATTGACTTATGGTATTAGAAATTGCTATGAATTTTAGTAAAAGTGCGGAATTGAGATAATTCGGGATTGTGGTTGGAAAAGTCATAACATGCATAGTACGTAAATTATTCGATATACTTGCATCATTGACTATTGAATTTAAATAATTAGTGATATTCGAATGTTCTGATTTTGATAGAGGCTCAAGTGGAACGTCGATCCTCTGACGTAGCAGAGACTTCCCGGCAGTAGTTCGGAAGTTTAGAGGTGAGTAACCTAGTTGGTTTATCAATCTCTGATGTGCTATATGCTTTGTGTGTGAACTATCTATGATTCTGATTGAGTGATTCGCATGTGATATGCTACTGTAAAGTGTGAACGCATGCTAGGCATGAATAGAAATCGATGGCGACAATTGTGATGGGCACATTACGATCCGATTGGAGCTATAAGCTCATCTTTGTGATAGTGAAAAGGGATTAGTGCATACCCAGAGGGCTCTCCTATCCCTAGTGCGTGTGGGCAGTAGTGCATACCCGGAGGGCTCTCCTACCCCCAAAAACGCAATTTCTGTGTAATGTATATTGTGCCCAGCAATGGGATAATTCTGACGCTCAGTCACAACATTAAAATGAACTGGAAATCATTGTGCATTTAGTATGTGATTGTTTTGTGATTGTACTACGAATTTGATATGGGATTAATTGCAAATGTGTGATTATGATTTTATGAACTTCAATTATGATTTTAAATATGATATGTGTTACTTTATGCATATTTAGCGTAATGCATGAATTGAGCGAACCATCGATGATGGTTACTCATTGAGTTTTCGCAAACTCACCCAAATTGCGACTATTTTTCAGGACAGCGAGAGTGTGACTCCTAGCTCCGGATAGTGAGACTTTTCCTGCTTGTGTGTGTGCTTGCGAGTAGCATGGCCCACAGGTCGGTCAGCTGGGAATCCTTTGGGATATTTTGGGGATGACCTAGTTAGGAGTTATTACTGTTTATTTTGGCTTGTACAGTTGTAATTATGACCCGATGTTGTAATTAGGATTTCATGAAAGGAATGAAAAGGGATCTTTTGGTTGCAAAATTTAGTGAATGTGATCTTACCGCTTTATTATTGATGCCATGAGGTTTAAAGAATTAATCGTATCGTAGTGCACCCTCATTATAGGGTATGTACCGGTATGACCTACGGGCGTCCCGGTGTATACTCTACGGTAAGGGGGCGCTACACTTATCCTGGCTGCCTACTTGAGACCACGAAATCTTAAGAAATCGGACTCGTTTTGCTCACGGTATGAACTTCGGTTTATCCGTTTTGTTCCATGGAACTCTCGAGCTATTTGGTTTTGCATTGCATCTTTGCATAGTCATGAATGGTGCATAATTGAGTGTTGTATGATGATATTCAAACTATAAGTTGAGCTAAGATTTCGAATTGTTGAAAATTTGAGAACTATGCGCTTTATAAAATTTTCTATGGCAAATTACATATTTCAATGATTTTGCTTAATCTTCGTTATAAATTTGTTACCCACGAGCTTTCCAGCTCGCCCCTTTCCTGTCTCCACCTCCAAGTTATGAGCAAGAGATGGAGTGAAAGAGAGTCAAGGCATCACTCCCAATTTGTTTATGTTGTATTTTGAGTTAGTTTCGGAAAACACAAGACTTTAGTCACATTTCAAGAATTTGTAGTTCATGTAACTTTTGTATTTTGAGACTTCATATTATGTTGTAATGGGGCTTGAAAGGTCATTATAACTTTGTAAAACCATTTGTTTTAAGTTTATTGAAATGTGAATGATGAAAATTAGTTGTATGTAATGCATTAAAGAGTATGATGAAGTAAAGGTAAGAGAGTCTTATGATATTTCCGCAAGAGTTGGAATTTGCATTCAGAAATAGGGTCCAACATTAAAACAATAAATTTGTTTTGATGTTTGATCGTTATGGGCACGCCACCATTGTGGGATGATACCTAATAAGGGTTCATGGTAATAACCCTATAGGATAATTGTTAGAGTAGTGCCCTAAAGGCAATCGCCTTTAGCGCGTTATGTACAAATTTGTGTACAGTCTTTATGAATAAATAAAGAAAGGCGTATTTCATTACGTTGTTGTTCATTATTTATGAATGGATATTGATCTATAAGCAAATTAATGAAGTCCATGATATATGACATGGCATGAATGAAATTATGATGTGATCATACTACTGAGATTCCTATCATGTGCAATTATGTCAATATCTAAATTATCCTAGTCATAGGATTCTTGAGATCTGGACATCGGTGTCTGAAAAGACTAGCACATCTCAAGCTCCTTGATTTGATCAGCGGTGGATCTCGAAGCTGTAAATATGAGATATTTAGGGTTGAGATGTGGATGCTTACTAGAGGTAGTAAGTACATTGGATGACTGCTATGAGATCATCACATGGATGTCCTATTCTCATGTCGGTGATAATCTCATCATAGCAATGATGCAAGTATCCTTAGACTTGAGGTACTCGAGGATATCTTGAATCTTGATTACGTGCTTTGACTCCATTCCTTATTACCTTACGAGGTCGCTCATAGGGTGGTGCTTGGGTGCGACTTGAGGTATTGAAGGTAATTGAGTAGCCAATAAAGGATTCACCACTTCTGTGATAGCAGAAGATGATACCCATGGCCTCTTGTCAGGGTCATTACTTGGAAATCTCTGATCAAAGTACATATGTCATGAAGAGTGTCTTCATTGACATATTAAGTATTAAGTAATGAGTCCCGGACGAAACAGATATCAACTGGACTAGATTTGGCGTGGTCGATCTAGTAAAGAGTTGACACATTGCCTATACTCATAACCAAGTGCGGTATAGCATGGTGAAAAGACGAATTGCACGGTAATTGTCTATAGAAGGGTTCGTGATATGGTCCATGATGAATATATATTCATTCGTCAAACCAATTACTTTCCGGTCGATTGGGGTCATGATGTGTTCTAGATACCGCTTCATGACTTGCTTAGATTAAGTGTTAATCTAAGTGGCCAACATAACCGGAACCTAATGGGTCTGCACGCATAAGAATGTCTCGGAGAATTTGTAAAATAGTTTTGGATAGAGATCCAATATATGGAGAGCAAAAGGATTAAATGGATCGATGAGATCGAGATATGTCGATGAGATCGCGACATCGATATTCTTTGGAAAAAGGTTTAGAGGTTTTTCCATCTTGAGGCCGTAGGCCGGTAGGACCGACCCCAGTGTGACTGGACCACCTCAGCATTTATTTATATATATATATATAATTAATTAATTAATTAAAGAATTAATTAATTAATATATATATATATATATATATATATTATACGTGGGTTGATGGAAGAAAGAAGAAGGTTCCATCTTTTATGCTTAGTCATTAGTTAATTAAATGACTAAAAGACAAAATAGCATAAAGTGGAAGATGATGATCGTTGGTGTTGTTTTAAAAAAGAAAAATGAAAGAAGTTTCTTGCTTGCTTGCTTAATGATCATCGTGGGTTTAGCAAGGAAGAAGGAAAAAGAGTTTTTCATCTTTCAAGCTTCTCCATTGATCATCTTCATCTTTCAAGCTTCTTCTCCATCATTTTCTAAGCTCTTCAGAACAAATGTAAGATCTAGCAGTCTTTACTTTGTTCTAGCTATTCCCGGGTCAAAGGGTTTTTCTCGGTTAGGTTCTCCGATCTCTGCGTGGATACCGTTAGAGACGGTCTCTTTTGGTCGTTATGGTTTGAGTTTGTTATATATATACATGGATCCTGGCTTTCGGGAAGGTCTCGGAACAAAAATTTTTGTTTTTTCACACCGTGGGCATGTGATGCTCACACCGGGATTTTCCAACAGTGGTATCAGAGCCACTTGTGTCGTATATAACGAAGAAACCATGACTAGGTCGGAGCTGCCTATTGCTTGTGACGATGATGCATGTTGTATATGTGAATTTCGAATTCAGTATAGAGATCTTGTTTTTGAAATTTTCTTGCCCAGATATGTTCACAAGATGTTGTTGCATATGTCTGTGGAAGCCCGGAATTTATCAATGTGATTTGATATGGTTTTGTTAATTTATTCCCTAATGTTCTGATTGCTGTGTTTGAGCACATTCAATGAACAGGCATGCTTGTAAATTCGAGAATAAATTGTAGAAATTTTTTTTTTCGGATTTTCTTTCACCGAAATGTCTCTAAGATGTTTATTAATGTCTATGAGAAAGGAAAAATGTTTTCGAGGTGATTTACTATTTATTTGAGAATTTATTGTGTGCTGCTGGGAATAACTGTGTTGAGGAACACAGATTCTACATTGGTTTAGTTGCTGAGGTTGGATGAGTTTTTGTTGGAAATAAATCCTGAAAAAATTCATGGCACATTTTGTGAACATTTTGTAACCTCTGTAATTTTCTCATAATTTATTGAAATTTTTTCAATGAGTTTTGCAAGCAAAATACAAAGCTTGGCAGTTTTGAGAAAATTGCTGGAGCTGTTTTGTTTGAAATGAAAAATTGTGTATTTCTCAATTCCAATGCCTTGGATCATTTTTAATGTGATTGAAAATGTGTTATATTGATTTTTATGCTTGCCTAAATGAATTTCTTGAAATCGGGTTTCCAAACAATTTAGAATGTCAAATGTGTCTCATTAGCGTCTCGTTAGTGTATTCCCTTATCTTGATTGTTTTGGCCGTCACAAATTTTGTGACAGGTGCCGAAATAGTCTTGATAAAGTGTAGACTACCTAGAGATACTTAGGGTGATAGTTTGATATTCTCAAATTATTTGGAAATCTAAATGAATAAGAGTGTATTCATCAATTTCAAGTTTTTCATGTATAGTTTGACTATATATGGTAAGCATGGAACAATGAAAGTGTTTCATTGGTACATCATAATAAAGGATATTACACTTGGTATTGTGAATTTGATCTACACGGATTGAGAAATTAGCCGATTAAAGAGCAGGCCAAAAACCAGTCGACTAGCACATGTTCCAGTCGATTGGCACGTCCATTCCAGTCGACTAGAACATGCACCAGTCGACTGGAAAGTGGATTCCAGTCGATTAGAACATGCACCAGTCGACTGGAAAGTGGATTCCAGTCGACTGGAACATGTTCCAGTCGACTGGAACTTGCACAGTAACCTATAGTAGTCGACTAGCACAAGTTCCAGTCGACTGGCACATGCACCAGTCGACTACAACAACACGCATAGGTGAGATGATGGATGATTTTAGGTATAGACTCAATGTGATTGATGAAATACCCTAAATCATACCATATAGTCATGGTGATTATAATCCTATAGCTTGGAGAAGAAGAAGATGAGACCTGAAAACCCTCACACATCATATGAAAACTAACGCCTTCCATTAATATGGGGAGAACCAGAGTTCTTATAGAGTTGGGTTGTTGGGTAAACCTAAGCTCACTCTATACGGATATGTTCGAACCATGAAAATAAGATTTTCAGATTAATGGGTCGGTTTTCACTAGAAGCGTTGATTTGTTGAGTAAACTCAAGGTCAACATGGACAGAGGCGAAATTGGGTAGTGTACATCAGATGTACGCACATCAAGAGTTGATAACCCAATGTGTGTGCATACATCACGAGTTGATAGCACTAGTCGATAGTTGCATCTATGAAGCAAATGGTATGACTGATACCTGCCGATAGATCTAAGGTGGCTTGTTGGGTAAACCCAAGGTCATTTTAGTAATGTCGGATATCTATGATGCAATTGGTATGACCGATACCTACCGATTGACCTAAGGTGGCTTGTTGGGTAAACCCAAGGTTATCCTTAGCAATGTCGGATATCGACCCACTAGGACCTTTTGTCATAATGTTTCTTGGATTCGTACTGAGGGTTATGGATTCTTTGAAACTAGTGGGAGCCATATGCATGTCATTCAAGTCCTTATGATCATGCATGTAATTCTATTCTAACATTCTTTCTCTCTTTCCTATAGGTTATTAAAGATGACTTCCGATGTGAACTTGCGCTCCTTATGGACTCAAACAAATTAATGGACCAAATTTTCTTGATTGGTGAGAAATCGAGAATTGTTCTCGTGTCCGAGGAACCGGATATGTCCTAGATGTTCCACTTCTTGATCCACCTGCTGCTGATGCTTCTGATGAGGATCAGAAAGTATATCGAAAGTATTTTAAAGACAGTGACATGGCTACCTGTATTATGCTTGCCTCGATGTCACCAGAGCTGCAGAAGCAGCATGAGTCTATGGATGCTCATACCATAGTGTATCATCTTAGAGAGCTTTTTGATGAGCAAGCTCGGTCTGAAAGGTTCGAGACCTCGAGGCTACTCTTCACTACTAAGATGACTCCAGGTTCATCTGCAGTGCAGTATGCACTGAAGATGAATGGGTATATTGAGAGATTGGTCGTCTTAGGTTTTGTTATGGACTATGAATTATTAAGTATTGACTTAATTCTGGTTGGATTGTCTGATAGTTATTCACAGTTTGTGTTAAACTATCGGATGAACCAAATATCCACGACAATCCCTGAGTTGATCAATCTGCTCAAGACAGCAGAACAAGCTATCAAGAAGGATAGCAAGGCAGTGCTTATGGTGGACTCTTCTTCTTCTGGTTCCAAGAAAAAGAAGCAGAAGAAGAAAAGGTCTAAGAAACCGAAAGGAAGTATAGTCAAGAAGAAAACCAAAGAGATCGCACTAAAGGAACTTGCTTCCATTGTGGCAAGACCGGTCCTTGGAAGCGGGCTAGTAAAGTCTATCTGGATGAATTGAAGCGAAGAAGGCATCGATGCCTCGACTTCTTCAGTATATTTGTCATTGAGGTTAATCTTGTTTCGATCATAACATATGGGTATTAGATACCGCAGTGGCTCACATATCTGCAATGATATCACGGGGCCTCGGGGACGATGAGCGACTCATGAAGGAGAACTAGACACGTGTGTGGGAAATGGAGAAAGAGTTGTTGCATTAGTCGTGAGCACTTACTTTTGTCACTCCCCACCGGGCTTGTAATTAAATTGGATGATTCTTATTTTGTACTGTATTAACAAAGAACATATTATGCATTTCTTGTTTAAATAGAGTGGTTTCCATTTGACTTTTAGTAACAATGGTTGTTCTATTAGTTTGAATGGAATGCTTTATGGTCTTGGTACTTTATACAATGGAATTTACATATTAGATATGTTACATCCAATTATGAATGTCAATGACACGAAAAGACATAAACGAGATAATTTAAAATCAACTTACTTATGGCATTATCGCCTTGGCCATATAAATGAGAGACGATAGCTAAGCTCCATAAGAGTGGGAGTTTAGGTCATTTGATTATGAATCATATGACACATGCGAATCTTGTTTATTAAGCAAGATGACTAAGTTACCCTTTAAGGAAAGGATGAGCGAGCGATCGGAGTATTAGACCTAATACATTCGGATGTATGTGGTCCGATGTCCATCCATGCTAGAAGTGGTTATCTTTACTTCATTACCTTTATCGATGATTATTCTCGATATGGGTACTTGTATCGATGAGATACAAATCAAGCATTTGAAAAGTTCAAACAATTCGAAATGAAGTAGAAAACCAACTTGGGAAAAGTATCAAGACATTACGATCGATCGTGGTGGGAATACTTAGACCAGCAGCTTTTGGATTATCTCGAGATAATGGGATTTTATCTCAATGGACTCCTCCTTACACACCACAAAGATAATGGTGTGGCGAAAGGAGAAATCGAACCTTGTTATACGTAGTACGATCAATGATGGGCTTTGAAAGTTACCAAAATCCTTTTGGGGATATGCAATCGAGACAATTGTTTACTTGTTAAGCAGAGTTCCATCAAAGACGATTGATGTTACTCCATATGAGATGTGGACTAACAAAGACCCTATCTTACTCATTTGAAAGTTTGGGGTTGTCCAACTTATGTGAAGCGGACACGGTCGAGATAAACTTGATGCAAAATCTGACAAGTGTTTGTTCGTAGGATATCCTAAAGAAACAATGGGATATCGGTTCTATCTTCTGAGGAACAAAGGTGTTTGTTTCAAAGCATGCTGTCTTTAGAGAAAGAGTTTTTTACAAGAAGACAGTGGGAGCAAAATTGAACTTGAAGAAGTTCAAGATGCGCGAACAGACGCAGATCAACTGCTTGAACCTGAAACTGTAACTTATACAGATGAAGTAACAATTCAACCTTCTACGACACACGAAATTCGTAGGTCACGTAGGATACGCTCTGTTCCCGAGAGTGAACAGAATGACGTATTGCTCATAGAAGATGATGAGCCTACCACCTATGAAGAGGTTCTGAAGAGTTCAGAGTCTGAGAAATGGCTTCAAGCCATGAAGGCCGAAATGGATTCCATGTATGAAAACCAAGTTTGGACTTTGGTTGATGCACCCGAAGGAATAAAACCCATAGGATGTAAATGGGTTTTCAAGAAGAAAACCGACATGGATGGTAATGTGATTACCTATAAAGCAAGGCTTGTGGCTAAAGGTTTTCGTCAAAGACAAGGAGTTGACTACGACGAGACCTTCAGCCCAGTAGCAATGCTTAAATCCATTAGGATACTCCTAGCCATTGCCACTCATTATGATTATGAGATATGACAAATGGATGTGAAGACAACTTTCCTAAATGAAAATCTAGCGGAGGATGTGTATATGACACAACCTGAGGGCTTCATCTCCTATGATGACGAAAAGGTATGCAAGCTTCAAAAATCCATTTATGGATTGAAGCAAGCATCCAGGAGTTGGAATATCCGATTTGATGAGGTAATCAAAGAATTTGGTTTCTCACAAAATTCGGATGAATATTGTGTGTATAAGAAGGTTAATGGGACTGCAATCGTATTTCTTGTGCTATATGTGGATGACATATTATTACTAGGAAACGATGTCTCTATGCTACAATCAGTCAAGATTTGGTTATCCAAACAATTTTCCATGAAAGACCTTGGTGAAGCAACTTATATCCTTGGGATAAGGATCTATAGAGATAGATCAAAAAGGTTGCTTGGTCTTTCACAATCAACGTACATAGACAAGATGCTAAAGAGGTTTAGCATGAAACAGTCCAAGAGAGGTTACCTTCCCGTGACTCATGGGATAACGCTCTCGAAGTCTATGTGTCCTAAGACACAAGATGAGAGGATACGCATGAATATGATCCCGTATGCATCTGCGGTTGGATCTATCATGTATGCTATGTTATGTACGAGACCCGATGTATCATATGCTCTAAGTGTTACGAGGAGATACCAATCAGATCCTGGTGAGGGTCACTGGGTGGCTGTCAAGAATATCCTCAAGTACTTGCGAAGGACTAAGGATGTTTTCTTGATATATGGAGATGGAGATCTCAAAGTGGCGGGTATCTGAGATGCCGCTTTTAATCGATAAGGATGATTCCAAATCCCAATCAAGTTACATATTCACACTTTGAGCAATGGGGCGGTCGGTTGGAAGAGTTCAAACAAGAGACGATCTGCCGATTCAACAACCGAGGCGAGTACATTCTCGCTTGAAGCGTGAAAGGAAGCCGTTTGGATCAAGAAGTTCATTCTTGAACTTGGTGTGGTTCCTAGCGATGATGGACCCATACTGTTGTATTGTGACAACAATGGGCCTATTCTTGCAGCGAAGGAACCAAGGTCTCATCAACGATCCAAACACGTACTCAGATATCACCGATCGGGAGATCATTGGTCGAGGTGATGTGCGATAAAGAGAATTCTCTGAGCATAATATTGCTTGATCCGTTGACAAAGCCATTGTCGCAAAAGAGTTTTGATTCTCATGTACTACTTTATGGTATTAGATATCAAGGCGATTGGCTTTAGGTCAAGTGGGAGATTGTTAGAGTAGTGCCCTAAAGGCAATCGCCTTTAGCGCGTTATGTACAAATTTGTGTACAGACTTTATGAATAAATAAAGAAAGGCGTATTTCATTACGTTGCTGTTCATTATTTATGAATGGATATTGATCTATAAGCAAATTAATGAAGTCCATGATATATGACATAGCATGAAGGAAATTATGATGTGATCATACTACTGAGATTCCTATCATGTGCAATTATGTCAAGATCTAAATTATCCTAGTCATAGGATTCTTGAGGCCGGACATCGGTAATCCGAAAGACTAGCACATCTCAAGCTCTTTGATTTGATCAGCGGTGGATCTCGAAGCGTAAATATGAGATATTTAGGGTTGAGATGTGGATGCTTACTAGAGGTAGTAAGTACATTGGATGACTGCTATGAGATCATCACATGGATTTCCTATTTTAATGTCGGTGATAATCTCATCATAGCAATGGTGCAAGTATCCTTAGACTTGAGGTACTCGAGGATATCTTGAATCTTGATTACGTGCTTTGACTCCATTCCTTGTTACCTTCGAGAGGTCGCTCATAGGGTGGTGCTTGGGTACAACTTGAGGTATTCAAGGTAATTGAGTAGTCAATAAAGGATTCACCACTTACGTGATAGCGAAGATGATACCATGGCCTCTTGTCAGGGTCATTACTTGGAAATCTCTGATCAGAGTACATATGTCATGAAGAGTGTCTTCATTGACATATTAAGTATTAAGTAATGAGTCCCAGGACAAGAACAGATATCACTTGGACTAGATTTGACGTAGTCAGTCTAGTAAAGAGTTGACACGTTGCCCATACTCATAACCAAGTGGGGTATAGCATGGTGAAAGGACGAATTGCACGGTAATTGTCTATGGAAGGGTTCGTGATATAGTCCATGATGAATATATATTCATTCGTCAAACCAATTACTTTCCGGTCAATTGGGGGTCATGATGTGTTGCTAGATACCGCTCATGACTTACTTAGATTAAGTGTTAATCTAAGTGGCCAACATAACCAGGAACCTAATGGGTCACACGCATAAGAGTGTCTCGGAGAATTTGTAAAATATTTTTGGATAGAGATCCAATATATGGAGAGCAAAAGGATTAAATAGATCCCGATGAGATCGAGATATGTCCCGATGAGATCGCGACATCGATATTCTTTGGAAAAAGGTTTAGGGTTTTTTCATCTTTGGGACCGGTGGTAGGTGGGACCGACCCAGTGTGTTGGACCACCTCAAGATTTATTTATATATATATATAATTAATTAATTAATTAAAGAATTAATATATATATATATATATATATATATATTATAATGGGTTGATGGAAGAAAGAAGAAGGTTCCATCTTTTATGCTTAGTCATTAGTTAATTAAATGACTAAAAGACAAAATAGCATAAAGTGGAAGATGATGATCGTTGGTGTTGTTTTAAAAAAGAAAAATGAAAGAAGTTTCTTGCTTGCTTGCTTAATGATCATCGTGGGTTTAGCAAGGAAGAAGGAAAAAGAGTTTTTCATCTTTCAAGCTTCTCCATTGATCATCTTCATCTTTCAAGCTTCTTCTCCATCATTTTCCAAGCTCTTCAGAACAAAGGTAAGATCTAGCAGTCTTTACTTTGTTCTAGCTATTCCCGGGATAAAAGGTTTGTCCCGGTTAGGTTCTCCGATCTCTGCGTGGATACTGTTAGAGACGGTCTCTTTTGGTCGTTATGGTTTGAGTTTGTTATATATATACATGGATCCTGGCTTTCGGGAAGGTCCCGAAACAAAAAATTTTATTTTTCCGCACCGTGGGCATGTGATGCTGACACCGGGATTGTCCAACAATAATACGCTCAGGCTACATGAGTTCGCAAGAGTTGGGTTCCGATAACGACGCCCAACAAGATGTGAGAAGACTATACTTAGGGACTATAAAAGAAGAAGAGAAAGACCCAAGAAGAATTAAGAGAGGGTGATTAGGAAATATATGACCTTACTAGAAATTACTGAAGACTTAACCCTTAATAGAAAACTTTAATGAAATAGGATACAAGTAGAGGACCCTACATAGAGAGATCATTCTCTTTCCTTAAGCCTTTGAGCATTTTTTCCAATTCTTGTGCCTTTTAATTAGCCTAAACACTTTTGTTTGTAATATTCAATATTTCTCTTTTTCCAATTGCTTGTTTATTTTATTTACTTATTTATTTTCTTTTTTGTTTACTTATTTTTATCTTTATCCTTTTGTTTTTCAATTTATGCAGTTATTTATTTATGTATTTGTTTATTGGTTTCTTCTAACTATTTTTAAAAACCTTTTATCTTATGGATCTATTGGAAATCACATCTCTATTAACTAGGGATAAAGCTATGTACTTTTGGACCTTTGCAAATCCTGCAACTTAGCAGGATTCCTACTGGGACATTATTGTTGTTGGTAGCTATCATTTATATCAAATTAACATTAGCTCCACTAATTTTAAAAGGTTGTCTCCTAAAATTTGAAGAATGTGGTTAAGACAAAATTGGCATTATTGTTGGATCTTTATTAGACCTAGTAAATTATCCAATATTGACATATTATCAATTAGTAGTTATTGATAAACACATAAATTACGAATTTATAGTAAATAACAAATCTCAGCTCCATCTTGACTGGAGGGAAGTGGAGCAGACTTGCACATTCTCTTGTTATGATCACTTTTGCCACCTTTGTCGCATAATTAGAATTACTCCTTATGTGATAGCTTATGAGGATTCTTCATTTGCTTTGATTCATCTTTATCTTTTCGCCTATTCTTCTTAGGCTACCAAGCATAACTCTTTCCAAAGGTAGATATATTTTCTTACGAGTATTTGGTGATTAAAATTTGTCCTTTAATTGGTTGCAAGACATTTTCATAAATTTCATGAACCTCCCTATATGATAACACTCATCTACATATGCTTCTAGTTGTTTTTTTGACATGAAAATGACATTAACTACATAACTACAAAGATACCTGTAGAGTTTTTATGCCTTACAATTACAAATATACCCTTTCCTTAATGGACAACATATGTGTCATCTTCATTAGTCATTTCATACTTCTTGTCTTCATTTCAAACAATTCTCCAGTGCTATTTTCCCTTTCTATCTACTAGTTTGCTCCTTAAGGTAAAAGTGTCTCTTTATTAACATAGTTCTAACAGCCTCTAACATACTAATAATAGGGCAATATCTTACCACTAAAATTCAGGAGTTAAATGTTTTTCTCATTTTATTTTCTAAAATTAAACATTTGGACTCAATGATTTAAAAAGTCTTGCTCTTATGTTTTCTTCAAATATTCAAGGAAGTCTTGTACACATCCTGATAGAACTTACAGGCTGTTTAGTTGGAGGTAATAAGTATTCTATTACTGCTCTATTCTTATTTATTAGGTATTCTGTCGTTTGGTTGGAAAAAAGCTTAAAGAATATCTATTCCTAAGAAGTCCCATTACACGAAATAAGGGAATAGGTAAAGACAACAGGCAATTGTCTTTACATATTCCACTCATATCCAGAATAGGTAAACGCATATCTCTAACTTCTGGACAACTTCGTCCCTCTCTCGTCGTCTCCACTCTCACGTTCATTCTTTTTGCTAGTCGTGATTCTCTGAGCAACTCGATTTGTTGGAAGATTTGAGAGGGCGTAGGAAAGCTTTGAAGTTAGAGAACAATGGCATTGTCAACTCTCAAGAACCTCTTGCTAAAATCGCCACTACCTACGAGAATCATCTCCATGCTCCAAAACCCACTTCGAATTAAAAGCTCACAAAATCCCACTCTGCCATTTACTCTTCAACGCCAAAGTTCCAATCTTTACATCAATTCAAGTAAAAACCTCACTTCTAACGTCCCTTCGATTGTGGGTTCATTGACCCATTTGTATCCCCCTATGTATTTTCCCATCTCTCCAACTGGGTATTTTTCATATCCGATTTCATCAACTGGGTATATCCAAGGTGAACTTAAGGACGATGATTCGGGGATGTGGGCTGATAGCGTGAAGAAAAACGGAAGAAGAAGATGAACAAGCACAAGTACCAGAAGCTAAGAAAGTGATTTAGTAGACATAATTAAAGATTCGTTCTTTTGGTGAGAACTTTTATTGGTTTTCATTTGTTTCTTCGGAGATTTTTTACTGGATTTATTGTTTTGTTTCGACGAATGAGAATACTAGTATTGACGCGCATTACTGAAAAAGATTGGTTAAAGGCACATTTTGATTTACCAAATATATGAGGCTGTTTAACTTGTTCTTAATTGTATGTTTAGCATGTATTGTTTTTATAGATGAACTTGTTGTTATAGAATACTAGTATAAAAGTCCAATGTATTTCATTTTTGACCATGCTTCAATCTTTGGAATTCAAAGAAAAAGACAGTGGATGCAAGTCTATTTTGGATTAGTTATCAGGAGTGTGGAGTAATGGGATGCATTCCTGCATTGTGTGATTTTAATTTTGTTGACAGAATTATATGCTTGAGAGTTCAATATGTTTTTGTATAAATATAGGCATCATCACCACGAAATTTTCTTTTTCTTTCCTTCCCGTTTGTATCCCCTGATTTAATAACACGAGGAGCTTTTGATGGTTGATAGTGAACGATCTTCATTGTGCTTTAATTCATTTTGCTGGATGCCTAAAATAATAACTTGTAGTTTGTAATAGATTTTGGAACATGATTGCAGTATCGATAAGACATTAATTTTGTATACTACTAATAATGATAATAATAATAAGAAGAAAATTAATTTTGTATAATAATAATAATAATAATAATAATAATAATAGAAGAAGAAGAAAATTAATAATAATAAGGAAATTAATAACAATAATAAGAAGAAGAAGAAGAAAATTAATTTTGTATAATAATAATAAATAAGTAAATAAATAAATAAATAGAAAAAAATTAATGTGATGTAAAAATTTGCTTGTTATGATGGTGGATTAATTGTGGGTTTTCTGGAGAATGTAAATAATGATGACATAGAGAATTAGTTACGCAAGGTATCACAAGCCCCTTGGATGCTTTTGACCACTTTCCTAGTATTGCTTCCTTATCCGACGGAACTCATTTGCCATTTTCCACTTGCTTGCTTATATAGTGGATTCTTTAGGAGACTTGCTTACGGATATTATTTATTCATTTTCTGGTGCTTCCTTTTCCCACCATTTAGTATTTCGTTTCATTTATGCTATTTATATTAATATCTTCCTTATTATTATTATTTTATTAATTTTCTTATTAGTATTAGTTTTACCTGACATTACGTGTTTTAGTCGTTTGGTTTTCATTTCACTATTATTTTTGTATTTCTTTTCGGATTGTTTTTTGTAGTGTTAGTAATAGGGGTATTTATTTTTGTAGTTTTGTATGGAGTTCTCCAAGTCTTAACTTTCCTTCTTTCTTAACAATAATATTTCTTTAACAGTAGCGTATTTTTATCATTATCATTTTTCAGTATTGTTAATGTCATTTCCCGATTAACATTCCTTTACGTTGAGTTTAGTATTAGCTTTAGTTTACCTTTATTAGTATTAGCCCTTTTATTTTTGCTACTATATTTATTTATTTATTTATCTACTTTTATTTTTGAGTCTATTTTATTTTCTTATTTTTACCTTATTATTATTATTTTATTATATTTATCATTATTCTTATTATTCGTATTAGTGGTATTATTATTTTTCTTAGTATTATCTAATTATTAGTCGTTGTCCTACTAGTATTAATAGTATCATTGGCTATATTATTCCTTTGTGCTTATTACTTTATTCTTATTTCTTTTTACAGAGGGAGTATTAGTTTCGGCATTCTAGGATATCTTATGATAGACACAGGTTAGGCGGGATGCCTTTAGCTCGCATAGAGAGAATCAGTACACTCAGATTGGTACGCACAATGTACAGGACGAACATTGGTGATGATGTTTTAAGGATAGGTTCTTGGAACATGGGGACCCTCACGGGTAAATCCTTAGAATTGGTAGAAATTTTAGACAAATATATGATACAAATTGCATGTCTTCAGAAGACTAAGTGGGTAGGAACTAAAGCGAAGGAGATAGGGGGTTTTTAATTATGGTACTCGGGAATTACGTGGAAACAGAATGGGGTAAGTATCTTAGTGGACAAGGGACTTATAAACAAGGTAGTGGAGATCACCAGGGTTAATGATAGGATAATGTTGGCACGAATTGTTTTAAACAGTGTGGTTCTCAATGTAATTTGTGCGTATGTCTCACAAGCTGGCGCAGATAGACAACACAAATGGACATTCTGGGAGTCGCTAGAGGGGGTGGTTATCCAAATCTATACTACTGAGCAGATTATACTAGGAGGGAACTGTAATGGGCATATAAGGATGGACTCAGACGGGTATAAAGGCTTTCATGTGTGCTTCGACTACGGTAGTAGAAATGCTAGTGGGGTGATTTATTAGACATGGTTGTAGCCTATGAGTTAGTAATAATAAATTCCTGCTTTAAGAAAAACTATGCGCACTTGGTGACATTTCATAGTAGCACAACTAAGACGCAAATCTATTATTTCCTTATCAGGAAATTCGCCCAATCGTGGTGTAAGGATTGCAAAGTACTTCCAACAGAGCCTGCCTATCAACCCAACATAAATTGTTAATTTTAGATCTAGAAATTAAGGATTGGAGAGCACAGCTTTTTACCAAGCCATGTCGCAAAATAAGGTGGGGGCGACTCAAAGGGGATATGGTGACACTTTTTAGAACTTAGTTTAAGAATGATGCACCATGGGCTGTGAGTGGGGATGCAAATCGAATGGGGCACGAAGTAGCCCCAGTAGTGAGAGAGACCGCCACTAAACTCCTAAGAGTCTCTAAAAGACAGGGGAGGGAACGGATGAAATCTTGGTAGTGGTCGAACGAGGTACAGGGGACGGTGAAGGCGAAAAAGAGGGCTTTTAAAGATCTTCTGGCAAGTGCAATAGAGGAGGAGAGGATTATTAATAAAGTGAGGTATAAAGTGGCTAAACAGAAGGCAAAGAAGGCTATCTCAATGGCTAAAGGTGAAGCTTACGAGAATCTATACAGGGAGTTGGATGCGGTCAAAGGAGCACAAAGTATTTTCAAAATAACGAGAGCTAAGGCACGTACAACAACGAATTTCAACTAAGTATGTTGTATACGGGATAAAGCAGGACAAGTACTCACAAATGAGCAAGACATCAAGCGGAGATGGAAGATATACTTTTATGGCCTATATAACGAGGACATATTGGTCAACATCGCGCTCAAGGAAACTCCCATACCGGGTACAAGTTTAAACGAGGCTCATAGGAGAAGATAACAAGGGGAGAAATTATAAAGGCTTTGCGAGGGATGGGAAGTGGAAGGGCGGTAGGACCGGATAACATCCCTATAGAGGTGGAAGAAAATAGGAGTTGTCGGTATTCAGTGGTTAGTTTGGCTCTTTAATGTGATCCTGGAGTCAGCCAAAATGCCGGATGAATGAAGATTGAGTAGGGTAATCCCCTTTGTACAAGGCCAAAAGAGACATTCAACAATGCCAAAACTATCGAGGCATCAAATTACTTAGTCATACCATGAAGCTATGGGAGAAGGTAATTGACAAGAGAATTTGAAGAGCTGCTTCTATATAGGCCAACCAATTCGGATTTATGCCTAGTAGGTCGACGATATAAGCAATACATCTACTTCGGAGACTGATGGAAGGCTACCGAAAACGAAAGCGGGATTTGTATATAATTTTTTTCGATTTGGAAAAGGCGTATGATAGGGTTTTTCGAGAACTCTTGTGGTGATGCTTGGAAGCAATGGGCATTCCTAGGACGTATATCAGGGTGATTAGGGACATGTATGAAGGATCCTTGACTAATTTAAGCATAGTAGGAGGGGATACAGAAGCGTTCCCTATTGATGTTAGACTACACCAACGCTCGACTTTAAGTCCTTTTCTCTTCACAGTGGTATTGGATGAACTCACCAACCACATTCAAGATGAGGTACCTTGGTGTATGTTATTTACGGACGATATTGTCCTGGTAGATGAGACCAAAGAGGGAGTCAATGCCAAGTTAGAATGTTATAGAGCAATGTTAGAATTGAAGGGTTTTAGAATGAGCAGGTCCAAGATAGAGTATTTAGAATATAATTTTTCGGGTAGCTAGTTGGCACAAGGGGCGACGATAACGATTGACAATGACATTATACCACAGAAATCGAGTTTTAAATACCTCGGATCCATCTGCAAGGAGATGGCAACATTGATGACGATATATTACACCGTATTAGATTAAGTGTACCAAATGGCGGGGTGCTTCAGGTGTTTTATGTGATAAAAAGATCCCTACAAAACTCAAAAGAAAGTTTTATAAAATGGTTATTCGACCAACCATGTTATATGGGAGACAATGTTGGCCTACTAAATGTAGCCATATGCGTCAGCTGTTAGTAGCAGAAATGCGTATGCTTAGGTGGATGTGTGACATTATCCTGAGGGATAGGGTATGGAATCATGTAGTGCGGGCCAGACTCCAGGTTGCTAACATGACAGAAAAGTTGCGCAAGAAAAGATTTAGGTGGTTTAGACATGTGCAGAGGATGCCCTCAGGTGCGCCAGTTCAAAGCAATGAGATAATAAACCTAAGTAGCTATAAAAGAAGGACGGGTATGTCAGTAAATTGGATCGGGTTAGGATTGGTACAGGCAAATGTTGCATTATACGTGCATTATCGTTTCCATAGACATCGGTAAATGTATTGACTGCACAAGCGTATATATATATATATATACATGCATGTATGACAATTCCCGACTTGATTGTAAAATCAGAAATTGGTTATAATTGGTCAGATGAGAATTGGCTTAATTGTGCAATTGGAAATTGATCAAAATTGTACGGATTAAAATTTGGTTGTGAAATTTGGAAATCGAATAAGTGCATAAATTAGGTTTTGAATATGAAATTGGAATGAGATGGAATTCAGTGAAATGGAAATTGGAAATTGAGTATAGGAATGTGCATTTTCTAATTTTGTAAAATTATGAAAAAATTTCTGAATTTTAGAGTGATGGATCCGGACCAAAAATTGGCTAGTGATGATTTATTTGATTCCGCGTCCAAGATTGATTGATAATTGATATGAAACAATTTGAATTATGATTTTGGGAATTTTTATTTATGGTTGTTGCGAAATTGGGAGAAAAATATAATAAGAAACGGATTTGTTAGACCCTAAGAATTGGACATGTGGTAGATGATCATATATATATATATAAGCTTAAGATAAGCTTAAATGTTCATTGTCATCATCGATGGTCGTGGGTGTGCTTGAACGTGGAGTTGAAATTCTTGGAGGATTTTCGAAGGTTTCTAGCTTGAATCAAGTAAGTTTATACTTGTTTATACTATTTGATCATAGATTTGAGTAAGAAATTGTTTAGAAATTGGAAAATGTCGATGATAGGGTTTCGTTGATTTTGATTTGGGTTTCTGAAGAAAAGTGAGTTAAATGATGATTTGAGGTTAGAAATAAGTTGGGTTTAAGGTTTAAAACTGATTGAGAGTGTTTAGAATGGATTTGGATGGATTGAATATCAGAAAATCGGAGAATTTCTGGGTTTTGGATACGTTTCTGCGGTCGCACGCCGCAGTGCACGAAGAACACGCCGCGGCGAGCGAAATTTCATCCGCACGCCGCGATGTGCTTGAATGGCGTGCCATGGGCGAAAGAACGCTGTCAGCGTCGCGACATAATAATCGTCACGCCGACGACGATGATGGCGTGTTTCATGACGAAGCACGACGCAGCGCAAGCAAAGCGATGAATGAGGAGCCTTGCCATGGGGAGGAGGGCCGTGGCGAGGAATGCTTTTTGAGGAAAAATTGGAATTTTAGGTTTTCGAAATTGGGATTTAGGAAATTGATGATTTTATTAGTTATGGATTAAATTCAATATGGAGATTATGAATTTGGAGGATTAGTTTCTAATGGATTGGCTATGGATCAATTGAATTTACGAGACTAGAATTTCAATCAGGAGAATGAAATGAAGTGATTTTTTTAAGATGATTGTTACAAGTAATGAATTTGAGATTTGATTTCAATTGAATTGTTTTCTAAGTGATTAATTGGAATTTAGAGATTAAGAATTTGAATTGATAAGATGAAATTTCATATTTTAATTCGATGATTATGGGAATCTAGTGACAATAAATAGTGATTGTGATTTTAATTGGAATGTGACTGCAGAGAATTGGATATTAGTCTATTGACTTATAGTAATTGGATTTTGCTATGAATTAGAGTGAAAGTGATCGAATTGGGAAAATTTAGGAATGTCATAACATGTACAAGACTCGATGTATTTGCTATATTTGCATTTTGAATATTGGAAATTGTGCGATGAGTGATATTCGATTTTTCGATTGTTTTAAAGGCACCGATGCAAAGAATTCCACGGCAATGATGAGACTTCAGTCAGTAGCTTCGGAAGTGCAGGTGAGTAACCTAGTTGGTTTCTCAACCTTTATGTGTTTAATTTTATGCAAATATGCCATGTGGAGTTAAGGACGGATTATATGTGTTTGATTTGATTGATTCCGGACCACGGGTGTTCGGGATAGCTGGACTGTGATATAGAAGTGTTGGTTGTGCATAAATTGTTCATAATTGATTTCAAATGGTGAGAATTAGGTATATGGAATTCTAATATAATGCATGTATTGTAAAGTGGACATGTGCATACATGCATATGATATGATCGATAAAAGGCGGTTGTGACCAAAGTCGACCATCGCATATGAGAGCTTTAAGCTCAACGCACAGGGCTTCGTGCCCAACGATTGTCAGAGCTATATGCTCAACGTATTTCAGAGCCTATGGCTCAACGTATATGAGCTCAGGCGCACGGTCACAACAACGAAAGAAAATGAAAGAGTCACATGTACATTACATATATGAATATTTATATGCAAATTGTGTGAAAGGCGATACGCCTTATATGTGTGAATTTGGTAATGCATGGATTAATTTGGAATGTGATATTATGTGATACAATGTGAATTGATTGTGAATGCATGAGTTGGGTGAACCATCGATGATGGTTTCTCATTGAGTTCGCAAACTCACCCAACATTGCATCTATTTTCAGAATCGAAGAGTACCCGATTAGACTAACGGGAGTATGATCGTTACTAGCAAAGCGAGTAATGGGTCGGGATCGGTGTCGCCACATCTGCATGAGTCTGTGTTTTTGTTTGGTGGGCCCTAGCTTAATAAATGTAATAGTGTGTTGAGATTTTGATTACTGAATTGTGTTCAGAAATGGCATCGAGCCCAGTTGGGTCATGCCTTTCTGCTTATGTACTGATTGAGCACTGTTGAGTGCTAATTAATAACTGAAAGTGTTTTGTATCTGAAAATGTTTTTGTGATATGTCGGGCCCAAAGTGTGTTTTGATTTTCGCGAGTTAAAACGTTTTTGGAAGAAAATTTTCATAACGAGTTTTAAATTGTGATTGACTGCTCTAGCATGCCACCCTCGCTGGTCACGGGCTCGGATGTCACTGTAGATGTCGAGTTCGGGTCTCGCGGGAGTTGGGATGCTACAACTATATGTCAAAGTTGGATCTCACTGACGCAGTTGCTAGATTTAGAAAAGTCTGACGTGATAGAATAAGGGTAAACGACACCCATTAGAATTCTCGCGTCTTTGACTTTAACGATAGGACGTCCAACCTCATGTCCTTTACACCTTTGTGAATAGTTAGTTGTGATCAAGGCTTTAGGTCTGGAGTAGTTAAGGGCGGCCAAAATTGTCACCTAAAATCGTAGGAGTTGTCAGGGTAGATAAGGGGCGACTTCTAGTGCGAATAGTGACAATAAGAACCGGTCTTTACACAGGGTGAGGTAATGGCCGATCTAGCCAACCAGCATGTATGCCATTTTGTCAGGTAGTGCATTTCAAATCACTATATTTTTGTACGTGTCAGTTCTTTAATTATTGCTTCTGTTTTTCTGCATCATTTTTTAGTTATCACATGTGCATGTGGGTCTACTGGAAAACGGTCTTTCTACTATGCAGGGGTAAGACTGTGTACTATAAAACCTCCCCAGACTCCGCCTCACTGTGAGATTTCAGATTGGGTATGATGATAATGATGATGATGGGTCGTTGATTCGGGAGTCATGGCCATATACATAATGTTTTATTTTATGTATAAAATTTATTCTGATTTATCAAAAAAAGAAAATTAATAATAATAAGAAAATTAATAATAAAAATAATAATAAAATAATTGATATAATAATAATAATAATAATAATAATAATAATAATAATAATAATAATAATAATAATAATAATAATAATAATAATAATAATAATAATAATAATAATAAGGATATTTTAATCTTTTGTTGGTTATTTCTTTGTCATTCCAAGTTTATATTTTTAAACCAAATATTAACATAAAAATTATTTATCTATTCTATGTCTTAAATCAAATAAAGTAATATTTATTGTATTCTTTTCCTTATATTTTCTATTCTCAAGAATAACTATTATATTCCTTGTCTATTCCATTCTTTAATACAAACATAATGTTAGTTCAATTTAATGAGCTGTTAGTTTAATTTAATAAGCCCATTATCAAAATCTCATGGGAATGTTGCCCTAAAAAAAAAAAAAAGTCCAGTGGATATACTAATTAATAAAAAGAACACGATATATGAATTAAATTGACCATCAAAACTCAAAAGCTCTTCGCGGTACACGTTCATTCACGCTATATGCTATAACAGATACATATGGCAGCTTCAGCTCTCGACAGTCGACACTCTTTTCAACCGCGGTCAGATTTACCGCCCAAATGGAGAGACCCGCAGAAAATTCAAAGCCCAAGTTCCCTCACTGGTACTCACCTGAAACAGGGATCTGTAGCAGCTTACACAGCTCCAGGACTTTACCAGACGATCCTTTTCTTGATGCTGTTTCATTCATTTTTTCGCGTAAACACGACGGTGTCACTGCATTCATTGATTCCTCATCTGGATCTTCGATTTCTTACTTAAAACTCATACCTTTGGTTAAATCCGTTGCCTCTGGTCTCCACAACGAGGGCATCAGGCAAGGTGATGTTGTTTTGCTTTTGTTGCCCAATTCCATTTTTTTTCCTCTTGTTTTCTTGGGTGTTCTCTACCTAGGTGCAGTTGTTTCTACCATGTACCCACTATGTAGTGCACAGGAAATCAAGAAACGGATTGTCGATTGCAAAGCACGTATTGCTTTTACCGTGTCCGAGAATTTTACTAAATTACAGTCTTTGGGGATACCTTTCATTGGTGTACCGGAAAATGGGAATTTGAATGTGAAAACCGATGGTTTTGAAACTTTTAATATGCTCCTTAACGATTTCACCGACTTGGCTTTGAGGCCTGTCATTAGGCAGCAAGATACGGCTGCAATAATGTATTCATCAGGGACAACTGGTGCTAGCAAAGGGGTTGTTATTACGCACGGGAATTTTATATCTATGGTTGAGCTGTTTGTAAGGTTTGAAGCTTCACAATATCAGTACCCGAGTGCCAAGAATGTTTATTTAGCTGTTCTGCCAATGTTTCATATCTATGGCCTGTCACTTTTCGTGATGGGGTTGCTGTCGCTAGGATCAAGTATTGTTGTCATGAGAAAATTTGGCATTGAGGAGACGGTAAAGGTAATTGATGAGTATAAAATAACTCACTTTCCGGTTGTTCCACCAATTCTGACTGCCTTAACAAGGAAAGCAAAGGATGTTTGTGGAAATAGCTTGAAGACTTTAAAGCAGGTGTCCTGTGGGGCAGCTCCTTTGTCTGGAAAAGCCATAGAGCATTTTTTGGAGTCTTTCCCTGATGTCGATTTGATTCAGGTATACGTTCAATATTGACATTGACCTTTAAGTTGGCAGCTCCAATGGGCAATACTATGGAGTCTCTTTTTTTGTTTTTCAAAATCTTCTTAACTTTTTCTTTAGGTTGGGAATTAAAGTTTCCACTCAGAATGTGGGAATTAAGCTTCCATGCGTACAAGATTCAGGATATAACAATGAAAGTTTTTGAAGTTGGAATCGTATACAGAAATGTTAAGTGGTTTCTGTTAGTAGTTGGTTGAATTTTAAATAATTGTGGCATTTGTGCTATTGTAAAGACTGGAATGTTCTGACTGGCGTATCTGGCCGGATCTGGAGGGTCCTTTCAGTTTTGGAATATCATGCCATGGATTTATCTTTTCCATAGGGCTATGGAATGACTGAATCGACTGCAGTTGGAACTCGTGGCTTCAATACCAAAACTTTTCGGAAGCATTCCTCCCTAGGACTTCTGGCTCCAAATACAGAAGCCAAAATTATGGATTGTGTTACTGGTTCATTTCTCCCTCCTGGAAGACTTGGCGAGCTATATATACGTGGATCTGGTGTCATGAAAGGTAATAAATTGCATAGCCTTGTTGGGTGCAGTAATAAATTTCCAACATTCTTTCCACTTCAATGGGTAATATGATGTTGTGTTGGGGCAAAGTCAAAGGTACTTCTTTTGCATAAACATCTGTATTACTTGCAATTGACAAGGTAAAAGTTTTGTATATACTGGACTTTTCGGTCAGATGTAGCTCATGTTGTTCCCTCACTCGTCCATTCCACAGCAATGTCAACCTGGTGCTTCATATTGAAGCAATTGGTTAAGTATGGGAATTGTAGCTCCACTGCATATAGCTGGGTGTACAGAAGGCACTCAAGAAGTTGGCATGGCCAACACATCCAAATTAAATCATGGAAGTCCTGAAACTAAGTCCATAGTTGAGATTTGTAATTGCTTCATGAACTATATGAACTGCTAATAACCTGTTGAATGGAATTGTTGGGTTAGAGTTTCTGACCATAAAATGGTTGCTACTGCTGGAGCATGAGATAAGAAATAAGTAATTTAAGTGGTGTTTATCAATTTGGTTGGTTTGATTTGTGTGATTGAAACTTCACAAAGACTTACCCTTATAGCCATGGGAATCATGGTAAAAAACGAATTTCACCTAAGATAGCTCATTCTAAAGTCACTCCTTATTACAGAAAGCCCTATATTTTAATCTTGTTCAAAGTCAACTTTTCCTTGTCCAGGTTATTTTAATGATGTTAAGGCAACTGCATTAGCGATTGACAGAGAAGGTTGGCTACATACTGGGGACATCTGTTATGTAGATAATGATGGCTATTTCTATATAGTAGATCGGTCGAAGGAGATAATCAAGTGTAAGGGATTTCAGGTAATGATTTCACCTTCAGCATTATAATTTTGAAACACTTTCATTCTGTTTCAATATGGAAGTTAATCAAAATGAGTTCATGCCAATACAAATAATTTTTAGGTACTGTTATTAACTTGCTTGAATTGACTACACTCATAAATTTGAAAAGCTCCCTACGGAGAGAATTTGGGAAATTATGAATCTACACGTCTCTTTCAAGTGATTGGCATTCACTAATTGTATCAAATATATTTCCTAAGAATGCCAGATCTATTGGTTTGTGACTAATAATGTGATGTTCTTACAGATTGCTCCTGCTGATTTAGAAGCAGTTCTGAGTTCCCATCCTGAGATATTTGATGTTGCAGTAACAGCGTAAGTGTGAACCTTGTTATATTTCCATATTGATTGGACAGTAGTTGAATGTGGTTGCATCGGATTAGATTATCATTCCCCATAAATTTTCAAAGGACAATACCATGTAGCAATACAATGGGATTGCTATGTCATAATCCCACCAGACACTGAAGATGTTATCTTCATACTTTTGCTCATGTATCTGAAGATAAATTTTTGGTTTGCATACATCTTCACACTATTCCTAATTTTCAAGTGTCCTCTAATGGCTACATATGACTTTCACAAAATAATCGACGAAATATTAGTATATTGTAGTGCTGCTGATGAAGAATATGATGAGATACCAGTGGCATTTGTTGTTAAGAGGCACGAGAGTAAGCTGACAGAGGAAGAAGTCATTGACTATGTAACTAAGCAGGTGTCTCTTCCGAACTCAGACTGATATTTTCGTGCACATATGGCCAGCTGCAGCTGCATGACTCAGCGCTCTTAGCTTCATACCACCTGTTAGGATTTTGTGTATGCTTATGGTGAACAACATAGTTTTCTTATGACTCCTTTTCTTTTGTCAGGTTGCACCTTACAAGAAGGTAAGAAAGGTGGTGTTTACAACATCAATACCAAGGTCTGCGGCTGGAAAGATTCTCCGGAGGGAACTCAGGAACTCCTTGACTTCTAGACTATAATGTTGATTCTAAAGCAGGGCCTAAGATTTGTGTTCATTAGGTGTAATAACATAAAAGGCTTGCTAGGTTTAAGCTTTAGATGTTATCTTTGTTTTGTTTTTCACTTTATCATTACCCTGTGTTGACCTAGCTTCGATCTCATGGTGATTGATAGAAGCCACCACAAGAAAGTAAAGAGTTAGGCTTAGTAGATGAATGGTATTCTCCTTATAATAGTTAGCAGGTGATGATTCATCAGAATACTAATTTTTATAATGTTCTTTGTAGCATCGGGTGGGGGTAACGAACATAAATTTTGGGTTTTTAAAAAAGAAATAATTATTGTACGATATTTGATTAATAAATTTCCATTATTAATGTCTCAATGATGTAAACAACCAAAGCATTATGTGAGAGTGGGAGCGAAGAAGTTTAGTTTTGGCAAGAGTTACCGATTGCATTTAAAAAAAAAAAAAAAACAAGTGAAATCCTCAATAGGTATTGTATTAATTTAGGAGAGCTTTAAGAAAGGGTCGTTGCTTTTAACCCTTAAATGATGGCGATATTAGGGAAGATGGGTATAAGGTTGAAGGTAAATTTTGTTCAATCAGTCTAACGTATCTAATATGACATGACATTAGTAAGAATTAGCAACAGCCATCAATTTTAAGATAAACGTGTCTGGATTTTAAAAGGTAGAGTTAAAAAATGAAGGAATGTATTTTTTTATATATAAATTCTACGGTGGTCACTATACTTTAATCATAATGTACTTTATAAATAAAATTATAATAAAATCATGATTATGTATTATTCTATTAAATTTAAAAATGAATAATATGAAAAGATTAATACAGTGGAAAAAAGAATTAAGAGAAAGGAACTATTTAAGCCAATGATTGAAGCAGTTCATATCATTATTAGGCTTTTGTGGCCTCAACTGGGATTTTGCCCTTGCTGGCAACGATTTGCTCAAAAAGATCTCTTATTTTCAATCCAATGATCGTTTGGAAGAGACCTGTTCCATTGTTACTTCCTGGGAAATCAGCATTCTTCAGCATTTGTTGGGTCACTTCTCCATAGAACCTGGTGGAGATGTTGCTCAAGTGGCTCTCTACATAGATCAGCTCATCTAATCTATCAAACTGTCCATCCATCTCCAAAACAGTTACCTGAAATAACAAACAGAACAAGCAAACTATTAGAATGAATCAAACTTACCAAAACAGCAGAATTCGTGCTAGTTTTTTGAAGGGGCCAAGAAAAGAGAAAGCATATAGTGTATTTTAACTTGAAAACTTGTTCAACTTGGCTCCAATGGCTTCATGAAATTAGATAAAAGGTACCATATGTAAAATTTTAACAAGATACCTCATGGCCATAGTAAGTGTCGGGTCCGTAGGAGAACTTGATGCCAGGATAAGAGCAATTGAGCTTCCTACCACATGGTATCCATGAAATGGTTGACCCTTCATCAAACAGATAAACAGGGCTAAAGAACTGCACTCCTTCTCTCATTATCAACCTAACTCTCAAGATCTTCCCCTCATTGTCATCTGGAATGAGTTGAGTTGGCAGAACTTCAATCACAGCATCAGCATATTGCTTTTGTGGATCTGAAACCAGGACAAATCAAGGCACTCTATATTACACTGTTCTGTTAAACAGGCAGATAAAACTGTTGCATTGTCTACTAGGATTTTGAAGACAATTTGAAATGATGGCCATTTGAAGAGGAAAAACAATAATCTGTATGAAGTTATGAACATTTGGAAACAGCCTCTCTATCTGATAGGGATAGAGCTGCGTATTATTAGAACTTTCCAAACCCTGCATTTCAGCGAGACTCTCCTTAGATGTGGTTGCTGTTTTAAAGTTATGACCGTTCAAGAATTCAAATAACAAAAACATTGGAAATGTCACAGTAAAAGAGCAGCTTAGCTGTTGAATAAGGAACTAAATATCAACCTCAACCCATTTCAAGTATGGAGAAGGTTACACACTGTCCATGAAGAATAAAGTAATCACACAATACTGTGATTATTTGAAGCATACCAATATAAGCATCAAAATCTGGCTTGCGAGCTTCAATGCTAGTTTTAATGCTTTCAAGGCTGTGTCCTCGCTCTGCCATGTCTCTCTGTATAGATGTTTGAACATGCTTAGCTCACATAAACAGTAATAATCACCATCCATGACTTGAATGTTCTGAAAGAGGTTGGCGTAGAGGGATCACCTGAATCTTCCATGCAAATTTAACTTCATTACTGATGTCCAAGTAAATGCTGAAGTCCAATAGTTTCCTTACACGCTCATCAAACCTACATATTTTGAACAGTGGAAACCAATTGAAATCATCACATATTAACCATAAAACAGAAGTACGAATTCATGAATATGGTCATCTTTTTTCAGTCTATTGGTTTAATAGAAAGAGACAAAGAGCTAGTTTTGTTATGGACCAAAAGCGTCCGTGGATGGAAAGAACTTGGTTTAACCTTGTCTACCATAAGCATTCTGCTTGTCTCAGCGTATATACTTCTACGGGACAGCTGTTCTTATACTTTCTATGGCCCATGTAGATAATGACGTCTCTTATGCATATACGTGTCACGTAAATAGTATGTGAAACCGTCAATTTCCACAAATTATAAAGAGAATTACAAGGTTCCACAAGCATGCGTATGGTAGAGACTAAAGAGAAATGATATGCTGCACTTACATTGGGTGCAGACCTTCAATGACAAGAATCTTAGGAGGCTTAATGAGCTCAGGAGGATCCAAAAGACCAGTAACATGATTGTAAATAGGTTTCTCAACAGCAATTCCATCTTTAAGAGCCTTCACTTGCTCATACATGAGATTAAAATCGTTAGCTCTTGGGTCAAGAGCAGTGACACCCTTTTCCTTCCTTCCAGTCCTATCAAGGGAGTGATAATCATCCAAGCATATGACAGTAGTGGTGTCACTTATGAGTGTGTTTGAGTCTGGGTTGCCACCTTTTGGTGATTCTGCTGCTCCACCAAAAACACTGGTCAACCTCCTCATGAAAGTACTCTTACCACAACCAGAGTCTGCTGCAAGACCAATCACCACGGTATCTCCTAAGCAGGTAATGACACTGCTGCCACACCTCCAGTTGGTTTTCTTTCCACTGCTATTGAACACTAGATGATTCTGAGAGAAACCCAACTGAGTCTTCGTTGGTGTGGAGACATAGCATGGTGAATTCAAGGAGTGGGTTGTGTAGACCGTGCAAGCAGCAGCCATTGGTATCGTAGACCAAAGAACAAAGCCTCAGCTTCTAGTTCAGCATGGGTAAAGATGGCATTTCGTCTAATATTTTGTGGAATTGAAAATTAGAAAAGAGATGGGATTGTCGATGAGTTGATGCCACTTTGTGATGGAGAGAGGTATGGAGACGCTTGCTTGGTTGTTATTTATTGCAGTTTGGATATTTGGAAGAGACCAAATTTGAGGATGAGAGGTTTAGTGGCACACAGATTTATTTTTTGGTGTGTAAAAACACGAGTTTTCATCTCTTTAAAGAGTCTGGTAGTTTGGCAAGCCCAAAAGGCACCGCACACCAGGTTTGGACTTGGGTGGGACTCCAACACTTTACTTCTAGATGACCTTAACAAAATCGGCTGCTCGCCGTATGCTGATTTTATTATGTACTGTATACCAATGGTTTTAGCACCGATCAGTTTAATAGAGAAAAGTAAGAACCAACCTGCTGTCTGGTTGACTCGTGTAGAAATAAAAATACCGTGAGTCATCTTCTTCTTCAGGTCTTTGACTTCGACTTTTCAGTAACTTCAACCCTTTTTCAATCTTAGCCTCCGGCTCCAGTTAAACTTTAATTTCTTATAAGTTTAGTTTTGTTCAATATTTTTTACTGTCTCCTATTCTTCTTTTCTTTTGTCTTTGTTCTATATAATGTCTTTCATTGTGCTGGATCACAAGTTACCCTCTCTTTTTTATCTCTAGAAAGATTCTAACGGTGAGAAAACGTTTTTAAGTCATCCACTCTCAAACTAATTCTCGCTCGCATTAGGCCTGCTGGTAAGGGATAAAGTGTTGACCAAACAGATTTCTCTATTTCTAAGATAGGTAAAGAATGAGAATGTTGAACCACTCACACTAACCTGTTTAATTTTACCCTTTCTTCGTGACGGTAATACGAGAGATAACAAATGTGTGAAATTCTTTTGCGTTGTTGGTAATATGCCAAAACCATATAATTACTTTTTGCTGGTTGTTTTTCTTAACAATATGAAGAACAGCGGCCTAACAAGACGTAAAATTCTTTTTGTTGTTTTTACTTTACCAAAGCATGGTGAGGGAAGATGGTGAAGTTTGCAGGAATGAGACTTTGATGTTATTGTCAGCATCTAACACGGTAAAATTAATAATGGTTTTAGGAGATCAACAGAGTAATAGCACGCCAACACCAAATCTACAGCTCTAGCCTAGGTATCTAGAAGAACAGGGGACGCATAAACATCTAGGCCTCACCTACGAAAAGCATATACTAATATTTTATTCAGTGTCAGCCTAAATAATAAGTAAATACAACAATACTATAGTGAAGTCAAAAGTCAATTAAATACAACAATATTTTATCAGTGTGAGGCTTTATAAATATGGGAATCCAACTTACCATATTTTGTCTTGATTTCAGTCCATTTGTTGCTTCATTGATCCCATAAAAAAGAAAATTAAAAGAATTGTCATATCATGTATGATTGTATCAAGTTGGAGATGGTCTTTCCAATTAAATTATTTCTCTCTTTCTTTTTATTTTTCTCAAAATTTGGATAACTAGCAATGTTATGAATACCGTATCGGACTTGGTACCGGATTGGGCTCGAACGAACAGATCGAATCGATCGATGCATCGATGCACTGCTTTGATATTTTTAAATTTATAAAATAGTCCCTAAACTTTTAAAATTGCAAAATAGGCCATATTGATATATTATACAACCATCAGATACTTTACCGCCATCGCTTACATCAACCATACTTTAAAAATCTTAATAATAAATAATAATGACAATTAATTTGAAATAACAATAATTTTAAATATTTTACATATAAATAATAACCACAATTAATATAAATAAAGACAATCATCATCATACAATTATAAAACTAAGAATAATACAAAGCATTTAAAATATTACAATCATACAATTTCATCATTATAATAAATAATATTACATATTTACATCAAAAGATTCAAAACATCCGATAAAAAGAACAATAACTCATTACAAAAGGTTGATGACGAATAAGCAATCAAGTAGAAGTTGAACTCAAACAAAAATATTACATTTACATTACATACATATAATTTAACATAAACATCAATGATCAAATACAAGTAAAATTAAAAGAAGAGGAAAATAAAACTCAAGTTCAATCGTCAAATGGCGATACCGCTGAATCGTGACCGACCCTAATCGATCATTTGGTACAAAATCCTCATCATTGAGAGGAGCTTCATCATCATCATCATTTAAATTTAATGCACCAAATGACATGTCAATGCTTTCCCATCCAAGATCATCTTCCACATTCAAATCACTCACATCAACCAAATTGGGTTCTTCAGAAACCCAATCCGCCAAAATATTCATATTATCAATCGTAATTGGATCATTTGAAGAACTTGTGCTACTAAGAGTCCTAGTAAACAATTACATTTAATTATTAAAAAATATAAGAAATTATATAAAATTAATAATGAAAATAATGAAAATAACATACCTTTCCCAAGCTTTAAATTGTAACGAACAAAACCAAGTCATTCAACCTCTTATGCTCCAATCTATTCCTTTTCTTGGAATGGATAAATTCAATGTGCTCCAGCTGCTTCACACCCAGTTGCACTCACACATTGACTTAAAATTGAATCGCAAACTTTCTCAAATCTGAACACCACATCCAAAAGATCCCACCAAGCAACTACAAGTTATAAGAAAACAAAAGTAGTGTTATAAACAAAATAAAGTGATAAATAAATTTCAACAAATAAGAAATAGGAAATAAGTAATACGGAGAAAGAAGTCCTCTTTGTTGAATAGCGTGACATTCCAAAATCTCCATAAGAGTACTTATAAGCCTCCATTTGTGTGGTTAAAGCAATTTGCATTGAGTCGTGAGGAACAATTGTTGTAATTGTCAAAAGCATTCCTCTACTAACTTCACTTGCTTTTCAACATCCAATCTAAAATACACACTGGATTCAAAATGCCCCAATTCTAAACAATGGAGAAGAAAGTTGTCTTCTCCTTCTCTCATTAATGATTGAGATATATGGCTCAGATAAAGAAGGCTTATGTTTCAGATTGGCCTTGATTGATTCCGTTGCTCTCTCCATAAAGATCAAAATATAACCCATTGTGGGCTTTTCTTCACTATCACCAACCAAGCACCTCACCAAAGGCTCACAAACCCGGATAACGAATTGAGATGCCGACCAAAATTCCTATCTTCCAAGATGATACTACAAACCTCCATTCCAAAGATTAGACCTAGCATGCCGAGAGGTTACCCACTTATCACTTGTGAACATTTGCCTTAACTCCTTCCTCAACAAAAGAAAAGATGAAGTGATAAGAAATTTGTTGCAAATCTTGTCACAAAGGTATGCACAAATTCCTACCATTGGTAAATTCCTTCTCATCAAATTTAAAACCCATGCACGATTATAAATAAATTTTGTCACCTTTTTGCCTTCGCATGGTCTCATCAAAACAGGAAAATACCTAGGATTTCCTATATCCTCCAAAGATAAGTCAATGCAATGTGCAACACAAGGAGTCCAAAAAAATGACTTATAGGTATTCTGCAACCTCATCCCCGCCGCTTTATAAGCGGAATCATTGTCAGTAATAAACTGAACAATGTTTTCCACCCCTACTTCATTCACAACTTGATCAAATATCCCAAACAAATTATCAAGATTTCTAATAAGGCCGATACATCAATCGATTTTAAAACATAGAGCCATTAAAACAATAAACCAAAAAATTTATGATAGGCTCTTGTCTCCTATTCGTCCAACCATCACACATAATTGAGCATCCATTAATACCCCAATTCGCTCTTCTTTCAGCCAAATAAGCTCTCATTTCGCATACAAAGACAACTCAAAAGTTTACCTCTTAAGTCATCAACCGATGGCCCTTTGATCTGGACCATAAGAGGCTATGGCATCTATCATAGGTTGATAATAATATGATTGAGAAGCATTAAATGACGAACATGTATCATACCACCATCTAGCTACGCCATATCCACATTGTGAGTCGCATCTCTTATCTCATTGCACTACTGAATTGAAGGTTGGGCTCTGAGTTGTTCGTGGTGCAAAGAAACCAGATGGCTTGCTTCTTCTCTTCCTCATTTCAGATTCGCAAGATCCCGAGGTCGAGATTGAAATTGAACACTACCAGTACTACCGCCAACGCCACTACCACTTCCACCTCTAACATCTCCATAATCACCACGGAAATCGGGAAATGAACTTCCACTACCAATTTCAAGATTCAATCTTCCCCTTCTATCTTTCTCAAATTGTTGTTCCTCAAGCAATGTTTTCATCCGCCACTTCACATCATGACTTACTTTTTACATGGTTCCACATCTCCTTTAACTCCAAATTAAATGCCTCTTCAATCGGGTGATTCCTCCACCTTTCAAATGCTTGTTACAAAACAAGCAAATTGTATGATTCTTTTGACCAGGAACCACACTAGCATGAGCCCAAGCTGGATCATTGTATCTTCCTGAACTAGGTTGATCGGGAGTATTTGAACTTCCTTCCATTTATCTGTACACAAAAATAAATAACACATAATTTCAGTACATAATGACAATATGCATAAAGCTAACAATTCAAAACATTCAATTCAATTCAATTCAATTCCAATCCAATTCAATTCAATTCAATTCAATTCAATCCAACCCAATCCAATCAAATTCAATTCAATTCAATTCAATCTAATCCAATTCAATTCAATCCAATCCAATCCAATTCAATTAAATTCAATCCAATTCAATTCCAATCCATTCCAATTCAATTAAATTCAATCCAATCCATTCCAATCTAATCCAATCCAATCCAATTCAATCCAATCAAATTCAATCCAATCCAGTCCAGTTCAATCTAATCCAATTCAATCCAATTATATCCAATCCAATCTAATCCAATTCAATCCAATCCAATCAAATTCCAATTCAATTCATTCCATTCAATTCCAATTCAATTCAATGCAATTCCATTCTAATTCAATTCAATTCAATTCAAATCCAATTCAATTCAGTTCAAAACAATTCAATTCAAAACAATTCAATTCAATCCAATCCAATCCAATCCAATCTAATCCAATTCAATCCAATCCAATCTAATCCAATTCAATTCAATCCAATCCAATTCCAATTCAATTCATTCCATTCAATTCCAATTCAATTCAATGCAATTCCATTCCAATTCAATTCAATTCAATTCAAATCCAATTCAATTCAATTCAATTCAAAACAATTCAATTCAATCAAATTCAATCCAATCAAATTCAATTCAATAAAATTCAATTAAATCAAATTCAATTCAATCCAATCCAATTCAATCCAATCCAATCCAATCCAATCAAATCCAATCCATTCCAATTCAATCTAATCCAATTCAATCAAATTCAATCCAATCCAATTCAATCCAATCAAATTCAATCCAATCCAATCTAATCCAATTCAATCCAATTATATCCAATCCAATCTAATCCAATTCAATTCAATCCAATCCAATTCCAATTAAATTCATTCCATTCAATTCCAATTCAATTCAATGCAATTCCATTCCAATTCAATTCAATTCAATTCAAATCCAATTCAATTCAATTCAAAACAATTCAATTCAAAACAATTCAATTCAATTCAATTCAATCCAATCCAATCCAATCCAATCCAATCTAATCCAATTCAATTCAATTCAATCCAATCCAATCTAATCCAATCCAATTCAATCCAATCCAATTCCAATTCAATTCATTCCATTCAATTCCAATTCAATTCAATGCAATTCCATTCCAATTCAATTCAATTCAATTCAAATCCAATTCAATTCAATTCAAAACAATTCAATTCAATCCAATCCAATCCAATCCAATCCAATTCAATCCAATTCAATTCAATCCAATCCAATCTAATCCAATTCAATCCAATTCAATTCAATTCAATCCAATTCAATTCAAAACAATCCAATTCAATTCAAAACAATCCAATTCAATTCAATTCCAATCCAATCCAATTCAATTCAATCCAATCCAATCCAATTCAATTCAATCTAATCCAATCCAATTCAATTCAATCAAATTCAATTCAATCCAATCCAATCCAATCCAATCCAATCCAATCCAATCCAATCCAATCCAATCCAATCCAATCCAATCCAATTCAATTCAATCAAATTCAATTCAATCCAATCCAATCCAATTCAATTCAATTCAATCCAATTCAATTCAAAACAATTCAATTCAATTCAAAATAATCCAATTCAATTCAATTCAATTCCAATCCAATTCAATTCAATCCAATCCAATCCAATCCAATCCAATTCAATTCAATCCAATCTAATCTAATCCAATTCAATCCAATTCAATTCAATCCAATCCAATTCCAATTCCATTCATTCCATTCAATTCCAATTCAATTCAATGCAATTCCATTCCAATTCAATTCAATTCAAATCCAATTCAATTCAATCCAATCCAATCCAATCCAATCCAATCCAATCCAATTCAATTCAATTCAACTCAACTTAATTCAATTCAATCCAATTCAATCCAATCCAATCCATTCAATTCAATTCAATTCCATTCAATTCAATTCCAACAATTCTCAATTCTAACAATTTCAAAACATTCATAATTCCATTTCCAAACAATCCATTCCCAACAATTTTCAATCCTAACAATTGCAAAACATTCATAATTCCATTTCCATTTAATCCATTCCCAACAATTTCTAATCATAACAATTACAAAATATTCATAATTTCATTTCCATTCATTCTATTGACAATTCAATTCAAATCCATTCCATTACAATTCAATTCAAATCCAATTCATAATTTACATTCCAATTTAATTCAATTCAATTCCAATTCAATTCAAATCCATTTTAATTCAATTCAATTCCAATTCTCAAATACCCAAATTTATACTTAACTAATTATTTATCAAAATTCAATACCTAAATATAAAAATGAATTACCATATAACAAATATTAACAATATGTCAATTAATGATTTAAGTTTTTTCAAATTTACTTGATTTTGATTATTAATTGTACAAACTTACATTCAATTATTTATTTCACATTTAATTATCAATTTTACAATTAAAATTAGGTTTAAATGTTAATTTGATTTTGATTATCAAATTATCAAACTCAATCTCAAATTCAATTTCACAAATTAAAATTAAATATCATTCATCCACAATTCAACAATTCAATCACAATTACCATTCTAAATTTATTTTCTAATGGGACATTCGGATCAATTCAATGCCAAAATCCAAAATCAACTTCTATAATCCAAAATGCCAAAAACTAAAATACAAAATGCCAAGTTCAACATTTCAACCAAAATCACCTTCACCATTTACATTTTACACAACTTCACTTCAACGGTTCAACACTTCAACCCAAATCCATCATCAATTCATCATCGGTATCCAACGCAAAAACAGAATCAATTTCCAACAACCACAAATCCATCGTCATCCAATTGTTTACCACAAATCTACCAACATCCAACAACCAACACAATGACAGAAGCAATTAATGTCAAAAATCAATGAAAAATAAAGCAATACATTCGGTTTTCACAGATCTGGGTCGATGTCGGGTCGGCTGGGGTTGACGTCGGAGGACGATGGACAAGGCCGCGAAGGTTGCTGGACACGGTGGAGGACCGACGACGCGAGGGAGAACCGACTGAAGCTGGCGTGGAGGACCGACGAGGCGACGACGCGAGGGAGAAGAACGAAGAGCCGAAGACTCGACAGACGGATGAAAGACCACCGAGTCCGAGATCCGCACTGGGAGGCGGCACGCGTCGGGAGAGCGACGAATGGCAGGGATCTGGCGGAGGAGGGCGGCGGAGACGGACGGAGCGTAGGCGAGAAGAGAGAAGAAGAGAGGAAGAGGAGTAGGCTGGAGAACTGGATGAGACGTCGACGGCGAGGAGGAGACGACGATGACCAGGCGAGCGTCGCGAGACACGGAGGAGGCGTGCGGCTGCGAAGAGAGGAGGCGTGCGGCTGCGAAGAGAGGAGGCCGAAGAAGAAGAATGGGTCCTCGGGTGGGGTGGGTTTTTTTAGGTTAAATTTTCTGGAAATTGCAAATTGGTCCTTGCAATTTCCTAATTAATTGAGATGGTAGAATTTAAGGTTCCGCGGTATTATCCGATAACGCCAGATCTTGGTGGAATTTTTCCCGATCGACGTGAACGGATTTCGTCATCGTTTCCGGCGATGCGGTACCTTCCAAATGTAGATCGGTAGGAGCATTTAAATCCGTTCCATTGATAACTAGTCTTGTTTTATTAGTTATCCAGTGTTTTAATAGACAAAATCAAGGCGTCTATTTTTATTTTAAACCATTTACAAAAACAAGATATATGGTAAATAAAAGCTTTTCATTCACTTGTATGTCTTTCTTTTCTAACTTTCCTTTTACCCCATTTTAATACAAATGTTATTAACCATATTGATTTGTCAACTACAACAGGACAAGTATTTTCAATATATTTTGCTTTCCTAAGATGTCCAAATCTTATAGTTGTGTACAAAACTTACAAATTATTTTTTTATTTTTTGGTCGAAATTATAATGAAAAATATGTAATCGTCAGAAAAATTGATACACTTAATATCCTCTACTTGTGATAAGTCTGACCTAATAAGGAATTATTTTTCTTGTTCCTAAATATATAATAGAAATATTCGACATGATTGCATGTTTTACAGTAGAATATTTAAAGGAGGAGGAATTTATAGAATGAAAGAATATTTTGTTGACATTAAGGGTAATATTGCTTCTTACAAAAGGATGTTGTTTAATTACGTGAAATGATTGGAAATTATTTGCAAGAAGTAAAAAAAGGAAAATAAAGAGGCTCATAATATATCTTTTGGATATGATTAAGCACAACAAGTATTAGATAAAGGACAAGAGAAAGTTATTATTGATATATATTCTTATTTTCATCTAAGTGTTACTTCTACTTTTCAACCTAGTTTAAAAGTATTTTGGTTAATAAAGATGTTGTTTTGCAATGTAAATGAGCATGGACTCGATGATTCTATCATTCATATGTTCCTTTAAATACTTAGATTCACCTTATTTTCAAGGAGCAATAGATGCTAAAACATCAACAGATCTAAGATTTAAGACACCTTCTTATTATGAGATTCATATGTCTTTGGTTCAAGATAAATATAGTTAGGAAATAATGTGATTCACTATTATGGTAGATGGGTGGACTGACCAAAGACAAAATGACTTTAATTAATTTATTGGTTTATTATAATGTTAGAACAATTTTTATGAAGTCATTTGATGCTTTTGATATAGTTAAACGTACTCATACTTCATTTGAATTATTTTTTGAAATTTTTGAGTGGGTTTGACCAAAAAATATTGTATACTTTATTACAGACAATGTAATTAATTATGTATCATCTCAGTACTTGTTTAAAGAGGATCATAATATATCTTCTAGATATGATTAAGCACAACAAATATTAGATAAAAGAAAAGAGAAAGTTATTATTGATATAGATTCTTATTTCTTGTCCAAGTGCTATTTTTGCTTCTCAACCTACTTTAAAAGTGTTTTGGTTAATAAGGATATTGTTTTGCAATGTAAATGAGTATGGGCTAGATTTAGGGATGGCAATGGGTAGGGTTCGATTTGGGTTTAACTTAACCCATATCCATATCCAATTTTTATGATTCAACTCATATCTATATCCATATCTATCGGTTTTTACGATTTACTACCCATATCCAAATCCACTAGGTTATTCAGATTTTTGGATATTCATCGGGTTGTATAGCATATAAAAATATAACTTCTAAATTGAAAATATGGAGAGCAAATTTTTGCGAACGCTCTAAATCAAAATTAACTTAATAATAATAAGTCAAGATTTTGATTTGTATGTCTTAAAAACTATAAAATTGGAATAATAAAATCATAGTATCTAGTGCAAAGACAAGTAGACAACATATATTTTCACAAAAATAACTTAAAAAACTGAAACATCCAAAACTTCAAACTGCTTTTATGAACTCCACAATATTCAAAACTCCATCTCCATATCATTTGCATTATTATCATCCTATAAGAAAACAAAATATGTTAACAAATAGAGTCAAATTATAAGTTAATTTAATATTTTAAGTATAAATAAATAAATGATGAGAAATAAAATGAATTACCAAATCAATCATTTCACCCGGTTCCTCTTCGCTTGCATCAGCATCTTCAAAGATCGAAGCAATCGCATATGAACTTTGTAAAGTAGAATCTTTAAGGAAAATTCAATAAGAAAATTGTACATATAAGAAGTTTCAAATACAAATGTTGCAAATATTAATAAGGAAATATGTATTACCCGAATAATCTCCAAGCATCCAATTTTGCATCAATGCTTCAATAGTATTAGCATGAAGTCTTGAGCGATGTGGACTAAGAACCCTACCACCCATGCTAAATGCACTTTCAAAGCAATCAGAAATAGGTATTGATAAAATATCTCGGCAATCATCCTTAGTGTTAGATACTTGAATTCTTGTTTCGATAAGCCAAAATGTCAAAATAGTTATTTTCAGGCATTGTATCTTCCTCCAAATAATGGTCCAGTTCAGATCTTAAGTTTATCCTTCTTTTCTTTGATTTTTTATACATGGAAAAATTATCACTATCTCGGCAGTTTACTTGATATTTTCCAAGATGGGTAGCCTCACATGAAGACGATGAAACAATTGAATTACTACATGTTGTAGAGTTCCTTATATCCAAAGCATATTTGTCCTGATATTCTAACAGTAGTTCATAAACCAAGCTCTTCACCCTCTCAATCTCAATATTAGCTTTACTTCCATAAATGTCACTAAAATAGAACTCAACGCAATCTATCTTATTTCTTGGGTCCAAAACAGAAGCAATAGCTAGCATTCCATTCACATGAAACCAATATGCATCATACTTTTCGACCATATTTAATGCCATAGTTCTAACAATATCACAATCAGACGACATCCACTTAAATAACTTCAACTTAATTTCACAAACATGCCGAAAGAACAAGTTCGCAGTAGGGTATTTTCTACCAGAAAAAAGCTCTGTTACCTTGTAAAATATTCTCAATTTGTCACAAATAATGTTCGCCAACTTCCAATCTTCATCACTAGGCAAAGTAAACTTCAGTCAACTATTCAAACGTTCCAACCTCTTAAAAACACCTTCTTATGGTAAAGCTGTCTCAAGCATCAAATAAGTAGAATTCCACCTTGTCTTACAATCAAGAATCAACTTTTTAGAAGATGAAACTTTCAAAAACTTGGCTGCATCCTCAAACTTCTCGATCATTTTAGGAGTTGATGCCCAAAATGAAATACAATCACGAATTCTTTCTAACCCTTCACCCATGGAATCCAAACCATCCTTGACTATCAAATTTAATATATGAGTGCTACATCGCATATGCAAAAATTTTTCATTTAATATAAGAGAATTGGCATCAAGCTTCTCATGTAGAAGGTTCATCATTGCATCATTTGTTTTACGATTATCCACAACCACAGAAGAAATCTTGGTTTCTAGGCTAAACTCATACAAACACTCCTCTAAAAATTTCAATAGAATCTCCTTTGTATGTGGGCATGGAACAAATATAAACCTATAAAATAAATGATAAAAATTTATTACAACTTAAATATAGAACACATAATGGTTCTCTAAGTAATTAATATCCAGCATGTATAAAGGAACTAATTACTAAACATGCAAATTACTATATCTATATATGGTAACCATGATAAAGATTAAACAAAGTATTTGTGCATATCATCTTACAAAAACTTGATATTGTCAATAAGGGAGGAAACATGTTAAATCTAAGAAAATTAATTACCTTAGAATTCGATTCCTTAGAACCCAGTCTCCATCAATGAAGTGTCCAGTCACAACCATGTATCCTTTCTTTTGGTTGGAAGTTGTCCACATGTTTGTAGTGTTAGCAATCCTGGACCTATGATCCTCCAACATTTTTTTCAAGTTTGATTTTTCACTTAGAAATATTTTTAGGATATCATGTCTCAATGTATTATGAGATATCATCCTAACTTCAGTGCTTAAACTCGCTACGTATCTTCTGAAACCAATGTGATCAACCATAGACAAAGGATACTCATGCATTACAATCATATTAACTAACTCTCTTCTTGAGAACTCTTGGGTAAATTTATAGGATTGCAATGTTTTTTTTTCTCATCAATTAATAATGTTTTCTGGCCTCCAGCAAGTCTTAAATGTTTCTTTGGACAATACTTGTTCAAATGCTCACGCAGATGTGAAGTCTCGTTCGTACCTTTAGCAGAAAGTTTCCCTCTGCAATGCTTACACTCAGCCTTATCAACACCTTTCACAGTCACCAAATTAAACTCTAGCCACACAAGAGAAGTACGCATTTGCTTTTAGTTGCACCATGATCACGAAATTCCATAGTTGCAATCTCCTCTTCTTCATAAGGTAGACTAGAGAGATTATTTGTTGTATGATTCTCAACTCCTTCCATCGGTTTCATGCTATCACTCACAGTCACGAAATTAACTGAATATTTGATAAGCAAACAACATACAAGTTAGCTGGATTTTTGATAAGCAAACGATATACAATCACGGAACAATCCAATGGAATTAGCTGGATTTAAACAAGTGTAGCCGTGTAGGTGGTGGATGACATTAGAAATAATAAGTAGTATTGGATTTACCTCTCTTCGATGGATTACACCAAGTCATCAACGTATGGGTATGACGGTATGTCCTCTCCTCTCTTAGCTATCGCAAATAAGGTATGATATGAACTAAGGTATAGCTCGGCAACAGCCAACAGGTATAGCTTGGCACAAATATTGTAAGACAAGACAGCGGTAGCGTTGGAACGTTTGACGACAGCGGCAGCAGCAAGTTGAGTGACAGTGCGTGTGCTTGAGAGTTGAGATTGTTAGGTGCTCAAGTTGAGTGCTCAAGACGACAGCGAGTGCTCAAGTTGAGAGTGACAATGGCAATGCAAGTTGAGTGACAATCGTTGGACGCTTGTTTGCAAGCAATGATGGCGGGGCTAATTGGAACGTTTGAGGTCGACGAACTATGTCTATGAAGGAACTTGGAACGTCACTACGTCAGTCGATTATTTTGGAATAAGATTGTTAGGTTTTGTATCTAATTGATAATTATATATGTACCAATTAATATTGCTATTAATATTATATATTTACTGAAAAAAGTTAATAAGAACGGATCGAGTATGGGTATCTATCGGTTCGGGTTATTACTAGACCCATATCTAAATCCATATCCACATCTATTTTTTAACATCCATTTAAAATATATTTTTTAGCCTCCATATCCATTTTTTAGGGTCGGGTAGTACGGATATTAATAGGGGTTGAAAACCCACTGCCATCCCTAGCTAGATTATTATATCATTCATGTTTTCCTTTAAGTACTTTAGATTCACCTTATTTTCAAAAAGCAATAGATGCTACAACATCAACAGATCCGAGATTTAAGACACCTTCTTATTATAAGATTCATATGCCTTTGGTTCAAGATTTAAAAAAGAAATATTAGTTGATTGAGGATATATATAAATCTAGTTAGGAAACAAGGAGATACATTATTATGGTAGATGGCTAGATTGATCAAAGACAAAAAGACTTCAATTAATTTATTAGTTTATTATAATATTAAAACAACTTTTATCAAGTTAGTTGATGCTTTTGATACTGTTAAAAGTACTCATACTTTATTTGAATTATTTTCTAAATTGATTTAGTAAGTTAGACCAAAAATATTATGCACTTTATTATAGACAATGTAGCTAATTATGTATTAACTCAAGACTTGTTATAATCAAAGTATCATCATATTTGTTGATCTTCATGTTTTGCTTATTATATAAATCTCATTTTAAAAGATATTAGTTATATGGACTTATTTCGATATTACTTCATATGCACCTAAGATCACAATTTTTATATAATCATATTATATTTTTTGTCTTAGTTAAAAAGGCAAGAAGATAAGGTAGAAATTGTTCATCTTGTTCCTACTAGGTTTGCAACTATGTTTATAACTTTGAAAGAATTTATGAATCACAAACATGTACTTCAAAATTTAGTGACAAATAAACATTTTCAAGTCATAATATATTAAAGAGTGTAAAAGAAAAGAGGTCTATACTATTATTTTGGATAATAAATTTTGAGATGCCTACTTGATTATTGTGAAGATTGTGGCTTTACTTGTAAGGTTGTTGAGGATTGTTGACTCAAAAGAGAAGTCATCTTTAAGGTGTATATATATATATATATATATATGATGCAATGTATAGAATTTGTAAAACAATTATGAATCTTTTCAAAAGAAAGGAAAAATTATGCAAGCCTTGCATATATATTCTTGACCAATGATAGAATAAGTATCTTACTCAAAGGATCCACTCAGTGACTTACTTTCTCAATCCTTATTGCTTATATAACCGAGATACATGTACATATGTCAGATAGTATAGTTAGTCTCTTTGATATGATTGAATGCAAAAGAATTTTCTCTAATAAAAGCAATTAAATGCAATAAATAAAATTGCATTGTATCGTAAAGGTTTAGGAAATTTTGTTAGATTTTCTACAAAGAAAGCACTTATGATTAAAAAACACTATGGTCACTTATGATTAAAAAAAACAATATGGTAAATTTTATACTTTTAGTTTAACATTTAATTACTAATAATATATTTTTGTGTTTATAACTATTGGTACTCTAAAATTGAGAGAACTTATATGGATTACTTAGTCAAATAGTTTTTGTATAAGGTCGTGAACGTAATTGAAGTGTTGTTTAATGTATTCAAATAAAAATGAAATTGCTCGGAACATTAGAGACTCGTGACCTTATTTACATTACTTATAATATGATGATGAAAATAAGTACTTTAATTTATTAAATTTTATTTTAAATAGTTATACTTTGTATTATTGATTTTATAATTTTTTGCTATGTATTTAAAGCAAATAGTAAGAAGAGAATATATGATTTAATTGATATTAATTATATTTACCATATTGATTTTTCGATCAAAGGAAAAGGACCATTGCTTGATAAAAAGCAATTTATAAAGAAAATGTATTTTTATTATGAATGAATTAAGAACATATACCGATGATAAGTCAATATCTTATTTCAAACATATTTAACATTAACGGTATAATATATTACAAATTTACAATAGAGAATAATAATTACATGTATAACTAATTTATAATTTGTTCAGATGAAAGTATAATTTATGAATCTTTAAATAATATCACAGAATTTGAAGGTAATAAAATTACACAAATAAATGACTCAAATACAATAGGACAGAATAAAGACACGAGAACGGGACCAGAGGATCACGTCCATTCTAGGGGAGTGACGGACATTTTGATGAAAAGGGCACTATTGTTTGTACTGAACGTTGCGAGACTTGAAGAAGGAACTCAAATGTAATGACTCATGGCAGGCCAATATCAGTTATTTTCATATTATATTTATACTTATTTTTATAATTTTTATTTCTACTATTTTAAACTTCTCAGTGTAGCACTTTAATACTGCGTCCAATACATGCCCATTCTATTAAATCCTGGAAATTTCAGTGGACAACTTGCTCTGATTCTCTGGTCTGGAGCTAATGTGACATGAAAAAGGTACTCACAGCCTCCTAACTAGACTGCAAACAAACAGTGGTTTAATAGAAAGCAGCTTAAATTAACAGTAAGATTAGGAAACTCGGAAGTCTTGAGATTATTTCTTATTTCAGTTTTTCTGTTTCAAAATTTTTCCCAATAATAGTAAACCGATCAATCATTCTCTGTTAATGATATTTGATCTAAGGTTAAGAACATCATCTTATTTCTGATTTCTCCAAAAACAAAAGTTGTCGCCGGTGACAACCTTGTAAAGTGGCAAATTCCTCCTAAATACTAACCAACTACCTAGAATCTGCCATCTCGTCGGAGGCACTACTGAAAATGAGGGCGTAATACCCTTTCCTTGCTTTCCCCGGAGAAGGGCGAACACAAATGGAAATCAACTCACCATGCTGAGATTGGAAATGATGTTTACGGATCAATCGAACTACCAAGTAATCTCATCTCACCAAAATGGAGGATCAATTATCGAGAAAGAATCAACAGATATCCCATGTTCAAGCCGAGTACATTTCAATCGATGTAACTGACATAATCACCAGAGCAAGATAAACAAGCAAGCGGTGTAGGATGATACAAGAAGAATTTACTAAAACCCTGAAGAAGCAGCAAGGCAAAATCGGGTTCAGGCTATCCAACTTAAGGATCTTACTTGTGTCCCCTGAAGTACATATAAATTTTCTGCACAAGCCAAAGAAACCAAGTCAGAGCATTACTCTTCATGTAGATGAACTAGTAGAAGATACAAGAATACAAGTGGCTGAGTTTTGATTTAACCTTTTGATACATACAACAAGAAATATATTAAGTGTCTTTGAGCAATTTTGACTAGTCTGTACAAACGGTACGATCCTTTATCTTGAGAAGAGAAACAATTTTCTCCATTTCTCTTATTATTTTCTTATTGTTCACAGCTCTGACTGCAAAAGCGCATTCAATTTCATAATGCCTTCCATACCGCTATAAACAATATCAATGATGTAGACTATAGATCAATATGAACAAGGGGCTAGACCTAGGAAATCCAAGTCAAATTTGTGTCTTTAATAAAGGTGTCCCATAAGGTCAGCATCCTGAGAACTAAAAATGCCAACCTCCTCAGGTCATTTGATATACTCAAACACCTAAAACCTAGACCAATATCTAACACCTTCAAACACCATGGCATTAAATGGCAATGGCTGCAATCACAACAATTGAGCAAACAAATTATGACCAATCACCTGGATAACCCACACGCTAAGAAGTGACTCGAGACAAAATAAGCCAAATCCCACAAAGTAGAAGATCTGCGTGACAAACAAAGATTTAGTTGGACATGAAAATCAGTAGCATTGGGAAGAAGAAAATCATGACATAACTACAAATTTGGATAAGTGTTGAAAAGGCGTCAACTTAAGCATCCAAAGGGAATTTCTACCAGGATAACAACGCAGTTAGATGCCTCAAAGTTCATCAGGAAGTGGAAACTTTTATTTAGAAACATTTAGAATAATATGAAAACTCAACAAACCAGTTATAAAAGCAGTAATCTGATTTGAAATTAACCATAAAAGAACACTTTGCTTCTCTATACATTACAAAATGAACTTAATTAGCAACAGCTGCTAGGCAATACTAGGAAATTTCATCCTAGTGTGATTAAACAATATAATACGTGGAACTAACAAGACCAACACACAACATAACTTACCCCAGCCAACACGCTATCAGAAATGACATCAATTGCTGCAAGTATGCCCCTGCAATTGAAAATATGGAAAATTGAGAGGTCAAAGTACAACTCATAACATTTTACCTCACATGGCATATAAATGAATAAGTCAATTTCATGTGATATCCTCAGGTAATTTGAAATGGATACTCTATGCACTTACGTCAAGGACTTCCCGTGAAAGACAACAGGTGGCGCAATCGCAGCAAATATAGAGAATGCAAGGTGAAGCTGCATTTAAGCAATATCAATAGCTGTCAGAACAAGTTCAACAGAAGAAAGCAAATGCACCATCTACTGACAAATGTTGGACAGCTCACCATGTAGAACAAGAAAAACCAGCCGAATTTCAATGCACTGTCCGTCCTGTAAGTTGAAAATAGAAGTAAATTCAATTGATTTAAGTGCTATAAATTGGATTACTGAAGTTAAGCTGAGCACATCTATTTTACTCGTGTTACTTTTTATCAAGGTAATAAAACTTTCAGAAATGTCTTGGGATCACCAACTGCTCTGCAGCATGAAATAGAAAGGTTGTTTTTTGTGGTTCAATCAGGAGTCTTATCATACTTGTGAAGCTATACTTCATCAAAAATGAGATCGGGAATATTTTAAGAGAGTAACTATGCTATGTGTACTATCATATCTGATGCTAGCAACTAAGATGTTTTTTGTTCTATTCATCATGGAAGCTTTGCATGTGTTATGTCAGGTAATTATTACATTCTAGCTCTTTATGCAGCATTGTTTTCAAATTCATTGTTTGATCCATGTTAGAGTACATCTTTTAGTACTTTGAGTTAAGACATTCTAAGATAAAAGAAAGAGGGTCATGAAACTTGCCTCATTGCTCGATAGAGAGGCCTATACCATAGAACATATGAGAGAGGACATCCAAGAAGAGCATATATTGTTGACAGGAGAAAAATCTTGACACCTACATGTAATTAGCTTCTTCAGCAATGAAAACATGAATTTTTGTTGCTGAACATAATTTATGACCACTTCGTTAATATAACTGGAAATGAAGCACTCACCTCCACCTTTAATCCAGCAGACCATTACAGCAATTACGTTATATGAAAGACAAAGAACTATACCTGCATGTGCCACATGAAAAGATGATCAGTATTTCACCACCATGGATTAATATTTAAGTGGATAATAACTGTATTTTTGTTAGTCGCATCTATCCTCAGAAAGAACTTGCAACACTATCATCTAATTGCTTCTAGTCTCCCACAAAGAAGTTGCAACACTAACATTTACTCCAGTTTTACCTATTACATTTTACTTTTGTCTTCTAAGAAAGAATCAGATTACATATCACGCAATATAGACACAAAAATCTCACTGCCTAAAAAAGCTGAAAAATAAGCAACAAAAACTTTGAGCGCTGCTATTTCCACAATTTCCCATCTCAGTATTAACATGCCAGTCCTCTCAATTGCCAAATATTGAATATCAAACTGAGACTCCATTTATGTTTAGAAGTATCAGGGGGAAGTAACAGTTCTGACAAAACAGTTATATGCATAGAGAAATTAAGCATTAAGAAATTTCTAGTTCTATGATAAAAGTACATCAACCATTTCCAACAAAAAAAATAAAAGCAGGAATAAATTCATATAATTATTTATTATAAGAAGAAAAGGAAGAGTTCCAATACCTAGCCAACTTGCAAAAGCCAAATATTGCAGTCTCTGGGCATGAATAGGTATTTCATTTGCTATATCATGATGGATTATTGGAAAGAAAGGGGGCCAGTTTCTATCATCTACAGGGACGCCAGCTGATATTTGATATTAAACCCAAGACGGTTAGTTATCCACTTGGCTAAACAGAAGCAGAAAACCACATACAAACCCGCAAACAAAAAAAAAAAAAGGCAGCATAAAACTCAGTGGGCTGCAATCTTGGTCCTCACCTTTGGAAACAGCATCTTCCCTCCTTTTGATTTCCTATACAAAGTAAAGGCAACAATTAAGATTAAGGTCATGTTGCACTATCATTATTGTCCACAAGCCAACATCAAACAGTCAAGCATATCACAGTTACGCAAGTACACAATTGAAAGCAAACAGAAACTTCTTTTAAACATCAGAAACCACAACTGTATTGTCTAAAGAAACCTGCTCTCTCCGTTTAAGCTCCGCTTCCCAATTTGCAAGCTCTCTCTCTTTTTTCTTTGAATCCTGCATGACACATAAGTAAAATTATAGCATACGCGAATTTAAAAAAAAATAGAAATCATGAAATGTAATTACACTCATGGTATCAAGCGGAATGTCCACGGTTGCATCATTGTGTCCGAACCCAACAGGATGGGATCCCAATGTAGGCATGCGTGCCTTCGATCCAGGAGCAGCGGAGCCATTCTATCCAGGAACAGCAAGTACATACAGTTAACCGGCTTTGATTGTTCAATTTTGAAAAACAAAAATCTTAAACAATACAGATCCAAATAACTAGACTAACCCTGGGCTTGAACAAGATTACTAAGAATTGAAAGTAAATAAAACTCAAGCCGAGAAGCTAAAAATAGGAGCAGATCTGAGGGAGGACAGAAATGGAAGCGAAAGAAAATAATTTTAGAAAAAAAAAAACAAGTGGCTACCGAGAAAGGATTAACTTCATCTTCGTCGAAGGGATTGGGATCGTGGCTGTAGCGACTCATTTTTCTCTTTTCTCCAACAAAATCGCACCAATGCTAATCTAACCAACAATCAACACTAGTAAGCAAGCGGTGTATGAATGTGTTCCCTTTTTTGCCTTTGCTTACGGGTGACGCGGGACTATCACCTGGAATTTGATTTTCTTGGCTGCCCCTCTCTTTTTCAATATTTGCGCCTTTTGCCACTTTCGTCATTTTGCGTTGTGGCTATGGTCGTACGAGGTGGTGCCACCGCATTTCGAAGTTTTGAAAATTTGGCCACGGCAGATGATGTCACGTGACGCCCACGAGGGGTTAGTGCTGCGAAAGCAGCCTCGCGACCGTTGTCGGTTAGAGTCACTAACAAAAGTGATGTGATCACGGTACATGGGCTAATGGATGCGATGTGATCCCGGTACATCGGTTAAACTTGTCATGCTATGTCCATTAGTTTATTCACCTTAATAATATATAATTTATTTTTAATCATAAATTATATATGTAAAGAGTTTAATTACTCAACTTTATAGAGAATTATATAAAAAAATTTAAATTTTAAAAGTTGAATTTAAATAGAACAAGTTTAACTATATTCCTTAACTTCCTTTGCCAAAGCGAAAGGAAACCATAAAGAAGTTTGAAAAGCTTAGGAGTCATATAACGAAATGTTCAAAAACAAAAGAAGAATATGGCATCCAGTATTATTTAACACAGCCCTTATGAATTATATTAATCGCCATAATGGGATAGAAAAGGCTTTTATTTTATAGTTGAATTGATGCAAAATAAGTTGCTCTAAGGAGAGAAAGATAGAATAAAAAATAAATCCATGTGAAACGTGTAAAGTTATCAATAAAGAAAACAAAATATCTATAACCTAAATTAGATAGAGCACGAGCAGGGCCCCAAACATCAGAATGAATAATATCAAACAGTTTCTTACTTGTATGATCTACCCTAGCTAAAGGAATACGAGATTATTCGTATTATTGTCTTATGAGACAAGATCCAGAAAACAAAATGTTCCCCCCTGTTAAAGTGCTAATAAATAAAAAAAGTGAGAAATTTAGAAGGAATATGATTATTTATTCAAATAAGCAACTATGGCAACATAATGCAAAGAAATAGGCTACCAACGTCTACAAACTTTTGATAGGATAAGACTAAATCTAAACAAACTAGAATCTCAATAAATTAGGGATTTTTTCAACTAACAAAAATAAAGATATTGACTAAGTCCTAACAATTCCTCCCTTAAATTATAAGCATTTAGTTTACATCAGTCTCGAGACAAACTCCTAAAAGCTTGTGCATCCTCTGAAAAGCATCTAACTTTAGCGGCTTAGTCATCACATCAGCCAACTATTCCTGCGTTCTATAGTGGACTAGTTCCAATGTACCAACATTTGTGAGGTCTCGAAGGAAATGAAAGTGTACATCTATGTGTTTACTACGACCATGCATTATAGGATTTTTTGATAGCTTGATCACAGAGCTACTATCATGGTAAATAATAGTTGTTTCACCTTGATTGTGACTCAACTTTTCCATTACCCTCCTCATCCAAACTATCGAACATGCACATGAAGCTAAAGCTTGGATTAGGCAACAGTGAGCTTGGATTCTCAAGCAATTTTAGGTGGGTAATATACTTATAGTTATTGTGTGATTAGGCAAATTATTGCCTATATGTGAATATATGTCATATGATTTGTTATAAGATTTGAATGCTTTTGATTTTGCATACTTTGAAAGAACCATGAGAAGTGATTTCTATTTTGAGCATGTTATGCCTCGACTTCGGTCATGGCATTTTGAATAAATGAAAGCTTGAGAGCATATCATTTGATAAAATGATTATAAGCATGATTGTGTGCTTTTGTTTGGGCGAGAGTGGAACCATTTCGTTCGTCACGTGCACGTTGACAAGAGCCTTCTCTCGACTGCCCGCTTGTGGCTTATGAGCTCCGAATGGACTCATTTTGTTCAGGGTGTAAACTTCGGTTTCTCCCTTTTGTTTCCATGGAACCCTCGAGCCATGTGATGTGCATTGCATTCTTGATCTGTTTACTATAAAGCATATTTGTGGCATGTTTTGTGAGTTGCATTAATTATGCTGAATGTGCTAGAATCGTTGCATGTATGTACATATATACATATATATGTTTGAATTTGTGCTAGTTACCGATGACTATAATTATATTAGCCACTGAGTTGTGTAGCTCAACTCATTACTTTTCCCCCTTCAAGTGCAACTCAAGACATCAGTTGATCCTTGCCAGGCATCGAAGAACTCCGCAATAATTTCTAATCAGAGCATTAAGTTAGTATTTTTTATTAGCCCACCAAGCATATCACCATTGGGCATTTTTCATATATTGTATTTTGGATTGGAACTTTCACATGTATTGTGCCATATTGTGAATGTTGGTTTAATGTATTGTATTTGAATTGTAATGGCGTGGAGACCTTTTGTTTATTGGATGCGATCTATTTATTATGAGTGCATATTGTGTGTCTGTGTATGAATCGAATTATGTATGGATGTTGGGATTGGGTCCGATAGGTTGGGGCGCCCGTCGCTGGCACAGCCCGAGGGGCCGCCTCGGGATTAGGGATCCGGAATCTGGGCCCAACAATTCATGCCAAACCTTTGTAGTACCTCTTGAGCATATTTCTTTTGACTGATAAAAATTTCATCAAATCTTTGCTCAATTTCAAGACCAAGGAAATACCTCATTCTTCCAAGATTAGTCGTGTCAAACTCTTTTTTCATGGAGGTTTTGAATTTTACAAACATTTGTACATCATTTCCAGTAAAAAGAAGATCATCAACATACAAACTTACAATCAATATGTTTCCATATATTCTTGTCTTCACAAATAATGTATGTTCATGGTCACACTTCTCAAAACCTTCCTTCGAGAAATAAGCTTCTATACGGCTATACCAAGCATAAGGAACTTGTTTAAGCCCATAAAGCTCCTTTTTTAACCTGTAAACTTTATACTCACTTCCTTTCTGAACATGGCCACTTGGTTGCTCCATATAGACATCTTCACTCAGCTTACCATGTAAGAACACCAACTTTACATCTAGCTACTAGATAGATCATCCTTTTTGAGCTGCAAGCACTATCGCTAAGCGTATTGTTTCATTTCTAGCCACAGGAGCAATCACTTATGTGTATTCTACTACATATTGTTGAGCATAACCTTTTACCACGAGCCTAGCCTTGTATTTATTTATGTCTCCGTTTTCATCAAACTTGGTCTTATAAATCCATTTCACTCCAAGTTTTTTTCCTCCTTCAGGTAAGTCCACTAACTCCGAAGTATCATTTTTCTTTATTGCCTCCATTTCGATGTCCATGGCTTTCCTCTATTTCTCCCACTTCATGACATCTTCAGTGAATTAGATCAGTAGTAGAAAACATGATCCAATGAGCTACATCTTAATCAGAAAGTGCATCTCTAGTTTCATGGTCATTCATCCAAATAGGTAGTCTTTTGTTTCTCCTGTCATTTGGCTATGAAGATATGCCTTCAAGTAAAATACTAGAAGAAGTGTCTTCCTCTGATTCTTCTATATGATTTTTGCTTATTTCTTCTACTCCTTTATTGTTGCCACAATCTAAGTTGCAAAAGATAGCATCGTTATATTTTTTTTCCTTCCACTCCTAGTGTTTATCTTCTTTAAATACAACGTCCCTGCTCACTATGATCCTTTGAGAAATTGGATCATAAAGTCTGTATGCCTTTGATTCTTCACTAACTCCAAGTAGAATACATTGTAAGCTTTTATCATCTAGCTTAGTTCTCATTTTGTCAAGCATGTGAACATAGGAGATATAACCAAAAACTTTGAAGTAGTCAACTGATGGCTTGAATCCACTTTAAACTTCTTCTGGGACCAGATTTTTCACTGTTAATGTAGGACTACGATTCAATACATGTACTGCCTAATTTACTGCTTTTGGCCAAAATATTTTGGGAAGTCCTTTTCCAAAGAGCATGCTACGAATTAGATTCATAATAGTTCTATTTCTTCGCTTAATGACTCCGTTTTGTTACAGTGTGTAAGCAATTGTCAATTGTCTTTGTATACCATTTGCAACACAAAAATTTATGAATTCTTGTGAAGTAAACTCTCCTCCTCGATCTGTCCGCAATGCTTTAAGGAACAAGTTTACTTCCTTTTCAACAAGGGTCCTGAAGCTTTTAAAAATAGACAAGGCTTCTGATTTATTTGTTAAGAAATAAACCCACATTTTCTTGCTATAATCATCAGTAAGAGTAAATAAATACCTTTTGTTACTATTAGAAATGGGCTTGATTGGTCCACAGATATTAGCATGGACTAACTGTAGATTTTCTGTGGCTCTCCATGTGCTCCTATTTGGAAAAGAATCCAGTTGCTGCTTGTTACTCCATATGAGATGTGGACTAACAGAAAACCTTATCTTTCTCATTTGAAAGTTTGGGGTTGTCCTGCTTACGTGAAGCGGATTCAGTCAGATAAGCTTGAAGCAAAGTCTGACAAGTGTTTGTTTGTAGGATATCCTAAAGAGACCATGGGATATCAATTCTACCTTGCTGAGGAACAAAAGGTGTTTGTTTCAAAGCATGCTGTCTTCTTAGAGAAAGAGTTTCTTCTGCGAAGCCGGTGGGAGCAAAGTTGAACTTGAAGAAGTTCAAGATGCTCAAATGAACCTGAATCAATCGCTGAACTCGAGACATCACTCATTCAGATGAAGTAACAGTTCAACCTTCTACTACACACGAAGTTCGTAGGTCAAGTAGGATACGCACTGTTCCCGAGAGATATGGATTTCTCGTAAGTGAACAGAATGACGTATTGCTCATAGAAGATGATGAGTCTGCTACCTATGAAGAGGTTCTGAAAAGTTCAGAGGCTGAAAAATGGCTTTGTGCCATGACAGCTGAAATGGATTCGCCTTGTTGCCTTTCAGAGGTTACTCATAGGGTGGTGCTTGGAGTGCGACTTGAGGTATTCAAGGTAATTGAGTAGCCAATAAAGGATTCATCACTTCGTGATAGCGAGAAGAGATACCTCGCCTCTTGTCGGGATCATTACTTTAAGTCTCGGCGGAGCATAAATATGTCATGAAGAGTGTCTTCATGGACATATAAAGTAATGAGTCCTAAGGCGAACCGATATCACTGGGCTAGACTTAGTCTAGTAAGAGTTGACACTTTGACCATACTCATAACCAAGTAGGGTATAGGATGATGAAAGGACGAATTGCACAGTAATTGTCTATGGAAGGGTTCGTGATCTGGTTCGTGATGAATTCATCAAACCAATTACTTTCCGGTGAATTGGGGGTCATAATGTGTTGCTAGACGCCGCTCATGACTTGCTCAGATTAAGTGTTAATTTAAGTGGCTAACATAACTGGGAACCTAAAGGGTCACACGCATAAGAGTGTTTCAGAGAATCCGTAAAATAGTATTGGACAGAGTTCCAATTATGGAGAGCATTAGGATTAAATGGATCCCGATGAAATCGAGATATGTCCCGATGAGATCGCGATATCAATATTGCTAAGAAAGGTTTAGGAGCTGTTTGATCTAGGGACCGATGGCCGATAGGACCAATTCCATTCTTGTTGGACCGCTTCAGCAATTATATATATATATATATATATATATATATATATATACGTGGATGGAGAGGAGGAAGAAGCATTTGGAAGCTTCTTCCTCATGCTTAGTCATCACTTTTGACTAAAAGACAAAATGAAAAAATGAAAAAGGTGATGATCTTCGTGGCTTATGGGCATAAAAAGGAAAGAAAGAGTTTCTTTGGTCTTAAGCTAAGGATGATCGTTGGCTTGGCATGAAAGAGGAAGAAATGGTTTAGAGAAAAAGTTTTTCTCTCTTCTTCATCATCGTGCTTCACCCTTTTCAAGCTTCTTCATCCCTTCTCTTCATCGTGACTCCAAGCTCTCCAGGGCGGAGGTAGGGTCTAGCGACCTTTACTTTGTTCTAGCTATTCCGGGTCAAAAGGGTTTGTCCCGGTTAGGTTTTCTGATCTCTGCGTGGATACCTTTAGAGATAGTCTCTATTGGCTATTCAGGTTTGAATCTTCATACAGACACATAGATCCTGGCCTTCGGGAAGGTCACGGTAACAAAAATTTTTGTTTTCCGCACCTGGTACATGTGATGTATCTCCCGAGATTTTCCTACACTGCTTCCCTATCAAAGATTCCTTACATTGCTTTAAAGGAGTCTTCATTAATGGCAAACCATTTACCAAATTTTTCTGTTGAAGAATTTGCAAGCCTTTATAGCTTAGGTTTCCATATCTATAGTGCCAAAGGTGCACCTCATCTTATGTAATTGTGTTAAAATAGGTGGGTGGTATGGGGTTAGATGTCGCACGCACCATGAACATTCTATTCGAACTTTTCTTTGTCTCCTTGTTCAGGATGAGACACCTTACATTTTCTTGTTGAAATAGAATGGTAAGGCCTTTCTCTTGCGGTTGCCCAATGCTTAGAAGATTTTTTTTATAGATCTAGTACATAAAACACCCTGTAATAATTTACACATTTTCGTTGACCTTCAATCTTACATTTCCTTTTCCCATCATAGCCATACTAGAATTATTTCCAAGTTTTACTGATTCCCTAAAATTTTCATCAAAGAAGGAATATTATTCCTTCTTTCCACACATGTGATTACTGCAACCTGAGTCCAGGAACCACGTAGCTTCCATTTTTGCTTCATTAGTAGTCACATATGCCATCAACAACACCTCTTCTTCGTGGGTCTCTACATCATTAGCCTCTTTCTCCTTGCTTTAACATTCCCATTGAAAATGTCCATGCTTGTGACAATTATAGCACTCCACCATAGCTTTGTTGAAGCCTTCTCTACCTCTGCCCCTTCTTCTTCCTCTACCTTGTCCTCTGCCTCTATGAATGATCTTTAGGGCATGTTTTTCATCATCATTCAAACTCATGCACTACTTATGTACTAGCAAACTACTTTGTAATTCACCATTTGTTGAACTCATCTCTAGAAGATTGCAGCTTCTGATTGTAACAAGCCCCGTGATGGGGCTCTGATGCCAAATGTTAAAGTGTTATTAAATAAGAAAGGGAGAAATTTTGGAGGAATATGATGATTTATTCAGATACGCAACTATGACTATATATAGCCTTACAAAAATAGAATGCAAAGAAATAGGCTACCAACGCCTACAAACTTTTGATAAGATAAGACCAAATCTAAACAAACTAGAATCCCAATAAATCAGGGATTTATTCAACTAACAAAAACAAAGATATTGACTAAGTCCTAACATCCCCAGCTTGACCTCATTTTAAGCAACATATCCATCACCAAAGGAAATTCCCGAATAACATAACTATGTCTATCTCTTTCTCTTTTAATGTATTTTGCGAAATGAACAATTGGCCAACCTCCAATTTTACAAAAGATATGTTATTCTAAATATGGAATTTTTGTTGACGATGGCAACAACGACAATGTCAACGATGACAATAACAGCCTCAATGCACAAAGCTCCTCGTTTTACGAAGGTTGGACGAGGGACATCAATTATATGCGGGCTTTTCTTTTCATTTTATAAAGAGACTATTTCTGTAACTTGAATCATATGACATTTTAGACACAAAGAAGTGACCTTATCAATCACTCCAAGACTAGTCCACAAATACTATTAATGTGTTAAATAATTAACGACTAATATTATCTTTAGTTGGATTATTATAATTTTATATTTCATACAATTAATTTTTATATTAGATAATTCAATCCCAAACTCTAACATAATAAATTTTTTTATGTCATCCAAAACGTGGTGATTAGTATGACATAAAAAAATCATCACCCCCTACTCTATGGAAAATTGATGACTAAGAGGAAACCTAAAATTTTGAATTGGCTTGAAAATTGCACTACCAAATGTGATGCCTTAGGAAATATTATAACAAGTTCACATTTATTAGGTGATTAAATGTACAAATTGTCCTATGATATTTTAAAATAGTTCTCATCATTATTTCTATTACCAATTTATCGTTAACATCTATAAAATGGTATTTTAGCACCTTAAAATTAACTTTAATAAGTTTCTTTTAAATCTTTGTCAAAAGACAGTTAACTTGTCAAACATGACATGGCAGCTAAAAAAATTGGGTCAAGTTGATGTTAATGTATCCTTTTTTGTGTTAATGTATCCTTTTATGAAAGTTAGATTTTATTTTTAAAATATTTTTTAACTTTATAATTATTTAAATTATTAAAAATGTTATTTTATTATTTTATAGTCAATAAAATAATCGAATTAAGTCATTTGGCAAACAAATCCCCTTTTCATTTGAATCCTAAGTCGTATCTTCAAAAATTCCACATGGAGATTATATATACAATATCTGAAATATCTAACACATGGGCCTTATTTAGTAAATGGATGATCGGCTATTTTTTGATGGATTTAGAGGTTGACTATTCTACCTCATGGTCTATATGTTACTAACCCATTAGATCCATATATCAACATCACATATAACACGTGTATATTAAATATTAAGAGACAAAGATATTTGATAACGCGAAATATATTTATAAAGTTGAAAGCTCTCATAGTTTGGTTTTCTAGGATAGTCAAAGCAATACTTTTCTATCATTTAGAAGTCGAACACTTTTTGCTTTTTCGTAACATTTAAGGTACATCTTACAAGATCTGTTATGTTTTCAGATCAATTATGCACTAGTTTTCTTATTGAGCTTTTAATGTCAGTGGCAATTAGCGTTGTTCTTAGATTATTATAAATTTTAATTTAAATGATGATGTTGACTTCTTTTCTCTATCTAAATTCTTATGAGAATATTCAAAAATACTAAGATATAATACTTATGTCTTTATAAATCTTTTTTAAGTCATGTCCTCATAAGTTATTTTACATATAAATAATTAATTTTACTAAACATCTTTAAATAAACAATTGATATTATCCACTGGTCAAATCAGTTATATTAATCTGTTGTCAACTAACCACTGATAGAATTAACTAACAGCTAATATAATCCATTGATTGTCAAACTGAGCCAAGAATTGATTCCTTTAGCTAATAAAAATTTATTAAATTCTTTGGCTACATCAATCTACATCACGGTGGATATAAGAGTTTTGATTGAGACAATGGTTTGGAATCACGTCATTAAAAGAAAAATCTATTAGTATTTTTAGTATCGAGTCAACAAGAGAGTGTTGTTAACAAATGGTGTGGTCCCTCATCTATATAGGTTTTTTTTTAAATGTATTTTTTGGTTCTATCATAACATGAAATGAAAAAAATTTCTTTTATTTTAATAGAGCTTATTATTTTAAGATTTCAATGTCAAGGTTTTTACTTTAGTTATCCCTATTAGCCTGGATCGTTTATTTGTTGAAGTATGTGGTCTTTTAATTAAATATTGTTAAATCAAGGGAGGTTCTAACTAATGTTTTGATGATAACAAAACATAAATAATAATAGTAAGTTTAATATTTTTGATGATAAGGAATATGAGAAGAAGATATCACTAAGTTGAAGGATTATGAAAGAAAAGATGAAGCTTGCAATCTTTAATATCAATATCAAATCTAATGGAAGATCAAAATCCAACTTTCCTGCCCTATAATGCTAGCACGTATCCCCACTTGATTAAGATTAAATCCTTCTCTAAGGAAAAATGAAAATAACCATTGTAGCAATTATTAAAGAGAGGAAAAATTATTTCTCCCACGAAGAAACGATACCAATGTTGTAACAAGTATAAACGTGGAACAGATAATTAATAAAAGAACAATGGATTTTTATTGCAGAATAATTGTAGTACAATGCACACACCAAGTCTGGAGGATTTAAATTTTTTATATCCTCCAAATATTTAACTAATCAAAGGATAATAATAAGAAGTTATAAGTATTTTGGCAAGTTAGTGCAAATTGTCCAAATAACCAACACCAATAGATGTTATCAATGTTGTCTTAAAGTTCAAACCATGTAAACGTTCAAGCCAAGCCATACAACTTAAATGTTCAACAAAGCATTTACTCTCTATAAATGCACCAAAAAAAATCCACTAACGCACCAAAACACCAAGCAATCAACAACTTCCAACTATGTCTAAGTGTAACGTTGTAGTGTTGGAGCACCTTAATTATTTACAGCCTTATGAAACTCATCATGTAATGTTGTTGCAGCATACAACGTTTATTATTTTCATGCAACCAATTAAGATCCAAGCTTTTCACCAATGTCTCATTATTTTTCCATTATTTTTCTAGCACCTGTAAATAATGACTACATGCTGTCAAAGGAACCTTACGACTTGCCAATCATGGCACCATCTTGTTACCAAAGTTGTGAAATTTTGTTAATGTTTCACTTCACTTCATTACATAAGTCTTTCCAATCATTAAGACACATCAAAGCAATGTTCTGAAATCCGGACCGGTCATCGAACCAGTGGCCTTACTAGTTACTGGTTTGACCGGTTCGACTGGTTCAACTACCGGTCGAACCGGTGTGACGTAATAATTATGCAATAATTATATTTAATTATATATAATATTAAAAATATTTAAAAAAATAAAAAAAATTGTCGGACCTACCGGTCCGGTCTGGTCAAACTGGGTCAATTCAATACCGATTTTGAGGGATAAATTGGACCGGACCACCGACCGGTCACCGGTCAGACCGGTCGGACCGATCCGGGTTTCAAAACAGAGCATCAAAACTTTTGCTTTTTAACATTTCAAATGATCAAAGTATATTCAATTATAAATCAAACCTAAACAATAATCACCAAATATTTATACTCAAATTGACACAAAAAACAAAGTTATCACATATTTCTAAATCACGAACTAATAATTACCCTGTTTTAAACATTACTTATGAGAGATTTGAATGGAGACTCTTCTTGAGTTTACAATCCATTATAGTGACACCTAATCTTCTTATCTTGTTCACTCAGTTTAATAACTTGAAATGTCTTGATGATTAATTTTAGGAGTTAAATTCTTTATATCTTATAACATTTCCAAGAATTTTTTAGAGGCAAGAAGTTTAGATTCATCTAGATAAAAACAAATTATAAATTCATCAAAAATAATGCTCAATTTAATAACTACATACTATGTGTTCTTTTTTTTTCTATAAACCTTACAAAATAAGGCAATCAATGTGTTTTAGGAACCCAAACAAAGTTGGTTCCTTGGTTCTTAGGCTCCTTTTTTTTAACCCATACTTGCAATGGTTCTTTTGCTACTTTCTTTTTAGAAAATAAAATCCATCAATATGTCCAAACTTACCACAAAAATGAAATACCATATCATATACGAAATGATGATGCATATATGCATTTCTTAGACCTCTTTTTGTGTATGCATCATTTGGAATCTTCCTTTGGACATTAAATTTGATGAATGTTCTCCTAAGGTAGTGAAATTTCCCATGATTATATGTATGATGCCTGATATGAATGAAAGCTTGATGTGTGCTTCTTTGAGGCCTAAAATGGTATGAGTGGGTTTGTATGTTATCATAAAAGTTATGCTATTATTCCCTTGATAGCATTGAACTCTATGCCTAAGTTGTGAGCCATATATAAAAGTATGATGCTTGCCTTTAGGATTAGTCCTAGTCGATGTGGAATGCAAATGTATATTCTTGAATATGGTTGCTCTATACTCATTTATCATATTAGGCAATGGTTCTTCATTATGTAAATATTTTCACTTAACAAATGTGGTTTTAGAATTGCCTTTGCTTCCATTGTTATATCATATTACATGCCTATCATTAAAATTCTTTTGAGCTCCTAGCATGTTCTCTAACTTTTCACTCCCTTTAGTAAACTTGGACAATAAGTCCTTAAGCGAATCTACATCCTTTTTTAATGTTTCATTCTTACGCCTTAATGCACCTAACTCATGATTTTTATCAATGATCACATTTTTGGATACCTTAATGCTATGTAATTCACTTCCATCTTTTTATTCTCATTCATGCATATATATAGGTTCTTTTGACCCTCTTTAAGTTTGGAGGATGGCTTTTCCTTTTTTATGTTCATGATTTCAAGGCTCTCTACTAATTCATTACATATCAAATCAACATCACTATCATTATCACAAAATCACGGTTGGATGTTACGTCATCATTGTCCATAGTGATAAAGCACATATGAGGTATCTCTTCTTCTGAATACTCACTTTCAGATTCACTTGTGTCATTCCAAGTTGATATTTTAAGTTCTTTCTTCTTTTCCTTCTTCTTTTTCTTTTAGTTTCTCTCGTACTTGTCATTATCTTTGAGTAAAGGACATTGTGACTTCATATAACTGGCTTTTCTATATTCAAAGAAAATAATTCTAGAGGATTTATGTTTTAAATCACTTTTATCTCCATTGAAGTCCTTTCTTTTAGAGAATTTTTTTCAAGAATTCTTGAATTTTCTAATGATTAAGCTAATGTCCTCTTCTTTGCTTTCAATAGTTGATGTCTCTTCCTCTTCGCTAGATTCTTCCATTAAGGCTTCAAATGCTAAATTCTTTATCTTTGGAAGCAGGATTTCTTTTTATGTCATTTGGAGCCTCATTTTGTATATGAAGAAAGATCCAATAAGTTCCTCCAATGGTAATGTTGTTATATCCTTAGCTTCTTGTATAATCGTCACTTTAGATTCTCACATCTTCAAAAGTGACCTAAGCTACTTTCTTACTATTTTAACATAAGTATATGTCTTTTTAAGACCTTTGAGAGCAATAATAATATTAATAAATCTAGTATACAAGCTATATATACTTTCCTTATTCTTTATTTGAAACAATTCATATTGATGTGTTAGTTTGCTTACTTTGCTCTCTTTTACTTGATTGGTTCCCTCATATGTAATTTGTAAAGTATATTAAATTTCATTAGATGTTTCATGTATAGAAACACTATTGAATTTGGTTCTTCCTAACAAAAATGATGTGTATGGCCCTACTATTCAAATAAACTAGTCTTTTATCTTGAGGTTTTCGTTTTTCCTTTCATTTGGGCACCTTTTGTTATTAATAGGGAATAAAAGGACCATTTGAAACTATTTTCCATAAGTCCACACTTTCAGTCATTAAGAAGAATCTCATCTTAGTTTTCCAATAGAGATAATCATTGCTATTAAAGAAAGGTGGTTTACTAATGCTTTATCCCTCTTAGTTAAAATGATGATGATGATGCTCTTAAATATGATATTTGTTATAGGATTTATTTATAAATTATTCTTGTTAGTCCCTAATGGCACCCAAGAGGGGGTTGATTAATAAGTATAAAGAAATTGCAAATCAATATAAATAAGGATGAAGAAATTTCTTATTATAAATTAAATCAAACAATTGAATGATAATTTAAAGAGGATAGTGAAGAGAAAATGAAAAATGATTGATAGTGGTTTGGCAAACAACTCTGCCTACATTTACTTTGAAGATCCTTTTTGGAATTCCACTATAATTCTTCTTTCAAGGTGAAGAATAACCATTATATAATCTTTTTCAGTAAAGAGGAACCTTGCTTAAAACTTCTTCCAAAGTGAAGAGAAACCTTAATCCTACTTGGAACACTTCCAAGTACAATATCTAACACTCTAAAAAAAGATTACAACTTAAAATTATCTCACTTATTCATATGATAACTCTGAATGACCCACTTATATAAATACAAGAGAATACTACTCAAATGATTGAAAAAGCTATTTGAAATGTGTGTATACAACAACCAAAAACTTTTTGATTCTAAAGCTAGTGAGAAAATACCTATTTATAGTGTTTTGGGACCCTACTAGTTGTTGAAGCCAAGAACTAGCCATTATAATGCCTATATATAGTGAATTAATTGACCAATATGCATTTACAACACTAGATTCATTAGTTGTTGGAACTTTGGTTAACTAGTACACACATTGGTTGGTCAATATAGTACATTAGTTAACCGATACATAAGCTAATGTTACACTAAACTCACAATACATCAAATTTGATAACTTTAACTTATATTGGTCAACCACTAACTTATATAGGTCGACCAATCACCCCAAAATCATAATTTTAACATATTAAAATGCTCAAACTCAGTTTTATTAATGCAATTATGAATTCAAATTCTCAAAAATGTTTCCTAAACTTTATTTGAAAGATCAAGAGGTTTTTCTATTAAAACCAAAAGCTTAAATGCCTTCTAATGAATGTAAAGACATATGGAATGAAGTGAAATGAAATGTTTATAGATGGTGAGCCTTTTAGAGCATCAAATTAGAAAAAAGTGAGATTGTAATTAATATTATAAACTAAATAATGACCTTTATAAGTCTCAATCTTCTTTTGGTATTAGTTTGATTTTCATTTTGATGGTTGTAAATCTCAACTTCTTTTTATCAACCTTATGAACTATCTTATTGAGTTTAAAACTTTATTTTGTTCTTATATTAGTTCTCATTAAAATAATAAACTTATTAGTAGTAATTATGTTTTGTTATCATCAAAACACCAATTGGAACCTCCTTTAGTTGAACAAATCATTTCGGCATTCATTATCTCAGTTTAAGTGTGTAAGCATTTTAGAATTATCAAAATAATAAAGTTTGAGTTATAAGATATTCTTGAGGTTTGTGATCATTTTATTGAAGTACCTAAAGCGGTTTGAGATTCCCATTTACCTTAAAGAAAGGTTGAAAAAGAGTTTCTTCTTTTCCAATTTAACAGATTGTACAAAGGTTATTCTTTGTCTTGAAGAATTACAGTGGAAATTTAAAAAGAGTCTTGAGAGTGGACGTAGGCAAGGATTATTTATCGAACCACTATAAATCATTTTGCATTTCTCTTTCCTCACTGTTTACTTATTTTTACAAGCATAGTTAAATTCTTTTACTTTTATTTTATTTTTGCAATTGTGATAATTTGTAAGCATTATTTTTATAAGTTACTATCCTTTAATTAAAATTTTCAATTCACCTAATTCCCCACCCCCACCCATATTGGGTATCATTAAGGAATAAAAATATAATATTTCTTTTTTTGTATATGTAATTCATAGATTGAATTAACCATCTATAAAAGAGAAACTAAAAATCGAAAATTTGTTCTTGGAATAGTAAGTAATAAGTTAGTAAGAAAATCTCTAAGATATAAATTATTCACATTCATCAATAAGTTCTCTCTTTTAAACTCTATAACATAAAAGAAAAGGTGGAGGTAACTATTAAATAATTTTCATTTATTACCTTTTTACTCACATATCCACTTTTTCCCTCACATATCCACTTTCTCTAAGCAAGTCTATCATTTAACTAACAAAATAATTGTTTACATCACATATGAACAAAATCATAACTTCTAAGTGACTTAGTTTTCAATCCTAATGTATGAAGAAGGATGTGATCTACCAAAGTTTCTCTTTATCATCCTATAATTGAATAGTAGATTTCACTACACCATAAGGAAAACAAACCTATACTATCACAAATGAAATTCACTATATGATTATCCCATCCACCTTAGCATATAACTTGACTTGATTATGAATTATGACCAACTAATAATCATAGACCAAACAATTGGAAGGTGATTTCTCATGTATATAGCCTAGAGTTCCATAAGATCCAAATTTGATTGGATAATATTGACTAAGATTTGCTTTGGCTCTTTTTCTACCTTATACCATTATCTTCATGTCATACGTATATAATTGCTTTTTATATTAAATTTTGTTAGTTCTATGTCTCTTTTCTCAAAATATACGGAAATATTTTTCCCATATTTAACTGCGTAATGTTTTTCCTTTTTATTTTAAATAGAATTGAAAATCCACATTTACTTTTCATAAATGAAGGGAATTACATATCAAATAGGGGTTATAATTTGTCAAGTACCATCTTTAATTGAATTCAGTAACCTTAGAACAATCTAGTATGAGGTTTTACAATTTAACAACTAGCATTAGCACACCATATATGCTTTCTATTCAGTGTGAAAAGAACAAAGATTAAAAAAATAAAGAGCACAACTTAAAAGTGGATGAAAGCTAATTAATTTGAGTTAAATGAGAAACTTGTTCTATTATAAGTAGCCTTCTTATTGAATATGTAATTTGTTTTTGGACTAATTTATCCTTATTTATGTTCAAAGAATGGTGGTAAATGAAAAGGATAAGTTTAATGTTATTTATTGGTGGACATTTCTTTAAGAAGGGATTATGAAATATAAAAGTCAAGAACTTAAAGTTTTTAACAATGTTGACATGGGTTACGTTAATTTGAGAGAGGTATGAAATGAGTGATGAGTTATGTTATAAAAGTATTATAAGTTTATGGTGTTTGATTCCAAGGAAAGGGTTAGTGAATGGTTCAAAAAGATTATAATCCAATCATAATTCATTGGATTTGATTAAATTGTTAAAGGTGTAATGTATATTTGGAACATGTTAATGAACCAATATCATCTATAACTATATTAATATGACATGCTAATTCATATGAAAATGTGGTTGGTGATGATTCTAGTGATTTAAAAAATACTAGTGACTTTGGGGATTAAAAGGTAGAAGATGGATGATGTCAACACAAATGTGGTAAAAAAAAATAGGTGACATGGCTAATGTAGGCGATAATGCAATCAAATTGGCTGAAAACACAAGTGATATCAATGATATGGGTGATAATGAAGCTAGTTGGCTGAAAAAAATAGGTTACATGGCTGGTGTGGGTGATGATGAAGTTGGGTTGGCTAAAAACATAACTAAAATGACTTATATGGGTGATGAGGAAGCTGAGTTAGATGAAAAAAAATAGATTTTGACTTAGATATAGTAGCAAAACATGGATCAAAAGTAAATATAAATGTAAAAGCAGATGTAGATGTAGAACTTGAATCAAATACAGATGTTGGATTAGATGCTGATAACATTGAAATATAAAGTAATAATAATATAAATGTTTTAATCAAATTTTGACATTAGTATTGACAATATTCATGACATAGACATTAACTCTTTGAATCCTAAAATTTTCTTGCTAGTGGCGAATATCTCGGTGTTAAAAATTAGATACAACTTTCAGATGACCTAGTCAAACTAATAAATATATTTATGGATTTATTATCATATAATGGTTATCAAAGATGGTATTTAATAGTGCAAAACACTTTAAGAGGTAATTATTGATTGTGAATCTATAACAAGATATGATTTGATGTTTAAAAGGAATGAACCTACAAGGTAGAAGATTGCTAGGAAAAGCTAAAATTTTTAGCTAATTCCAACGTATGTAAGTATAAAAGAAGGAAGGTACTAAAAGAAAATTCAAAGAAGTAACACATTGAATATAAAAAGCTATATGGTTATATTAGTGAATTGAAGGAAATGAATTTATATTCTATAATTAAGCTTTAACTTACAAGGATTGAATAAGAAGATAATTTGGAGTTCAGAAGGATGAATATATGTTTTGATGTTAAGAAAAAGGGGGTGGAAAATTATAAAGACCAACACTAGGAATAACTTCTAAGTGACATAAGGATTAATGGCAATCATGATATGTATCACATTGCATAGATAGTTGTTGAGATGGAGAACACTAAGAATTAGAAATAGTTTAATGTGTGGTCAATCATTGAATTAGAGCTTGGGGATGGGACTAAAATCATAATGATATCATCTATGCAAAAGGTATTATGCTTCACTAACATTAGGTTGTACAATTAATGCTATAAATTTCTAACTCTTTTTTGTTTTCAACTTTTAGGTACTTATAAGATCCAAGAATGATGTATTATAGGATGTGTGTATGACATATAATATAACCAAGTGGGAAAGTAGAAAGAAAAAGACCTCAAAAAAGAATTTAAGAATTATAATTGGGCAATATTCCTATAATAACTTAATGAAAAGCTCATCAAATTAAATTAACTTGCTTCAAATTAAATTATCTAAATTGATTCTAAATGTCCACTTATTAAGACTAACATGAGCAATACATTTAACTTTGAGATTTTAAGGGCTAAAGATTACTCTATTATCAACATGTTGAAGATTATGAAATGTGATAACAAAAAGGCATTTAAAACTAAAAGAAAAGGCTAAAGATTTGAAGGAACAAATTACGTTTGAAGTGATGAAGAAGCTGATCAAGAATAGATGAAATAGAGAATCATTTAGAATGGAGAATATCCTAAGGAATTTTGGAATAAGGCTTTTCAAAGTATTGAGTCCCAATGTCCTTTTAAGAAAATAATATGAGTGGGTCGTTGAAATTTTAAACTTTAATGGTCAAAGATCATTCTATTATTAGTATGTTGGAGACTATCAAAACTATGACAATAAAGAGACATTCTAATCTAAAGGAATAAACTAAAAGATAGAAGGAAGGAACTCCAATTAAAGTGATGAAGAATCTGAACAAGAATAAATTGGCTGCAATGAAATGGAGAATAATTTGGAATGAAGATAGGTTATATGAAGTCAGAAATGGAGATGATACACACATTTTTAATTAGAGAAAGGAGAATATATATAGTTGTAGGTCCTGGGAACTCTAAAGATATTTTTCATTCATGCTCTTACTACCACATTCTATATCAAGCAACAACCTGAGGCATATGTGGATTAGCGCTACCATAGAGATGGTTTATGACAATATCTTTTAATTAATTAAAGGACAAAAGTTCTGGTCACTTAATACTTATAAAGAAATTCGTCCACTAATAAAAATATTCATGCTTGGTATGACAAAAAAAGAATAGGAAAAATGATTAAACATGAACTAAAGAAAGTGACGACTCTTTACAGGTTATTAGAAAAGGGTCACTTTTAATTTTGTGATAGATGTGGCAAATCTAGTCGTAACATGAAAAACTGTAAAGGTACAGAAAATATTCCACTTTTTCAAATTACAATTGAGGGTAAATTTTCATCTTTATATGACTTTATTACATGAATACCTTATTAACGTTACATGAATATTAGAGAGTCTAGTGAAATTATATGACATTTTGTAACAACAATAATTTTTTCACACTTATGAAGCAGTTGGAGATCTAACTAGATACTTCTAATCACAAATATATATATCAACTTGAACTTTAAAGATGAAGAGAAAATTTGGTTTCGTTGATTCAAACACTTTTCAACTTTCATTCCAACTTAAAGGACTAAGGTGGAAGGGCATTCCAAAGATCACATCACACAAATTGCAAACACAAGCTTTAAAATGCAAGGCTATTAAAAATTGTAGTCAACAAGAAACTAACACTAAAATTAGAAGTCAACAAAATGTGAATGACACTTATTAGTGGAAGTGTTTTCGCTAATTTCTAAATCAGTAGTTGGACATGTGTTTATATTAGTTAGAAATCAACACATATTTTTATGGTGCTTGCGTATATTAGCTGGAAATATGAGTGTAATTAACATATGCACTTATCATGTATGGAAATTTTTGTTAGAAACCAAACAATTCAATTAAATAAATGAAATTAACATACCTTCCAGCCAATCAAAATGAACATATTAAACTTAGTTACATTCTTCTTAAACATTTTATTAGTAGGAAAGAATACATAGCAATAATAGACATCACCACAAAAAATAGTAAGAAATATATCACGAACACCTTCTTGATAGTTGTTCTTATTGATAATAAGCTTCAATTTATACTCTATATGTTTTATTTTTCTCTTCAAACTATACTTTCTTATATATTCCTTAATTTTTAGTCTTTTAATAACTTTCTCACACATTTCTTTGTCTTCAATTTTCCTTTGTTACTCATAACTAATTAGCTCTTCAAGTTAGTACTTTCTATCCTCAATTTGTATAAAACATAAATTGAGATTCATGCCAATGAAAAACTTGTAATTCTCAACCTTACAATAATCATCAAAATAAAAATTCATTCTGATCCAACAACCCAATATATTCAAATTGTACAAAAATTGTTAAATAAAACTTACTAAATATTTTAGACACTTATAAACCTTCCACATAGGATTTATATTACTCTAATAAGTCTTTATAAATGAGTTAAAGCCATACAAACATTAAACATAAGCTAAAGAATCAATATTAGTTGAAGATCTGAAGTATAATGGCTATATTTTGATTGTTACATGTGGTTCTATGGTTTGGTGTTTCAATATTTAAGTTAGGTGACAAGATAAGATATGTTTCGATGGTGACATTTAGGTTTCAAAAGCTAAGTATAAGGCAAGAACAAATTTCAATAAGATTTTTATGTGGAATTTTCTTGGCTAGAAGAAAATTTTCACATGTTGACATTAGGATTTATTAGTGTTGAGTATGAAGAACTTCGCTAAATATGTTAATTCAATTAGTTTGTTTATTATAAAATGATGAAATAATAAATAATATTTTAATATTTATAAAATAGAAAATATTTATTAGAATAAAAATTAAAATTTGGAAAAGTCATGTTAACATCACGTAGCCTAATTTACCTAGCTAGTATACCATGTCTAACAGATTAACAGTTCCGTGACAAAAAACTAACAAAAATCTAATGAAGTTGCATTTTTATTTTTAAAACACTATGATACAAATTGGTATCAAAGATGATAATAAGAACTAATCTAAACTTTTTGCAAAACGTTAAAGGATGATATGTCCATTTAAGCTTAACTTGGTACATTGTTTTTATGCAATTTTAATATGGGAACACAAAAATTATACCATAATTATATAGCATGTCATATATGTTTTCAAAAATATTTTATATAAATTGTTCATTTCTTAAAAAACTAGTATCTAATTCCTAATATTTTTATTTTGATCTTTGTGTAATTTAACATACAAACTGGTTCTGCCGGATTCTGGTGGAACTGAACGTTGCCGTTTGTATCCATGAGTTGACTGCTTTCTGTAGCGACTTCGACGTTAAGATTCCTGCAAAACAAAGAAGGCACGTCGGGGTTGTATCGATTCACCCTCAAGCGCTTCAAGTCGATCTATTTGGTGAAGGTGAGGTTGCTGTATGCAGAGAAGACTAGGTTATGATTTCGTACCTTTGTTACGATAGAATTATACCTTATATATGAGCGACAATTAGGTTTAGATCTTTACATGTGCATGGGAGTCTCTCACATGCGGACGGGCTGAGGAAAGCTTAAATCGGGCTTGGGCTTGACACAGCCATTAGGTATGAAACCGATCTTTGAAGAATGGACCGATCGACCCGTGAATCATCTGGGTTCGGGCCCTGCACGACCGACCCGACCATAAGCCCCCCTACTCCTCGAGTCTGAGTGAAGAGAAGGGTCGGAGGAGTATGTAGAGGTTTTGTAACTCGTTCGTAGGACAGCTCGTAATTGATCCGATCGGTCGGATATTGAGATGTAGCTCGTCGACGATCTTATAACTCGTCAGTAAGGTAGCTCGAGGTAGGCTTGATCGGTCGAATATTGACGGGCAGTACGTGACCGCTCGTATTAGGATTGGAGGCTGAATGTCTCCACTCGGTCGGCCTTAGCGTTTATTGCCCGATAGTATCGGCGAGTACGGGCCGAGCAATCTTGGTAGAGGAGGAGGAGGAGGAAGTGGAGCCTCCTCTTAAGAGGAGAAGATTGGTCTGACTCCGTGATCTTCCATCTGACCCGTCTGGTCGAGTCAGGAAGGAGAAGGGGAAGAAAGGGAAGAAGGGCAAGGGTAAAGGTCAGGTAACCAACACCGGGCAGTGGGAGTCTTTGATCAAGCTGGCTAGAACCTCCTCGATTGGGGACCTCGACGTGTCCCGCCACATTGCTGAGAGGATTACTCCCCCTGTGGACGAGCAGAACCTGGATAAGAAGAGTAACCAGGAGATAGGGTCTTAACTCCTTCGTAGCTGTATACGGAGCTCGGTGATGTCCTTCGCGGTGGTGCAGCGTCTGGAGGGTCTGGACCGGGAAGTTCAGGACCTTCATGAGCAGATGAAGGCTTTGAAGGACAAGCTTTGGAGGTGAAAGAGGGAGAGACCTTCTTGAGCTCGAATTCTTCTTTAGAGGAGGAGAAGAAGATTCGGGAGGAAGCGATGAGTGCTTTGGCTCAATTTGATATGGGGAGGAGGAGAGGATCGAGGCGATTGCGTGCGAAGGGCGAGCTGATCAAGGTGTGGAAGGTCTTGGAGGGAAGTTGGAGTTGGAGAGAAAGCTTATAGAAGTTCCTCCAAGACGTCATGCAGCGGTGGAAAGCAAGCCTTGGGCCAGGGAGGTGTTGAAGTTGGGATGCTTTGTTAAAAGCAAAGAATCGAAGCGATCAAGCGGTGGAAGAAGAAATCTAAATCTTTGAATGCTAGAGCTACTCTGTGGCGTAACCCTTTCGGTCCCGAAGAAGTGCCATAAGATCCACGTTCCCGATGGGTCGGAGTGGCCTTCATTTGAAGATTATGCCGAGCCGCTGCTTCCTACTCTTGGCCTTTCGTTGGAGGGAATGAAGGAGAGGGCCTTGGTGGAGCGGGCCGTTGTTCCAGATGAGGAGTTGGATCTGAGCTCGGAAGAAGGAGAAGAAGAGGATGTCTCCCTGCTGCCAGCTCCTCTTGATCCAATCATCGGCCCTTCTCTTCCTTTGTCCGATCCTGCTGTCGACCCTTCCTCTGCTGACCCGGTTGTTCCCGTTGTTGGCCCTACTTCTCCTCCGAAAGAATGAGAGTGATTGTTTCATTTTGTATAAGGCCCATCTAGTCAGGCTTGTGGCCAGAACCTTTTGCTTCAAGAAATAAAAACTCATTTTTGATTTTTTTTGGCGTGTTGAATGTTTCTCCCCTCGAATAGTAGGTTGCGAAAGAATGCACTCGATGGGCAACGACCGGGTGAATTAGGTCGAGTGATAATAGGGCCGAATAATTCGAGATTTTGTCTTAAGATCCTCGGCCGAGCATTAGTCAGTGACGATCGATGGTTCCAAGGATCTTGTCTTGGCGACCGATCGACCGTAGTCGATCCGTGTCGAGGCCGAGCGATGGTCCTAAGGATCTTGTCTTGACGACCGATCGATCGTAGTCGATCTGTGTCGAGGCCGAGCGATGGTCTCAAGGATCTTGTCTTGGCGACCGATCGACCGTAGTCAATCTGTGGAGAAGCCAAGCGATGGCGAACGAGGGTACTAAGGATCTTGTCTTGGCGACCCGACCGACCGTAGTCGATTTGTGGAGAAGCCGAGCGATGGCGAACGAGGTCCCAAGGATCTTGTCTTGGCGACCGACCGGCCGTAGTCGATCTATGGAATCTTGCGATGGCGACGAGGGTTCGAAGGATCTTGTTTTGGCGACCCGAACCGACCGTAGTCGATCGTGGAGAAGCCGGCGATGGCGACGAGGGTCTCAAGGATTTTGTCTTGGCGACCGACCATTGTAGTCGATCTATGGAATCTTAGGCGATGGCGACGAGGTCCCAAGGATCTTGTCTTGGCGACCCGACCGACCGTAGTCAATCTATAGAGATGTCGAGCGATGGCTGGTTGGATTTTCTACTCTTTGCCACATATATTGGAACTTTTAATTACCGAGAAATCTGAAAACCCCTTTATTGATGATAATGAGGGTGTGGTAGTTAAAAAAAGCGTACGGACGGGACAAGAAAAAGATTCCCGTGTTGTATACAAAATAGTAATAGCGAAGACTAACTAAAATAAAACCTATCTATTGGTAGAACGCCTTCAAATTTCGAGAATTCCATGGCCTTGGTAGAATTTTCCCATTTGCATCGCGTAGAATGTAAGAGCCATGCCTGACTTGCATGACGACCTGGTAGGTTCCTTCCCATGCTTGTCCGAGCTTTCCAGGATGTTTTCCAGCCGCTTCGGCTTTCCGTAGGACGTATCCCCCGACCTTTACATCGCTCGGCTTTACTCTTCTATTGTAGAACCTTGTTGCCTTCTGGGTGACGGCTTCCGAACGAGCGCCAGCCCTATCCCTGTTTTCAATTAGAAGCATGAGTTCGGCTCGACGGGCTTCGTTATTCCGCTCTTCGTCATAGTTCGACACCCTCTGATTATGCAATACCACTTCCACGAGGACTAAGGCTTCCGCCCCAAAGGTCATCCTGAACGGCGTTTCCCCTGTAGCTCCATTTGGTGTGGTTACATGCATGAACACTTCATCGATTTCTTCCACCTGGTCTTTCGTCGTCAGTAGCTTCTTAAGAGCGCTCATTATCTTTTGTTTGTGTTCTCATGAGGCTGTTGCTTTGGGGTGAGCTCACGAGGTCGATTCAGCCTTATCTTTAGTCGGTCGCGAAATCTATGAACTTTTCATTATCGAGCTGTCGACCGTTATGCGCTACTTAGCACCATAGGCATTAAAGCGAGTCGGTATATTTTCTTTACAAATTCTCCACCCTCCTTTCGATAATTGTGGCGACCGCTTCGCTTCTACCCGTTTGGTGAAGTACTCCTTGCCACTATCAGGAACTTCTTCATCCGGGGCCGAGAGGAAGGGCCCGATATATCCATTCCCCATTGAGCAAAAGGATAGGGTGACTCACAATTTTCATCCTCTCGGTTAAATTTGGTGAGGCAATTGCTTTGTTTCTCTGCAAGCCTCACATCGGTCGACTTTCTCCAGCAATCTTTCCTCATCGTGGGCGATGTATCCTGTCGATCAGCCTATGGGCTAACATTACGCCTCTACGTGGTTGCCGCACATTCCTTCGTGTACCTCGGCCATTGCTTGTTCTGCCTCTTCTTCGTTCAAGCATCGCAGCAGTGGCCAGTCATAAGATTGCTTGTACAGAACGTCATTTATGATCGCGTATTCAGCCGCTTTTATTCTCAACTTCTTGGCCTCTGAGCTTTCTTTTGGTTGTGTTCCCTCTAGGAGATACCGTCTAATCGGTTCCATCCAACTCGGTCGATTGGTACTTGCATCGAGAACTTCCTTGGCTTTCTGAATGCTAGGTCGATCCAGTCGTTTGACTAGAACGTTATTTTTAGCATCTCGATCGAAGGCCATTTTGGAGAGTGCATCCGCTTTAGCATTCTGAGCCCGTTCTATCCTGCTGATCGAGTGTTGTTCAAAATTATTTAACTCCCGCTTTACTAGCTCCTGGTACTCGATCATGTTGTCCCCCTTGGCTTCATACTGCCCGGTGACTTGGCCGACCACCACCTGGCTATCACTATAGATCTTTAGATGCTTTATCTCCATTTCCTTAGCAAGTTGGAGACTGACTATCAGAGCTTCATATTCTGCCTCGTTATTGGAGGCCTTGAATTCTAGCCGAAGGGCGTATTCCACCTTCGCTTCCATATGCTGGTTGATCAACACCACTCCTGCCCCGCATCCTTCAGCGTTGGACGACCCGTCAACGAACAGGCTCCAGGCAGGGAGTTGCTCATCCTTCGAGCTAGGTTGGCTCATCTCTGCAATGAAGTCCGCCAACACCTGTGCCTTGATCGTCATCCGGGGCTTATATTGTATGTCGAATTCTCCCAATTCTACTGCCCACTTTATTAGCCAACCCGAGATTTCGGGCTTTTGAAGACATTGCCTGAGGGACTGGTCGGTCCATACCTCAATGGTGTGACTTTAAAAATACGGTCTCAGTTTCCGCGCCGTAGTTATCAAGGAGAGAGCTAACTTTTCTATGGGCGCGTACCGTATTTCTGGCCCACTCAACACCTTGCTGACGTAGTAGATCAGAAATTACTCCTTTCCATCTGATCGAACCAGAACCGCGTTGACTGCCCCCTCTGTGACCGCCAGGTAGATAATCAGGGTTTCTCCCTCCACGGGGCTCTGCAGAACAGGTGAGCTTGTTGAATCTTGCTTTAAATCTTTGGAAAGCTCTTCGCCTCCTCGAACCCTTTGGCCCAGGTTATATCTGCTTTCCTCAGAATTTTGAAAAATGGGAGGCATTTGTCCCCCAATCTGGACACGAATATGCTCAGGGAGACTATCCGACCAGTCAATATTTGTACTTCTTTCAAGGATCGTGGCGAAGGCATTTGGACGATGGCTTCAATCTTCTCTGGATTAGCTTCGATCCCCCGTTGGGTAATCATGAACCCCAGGAATTTTCCGGATGCCACACCAAAGACGCACTTTTTCGGATTCAGATTCATCTGAAATTTATCAAGAGTTTTGAAGACTTCTTTCAGATCTCCCACATGCTCGGAAGCCATCTTACTTTTAACCACCATATCGTCTACGTAAGCTTCAACAAATCGACCTATTTGTTTTTTGAAGACCTCCACAACGAGCCGTTGATAAGTGGCCCCTGCATTCTTCAGGCCGAACGACATTACTTGGTAACAATACGTACCCTGGTCGGTTATAAAGGCGGTCTTCTCCTCGTCTTTGAGGCTCATCTGAATTTGATGGTAGCCCGTGAAAGCATCCAAGAAGCTGAGAAGTTCATGTCCGGAGGTGGAGTCTACTAGCTGGTCGATCTTGGGTAGGGGAAAGCTGTCCTTTGGACACGCCTTGTTCAGGTCAGTGAAGTCGATGCACATTCTCCACTTCCCATTCTTCTTCTTCACCAATACCACATTGGCGAGCCATTTAGGGTACTTGACTTCTCGGATGAACCCGGCTTCAAGTAGTTTCTCTATTTCTTTCCCGATCACTTCCTGTCGCTCCTTGCAGTGCGATCGCTTCTTTTGCCTAATCAGCTTGTAGTCTTGTCGAATACCAAGTGAGTGCGAGGCGACCGATCGAGAAATTCCAAGCATATCGCTTGGTACCCAAGCGAAGACCGATCTATTTTCTTCCAGACAGTCTGTGATCTCTTTAACTAGGTCCTTCTGCAGCTCGGAACCTAGGTTTGTGAATTTAGAGGGGTCGGTTTCATCCAGTACGACCCGCTGCATATCTTCCACTGGGTTCATCCTATCCATCTCTCCATCGGCTCTCACATCAAGAGAGCTTGTCAGGACCACCGCCCCGTCTAATGTTTTTTTTTTCCGCTAAGTAGCACTCCCTTGCAATTCTCTGCTGACCCCTGACAATACCGATTTCATGAGGCGTTGGGAATTTCATTGCTTGGTAGTAGGTAGAGACGACCGCTCTAAGGGCGTTCTGGGTAGCTCGTCCGATTATTGCATTGTATGCCCCTTGAAACTTCACGACTAGGAATTCAACATCTCTTTCTATTTGACATGGCTTTTGCTCGAACTTCACTTTTAAATAGACTCGGGCAAACGGGTAGACTGATGCTCCAGTTACCCCTTTTATAGGCCCGTCTATGGGCAGTAGTCGATCTTCGGGTACCTTCATCTGCTTGAAGGCCTCATAATACAACAAGTCGACCGAGCTGCCCGTATCAATCATCACCCGCTTCACCTCGTAACCGTCCATGTTCAGATTAACAACGAGGGCGTCATCGTGAGAACAACTTACACCATCAAGGTCAGACTCGTCGAACGATATCATCCCGTCGTTCTCCCTCAGCTTTTTGGTTGACGATCCTCTACCGACCTGTTTAGCATATCTCTTCCTCCCTTTAGCAGTGAATTCCCCCACTGCATTTCCACCGAATATCATGTTAATGACCCCAGTCGGTCGGTCATCTTGTTGCCCAGCGTTTCTGTCATCCCTTTCCCTTGATCGTCCTCTCTCTTTGCGTTGATTATCTGTATTCGCATTCTGTCTTCCTCCATCATTTCTATCATTCCGTCTCCAATTCTGTCGTCTGTAATTGTGCCGACCGTTCTTATGCCCGTTATCTCGATCGACATTTTGCGCGTACTTCACGAATCGACCTAACCTTTCCCTTTGTATGAGGAGTTCGATTTCTTTTTTCAACTGCCAGCAATCTTCCGTATCATGACCGACCTCTTTGTGGAAACGACAATATAAATTGGGGTTCCTATCCTTGTAGGGAGTCTTCATTTTATCGGGTTCTCGGATAGTTTCCTCATTCGCTCTCATGGCCGCCAATACTTCTGCATATCGCCTGTTGAGCGGGGTGAACTCCTGTCGATACCCACAGATCGATTGACTTTCTCCAGCTCGGCCGCCTTTTTGCGCTTGTCGAATTGCTCACCACTGTCATTTGGCGGCGATCATCCATCCGACGCCTCGTATTTTCAGCACTTCTTCGTTGAATGTACTATCCGCCTGTTTCTTATTTCTGAGCGGATCGGGCTGATCGAAGGCTAACGACTTTTGAACTCCTCATCCCTCGTGTTGCTCATAAGCGGCCAACATGGACGAGCAAGTGAGTCGGGAACCTCGACCGCCGTTATTGAGCAAGTGATGAACTCCGTAAACTTTCATTCCTTCCTTGGTAAGTTGCATCACCTCCAAAGTCGCCTTCGTGGCCGCTTCTTGGTGGCGGCGGTTCAGAATAATAACTGAAATCTTCAAAGTATGTGATCTGACTCGGGGTAAGTTTGTTGAACCATCGCCGAAACTCCTCTTGGAAGGCCGTGCAGAAAGCCTTACATTGGATGGCGTCCGGAACACAACGTAGATTCATCATGGACTGGAAGTGCTGTAGGTAATCCAGGGGGTCAGTCTTTCCAGTATATTTTTTAGGGGTCGATATTTTGGTGCCAGGCATCGGGTGGCTATCCAAGATTTTCGGAGTAAAGGGAGAGCTGTACTGTACCGTCGGGCAATCTGGGCGGAAGCTCATAGCTGCGTTAATTCGATCATCCACGATCTTTTCTAGAGCTTCAGTTGAGTGGTGATCGGTCGTCATCTTGGCTTTGTCGTGTATGCCGGGTCAGGCAAACTACCGCTTGCTTAGGCGAGGCCGAAGATCTGTCGGATCAACAGATCTGCCGCTTCCTCGATCTGTTTTCGGGTGAGGGAGGCTTGTATAGGCGGAGGAGGATCTGCATCCGATCGGTGTTGGAGATTCGGGTGCATATTGAGTGCAGCGTTATCCTCTAAAACTACGCTCTGTTCTTCTTGTTCCAAGTGCTGAGGTTGCGGTTGATTGTTCGGGTCTGAAGATTCCGTGCGGGAAACATGAGGTGCAGGCGGCAGAGTTGCAGGTTATTGCAAACCTATGCGTTGCATCGCCAGAGCCGCGACGGCGGCTATATCAGGGTTTGCCGCCGCCGCCTGACTGATCTGTGTGTTTCTGGACGTGGTGCTCTGAAGTCGGGCCCCACGGTGGGCGCCAATTGGTTCTGCCGGATTCTGGTGGAACTGAACGTTGCCGTTTGGATCCATGAGTTGACTGCTTTCTGTAGCGACTTCGACGTTAAGATCCCTGCAAAACAAAGAAGGCACGTCGGGGGTTGTATCCCGATTCGCCCCTCCGACGCTCAAGTCAATCTATTTGGTGAAGGTGAGGTTGTTATATGTAGAGAAGACTAGGTTATGATTTCGTACCTTTGTTACGATAGAATTATACCTTATATATGAGCGACAATTAGGTTTAGATCTTTACGTGTGCATGAGAGTCTCTCACATGCGGACGGGCTGAGGAGAGCTTAGATCGGGCTTGGGCTTGACACAATCATTAGGTATGAGACCGATCTTTGAAGAATGGACCGATCGGCCCAACGGATCATCTAGTTTCAGATCCTGCACGACCGACCCGACCACAAACAAATGCCTTAAATTGAGACTATAAGCAGGGCGAATTAGGTGATTAGTATGCTCAATGTTATGGATGAAGAATATGAGTTCCTTCCCATCTAAGTTTTATAAGTGCATACGCTTATGACAATGGAAATGATGTGCCAAATTCATTTCGTAAGGACTTGTCTTCCGTAAGCTTGTTAATTATTGCACGAAACTCATAGGCATTGCTATACATGTTGATCCATTCTTACAATTTTCTCCAAATCCACTTGATGTAGGAGCAGTCAAAGAAGAAGTGGGTGATTTTTTTCCCTTTCTACTTTATAGAGGACACTTGTCCTGAATGTGTAGGAAGTGCAATTTATCCTTTGTAGCTAGACCTTTTTTAATCACTAGCCATATTAGGAATGAAGCCTTTAGGGTCAGGGCTTTGTTCCATATAACAAAACCCCTCGACTCTCTCACCTATAGCTTTGAACAACTCTTTATAGGAGTTTTTTGTTAATTTCCTTAATGGGTGATTGAGCCGTAAATATTTATCTTCAAGCCCCTCTTAGGGATTATAGTCAAGGATTATATGTGAGAGCTCCAAGAGGTAGTACTCCAGCTATTTCCTTATATCTTTGCCTTAATTTTAGTATCAATTAGGAACACAACTCTTAATTGTGCATTGTGGTTGGACTGATAAAAAGATCTAGCTTTGCATTAGTTGTCAAAAAATAGGGAAGCCTTTTCCCCATTTCCTATTATGCATAGAATAAAGCTAGCTAGTGAGTCTTTTAGCTTGAGTAATTCTGACATGAACTAGATGCCTCTGTAGGTAGAGATATGATCTTATAAGTTACTATGTTGTAGCATATTGACCTTAATCCATCTAAACTATAGTGTTTCCTTACCTTCCAATAATCTCTATAGTCTTTTGGCTGATAGGATTTTGTTGGTAAGGCTGATTTTAGTGATTCCCAATCGTCCTTCAATGATTAACTTATAAACTTATCTTAACTTACTTTGACCTTAGCTCTTCCTGTCTTTCTCCTTTTGCATAGGAATGCGTTCATAATTTTCTCAATTGTCTTAATGGCAGTAATGAAGAGCAGAATATGTGCTGACTAGTAAATTTGGAAGGAGTTTAACACTAATTTGATCAACATTAGTCTTCTCGTATGTGAAAGGTCTCTGTGACTCTGATGGCTTAGTCTTTTGAATTTTTTTCCACAAGAGGGATGGAATCCCTATACATTAATATTCTAGCCACTTTTGGACAAGATTAATTAGCTATTGTTGTAGTTCTTCCATTCTTTTATTCTTGTTTTTTTTTTTTTTTGTTGCAAAGGAAAAACAAACAAAACAACTACTCAAATATCTTAACTAACGCAGAGATTTGTGGTACAAAATTTCTTGTTTATATGAGTCATGATTAACGTCGGAAGCTTCTGAAAAAAGTGTAAACCTGAGCTAGATAAAGCTGCGAGAGAGGTCAGGCTATCCGCACGTGCTGAAAAGTCACCTCTCAAGCTCGGTGGATTAGGCCACCGTATTCTTGTACATCTTTAACGTCAAAGTGATAATATCTTAAGAAGTTTGCATGCCTCACCCATTTAAAATCGAATAACGTGAGGCACCATCCGCTGGATTCATATTAATCTAAAAATATGAATCTTGTGGATTTTTTTAAAAATATTTTAACCAAAAATAAAATTAAGTTTATAAGCATCCACCCATTTAATTGCATACATAAGCTGCTTAGCCAGCATTTTATATAGAAAGATTTTCATCTTGTAAAATTAATTTATGTTAATGGTTTTTATTTTAACATTTGAGTTGTATAGTTAAAAGATTAACCTTAAATCCAGTTGGATATCGAATTGTCTAGTAACCTTTTTTTTTCCTTAAAAGGATCAATTCCTAAAATATTTTTTTCATCCCTGGATCGTAAAAGTTATTTAATTACAGATTAGTCAGAACTAATCATAATTACAAAATTGTTAATAAAACTTATAGTAATACATTTCCCTAGTCTTGATTAAGGAATTAAAATGCTTATCCGAGGAGGGAGAAATGGTCTAAATCAATCGTGATTCCTTTTGGAATATTATATATATATATATAATATTGATTCGGAAATAAATAACATATTTAATTAAAAATTTCAAAAATGCATATCAATGAGCCCACTCTTCAATTTTCTTTAGTTCGGCATCAACCAATGTAGTGTCAGGCCCATTTCTACACTTCTCGAGGATGCCAAGAGGACATACATACAACACCAGCGCTAACTTAAGACTATAGTACAGCATGGTGCCATGCAACCATTAATGAAGTTTCTTACGTATCTTTGAAAGAGCAGTCTTGCATGGGCACTCATTCCTTTGGAATTACCTAACCATTATTACAAAGATAAGGGAAACATATAGGTAACGGAGGTGAAGCACAAGGTTAAGACCGATTTAAAGCAGTCAACAAAGAAATTTCATGGAAAGGGGCAGGCGCACTGTCATGAGAATTCACAGCACTCTACATTTTTAGCCTACAAGAATATCACACAAACATTCAATAGACCTACAGTCAGTCAAAATTTGCAGGTGGAAGAAGGAAGAACGAAACCTGAGAGCTGAATTATTTTGACAGGATTGGACTGGCATCAAATTATAGTAAATATGAATTGAACATTACATGTGACCAATAGGCCTTGAGGATCTTAATCATCATCATGGACTTTATACATTTTTGTTGCACTGTATGATTGTGAAGCTTCCATTGGATGCTAGCAAAGGAATCAACAGACAGTTCACCTAATCTGAATTTAATTACAATCGTAGTGATTCTGTATTTCATTGACAAACCCAATAAGATGGAAAATAGACAAGTTATGCATAAATAGTAAGAAGAAGGAGAAATGTAGATCCATGTTTGAGGGGATCACCAAATACCCCTATGAACTAGCTAAAACAAAATGCTGAATATTACTTATCCCTATGACCAAAAGGAGCCCTATAGAAGGTTCAAAACAAGCTCCAAATCAAACAGCAGTGCTTCCTCAAGTCAAAAATCTTCTGCCATGTTCATTGATATCGAACTTCAACTCCTTAACAAGTATTATAGACACTCCAAGTTTGTAAAGTAGTGCTTGCATCCTTTATTTCCTCAACTCATCGATCTTAGGTCATAAAACATGCAATATCAAAGATAGGATGAAGGTAAAGACACTGAATTACTTAAAATGCATAGGCATATTGTATTCTAAAACCTAAAAGTTGACGTAAGCAACGTGGAACTGTGTCCAATTCCAGTAGCATCAATGGCCTACCTTTGTGAGATGGGAAGAAACGACTACTATATGTTTCGAAGACCTTTGACAATGAGCTGGGATGGAATGACAGCTTGTTGGTCATGTCCAGTAAGTTGGCTGTTTTGTCCAAGAAAACATTCTGATTTGAGCTTGAGATTCTTCTACCGGTTTCTCCTTCTAACATGGAGAGGTAAGTTGCAATATTGTTCCAACCACTCCATGCAATGTTTTTGGCAGAAAGAACACCATTAGATTGGGCCAACATCAGTGCACCACTTTTTGTTGCAATGATAGCTGCAAAATATAATATACTCACCAAGTTTAGATATAGCTTCTTTGGGAAAACAATAGCATGATCTAATCATTTTTCAAATGTGTCCATAACATATGGCACTTCTAATCAGATAAAAAAAAGCAGTGATTTCACATGTTGGGTAATAGTCGTTGCTAGGAGTATAAAGAAACACTTCTCATTACATTCCTAGAAGTATAATAATATACTCATCGGAGCCTCAATTGTAAAACCAATTGGAAGCCTAGTAAATGAATGATTCTGAGTTTAGCCAGGATACAAAATTCTAATTGAATTGCTGAAAGTAAGCCATAACAGTAACGACAAAATTGAGAGCGGGAGTAAGAAGAAAAAAAATACCATTCTGAGGAACTTTAAAGATGTAATTGGCAGGCAGACCAATACCAAAACCCAACAGAGTTATACCCACACTGAATCCAACACCGCAACCAGCACCAACATAACCAATGACCTCAGGGCCAAATCCAGGGCCCCATCCAACACCACAACCAATGCCTAATCCCATGCCCCAAAAGGCTCCAAAAGTTGGATGCACAGGGTTCCATCTCTTATACCTCCTAAACACTCCTTTTATGATCATTGCTACCTGAGGCCAAATAACCATTTTCATAACTCATAGTTACCTTAACCAAGGTTATTCTAACTATGATAACAACTAAGAACACCAAACAGTTGATTTTTACATAAAACACAAGATTTCCAACACCAGCTTTACTTCATTGCCCATGTGATAAAAAAGAGAAAGATAATAAAGAACTTTATGTCATAGTATCAGAAGGGTGCCAGAAATGTCACGTTCTACTCATACATGAAGCAGAAACACATGGTTCAATTCAGGTTTTGAAAACATCAACTCGTAAACCAAAGTAGAGTTAGTGAACTTAGTATTGAATTCACAATCTAAAACAGGAAGATTAACAGACCCCATTGATTTGAGATTACCATCAAAAATTCTATTTCAACCTTGCGCACTCCACGTTTTATCCAAAGTTAAATAATAACTGCCCGATGGATGGAGAGCAAAAGTGCCTGGCTTTTACGAGGTTGTAATGGCTTATTAACAAAAATCACCATTTGTCTAAAACCAAAAAGAATCAATCTTATTTCTCAAATAAAAAAAAGAATCAATCTTTGAATTTCAAAATGTTAAGTGTAGAATATACATGTTCATATCAACACATGCGTAGTTTTCGAGTGAGGTGTACAATTAATCAAAGATGTGAACAAAGAGCAAATGGAAAACAAAAGAATTTGGTAAATTAATTACATGGAAAAGTAGAATCATGTTCACTTGCTCTGACATCATGACTTATTTATCAATTTTTATTTTTACAATAGTTTTATTGACAGAGACCAGAAATAGGTCATATACTGTCGACAGCTCATTTGAAAGTCTTTTGGTAGTTATAGTATTAACATATGTAGTTTTCCACACTACTGTAATGTGATTGTTATCAATAACATATGCAATTTCTGGGATATCTATGTTTGAATATCTATGGGGATAATGAGCTAATAAATGGGACACTGCTTACCTTTTCAACATGTGGCCCTATGCTTTAACAATCAAGAACATCAGGTTTTTCCTTTTGTGATTATAGTTTATGATTTACGGAAATGAAGAAAATACCAGAAAATAGGTAACACAGTAATGAAATGCAAACAAAAATTAATTGAAACAATATAAAACGAAATCATTAAGGAAAATATTGGATAAAACTATTTAGTTGATTGACGATTTCAATTTTCGGTATCGGCAGGGGAATTTCATCAAAGTATGCATGCATTATGTCATATTCCTATTAGTAAAAATCAAAATCACAAATTAGCCAAATCACCAAACTACAACATTCTCCAAACAATCAAATATTAATAATAAACGAAATTTGAGAAGAGAGACTACCTTATTAACAAGTTGGTTGGTTAGTGACGTCGGTGACCTTACGCAGGTGACGCGGTGGACTTGCGACGGTCGATGAGGGAGCTGGGAGAGCGTACACTGATGAGAGAGACAGAGAACAGAAGCGGGGAGTGAAGAACAGCAGTCGAACTCGAACAGAAGAAGAAATGAAAAACAGAGATGAGACGAAGAAGAACAGAGGAATGGGAGGCTGACGCGATTCTGGAAGTTATTTAAAAGCAAAACGACGTCGTTTTGCTTAAAACACTTATTAAACGACCTCGTTTAACACCTTTTTTTTTATTTTTAAATCTGTGATTGTTATTGTTAAAATAAAACCAGGTCGTTTTGGCACAGAAGCAAAACGAGGGCGCTTTTCTTATCATGTAATTTTGTTTTCATTAGGCATGACAATTGGCGTATAGGTCTTAGTTGATCGGATCACAGTTACAGCTTGAGCGACCAAACAGTCATTTTTAATTTTTTTTTTTTAAAAGCCCATGCTCGGGTTTCTCTGTGGCACAGTTAGGCCGACCTTGAACCAATTAGTGATCGGGCCATGGATTAAGTCTGGGTCCGAGAAATCATGGGTCAGTTCGAGCTCGATTGCCATTCCTAGTCATTTTGTTATTTGGGTTTGTCGAGCCTCAGGCTTGCTGACCCTGCCCCTAGCTCTTTGGTCCAAGCCTAAGGCCTGACAGCCCCAAGCTTGGGCCCTAATTATCCAACCCAAGGCCCGTTAAACACATTGAGTGGTGTCTAATTGTGAGCATTTAAGGTTTTGTAGCTCAAGGTAATGGTCGATCTTTGCTTGCTTGTCACAGGTTTGCTGTGCTAAGTGATACAAAGGTCACCTTAGGACTCAAACTTTTATCGAAGTTGATCGTCAACACTCTTTGCACGACAGTTTCACTTAAGTCAACTTAAGTAAAACTTCAGCCTTCAACGACCCTCGAAGTGTTTTCCTCGCACATTCGAAGAAACAATATCACAGAAGCAATAAGAAAATAAAGGAAACAAGAGAGATACGGTAAAACCAACCGTTATATTACTTTTCCTCAAAAGAATACAAGGAATATTCTCTCTGACTGAATGAGAAGAGCAAAACTCGAATGAGCTATATATATAGGCACTCTAACTTGAAAGTTAAGTTACATTCATAATCCCACTTAAACTTAACTATCTAAGATCGTGTTAAGATGATGTCTATCTTTATCATATTACATCACGTGGATTAATTGAATGACACCCCCATTCAAATAGGATTCTAACTGATAAAATAGAATCTAAGATAACATAAAGATAGAGTTTACATTCAAATAGGAAACCAGTATCCTTATCCTCAAATATCATCACTATTTTCAAATATTGAGTCCCACTGTAACTCTAACTCCTAGTTGTCGCTACATTATCGAAGATCTCCCCATGATCTCTATCTGTTGATAACGCAGTGTGATCTTACTGAAGTTCACATGGCATAATGACCTGATCCAACACTTCGCACAATAAGGAATTATAATAATAACAACAAAACCAGAAAAGGGAGTTATCAACCATCTCACGATCGCGAGACTACGGACGGTCTCTCGATCGCTAAAATGGTCAATTTCCAGCATTCTCACGATCGCGAAGTCCCTTATTCTTCCTCTTCTATACGAACAAGTCAAATTATTATTGCTAGATCCTTTTAATTATTTTTTTTAAGAGCAAAATACTCAAATTCTCATTTAGGATGATAAAACTCACTCAGAAACTAAGGAGTAGAAACCCAAAACCGTAGATGCGCGAAGCGAATAGATGCTCGAGCTAAAGAATGAGCACGTCTATTGGCTTGCCTACGAATCCACCTATAAGAAATATTCGGTAGAGATAATAACAAAGTCTTACAATCACAAATAACAGTACCCAACTCGGAAAGATCAAAATCCGATGAGCTAAGTGCGAAAAATAAAAGTTGAGAATCCATAAAAATAGTGTCACCGCCTTCAATGTGCTGCTCTCTTAGAATTTGTAAGGATTGTCGAAGTGTTAGTGCTTCTGCAATCAAGGGATTCACACCACCAACATAATGACCAGAAAAAGCTCTAATAAACTCTCCCTCAGCGCTCTCCAACACTACTCCAAAGCCAAGCTTACCTTTACAATGGAATACCGCTCCGTCAATGAAAAATTGACAATCATTATTGTTGCTGTTCGTCGGAGAAGAAGATGAAAAACGTTGCAATAATCTACTTATTGATGAAGAAGAAGCCGACACAAGTAACCTAGAATGATTCCAAAGCTCCAAGAAATTTAGAGCTTCCAAATGCGTTGTATAGCATGTTGTATTTTTGTGAGACCAAAACATATTATTTCTTGTCATCCAAATGTGTCTTGCATAAATCACAAATTTTTGGATATGAATTTTGTCACCACCCTTAAGTGCCTGCAAGAAGAAATTAATAAAAGAAGGATTAGTGTCTTCCTCCACAAACCCGCCTTGCCTCCAGACTCCACGAGCTTTACAACATGCCACAAGCATATGATTAGCATCCTCCTCCTCACGACACCATGGACACCCTAAATCATCCTCAACTCCTCTCCTCTTTAACCTCTCCTTGGTTGGTAAAATATTCCGCAAAGCATGTCATATAAAATCCTTATCCTTTGGTGAGACGTCTAACTTCCAAATTTTTCCCCACCAATCTCCCTCAACTACCTCCCCACTCCCCCTAATCAAACGCCTTGCTACATGATACCCCAATTTAACACTATATTTCCCTTTCTTATCCCAATGCCATAATAGATGATCTTGACAAGCATGTAAACTGAGAGGAATACTAAGGATAGCCCTAAACTCCCTCAAACTAAACAAGCTCATGATTTTCTCCACATCCCAGCTCCTCTCGCCCTCCACCAACAACTCACTTACCCTCATATTGGGAACAATAAAGGCCCTACTATCTTCCATCACAAAATTATGATCAATTGGTAACCAAGGATGTTTTGTAACCATTATACTCTCCCCATTTCCAACCCTCTACCGCACTCCTTATTTCAAAACCCCAATTGAAGCATGAATACTCCTCCAGATGTAACTAGGAGACTGCCCCAGAGATGCCTCCAAAAAATCCCTATTACGGAAATATTTTTCTTTGAAAATCTTATCAAAAAGAGTATTGGGTTCCGTCATAAGACGCCACCCTTGTTTCGTTAACATGGCCAAATTGAAACAATGGAGATCACGAAAGCCCATACCACCCGATTTCTTCCCACCACACATCCTATCCCAAGCTAACTAGTGGACACTTCTCCTCCTATCCGCCTTATCACCCCACCAATATTTATTCATCCGCTTCTGCAAAGCATCACAAATAGTAACATAGATTTTGAACACACTCATATAATAAGAAGGAATGGCTTGGGCAACTGATTTAATAAGAATCTCATTTCCTGCTCTTGAAAGGAATCTGCTAGACCAACACCCCATCCTTTTTTCTAACCAATCAGGTAAGAATCCAAAAACCTGCTTCTTAGACCTCCCAATCAATGATGGAAGCCCCAAATAATTACTGTCACCTAGTGGATTAGAAACATTAAGAATATTATAGATACCTTTTGTAACTTCTCTACTAAGATTGGGACTATAGAAAATTTCCGACTTAGTAAAATTAATAGATTGCTCAAAAGCCCTTTCATATTTTAGCAAAATATACCTAACAGCAACGACATTCACCACCGATCCCTAAAAAAAGAATGAGTCATCCGCAAAAAGAGATGAGTGACACTAGGACAACCACGTCTAGCCTTAAGACTTTCCAACAACCCCACCCTACTAGCCTCATGAAACAAGAGAGAAAGGCCTTCCGCATATAACAAGAATAAATAAGGATATAATGGACACCCCTGTCGTAATCCTCTACCTGGAATAATAGGTCCAACCTCTTCTTCATTCAATAAAACAGAATATTTGACATTTTTCACGCACATCATAATCCAATCCACCCAGTTACTCGAAAAACCCAATCGAATCATCATATTTTGCAAGAAGTCCCAATTAACTCTATCATAGGCTTTAGAAATATCAATTTTCAAAGCACAAGCCCCTCTCTTATTATTTTTCCGACCCTTAATACTATGAAGCAACTCAAATGCAACTGCCACATTATCAGAGATCAACCTCTCCGGGACAAATGCCGACTGACTCTCATCATTATGCAACAAAACTTTAAGCCTATTAAATAAAATTTTAGCTACTATTTTATAAAGCACGTTACACAATGAAATAGGCCTATAGTCTTTCAAGCTCAAAGGATGAACACACTTAGGAATAAGAACAATATGAGTATCGGTTAAAGTATCCAAAAAAGTACCTGCATCCAACCACAGTTTGCAAGCTTTCCACACATCCTCTCCTATCACATGCCAATATTTTTGATAAAAGGCTGGATTAAGTCCATCCGATCCTGGTGACTTATCTGGCTTCATACCAAACACTGTTGTTTTCACTTCATCAAGAGTCACCGAAGCAGTAAGCATATTATTTTGAGTCCCTCCTATTTTAGGCCACACCAGATTGAGAACGTCTTCACCATTCGAAATCCCTCCTTCAAAAATCCTCCCAAAACAATCTTTAATTTCCTCTTCTAACTCAGCTCTATCAGTAACCACTCTTCCATCTTCTTTTTGTAACCTTTCAATCGAAATTTTCTTTCTACGGGCACGTACCGTTGCATGGAAAAACTTTGAGTTCCTATCACCATTTAACAACCACCTTTGCTTAGCATTCTGTCGGTTCCTGCATTCTTCTTTGTACAAAATAACATTCCACTCTTTTCGAAGCCTCTGAACCTTCCTATCATCAAACACGTCCCTCACCTCCTCCAACAATGACTGTAAATGTTTTTGTTTTTTCCAAAACGCATAATTATGCTCTTTGCCCCACCGTTTAATCTCTTCTATACATGCATCATGACTTCTCATAAAATCAGTAGCAAGGGCAAGATTCCCTGAATTTTTTATTACATGTTCCAAACCAACGTCCCCCAACCAATTGTTATCAAACCGAAACTTCCTATATTTTGCACCAACTGGCCTTCCATTCAATCGAGCCAAAATTGGAGAGTGATCAGAAACTGGTGCTACAATAGACTTAGCGACAACATTAATAAAAATGGATGACCAACTTAAAGATTCCATTGTTCTATCTAATTTTTCTCGACAAACCACCACATTATCCCTCTTCTTTTCCCACGTATATCGATATCCTTCCCAAGGAACATCGCTCAATCCACAATCTGAAATAGCATCGGCAAACCTGTTGATGAAATATCTCTGAACAGCAGCACCACCCAACTAATCTTCTTCCGTCAATAAGTCGTTAAAATCTCCTAAGCACAACCAAGGCCTTGAGTCTCTGCTTGACAAATCACGAAGCAAATCCTATGAAGCATGACGTCTAGAACTCTCAGGAAAGCCATAATAACCAATCAGTCGTCAACTATTATTTCGAAAAATCACAATAGCATCAATAAAATTACTCGAGAAACCCCTAACAGACACATCAACTTCCATAATAAACATAAACCCCCACTCCTACCAATACAATTCAGTGTAAAACAATTGTCATAGCGAACCAAATGACAAACCTCCTCCATTTTATTCCGTTGCACTAACGTATCCATAAGAAAAACAATCATAGGTCTATAGGTAAAAAGGAGATCGCTGAGTGCCCGTACCGCGCTAAGGTTACCTAACCCTCGACAATTCTAGTTTAAGATACTCATTGTCATCGGCTATCCCGTCTCGCGGGATCAGTCGTTTCATTATGCCCAGTCGATGAAAGAACTAAGTTAGAGCTCGATAGAGAATCCTTATTGTGCATGGAAACTGCATGAGTTGAGATTTTAGTAATACGCTGGTGTTTCTTGATGCCTTTGGGTTTGTTTAGAGGGTCGTTTTCACTTAATCCTCCCTCACAGTCTATACTATTTCTTTGACTAGGTGGGATACTCTCTAGGTGACCACTAAACAACTTATTACGGAAATCCATTGCCACAAAAGCCGATTGATTCTCATTTACTGCCCTGTTTGAAATTCCTTCATTATCGCTAGATTCTATGCTTTCCATAGTATGGATCCAATTGTTGGTCATTTGTCTCCTCCGATAAGGCAGTGCTCGAAAAGATTCATCCCATGCTGGAATTAGTTATTCCTCTAGCTTTTTGTACAATCGCAATTCACAAAACTTATCGGTGTGACCGATAATACCACACAAATAATAAAACGTTTTGAGCTTTTCATAGCGAAACTTGACATAGAACATATCACCATTATCTTCCACTAATCTTATTTTTTCTTTTCAATGGCTTCCTAATATCTATCAACACACGTATTCTCATGTATGACTCTTTATCATAATCTTGGAAAACTTTTGCATCATATTTCAGAAATTCCCCAATAAAATTACCCAATACCTTCGCCATCTCCTGGGACATAAAACCCAGTTGGAAATTGTGCACTTGAACCCAATAAGGAGAATGGGTCAATGGGATTAACAACGGATCATCCTTTTCACCTATCTCCTTCCACACTAGCAAGTGGTTATTAAAAACCCAAGGAGAACCCTCCTGAACCCGATCCAAATCGACTTGATTGAAAAAACGAAACGGATAAGGCTTGGCTCCCAGATCGTTAATATCCACCCCTCCCAAGGGATGCCAAATATCGGCTAACATATTCCGCATAGATTTGAAGTGAATCTTACTGTATGTCATAAACATGCCCACCATACATAATTGAAACGCAGCAGCCTGAGATTGGCTAGGGCCAATAATTTTAATACAGTCATCTTCTTCATCAGATAAGGCTAAAGATCAAAAGTGGTCTTCCCTAACCCCACCAACAGAAATCAGAAAAGAAAAGAAAGAGAACAAAGAAAAAAGAAAAACAAGAAGAGAGGTGATTAGATCATTCTAGGGTTAAGAGATGCATAGCGCATAGGCACATGCATAAAGCAAAAGAGAAAACCCAATATCCAAAATTTGGTCATGGTTGGTTGGTAGAAAAGTGAGAAAGATGTTCCTTTTAATTATTAAGTTATTAATTATTGTAAGAATTGTGATAATTTTAACTAATTTTATATTCCTTATTTTTCTTCACCATTATATTATTATTAAAAATTATTATGTTTCTATAATAATAATAAATGTAATTAATAAAATTAATAAATTCAATAATAAAACAATAAAATTAATACTAATGAGAAATTTAATAATAATTATTATAATAATAACGATGGTAATAATCAATAAATAAATAAAAATATAAAACATCACAATAATTTGATTTAACAATAATAATAAGTACATATACTCAAGTAGAAAATTACTAATACTAAACATAAATCATAATAACAATAAGTAAATTAATAAGAAAAGTAAATTTAATAATAATAAGGGATTTTATAATTACAATAATAGTAATACTAATTAAAAATATAATTAAAAATATAAGATTTATAATAATAAGTATATAAACTAAAATCGAAAAATAATAACAATAATTAAACATTAAAAGAATAATTTAACTAATCGAATAACACAATCAACAAAATTACTAATTATAACAATTTTCATAATAATAATAGAAATTAAAAGAATTAATAATTTTATTTATCATAACGCTACTACTATTACTATTACTAATAATAATAATAATAATAATAAATGTAATATCAATAAGGAATTTAATACTAATAATAATAAATGTAATAAATACTCAGCAAAAATTTAATAACAATCCCAAGAAATTATTTATAAATTATTTTAGGAATTATTATGATTATTTCTAAATTTATATTTGTTATTATTATTATTATAATTTATATTATAATAATTTATAATAATGTTATGTTTCTTTAATTATTCTTATTATGTTAATTGTTTTCAATTATGATAATTATAATTTTCTTATAATTTGTTATTTTATAAATTATTTCAGGAATTATCATAAGTTGTGTTAATTTTATATTCCTTATTATTATTCACCATTATATTATTATTAAAATTATTATGTTTCTTTAATTATTCTTATTAATTTAATTGTTTAAAATTTTGATAATCATTAATTTTTACTTACTATTCTTCTTCTTATTATTAAATTATTTATTTATTAATGATATTAAATAATATCATTAAATTTTGATTATTATTAATTTTGTTCTTAATAAAATAAGGATACAAATATTTGTTTATTTTTGTCATCATAAAAAAATTAAACACACAAAGAAAAATTATTTGTCTTTACAATAATTTCAAAATAAATAATGATGTACGTTATTTATTATAATAAATTAAAATTTTATTGACCAATAATAAAGCCATTTTCGTTATTCTAACGTTGAGGAATTTAAAAGTGACTTTGAGAATCCAAAGTTGGCTTTGGATTTGGTTAAAACTTAAAACACGGCGTCTGTGGAAGAATCCCATAGGCATATGTCTATTTTTTATAAAAAAAACAACGTCATTTTTTTTTTTTACAGAATAAGATAGGTAACACTCGAGGATCCAGAAGGTCCGAATCCAGACTCTTTACAGGTTGAGAAAGGCCATATGTGGAATGGAACTCAAACAGTAACAACCTGGAGTTATTCCGTATAATAGATTTCGCTATAAATTGACGTGTAGCATTTTAAATTGAATTCGACTTTGAAAAGTTGCTCTCCAGCTTTGAATCGCTGACGAGCCACAAATGTCAAATATTCATATGCTCAGTCCAACCAAAGGCCTGGGTGGGTGAAGTTGGAAAGTAGCCAGAAAAAACAGGAGACACGGAGAGCCATCTTTGTAGGGGCCTTGTAAAGACCATTCTCAGGGCTGCCAGGTTAAATACTATAGCTTTCAGTACGACGGCTGTTGATGGGATGATGGAAACCACCGCAAGGCCATGTATTCTGCTGCTGTTTCTGATTTGCTTCTCCTATGCAAAAATTGGTTTCTCAGTTGGTGGTGACAGGCTTTCACTTGGGCAGGGTCTTTACTCTACCCAGACTTTGGTGTCTCAAAATGGTTTCTATGAACTGGGTTTCTTCACACGAGGTTCTTTAAAGCCTGCTCCCTTGCCAACATATCTGGGTATTTGGTACAAAAATTTTGCGGATAAGATCTACGTCTGGGAGGCTAATAGAGAGAACCCTTTGCTGGACCCTGCTTCTTTAAGGCTTGAACTATCTTCAGATGGAAATATAGTTCTTATTGAATTAAACAGAACAGCGTGGTCAACATCGGTAACATCTAAAGTGTCCAATTCTACAGAAGCTGTACTTCTGGATAGTGGAAATTTTGTCATCAGAGATGACTTAAATCCATCTACTGTATATTGGCAGAGTTTTGATTACCCTACTGATATATGGCTACCAGGTGCAAAGCTTGGGATTGATAAACGTAATGGACGAGAACAGAGGCTTATTTCATGGAAGAACTCTGAAGATCCTTCACCAGGTTTGTTCTCATTGGGAGTAGACTTAAATGGAGATCCTCGACTTTTCTTAGAGTGGAATAACTCAGTTAGGTATTGGACCAGTGGACCATGGAATGGGAGCACATTTAGCTTAATCCCAGAGAATAGTTTGAGGTACATCGACAACATAAGTTTTATTTCCAATGAAAATGAAAGCTATTTCGTCTATTATTTACGTAATTCCTCTACGTTGTCGAGATTTAAGTTGAATATCTCAGGAATGTTTTTGCAACTGTCATGGCTAGCTCCAACTTGGCAATGGGACTTAGTTTGGATGCTGCCAATAAATCTATCTGATGTTTATGCTTTATGTGGGGCTTTTGGTGTTATTTACAAAAATTCTTCGAGGCCCTGCAAGTGCCTGAAAGGTTTTACGGCGTATTCAACAAATGATTGGTCTACTGGCTGTACTAGGAACACGCCTCTTCAGTGTCAGAGAAATGACAGTACCGAGAAAACTGAAGACCAGTTCCTACTGTTATCAAACCTCACATTTCCGGCGAATTCAAAAGCATATAATGTAGCAAGTGCTGCCATATGTAAATTGAATTGTATGGAAGATTGTTTATGTACCGCTTACGCCTACAATAATAGTGGGTGTTTCATATGGGAAGGTGATCTTATGAATTTACAAGAAATAGAGGAAGTAAGTGAAACGGTTGCCCAACATATCTACATCAGACTTGCTGCTTCTGAGCTTGGAAATCCAGGAGGTAAGACAAATCGACAATAAAGGACAGTAATACTTATGTAAAAGCACATACCAATGGCCCCTGATGCTGAGTTGCCTTTTGCAGAATCAAGTAAGAAGAGAATCCTGTGGGTTATCGCACCAGTGTTTGTTGCAGTAGCAGTGCTTACTCTTGTCGTTTATAAATGCTGGCAGTGCTTGGGAAAGCTCAGAAACAGAGGTTTTACATCACCTTTAACTCCAGGGACTTAATGATGAGTGTTTATATTTCAATTCCTGAAACTTATCCATGAGTATTCATAGATTACATGTGTTAGAATACACACGTACATATATACATATATATATATATATATATGGAGATGATCCATTCACAGGCCTTACAAAACAAGTTTTTTTTTTGTGTTGAATGATTTTGACATGTTATGACCCCAGTGGATTTGTGCTTTGTTATAGTAGCTTAAGTTTTTGGGTTTCATAGTCTTAGTATCATCAAACTCTAATTAGTCAAATAAGAAGAGAGTATAGAAGTTGCTTTTCAGAATCTACGGACCCTCTTATCATGTAAAAGTTCAGTTTTGTTCATTGATTGTGCATTCTACTACATACAAGCCAAGGATGTCAATGTCTTTTCGCTTTCTCTAGTAGTTCGTGAAGCCTATTATGCTAATATTGTTTTCTAATGGTGAGCTTCTTGATTGTTGAATAAGCAATAATACAACATTATAAGATTGTAATTTTTACTTTTGCAATCTGAATCTGTCTCTCAATTTTTGATTAAATCCGAAACTGCTGCGTATAGTTTCCCCAAATGACAGGTGTGCCATTCTATATTAACAGGGGAGCAAGATAAGAGTGAAGATCTATTATTATTTGATTTCTCTGCTGATCAAAGTTTAGCCACGAGGGAATCAAAAAGTCCAAATATTCTAAATAAAAGAGGGAAGAAGGATGTTGAGTTGCCATTATTCAGCCGTCAGAGTGTATCTGCTGCAACTAATAGATTCTCAGTGGCAAATAAGCTGGGAGAGGGAGGCTATGGGCCTGTTTACAAGGTAAACTTTCTTTGACATGACTGACATGCTTTTGATGGAATTTGATCGGCAAGTAGTCATTAATGCTCAAAATAATCAAAGGACACAGGCCAGGAGTTTTAGATGGTGATACTTACATGGTGCAGGACCATTAGGTTTTAGTCCCATGAGGGGTTCTTCGTTGTGGTTTGCTCCAGGCTTTTATCTGACTCTCCAAACTTGTACTTGTTCAATTAACACAACTGTTTTCTTCTTGTTGTGGGCATTTTATAGGGAATGTTGCGTAATGGACAAGAAATTGCTGTCAAGAGACTCTCCAAAAGATCGGGGCAAGGACTAGAAGAGTTCAGGAACGAGACATTACTGATTGCCAAACTCCAGCACAGGAATCTAGTTAGGCTCTTAGGCTGCTGCATTGAACAAGAGGAGAATATTTTGATCTACGAGTACATGCCGAATAAAAGCTTAGACTTTTTCCTATTTGGTAGTCATCTTGTCCAGTAACTTTATTTCTCTGGTGAGTTGTTACGTATGCCAAAGTAATCTATGTAACTCATTTTCTTGAAACAGATCCAGCAAGAGGCAAAATATTAACTTGGGACATGCGTGTTCTCATTATCGAAGGAGTTGCTCAAGGACTTCTTTATCTACATCAGTACTCAAGGTTCAGAATTATTCATAGGGATTTGAAACCCAGCAACATTCTACTTGACAGTGATATGAAACCCAAAATTTCTGATTTTGGCATGGCTCGAATATTTGGAGGAAACGAAACTCAAGCAAACACCAATAGAATAGTTGGAACATAGTAAGTAATTGTTTGCACACGTTTCCCATTGTGATGCAAGGTTTGAAGTAAAGCATTTTAATCATTAACGTTGCATTGAACAAAAATGTAGTGGCTATATGTCTCCTGAATATGCTATGGACGGTCTCTTCTCAGTGAAGTCGGATGTTTTCAGCTTTGGAGTCCTGCTTCTTGAAATTTTAAGTGGCAAGAAGAGCACTGGCTTGTATCACAATGACTCGCTCAATCTTCTTGGATATGTGAGTTCACTCTTTCTTCCTTGTCTTTCTTTTACCATCTTCTTGGGTGTGTGAGTTAACTGTTTTTTCCTTGTATTTCTTTTACCATCTTCTTGGATTTGTGAGTTCACTTTTTCTTCCTTGTCTTTCTTTTACCACCTTCCTGTCAGTGAAATTGATTTGATACTTTTCCTGATTCTTAAGGTTTGGGAGTTATGGAGTTCTAATAGAGGTCTGGAATTGATGGACCCAACTTTGGGGGATCCTCCTTCAACTTCAATGGTGCTAAGATACATTAACATAGGGCTTCTTTGTGTCCAAGAAAAACCATCAGATCGACCCACAATGTCTGATGTTATCTCTATGATAATCAACGAGCATGCGCCTCTGAGTACACCTAAGCAGCCTGCTTTCTATACAAGTGTGATGGTCAAAGATTCATCACCAGACAGTCATTCTGCAAATAATGTAACTCTTTCCATTGTCGAAGCTCGGTAATCTCTGTAATGTATAACTATTTTATCATCTACACTACCACATTAATTTAATTCTTTCAAAAAGGAACATTTTGTACTTTTTGGTCTCTTTTTTTTTTTTTTTTATAAATGTAGTCTTGATTTCACTATAGCAAGGTTGCATTCCATTCACCCAAGGAAAATTGAAAGCTCTTCTAAGTACTAGCGGAGTTAATATTTACAGCTGTAAAATCAAAAAGATTCAGCCAAGGCAGAAATCCTACTTCCAATTTTTGCTTCCAATACTCTCCTTCAAGTTGGTTTTAATATCTATCATCCATTTCCAGCTTGCAGATTAGCTTGTCGAATTATTTCTAGTGTAAACAAATCTGCTACTTGTGTTCAGCAGTACGTATATAAATTAGAGAAATCAGTACTTTATGAAGTTTCTCCTTGATAAAGTCTTTAATAATTTCAAACATGTTTAGTTTTATTACGAATAGAGTTGATAATGGGCCGGCCTATGGGCCAAATCAGGCTGAGCCTGATTCGAGACTCAATTTTTCTAAATAAAATGATGTCATTTTATTTAATTATAAAAGTTGGGTCTAAGAAAACTTGAACAACTCAAGTCTGAACTCAATTAAATAAAGATTGTTTTATACTTTTAATATTAAAAAATTATTTTAAAAAATTAGTGAGATTGGCTTACGAACCGACCATTGCCATCCATAATTACGAAACGCCTTATTATAAACAACTATATCACATTACACTTATGAACTATATCACATTACACTTATTTTGGTGATACATTTGAAAATTATAAATCTTTTAAGGGATGTTATTAAAAAAATCCTAAATTTTACTTGATTTTACAATGCTAATCAAAAATTGATAGTAAAACATTTAAACTTTTAATGTGTTGTGAAAATAACTCGATGCTAAGTTTTTTGCAATATTTTTATCCATTTTTATCATCGTGATAGGCTGATAGTTGCGATTGAGATTGCCCAATATTTTTATTTGGTATTCAAACTGTTTATGAATAATTTCACACTTTGGCCACCTTCAAACACCGACGGTACAGCCTGCTACTCATCAGATGCAAGCTGGAAAAGGAGTGCCTGAATGTCTGGGCAAGTAGTAGAGTGGTGGTCAAGCTCTAGGACGATCAAACAAATGTCAAGGTTAGAGGGGAGACGCTTGGCCACAATGCACATGCAGCAACCACTTACGCTAAACACCATCACTACATTGCCAAAAACCAACTGCCTCACGATCTCATAGGGATTATTGAGCTTCATTGTTGATGTAGGAGGCCTCGATGTTGATTGCCACAACGCTCAACATCTCAACTCTCAATCAGGGGCAGATCTAAAATTTTTTTTAAGTGGGGACAAAATTTTAATAAGGATAAAATTTTATTTTTAATATGGGCAAAATTTTAATAAAAATAAAATTTTATTTTTTATATGGGGGCAAAACTTAATATAATAATATTTTTATAAGAAATTTATTGGGGGCTCCATTGTAGATCCGCCACTGCTCTCAATGATTTCTTCACCACCTACATGTTTTATCTAAAAGTGATCAACTTATGTTAAGAGTGATCAAAGAAAAGGAATAAACGAAAGTGTCCAACAATATTGAAAGAGGTTTGAAGTCATATATTAGAAGCCAATAAGTCAAAATATTTACAAAATTAGGAGGTAGAGAAATGGAAGATTTTGTGTGGGAATTTATAATAAAGGGAAGGAAACAATCAAAACAGTGACACAAATGCAATAATGTTTTGTAGTTGTACTTATGAGAGAATGAGAATAGAGAAGATAGGAGAGGAAAGTGTAATACGTAACGGGACCTTAGTTATGTATCATGGATCGAACGTGAAAGAGTAATAAATGAAGAAATGTGAAAAGTACCTAATTTCAATTTCATAACTTCAAACGAGCTTTCTGAGGCTAAAACGAGAGCGAATCCACCGCCGCCTTAATGAGATCTGCTCATGGGGATATAGTTAATGTCTTTCTATAGTTTTCTCAAAACGTGAACCTCTAAATGAGTCAGAGTAACTTTACGTTCATGAATGACATAAGCTACTATAAGAGACCTTAACCTCTTTATATAGTATCCATATTGGGCTTTTCCATCACAAGCCCGATATGAGTCTGGTTCACATTAATCAGGATTTATTTTCCTCCTGAGCTTCAGCGAGTGACTTAAATCATTCATCATGTCACTTTATTAGCTTTATCCGGATCGAATTACGTAACTTAACTAATAAATTATTGAAAACTGACGGAATATAATTAATCATTGTCCAACTCAATGGAAAATGTCAAAAATATCCAACATTCTCTCACTTGGACAATAATTAATTATGATATTGACTCAAGTTTAAAACATATTAAAAACTCGGTTAAGCTAAGTTACTGTATTAGTCAAATACGTTTAAAAACAAAACATTTAATCTAAAGATAACGAAAGTACATCATTCTGTCCCGTAAGGCTTTCGATACTGAAAATTATAAAATACATATGTCATGTGTGACATAGATCTAATAAATCACGCATATCTAATACCTCATTAACATGAATAGGAAAATAGAGTGTGACTAACTAAGATGATGATCTAAATTATATCATCTTTATTTATAGGTCTCAATTTTTCCAAACCTTATGCTAAACTGCACGTGCTAAACTGCATTAGAGAAATCTTGATTCTTCTCACCGAATGTTAAGCAACATTAGAGAAATCTTATTTCTTCTCACCAAATGCTAAATTGCATCAGAGAAAATCTTTATGTTCTTTAACTGAATGCTAAATTGCATTAGAGAACCTTTATGGGATTAAAAATTTATACCCCCTATGTCATGTTAAAATTTATGGATATTCGTACTAAACTGTATGGGTTTAAATAATATAGGCTCAAGGTCACTATATATGGCCAGTAAACTTTAAAATGCTTAAGATTGACACAGATTTTAAGACTTCCATATATATTATGACCTTGCACAAGAACATTTATTATTGAGAATAAAAGATGATTATCTTTATTAATAAACATCATAGTGTCATAATACATGAAAATTGTATAAATATATAAGGAGCAAACATAATGATCCCTAACTGACAATATCTAAGGACTTCACTACACCCATATATACTTGTCTTTCAAACATAAGTGAGTGAAGTCCTTTAGTTAAAGAACCAGCTAATATTTTCTCAGTTTTTAAATGCTCCAAACCTTAATGTCACCTTTTTATATCAACTCCTTTATGGTCAAATATTTGACCTCCAAATGCTAAGACACTGTGATATTCTCTTGTTTTTACTAAATAATATAGTAGCAAGATTATCACAGTACAACTGAATGGGTCTAGCCACTGAATTAACCACAGACAACTTAGAAATCAAGATTCTGAGCCAAACTACTTGTGAAACAGCCTCATAATCTGCACTCTGCATGCATAGTCGAGGAAGTCACCAGTATCTCCTTGACACTCATCCACAACATTGTACCATCTGCAAATACAAAAATGTAAACTTAAGTAGACTTTCGATCATCTGGACATATAGCTAAAATTTGAATCTGGATTCCCTACGAGGTTTTGACTACTGACCTTTCTATATATCAACATATAATCCTTGGTTCCCTTTAAGTATCTCAACATTCGTTTCTCATGATATATACTTGGGTTAGCCAGATATCAACCTAGCAATCCAACAGTAAATGCAATGTCCAACTTAATGTACATATGGGCATACATCAGGCTACCAATCGCATTAAAACATGGAACATTCCTCATACCCTCTTTTTCTAATTTATTCTTTGAACACTGTGCCAAAGACAATCTTTCACTATGAGACATTAGTGCTACAACAGGTTTAACATCAACCGTATTAAACCTTTGTAACATATACTTAATGTATGCACTCTTGTGAGAGACCTAATTAGTGTTGAGATCTATCCTGGTGAATCTAAATACCTATTAAAAAAGATGATTCACCAAGGTCCTTTATATTAAATTGCTTGGCCAAAAGTTGCCTAACCTTATGCAACATGGTTAAGTTATTTAATGTGAGTAGTATATCATCCACGTATAGAATACGAAGACAACCGTGCTCCCCTTGACCTTGTAGTACAAACATCACTCAACTTTATTTTTCATGAAGCAGAAAGACGTCAAAACCTCATTATATATAAGGTACCACTTTTGGGAGGTTTGATGTAAATCACACATTGATTTGCTCAACGTATAAACCATGTCAGTTCCTTCTGAATTCTAAAATCCTTCAGGTTGTACTATATAGACCTCTTCAAAAAGGTCTTTATACAAGAAAGCGATTTTGACAACCATTTGATGTAACTCTATATCATCATGAGCTATTATTGCCTTAATCACTCCAAATGTATCAATCAAGGATAATGAAGAGAAGATAACATTAAAGTCAAACATTTCTCTTTGAGTGAACCATTTGGCAACTAAGCGAGCCCTAAACCACTGAAATTTATCCTAAGTCCTTTAGGTCTTGAAACTCATTTACAGCTGATGGGTTTGCAGTTCTGCTACAAATCAATTAGCTTCCAGACATTACTATATGCTTTATATCTCATCAACATTGCATCCCACTGCAAATTCGTATTGGGTCCAAAAATAACTTCTATAAAAGTAACTAGATTTGCACATGTCTAACGTCATAGTCCTGTTCACCAAGTAGAATATATAATCAGATGAGACAGTAGGTCGTCTCACTCTAATGGATCTATGCAACTACATTAGATCTTACACCCACAAGAACCTTTGTTTGAACATGTATAGCTTCATGTTCCTTGTAGCACCCCACTCCTGCGAGACCCGAACCTAACATCGACGGTGATATCCGAGCCCGTGACCCGCGAGGGTGGTATGTTAGAGCAGTCAAAACAATTCAAATATTATTTCAGTACTGAAATCAGTTCATATACATATAATCATAGCCAAATTGGGCCCAATAAAACAACAATATTTATCTGCGAAAATACAAATTTACACATATAAATCAGAATGACTCAAATGCAGACATGAAACTGATTCCTACTTCAAACTCTGTCACTCTTGCAGTGCTTATACTCCCGTTTCACTAACGGGGTACTCTTCAATTCCTGAAAAATAATTGCAATGTTGGGTGAGTTTGCAAACTCAGCGAAAAACTATCATCGATGGTTCACTCAACTCATGCATATCTCAAATAATTCACAGTTTCAATCAATTACACACTCAATGTCATCATATGATAATTATCAGGTTCTCATGCAGTCGCAGGACTCAGAACTTCGCAATTCAGTTATCACAAATTCTGAGTTGTGACTGAGCGCTTAAGCAGTGAACAGTATTTAGTATTCGCGTCTTTGGAAGTAGGAGAGCCCTCCGGATATGCACTACTTTCCACGCGTCAGTAGGGATAGGAGAGCCCTCTGGGTATGCACTAATCCCTTTCAAGTTCGAGGCTCTAATTCAGTAATCGAGCTTGTAGCTCTCAGTAGCAGCTCCAGTCACAACCGTTATTAATCAATCAATTATAGAATTCATTTATCACATGCAATCAGAACCAATTTCTCGGCCACAGTCATATCATTTAATCATCTATATATGCCATGCACGTGTGACACCTTCCATTTTGTTACGTTGTTATGACCGTGCGCCTGAAATTGTCCCAGTAACGGGCACATTGCGTTGAGCCTGAGGCTCTGAATACGTTGGGCGTGATATGCCCTGATACGGTGAGCCAGTGGCTCTGAAATATGTTGGACCAGAGGTCCTGTGCGTTGAGCTTAAAGCTCTCATATACATTGGCTGCTCCGGTCACAACTACCATTATCTGATCATGCCATTATGCATGAATGCATATGCTCCAATTTTTATTTACAGTCATTTACACACAGTAGCACTTCAATATCACATATTCAATATTTCGGACACCCATGGTCCGAAATCAATCAAAGTCAAACACATATATCCATCCATTATCTCCGCATGGCATCAATGCATATAATATTAAATACATAAAGACTGAGGAACTAACTAGGTTACTCACCTGTACTTCCGAGCTACAGCTTGGAAGTCCCAGCAATATCCGTAGAATATCGGTACATCGGAGCCTCTAAAACAATCAGACAATTTCCAATTACTAAAATGCACAATCAGAAATAATTTAATGATGCACATGTCTTAATTAAAAAAATGTACTATGCCTATTCATGACCTTCCCGACGCTATTTCTCATTTTCCACTTTCTTTGGTCACAATCTAACCTTTCACTCAATTGATCAATAAAGACTCATTTCATTTCAATAACATATTACGAAACTCCCTAATTTCAATTCTAATATCCAGTTAATTTATCACGTCATATCCACTAGAATATTAACTCAAAATCAATATCATTATTCTCTAGATCGAATTCATCCTTTATACTCAGTTCTTAAAGTTCCCAGTAGCATTGAATTTATTTTCAAAGTCTCACATTATACCCCAATTATCAAGAACAATACTAAGGTTGCAATAAAAACATATCCTCAATCTTCTTTCAATAATTAAGATCTTTCCAATTGGAAATCAACTTTTATTCTTCATATCGATTGTAGACCCCTTTCTCTAGATCATAACGAATCAAATGTCACCTCAATTGGGAGTCTACACCATTAGTTATGCCCCAAAAACAAAACTAAATCAATTCAGAAATTAGCCCTCACCGCGATCTCTGACCTCTTGTCGCGACGTCCGACTGTGCTCGTCGCGACGTATCAATTCCCGCTCGTCTCGACGTCTAAATTATTACTCGTCGCGACGTCCCGTTCGTCGCGGCGAACCGTTCGTCGCGGTGTACGCTCATCGCGACGTCTAATTATTTCCTCGTTGCGACGTGCGGTCGTCTTCTCCGATTCCCTTTTTCAATTCTCTCACTAAAACCAGTAATAACTCACCCATAACTACCCCAATCTTTCATAATTAAACACATGCATGCATCAAACTCACTAATAAACAACATATACATAAATTACTCACCAAATCAAGCTCAAATCTTCAACTCTCGAAAAATCCTCCAATTCTTTTAACGCTTACGGGCTCCCTCTCAACCCTCAAAATCTTCATCTTCCTTAGGGTTCAATCTTGGTCTAAACACAAAGAAATAAGCAAGCACAAGGAAGAAGCAAGAATCAGGTGGAAAGGATCGAAAATCAACCAAAGGAAGAAGAAGAAATCGTGCCCTAGGAGGAAGGAGAAGTTTTCTGTCAAGGTTTCAAACTTAAGGCATTTTAAAGGTTAACAATTAAGCCTCTTGTCTTAATCCTCATAATACATGTAAATTTCTTTCTCTTTTCAGTTTCGTTTCCAGTCCAATTAGTCTCCACATTTCAATGGCTCGACATATTAATCTCTAAAATCACCAATCAAATTTCCCATGGCCATTGGACAGTCATTTCCGTCTTATAAAATCGATCAGTCCGTCACTCGAAAAAATTCCGGTCCGGACATTTTCTCCCAAATTTTCAGAAAATTTCCGAAAAGTCACTACCAATTAGCAATTACTCTAAAACATTTCCTATTAAATTTTCAATCCCAATTATTCCACAATTCTCCATAATTCAAAAGTAAACCTAATTATTCACAATTTCACAATTCATAACTGTATCACAATTAAATGGCGAAAAAAAGTCATGAATGCATGTACCTATCAGTGCACGTGCCAAATGACTCAATCCTCTACAATTAGAGGCCAAATGAATGTTCAGTCGATATTATGCGGTAAAATCCTATCCCGTCCCAATTTACCAATATAACCTTCCCATCGATGACTGGATGTTACATTCCTACACAGGCATGGTACTAACACCTAGATCTACTGGATGTGGCTATATAAGTGGCGGATATGTTGTAATTGTAGTATCCATCCTGCTACCATCCAAAATGTCAAAGGGCCTATCATCATCATAGACATTGTATTCTAGAAACGTAACTGTGTGATTTCACTATTCTGGTCCCTCCTTCTCTACAACAAAATCTGTAGTTTTTAAAGTGGTCAAGATATCTGATTAAATAGCAATGAGCGCAATGAGCATGTAATTTATCTTTATAAGGATTGTATTACCTCAACAGGGCAACCTCATACATGACTATGTAAGGTTAGGTTTCCACCCTTCCAGATAATCAGGTAGATTAGTCATGATCTGCATTGACCTCTTCGTATCATTTAGGATGCGGTTATGCCTTTCAACAATACACTATTTTTCTTGGAACTATTCGACATAGTGAACTTAGTCACTATTTCAACTGATTCCATATATCTAGGAAATAGACGTTTTTATGTCCTTAAACATCATGTTTGCCACAATACTCTTCTCTACAGTCAAATCTGACAATCTTGATATATTTTTCCAATTGGTTCTCAACCTTCAGTCTTAAAGATCTTGAACTCATCAAAAACTTCAGACTTTCCTTAAGAAAGAATACATAAACTATAACGGGAATAATCATTAATAAATGTTAGAAAATTCTTGAAATTGCACAATGCAATTATATAAGGTCTACTAATATTTGTATATATTAGACCCAACAATTTAGAAACACAAGTTAATTCTTTTTCCTTGTTTTAGTTAACTTACCCTTACAACAGTCAACACATATTTCTAGATGGTCATAATCTAGAATTAAGAGAATTCTTTTTTAACCAATCTCTCCTTAGCTCTAGAAATGTGGCTTAACCTTTATGCCACAACATGTATGACTTATCCTTTATCAAGGTCATCTTCCTTGACTTGTTTGGAAAGATTCAAACAAGCATATATCTAATTCAGGATAACAGACATTTTATACAGACCATGTGACAAGAAAGTCGTACCATTATGTTTTGCATTAAACAACAACTATACATTAAGAGCAGCAATTACAAAATATTAAGCTTCTTTGACCAAAATTGATATAAAGATCATATATAAAATGTGTTGTGTAAAACCAAAATGAACCTTGCAGCAAGGTTTAATACATAGTCCCCCATAGATATTACATCCCTTCTTCATTACTGCTAACCATCAGTTTCTCCTTCCCTTTATTTAGTTTTATCTTGGATATGAACCTCTACATTATAGAAGCACTATAATCAGATGTTCCACTTTATAGCCATCAAGAACTTAATGCGACTATACTGTTAGCTTTATATTGCTAGCTTTATATTGGTCTCAGTCTTTCATTCCAGGCCTTATACTACTGGTTTCTTTATATCCACAAGACCTTTACTAGCACTATATTGACCAACATTAGCATGTGGAGAAGATTTAGACTTTCTACTTTTGAACTTAGCGAGCTTCACCTTTGCCTTTTCTTTAGTTGCTTCGAAGGCTATAGAATTAGCAGTCTTGAGTTTCTCCTCTTGAGCAACATAATGGGCAATCAAAGTATTGAAGTCCCATGCCTCATTTAGCGAGTAATATGTCATCACCAGATTAATAAAGTTTAGAGGAAGGGTACTCAAAGTCTAGTGAACTATGAAGACATCAGGAAGAGGAATTTTTATCATCTTTAATCTACTATAGAGATGGATCATTTTTTATATGTATTCCATCACTCTCTCTTCTCCCGTATACCTTATGGAGAACAATTCTTTTATGAAGACACTCATCTCAACATTAAGTGAGACAGTGTACCTCTAGGAGACATTACTAAGAAACTCCTTCACTATGTCTGTGTCCAAAAGTCTACTAAGTAGATAGTTAGGTATGGATCTCTTAATGGTCTCAATCATAATTTGTTAGACTGATCTCATGCTACATAAGCTACTTTATGAGCTCTTGAGCTCCTAGATTTAGGTGGATATGGCATATCTATACATATGGCCATATTAATTTCAGCCATCTTCATAGCATTCAATACATTCTCTATCCATTTTTGCATATTGAAACCATTTAGGGTTTCAATAGTGACATTGTGATTGTTAACTGAAAAGGTGATTGCAAATAACAATGTAAGGATCAACGCAAATGTAGGAAAACAATGATATTCAAAGCCAGCAAATGTAGGAAAACAATGATATTCAAAGCCATTAAATAGTATTTATACCGAGAATCCAATCACACATATTATAAAACATATTTAAGTTGAATACATAATATATGCAATTAGAGCTCTAAATAAAAGCGATCAGAGTACAAACCATCAAAATTTATGACACTACCGCCTTTGGATGAATAGATCATTTAAGCAGTGACTTTCTCCATCTAATGCCTTTATGTACATCTTAAAATCTTATTTAAGGTCAACACCTTTGGGCAAAATAACAAAACATAAGACTAGAGACATCTCCCATCATGTAAGCAGAATAATTCAAAATAATGACTCAAAAGGGTGCTTTGGTGACTACATCCTCATCAATACCCAAAAGGTCCACAAACACAATGGATACGTCTTTATGTTATCCTCACACTCTTTATGGGCATACTGTACATGAAAATGTAACATCAATAAATGTAAAACTCAAATGCATAGTCTCATCTTTATATATTCGTGCTGAAGACATTCTTTGAAAACTTTATTTGAGTCTTTCGTATCGAAAAATCTCATTAGAGCGACTATCGTGTGTCACCAAACACTAAATCGATAGCCCGATACACGAGAACCTCATGTATCTCCCATATGGCAAGTTTGTTGCATGAAAATTTACTCAAAAATAACTTTGGAATGTCTTAATTCATTTTCTAAGAATGAAATTACCTATGTAATTAATCCAGAAAATGGAAAAATAAAATTTATGAATTTTCCAGACTCAAAAACTGGCCCAAAATGACCCGTGGCACCTTTACAAAAATTCTAAAATTTTTGTTTTTTTGAGTTACTGTAGAGCTGATGTCAACGTTCATTATAGCGTTGGCATTAGCTTACACGTGAACAGAAGTGCACAGAGTGATGTGCCTTCAACCTGTACCACATAAGCCCTTATCATCTAGCACGTGCATTGCATGCACCAATACATGGCTTGCTCTTGTCCACCCACTCATCTGCCAGCTCTCTGGTGCATATGTTTCACCTATCAGGCATGTGTGGCCGACGGTCTTCGTTCCCTTGCCAAAAAAGCAATTTTGGGCCTGTTTTTATGTTACTAGGCTTGTTTTTGACCCATTTTCAAGGCTAAACATATGTATACTACTTTCATGCATCAATAAGCAAGAAAAAACTGAAAAAACTAAAGTTAATTCGTTTAGAACCTTATGGAAAAAATTGAAAATCTTCATTTTTAACCACTCGATCACGTCACTGCTTTGATACTATGTATAATACATAATTTGACCTTAGTTACATATCCCATATCGAACGTGAAAGGGAAATAAACAAATAAATGAAAAAAATACCTGATTTCAATTTCATAAAGCTTCCTGAGTCCAAAACGAGTGCAAATCCACTGCCGCCTTCACGAGATCTGTTCACTGGGACGGGGTTAATGTCTTTTTTTAGTTTTTCAAAACATGAGCCTCTGAATGGGTTAGAGTAACTTTACGCTCACGAATTATATGTACAACTGCAGGAGACCTTAACCACTTTATATAGCATTCATATTAGGCTTCCCCATCACAGGCCTGGTATAAGTTTGATCTATACTGATTGGGATCTATTTTCCTTTTGGACTTCAGCCCAGTGATTTAGATCATTTATCAGGCCACTTTATTTTCTTTATCTAGATCAAATTACATAACTTAATTGATAAGCTACTGAAAATCGATAAAATGCAATTAATCGTTGACAACCCAATGAAAAATGTCAAAAATGTCCAATAGAAAGTCATACCAACATCGAGGCTAAAGATTAGACACTAGGCTATGGTGCACATGCAGCAACCACTCATGTTAAACACCACCATCCTATTGCCAGAAACCAATTGGCACACAATCTCACAAAGCTTCATTGTTAATGCAGTAGGCTTAATGTTGATTGCCATCGACCTCAACATGCCAACCTTTGATGATTTCTTTACCACCTACATGTTTTATCTAAAAATGATCAACTTTTGTTGAGTGATCAAAGAAAAGGAAGAAGAGTAAATGTCCAATAGTACGGAAAGAGGTTTAAAGTCTTATATTAGAAGCCAATAAATCAAATTATTAACAAATCAAGAGTTAGAGAAATGGAAGATTGTGTGTGTAGGAAGGGGGCCGAAACAATCAACACAGACACAAATGTAGTGACATTTTGTAATTGTACCTATAGAAAGTGAGACCAGAGAAGATAGGAGAGGAATAAAAGGGGAAGTAGAATAGGAAAGGAAATTATATTTTTGTGTTTAAAAATTAATTAAATATTAAATCATTAGTTTCAAAACACATAACAAATATCTAGTAGTAAAAACATTTAATTAGTCGGATCAGCAACATTAACAAAAACTTAATGTCAACATATTTTCGCAACAAATTAAAAGTTCATAATTTTCAAATATTTTATCATTACTTTTTAAAGTTTAGGTTAGTCTTGTAAAATTAAGTAAACATTGAGATAATTTTATAATTAACTCATCTATTAACAATCTTTAATTGCATAGCTTCACCAATTATGTGAGTTATAGGTCAAAATTTTGTTTTAACACTACTTCTAACTGCTATGTTTTGATTTATTTACTCCATCAAGTCACCAAATTTCCTTTAATAAAGGCATATTAACTTGAAATGGACTTTCAACCAGTGATGCTTCTAAATTAATTTTTCAATCATATATATTTCTACTTAAATATGTCTTTAATATCATATATGATGCTTTAATGTATAAAACATTTTTCCGATTTAATGCTAAGGATAGCAACAGGCCTGGCCGGGGCAATAAGTTGGCATGACCTGAACCTTTTCTATCTTTCAATAAAAAACTTCATTTTTTTAAAAAAATTTGGGCTTCAAGTTAGGTTAGACTTGATTTGAAGCTCAAAAATTTCAAAAAAAGTTGTCAACTTAGCCTAAAATACAGTTAAACCAGATTGGATCCATTTACTTTAAATCGTCAGGCCAGGTCGGGCTTGAACTTTTTTGCCAAACCTAGTGAATGCATATGTTTAGCAATGTTGTTTATTGTAAATGTTATGTCAATGTATGTATGAGATAAGCATTAAATTTTTTACCATCTTTGAAAGTAATCTATATTCATCACATCTTTTTTTTTTGTATGTTGAAAGTTTGGGTAGGCTTGATTGGTGTTTTAGAAACTTTGCATTCAAGGAGACCTGTTTTTTTATACAAGTGAGGTGTATACTTGCATCAAATGACAAAATACCCTTTTTGATCCAAAAATTTTGTGTTGGTCCTCAGATGATATATAAGACGAGGTGAACTATATGTGTTCATTTTTTATTATGTCAAACTTATATATGATAATACAAAAGCAATTGTAATAATAATTAAAGAGAATTAGGAAAGAAAAATAAAATTGATGTATAGTGGTCTAGTTAAATAACATTTAGCCTACATCCACTCTTCAAACTTTACTTGAGAGTTCACTATCTTCTTTTTTTAATAGGTGAAGAGCAACCATTTATAAATCTTCTTTGTCAAGAGTAAAAACTAACCATTTACAAATCTTGTTCATGATCAAGAGTAACCTTCATAATACATATCTTAAGTAATTTCACTAATTGTAATAATTGCATAACCATACAACTCGAAATTAACAGTAGCAGGGGTCAATCATTCTACATATTGATTTACTATATTGTTATTATTAGTCAGTCTTTCTGTCATATTGGTTGATTAACAGGATAACAAACTCTTGATATACTTTATCAAGAGTTTGCTACATTGGTCAATTACTTACTTACATTGGCCAAACAATGTACTTGAAACAAGTTTTTCTACTTTCTCAAGTTCTTATAAGGATGAAAACACACTCTTTTGACAAAAAACATGATTCAAAATTGTTACTCCTTAATGGCATCTAGGAGGGGGTAAATTGGATGAAATCAAGATTTTGCCTTATGTTTGATATTTTTCATAAAATGCCACAAATTATCATAAATGTAAAAATGAAATAAAAAAAGAATTAAATAAATTATAAAGAAAGAGTAAGGGAAGAGAAATTCAAACTAATTTATAGTCATTCGGTAAATAATCCTTACCTACGTCCACTCTCAAGATTCGTTTTAGATTGCCATTATAGATCTTCTTTTAAGGTGAAGAATACCCTTTGTACAATCTTTTATTTTGGTAAAGAGGAAACTCCTTTTCATTCTTTCTTCAACGCAAAGAGGAACCCCAAATCAGTTTTGATAACCCTAATAAAATGATTTCAAATCCAAAAACCAAATTACAACTTAATATTTGCTCATTTTGATGCTATTAAAATCACAAAAGGCTCACTCACTTAATGAGATAATGAATGCTCAAATGATTGAAAAATACTTAGAAATGTGTGCATAAAATACTCAAAAGCTTCTTAATGTTAAAACCAATTAGAAAATACCTATTTATAGTGTTTCAAAACTTAAAATATCTATTGAAACTAAGAACTAGTTGTTACAATGACTATATTCGATATACTGGTCAACTAGTATAGTATACTAGTCGATTAGTATGCATTAAAGTTTTTAGATTCACTAGCTATTGAAACATTGGTTGTCTAGTACATATATTGGTTGACCAATACATTAATCATTGTTGCTATAAACTTATAGTACATCAACTTTAACAACTTTAACCAATATTAGTCGACCACTAGCCTATATAGGTTGACCAATCACCTAAAAAACATGATTTTAACTTCTTCAAATGCTGAAAATCAATTTATTTAATCTGAATATAATTAAAACACTTCCCCAAATATTCCACAAAGATTATTTGAAATATTAAGATGCTTTTATATTAAAATCAAAATATTCAATGTGTCTTAATGAAAATAAAGACTTATGCAAGGAAAAAAGTGAAATGTTAATGCATGGTGCACCTCCTGATTATAAAATAGATGAACTTACAATAAGGAATACATGAAATAATCTTTATATGTCTTGTTATATTTCTTGATTTGATCTTGATCTTGAAGATTGCAAAAACATTGTCTTATTCTCATATTACTTCTCATTAACAACACTAAAAACTCATTAATAGTACTTATGTTTTGTTATCATCAAAATTTTGATTAGATCCTCATTTGGTTCAACATTGTCTCCCTTTTTGAAGATGACAAAATATTTGTGATATTAGAAAGTATTACAAGAATTTAGTTAGGCAATTTACAACCCGTATTGAGATAATAATTAACTTCCCTTAATTTGTGTATAAATGAAAAGTAAAAAAAAAAAACCATACCATAATCACAATTCAATAATGAGAGAAATATTTAACGAAAGTTTACATTGTCAAAGAGATATAAAACTAAATGTATTCCGCCTAAATTATAGTATTTCTCTAATATCACACAAAAATTTTCTTCTTCTTTTTGGAAACACCAAAAGGATTCAAATATTCGAAGGTGGAAGAGGAGACTCAATTAATTTATACAGGTTGTCAAAGAGATGCATCATGATGTCCTGAAAATAGTCAAGCTCTCTTTGCAATACAGTAAACTGATGCTCAATAGCAGCAAGAAAAGTATCTAGTGGGGAGTGACGTTGTGGGTAAAAAGTAGCGGCCTCATCATCTGTAGGTAGCTTGACAATATGACTTAAAAGGGGCTTGTTAGGACCATAAAATGATGAAGCCTTACAGACTGGAGACAAATGTTGAAGCTGAAGATGTTGCGTTGATATGGTATAGTCATTTGTCCCCAAACAATTGATATCCCATTTGGTGGATAGTAGCAAAGTTTAAGAAAAATTCAAAGTCGATCTCATCACTAGCAGGAGGAATTTTGAAATGTTAAAAGATAAGGCTAAGGATAAGAGCATATGGAATCTTTTGTTTCTTCTTTTTGGTTTGCTGAAAGTGAATCATATTAAGAAAAAAAAAAAGGTGAGTAGATTGTTCTAACATAAGGGTAGAGAGAAACCAAAGATCATCGTGGCCTAGGAAGGTAAAATGACCACTAGTGGAGACAAAATTATATTTGATAAATAGGTGATGGAAACAAAGGATAACATTGAGTCCACATACATCATTGGATTTTTTAAAGACCTCATCATTGGGATCTAACTTAAAAATAATTTTGACTATATCAGGCACATAGTAAGGGGTTATGGAGTATTTGGTATGACAAGTATAATATGATGGTGGTTCAAGTATAGGAATACTTACTGTCTCATTTGTGAAGTTATAAGTAAGATGAATGTTAATACTATACACTTTAGAGAAAATATAAGTGTCATCACGAATGATCTTAGGATAAAGATTGATGTAAAAAAGACGAATATTGTTACCATAAATTGACTAGGTATGTAGCAACCCATATCAATTAAATGATAGCAATATGCTTAATGAAAAAGAATAAACCTTAAAGAAAATAACTGAGATAGCTAGAACTATTCAATTTAGTTTTATTGTTTCTTATAAGTTAAATGTGCAAAGTTATAAGTAACCTATTTGCTACTTATACCAATCTTTTACGAAAATTACGAGACACTAAATTCATCAATAGAAATAAAGCAATCAACATCAATTTAATTTTTAGATCAATTAATATTAATTAGTTAAGAAATAAAAAAGAAATCAACAAATACTTGAATTAAAATAAAATTTAGGTTTGGAACAAAACCTTGTAAGGTTACAACTAAAGTTTTGAATCCCCTTGAATTAGAAAATTTAGATTTAGCCACTCATGGATTTAGTTCCATTAAAGGAATAGAAGAAGAAGAAGAAGAAGAAGAAGAAGAAGAAGAAACAAAATGAAGACAAAAGGAAATTATGGAGAAAGTGTCTATAATGTTCTCCTCTTCTTTTCCTACCTAAAAGCTAGCTTCTTTCAATATTCCAAAGATTATATTCTAAACAAATTCAAATCCCTACATAATATGGCCGAGAATAAGTCCCCTAATTGAGCTAAAACTCTTGGAGTGAATTTGGTTTTTACGTGTGATCTTACCTTATCCATTACAGCAGTCTATCATTGTATACAAAACTCATTTCCTTTTGCAAATAATGATATAATATGATGTTTCAAACTAAATTTTATCAATCTCCACTTTTCATCTCCTAAAACAAAAGAAATACTAATGTGAATTGGTTATATTAATTGGACTCATCTCTTTTGTTTTAGATTGTTTTGGATGTTTAATTATATTAACTCTACCAGATGTTATTTCCTCTCCTTTTTTTGTTGTTGGTTTACAATATAAAAGAAGTCATTCATCTCCTTGGTTCCTTGATTTTGCAGCATTTAATCACATGTCAAACCTTAAGTAGCTTTGCCAAACTTCAAGCTTATTTACCAAATCAATTAGTTATTTCTGTTAATGGTGAAAAAGTTGCCTATAAAGGGATGAGAACACTTTCCTTGAATAAATCTCTTCCCATTTCTCTTGCTCTCTATGTCCCAAAATTAACTACAAACTTAATTTTTATTAGTTAAATAGTTAATAAAAATTGTTCCATTAATTTTTGTCCTTTTGGTTGCTTTATACAAAACCTTCATAGTGAGAACATGATTAGGAAGATGCATAAACATAGATAATTATTTCACCTAGATGATCTATGCTCTAAGGATAATGAATCTTGTCCTCCATTTTGCTATATTATTTCTTCTACAAATGATGTTTTGATTGATAATAAAAAGTGGCATATTTGGCATTGACGCATTGGACATCTTTATGAAAGTAGACTTTAAAATATGTTTCAATATGTTGTTCTCCCTATTCAATTAAAGGTTAATAGTGATTTTTTAACATTAAAATGTGAAAGTTATGCTGTTGGTGAGGTTAGCAAAATTACCTTTTGCTTTTAGTTCCTCTAATGTTGATGCGCCTTTTGATCTCATCATGTTGATTTATAGGGGCAATCACCTTTATAAATGTTGGGTTATGGATTCTTTGTCTTGTTTATTGATCATTGCATTTGTTTCACTTGGGTATTTTTCCTACAAGCAAAATTTGAACTTACCAATATAGCAAATTCATCAAAACGTTTTGGTCTAACCATAAGGGAGAATTTGGTTGTTCTCAACTTAACACATTTTAAAAAAATGGAATTTTGCATCAATCATCATATCTTGGAAGCAAAGATATGAATTTCGTACCATACCAATAAAAAAATTGTACAAAAGCAATGCCTTTGATACATACTATCAATACTAGCTAGTACTATATCTTTATCTAGTACCAACTAATATTTGAAATATTGGCCAAATACTGGCTGATACCGTAAACTTTTAAATCTATAAGGAATAAATTGCAAAAACATTAAACAAAACAAAACAAACCCACGCGTACTAACACAAACTAGAGCATGCTATTTTTATTTCTATCCATTTTTAACATTTTCCCTCCCTCTAACTTTCAGTATCACCAACCTGCCACCATGCCACCATCCGTAGCCATTGCCATCGTACCATGTCTTGCTCCACTGGTGCTTTGTGAATGATTTATAAAATATGCATTAGAAAATTTGGGTTTAAAAGTTGGAATTGTTTGTATGAGTTGGTTTAATTTCAATAGAGTTTAGGCATTATGAATTTATGAATAAAATTAATGCATTGGAAAATTTGGGTTCTAAAGTTGGAATTTTTTTTGTGAGTTAGTTCAATTTCAATGTAATTTCGGCATTGCCAATTTCAAAATTAATGCATTAAGTTGTTAATTTGTTAATCAATTTATATGAAACATACAATTTGCTAATTATTGTTTGTATATAAAAGGTATTAACATATAATTAATCATTTAAATATACGATTTAATATATAATGAAATTGTTTAATATATGTAATTAAGTTAAGAAAATTAAATTTTTCATAGTTATATTGTTTATTATTGTTAGAAAATAAAATTACATTATTAATCTTATCATATGAGTAGCAAATATACATTTATCATCTTATCTTATGGGTAGTTAAATACATATTAGAAAATAGTATTTGAATTTACTCATTTAATTACGACACATGTCTTCCTTTACTTTTATAGATAAATAGAAGGCAGTTCAAGTACTCTTGATAATTAAAAAATGTCAGGAAGATTCAATGATCCAATCTGGGCTCATGCTGGATTGGTTCTTAAAATCAAGAATCATACCGTTTATTTGTTTTGTAATAAGCATTTGAAAAGTGAAAGAATCACCAGATTAAAGAAGCATTTAGCTGGGTTAAAAGTGATATAAAAAGTTAGCTATGGTGTGAAATGACAAATGAAGACTTCACTTGAAGATTATCAGTATGAGAACGATAGAAGGCAAAAATTGAATTATGAAAATGGCAATGAAAGTTCTTTTGTTAGTGTTCAGGATGATAGTGGGAATGTTGAAGATGTTAGTATTCTTACCCAACAAGAAGGGAATGTTGCACTTGATGATGATAAGAAGAAGAAGAAAGGTGTCTAATTTTTTGGCATCATGAATAACTCATGGAGCTCAGCCTTCAATCGGTAGTTTCTTACAATGGTGGTATGATTCAGGTATAACATTCAATGTTTTCCAATTTTATATGATAGTTGGACAAATAGAAAACACGAGCCTATTATTAATTTTTAGTTTATTCTATAAAGAGAACAATGTTTTGAAGTCTATTGATGTATCTAGCCTTGTTAGGAATGTTGGTACTCTATTTGAAATATTTGATGAAGTTGTGAATGTAGTCGGGTCAGAAAATATTGTTTAGTTCATTATTGATAATGATTTTGCTTAAAAGCAGTTGAAAGAAGGTTGCAATATAAGTATAATTCTTTTTATTCGACTACTTATGCTGCAGATTGCATTGACTTGAAGTTGGAAAATATAGGGAATGCTAGGTATTTTCATATTATTAATGAAACTGTGTAGAAAGTAAAAATGGTGACCACATTCATCTATGATCGTACATGAGTCTTGAATTTAATGAAAAATGATTTCACTGATGGTAGGAATTTGTGTCGCCCTGCTATTATAAGATTTATAACAAATTTCTTATCACTTCAGTATTTTATTATGATGAAAAAAGAGTTGAGACAGATGTTTACAAGTGATAAGTGAGTTGAATCTCAACATGTTGGGTCTAATATTGAATTAGAGATTTCTAAAATTATACTTAAAGATAATAAATTTTAGTCACAAAGTCAATTTTCATCTAAGTTTATGATCATTTGATGAGAGCACTTTGTTTGATTGACAATAATAAGAAGGCAACAATGGATTATTTTTATGACGTCATGGAGAGGGTGAAGGAAGCAATCAAGATTAATCTGAAAAATGGGCCTTCGTTGTACACCCCTTATCTTACTGTCATCTGTAAGAGATGAGAAAGGCAACTTTACTCTTCGTTGTTTTTATCTGGGGTATTTTTTTAATCCTAGTGTCTATTTCAGACCAAAATTTACAAAAAAAACTGAAGTTAATAGGGGAATGCTATTAACTATTAAAACACTTGTTGTCTATGAGATGATGCAAGATCTCCTAAACTTATAAATGGAGATCTATAGGGATGCTTTTAGTGATTTTTGAATATCAATTGCTATTCATCAAAGAGACAAACTTAACCGAGTTATATTTTTAAACTTTTGTTATTTGTTGAAAATTAATCATCACTTTATTTTGTTTATAATGCTACTTTTGTTGTCATACAGTTGCTTGGTGGAACCAATGTGGAAGTAGTGTTCTAGAATTGCAAAGGTTTGCAATTTGAATTCTAAGTCAATGTGTGAGTCCAATAAGGTATGAAAGGAATTAGAACATATTTAAATTCATTCATTCTAAGAAAATGAATATATTGGAGCATAAAAGATTGAATAAATTAAATAAATTAGTGTTTGATTGATACAATTTTTCATGAAATGTATGTTATTATCATTATTAAGTTAGATATAATTTTTATATTTTTAATAATTTAATTTATTATTTACTAGGACTCTTAATAGAACAAATAATTCAGTAGATCCAATTTACATTGACAGTATCGATCTTTTAGCATATTTGGTTTTTGAAGAACCAAGTTTGAAAAATGAAAGTGATTTAGAAGATAATCTGGGATAGGTAAGTATTGACATGTCATTTGATGTAATAAATTTGAATGACGAAGATGATGAAGCTCCTCTAAATGATGAGGATTTGTACCAAATGAGAATTGGGGTCAATGCAATTTGTGTGGGTATTTGATTGAATGAAATTTCAGGTTTTTTTTCCTCCTCTTCTCTTAACTTCTCTTATATTTGATGTATATGTTACGTTCTATATATGCAATATAACTGTAAATATTTTTGTTTTAAGTTTCACTTCTATTTGATTATTTGACATGAACTGTTATTGTTAATTGTAATTGTTGTAGAGTTATGAATATTTATTATTCTTTATGCTTAATATTTTGATGTAATTATTATTTATTATATGATGAAATTGTAATCTTTTATATTAATACTGGTTATTAGTTATATGTGAAATATGTGAAAATAATGTTAATAAAATTATTGTTATTTTAAATTTCTATTATGATTATTTTTGAAGACATGGTTGATGTAAAATTATAAATTATATACTACAATATATTAAAGGATTATTTTGCAAATTAAAAACATTAGGATTTATTTTATAAATTTAAAAAATCACCACAAAACAATACCCAATATTGGCCAGTACTAGTATAACATTACCTGAATCCCAAAACAAGACGTTATGGTTGAAAGCAAATACCAACATGTTGTTGAAACCACTTTTACTCTTTTACTTGAATTTATGCCCCCAAAAGTTTTTGAGTTGAAGCTATTTATACAGTAATTTTTCTTATAAATAAAAAACCTACACATGTATTTGAAAATAAAACACCACAATTTTGTTTGTACAAGAAATCACCTATTTCCTCTAACCTTAGATTCTTCGATTATGCATTTTTTTTGTTTTAAAACCTCCATGTAAATGAAAGAAATTATCTCCTAAGGCTGTGCAAATGAAAGAAATTATCTCCTAAGGCTGGCCAATGTAAGTTTTTTGGTTATGGAAATAGACATAAAGGCTTTCTTATGATTAAAAAAAAAAAGGATGCACTATGTACTTGTCAGTTGTAATAAAGAGACAAAAGAGTGCCAAATTTATAATTCCATTACTAAAAAATTAACTATCATTCACGATGTTATCTTAAAAGATGAAATTTAGGATTTAAGAGGAGTTACTTATGATGCCAAAGAAATTATAGATTTTGATAGAGAGTTTATTAGGTCAGATTCAGGTGTTTGTAGTTCTCACTCAACCACTTCTCTTACAGTTGACTCAACCACAGGTTCTCTTATAAAAATAATAAAGACTTTTTCAGAAGTTTATTCCTTTTGTGACTTTTCTTATTTTGTTGTAGAGCCTACTTGTTTTGAGGATGCAATTACTAAAGAAGAATGGGTTAGAGCAATGGAGGAGGAGGTGGCAATGATTACAAAAAAATAGAATTGGACGTTTGAAGATTTACCTATTGGAAAAGAAGCAATAGGTCTCAAATAGATTTTAAAGTAAAAAAAATCCAACAAGAGTTTATTGTCACAACAAATATACAATTGATGTCTTAAAACATCTAGTTCAATAAGGGACAACCAAGCATATTGAGACATAATATCATTTCATTAGAGAATTGATAAATAAAGGAGAAATTAAATTACTTCAATATGGTACAAAAGAGCAATTGGTTGATATGATGACGAAAGTTTTTGACTGAAAATAAATTTCAAAAGTTTTGTAACTTGCTTGGAATTATTTTCCTTGCTTAAAACTAATTCAAGCTTTATACCTTTTGTTCATTTACGTGGCTATTTATCATGTTTTGGTTTGTGATTTTTTTACATGTTCACTTAGTCTCTAATGTTTAGTTGTTAAGAACTTGATTTATGTTAAAATCAATAAAATTTATTTGTTAAAATTTTATTTATGATGTAGTATGTGTCTTTTATTTGTAAGGTCTAAAATTCTATTTAAGGACTAATGTTTCAATTTGATAGTAATATGTTTTTTAGCAATCGACTTATAATAAAAGAGTATTTTCTTTGTCAAATACTTCAAGTTGTAGTTTTTTTTTCTTCTTTTAACATGAGGAATGGAAATTTTAAGTGGCTCTCTAAGGTATAGTTCTATTCCAAATTTAAGCATAGTCTCTATTTCAAATGTGAAGAGAAATTTACCCCTTATATAAATGCGAATTCCTATAGTTTTGGTTAATGGTGGTAGAAGAATAACATTTTGATGACAAAGATTTTTTCAAACATGAAGAGGAGGATTAATTAAAGGGGAATAACATTGAACTATTATTATAATCATAGGGAGCCTTAAACTTGCCTAAGACTAATTAGTTAGCAAGCAACCTTGGGAATTGTAATATGAAAAATTAGGAGAACATTGCTTTTAAACACTATTTACAAGTGTTAGACAATCACAACTTCTTAATTCAATAGAGGTTAATAGTTAACTTGATAAAGGAAGAGGACAAAAGTACAAAATTTTTCTTTAATGCTTTTTTAACTAAAGGAAATATCAATAGAATTTACTATATACAAACTGAGTCTTGTGTAATGGTATGCAAATAAGATGAAATAAAAAAGAAAGTAATGAATTTTTTCACAAAAGTTCTAGGATTTGGGACGAATCCAAGTATATTTATGGAAGAACTGAGGCAATTTATCTCTATAAGGATGTCTAGGGAAGATGCTAATAACTTGTGATCAGACTAGTGAATGATAGTGAAATAGAGGTAATGGTATTCAAAATTAATGGGTTTAAGGCTCCCAAACTAGATGGACTTAGTGACAACTTTTATTGCAAAACATAGACTAAGACTGGTAGTATAGTCAAGGAAGGATTGCATGATTTTTTTCAAGATGAGTGTTTTGCTGAAAGAGATTAACAAAGAATCTTTATGCCTAATTCCCAAAGTTCCTAATCTTGTTTCCTTAAGTGAATTTGGACTAATATCTCGAACTAACTTTTTATACAAGATTATTGTTGAAGTGTTGGCTAATAGGCTAAAACTAGCCTTGAAATCTATAATTAGTAATAACCAAGGAGCATTTTTTAGCAGTAGACATATTAGAGAAAATATTCTAATCATGCAGGAGCTTATGAAGGGCTATGTTAGGAGAAACTCTCCAGAAAATTGTGCTATCAAGGTGGATCTCTATAAAGCTTTTGATAATGTCAACTGAAATTTCATATAACATATACTTGAAAATTTTAATTTCCCTAAATATTCATAGATTGAGGGAGCTTGTGCAACCATATGTAACCGGTAAAATAGGGATATGAGTTATCGCATCTCTATGATTTGATAATTGGAGTGGTCAAGAAGCTCTCATCCATAATCAACAGGTAAGGGTTTCAATTTCCAATTTTTCCATGATAGACAAAGTGAATGAGTTTATTGATAATGCAAAGTGGTCTCTAATTCTATAGCTGGTGAAGAATTCTTTAGATACTCAAAATCTAAATTATGATAATTACGACATTTATCTTCATATGATATATGAGACATACAAATAGACATTATTGTGTGTTCAATTTAAAATTGTATTCTTTTCACTTTTATTTAAAATCATTTTCAATTTTTAATAAAATTCATCTTAAAATAATATTTTATCAGCATCATCATCATCACACCCAATTCGGGTCCCCGCAGAAAGCATTATGCGAGGAGATCGATAAGACACACCTTTATTTCTATATAATAGAAAGACTGTTTCCAATAAACCCATATATAAATGTGACAATAAAAGAGTGATATTTTATTTTAAAAATATGATATAATATAAAATAAATATATTTTTCATTAAAGAAAATATATGTATGAGTGTTACAAATATCACAGAGTACACAAATTAATAAACTTTAAAAACTGAAGCGAAAGATTCAGTGGCATTATTTCCAGACATATAGATCCCGCTTTGTAGTAGTGGTGGAAGGGTGAGCAGAATTTTTGTCCTCTCTGAAACTTTCCAAAGAGAATATATCCAGATTGCCATTATTCCAGTAGGTATAGTAAATTTCTGGCACATGCGCTACCTTCTTGTAGTCACCATCTTCTTCATCTGGGTGCAGGGCCATGATCAATTCCTTGGGCATATCAATAAATTCCAACACCTTCAAATCAGTCAAGTGCTCAATGCCCAATGGTACCCTCTGCAATGATTTGCAGCTCTGAAAAATAAGTTTCTCAAGAGAAGGCATCGCTCCCTGCTCGATGATTACGTTTACGAGTCCCTCCACTTTGTTTAGGCCCATAAACTTGAGCCTTTTAAATCCCTTAGCTTGGAAAAGAAGCTCCTCTCCTTCATAGAACTGTATGAATTCAAGGTGGACTAGATTTGGCAAGTACTGTAGATATGCCAGAGGATCATCCCTTAGCCTACTACTTTTCAACAGTAACTTGGCCAAATTATTGAGTGAAGATATCCACTCTGGAAACTCAATCAAGCGTCCGGTCAGGTACAGACGTTGAAGAAATGGAGGAGGAGTAGACAAGTAATGTATTTCGATGACCTCGGTCTCCTGTACTGAATTAATGGACAATGCGCGAAGATTTGTCAGCATTTCAATGGAAGAACACAATAGCTTTCCATCTTCTTTCCTTAAGTTCACAACACCAAGCCTCCTCAAACCGTTCAATCTTCCCACCTGCGTCATAAGATTACGATCCGACTCCAAAAAGCAAAGCTTTTGCAGATAGTTTAAATTTCCAATTTGAGACGGTGCCTTGAAACCATATTTCCTGTGAGTGTGGTTATCAGAGTTCACTTCATGTCGATATACCAGCAGGTGACGAAGTTTCTTAAGCTTCAAAATATCAACAGGCAATTCAGAAACTAGGGAATGCTTTAGATCAAAGCTTTCTAGGTTTTGAAGTTCACCAATAGTGCTTGGAACAGAATCCACTTTGGTATTCCTCAGATTAAGATATTTTAGAAGGATAAGTTTGACAACTTGCGGTGGAAATTTCCTCAGAGGTGCTCCTTCCAAATCTAACACGTTAAGCAGTTTTAAACCACCAAAATACAAAGTGAACGAAGGCGGAGACTCCATTGATGAAGAATCTACCCCCCAGAACATGAGAAGTGAACGGAGTCCAGAGGACATGCGCCATTCTGTGCTTCCTGTGGCATTATGTACGGATAGACGGCGGATCTTTTCGGGCCATATCATGCTTTCGTCCTTGGAAATTGCAACAAAGTCTTCATCTCTCGATCTTGACAGGATAATCTCTCTCAGAAGATCATGGATGCGGCATGTTTTGACACGTCCATAGCTGGTTGCCTCCACTATTTGGACCAAGTTTCTTTTTATGAGCTCATTCAGGTAGTCTTCTGCAACTTCCTCTAATGTCATTCCTTCTTTGTCTTTCACGAACCCTTCTGCTATCCACAATCGGACAAGCCTCATGTGTTGTATGAGAGTACCCTCTGGAAAGATGCTGAAGTACAACAAACAAGATTTTAAATAGTAAGGCAAATGACTATAACTGAGGGAGAGAATTTTCCTTGTGTTCTTCAATTTGTCGTTGTCTTCCAGTTCAGCACCGAGGCTAAGAGAAATCATTTGCCATTCGTCAATCCTCATCTTGTCCTTTGTTGCCAGAACACCACTGATAGCTACAATTGCCAGTGGCAGCCCCTCGCATCTTTTCAGAATACTTTCTGAAACGTCTTTTAAATGCAACGGGCAAGAATCTTCCTGAAATATTTTTCTGCAGAGAAGAGTCTGAGAATCCTCCAAGGACAAAGGTTTCATATGGAAGACATTGGAGGAATCAATGCAGGAGGAATTAGCAACTTCTGCATCCCGTGTTGTGAGCAGAACTCGGCTGCCATGGTTGTTACTTGGCAATGCAAGTTTGACAGCATCCCAAGCTGCAATCTGCCACACATCATCTAGAATAATCAAGTACCTCTTACTCTGGAGGAATTTCTTGATTCTTTGTCTTAGTTGGTCATTGTTCATACTCTCCACTTCTTCAGGAACTGGCTTTTTTACTGCCCGGAAAAGTTGATGGATCATGTCTTTTAGGAGATCCTCCATCTTGAAAGATTGAGAAACAGTAATCCAAGCACGGAATTTGAAGTTCTTTTTCACCTCTGAATCATCATAGACTTTTTTCACCAAGGTGGACTTTCCTAACCCACCCATTCCAACCACCGAGAAGATGTTGCGCTCAGCCTTTTCTGCAAGTAGAGATCCAATCAGTTGACTTTTGGGCACATCGATACCCACAAGATCAGCTTCCTCAAGCAGAAGAGCATCGCCTTGACATTCTAGCCGCGGCAATCTGTTGGAGTTCAGGCCTTGCTCAATTATGTTATTCTTGATTAAGTATCTCCTATGTGCTTCTGATATACTGATTACTCTTGCTTTTATGCTTTGCAGCCTCGTAGCTATTTGACGCTTAGCTGTAAGTTTCTTGACAGAGAAATAAAGTTTCCTTGCAGAACCAAAAAATCCACGCCTCTGATCATTTGCAAGATGCAACCTGAAATTGTCAAGAGCGTCTTCCATATCATAAGCAACGTCTCTGACTTTCTTGACAAGCACTTTGAGTACAGGGTCATTCTCTTCCATAGCATCTGCAACTCTTAGAAAGGCCTTCATGAACTCCAATTCATCACTGATATACTCAACCTCTGCCCGGAAACCCCCCAAAAGCTTTTCCTCCTCCTGAAGAAACTCTGCAAGCTTAGAAATTAGAAAGCTTACTAAAGCTTCTGCCATTCGTTTACAATTCAAGTATGACAAGCTAACCTCAAAAAGAACAAACAGCTATGTGGGGTGTTTCGGATTTGATCAAATATGGTTTGATAAGTACGAAATAGTTTGGTTCTTGAAGAATATCTTGTCAGAGATTTTGAAGGACCGGTTATATAGTTTGTCAACCTGCTTTATTTGTTGAGAGGTGGAGGTTAAATTTCCTTGGCAAATTCCTTAACTTTAGACTATTCAATTGTTCGTTTCCGTAAGAAAATTGGCTTTCAGGTCTTTTACAAGTTACATTTTATTTAATATATGGATGTTAAATTTCCTCGACAAATTCCTTAACTTTAGACTATTGAATTGTTCGTTTCCGTAAGAAAATTGGCTTTCAGGTTTTTTATAAGTTGCATTTTATTTAATATATATAAAACTAATTTTTCTTATCTTAAAATTTTCATGTAAGAATGATCAAAATAAAATGATATTTGTGGGATCAATTTGTCTTCCAGCGAATGCATTTTTATAATTTCTTTAGCTTCCATGGAACTTCCCCTTCGCACAGGTGTCATTAGAAACTATAAGAATCAGCTATCTACCATTTTTGTGCGATGCTATGAACAGAAGTTCCAACATGTTTACGTAACAGAAGACAAAACATGAACTTAACTTCGGAAAGCTGTATCTGTTAGCAGTTTTTAACTGAGTCTAAACAATGTCAGGTATCATCCTGTTGCCAACTTGTACAGTAGAGTAGCAAGTACCTGAAATTATCTTCCCAACAGATCCTCAGTTCATGGCCATATCATTCAGGAAGGACAGATGTCATCGATCTATACATCTTACAATTTATTCTTCTGTGACTGGTGGCGTGTCTGCTGGCTTATAAAATATTACGATGAAAGAAATTCTTGAAGTATAGGGACGTCAGAATTCTGGCAGCCCATTCTTGACTTGAGAATTCCTACCATGCTTCATAGCAATTTCAGCGAAAGTGTTTTTAAATGCAAGCTAATGTCATGCTCGTTGGGCTTTGATTTATTGATCCTTTTTTTTGTGTGCATAAGTTTTTTGGTTATGGCAATAAACATAAAAGGCTATCTTTGTTATGATTTTAAAACAAAAAGAAAAGGATCCACATCTGTTGTCATGTCACTTTCTTTGAGCATTTGCATTATTTTTCATCTCTTTAAGTACGTGTTCACTAAAAAATTAACTATCATTCACGATGTTATCTTATAAGATGAAGTTTAGGATTTAGGACAAGGAGTTGCTTATGATGCCAAAGAAATTATATATTTTGATAGAGAGTTTATTAGGTCAGATTAAGGTGTTTGTAGTTCTCACTCAACTACGACTCTTACAGTTGACCCTACCTTATGTTCTCTTATAAAAAGAATAAGGACTTTGTCACACATTTATTTCTCTTGTGACTTTTCTTATTTTGGGGTAGAGCCTACTTGTTTTGAGGATGCAATTACTAAAGAAGACTGGGTTAAGGTAATGCAGGAGGAAGAGGCAAAGATTACAAAAAATTAGAATTGGACATTTGAAGATATACCTATTAGAAAAGAAGCAATATGTTTCAAATAGATTTTAAAATCAAAATATAATCCAACAAGAGCTTATTGCGATAACAAATATACAATTGATATCTTAAAACATCCTGTTCCCAAATGACAACCAAGTATATCGAGACATGATTCATTTCATTAGAGAATTGATAAATAAAGGAGAAATTAAATTACGTCAGTATAGTACCAAAGAGCAATTGGCTGATTTAATGATGAAAGTTTTTGACTGAAAATAAATTTCAAAAGTTTTGTAACTTGCTTGGAGTTATTTTCCTTGCTTGAATTAAAGGGAATGCCAACTAATTCAAGCTTTAGCCATTTTGTTCATTTATGTGGCTATTTATCATGTTTTAGTTTGTGATCTTTTTATATGTTCACTTAGTTCCTAATATTTAGTTGTTAACAACTTGATTTATGTTAAAATTAATAAAATTTATTTGTTAAGATTTTATTTAGGATGTAGTATGTGTCTTTTATTTGTAAGGTCTAAAATTCTATTTAAGGACTAGTGTTTCAATCTGATAGTAATGTGTTTTTTAGCAATCTACTTATAATAAAAGAGTATTTTCTTTGTCAAATACTTCAAGTTGTAGTTTTTTTACTTCTTCTAACATGAGGAATGGAAATTTTAAGTGGCTCTTTAAGGTATAGTTCTATTCCAAAGTTAAGCATAGTCTCTATTTCAAATGTGATGAGAAATTTACCCTTTACATAAATGTGAATTCCTATAGTTTTGGTTAATGGTGGTAGAAGAATGACATTTTGATGACAAAGATTTTTTACAAACTTGAAGAGGGGGATTAATTAGAGGGGAATAACATTGAACTATTATTATAATCATAGGGAGCTTTAAACTTGCCCAAGACTAATTAACTAGCAAGCAACCTTGGTGATTGTAATATGACAAATTAGGAGAACATTGCTCTTAAATACTACCTACAAGTCTAAGACAATTACAACTCTTTGATTCAACAGAGGGTAAGAGTTAACCGGATAAAGGAGGGGGAAAATGTACAAAATTTTTCTTTAATGCTCTTTTAACTAAATGAAATATCAATAGAATTACTCTATACAAACTGAGTCTGGTGTAATGGTACGCAAACAAGATGAAATAAAAAAAAGAAGTAATGAATTTTTTCAAAAAACTTCTAGGATTTGGGAGGAATCCATGTATATTTGTGGAAGAATTGAGGCAATTTATCCTTATAAGGATGTCTAGGGAAGATGCTAATAACTTGTGATCAGATTAGTGAGTGATAGTGAAATAGAGATAGTGGTATTCAAAATTAATGGGTTTACGGCTCTCGATGTAGGTGGACTTAATGACAACTTTTATTGCAAAACATGGACTAAGACTGGTAGTATAGTCAAGGAAGCATTGCATGATTTTTTTAAGATGAGTGTTTTGCTGAAAGAGATTAACAAAACATATTTATGCCTAATTCCCAAAGTTCCTAATCATGTTTCCTTAAGTGAATTTAGACTAATATCTCAAACTAACTTTTTTTTACAAGATTATTATTGAAGTGCTGGCTAATAGGCTAAAACCAGTCTTGAAACCTATATTCAGTAATAATCAAGAAGCATTTTTTAGCAGTAGACATATTACAGAAAATATTCTAATCATGCAAGAGCTTATGAAAGGCTATGCTAGGAGAAACTCTCCAGAAAATTGTGCTATCAAGGTGGATCTTCATAAAGCTTTTAATAATGATAAATGGAATTTCATATAACAGATACTTGAAGTTTTGAATTTTTTTCAAATGTTCATAGATTAAGGGAGCTTGTGCAACCACATGTAATCAGTAAAATAGGGATACTAGTTATTGCATCTCTACAGTGCTGCTGTCATCGGCAATCATGCGAGTGAGGAGGGAGACGACAAAGGCTGGCCTGACAAACACCCAGCTGCCTTCGAGGAGGGAGATAACACATTAGTGCAAGGAGAGTTCGACACAACCATTGAACTATCCAACACATTCAAGGATCACCTGGATAAACATTGGGAACTGGTTGTGGTAGCCAAATTGTTAGGATGTCGCATCGGTTACCAAATGCTAAGTACCATATTGAAAACCATGTGGAAGCCTTTGGGACCTATAAAAATTATTGACCTTGACCATGAATACTTTCTCATCAAATTCATCGAGGAAGAAGATTATTTCGGTGCGTTAACCAAAGGACTGTGGACCATCATAGTCATGCACTTTCAGTGCAGCCATGGAATCCACATTTTTGCCCTTCTATTGGACGAATGTCAAAGGCGGTTATCTGGGTCAGATTTCCTGAGTTACCATTTTCCAGATATCATCCTTCAATTCTTAAAGCGTAAGGGAACCTAGTTGGACATACCTTAAAGATAGATGAAAACACCACCAAATCCCATAGTGGCAAGTTTGCGAGTGTGGTTGTTGAGGTAGACATTACCGCATCCTTGAGATCGAGAGTGGAGATTGATGGTGAAGAAATCAAAGTGGCTTATGAAGAATTACCCCAAATTTGCTTATCTTGTGGACTTGTAGAGCACGCCATTGTTGATTGTCCTACGACAAAGCAGGGGGAAAAAGATAATAACCAGATTAATGGTGAGAGGACCCAGACGGTACCAGTGGAAACCACAGACGATGCATCAACAGCTCATGCCCGACAGGAAGCATATGGCCCTTGGATCCAAGTGCAAAGGTGTAGTCGATGTCCAACAGTGAAAACCCATCATCAGGTCCAGAGTTCAAACCTCGAGAAACATGGCAAAGATAAGAGAGAATCACGCTATACAATCCTTTTTAATAAAGACAATCTTGGTAATGCAAACAACCAACACTTTGTTACTGCGGCAAGCAACTAGCCAAATCAAGCTACCACATCTCAGGCCCTCAGTCAGATGCTGGCTAAAGTTAAGGGAGGACTGGCTTTCCCGACTCCATAGCTCATTGGACCAAACCCCATAATCAAAACAACGAATAAAGACAAAATATTAGCTCCGAAGTTAAATGCACATATGGGAGGCAACAGAGAATCTGTCAATGCCCAGACCAACTCACCCGCTGTAACCGGAATCAAGATAGACACGCGAGGCCCCCACACAATAGTTCACATTCCAAATCACCGGAAACTTATAACCAACGACCAAACCCTCCCTCTACCCATGGACGTTGCACTACCATGCTGCCCTCAAACCGAGACAATAGGGTACTTGGTGGCTAACTGTTTGAATAACAATACTGACACATATGACCTACCACCTCCCAGACTACCTGATATGACTTCCAACAAAGAAATGATAGTGGAGGAACACTCAGATACTGCAGCTATAGAGGTGATATTAGAGATCCAGGATATCCATGCAATAGCCATGTAGGCCCTCGATATGATGCAAACGCGAGATCAATGTGTTATCACCTCCTCCCATTTCTTCATGTCCATATTAATTTAGAATTGCCAAGGGGTCGAAGACAAAACCTTCAAACCTATCTTATGAAACTATGTAAGATTGCATCGACCGTTCATGGTTGTAATCATGGAAACTAGGATAAGTGGTCAATAAGCACATGATGTGATCAACATGCTGGGATTTGTAAACTCTTATCGGGTTGAAGCAATGGGTTTCTCCATAGGTATTTGGATACTATGAAACACAGAAGTCAATGTCCATATCCTTTTTACGCATCATCAATTTATCCACATAAACATTATCAAGGATGATGTTTCTTGTGCATTTACGGCGGTGTACGCAAGCCCACAATATCTCCTTCAACACTATCTTTGGAAACATGTCCAGCACATTGCACAACACACTTCAACTCCCTGGCTGCTAGGAGGTGACTTCAACAAAAAATTGGAGGCCACTGACAGGAACAGTGGAGCTAACATGCGTCAAGTTATTAGCAAAGCTTTTCAAGATTGCATTCAAAGCTATGGGTTGCATGACCTTGGCTTCTCTGGGCCAAGATTTATGTGGCGATGGGGCACCAAGTTAGCATGATTAGACCGGGTGTTTTGTTCAACCTCTTGGAATGACTTATTTTCAGAGTCCACTGTTCTTCATCTACCTTTCCTTAAATTTGATCATCACCCAATTGTGATCCGTATTGAGAACATCCAAGCCCTAAACCAAGACATCCGTCTTTCATCTTCCAAGCTACTTGGATGGCTCATGTCAACTTTTCTGCCTTTTTACAACGCTATTGAAGGCAGGATGAAAATAACCTTACTAGTCAATTGTTGAATCTTGCCAACAACCTTACACCTTGGAACATAAATGTTTTTGGGAACATATTTAAACGGAAACATCACCTCCTAGCACGACTAATAAGCATCCAAACTACTCTGGACGGTGGCAACTCAACTAATATCCTTTCCCTCGAAGAATACCTACGCATAAAATTGGAGAGAGTCCTCAATGAAGAAGAATTATTTTGGCACTAGCAATCTAAATGCTAATGGATAGCACACGAAAATCGCAACACAAAGTACTACCACTCTACCACCATGGCAAAAAAATGACGATTAATGGTGGACTCTTTGAAGAATAATAATGGCACCATCATTATTGATCCTGTCTTACTAAGAATGATGGTTATAGATTTTTTTGAATCACTTTATACTATCAAAGATGTTATCAGCAGCCACTTCCCCATATAGGGGGCCTTTCCTCCTATCCCCCGTACAGAGCTGAACACTCTTCATTAGAGAGTCTCTCCTACTGAGGTCAAAAATGCTATCTTTGGCATTCACCCCACCACACTGGGTTACGATGGCTTCCATGCAATCGTTTTTCAAAAATAATGGCAGATTGTAGGCCCAGCAGTGACTGCTTACATATAACGACTTTTCAACCATGAGATGTGGGACGCAGAGTTGAATAAAATCATCTTAGTGCTCATCCCCAAAATTTCATCTCTGACGTATATCCATCAATTTTGCCCCATCAGTTTGTGTTTAGTAATTTACAAGGCAAACACCAAAATCATTGTCAACCGTCTCAAACTCCTGATGCCGGATTTTATAGGGCCGACGCAATGTAACTATGTACCTGATGTAACATCCCACCCCCTACTGGAAAGGTAAAATAGTAAATTTGGCATAGGATGAGATGGATCGGATGACTTAGGACTGTTCATGCATAATAGGATTGGTACACAGTATCATTTGTGCACATGAAAGTACTGTACATGCATACATGATATTCCCGATTTTCGTGCTTAATGTAATTTTATTGTGATTAACGTGATTATTGGGTTTGAAAAATTATTCTGAGTGAGCCATTGAATGTTTTATATTTTAAGATATTTTTAGGAATTTTTCTGGAATTTTTTGGAGAAAATTCCCGGACCGGAAAAAAATCGCCAAGTGGCGAACCGGTTGATTTTCTACTGTTATTTGGTACTAAGCTATTAAATATCTTGGTGGGACCCATAAATGGACCCTTAAATCTTGTTGGAACCGAAATTGGCTTGATTTTAGCTTAGGATTTATTTTATTTTATCAAAACTTTTGATTGATTTGTTGACTTTTATTTATGTCTCCTCCAATTGCCAAGTGTTATGGTGAATCATCCCACTTCTTTAATGCTCATTCTCGGTTATTACCTAAGGGAATGAATAAAAAGGAGCTTTTTATTGTTTATTTGAAACCATCATCCGAAATCTCCCCCATTTTTCATTCCTCCATCGATTTTATTCACTTGTTCCATTTAATTGCTACTCTCCTTGTTTTTCCTTGCAAGCTTAAGCCTTGAGTGGATGATGATGTTGTGGGTGGAAAGTGAGAATTAGAAAGTAGAGAAAGTGGAGAAGTTGGTGTAGTATTGAAGGGGGAAAAGCTTGATTTGGTAAGTTTTTGTTTTAAGCTTTCATTTATGCATTTAATGAATAAATTGGTTGTTAGATGCATTGATTGGTATGTATTGGTTAGTAATCATGATTTATGATGATCTATTGGCTCAATTCTTGTGTGATTAGGATGCTTATGCATATGGAATTGGTATTAGAAGTGATAGGATTTAAGTTGAAGATGAAAGCTGGAAAAGTGATTTTGACCTAGTACACTGATTTGAGCATAACTAATTGTGTGGTTATGAAAATGAGGTGAAGTTTGTGCCAAATGAAATTTTGACTTGTTGGCTACAATTTTGTGTGAAATAGGTGTTTTCTAATTTTAGCATTAAGAGGTTGAAATTTGGCTTGGAAACTTACTGCTGAGACTTATGTGAACAGTATCCGGATTGATGACCTGATTGTGTTGATGATTTTTCTAAATTAATTGAGAAGGAATTAGGGAAAATGGTCTAAATGAAAGTTGAAGCCTATATTGTTAGATTTCCATTGCCACTGATTTTGCAATTTTTCGATATGTACGTTGGGAGTTATGAACTGTTAACTATTGACTGATTTTGTACATTGTGGTGAAACTTAGCCTAAGTGTCAGATTTGTGAGCATTCTGATTGGAAGCAATTTTAGAAATTTCTGTGAATTGAATTAGCTTGAGTGATCTTCTGAAAGTTTTAGAGGAAACATTTATCTTGAAAATGGTATATAGCATGTAATTTTTGGAGATCAGATTTGGGAGTTATGAGTTTTCAAAACCTTAACCTGCATAAAGGTGTTAACTGCTGATCATGGCAGAAACTTGCATAACAGTTTTGAATTGGTTAGAGATGGAATTGGCTCTTAAGGTCTTCATGAAACTTGAAGTATGTGGTTTTATCTTTCTAGTGATATAAGGTAGTGATTTTCTTGACATGTGTACAAGGAGTTATACTATTTTAAAATTACTGTCCAGATTGAGTACTTTCAGGGGCAGCAGCATTCACTGAATTGTTTGACCTAGTTTAACAATTGAATTTGATTTTGGTTTGTTCATAAAAATTGTAGAAAACATTGGGATCTTTCTGAGCATATTTATTGTGTAATTTTTGACAAAGGAAATGAGAAGTTATTGAATTTACAAGATACTGTACTGTTTTAGAACCCATTGACTGGGCAGTAACTTTGATTGTATTTTTGACACCCTTAGAGGTGAAATTAGTTTTTGTGTCCTTCATGAACATTGTAGATCTTTCTTTTCTCTATGAAATAGACACCAAGTTTGCTCAATTTGGAGTTCAGAGTAAGGAATTATGCCCTGTGGAAGTTGGCATGTTGGAGAAAGTTTTCCAGATCTGCTATGGGAGTAATGTAAGTCGACTTGTATCTTCAGTAAGTCGACTTATTCATACACAGTAGCGTGAGTCGACTTGTATTCTCAGATAAGTCGACTTGTACTAACCTTTTTCTATTCTTTTGCTTATAACTTGTCCGTCCGACGTCCGATTGACCTGATTTTTGAGGCATCGGATTCACTGAATATTTAATTTCATTTCATGAGAGATTGGGAATTTTTGGACGGGAAATTGACGGGTGTCCGGGTAATGGTTCTTTAGCCACTGTTTTATTTAATTGGGGACTTATAGGGGTCCAAATTGAGCGCCGTCAGCGCCATTGGATTTCTAATTTTTAAACTGATTTTTCTGATGGAAAAAAATGGGATTAGGGCCGGGAATTCATGAACATGCATTATACACCTACATGTGCATCATTAACAAATTCGGATTGGATAATTAGTGATCGTTTTCTTCTCTGATTCTTATAGAGGCCCAATTGGAACGTCGTTCGACGATCGACGTGGCGAGACTTCCCGACATTAGCTCGAAAGTGATAGGTGAGTAACCTAGATGGTTCCTCGATTAGTAAGTGTTTATAATTTCGCACTTATAACTCGTGGAGAATAATGGTGGGATCGAATTGCGATCGCTCTTGCCTCTGATTCGGACGGAGGTCCGATGAATTGGAAGATCGACATAGAAGTATATCTGTTTGTGATTCGTGAATCGACCGCTTCCATCGTGTGACATCGTGATACATAATTTGATTGTACCGCTATCGCTAATCGGATTGTGATCACTTGTGATGTACTGTGATCCACTATGATATACTGTGATCTGCTTGCTACACTGTACTGCATTTCGACGCTTCTACTGGGGCACGACTGTTTGTACTGAAACTGATAATAACAATAGTTGTGACCAGAGTTGCTATCGACATCGACATCAAAAAGAGCTCGAGGTCGAAGGAGTCCTACTCCTAGACGCCAAGCGCCCATCAACATCAAGCATCGATTAAGCGCTCGGTCACAACAAGGCAATAAACTGAAAAGTGTCACATGTGCATTGCATACATACTGGACTGAATAACTGAATGCCTTTTTGTTGTATATAATGATATGATATCGCTGACTTAGTCTTCTCGGATCAGATTCTTCTTCACAAATGTTTGTATGATGATGAATTGGGTGAACCATCGATGATGGTTCCTCACTGAGTTCGCAAAAACTCACCAAAATTTTGCATCTATTTTTCAGGTCTTGAAGAATACCCCGTTTGACACGGGAGTATGTCTGCTGTAGGCAAGTGATGGATAGAGGTCGGGATTAGTTCGTGTCTGCATTAGTGTCTTATCGAATTGTATTCCGTAATCATTGTGCAATAATGCTTTGTATTTATAATGAGCCCATTGTGGTTTTACTGTTTTACACATTGACTGATTGTAAATTATTATTGGATGATTGTAATAAATGAAATGTAGGAAAATCCCGGTGTGAGCATCACATGCCCACGGTGCGGAAAACAAAATTTTTTTATTTCGGGACCTTCCCGAAAGCCAGGATCCATGTGTCTATACAACAATCTCAAACCATAACGACCAAAGGAGACCGTCTCTAACGGTATCCACGCAGAGATCGGAGAACCTAACCGGGACAAACCCTTTGACCCGGGAATAGTTAGAACAAATTAAAGAGTGCTAGCTCTTACCTTTGTCCTTGGAGAGCTTGGAATCACGATGGAGAAGGAGAAGAAAATGCTTGAAGATGATAAAGAACGATGATGAGATGAGAGGGAAACTATTTTCCCTTCAAACTTCTCTTATCTCTTTTTCAACCAACGACCACACTCATCTTCAATCTTTTATTTTTGTCTTCTTACCATTTAATGTAAAGATGACAAGGCAAAAGATGGAAGCTTCTTTTGCCATCCACGTTAGCTACTTTATATATATATATATATATATATAAAGTTTAAGATAAAGCTTCCTCCTCTCCTTCCACGTATGGCATATATATATATATATATATTAATTAATTCTTTAATTATATATATATATATATAAATGTCAAGTGGTCCATCCACTGGGTCGGGTCTCTCTACCACCTCAGGGTCCCGTATGGGAAAAACTCCTAAACGTTTTTCAAAGAATATCGATGTCGCGATCTCATCGGGATATATCTCGATCTCATCGGGATCCATTTAATCCTTTTGCTCTCCATATATTGGAACTCTGTCTAAAACTATTTTACGAATTCTCCGAGACACTCTTATGCGTGTGACCCATTAAGTTCCCGGTTATGTTGGCCACTTAGATCAACACTTAATCTGAGCAAGTCATGAGCGGTATCTAGCAACACATCATGACCCCCAATTGACCGGAAAGTAATTGGTTTGACGAATGAACATATATTCATCATGAACCATATCACGAACCTTTCCATAGACAATTACCGTGCAATTCGTCATTTCACCATGCTATACCCCACTTGGTTATAAGTATGGGCAATGTGTCAACTCTTACTAGACTGACTACGTCAAATCTAATCCAAGTGATTTCAGTTCTTGTCCTAGGACTCATTACTTAATATGTCAATGAAGACATTTTTCATGACATATATGCTCCGGCCAGAGACTTCCAAGTAATGACCCTGACAAGAGGCCATAGGTATCATCTTCTGCTATCACAGAAGTGGTGAATCCTCTATTGACTACTCAATTACCTTCGAATACCTCAAGTTGCACCCAATCATCACCCTATGAGCGACCTCTCAGAAGCAACAAGGAATGGAGTCAAAGCACGTAATCAAGATCCAAGATATCCTTGAGCACCTCAAGTCTAAGGATACTTGCACCATTGCTATGATGAGATTATCACTGACATTAGAATAGGGCATCCATGTGATGATCTCATAGCAGGTCATCCAATGTACTTACTACCTCTAGTAAGCATCCACATCTCAACCCTAAATATCTCATATTTACAGTTTCTGAGATCCACTGCTTGATCAAATCAAGAAGTTTGAGATGTACTAGTCTCTCCGGATTACCGATGTCCAGTCTCAGTAATCCTATGACTAGGGATAATTTAGATACTGACATAATTGTACATGATAGGAATCTCAGTAGTATGATCACATCATAATTTCCTTCATGTTATGTCATATATCATGGACTTCATTAATTTGCTTATTGATCAATATCAGTTCATAAATAATGAACAACAAGTTAATAAAATATGTCTTTCTTTATTTATTCATAAAGTATGTACACAACTTTGTACAAAATACGCTAAAGGCGATTGCCTTCAGGGCACTACTCTAACAATCTCCCACTTGACCTAAAGTCAATCGCCTTGATATCTAATACCATAAAGTAGTACATAAGAATCAAAACTCTTTGTGATAATGGCTTTGTCAACGGATCGCAATATTCTCGCTTTAGGAATTCTCTCGATCCGACATCACCTCGCCCTATGATCTCCCGATCGATGATATCTGCGAGTAATGCGTGTTTGGATCGTTGATGAGACCTTGGTTCTTTCGCCTGCGTAATAGCCCCATTATTGTCACAATACAACTGCATGGGCCCATCACTGCTAGGAACCACACCAAGTTCAGTAATGAACTTTTTGATCCAAACTGCTTCTTTTGCTGCTTCTGAAGCGGCAATGTACTCTGCCTCGGTTGTTGAATCGGCAGTTGTCTCTTGTTTGGAACTCTTCCAACTAACTGCCCCGCCATTCAGTGTGACCTTGAGTTTACTCAATAAATCAACGCTTCTAGTGAAAACCGACCCATTAATCCGAAAATCTTATTTTCATGATTCAAACATATCCGTATAGAGTGAGCTTGGGTTTACCCAACAACCCAACTCTATAAGAACTCTGGTTCTCCCCATATTAATGGAAGGCGTTAGTTTTCATATGATGTGTGAGGGTTTTCAGGTCTCATCTTCTTCTCCTCCAAGCCGTAGGATTATAGTCACCATGACTATATGGAATGATTTAGGGTATTTCATCAATCACATTGACTCTATACCTAAAATCATCCATCATCCCACCTTTGCATGTTGTAAGTCGACTTGTGTATATGTAAGTCGACTTATGCTAGTGTGTAAGTCAACTTATGCATGTGTAAGTCGACTTATGCAGTATGTACACGCAACAAGTCGACTTGTACCATTGTGCAAGTCGACTTATCGTCTCATAAAGGTACTGCGGACAAGTCGACTTGTATCTTTATTAGTCGACTTATCCATGTGGAATTGCTATCTAATCGGCTAATTTCTCAATCCGTGCAGTTCCAATTCACAATACCAAGTGTAATATCCTTTATTATGATGTATCAATGAAACAGTTTCATTGTTCCATGCTTACTGGTGAATGCTGTCGCCTGCAACCAAATATAAAAAGAAACCAACTTCCTGCAACACAAATTAATGTAGTAGTGGAAAGTCGGGATCGTTCCCACGAGGAATTCAGACGTTAGTAGTTACGCAATAAGAAAGGGGGGTTTTGCAATTTGGGAATGAAACAGAAATTAATTGGAAATTGAAATTGAAAAATAACTAGAAACAAAATAATGAGAATTTAACAATTAATAGAAATAAATCTTGGTTTCCGGTCTCCTTCGTTATTGAACTTGCGTTGATCATCGATACTAAAAATAACCAATTTATTAGTTCAGCATTCGTCGTGGTAAAATTCTTTACCTATTTTCTCTTATGTTTAGTCAACCAAAACATGTATTTGAATTAACCCTTATTAATTAATAACCTGGATACGATCTCAGATTTAATTAATTAATAGCTTTATTTAATCAAGAAAATCGATTTAACTAAACAACATACATACGATGTACATTTAGCCTAGACGATTATTTTTCCTAAAACCATGTCCCTAACGTAGTAGACAAAAATCCTAGTCGCTACTTTTGATTAAAAGAATTGAACGTCAATCTTTTTAATCTAGCGATTGATTGAATAAAATACAAACTAGTTGCACACCTAACTGTCAAATTAAACAATCAAACAATGACCCAGAAAAATAATTGATACTTGACTAATAAATTGATTGAAATAAAGAACACAATCTCACAATATGCAAAGTTCAATAACTAGGATTCCGTACACCAAGAAATAAAATTTAGTTACCCAACATCATGATTTCCCTATCTATTCTGACTATCACTGGCGTTGGGACTGTTGTAGACATTCTTCTCTTCTTTTCTATCTGCGGCAATCTCCAGAATTTCATTCTAAGCTGCTCTCTTTTCTTTTCTTTTCATCCCTCTCTCCACCTTATTTCTGTACCTTCGTTCGTTATCATATCTCACCAACCCCATGCTGCCTCTTCCTTTCTTCATTTTAAAGCCTTTCTCTTGCGTTATTTTCTCCATTAATTTTGGGATTTGCCGCTACCTCACTCTTGATTTTGTTCCTCCACTTTTCGGCTTCACTGTGCATGATTGTTCTCTCTTTTCCAGCACTGCCGCTGCAATTTGCTTTCTTCTAGTTGCTTGTATTTTATTTCACGTGAAGCTCCTTCTATCAACACAGCTTTCCATAGCTCCCAATTCAACGCCTGCTTTGCTTTTCGTCAAGTTGATTTGACAATTAAACCTCCTGCGGCCACGCTTCTTGTGTTTTGCTCTGCGTCTTTATTGCTTGCTGATTTTCTTCTTGTTGTGCGTTGTCGCCTCTCACGCCTAAGTCTCCTCTCAGATTGCTCTCTCGACGCCACGCTTCTTGATTTTAATTCTCCAACTCTTTGTCCAAAGGTGTCGCGTGCTTCAGCCTCCTTCATCAACGCTACGCCTTATTTCTTTAATTAATTCCCCTTCATGCGTGATTTGCGTCAAGCTCCCGGCCTTTTAATTTTACATTGGGTCCCTCGTTATCCGCCTTCAATCACGCCATCCTCCGATTTTAACGCCTTCTTCTCTCTGTCTCGTGTCCTCCATCATTGCGTGCTTTCTTCGATGAAAACCTCCTCCTTTATTACTTGATTAGACAAATAAAGGCTCAATCACCAAACCATCCAGCCCTTCCAAATGTCTACCTTTTGGTTGCCACGCTTTATTTGTTCCTTTAATTGATTTTAACAACTCCTCTTGGCTCTTCTCTGTTGATTTTCAACGCAACACACTTTAAATTGCCACCGGGTCCCTTCCACTTGCATTTGGTGATGTGACAATTTATTTGCAAGACCTCCTCTCCTTTATTCCACGCTAGCCCTACACTGTTGCTTTGTGCGTGATACTCCTTGTCGATTTACTCAAAACACATGTCACATAAGATGCTCCTCGCATGATCTTCTCATTTGCTTCCACGCTGAGCCTCCATGGGTCAATTAAAAGCCCTTCAATCAAGAGCCTCCAACGATTCTTCAAGCTTTTGCTGACTTATGGGACCATTAAAGAGCCTAAAACTCTCCAAGCCCTTCTCCACGTGTTGCTTTGTGGTCATTAACTTGCTACTTCACAACCGCTACTTATTCCCACGTAAACCCTCCGATTTTGACAATTCAATTTTGCTTCCCATGCCTCCAACGCTGCTTTCCTCTTGGTTTAATTGCTGATCAATTTCGCTCGCCCTTTCACTGCTGAACCGATTAGACCATTAAAAGCCTCCTTACTTAATTCCACATCACCCTTCTTTGATGCTTGAAAACGACTCCACCTAAAACGCCGTGTATTGCGTGCTCCCTACACTGCGTTTTGTCTGTCTTGATTTAATTGGCTCTCCTCCTATGTATTGCTTCTTTATCATCTGCGTCATTTTGGCCTTTTAGCTATTGGCTCAATTAAAACAAGTAGCTAACTCCACGTTGTCGACCATTTAATCACGTTGATTCTGCTTCTCCAAACGCTTTGTTTCCTATTTTTATTTCACGCCTTGCTTGCCTCCACCTGCCAAGACGCGCCCCTAGGTTGCTGCTTGCGCTGATTTAGATGAAAATCCTTTGTGCTGGCTTGCATTGATTTTATTACTTGTTTGTTTAATTTGCGATGCCACGCCTAATTAGGGTCAACGTCTAGCTCAGCTCTTTTTATCTCAAAATTGTTGCGATTCTTTCTATTTGGTTCCAAAATGCACCTTGACATAAAACAAAATTAATTTCTATTAAGTACAACTTCAAACCTCACGAATAAAGAAACTTAACACATAAAAAGATAGAAAATAATGACACTAACACTTACCATATATAGTCAAACTATACATGAAAAACTTGAAATTGATGAATACACTCTTATTCATTCAGATCATCAAATAATTTAAGAATATCAAACTATCACCCTAAGTATCTCTAGGTAATCTAAACTTTATCAAGATTACTTCGGCACTGGTCACAAAATTTGTGACGGCCAAAATAATCAAGACAACGAAATACACTAACGAGACGCTAATGTGACACATTTGACATCCGAAAAATATTTGGAAACCCAATTTCAAGAAATTCAATTTGGAAAGCATACAACATCAATATAACACATTTTTAATCACATTAAAAATGATCCAAGGCATTGGAATTGAGAAATACACAATTTATCATTCCAAACAAAACAGCTCCATCAACTTTCTCAAAACTTCCAAGCTCTGTGTTTTGCTTGAAAAACTCATTGAAACAATTTCAATAAATTATGAGAAAATTATAGAGGTTAGAACATGTTCACAAAATGTTTCATGAATATTTTCAGGATTTATTTCCAACAAAAACTCATCCAACCTCAGCAACAAAGCCAATGTAGAATCTGTGTTCCTCAACATAGTTATTCCCAGCAACACACAATAAATTCTCAAATAAATAGTAAATCACCTCAAAAACATTTTTCCATTCTCATAGACATTCATAAACATCTTAGAGACATGTTGGTGAATACAAATCCAAAAAAAAAAAATTTCTACAATTTATTCTCGAATTTATAAGCATGCCTGTTCATTGAATGTGCACAAAGACAGCAACCAGAACATTGTGGAATAAATTAGCAAAACCATATCAAATCACATTGATAAATTCCGAGCTTCCACAGACATATGCAACAACATCTTGTGAACATATCTGGGTAAGAAAATTTTGAAAACAATATTTCTACACTGAATTCGAAATTCACACAATCAACATGCATCATCGTCACAAGCAATAGGCAACTCCGACCTAGTCATGGTTTCTTCGTTATATACGACACAAGTGGCTCTGATACCACTGTAGGAAAATCCCGGTGTGAGCATCACATGCCCACGGTGAGGAAAACAAATTTTTTTTGTTTCGGGACCTTCCCGAAAGCCAGGATCCATGTGTCTATACAACAATCTCAAACCATAACGGCCAAAGGAGACCGTCTCTAACGGTATTCACGCAGAGATCGGAGAACCTAACCGGGACAAACTCTTTGACCCGGGAATAGTTAAAACAAATTAAAGAGTGCTAGCTCTTACCTTTGTCCTTGGAGAGCTTGGAATCACGATGGAGAAGGAGAAGAAAATGCTTGAAGATGATGAAGAACGATGATGAGATGAGAGGGAAACTATTTTCCCTTCAAACTTCTCTTATCTCTTTTTCAACCAACGACCACACTCATCTTTAATCTTTTATTTTTTTCTTCTTACCATTTAATGTAAAGATGACAAGGCAAAAGATGGAAGCTTCTTTTGCCATCCACGTTAGCTACTTTATATATATATATATATATATAAAAAGTTTAAGATAAAGCTTCCTCCTCTCCTTCCACGTATGGCATATATATATATATATTAATTAATTAATTCTTTAATTATATATATATATATATATAAATGCTGAAGTGGTCCAGTCACATTGGGGTCGGTCCTACCGACCTACCGGGTCCCGGTATGGGAAAAACCCCTGGAAACGTTTTTCAGCAATATCGATATCGCGATCTCATCGGGACATATCTCGATCTCATCGGGATCCATTTAATCCTTTTGCTCTCCATATATTGGAACTCTGTCCAAAACTATTTTACGAATTCTCCGAGACACTCTTATGCGTGTGACCCATTAGGTTCCCGGTTATGTTGGTCACTTAGATCAACACTTAATCTGAGCAAGTCATGAGCGGTATCTAGCAACACATCATGACCCCCAATTGACCGGAAAGTAATTGGTTTGACGAATGAACATGTATTCATCATGAACCATATCACGAACCTTTCCATAGATAATTACCGTGCAATTCGTCATTTCACCATGCTATACCCCACTTGGTTATGAGTATGGGCAATGTGTCAACTCTTACTAGATCGACTACGCCAAATCTAGTCCAGTGATTTCAGTTCTTGTCACGGGACTCATTACTTAATATGTCAATGAAGACATTCTTCATGACATATATGCTCCGACAGAGACTTCTAAGTAATGACCCCGACAAGAGGCCATGGGTATCATCTTCGCTATCACGAAGTGGTGAATCCTCTATTGACTACTCAATTACCTTCAATACCTCAAGTCGCACCCAATCACCACCCTATGAGCGACCTCTCAGAAGGCAACAAGGAATAGAGTCAAAGCACGTAATCAAGATTCAAGATATCCTCGAGCACCTCAAGTCTAAGAATACTTGCACCATTGCTATGATGAGATTATCACCGACATTAGAATAGACATCCATGTGATGATCTCATAGCAGTCATCCAATGTACTTACTACCTCTAGTAAGCATCCACATCTCAACCCTAAATATCTCATATTTACAGCTTCGAGATCCACCGCTGATCAAATCAAGGAGTTTGAGATGTACTAGTCTCCGGATTCCGATGTCCAGCCTCAAGAATCCTATGACTAGGATAATTTAGATATCTTGACATAATTGCACATGATAGGAATCTCAGTAGTATGATCACATCACAATTTCCTTCATGTTATGCCATATATCATGGACTTCATTAATTTGCTTATTGATCAATATCAGTTCATAAATAATGAACAGCAAGTTAATAAAATATGCCTTTATTTATTTATTCATAAAGTATGTACATAATTTTGTACAAAATGCGCTAAAGGCGATTGCCTTCAGGGCACTACTCTAACATGAAAATGATTAATTGTGAACATGGGCTCAAGTTTCTTACTGTTTATGCTGCGTTAATGAATGGTTCAAAAAAAATGAGAGAGGAGAAAATGTTATACTGAGTTTTAATCGACTGATGTAGTACGCCACCCTCGCGGGGTACGGACTCGGATATCACCAACGATATCGGGTTCGGGTCACTCGGGAGTGGGGTGTTACACCTGGTCGGTCAATATCAGATAACATAGTCATTGCTCAAAAAGTTATTCACTCCAAGAGGAAAAAAACAAGAAAAAAAGGTATACTGGCTATTAAGGTGGATTTGGCGAAAGCATATGACAGAATCAGTTGGGATTTCATCAAGGACACCTTGGAAGACGTTGTATTGTCTGATTCTCTAATTAGTCTCATTATGAAATGCATAACCTCGGCATGCATGCAAGTTAACAGGAATGGAGACCTCTCGGAACCTTTTACTCCATCTCGCGGCATCAGGCAAGGCAACATATTATCCCCATATATCTTTGCCCTATGTACGGAGAGATTGGGTGTAGCGCCCCCGTACCGTAGGGTACACATCGGGACGCCCGCAGGTCGCTCCGATATGTAACCCACGATAAAGGTGCACTACCGAGCAACCAATTACAATCCACATGGCATCAAATATAAATATCACTAAAAAATGAAACCCAAAATTTTTCATTTCATTTCATTTCTCAAATCCATAAATACAAAATTCTGTCCGAAAGCACAGTCTATGCAATACTCAAAAGAACTATCAGCTCCTAACTAGGTCATCCCAAAAAGAAGATCCCAGCTGACCTACATCTGCGCCATAACTTCTTTTGCCGACTCGGTCCACAATGCAGAGAAGACTCTAACAATCTGGAGCTAGGAAACCTACTATCGCTGTCCTGAAAAAATATTGCAATATTGGGTAAGTTTACGAACTCAGCGAGAAACCATCATCGATGGTCCACCCAACTCATGCAAACATAGATCATATATAAGTAATCATACAATAGCATTTACAGAAATATCACATGTATTTTCATTTTCACATTTTGCAATCAATCATTTACATATGTAATGCGCATGTGACACTTCCATTTTCTTACGTTGTTGTGACCGTGCACCTGAAACTGTCCTAGTGACGGGCACATTGCGTTGAGCCTGAGGCTCTGTAAACGTTGGGCGTGATATGCCCTGATCGGTGAGCCAGTGGCTCTCAAATACATTGGACCTGAGGTCCTGTGCGTTGAGCTTAAAGCTCTCATATACATTGGCTGCTCCGGTCACAACTGTCTTTATCTGATCATACTTTTATGCATGAAATTTACATGCCCCGATTGCTTATTACACATGCCAAATGTACATCCAATTTCAATTTCACACGTATAGTACTTCAATCAAAAATCACCGATCCTTCGGACACCCTTGGTCCGAAACCAATTACAATTAAACACATAACCCTCCATTTCATCCTCATGGCATAAGCACGAAATTAAACACACAATTATTGAGGAACCAACTAGGTTACTCACCTATAACTTCCGATCTAATGCCGGGAAGTCTCAGCTACGTCGGAGGATCGACGCTCCACTGGTTCCTCTGTAACAATCAAAACACATAAATATTACTAATTGTCCAATTTTCGAAATCAATTATGCACATGAAGCGAATTAATTGTGTACATAACATGTTTATGACATTCCCGACACAAATCCGAAATTTTCTCAATGTCAATTCTAAAACCCGAATTCATAATCCCTAAATCGCAATAAACCAGAAACCAATTGAATAGGCCTAAAACCTAAAGCCCAAAACTTCAAAACCAGATTTTCGAAAAATAGGCGTCCTCGTCGCGGCGTCTGGTCCCTCGCCACGGCGAGCTTCCTTGCGTTCGTCGTGGCGTACGCGTCGCGCACGTCGCGACATAGCCTTCTTCGCTCATCGCAACGTAGCCTTCCTCCGTCGCCGCGACGTGTTCTTCGCGCACGTCGCGGCGTGCAAACCCAGCCACGCCTAAAAACCCAGATTTTCTGACTTCTGCAACTTCCAAATCCAAGATTTTCCTTTCCAAACCACTCCCAAATAATTCAACATACATCAAACAACTAATTCCTAACCTCACTATCATCAAATAACCATTTTCCCTAAATTAACAACACCAAACAAGCAAAAATCATCATCCGAAACCTAACATTTTCCATTCCTCAATTTTATCAAATCATTCATCAATATATATCAATTAATCAACAGATCATACTATCTAAAGCAAGAGGAAGTAAGAACTTACTTGTTTAAACCTCAAATCTTTAGAAATCACTCCAACCCAAGCTTAAACACACCCACGGCAATCACCAATAATCAACCCAAATATTATTTTCTCCAGCTCCAAACCAAAGGGGATAGATCAAGGATGGAGGGGGAAGCAATTTGCAAGAAGAAATCAAGAAGCAATCAAAGAGGAGATCCACGAAGAATGAAGGAAAAGAAGAGCCAAATTTCTTTCAAAATCAAGAGGATATCATGGAGCAAATTTCAAAGGGATAGGGTTTTATACCAATGATTTAATTGCTAAGGCTTGTTTGGCAAATTTTAATTGCTACAAGACCAATCTGAACAACCTCAATCCAATTTCTTATTCTAATTCTCCCGAATTCCAATGGCTCTAAACCCTAATTCCTCAAATCAAATTTCTAATCTTTCCATGCCATCGGATAATCAATTTCGGAACCGAAAATTCAATTAATCAGTCATTAGGTCATTTTTCCGGTCCGGACCTATTGCTCCGAAAGTTTCAGAAAAATTTCTATAAATCCTCAAAATTAGAAAACACCTAATCATATACTCCAATTCCATATTTCAAACTCCTAAATCTCATTTCTTACTCCAATTAAATTTTCAACGCTCAATTAACACAATTACCTCCCAATTACCAATTTACCCAATCATCTCAGGAATATGTCATATATGTATGTACGTTCGTATGCTAGTGCAATAATTGCCCAATTAATCAAATGTAAAGAGGCTACGAATGCATGAACATGCCAAATGCAAATGCACACTCACTGTACTCATCCCATCGGTGACGGGATGTTACATTGGGTCACCTTATCAACCATGTCGTGGAGCAGCATCGATGGAAAGTTATTCGGTTAGGAAGGAATGGCACTCAATTATCGCATCTCTTCTTCGCAGTTGATTTAATCCTTTTTTTCCAAAGCATCCATTAAGCAAGCTCAAGTTATCCTAGAGATATTAGATATATTTTGCCTTCATTCGGGCCAAATGGTGGGCACAGTAAAGACCCAATGTTACTACTCCAGAATCATTACCGGTCTCATAGTGCGATCGATCAATAGGAGCTTGGGCTTCCAACTCACGGATAACCTCGGGAATTATCTTGATGTCCCTTTTATTCACGAGAGATCTTCCAGAAGTAGCTACTAATACATCCTTGAAAAAGTCCAACAATATTTGTTAGGATGGAGCACAAAACACCTCTCTTTGGCAGGTAGAGTAATGCTAATACCATTAGTTATTTCTGCCTTTTCGACATATACCATGCAAACTGTATGACTACCACATCTGCTTTGCGATGAGTTAGAAAGAATCATGCAGGCTTTCTTGTGGAACTCTACTGATAATCAAAAAAGGGTGAATCTAGTAAACTGGGATGTTGTTTGCCAACCGAAGAATCTGGGAGGTTTAGAACTACGGAAAATCAGAGTATCTAATGGCACACAACTTTGTAAGCTAGGTTAGAGACTCCTATCTGATCCAAATGCCCTTTGGGTTTGTGTCATTAGTAGAAAGCATGGCTTCTCTCACAACAACCCACCTGCTATCATTACTGCCAAAGGTTCTTCCATAGTTTGAAGGGCCATAGCTTCTGTTTATTCTTATATGCTATGAGGCATGAAATGGACTCTTGGAAACGGTATACACGTTTGCTTATGGAATGATGCATGGGTAACTAACCTTGGTCCTCGCATATCTCATACGACCACGCCCTTATTGAATTCTGAGTTATCACTTACGATAGTGGACTATGTTGATGATCATGGAGGTTGGAAATGGGAGAGCTTCCAAGACCACCTTCCATCTTCAGTTTGCATGCACATTGTCAGCATTCTTCCTCCAAGACCCAACCTTAGGCACGACAAGAGAATATGGAGATAATCGAATAATGGACATTTCAGCACTACTTTACCGTACTCCCTACTCGAAGATTTTGCGCAAATGGAGCGAAGCGAGCTATGTAATGTGATTTAGAAATGGCCAGGTCCACAAAAGATCAGGGCATTCTTATGGCTTCTCTATCACGATAACCCCTTGACCAACCTTCAACAAGTTCTTCACCATCTCTCCTTTGATGAAGCATGTGTTGCGTGTGGCACGCGAAAAACCTCCTTACATGCCATGTGAGATTGCCCTCAGATCCAATGAGTGTGGCTAACGTTTCCACTAGCAGCATCATCTGGCAAAATTTTCCTAACGTTACACCCAGAATCGTTACGGATGAACTTGGAATCCAAACAAAAGCTATATGGGCTCGACTAGCTTATCATTTTTGGTGCCACTTATTGGTTTTTTTGTTTTTAGCGCAACAAGAGTATTTTCGACGTACATTTCATGTGGCCAACCAATCCAAAGGTAATTATCCTTAATTATGTTGAGTGGATTTAGAAGACTCAAGAATTGCATTCTCGAGTCCTACTAGATCATCACCAGCGGGTGGAGAAACTGATAGGTTAGTCCACACCCCTGCCTGGGTGGATTCGCCTCAATACAGATGACGCTTATAAGCACACTTCTAACACTACTTCAGTGGGTGGTGTCCTTCGCAAATATACAGGAACCTGGTTAGGCGGTTTTGCTCAGCATGTGGGCTTTGCCACGTTGGTTTGTGCTGAACTCTGGGGTGTCTTCATGGGCGTCTCGCTCGCCTGGGATTTAGGTTATAAAAACATAGAGTTGGAGATTGATTCTTTGGTAGTCATCAATATTCTCTCATCTCCAGGAAAACAACAAAACATAAACAACTCTTTGATTCGGGCAATTTGGGAGTTGTATGACAGAAACTGGATAGTTTGAAAGCGACATATCTACAGGGAAGCCAATCGCTGCGCATACTGGTTGGCCAACTTCACCCAATCTTTCCAATTTGATACCACAACTTTTCAACACCCCCCTTTAGGGTGTCTGAACATCCTCCTTGAGGATATAATAGGGATATCTTTCTCTCGTTTAATTTCGTAGCTTGTGTTTGTTTTCTTCCTTATGATTCAAAAAAAAAACAAAGGTTCACTTTCCAATTTTTCCCTAAAAGACAAAGTGAAGGAGCTGAATGTTAATGAAAAGTGGTCTCTAATTCTGTAACATCCCATCACCGATGGGAAGGGTAGAATAGTAAGTTTGAGTGGTCAATGGGCGTTTAGAAATGCCTTTACATATTCATGCATAATATAGCATCCGCATACATGTGAATAGTGAATTTTACACATGAAAAATGACTGTACATGCATTCATCACATTTTCCGGTATATTTGTTAATAAATGGGATTGTTATTAAAAATGTGATTTGTGTGCTTGAAAATTGAGTTGGAGAGGGTCATTGAAGTTTGAGAATTTTTAGTGAATTTTAGAAATTTTTCTGAAAATTTCGGAGAAATTTCTGGACTAAGAAAAATGCCAAGTGGCAGACTGATTGTTTACCAATAGTGGAAATGGCTGTCTAATGGCACTGAAAATTTAGATAAATGATTTTAAGGATTTATTAATTTGAGCCATTGGAAATTTGGGGAGAAATTAGAGTAGAAATGAAAATTTAGTTGGAAAGAGCTTAAAATTGTGACATGTGGCAAGTGACACTTGTCACTTGCCTAACATGCCAACATGCTCCTCTTTTATTAAAAACCCACCCCTCTCTTTTTGATCTTTCACGATGGTTCTTCTTTTATAAGGTGAAAGGTGATGTAAAGTGAAAAGTGCTCCTCCCATCTTCGTAGCGTTCTTCCTCTTTGTTCCTTTTGGAATTTTGCTCATCTTTTCTTCCTCCTTTCACCTTGCTTTCTCTTCTTTTTTTCACAAAAACAAAACCTAAACCTCACCCCCTCAAGATGAAGATGATGATCGTTTATGGTAGGAGAAGTTAGGAAGTTTGTGATAAGTTTGGAAGATTGGAAGATTTGGAAGCTTAATTAGGTAAGAATTGTGTTTTATATCATGAATTGTTAGTTAAATGCATTATTGTGATGTTATGTGAACTTAATTGCATGGGAATTGTGTTTAGGGGGATGGGTATGAAGTTTTGTTTGATTGAGGATGAATGATGTTGAAGGTGGTGTAGGTAAATAAGAGTTATTTTAGATTGAATATAAGGATGTTAGATGAGTGTATAAAAAGGAAAATGATTGAGTGTGTGTTGATTCTATATTGTAGGTTAATGTTCAAGTAGAGGTTTTGAGTTTGCTGTGGTTGAAATCTTGAGTGAATTGAGTGGTTATAGGTGAGGAAATGGTGTGGAAGAGGTAGGAGAAAGGTTAGGATGATAATCTGGAAAATTTGACTTGTACATGTTTCAATGATTTTGCCATAACTTTTTATATGGTTATGCAATTGAGATGATGTTTGACTTGAATTAAACTAGAGTTGTTTGGCTATAATTCTTGTGAAGGAAGTGATGTTTAATTTTGGCTTGAAGAGTTCCAAATTTTGACTTGAATGTGGGAAAGGGTGTAGGGATGAACAGTAGCTCGAGAATTGTATTTTTATGATCTGAAACTTTGTGAATTTTTCTGGGTTGATTTAAGCAGATTTTGCTAAATGGGTCTTCATGAAAGTTATAGCTTCTCTTGTTAGCTTTCTATCGCTATAAAGTATGACATTTTTCGATATAAGGGTTGAAAGTTATGATCTGTTGACTTTAGGATGTAATCCAAAGATTAATGTGCTTTGTTTGTGAAAATGCCTATAAGTGTAGGTTTTGTGGATACTGTGCTTTGAGGCAAATTCTGGACTGTTATGGTTTTAATTGGAGCAAGTAGCCTTATTGAAAATTGTATAGGAATGTCATAGCTTTTTAATGATGTATAATATGCCATCTTTGGATGTAGGAAGTGAAAGTTGTGAATGTTTGAAATGTGGATATGGTTTAGGTGATATTTAACAATATTTAACAGGGCAGCCACAATCATGTGGGAATTTGACCTAGTTAGGGTTAGGGGTAGAATTTGCTTCTAAGTTCTTCATGAGAATTGTAGAATGTATTATGATCTTTACATTGATATAAAGCATGAAATTTTTGGACAAGGGGATAGGAAGTTATGATTTTTAGAAGATTGTGGTATTGTTTGGGATGACATGTATTAGGCAGTAACTTTGGTTGAGATTTTGACACCCTTAGAGGTGAAATTGGTTTTGAAGCCCTTCATGAAACTTGTAGAACTTTCTGTGATCTTTCCATGGAGACCAAATTTGTCAATTTTGGACTACTGAGTGAAAAGTTAGGCATGTTGGAAGAAGAGGGGAATTAAGTGGAAATTTATTTAAAAAAATGGGCGAAATTGGATTTCTTTTCCAATGTGACCCTTTCCCTTTTCTTTTGTGAATAACTTTTTCATCCAACCTCTGATTGACCTGATTTTTAAGACGTCAGATTCGTAAGACCTTTATCTACCTCCCCATGAGAATTAGTAAAATTTTGATATTAATTTGGAAATGATGGATTAAATCAAAGTGAGAGGATCGATTGATTAATTTTTTGGACAATATTTTGGCAATATCCGGACCTATAGAGATTCGAATTGAGTAATTTTTGTGTCTATGGATTCCTAAAGCATAGAGAAATTTTGTTATTATAGAGAGGTTGCCTAGATTACCCTATGTGGACTGTCTCATTAATCGGGAGCAGTCGACCTGAAAGTGTGGTTTTAGAAAAATTGAAATAAGCATAAATTGCGAGTTTGATGATTTTAGTGCGACTAAACCCTAGACATACTTGAGTTGTGATATAGTAATGGTTTTGAGTTTAAATTTATGGATTGATACTGGGATTGTCATGAACATGCATTATACATATTTTATTTCAGTCATGTGCATTATTAAACACTTATGATTGTACAAATTGTGATGTATGTGTATCTTGCATAAATGAGTTGTGCAGCTAAATGGTCATTTTAGGCGCTTCGTAAACAGAAGCAAATGCTAATCTGGAGCGTACTGTGAGTAGACCGAGATGGTCTCATTTCATTATGTGTTCTGTTTGAATTTGTATTGACTAAATGCTAAATATTCATATAAATGGTGATGGATTGTGATTTGATTGTGGATTTCGGACAAAAGGTCTGATGACTGTGTATTGGGGGAGTTGTGATATTGAAGTGCTACTTAAATGTGAATTGGATGAACTATGTGTATTTAATGTGATTGAAAAATATGTTTTGAGTGTGCATTGTATGATTGATAAGTGTCGGACCACGGTTCGATGACAAATGTCTTTTGAATGTGCATTGCATATGTATGAGATGTTTTGCAACTCTACTGTTGAATGCCGGAATGTTGGGCTCGAGTCCCGATTCCCATTCGAGGTGGCCGCTCGGGGTTGCCGGGAAAGGAGCGCGTGAAGGAAGGATCGAAAACATTCAAAAAATATCAAGGAAACAACAGCGGGAAGAGGAGGCCTCGCCGCGGCAACAGGATGCTCGTCGCGGTGGCGCCACAAGAAATTAGCATGGCCAAACTCAACCGCCACGGCGAACTTCAGCGCACATGCACATGCCATGCGAACGGCTAGCATCACGTCGCTGCAAACACCCGAGAGCTGCGTCGCAGCGAGCTCCCCAACAATAGAACCCGTTCCCAACATCTATGCAAATTTCAAACTCGCACATACATTCTCATACGTTCTATCATAAACACATACATTCATGCTATGAGTTAAACACCCCCATAAACAAAGGAACTTTAAGTCATTACAATCCGAAGAAATTGAAAAAGTGTTCATAACCTAGCACAATACATAACAAAGCTTAAATCCAAAATGCATCAGGATGCTCAATGATGATATGCTTAGAAAGCTAACCAAAGCACTAACTTAGTACAAAAGCTTCTAACTATCTTGGAGTTTCCGATGCCTTGCAAGGATCACGATCTTCTTGTTCTACACCTGAGGAGTGGGAGATAATAGGGTGAGCTGTGAAACTCAGTGGCTTATACATTTATAGCCATTGGCAACGAGCCACACATTCAAGCATATACATATATATACAAGCATGAAGCAAGTCAACACTTATCAATTTAGAATCATCACAAGAATATGTCATGCTATTTTTGAGTTCACAACATAGCAATTTATTATGCATCATACCTAACAAATCAATAATGAAATGCACAACAAATGGCTCGAGAGTTCTGTGGAACAAAACGGATAAATCGAAGTTTGTACCGTGAACAAAACGAGTCCGATTTCTCAGGATCTCGTGGCCTCAAGCGGGTAGCCAGGAGAAGGCTATACGTCGACGTGCACGTGACTAACGAAACGTTCCTCTCTCGCCCAAACAAAGCACATATTCATTCGTTTCATGCTCAATTCATTTTATCAAAAGCTTCATACTTTTCATTCTTACACAATGCCGTAATGTCTTTGAAGGCAATACATAATCATAATCACATGGAAATTTCAATAATATCAATGCCACACACACATGTAAGCAAGCAAGATAATTTGCTCATACACACAACAACCATAAATGTATTACCCACCTAATATCGCTTGATAATCCAAGCTCACTGTTGTTCTTCCTCTTGCGATCGGATCAGGTCGGCTTGGTTTCCTATAACAAACCAAGCTCCCATTCAAACAACATTCAAAAGAAATATTCAATAAGCTTCGAAAATCAAAAGTACTAACACTAAAAATCTGTACTCGACTTCTATCTAAATTTTCAGATCTTTAGAAGCTAATTCCAAACTTCCTTTCTTCATCAAACTTATAGCCCTATGAATCTAGTTCACAACGAATCAAAAATCACCTCATTTGGGCATCTACAGCAAAAGTTATGCCCAAAATACCAAAATGCATTTGTGCTGAAAAACTAGAGCTCGCCTCAATAACGGCTGTCATGGCCACTTGGCACACACCCTTGTAATGCACCACAAGGCGTGCACACCATGTGTGCGCCGCGGCATGCACATTTGTGTGCACCGTGGCGTGCACACCTTCGCACGCCGAGGCGTGCTCATGAGCACGTCGCGACGTGCGGGTCCAGAAACCCCTCTCGAAACCTGATTTTCTTACAAATTTCAATCACAATCCTCCCATTTTGCAAATGCAACACATCTAAACCTTGATTCAAGTCCTAAGCTTCAGTTCTAACTCATTACAACCTTAAAATCAGTCACAAACACACCAAGATCATCAACCCAAAGAAATTTTACCTATTTTTTTCGAAAACCTCTAAACAATCGGTTCTAACTCATACCAAGCTATACTAGGGTTTAATCTAACCAAAACAAGATGAAATGCACTTAGACTTACCAAGAATTTGCTTCAATCTGTCGAAAACCTCTAGGAATGAAAAGCCCTATTTTCTCCTCTTTTTCCTCACCAACGACACTCTCCTTCCTTCTTCTCTTCACTCTTCTTTTCTTTCCTTCTAATTTCTCACTCAAGTCTAAATGGGATGGACAAAGACCAAAATACCCCTCCTATTTAAGCCTTAACCTCTCCAACCTAAGTGATCTTCCCATTATACCCTCAAACATTTTTACTCTTTCATTCCCATTTATACCACATTATACTCACTTAATCTCAATTTTCCCTTAATACTTTCAATTTAATCAAACTAAGCAATAAGTCACACAATTAACACAATTCATGCTTAATAACATCAATAAAAAAAATTTGGGGCCCAACACGGAATACGGTCCGATGACATGTGAAAGTGAGTGAATGGAATTGATGCATTTTATTGCATAAGTGTATGAAATATAATGGTTGTTGTGACCAGAGTAGCCACCGATTAGAGCTTAAAGCTCAACGAGTGGAAATGAGCTTCGAGTTCAAAAGTGAATCAGAGCCTCAGGCTCAACGTTTAATGAGCCCTATATCCTTCAAATGGATAAGGGACAGTTATTAATGAGCCCTACATGGGACAGTTTAGGCACTCGGTCACAACAAAATAACAAATAAAAAGTGAGTCTCATGTGCATTGCATGTGCATAATATGAATGATAAGTGTATCGAATGTGACTAATGTGAATATGAAATAAACGTGAAATGTGCAAATTATGTGTTGTGTGACTAGGTGAGCCATCGATGATGGTCACTCATTGAGTTCGCAAAACTCACCCAAAATTTGTAATTATTTTTCAGGACTCAGAAGAATACCACGTTAGGCAACGGGAGTATATCTATTGCATGTGAGTGAAAGAAGAGGTTGGGATTAGTTTACATCTGCATTGTGTCCCTTTATTTTCGCACTGAATTCTAATTTCTGCAAATTATTATATTTTGTGTATTTGAGTATATTTGATTGGAAAAAGGTTTCGAAAAAGAAATTGATCAAAGTGTAATATGTTTTATTTTTGGAATGGGCTAATCGAACTTCTGGTATGTGAAAAACAAAATTGGCAACTACTATAAATGAAAATGTTTCTGAATAAAAGTGGGCCCAAAGTTACGATTATTGATTTTCACGTCGCTTGAAAAAAAGTTTTATATCGAGTTTTGATTAACTAAGTGATGTAGACGCCACCCTCAAGCAAGATGACTTGGATATCACCATCGATGTCGGATTCGAATCATGCGGGAGTGGGGTGTTACAAATTCCATAGCTAATGAGGAACTTTTTAGATACTCAATATCCAAATTATGATAATTATGACATTTATCTTCATATGGTATATGAGAAGAAATTGTTCTGTATTCAAAAATTGTATTATTTTTACTTTTACTCAAAATCCTTTTCAATTTTTTAATAAAATTTATCTTAAAATAATATTTTATATTATTTAAAAATGTAATATAATATAAAATAAGTAAATAATATAAAATAAGTAAATAAATATATTTTAAGTAGGAAACAAAACATTAGAGAAAATATATGAATGTTTTACAAATATCAGATAGTACACAAATTATTAAACTCTAATACTGGAGCGAAAGATTCAGTGGCATTATTTCCAGAAATATAGATCCTGCTTTGTAGTAGTGGTCGAAGGGTGATTCAGTGGCATTATTTCCAGACATATAGATCCCGCTTTGTAGTAGTGGGGGAAGGGTGAGCAGAATTTTTGTCCTCTCTGAAACTTTCCAAAGAGAATATATCCAGATTGCCATTATTCCAGTAGGTATAGTAAATTTCTGGCACATGCGCTACCTTCTTGTAGTCACCATCTTCTTCATCTGGGTGCAGGGCCATGATCAATTCCTTGGGCATATCAATAAATTCCAACACCTTCAAATCAGTCAAGTGCTCAATGCCCAATGGTACCCTCTGCAATGATTTGCAGCTCTGAAAAATAAGTTTCTCAAGAGAAGGCATCGCTCCCTGCTCGATGATTACGTTTACGAGTCCCTCCACTTTGTTTAGGCCCATAAACTTGAGCCTTTTAAATCCCTTAGCTTGGAAAAGAAGCTCCTCTCCTTCATAGAACTGTATGAATTCAAGGTGGACTAGATTTGGCAAGTACTGTAGATATGCCAGAGGATCATCACTTAGCCTACTACTTTTCAACAGTAACTTGGCCAAGTTATTGAGTGAAGATATCCACTCTGGAAACTCAATCAAGCGTCCAGTCAGGTACAGACGTTGAAGAAATGGAGGAGGACTAGACAAGTAATGTATTTCGATTACCTCGGACTCTTGTACTGAATTAATGGACAATGCGCGAAGATTTGTCAGCATTTCAATGGAAGAACACAATAGCTTTCCATCTTCTTTCCTTAAGTTCACAACACCAAGCCTCCTCAAACCATTCAATCTTCCCAACTGCGTCATAAGATTATGATCCGACTCCAAAAAGCAAAGCTTTTGCAGATAGTTTAAATTTCCAATTTGAGCCGGTGCCTTGAAACCACATTTCCTGTGAGTGTGGTTATCAGAGTTCACTTCATGTCGATATACCAGCAGGTGACGAAGTTTCTTAAGCTTCAAAATATCAACAGGCAATTCAGAAACAAGGGAATGCTTTAGATCAAAGCTTTCTAGGTTCTGAAGCTCACCAATAGTGCTTGGAACAGAATCCACTTTGGTATTCCTCAGATTAAGATATTTTAGAAGGATAAGTTTGACAACTTGCGGTGGAAATTTCCTCAGAGGTGCTCCTTCCAAATCTAACACGTTAAGCAGTTTTAAACCACCAAAATACAAAGTGAACGAAGGCGGAGACTCCATTGATGAAGAATCTACCCCCCAGAACATGAGAAGTGAACGGAGTCCAGAGGACATGCGCCATTCTGAGCTCCCTGTGGCATTATGTACGGAAAGACGGCGGATCTTTTCGGGCCATATCATGCTTTCGTCCCTGGAAATTGCAACAAATTCTTCATCTCTCGATCTTGACAGGATAATCTCTCTCAGAAGATCATGGATGCGGCATGTTTTGACACGTCCATAGCTGGTTGCCTCCACTATTTGGACCAAGTTTCTTTTTATGAGCTCATTCAGGTAGTCTTCTGCAACTTCCTCTAATGTCATTCCTTCTTTGTCCTTCACGAACCCTTCTGCTATCCACAATCGGACAAGCCTCATGTGTTGTATGAGAGTACCCTCTGGAAAGATGCTGAAGTACAACAAACAAGATTTTAAATAGTAAGGCAAATGACTATAACTGAGGGAGAGAATTTTCCTCGTGTTCTTCAATTTGTCATTGTCTTCCAGTTCAGCACCGAGGCTAAGAGAAATCATATTCCATTCGTCAATCCTCATCTTGTCCTTTGTTGCCAGAACACCACTGATAGCTACAATTGCAAGTGGCAGCCCCTCGCACCTTTTCAGAATACTTTCTGAAACTTCTTTTAAATGCAACGGGCAAGAATCTTCCTGAAATATTTTTCTGCAGAGAAGAGTCTGAGAATCCTCCAAGGACAAAGGTTTCATATGGAAGACGTTGGAGGAATCAATGCAGGAGGAATTAGCAACTTCTGCATCCCGCGTTGTGAGCAGAACTCGGCTGCCATGGTTATTACTTGGCAATGCATGTTTGACAGCATCCCAAGCTGCAATCTGCCACACATCATCTAGAATGATCAAGTACCTCTTACTCTGGAGGAATTTCTTGATTCTTTGTCTTAGTTGGTCATTGTTCATGCTCTCCACTTCTTCAGGAACTGGCTTCTTTAGTGCCCGGAAGAGTTGATGGATCATGTCTTTTAGGAGATCCTCCATCTTGAAAGATTGAGAAACAGTAATCCAAGCACGGAATTTGAAGTTCTTTTTTACCTCTGAATCATCATAGACTTTTTTCACCAAGGTGGACTTCCCTAACCCACCCATTCCAACCACCGAGAAGATGTTGCGCTCAGCCTTTTCTGCAAGTAGAGATCCAATCAGTTGACTTTTGGGCACATCGATACCCACAAGATCAGCTTCCTCAAGCAGAAGAGCATCGCCTTGACATTCTAGCCGCGGCAATCTGGTGGAGTTCAGGCCTTGCTCAATTATGTTATTCTTGATTAAGTATCTCCTATGTGCTTCTGATATACTGATTACTCTTGCTTTTATGCTTTGCAGCCTCGTAGTTATTTGATGCTTAGCTGTAAGTTTCTTGACAGAGAAATAAAGTTTCCTTGCAGAACCATAAAATCCACGCCTCTGATCATTTGCAAGACGCAACCTGAAATTATCAAGAGCGTCTTCCATATCATAAGCAACGTCTCTGACTTTCTTGACAAGCACTTTGAGTATAGGGTCACTCTCTTCCATAGCATCTGCAACTCTTAGAAAGGCCTTCATGAACTCCAATTCATCACTGATATACTCAGCCTCTGCCCGGACACCCCCCAAAAGCTTTTCCTCCTCCTGAAGAAACTCTGCAAGCTTAGTAAGTAGAAAGCTTACTAAAGCTTCTGCCATTCGTTTACCATTCAAGTATGACAAGCTAACCTCTAAAAGAACAAACAGCTATGTGGGGTCTTTAGGATTTGAAGAAATATGGTTTGATATATAAGTACGAAATAGTTTGGTTCTTGAAGAATATCTTGTCAGTGATTTTGAAGGACCGGTTGTACTTACACATAGATATAGTTTGTCAACCTGCTTTATTTGTTGAGAGTGGAAGGTTAAAGTTCCTGGACAAATTCCTTTAACTTTAAACTATTGAATTGTTCATTTCCGTAAGAGAATTGGCTTTCAGGTCTTTTACAAGTTGCATTTTATTTAATAAATTTATGTATATAAATATATAATTTTTCTTACCTTAAGTTTTTCATGTAAGAATGATCAAAATAAAATGATATTTGTGGGATCAATTTGTCTTTCAGCGAAAGCATTTTTATAATTTGTTTAGCTTCCATGGAACTTCCCCTTCGCACAGGTGTCATTAGAAACTACAAGAATCAGCTATCTACCGTTTTTGTCCGATGCTATGAACAGAAGTCGACATGTTTACTTTAACATAAGGCAAAACATGAACTCAAGTTCCGAAAGCTGTATCTGTTGGCAGTTATTAACTGAGTCCAAGAATTAGTTACTCCTCGGAAAGAATGTCAGGTATCATCCTGTTGCCAACTTGTACAGTAGAGTAGCAAGTACCTGAAATTATCTTCCCAACAGATCCTCAGTTCATGGCCATATCATTGAGGAAGGACAGATCCTCAGTTCATGGCCATATCTTGTCTGACTGGTGGCGAGTCTGTTGGCTTATAAAATATTACGCTGAAAGAAATTCTTGAAGTATAGGGACGTTAGACCTCTGGCAGCCCAGTCTTGACTTGAGAATTCCTACCATGCTTCATATCAATTTCAGCGAAAGTGTTTTTAAGTGCAAGCTAATGTCATGCTCGTTGGGCATGATTTATTGATCCTTTTTTTGTGTGCATAAGTCTCTTGTGATTTTGACATGTACCAGAAAAGTTCACAGCCAACTTCTCGATCGTCTTCAAGTAGCCTGCTCCGAACATGTGAAATATTTTCCAGGTTAAGATACTAATGAGTCTCACGGCTCAAATCAGGACATAGTTTTTTTTTTTTTGGGTACAGTGAAAACTCAAAAATCGAAAATAAATTAACTATTGCATTGTTACGCAGTACAAAGCACCTTGCTGGTTTAGGTGGATGAGCTTCACTACTGACATTGGTGGCTCTTGAAGGTAATGCATGCCTGGACTGGCAAGGACTACATGAGCGGTCAAGTTATTTACGCATTAATTCCGTTCGCGATGTATGTATTGAATTTGTACCTCTCAATCTCATTGGATTAGCCCTCGAGTACTTGTTAATAAAACAAAATTCTCAAAAAACTCAATATTTGAAGAGGATAGAATATTAATGACCTCTAAAGAATTCACTTCGAGAATGACTCAGCGATACTCAAGTGGATTTTCCATGGTTTGACTAAATACTTTCATAGAAAGTTTTGCACATTATTATAATTTGTTGAATATTTTTATAGTTGTTTGATATAAAATTCCTGACAATATTTGTCCTGAAATGTAAACAGGTAGAAAATTGTGATTTGCATACCTACTGCCACTTTTTTAAAAGAGAAAGAGAGTAACCTGTCCAGAAGATCGGATGGAAAGCCCTGGGACTATTCAAAAGCTATCCTTCTCCAGAAATCACCGAAGCCAAGTGCGGAGGCTAGTGAGAAGACAAACTAAGAAAGGGATAGCATCATTTCATTGCTCATTCAGTGCACAGTTAACTCTTCATAACATTTTCAATTCCTACACAAAAATATTGGTCAGGCATGAGAGGGCTAGGTTGAACTCTTTTGCCACACATGTTTCAATAAAAAATGTTCCAAGACTTTGAGAAGCACGTCACGTCGCTCTATGCACGTGAAAAAGAAGGACATAATAGGAGAGAACGAATTTCGATTCTCCAAGAACTCCATGTAATTAGATAATGTTTTCTGATCCGAATTTTCTAAAAGAATGATATCTTTTTTATCAGCCCGTTTTCTAAAATTAAATTTAAAACAGTATTATTTTTTTGAACAGTCTTCTTATTAACTAAGAGTATCTTTCAACTATGTACTTTAGGCAAAATTTTTATTAAGTATTGTTGTTGTTATTGTATTATTTTATTGTCGAATAATAATTAAATTTGAACTTATTAGTTCTACATTAAATCAATTTTCATCATTTATTATTAATAATTAGACAACTTTTGAATTTAAATAAAACATTTATTTGCACATGGTTAAATATACCATAGTTTGGTAAATTGTAGAACATGACGTAATGTTTTTTTAATCCTTTTATTGGGTGGTTGATCCTATCTTTGCTATTAAGACTCTCTTTTTTTTTAAGTTAAAGAATTGTAATAAATTTATAAGAATGTCCTTACAAAAGACAATGCCAAGTTATTACAACAAAACAGTGACGTTTTGGTAACTTTGATAACAAGCAAAACAACAACGTAACCAAACATTACACGGTAAGAGATAAAAAAAAACATCACTTCTCATTAGGTAGGAAAGGAAAAATCTCGAAGCTCATCTTCACTCTCCTCATCCTACCCTACCAAATTAAGGTTGGGTGATTGTCATCGTTAACAAGTCTAAAAGAGGATCAGCTTTAGATTAGTTCACATAAATGTCATCCTTGATGTCTTAGGTCAGAGATCTACACATAACTTTTAGGAACAACAGTCGACTTAGAAGGGGAAGGAATTGGCACACCAACAATTTTCATGAACTAAATCCCTTTCTGAGTAATATTAACTAATTCTCTATGAGGATGCTAGTATAAGGTTTACTGTTTCTGTTGTGGTTGCATACACGAGATACTATCTTATTATAGTTGTTAATGCATTGAGAACTTCCTTTCCTATTCTTGCACTATTTTGGAATCTTTTTATGATCCTATCTCACTATATATCCTTGATGAAGAAGGCGAAAGATACGATATAGATGTGTACATTGTGCATAAAACTCAGATTCAACTTCAGAAGCCATCCCAATGCTTTCATGAACGTTGAACCTGCATTTGAAATAAGACATAATCCTTGTATCTTCTCCAATATATACTTGGAATAGTGACAAAGAAAGAATAAAGGATCCTTAGATTTCTCCTCCATCTAGTATAGTACGCAGCTAGGATCAGAATTAATGTAATGTATTCTATCCATCGTGCTTAACTTGTTAAACATAGTGAGCCACAAAAGGATTAAGGGACTAAGCCTGAGAGTTTTGTGCCAAATGATTGGAGAGCAAATCTATTTAGGGTTGTTCTGATTCTGCCACTTTCTAAATTTGGCAATGTTGAAGGTGTTCAAAAGCATCTTGAGACATTGGAATACATCCTCCTTCTCTAAACCAAGTTGATAAATTGGAGTAAGATTCTGCAACTCAAATAGAATGTTCCATAGTCCCCTTAAAAGATAGAGTTAACCTTTGTATTGATAGAAAATCCACTCCATATCTGAAGAACTTGAGGATATCTAATTAAAGGGCCCTTACCAGTCCAATTATCAAACCATAAGTCCGCTTCTTCTCCATTACCCACCCTACAATTCACCAGAGGTTCCAATATAGGTCTTACCTTCAAGAGTTGAATCAAGGGCCAAGAGAAGGAAGGTTTAATCAGAATATCCCAAACACTAGTTCCTTTCAAGATCTAGCTATGAAACCACCGTATCCATAAAGACTTCTTTTCTAATAGAATATTCCACAAATTCTTAATGAGAGCTGAAATATTAAAAGAGGCAATAGGAATCAATCCCAATCCCCCTTTTGCTTTCCTTTTACAAACTTCAGACCATTTAACCTTGGCAAAATGTTTATCTGAATTTAAGTTCCCCCAGAAAAATCTTCTGAAAAGCTTCTCAATGGTTTTGATGACACCTTTAGATAGTGAAATGTTAGAAGACTAGTAAACATGAAGAGACTTCAGGATATATTTGATGAGTTGTAACCTCCCACTAAAAGAGAGTACCTTGTTAGACCACAATCCCAATCTTCTATGTATTTTCTCAATCAATGGAAAACATTCAGTAAATTGAATTCTTTTCGCAATAATAGGAAGTCCCAAATAAATCAATGGAGCAAGTTGCCTTTTCATTCAAGAAATTAAAGAGATATTGTTTTCCATCATATTAACACTAGCAGCTAGAATGAACTGACTCTTAGTAAGATTAATTTCTAGACCTAAAAGTTCTTTGAAATCAGTCATAGTTGACATGAGCAATTCAATAAACTTCCTATGAGCCTTAGAAAAGAGTAGTAAGTCATCTGCAAAACAAAGATTGATTAGCCCTACTCTCTTACATTTACTATGAAATCTGAAGTCTTTGCTTTTGCCTACCTTATGTTGAATTAGAGGACTTAGGACTTCCACACAAATGATAAATAGATAAGGGAAAATTGGATCTCCTTAAATTAATCCTCTTGCATTCTTAAAGATATTCGTAAGTGTACCATTAACAAGGATAGAGTAAATAGGAGTGGTAATACAAGCCTCTACCCATCTGACAAACTCACTTGGAAAACCTAATAGACGTAATGTTTGAAGGATAAATTCCCATTCCACATGATCAAAGGCTTTCTTGAAATCAACTTTAATAATACAATTTGGGGTTTAGTTCTTCCTTAGGTATCCTCTCATTAGTTCTTAAACTACAGAGAAGTTATCCCCAATTCTTCGACCATGTAGAAAAGCACTTTGATTATCAGCGATTAATGATTCTAACAATGATTTCAACCTGTTTGTTAAGATCTTAGAAATAACCTTATAAAGGAAATTAATGCATGTAATAGGTCTGTAATCATCCAATGAAGAAGCACAATTTGACTTAGGGATCTAATAGATATGGGTTTTATTGGTCTCCCTTAGAAGAACCCTCCAGAGAAGAATTCTAGAGTTGCACTTTTAAACATAGGACTAGTTTTTTTTCCATATTTTTTGAAAGAAAAAACCATTGAATCTATCGGGTCTAGGAGACGTACTAGAGATTTATTAGGGTGCAATTGAAAGACAACTTTCTCTATTTCCTTTTCTTCCACTGGTTTAATGAGGGATGAAGCTTTTGGAGGGATAACTTATTATGAATAAAGGAGCTAAGAGGGGTATAACTTACTTGTCTACAAAAGCCATATAAACTCTTAAAATATCTCTTTGTTTCCTTTAAAAGGTCTTTTTGCTGGAAAACTTCGTTACCATTCATCAATTTGAGAGTGATGATTCTATTTGTGTTCCTTTTGGATAAGATAGAGTTGAAGAAAAACTTATAACACTTTTCACCATCTTTTAGCCAATTTACCTTCACCCTCTGTTCCAATAATCTTTCATGATCTCGACTTTAGCGAAGTAAGACATAAAAAGAGTCTTCTCTGAGCATAACAAGGTAGAGTTTGTTGGGTTTAACTCTAACTCCTGTTGTATCTTTTGTAGATCCTCTTTGGCTTTTGAATCAACTTGCTGTGTGGAGGAGGATCCTCTACTCATTAGAGATTTCATCTCCATTTTGACAGCCTTTAGCTTCTGACTGCACATAAACTATTTTGTTCCTTCCACCGTAACCTCCAATCCCTTTTTAAGAGTATTACTGAACCCATCATCATCTAGCAGCAGGTTGTTAAACCTGAACAGACCTCTTCTAACATAGTGTTGGAAGAGGTTCTCTATCTTTATAGGACTATGAGGATAAAGGAAAGTTATTACACTGTTAGGAAATTGAGTAATCCACTCCTTATTCACCAAAGTTCGATCCAAATTTTTCCTCAAAACCCATCTCCCTAACTACTTATTGCTCCATGTGTAAAAGTGACCTTGTGCCTTTAGGTCAAAAACTTCAAATTTGTCCATACAATCGCTAAAATTAGTTGAGAAGTTCCTCAGGCTATAATTCCCATCAGCTTCAGTTCTATATATGTAGAATTGAAATCGGCACATAAGAGCCACGAACCATTAACAAGATTATGAAAATCTAGCAAGCTTTCCCATAAGAGTCTCCTTTGAAAAATATGATTAGCACCGTAGATAAAGGAAACAAAAAAAACTCAACATTTACATGAAGGGTTTTACCTTTAAGTTGGATAGCTTGTATCTCCATAGCAAGAACATGTACATCTAAGAAAGAAGGATCATACTTGATAATAATTCTCCTGTACTTATGAGTTTGATGGTTAGAGATGAATTTCCATTTAGAGCCCAGTTCATTCAATAGCCCTATATTCTCTTCTTTGATTTTAGTTTCAAAAAGAGCAAAAATCCACGGATTTGTGTTATAGATAAAATCTCTTAAAGTTGAAAGTTTTTTAGGGCAGTGAATCCCCCTCACATTCCATGCTATTATTTGTATTAACAAAATTATTTGCTTTTAGGGCCCTTACTTTTGGCCCTATTGGATTTCCTTTTGGTGATTGTCAAAAATTTCCCAATGAAAGGGTCATCCTCTTTATTCTCTATCTATATAGAACAATTACTTTCCATATAGACAAAGTCATTAGTTTTGTCATTAAGGTTCATGGAATGTTCATCCCTCTTCCTATCCTTGCCTGTATCATTATCATCAACTTCAATGCGCTTCTCAGTTGCTTCCCTCCTTCATTAACTTCAATCGTATCTTCTAATCTACCCTCAATTACTACTCCTTACCTATCACTAGTTTTAGTAACTTCTTCGGAAGCATGAATGCTATTACTAGGATTTTCCAGCTATTCCTTGTCTAAGTTCATAACCCCTTCACCCATCAGCTCTTCATAATCTCCCATTTGAAAATTTTTACCTGTAGGTACCCTTCTTTTGCCTTAAGAAGCAAGTGAAGGCTTCCATTGATATTACACCGACACATTATCTTTATAAAGGAATCCATCCAAACCCAATCTTATAATAGGAATATTTTCTGGTAAACCATTGGATAGACCCATATTAATGCATATTCTAGCATATCCCAACCTCTTCCTATTTATTATATTATTATCCAAACATAGAGGTTTTCTTAGGGAGATAGCTATCATACTCAATCCTTTAGTTGTTTAGTATTCAAGAGGAACATTATAGAGATTTACCCACATTGGAATTGTCCTCTTCTCTTTGCAATCAATTTGAAACTCCAACTGCTATGGTTGTATAAGAATAGTGGAAATTTTGCCACATGTCATGGTCCTTCTTTAACAATGTTTAATACTTAGGCTTTGGAAACAAATTTGAACAATATATATCTATCTTTTAGTATTATTGCCTAGATATATCTATCTTTTACTCCCAAGACTTAACACCCTCCTACATAATATCCATATCAAGGGAGCTAATGGCACGACCATCTTCATTCTTATGCGGCAGAAATGAAGAGAGAGATCGGTGGTGGAGCCTCCCACCAATTACTTCCAAGTTTTCCTTACCACTGAGATGAAGAAGAGACAGGTAAGGCCTAGATATTGGTAGTTACGGTCTGTGTATTTACTAAAAAGGGCTGAGAGGGTGAAACAAATAAGGAATTTGGAAACTGAGGAAATTGGAGGAATGGAGGAGGAGAATCAATAGGTTGGGCTGAGGTTGAAGTAGAGGGTAAAAGAGGAAAATCCTCTATAGGGCTAGTTTCTTTTGGGGTTAGTATGGGTGTTTGCATTGTCTGCAAAGGGAGTCGCCCCTGTCAGATTTCTAAACAGAGAAATAGCAAGGACTATCACATAAGGGAAAATAGGTGGGAGGGGACAAAGAAAGGGTTCAAATGACCAAAATAATCTTGCCCTAAGGCAATGGAATATTCAGATCTAAAGAAGGAGCTTGAGGAGTATGGAAGAGTAGTTAGTGTATAGAGATGAAGCAATGAAGACTAGAGCTAAAAAAAGTGGAACAATAGAAGGAATGAAGAGGAGTTGCAGAAGGATGAAAAGGTTTTGTTGGTATGAAGGTTTTAGGTTAGAGAGATGATAGAGAACATGCAAGAAAGGTATACTGGCATCATCTAAACTCCAATATCCTTTCTTCACAATTAAGACATTTTATTTTTATCATTATTATTTAAGATATATTTCAAGAACAATATTCTAAGTATTTTCATACTCAATCTGTAACACACCATTTCCGCAAGACCCGAACCCGATATCGTGGGTGATATCCGAGCCCGTGCCTCACGAGGGTGGTATGCTAGAGCAGTCAATGCAGTTCAAAACTTCGGTAATGCATTTTTATTTTGGAAAACAATCGAGTGCGCGTAAATCAAAAAACAAGTTGGGCCCACGATACGAACATATTTTCAATCAAAACACTATTTCAGAAATCACTTTACAATCATAACAATATCCAATAGGGGCCCTAAAATAAGACAGTACTATTCTGCGGAATTTGCAGAGTTACAAATTTACAATAATACCGAATAGCTCAAATGCAGATGTGAAACTGATCCCGACCTCAAACTCTAACTCTCTTGCAGTAATCATACTCCCGTTTGTCTAACGGGGTACTCTTCAATCCCTGAAAAATAATTGCAATGTTGGGTGAGTTTGCGAACTCAATGAGAAACCATCATCGATGGTTCACTCAATTCATGCATATACACACAATTTACCAAATATCACCTACGATCACATTTCTCAAATGTAAGGCGTTTCGCCTTTCACACAATTCACATTCGATCACACCAAATATGCAATGCACATGTGACACTTTCCAATTTATTACGGTGTTGTGACCGAGCGCCTATCAGTGATCACTATTCAATAGACGCGTCTAGGGAGTAGGAGAGCCCTCAGGGTATGCACTAACTCCCCTCGAGCTCGAGGCTCAGTTCAGTAACAGTAAGCCTTAATGTGGTATCCGAGCACTGCGTGGGAGAGCCCTCAGGGTATGCACCACCTCAGGGGCAAGCGATACCAAGGCATTATTGGCTGCTCCGGTTACAACTGTCTTTATCTGATCATGCATTTATGCATGATTGCATATGTATCAATTCACATTCACAATCATTTTACATTTCAAAGACCAATTCCCATTCCTTCGAACCTTCGGTCCGGTAAGTCAGTCATTAACAATTTCATATTCACAATTCATTTCATAGCAGCATTCACATACAGTATACACAATTTGCACTTCAATATCACACTCAAATACTTCGAACACCCTTGGTTTGAAATCAATCAAAACACTCACATATATCCCTCCATTATCTCCACATGGCATAATTACAAAATATTAAACACATATAGGTTGAGAAACTAACTAGGTTACTCACCTGAACTTCCTAGCTGCTGCCTGGAAGCTCCAGCACTGTCCGTGGAATATCGATCCATCGGAGCCTCTATAACAGTCAGACAATTTCCAATTACTAATGCATAGTCAAATAATTTGATAATGCACATGCTTTGAATAAAAGATGTACTATGCCTATTCATGACTTTCCCTGTGCTAATTCCCATTTTTCACTTTCTTTTGTCAAATTCTAGCTTTCCACTCATTTGATCAATAAAGCCTCATTTCAATTCAATAACATATTACAAAACTCCCAAATTTCAATTCTAATATCCAGTCAATTTATCACGTCATATCCACTAGGATATTACCTCAAAATCAATATCAATATTCTCTAGATCAAATTCACCTTTTATGCTCAGTTCTAGATTCCCAATAGCCTTTCCTTTACATTTAAGGACCTCACAATTTTATCCCAATTACCAAGAACAATCCTTAGGTTACAATACAATCACACTTTTAACTCTCTTTCATTAATTGAGATCTCAAAAACCTGAATTCAAACTCTCATTCTTTTCCTCAATTGTAGACCTCATTCCCTAGTTCATAACGAATCAAACATCACTTCAATTGGAGGTCTACACCATTATTTATGCCTCAAAAACCAAATTAATTCATTTCAGAAAAGGCCCCTTGTCGCGACATCAAACCATTCGTCGCGGCGTCTAGCAGGCGCTTGCCGCGACGTGTGATTTCGCTCGTCGCGGCGAACGTCTTCCTTGAGGCTCGCTACGTCGCAAAGGAGAGGACTCGTCGCGGCGTGGAAAACTCGAGCTCGCCGCGACGTCGAGAGGAGCTCACCGCGGCGTCCAACGTTTTAGAGCTCGCCGCGACGTCTTCCTTCCCGCTCGCCGTGACGAATTAAATGTTGATTCGCTGCGGCGAGGCTTCACGTACGTCGCGACGTGCGAGTTGCAGGTCGTCTTCTCCGATCAATTTTTGCCCAATCTCTCTCTAAAACCAGTCCTAACTTAACTTAAACACTCTAATCTTTAACAATTAACCTCATGAATGCATTAAGCACCATAATAAACAACATTAAAACCAAATCACTTACCAATCAAGCTCAAAACCTCAAATCTCTGAAATTCCTCCAATTCCTTTCCCTTTTTTTCTAACGCCCACGGTGAACCTCCAAACTTCAACCAACCTTTATCTTCTCTCAAAAATTGTAATTGATCTTCAGCCACAAAGGAGGGAACAAGCAATGATCTCCAAGGAAGAATCGAAAATCACCAAGGAGAAGAAATGATCGTGCCCTAGGTGGAGAGGATTTCCTTTCTCCCTTTTCAAAGTCTAAAACATTTTAAAGGTTAATTCCTTAAGTCTCTTGTCCCTTTTTCCTCATAATACTTGTAAATCTGTTTCTCTTTTCAATTTCATTTCTATCCCAATTCGTCTCCAAATTTCAATGGCTCGACATATAAATTTCTAAAATCATATTTCTAAATTTTCATAGCCGTTGAATAATTATTTCGATACTATATAGTCAATCGGTCCGCCACTCGGAAAAATTCCGGTCCGGACATTTTCTTCCGAATTTTCAGAAAATTTCTGAAAAGTCACTACCAATTAGTAATTACTCTAAAACATTTCCTATTAAATTTTCAATCCCAATTATTCCACAATTCTCCATAATTCAAAAGCAAACCTAATTATTCACAATTTCACAATTCATAACCGTATCACAATTAAATGCCGGGAAAAAGTCATGAATGCATGTACCTATCAGTGCACGTGCTAAATGACTCAATCCTCTACAATTAGAAGCCAAATGAATGTTCAGTCGATATTATGCGGTAAAATCCTATCCCGTCCCAATTTACCAATATAACCTTCTCATCGGTGACGGGATGTTACACAATCTTTCCAATATTTTACACCCTACCAAAACAAAAAGTGCTTACAGCTACATAAAAAAGGAAAATTTAAAACCAAAAAGAAATAAAACCTAATTATCATATGTTTAAGTTAAATTAAGAAAATAAAATTATATAAAATATTTTTTGTTTCACAGGCTTTAGTTTTTTATTTGCTATTTGTGTTAATCATCATTTGTTAGGCAAAAGGTCTAATTTATTCTTTAATAGTTGACAAAAAGTTTAAGAAGACCCCTTCAAAATAGAACAATTCATCCTAAAAAGGCTCTCTCCATCATTCCTTTGTTAAATACATATTACATCCCCATTATGTTGATCCACGTGGTATGCTAGATAATTTTAGATGCCAACATGACAGCTAATGTGTAATAAAGAAATTTAAGATTTTTAATTTAATTAACTTTTTAAGTATTTTAAAAATAAAACCCAAAAATTATTAATTATTTTAAAAATAAAACCAAGAAACCTATTTTCCCCTTTATTTTCCCCTAACTATCATTAATCCCTAATTTGCATCAAATCTTTAATATCCAAGCATGAATGTTTCTTCGTTATTCATCTGTGGTCTTCGATTGTGTCTTCATGTTTTTCCCCGATCTTCATGAAATTTCTTTATTACTCTTACTTCTTCCTCTCTTTTTGTTAATTTCCAGTCATTTTCTAGCATATTTGTCCCCAGTTGTGGCTTGTAGGATTTGGAGTACTGTTATTTCAATACGTATAGTATCTCACATCTCCTTCTATTTATTTAGTATTTGATGTTCTTATCCATAAATAAAGAATATTTTTTATGTTTATAGGCCAGAAATGTTTGTCTTTAAAAGTAAAGATAGTGAAGCAAGGTGTTTCCCTTTATGATCCCTTATGTTTTAGAGTACAAAATTAAAGTAATCCTACACATACATTTGTATTCTCAACATATTTTAAACTACATTTGTTTGGGTGTATTTATGATTTGTTAGGAAGTAAGCTTGTTTAAGTTGATGGTTCATTTACATGGTGACAATATATGACTAACAAGCTCTTAATTTTGTTGGAGTTCAAAAGATAGGCATGGTAGTTAAGGTTATAAAGATCTATTCAAAAGAAGAAAGTATCGAGAGGATGATATTTCCATTTTTATCTGTATGTCTATTATATTCATTATTATTTTTGTAAATTGAAGTTTGTGTTAATAGGACCAAATCAAAATTTAAGCAATGTTATAAGTGGCAATTTGCTTATACATGTAGTCAAGTACCAAACTAGATTTCATTGTTTGTATAGTTTATGGCTATTAACTAGTATTGAACAATGAGTGTTGTAAATGGACAACTTTTCATAGTTAATTCTTATCCAACTTTTTTTTTCTCTAATTTACTTCTCCAGTGTTGGTAACTTTTATGTCCTGAGGTATAAATAAGATGTCTATTTAATTTCCATTCAATATTTAAATGAAATGTCACAAATGATGTCCATTTGTTAGATTATTAGTTTCTATATTTTAGTCTTATATATAATTTTTATAGTTTAGGATTGATTTTCTCTTGACCTACCTAGCTAACTCAATTATCAATCGCCTTTTACTGCTCAACTATCTTTTAATTCTTACAAACAATAAATTATTTATATCCTATCTATGTTTATTTTCAACTAACAATTTACGTACAGTAATATAACATATAGTCTAGTACAAAACTAGATTTCATTGTGTTGTATTATTTTATGGATATTAGCTAGTATTCAACATTTGAACGTATCCATAAAATTTCTTAAATTAGAAGATTAGTACATAAATAACTTTCTTTCCAAAAGATAATAGTGAGATTCAAAATCACCATTTTAGTTGTTATATTTCTTTTACATCCATAACTATATCTTCCATACATGCTTCCATTGTTTGGAATTTTACATGCTTAAAATTTGCAGTCATATTTTATGACTTTTTTACTTCAATACTATACCTAGATATCCTCAGATTGGTAATTACTCCCATTTGTTTATAGCCTTTGTTTAATGATATTGTTCAAACATTTATCTTCCATAAAAGATTTAATGTCAATTGATGACCCTTATTTGATCACATTATTTCTTTGTTATTAGGGTTAGGGTATCACAGGATATATATATATGAATTGCACATATGATGGAACAAAGAACTTATAAACATGTACCTAAGTTCTAGATAATTTATCAAATTTACAAAATGGATACTGGCACTTCTTAATAGAGCCTTGTCTTGTCTTGATGGGATAACGTGTAAAACCTGCAATAACAAGTTGTTATCAAGAAATAAAGGTAAAGTTTAAATCTTATCCAATGCTAAACTTCAAGCTTCACTGATGGGTCCATTCAACTTTATTCAAAGCTGCTTAGAACACGTTAAACCATGTTTCTTAATAGCTTCAAAACTGTTGCTACTAACTATGTTCTTTTGGTGACTAAACATAAAAGCTTAGGTATGCAAGCATATCAAAACCATTAAACTTGCTTGCTCCTCACATGTATAATTTTAGCAACATAAAATCCTTTAAACTCCTATACTTTGGAACTTTTTTAATGACAAACTAATATTACCTTTGATTTATATATTTTGAGAACCATACAAACTAAAATGAGCACTTAAAATATTAAATCTTTACTATTTTATTATATAGTAATATGCCTAGCATATTGCCTCTGTAATAACATGTTTAATTTTTCATTGAAAATTTTCATAAGCAAATGAAATATTATAATGGATAACCATGTTATTAAAGTTTATGTAGGGAACCAAATTTTCGAACTCTTTAGTTTTCACAATTTATTTTGTTTAAAAGATGAAAGTTCACGATTAGTTTAATTAATTTTACAATATTAAATTAATAACATATTTATATTAAATTTAATATTATTATGTTATTTTATTTCAATATAGATCTATATTCGTATGTTATTTTTTCATAGTATGGACTAGTTTATTTTAATTTATATGTATAGGTTGGCAATAAATGGACGAGTTAGTATAAGGTTTTCTTATGATGGACATTTTACTAAGGAAGGTACAATGAAGTATGCAAGCAAGGCACCTGAAAATTTTGACAGTGTGAACATAGATTATGTGAGTTTAAGAAGGTATATTAGGCTCTACAAATATTGTTAGTGCACCTGAAAATTTTGACAGTGTGAACACAGATTAAGTGAGTTTAAGAAGGTACATTAGGCTCTACAAATATTGTTAGTGCATGATATTTGATTCTGAGAAGGGGTTGGAAGAAGGTTTGAGGAGGTTAAAGTCTAATAAGAGTGCATTTGATTTATTGAATTATTAAGGTGTATAGCATAATTGATGTCTATTTGGATCATATAAATGAACACAATCCTGGGAGCTCCTTAGACAGTGATGAATATCTCATTATTGAAAAACTATATGTTAATTTAAGGCATCCTAGTAAGACGAATAGATATACTTATGGATTTATTATAAGTGAGATTAATAGATATATTTAAGAAGTGGTTGTTAATTATACAATAGTAATAAGATTGAACTTGAGTTTCAAGAGGAATGAAGAAAAAGATAAGATATGGTTGTAATGAAGTCTGTTGAATTGATCTATATGCTTTATTTCATATAAATTAAAGCTAAAACTTAAATTTTAGGTTGGTTATATCCAATTTTATCATGAGACATTTCAAGGAAAATTATCTTAGATAAGCCAAACTATAAAATGAAGAAAATAATTGAAGAATGTGTGGATAAACTAAATTTGTCTATTAATTCCATCATGTGCAATTATGTAAGAAGGAAGCTTCTTTAAGTTGAAAGAAATGAATATGAAATTTACATTCAAGCTTCAACTTAGAAGGGTTGAAGATAAGTTAGTAATCAAGAGAATGTATAAGTGTTTTGATTCTATGAAGAAAGGTTGAATAATTTGCAACCTATAATTGGTATAAATTGATGTTTTTTGGAAACAAAGTACCAAGAAGAACTTTTAAGTGTCATAGGAGTTGATGGCAATTGACACATCTATCCAATTGCATAGGCATTTGTTGACATAGAAAATACTAAAAATTGTACATGGTTTATAAAACAATTAACCATTAGCTTAAAGCTTGGAGATGGTGTAGAGATGGTATAGATATTCAAAAGGTAATTCATCCAAATAAAAGTAATTTTTACAAACATTTGCATTTGTGAACATTTTTAACTGGTTATTCTTAATTTGTAAGGACTCATATGAGCTAGGAATGATGTATTGATCTCTATTACACATAGGATGTATGCAAGGTATATATATACCATAATTGGGTGGAGAAATGAAAGGGAAATTTTGGAATTATGTTTGGGCAGCATTCCCATAAGAATTTTATGACAAGTGCAACAAATTAAACTGACTTACGCCAAGATGTGTATAGGACTTTCTTGAATATCCCTAGGAAATATGAAGTAGGCTTTCTAAATCATTGAGTCCAAAATCACAGACAATAATATGAGTGAGACATTTAACTCTTGAATTTTGGAGGCTAGAGGTTACCCCTTATCATTGGCTTGCTAGAGACTATTTTTACATGAATTTTACTTTACAATTACATTCAAGTATAATTTGACATTTGATTGTTATACAAATGATGACCAAGGAGAAGAATACTCATCTGACAAGCTCAATATAGCATAAATGAAAAAAGTATAGATAGATAGTTAAATATTCCTCGAACCCTACAATATAATGTTATTGTGAAAAGATGTAATAAAACGTTACTAGAAATGGTTTTGTCCATAATGACACAAGAAAATTTACCACTTATGTACTTAATTGAGTGCCTAGAAAATCAGTTACAAACACTACGTATGAGTTATGAATAAGTAGAAAATTTGATATGAAAATCTAAAACCGAAGGGGTGTGTTGTTTGTATTTATGACCTCTCTCACAAATATGGAAAACTAGGCTCAATATAGAAGAAAAATATCTTCATTAAATACTCATAACAATCAAAAGAACATGTGTTCATATGTGAACAAGAAAATGAGGTGTAACTGAATTTAAATCACAAGATGTCACATTTTAAAGAAATGACTTTCCAAAGTATGGTAAAATAGGAAAATACCTATTTCTATATGAGACTCTTGATCATAATGATTCTATTACAAGGAATTAAAAAATGGAATTTACCTAATGAAGAGAAGTCTATAACTTAAAGAATTAGGTTAAGGTCAATTAAGGTTATAATGCAATAAATGTTTACCTACTACATTTGATACAAGTCGGACTAATTGGGAAATCCATGAATATGTGTCTAATGAATCTCTTTTATGTCTAAATAATCATCGAATAATTCCATAATCATTTTAAAATAGAAGCGGAGATTCACTTGATTATCTAATAAGAAAAGGATGAGCTAGGGAATCAAGGTCGTTCCTAATATTTTATAAGCCTTAGGCTAAGTAAAAAAGAAAGTCCCAATAAATCGACAATATGCGAACATATAAATTTTAAAAGCATGTTTTTATTATTAAAATTTAATATCCATACATAAGTGACCCAATTTATAAGTCCACATACTTAATAAAATATTAAATAATCATAACATCACTAATAATATCTTGCAAATGTCAGTAATAATAAAATCACTAAAATAGTAGTAGTAACAACAAAATAGCAATAAGAATAATCGAATAGCAAAACGCTAAGAGAATTGTATTAACAAATACACATGATTATGATTTATGAAAACAATTTCTCCATGCATGTCTAGATTCAAAATCATTATTAATATTGTCAAAATCAATATCATCCATCATATTCTTCTCGATACATAAAATAACTAAACCATTAAATATATTACGATCTTATTTAATTATCAAATAATATCTATTTAATTATTAAACACATCCAACTATTTACGATCTTATTTAATTAACAAATAAATTTTTATTATTTAATCATCACAACATGTTTAATAGAATCATACAATTTTTATAATAAATGAAACCATTTATGTAGTCTTTGGATTGAGAAACCTAAATTATTTGATTTAGTCATATTATCACTAAACTTATATAAACCTCGACAAGAAAACAAGTCCAACAATTATTACATTACTTGTGGCAAAGTATAATGAAAATTACAATTACAAAAATTAAATTATTTATTAATTTTAATTATATTTTATAAATAATTAATAATTTTAAAATAAAAAGAAGAAACACAAATAAACACAATATCATTTAATACTAATGTTCTGATTTAAAATGCTAATATAATGTTCATGTTATTGATAAATTACAAAATAATTATAATATATTCAAATATTTAATAAGCAAAAAATACATAAAAATAAAAAACCTCGCAATGGTTCTTTCTTGTCCTATTCTTTTAACTGTCTTTTTCAATTGCCTCGCAAGCCGGTGATTATGACTTTATGTTGAAGGCCCCAGGATGATTGTAACGTTGTTCTTAACACTGATGGCTCATCGCTTGAATGTCCCGGACCTTCAGGGTGGGGATTCGTGATACGTTATGCCAATGATTCTTTCTTGTTTGCTGAGTGTCGATACTGTAACTCAAATGTTAGCTTCGCCATGGAAATAGAGGTCATAGTTTGTGGCCTTCGGTTTTGTGTTGCCTGTGGGTTCCGGAAAATACAGGTTCAAATAGACAATATGGGCATTGTGCAACTATTGAACCATAATTCAGATTTTTGGCCTTGGAGGTATGAAGCAGCGCTTAAAGATATTCGAAGTATGCTCTCTGTCTCGACGTCGTCCATTATTCATGTTTATGGAGAGGTTAATAGCTTTGCGGATTTTTTAGCAAAGTTAGCTTCGGGTGGTAATTTGACACAATTCGCTACGGAAATTACTCTACCTCTTCATCTCTGGACAATCTTGCGAATGGAACATAATTTTGTTCCATACCTACGATATAAACCATGAGTCTCACATCTTTTATTTACATGCCTTTTGTACTGCACTTTATCTACTCTTGTAGAGCTATGTATTAATAAAATTCCTTTTCTTTTAAAAAATAAAAAATAAAAAACCTTACCTTTAAATTATCGCTTATAATTCAGAAGACAAAATTGTGAAAATATTTTACCGCCAATTTTTTAGTTTAAGTAGATTCTCATATTGATGAAAATAAAAATTAGAGTATAAGAAATATACTTAAATGCTTCAAAGGAGTATAAGAAATATACTCAAATGCTTCAAAGGTATTTATAAATATAATAGGTTAACATTATATAGTTAATAAAGGAAGCCATTTAGCTTCCAATATTAAAAGTTAATGTTAACTTTGGTAATATATCTAATAAAGGAAGCTATTTATTAGTTAACATTAACTTTCTCTTCTACTTTGACTGACAACTAAGAATTTACTACCCTTTAAATGAAAAAATGTTGAAAATATGCTACTGAAATGCATTGAAGGTGGGCTCCTAAATAGGATGGGCCCTAGATAGGTGCCCTGCCTTCCCCTACCCAGGGCCGACACTGTAGGGAATGTATATGAGGCTTTTATTGGACCTGCTAAAGAAGAATAAATGAAAGTAATGAAAGAAAAAATAACTTCTTTATGCTCAAACTAAGTATTAGATTTGGTTGATCTCCATTATGCGAGCAAAGCAATTGGGAACTAATGGATTCTCAAAATGAAAAGAAAATTTGACAACAACATCAAAAGATATAAGGTGTGCCTCTCGTGGCTAAAGGATATACATAATAAAAGAGAATTGATTATGACAAGACATTTTTCATGTTATAAGGTTTGCTGCAATTTTTCTAATCTTACCTATAGTATCTATTTTGGATATGAATTCATGTTATAAGGTTTGCTGCAATTTTTCTAATCTTACCTATAGTATCTATTTTGGATCTTCAATCATATCAAATGGATGTAAAGAAAAAAAATTTCTAAATGAAGAATTAGAAGAAGAAATCTATATAGAACAAATTGTAGATTTCATTAAGGTAGGTACGGACATAAAGTATATTAGTTATTAAATTCGATTTATGCTCAAGTAGTCCTTAAGGTAATGGTACATTATTTTTCATAACGTAATTAATTCATATAATTTTCATATACTTAATGAAGACCACTAAGTATATATTAATATATTCAAAGATCAATATGTGATTTTATCTTTATATATAGATGACATTTTAATGGGATGTAATGACTGTGAGGTTGTCAAGCAAATCCAAGACTAGTTTTCATAAGAATTTAAGATAAAAGACATAAGTAAAGCTATTTATATTTTTGGAGCTAAGATTTTGAGAAACCTTTCAAAGATATTATTGTCACTTTTTTAGTGACATATATTCAAAACATTTTAAAACGATTTCCTATATAAGATTGCAAATTAATTAATAATAGATGTCAGTAAGAAAAATTCCCCATTAACACCATAAGAAAGAGAACAAATGAAGAAAGTTCCCTACGTTAGTGCAGTTGGTAGCCTCACATATGTCATGATATGTATAAGGGTAGATATTATTGCTTTTTTTTAATGGTAAGCATATATTAATCAAATCTAGGACAAACATATTGGAAGGTATATAAAAGTACTACTAATTATGCATTTTATTATCAAAGAATCTAAAAGGTACTACTAATTATGCATTTTATTATCAAGGAAACAATCTACATATATAAGGTTATACAGATGCAGAATAAGGTAGGGATTTAAATGAGAGAAAATCTTCCTCTAGATTTATTTTCTTGCTGTGTATTATCTATAATGACATTTTCAGCAACAATACAAGAAGTTATGTGACTTAGACAATCTTAATTAATGTGGGAGTCATTGAGAGTAAGATTGATCCAGTAATAATCAACTATGACAATTAAGTAGCAATCGGTTATACTAATGACTGTAAATTTCATCATAAAACCAAACACATAGATACTAAGTACAATTATATATATATATATATATATATATATATATCAAAAATAGATGCATAAGGTGAAGTGAGCATGAACTATATACCTACACAAAATATGTTGGCAAACTCAATGACAAAACTAATTTTCGATATTCGGACATTAAGCATATAAAGTCACTAGGATTATGCAGATACTATAATGTAATTGATTAACATTTTTAAATTATTTTCATTCAATATATTGTCATGTCTAAATGCAAAATGAGTTGACATTATTTATAAAGTAATATAAGCATTACAGTTCTTAATTCTAAAACATGTTTAAATCAAAAGGTATGTCAAGCAAATAAAAGATTGACCTCTCAAATTAAACATTAAGTATGTTTAAACCAATATATTTATGGTATTACATTAACATCATATATATGCTCTAAATAAAATTAGTTAATATTGTAGCATGTGACACTTATTATGTGTGCAAAAATAACCATGAAAAGGGATTAATGTAAGTTATAAGATTTTAATTTACATTGTGTGAGACCCTAGAGGTTCAATGGGCCTTATAATATACCCCTATGGCTTTTGCCTAATTCCTAAGAGTCAAATTTAAGGTTTAGTGTTTTAGAATGTTACTAAAAGTGTTGGGACCCGATCTGGGAACCGGATCCCAACCGAAAAGCAGAAATGGATACGAAGAACGAGGCGAATTCAAATTGGATAAATTGAATTCGATAACGACAAACAAAGCAAAAGCGGAAGCAAATCGATAACACGAAACGAAAAATGAAGAATCGGAATACGAATAACAAATCGGATAACAAAGTGAAAGCAAATCAAAATCGAATTTAATCTGAAAGCGAAACGACTAAACGAATCGAAATCTGAAATCGAAAGAACAGAACATAAGGCGAAATCAAATCGGATACGTATGGAATCAAACCAAATAAATGAAGTAATTGAACTGAATGAAATGCCGACATCCGTGAATAAAACACAAAGACAGAAACGATCGCGTTGGAAACCTAGACGAAACATTCGAAATCCGGTATAAATTTTTTTTTCTTTAAAAAAAAACACATTCCACAATAGAAAATTCGACAATTTTCTTATTTCTCACACTTTTCAAAATATAATCAAAACCATTTCAATCACTTTTCAGTTGAAGAACTACGATAATTTCTTTCCCAAAAATTTTCACATTTCTTTTTCAAAAGATGCCATGCAACACACTTATAAACAGAAACAAAGCACACAAACACATCAAATGGTCTGGTTCGGTCCAAAATAGAACGTCTTGCACATTCATCATAGCGGTCATGTCCTGTGGCAAATAGAACGTACTACACTTTTTTGCATAGCGGTCCAGTGTAGCCGTGAAGGGAGTCCGAAATCGGAGCTCCATGCCACTAGCGGGCATCCGGGAGAAGGCTATATCGAATAGAGACAGTGCACTGACTCACAGAAGGACTTGACCAAACCCACATAACACATATTGAAAACAAAAGTTCGGAATGCCCGAAGGCACTTTTCAAAATCTTGCTTTTCTTCAAAAAAAAAATTTCAACCATTCACATATCCACATAAATTCATGTAACACATCTAATACAAATTACATCATCAATTTGATCACGAACCAATCAAATTCACAACAATGTATGCACTAACTTCTTTCAATCATAAAATCAAATTTATTCAGATTCATATTTTCAAATATTCATGTTTAGTTTAAAATTCCATAAATAAACATACTACCCACCTCGAAATGATGCAAGGACCTCGTCCCGATCATCAATTTGACCAAAGCGTCCTTTGTTCTTCCAATTGAAATTTAACATAAACCATAATAATCCAAATTCAACGTCATAAATAACTAAATCCTCAAAATTTATTTCACAATTCACAAAGCCATACTAGCCTCAAGAGATCTAAATCAAAATTCTCTCATTTTTTCAATTTACAAAATCGGGCCTAAAATCCTACTTCACAATTTTCCAAAATTAATTCAATTCAATCAAGCGATTCCCAAACATCAATTCCTCATATATTCAAGCTATTTAAATCTCCAATTTTCACAATTCCAAATTTTCAAAATTGGCCTAAACCAATTTTCACAAATTCAATATCATAAAACCAATAATCTTCAAAATTCATATCATAATTCACAAACCTATAATTCTACACCAATAATTCACAAATCACAAATTTAAGCCTAAGCCTTAATTAATTTCCATCTAAAATTAAATACAACCTAAAGCATATGCATCAAAATTGACTTAAGAAATCTCAAATTCAGCATTAATCCAAGCTCTCTAAAGCAAAAATTTCAAAAACCCATAATTCCAAACTTTGACATAAACCCCAAATTCATAAAATCAACATAATCATAGCCTAATCTCTTCAATAAATCTTAGAAAACTTAAATTCATAACCTTTCCAAGTCATCTAACACAATAAACTCATCAAAAAATTTCAAACTCAACTTTCTCTCTCTTACCATTTTCTCCACCATTTTCGGATTTATTAAGCTCCAAGACAAGCTTCCTTCTTCTTCCATGTCTTCACCTTGAAAACCACCGAAATCTTGCTTAAAAACCCCTGGAAAAACCAACTTGCTTCATCCTTCTTCTACTTTCCTTCCACGGCCGATTCCTTCCCTTCTTTCTTCTCCAATGTTTCTTCTTCTTTTCTCTTGATTTTTCGTGAACTTTCTGCTGCTTTAAATGGGTAAAAACGACAGCTATAGTTGAGTTTAAGGCCAGGTCATTAAATGGGAGTAAATGACCTAAATGCCCCTTCATTTAAGTTAACCTCCAACATTTACCTGATACCTTGCATCCTATTTTTGTGTGGCTAATTGACATAATTTGGACAAACTTTCTTCTTGATGATTGTTCCTCTAGATCATACGAATATAATTTCACTGACTGCACTCAATTCGAATCAGAAACGAAGAAGTTATAGCCAAAATACTATCGGACCTGTAAAATATCCGAGACTGAACATTACGCTAATTTAATTCCAGAAAATTGACAATCTTAGGGATGAAATTAAATTTCGATCCCTTCACAAGAGTTGTAGCCCTATATCTTAATTTTATTTGACCTTAAGAATCAACTCAATCGGAGTTGTACAGCTCCCGAATTTCGTAAAATACTGAACCATGTTCAGAAAATTATCCAACTTATAACCTATAACCAAATCTCTTACTTTGGTTCAATCAAGCTCTTTCTATTTAATCTCCTAAAAATCATAATTCTTCATAAAAATGAAATTAATTGTCTTAGGAATCCAACGCTTCAAGAATCAAATCAATCGGATGTCGGACGAAGGAATTATAAGCAAAAGATTACAAAAGGGATCGGATTAAAAACAAAGTAACCGAACTTCAAAATCGAACTTTTCAAAAACCATATCTCTCGATCCCGAACTCGGAATTTGACAAATTTGGTATCAATAAAAATATCAAAGGAAGCTCTAAAACTTCCCTGAAATACTCAAAATCAAATTAGGTCTCAAAAGAGGTCAAAAACTCAATCAAAGATTCTGTCCAAAACAACTTTTCCTAAACGACTTCCAATTTTTAATCGCTCATAACTCCTAGCCTCGATATAAAAAAATTGCAAACTTTATATCAATGGAAAGATAAAAACATCATCTAAAACTTTCATGCAGATTACTTACTCCAATTCAAACTAAATCTATACGACGAGTGGCCTCGAAGCATAGAACACACAAATATATACTTAATAGCATTTTCAAAACAAAACATATCTTCAGAAATTCATATCTCTCAATCCCGACATCGAAAAATAGCAAACTTTATGTCGACAAAAAGTTCTCGACAGAGGCTACAATTTTCATGTTGATCATTTTCTCGAATTTTGCCTAAATCAAAAAGTCAACTTTTTCTTCAAAAAGTGAAACTCCAAGCGAACTTTGACTGATCATAACTCTCACTTCCGATATCGAAAAATATCAAACTTTATGACTGCAGAAAACTCTTGACATAAACTACAAGTTTCCAGAAGACAATTTCCTCAAATTTTGCCTCAAACAATAAGTTAACTCTCTCAAGTCAAACTTTCTATCTCCAAAAGTCAACTTTCTTAATTTTTTTCAAATTCTCTCACTTTCTTTCTTTATTTTTTGATTTTCCACTCCCATTTCAATTAACTCATTGTCTTTCCTCTCATAATCCATATAACTTCCTTCAAATATCAAAGTCCTCAAAACTAAACAATTCTTTTTTCATAAATTTTTCTTAATTTCAGCAAATTTTCTTAAATTCATAAATTGTCTCACCAATTTCTTTCTCATTAATATTCATTTTAATATTTCTAATTATCATCAAAAGTTCGGGGTCCAACAAAAAGATCATGTGTGATATGATCTTAAGGAACAATTTTAGGAGAGCAAAATTCATTCAATTCAAGAAAATTTAGAACAATGGAAGGTCATTTTGTTTGGTGACTCGCTTAAGAAAAAAGTGTATATTCAAAGGTGGTTATGGACTCTTAATAAAAGAGTTGAATATATTTGTGGCACAATGAAGCAAATGAAGTCAAAGAAGATTAAAATACAAGATATCACTTAAGATATTGCATACTAAATCTACTCAATTAATTTATTGATCAGGATGTTATATATTATTGACAAGTATATGACAATGAGTCCTTATCGTATGTTGGTCATATAGGTTATTAGACAAGTATGAGAACTTGAAAGGTTTTAATTGATTAAATTCATCATATGTGAGTGGGAGGTGATAGACATAAGACACACATGATATATTTAGGTTATGTCATTTGACTTCTAAGTAATAAGAGTAGTTAGAAATTTAAACTTCAATGTAAAATATATATTTTAAAATTCTAAAAGATTAGAATGATCCTTTTGAAGATAAAAAGTATTTAGAACTCAATTAAGTTTTATTCTCAAGAAAACAAGTATTCTCTAACATGTGAAAATAAGAAGTTAATACTAATAAGCATTAGTTTCAATAATAAATATGATAAGTCGATCATGTTATTTGTGTTTAATTTTCTTACATAATTTGTGCCACAATTATTTATACAAACAAAATTTTTGGAAATTTTAGGTTAAATTTTTTAGGAATAAGCAATAAAAAGAAACTTAACAAAAATGAGAAATATTATAAATGATATATGAATACAAACAAAGAAATACTTAGAGTGTACGGATGTAGTGAAAGTATAGCAATTGACTAAGGGTGTAATGGTTAAAATGAATTTTATCTCATAAGCAATTGTTCACTATCAAGTTATCCATTTATGTAAGATAACTATTTAAGAGCAATATGTGCTTGATTCCTGAATACATTATGCATGCCCATACTAAGCTCTTTTGTTAATTAAGAGCTTCCTTTTCTCCTTCGTAATTAGTTGTATAATATTAATTTAAGGCAATATAAGATATTAATATAGAAAATAGTTAGAATACTACCGAGCCTCGTGGCTTAATAGCTGAGCCCTTGGGAAGCTAGTAAATGCTCTGAAAGATGTGGGAAATATTCCGCCTTTCAGTCAATGTGTTGAACTTTTGGATCAGTAGTCGTTCGATTTCATTGTAAAATGTAAATGTTGAAGCTAATGATTTTGTCGAGCGGCAAACAAGCAAGGGGTTTGATCCTAACAATATAGTAAGTTCAGTGAATATTAGCTATAAGGCTCTCAAGTTTCGTAACGAAACAGGATGGAATTTAACACAATTATATTATTTGGAAAAAAAATTATAATAAAATAGAATAGAATAAGACAAAAGCGGAATGTTTCATGCTAAATTTTATTCCATCCTAAACAATAAAAATAAAAAACTTCCAATTAGGAGAGTTTAAGATGGAATATAAACTAATAAATATATACTACCTAACATACTCTTAATAATTTTTTAATACCAACTATAACAAAGTCATAATATTATATTAAATAGAATAGAATAATATTTAATATAATAAATTTTATTAAATAATTAATAATAATCTTTCTATATTATTAATAATAAAATGTATATAATTAATAAATTATTAATGAAAATATAAAATTATTCTTTAATTATTTGTCTATATTCTATATGAATAAAAATATAAATAAATTATCTATAAATATATATCACATAGAATTGAATAAAATAAAATTTATTAAATAATTAACAATAATAATTTATATAATTAATAATAAATTGTATATACTTAATTCGTCATAATTTGTTGGGAAATAGTTAACTTAAAACACAAGAAAGAGTGCCGACTATATATATAGATAACGTAAAGCACAAGAAAGAGTGCCGACTGTATATATAACTTAAAGCACAAGAAAGAGTGCCACTATATATATATATATATATATAGAAGAGTGTTTATGGTCTTTTTACCACACAAATCACCCCTGGAATGTAAAACGAAACTTGTGGGCCCTCCACTTTATGTTATATTAGTATGGCCTCACTTGGACTGCGAAATTAAGACCACCAAAGACAGCGACCACTCGGCAGTATTTGCTACTTTAATTCAGCTTTCTTGGTGGAGAATTATAATTTCAGACACACAAGTCGTCCCTTGTAAACTTAAATAATGGAACCATGGAAGAAAAAATCGATTTGAACTGTCACAAGGCATTGGTTTTGTCTTTGGGTAGCTGTCAGTAATGTAAACATGTAGCAAAACCGCATTTTCATATTTACCTGCCCACTTGTTTAAAAGAAAAGACGCTGACTTATCAAAAGGATCGAAGGAGATGGAACAAACTGAATATCTTATTGACGCGTGATAAAATTACAAGCAGACGAGCTTATACAAACTCAAGAGATATCTAACTTCTCCTAGAAAATTTACATGGGACTAATTATATCCTAAGAAAATAAAAACAGAAAGTGACCAATGACATCAAAAGTAAACCAGTAAGTTGCACTAATTTTTGCAATTATCCCATATTGTAGTTATTAGTATGTGTATTGTTAAGACAATATGGAAAGAACGCAATGCAAGGCAGTTTAAACTCAAGTCTAAACGAATAGATATTCTCATATCTGAAACCCTTGATAGCATCAAAGCACTTGATTTATAAACTAATTACTCAGCAACTCCAACCTTCTCCAGTTATTACTATGTTTTGAGTAGTTAAAAACTTTCCAACTCTCTTGTTTCAAAGGGTATCCCCTTAGATCCTCTTATAAGATTTAACTTTCACTCTTTATTAATGTATTTTTTCTTTCTTTTTTCAAAAAAAAGTTGCACTAATTTTCAATACATCTCCTTAATGCATACTTACAATTAATTACTCCAAAAGTAGCTCTTAAATTTTTAAATTAAGTTTAGTTGATGCCTTTGTAAAATATCTACAACTTAATTCTTAGGAAAGATTTCAATTTTACTTAACTTTTTTATTAAATACCTTCTCTCATTTGTAATATCAACAAAGTTCAATATATTTTGTTCTCATGTGAAAAATTGGATTTAATGCAAGTTTAATAATACTTTCATTCTCACCTTTAATTTGCATAGCATAACCAATTTTACACATATCTTCTATCAACCTCATCAACCACATATATTCTTGTGCGATTATGCTTACCGGCACTTATTCAGCTTAAATACTAGATTGAGAAATTATAGATTGTTCTTGCTATATTAAGAAATTAACGCTGAACTAGAATTGAAACAATAACTTAAAGTTAAATGTCTACCGTTTGCATTCCTTGTCCAATCTATATCAGTAAAATCATTTAATAACAAATTTTCCCTTCTTATACATCATGTCACTATTAAAAGAGACTTTTACATAAAACTTTTTGGAGATTATTGATAAGAAGTATAGTATCGTAATTTTCTCCACTAATCCTTAGTCTTTTATGTTTATTATTGGCCTATCTATTTTGATTTAGGTGTGTTATGGAAGAAAAAAGAGCAAAACTAGATAATTTCACGAATCTGAACAGTTTTGACACATTATTGTATTTGGGCCATAACTTTCATATACAAACTCTGATTAGGATGATTTAAGAGGAGTTGGAAAGCCCACGAAGAGAGCTACAACTTTTATGTTTTAAGTTTTTAGTGATTATGACTAGAAGATGTCATAAATCAGCCCATATATGAACTTTGTTGCACTGATCCAACCCAAATCTGCAAGATTACTACACAATAATCAAGGAGATAATTAAGGAAGCTTCCTAAGCCAACCTGGACGTAAAATATCAGCTGAAAGACCACTTTCCTCAGCCAAGAAGACTATTATTTGGATTATTATTATTATCCTTAATTAGGTATTTTTTGTGGAGAGAATATTTGACATATCTTTAGGAGATTTTCTAAGTTTCTATCTACTAGTTTTTTATTACTTGAAAGAGGATGGGAAGACATCTAGAAAAAAAAAAAGGACACACAACACACACCTCTCGCTCCTCTCTTCACACCTTAGAGCTTCTTTTTTGGCTCTGCGTGGCTAATCTCATTCTTGGGCAAAGGAATTGAAACCTCGGAACATCAAAACTGTGAAATCTAAATGAGTTTATTGTTTAAAATTTGACTTTGAGTTTTATTGTTCTTTCATGCTTATTATCATAATTATCGTTCATGATTTCTAAGAGGCCTACTAGTTAATTGTGTTTGATAATCTATTTCTAATCAAGTTGTTATTAAATCTTAAGAAGAATAATAAGCTATAAAAGTCTCTCTTAATCACTGGTGGTTAAAGGAACTTGATTTATTGATCTTTCTATTGCTTAATGTTATTGTTAGATTATATCTTCTGTGCTAGGCTTAGATCGTTTAATAATTAGGGTTAATTGGTTCACTAATGTTCTTTGTTAACCATACATGAGAAAAGATAGGAAATACTTGTTTCCCTGATAAATACTCAAAGTAGAATTAATTATCATTGTATCAAGGATCAGTCGTTAGTTCCAACGGTGCATATCTCCTTTGGCCAAGCTAGTTATTATTGATTTTCTTTAAGCTTAATCTTTACACTAGTTACACACACTTTTGGTTGCCTTTTTCTAGGATCGATCCCTGTTCCCATTACTACAAGTTTAATTTTTAGGAGTAAAGTTTATTTTTGATAGCCCTCGACAAGCTGATCAAATTTTGGTACTATTGTCGGGGAAAGGTTTTAATTGATTTTGTTTTTTTGCTATGATATAGTACTGAAAAAATCATTTATTTATAATTTTAATTAGACAAAATAAAAATAAAAATCATAAGTTTAATTATCGTCATAATTTTTTCTTTTTTTCCGTCTTGCAAACCTTTTAATCTATTTATGGCTTAAAAGTACCTTTTTCTGCAAGTAGTAGATGTTTTGAACAAAACTAATTGATCCTTTGGATTATGAGCCTCGGTGGTTTTAGGCCAAATTCAATTAGTTTCAAGGAGTTTTCAACAGTTTTTAGTCTCTGATGCAATTTTCAATTTTCAATTTTCAAATTTTAATTTTAATTTTTTATGTTTAGCTTTTCTTGATTTTTTTTGCCACTTAGTTTAAGCATAATACTCGTTCTTCTAATTTTGGTTTATAGTTTGATCTGGAGACTAAGAAAAGTGCAAAGAAATTAAGGAAAATAGCTAGAAGCAGGAGACACGAGATCGATCTTATTGGACTTGATTTGTTATTTGTAAGTGATTTAGATTCAGAAGAATAAAGGGACATGGCTCAAACTTTGAAGGAGCTTGTTGCTCCTAATTTGGACCAACAACCCTTATGCATCCCTTTTCCTACAATAACTAATGATGTTTCATTTGAGTTGAAGTTTGGACTAATACATCTTTTGCCAAAATTTTCATGGTTTGCCAGGTGAAGATGCAAACAAACATTTAAAGGAGTTCTGTTTGATATGCACAACTATGAAACCCTCGGGGTAACAAATGAGCAAATCAACCTAAAAGCTTTTCCATTGTCAATAAAAGATGCACTTAACAATTGGCTCTATTACTTACCTCTTGGGAGTATTACCATATGGAATGATATGAAGAAAGCATTATTGGAGAAGTACTTCCCAGCATCAAAGAGCTCTAACATTAGGAAAGAGATATTTGGAATAAAGCATAAACAAGGAGAGTCATTGTGTAAATACTGGGAACATTTAAAGAGACTATGTGCAAGTTGCCCTAACCACCAAATTAGCAAGCAATTACTTATATAGTATTTCTTTGATGGACTTTTAGCTATGGATAAGATCCTAATTGAAATAGCCAATGGAGGTGCCTTGACAAATAAGATATCTGAGTAGGCTAAAAATTTAGTTGAGAATATGGTAGCTAATTCATAACAATTTGGAACAAGATTTCATTCATCTTCCAAACACGTTACGAGGTAAATGTTTCTGATTTACGCCAAAAGTATGTGATGCATTTAGCATAAAATTTCAATATAGTGAATCATAAGCTTTGTGAAAATCTATTTAAATACCACAATTCTTATATGATTTGTTCCTTGGGTAATTCTTAAGAAGCTTCTTGATCATAAGTATATTATCCCCTATAGATTTCCCCTTGGTGTAGGTTCTTTGAGTAGAGTCCACTAAATGATTTAAGGCTAGTTCCATTCTATCATTTAACACCTTGGTAATCAACATGCATATAATATTGCAAATAAGAAATTAGATGATAACCTTTTAAGGAGTTTGGAGAATGTAGTTTCAAGATGAGGCAAAAATAATTTTTCTTAAGCTCCCTCAACATTTTTCATTCTTAAAGAACTTTATCATAACATCAATCATTAATGCCTTGGTGTGAATCTAATTTTTTTGGAAATATTTGCATTGAATCCATTTGGTCCCGGAGCTTTGTTAGGATTTAGTGAAAAAAAAAGATCTTTTCCACCTTAATAGCTTTAATATGTTTAACTAGATCAATAAACAAATAAGTACGCACTTGATCCTTAATGAAGGATTTAAGGATGGTCATAGATGAAGAGGCTCATATGATAGATACAAATGACTTAGTGAAGAGCATAACTGCTTCATTGTGTAGTTCCTTTTTTAGTGTTCAGAACTTTTTAATCTTTTGTTCTCAGGGAGAAGACATTATTGGTGTCTCTTCTTGTATATATTGATATATAAAAGAATTGTGTTTTCTATCCCTCTTGGTTACCTATAAAACTTTGAGTCTTTTCTTGATTAATAAAAAATTATTCTCATTTATGACATTGTAATGCATCATTGCCTTTTTCTCCTTCTCTTATAATCCTTTATCTTAAGGGTCTTCATATAGAGCCTTTTGGATAAAATCAAACTTATCATTGGCCTCTTTTACTGTGCTTTCAGTGTGAAGCCTCTTTTTGCAGTCTATTCTTTTTAATTATTCCCTTATAGCTTGAAGCTTTTTTATGCATTTGAATAAATTGATTCCTTTGACGTTTTTTTGAATTCCCCTTATCAAGGCTTCTTCAAATCCTTCTACCTCAGGTAGATAATTATTAAATCAAAAGGAAGTTTTTGAAATGCATATTGAATATGTTTTTAACCAATATGGGTGTGTGATATGAAGTAGATGGTAACTTCACTTGTAGAACAAACCTTCCACTTATAGGTGTGTTGTAACATCTCGTTACCTATGTGAGAGATTACTGATAAATTAGGAAACACATCTCATGCTCATGCATACATAAGATGCACATGCACATGAATATTGAATCTTTTCAGATAAAGATAATTGTACATGTATTCGTTGACAATTTTCAGGTATAATTGTTTATACATGTGAATATATTGGGAAATGTGGTTTTTTTTTATATATGTTGAAAATTGATTTGGGGAGTGTATAAATTGATTTAGAATTTTTGGGAATCTTTGGAAAAAAATTTAGAAATTGTAGGGTATTTTTGGACTAGGAAAATTACCAAGTGGCAAAGCAATTGTTAAATGGTAGAAGAACTTTTGTCCAATGGCAATAGAAATTTTGATAAATGACTTTAGGAAATATTGACAAGTGCCATTGGAAATTGGGAGATAATTAGAATAGAAATTGGACTTAGGTTATAAGAATTGGACATGTGGCAAGTGACATAAGTCACTTGCCAAACATGGCCTTAATTCCACTACCTTGTTTAATTAAAAGCTTTTTCCCCCTTTTGTTTTGTCATTCACGATGCTTTCATATGAGAAGACCAAGATATTTTGTTCTCTTCCTCACTTTCGTAGCTCCTCTTCTCTTCCTCTCTTATTCTTCATTTTTGATCACCTTTCATGGTACTCTTTCATCTTTCTTTCTCTTCCCTTCTTACCAAAAACCCCAACCTTTCAAGCTCTAGATGATGAAGATCGTGAGATGGGGAAGAAGTTAGGGATTTTGAATTTCTTGAAGATTTTGAAGAATTGGAAGCTAAATTAGGTAAGAATTTTTTCTAATATCATGGATTTTGTAGTTAATTAAATCATTTATGATGTTATTTAAAGTTAATTGCGTGGAAATTGTGTTAGTGTATATGGGTATGTAACTTGCTTGTTTGATTGATAATTGATGAGGTAGAATTTGAGAAATGTAATTTAGAGATGGTTTGGATGGTTTAGAAGTTAATTGATGTTGTAGATGAGTGTAGAAAATGATGGATGATGGTCTATGTGTTGCTGCTATTTTGTGGACTAATGTTCAAAGAGAGGCTTTGATTTAGTTATGGTTAATATATTGAGTGAATTGAGTGGTGGTTGGTGTAGAAATGGTATGGAAGAGATAGGAAAGGTGTTAGGTTGAAAATCTGAAAATTTGATTTGAGCATGTTTCAATTATTGGGCCATAACTTCTTCTATGGTTATGCAATTGAGATAAGTTTTAGCTTGAATTAAACTAGAGGTATTTGGCTATATTTCTTGTGAAGGAAGTGTTGTTCAATTTTGTCTTGAAGAGTTCCAAATTTTGACTTGAATGAAGGAATGTGTGTAGGGATGAATAGTAGCTCTAAAATTGCATTTTGATGATCTGAAACTTTGGAAATTTTTCTAGGTTGATTTAAGCTGATTTTGTTAAATTGGTCTTCAAGAAAGTTGTAGCTTTTCTTGATAGCTTTCTATCACCATAAAGTGTGTCATTTTTTGATATTGAAGTTGATAGTTATGAGTGATTGAAATGTGGATATGGTTTAGGTGATATTTAACAATATTCAACAGGGCAGTCACAATCATGTGGGATTTTGACCTAGTTAGAGATAGACTTTGCTTCTAAGTTCTTGAGAATTGTAGAATGTGTTCTTATCTTTCCATTGATATAAAGCATGGAATTTTTGGACAATGGGATAGGAAGTTATGATTTTTAGAAGATTGTGGTACTGTTTAGGATGACATTTAATGGGCAGTAACTTTGATTGAGATTTTGAATCTATTAGAGATGGAATTGGTTTTTGAGTCCTTCATGGACATTGTATAGCTTTCTTTTATCTTTCCAGTGATACCTAATTTGTCAAATTTGGACTATTGAGTGAAAAGTTATGCATTTTAGAAATTCAGATGAAGAAGAGAGGAAAACAAAAAGGAAAAAAAAGGAATATTAAAAATCGCTGCCTCACGACTGCGACAACGTCGCGTCGTGAGGCGACTCGAAAAAGAGCCGTCTCATGATAGCAAGCCGTCGTGATCTCGAGCGACTCATTTTGAGCCGACTCGGGATCGCGAGCGGCTCGCGAGTCGGCCAGTGAGTCGTCACGCATGCGGCGCGGCTCACCAGCTCACCTGCCCTTCCTCCACTTTTTTGCTTATAACTTGTCCATCCGACCTCTGATTGACCCGATTTTTGAAGCATTGGATTCATAAGACACCCATCTACCTCTCTATAAGAATTTGTGGATTTTAAGATTTAATTTAAAAGGATGGATTGAATCAAAGTAAGAGGCATGATTTATAAGAGTATGAGGTGATTATTTTCTGAACATACTTCAATGTTTTAGCAATATCTTGACCGATGGAGATCCAAATTGAGTAATTTTGGTGTATATGGATTCCTAAAACATAGGGAAACATTTCTGTTAAAGATACGTCACCTAGGTTATCTTATGTTGATTGTCTTATTGATCGGGAAAAGTAGACCCGAAAGTGGGTATTTTAGAAAAATTGAAAAAAAATTATGAGCAATAAATTGCGAGTTTAATGGTTTTAGTGTAGCTTAAACATAAGAATAAATGAGTTTTGAGATGGAAATTGGGTATAGTACATTGTTTTTGGATAATAACAATCCGAAAATAGATAAGGTATATCTTCCAAATTTTTTGACCAAATTGAGTAATTTTGGTGTCAATAAAAACATAAGACATTGTGAAACACTTTACTAGAAGAGATTAGGACCAAATTACATCAATTTCATTTTGTGAATTGAATGTGAACAACAGACCCGAAGGTCTGGAATTTGGAGAATTTATAAGAAGTAATGAGAGTTTTGATAAGGTGTGATCACGTAATGTTGAAAAAACATTAATGAGTAAATTATTGGCATTAAAGTACCAAATACATGTGTTTATTGGAGGTGAAATGGTCCATACAATTAAATTTGTGATTCAAAAAGAGAAGTAAGGTGTATCTAGTGAAAATGACTAGTAATTAAGTTATAAAATGGGAAATTGGATAAGATGTGAAATTTGATAATATTCCCATAATTGTCATTAGGTATGCATTGTACATAGTCCATATACATATTTATGCATAAATAAATGCTATAATTGTGCAAAGTTATTAATGTGTGTGTGCAATGTGTGTGTTGTATAATTGTGATGTGCAGGCTAAATGTTCGCTTTTAGATGTTTCCAGATCTTGGAAGCAATTGCTAATCTGGAGCATACTGTGAGTAGACCGAGATGGTCTCATTTTATTGTTTATTTTGTTTCATTTTTGTATTAATTGACTACTGAATGTGATTGACTGTGTTGGTTATCGGACATGAGGTCCGATGATTGTGATGTTGATTGGATATTGAAGTGCTACTTGAATGTGAATTGGATGAACTATGTGTACTTACTGTGATTATTAAATGTGTTATGAATGTGCATTTGAGTATGAATGAAAGTGTGAATTCTCAACTCTAATAGTGAATGCCGGACTAAGGTCCGATGATATGAGAAAGTAATTGAATGACATATGCAAATGTGAGTGATGCATTCCATTGCATGAATGCATGAAATATAATGGCAGTTGTGACCAGAGTAGCCAACGATTAGAACTTAAAGCTTAACGAGTGGAAATGAGCCTCGAGCTCAAAAGTGAATTAGAGCCTCAGGCTCAACGTTTAAAGAGCCATATATCCCCCAAGTGGATAAGAGACAGTTATCAATGAGCCTTATATGGGACAGTTCAGGCCTTCGGTCACAACAAAGTAACAAATAGAAAGTGAGTCTCATATGCACTGCATATGCATAATATGAATGATTAAACTGTACTGAATGTGAAATGTGCAATGATGTGAATGTGATTTATGTATTATGTGACTGGGTGAGCCATCGATGATGGTCACTCATTGGGTTCGCAAAACTCACCCAAAATTTGCAAATATTTTTCAGGACTCAGAAGAATACCCCGTTAGGCAACGAGAGTATATCTATTGCATGCGAATGAAAGATAGAGGTCGGGATCAGTTCGCGTCTGCATTTTGCATTTCCTTATTCTTGTATAAATTGGTATTCCGCGGTTTTTGTATAAATAATGGATTCCAAAAAAATTTTACCATGTGTATACAAACTAATTTATGTTGTGATGTAAAGTCATTATGAAAAAAAATATTTTATATTTGTAATGGGCCCTAAATGACTATTGAAATTCTATTGATTGTATGGTTATGACTGAAAATGGTTATGAATTAAAGCGGGCCCAAATTGTTTACTAATTTTTGCGTATTTAATCGTATTTTAAGAAAAAAATATACTGAGTTTTGACTAATTGAAATTGCTAGCACGTCATCCGCGCGGGACACAGATTCGGATATCACCACGATGTCGGGTTCGGGTCCTGCGGGAGTGGGGTGCTTCATGTGTGATATGAAGTAGATGGTAACTTCACTTGTAGAATAAACCTTCCACTTTAAGATCCACTACTTTAGCATTAGTACAATGTTCTAACAACACATATGTGTAATTTCTAGAGGTGAAATTTCCTTCTACTTTTGCTATATTCATCATGCAATTGTCTCAATGTTAATTCATATAAAACATCTCTAAAAAGAAAAATTAAAAGCATATTCAAAGGTTAGTTGAAAACTTGTAACATTGTCCTTCAATTGAGCTTAAAGATGAATTAGTTACTCCCCTACCACTAGTGAAGAAATTTACACTACTTGGGGTCCATACATGACAATGATTCTCCTATTATAATGGTGAGAGTGATTAGAAGTGATAGTCTAATGCTTTTTTATGAATTGCATATTGCTTCACTTATTCTCTTTAATCTTTATCTCTATGGTCAATCATAAAAGGATTGTGCCCTCTACAAAATCTAACAACATATGTTGTTTATAGAGCCATTCAACCCTCTTATGTTCCAGGCTAAAATATTCATCTGCTTTTAGAATTAGGTGTTTTTTTCCTCCTCTTTGATCCTTTCTTAGTGACCCTTTAAAAACTCTCCTCTAATTGAGAACACATATAAAATTTTTCATTTTGTGATTTTAGAGACTTCCATTGGATATCACTAATATTTCCACTAACATTTGAGGGCTAGTTCTTGTTTAACAAATGTTTCCCTTCCAATCTCGCTTCCCACTACCTTGGGGGAACTATGTGCCATAGTTTGCTCAAATGGAGTTGTCACTCAAGACTATATGACTATTTCTTCTATTTTGTTCTTCTTTTATGTTTCCTCCACTATATTCAAGCTTTCCATCTGTGTTGAGGCTACTTTATCCACTTCATTTTATTTGAATATATCTTTGTTGTTCTTTTGTTTTGTTAGTTATATTTTCTTACTATTACTTCCCCAAGATTGCCTTCATTAGATTTTCCATCTTATTGAGTAAGTTCAATGAGTCCCTAGTTTTGAAACATTTTCCAATAGTTTTCCATACCTGACACAAAGCAGTTTGTGTCGGTATCCTATTATAGCAAACATTCACAAGATCTTCAAAGAAGTTGTTGGCTTCTTTTAATCTTAATAAGGGGATAGTCTCAAGTAATTTGCTTATTTAAGTCAGGTAGTACATATACTCTAACATAGTTGATTCTCTTTATTGCAAGCGTGGCTTTATTTAAAAATAGAGTTTTGCCCACATAGCTAGGTGGTCCAATCCATCAATCGTTCAATACTCTAATGGTATATTGTGCATGTTCATTTAGATTAGAATACGTTTTTAACTAAGATCTGAAAGTTTAATTCCTAGCTTCCACGATGAAGTAGGATTGTCTTGGAATTGAAATGCCAAGGGCCATTCTCTTTGACTTTATAAGCTAGTTTTGAAGATGAAAATATGAACAAAAATATATTTACATAATTTAGAAGTAACCCTTATAGTCTTATGTTTTTATATTGAAGTTCAAACTATGCATTGATAGTTGGATAAAATGGTATGTTATCTTATAAGAAGCCAATAATTGAGTTCTCCCACTTGGTTACACCCTTTTTAGTATGTTTATACTATGAACAACAATGGTTTTACCCTTCAAAGAGGCTACTGAAGGAAAATAATGAAGCTTGGTTGCACAAGCGTTATCCTTTAGTACCTACTTCCATGTTTTCTTGATAAGTCTAGAAAGTTTTGGACCAATGGTGGTTGACAAATTAATTCCACTTATGTTTTGATAATAATAAAATGTATAGAATTGGTTAAGAAATTGTTTCAGGTATTTTGGATTGATATTCAACAAAAGAATTGTGCAAATCAAGATGAGCAAGTGTTTAATCAATGAAGAATCAAGATAGGAGTTATCTTCTAAGTAAAAATGGCATAAAGCTTAAGGATTATAAAGGATTTGATAATACAAGTCGACTTACATCAAGGTCTGAATATAACAAGTTAACTAGAGCAGTACAAGTCGACTTATATATGAAGATGTATTAAGACAAGTCGCCTTATAACACACAAGTCGACTTATCGAAGACAACAAGTCGACTTATCGAAGACAACAAGTCGACTTATTGGAGAGCGGAGTTACAATTTTTATGTAAATGGTTGAAACAAGTCGACTTATTCATTCGACAAGTCGACTTATGGATGCACAGATTCAGCTTCAACGGTCCAATTTGCTAAAAATGGAATGGAGATTATCAAGGAACGGCTATATCCAATTAAGCAACGGCTAGAAGAGCTCCAACAGCTATATTTCTTCAAGTATAAATAGAGGATGATGGAAGAAAAGTATACACAAGTTCTACAAGTCTAAATACTCTTATATTGCTTCAAATTGCTCACTATTGCTCTTATTTTGCTACAAATTGTATTGAGCATTTGTTCTTCAATCTTTGTATTGTTTTCTTACAATTTGAGTGACGAGTGAAAAGGTCACGTGAGGTAGGATTTGTGCCGGAAGACAAATCGAGTGTAAAAGGTTACTTGAGTCGGAATTCAAGTGGCGTTGTAAAAAGTTCACACTCAACTACAAAGTGTGCAATAAAGTGGTTGGCAAAATCCTAAGTGGGAGCTTAGATAGAGGACGTAGGTCTTAGCACCGAACCTCTATAAAAACAAGTGTTTGATCTTCTTCCCTACACTTTTCAATTAAGTTTATCTAAATTATTTTTGTGTGTTTTAACTTCTGATTTTCTTGTAGAAATTTTCAAAGAATTTTTAAGATCTATTCAACCCCCTCTTCTAGATCACTTACAATTGGTATCAGAGCAGAAGTATCTGGGATGGCACACAACAACCTAGCGGAAGAAGGTAACACTAATAACCGTCCTCCCTTGTTTAATGGCTCTAACTATTCATCATGGAAAAATCCTATGAAGTATCATATTATAAGCGAGGGAGTTGAATACTGGAAGATCATTATCTTCGGACTTCAAGCCCCTATAAAAGAAAATGGTGAGTTGAAAACAGAGCTGGAGTATGATGATAACGATTGGAGGCAAGCGTACATCAACGCCAAAGCTATGAAGCTGATATATTGTGCATTAACGGTTGAGGAAAGAAACCGGGTAAATTCTTGCACCACTGCCAAGGAAATGTGGGAGAGACTTCGAGTTACTCATGAAGGGACAAATCAAGTCAGGGAGACAAAAATCAACATGCTTCTTCACGACTACGAGATGTTCGTCATGAAGGAAGGTGAGTCAATTTCTACAATGCTTGACCGTTTTGCAAAAATCATAAATGGATTAGGCAACCTGGGAAAGCACATGACGGATAGCGAGAAAGTGAAGAAGATTCTTCGTTCACTACCGAAGGAATGGGATTCTCAAGTCACTGCAATTATGGAGTCAAAGGATCTCAACCATCTGGAATTCAACGCTTTGGTGGGATCACTCATCAACAATGAGATTATTCTCAAATCCAGAGGAGGTAGAGGTAAGCCTAAAAAATCTATTGCTTTTAAAGCTAACACTTCTTTTGTTGATGAAAGTGATGAGGAATTAGATGAAGACGAGGAAGACGAAGAAATTGCTATGTACGCTAGAAATTTAAGGAAGTTCAAGGGACTTCTCAAAAATCGAAGGAAAGAATTAAATGGTGGAAAACAGGTAGAAAGGAAGAGGTTTGGCGCGGAAAGAAAATCAAAAGGCTATGACGAAAAGAAAGGCAACGAAGAATGTTGGAGATGTGGAAAACGGTGACATCTCGCAAGAGAATGCAAAAGCTCATCATCAACATCAAACTTTCAGAAAAATGACAAATACGATAAAGGTAAAAGGAAAACTAGCCTAGTGGCAACTTGGAGTGATGAAGAGGATACATATCAAAGTGATGATGAAAACAACCTGGCACTTATGGCAAAAAGTGATGATGAAAATGAGGTAAATTTCAATGATCAAGATTTAAGAGATTCTTTTGATGCTTTGCAAGCTGATTTTGAAGAAGCCATTGAGATTAACAAAAAATTAAGAAAGAAAATACGTGAATTGGTTGCTGAAAATAGTGCCTTACATGAGACTATTGATGATTTAGATAGTCCTAAGGAAGATCATTCTGCATGTCTTGTTAAAAAGAAAAATCTTATTTGTGAGCTTGATAGACTTAGAAAGGAGTTTTCTTATGTGGTTGGAAAATTTGCTGGTGAAAATGCAAAGTTTGAAGAGATGTTGTCTTTACAAAGATATTCTATTTCTAAACATGGTTTGGGATATGATCCTTATAATAGAGATTGTTCTTTAATTTCCAAATTTATCAAGGATGGAAAAGTTACTCAATGTGCTAGATGCTTGAAAGATGGTCATATAGAAATTGCATGTAAAACTATTAGGAGATGTATCAAAGTTAAGAAAATTTGGGTGATTAAAGGTACAACACCACCTAATGTGGTTTATATGACTAACCAAAATGGACCCAAGATGGCTTGGGTACCAATGAAAAGAAAGGATGTTGCAGTTGTAGGTACAAGCAAGGAATGAAGATCCACCAAGCACATGGTACACTGATAGTGGAAGTTCAAGACATATGAGTAGAGACAACAACAAAGTCGACTTATGTGGGTCAATAAGTCGACCTATGATATACACAACCTTTGGGAATGAAGAAATTTCAGGATAAGTCGACTTATGGAGATAAACAAGTCGACTTATGTCTACACGGATTCTTATGCTATTTCAAGTGTGTGGTGCTTCTTATGACTTTCTGATATTTGTATTAATTATTGGATTGTTATGTTATGACTCTGCATTTTCTTTGTGTTTGCTTATGAACTGCCAGTCGAATATAAGTTATCTGGGTCTTCTTCAAAAATTCTCTTTTTCCTAAAATCTCCGAAAACATATTCTCTTCTACTTTTGAGATTTATTCATGATGATGTTTCTCCACCATGATGATTTTTGTATCTAGCCAAGACCAACATTTCATATCATTTGTATTTGCTTGCTACTTGAGACTATTTGTATTTGATGACTTGTTTCTCTATTTAATGTGATTGCCATATTTCATCTATTGTTGGTTTGTATTAGTTGTTTTGATTATGAAAAAAAGGGGGAGAAAAATGAGAAATTGGATATTCATTAGTTATTTGATTAAGGGGGAGTTTGTTAAAATTTTAATTGATTTTTCAAGGTTATTAAAATTCAATGATTTATATGATTGAGGGGGAGACTTCTAACCAAAATGAAAAGGTATAAAAACCTTGATCAATGTTTCTTTGTTTTCATTTCTTAAACAATTTCTAAGTATTTTGTCATTATCAAAAAGGGGGAGATTGTTGGACCAATGGTGGTTGACAAATTAATTCCACTTATGTTTTGATAATAATAAAATGTATAGAATTGGTTAAGAAATTGTTTCAGGTATTTTGGATTGATATTCAACAAAAGAATTGTGCAAATCAAGATGAGCAAGTGTTTAATCAATGAAGAATCAAGATGGGAGTTACCTTCTAAGTAAAAATGACATAAAGCTTAAGGATTATAAAGGATTTGATAATACAAGTCGACTTACATCAAGGTCTGAATATAACAAGTTAACTAGAGCAGTATAAGTCGACTTATATATGAAGATGTATTAAGACAAGTCGCCTTATAACACACAAGTCGACTTATCGAAGACAACAAGTCGACTTATACAGCACAAGTCGACTTATTGGAGAGCGGAGTTACAATTTTTACGTAAATGGTTGAAACAAGTCGACTTATTCATTCGACAAGTCGACTTATGGATGCACAGATTCAGCTTCAACGGTCTAATTTGCTAAAAATGGAATGGAGATTATCAAGGAACGGCTATATCCAATTAAGCAGCGGCTAGAAGAGCTCCAACATTATATTTCTTCAAGTATAAATAGAGGATGATGGAAGAAGAGTATACACAAGTTCTACAAGTCTAAATACTCTTATATTGCTTCAAATTGCTCACTATTGCTCTTATTTTGCTACAAATTGTATTGAGCATTTGTTCTTCAATCTTTGTATTGTTTTCTTACAATTTGAGTGACGAGTGAAAAGGTCACGTGAGGTAGGATTTGTGCCAGAAGACAAATCGAGTGTAAAAGGTTACTTGAGCCGGAATTCAAGTGGCGTTGTAAAAAGTTCACACTCAACTACAAAGTGTGCAATAAAGTGGTTGGCAAAATTCTAAGTGGGAGCTTAGGTAGAGGACGTAGGTCTTAGCACCGAACCTCTATAAAAACAAGTGTTTGATATTCTTCCCTACACTTTTCAATTAAGTTTATCTAAATTGTTTTTGTGTGTTTTAACTTTTGATTTTCTTGTAGAAATTTTCAAAGAATTTTTAAGATCTATTCAACCCCCCCTTCTAGATCACTTACAGAAAGCTATCTTCAAGGGATACAAAAAGTTTGGGTCCCTTAAGAGACATTCCTAAATAAGGGAAATTTTCAAGCTCTGTGATAGAGGTGTCTAACTTGGATGGGGCAGGTGGAAAAGTGAACTTGAAGTAATTAAATAAAAGAGGAGAAAAAAGTACGAGAGGTGAAAAACGGGGGATGAGTTCCCTAAACCAAACAGAAGGAAAAGAGAAGTTATGGAAAGCTCAGAAAAGAAGCTTAAAGCTTAATTAAGCCACAAGAAAGCTAGGAAAATAGTGGACAAACCACGATTTAGAACTGAATAGACAAGGAAGGGGGAGGGGAAAAAGCTGAGGAAAACTAAAAGAGGTAGAAAGAGTCAAAAATACCAAAGACGTGTAAACACCTGGTAATATGAAAACTGAAGGAAGAAGATGATAGAAACAAATTGATCATAATTCTTTAAGACCACAAGCATCATGAGCAATTCAACAAAAAATTATAGAGAAGCTATAACTTCTCTATCTAAAGTTGTAACTTGTTTGAGTTTTAAAAAACTTTGTTATTAACGCCTAAGTGTTGACTAATTATATCCCAAGAAAATATGAACAGAAAAATAACCAATGATAATTAACAAATGATAACAAAATAAACTAGTAAGTTGCACTAATTTTCAACATTGAGAACTAGACAAAGCCACATTTTGTTATAAGTTAATGACTCCAACTTTAGAGGTTTGTGTAAAGACAATTATTCCTTAATAATAATGATTTTGGGTTTGACTTTTACTACTTATATCATTATCAATTAATGTCAATGGTGCTTTTAGTATAATTAGATAAAGATGTGATCAAAATTTGAAAATATAGTTCTATAAACTTGCCACTCTTCCTTATTAAGGAAAATAAAGAAAAACTTAAAGAAAATATTAAAACCTAATTAAAGAATTGAGTTCCATATCACATTATAAAATATTAGATGCTTTATTCTACTGCCTATGTCGTTATCCATGTCTAAAAATTTAGAAATTGCTGAAAAGTAAAGTTAAACATAAGGTTAATAAAACAAGTTTAATAAAGAAAAAAAAAGTGACTGAATGTTCAGGAGTTTGTGATTTTACCTAAGGTTTAAAATAAAATGCTTGAAGTGATATTGTAAATTTTAAAATGATATTTAAAACATGCAAATAAATGTCTAAGAATTTGTGGTTTGACCTAGGGCTTAAAAGTAAAATACTAGTAAGCTTAAATTATGTGACAAGGCTTTAATGTAAACAAACGTAAGCTTTGATTTTAAAAAGATAAACAGTGATTTGTACGCAAGTGCATATTAGATGTACTGATAAAGAAAAGAGATAATGCAAAGACTTTTATTTGAAAGGATAAAAGAGCCTCGAAGAGATTGAAAATTTGAAAGAGGCTTTGATAAATGGGATAAACAACATTGACTAGACTTAGCATTTATTGGGTTAAAACTTCTTAAAATTGATTATTTTAAAAGAAAATGAGAATTAACCTAAGTATTTATTGGTTACAAGGAAGTGCAAAATGTTCTTAAAGGCCTTACAAAACTTGGTGATAACTAATTTAACCAATAGGCTAACTAGTCCTAACTTGAAAAAATGATAGTAAAGGAATAAAATGACATCCTAAACGAGTCTTAAAGGCCAAACTCAAACAAAATAAAAAAGATAGAAATTTATTACCAATGATCATACAAGCCCATTTAATTTTCTTAATTATTTGTAAATGAAATTATGTTTTAAAAAGGAAAACTGGGCTTTATGAAAAATTATTGTGTTCATCTTTTACTTGGTTCTCCCTCTCTTCACTCATTTCCTAAATTTGGATAAACAATGACAAATCATCATGCCATTCATATTCATTTGATTTTTTAATTTTAAATTTTAATGTATTTCTCTTAAATTAAGCTCACTGCTTAGCTAAATTTTAAAATTAATCACATAGACTGTAACCCTCTTGAGCTAAGGGCCAAGTGATTGATTTTCCTTATTATCTAAAAAAATAAGTGACCTAAATTAACTAATATTTATCACATTTATTAAAGATAATAAGTTGGATTTAGTTTAGGTTCAACCTAAATTTTTGTTAGATTTTCCTTGAATTATTAAGTGATTGTCTTGGATTTAGGCCTTTTAAGTGTATGTAAAATAAATAACTCATCATACTAATGATGAATTTGTTAGTAGAGTGTCACGAAGTTATTGTTTTTTTAACATTTTTTATGATAAAATCACAAGCATTTTCAAAATGACAATGATCACAAGCATTTTCAAAATGACAATGATGACAACATGCAATTAAAAGAACCTTGTTTTTTCTAATAAGACTCTTCACAAGCATTTTCAAAATGAAAATGATGACAACATGCAATTAAAATAACTTTGATTTTTCTAATAAGACTCGAATGTAAATATATAAACAGTCTTTGTAAAATCACAATTTAAACTAGCAATGTTAATTTGAAATTTTAAAATGTATTATAATAGTATACAAAAAAAAAGACCCCAGTTTTGACATATCTTATCCTTAAACAAAACAGAGTATATATAATTTTACTCAAAAGAGAATCATGACATCAAAACAAACGAAAGTAATAATTTAGGTTAAAAGACAATAATATAATGACATCAAAACAAGCAGAAGTAATAATTTAGGTCTTTCTTTTTTTTGGGCAATACGTTCAGTTTGATATGACCCACCCAAGATGTAATTAACAATGATCACATATACAGTCAAAAGCTATATCCCAACTTTTGACTTTCATTGCATAATCTAAATCGAAGATGAGTTCATGTCATTAATTGACAATCATCAAGATTTATTAATTAAAACAAAATCTTATTAAATAGAAACAGGATAGACAGAATGCATGCAATTTATGGAAAAGTATATTACAACATAAACCTCTTAAAACTAACCAAGTAAAAAATCCTATAAAAGAGCAATAAAAGATTATAGATTAATTATATTTAAAATTCTAAATTTTGCCTAATTTTATAATACTAGTCAGATTATTAAAACTAGTTATAAAATACTCACATTTTAATTTATTACAAAACTGGCTCTTCGTTAACCTTATAATTATTGGTGTTAATAATTATAACATAGATATTAGGTTTCTTCATTTTTCTTTGAATCATTTGTCTATAACATTTAGAAAAGCCTAATCTTGAGACGGTACAAGCCAATTCCTTTGGTTCGTTCTTCGTTGCCCTACTCAACATTCTTGTCGCTTTAACATTTATAATTGTGTCAGCCTCTGAAAACTATAAAATAGAAAAATATTTCTTCCTTACACAATCAAAGATTAGTTGTTACTTTTCACGGTCAAGTGGTCACTGTTTGGTTTTATCATTTCTTATCAAAGATGAATGAGAGGAATGCTCGCATTTTTTAGGATAGAAGCCTAACCAAGGAGCAATTCAACAATAAGATCCTTCTATATATCAAATGCTATATTAACTTACATAAATCCAAATTTCTCAATATTGATTATTGTAATAGATTATGAAATATGTAGTTTGTAATTCTTCCAACTTCTAGAAAGATTGAACTTGGGCATGTACCAGGGATATTTTCATCCTGGGAAGCACTTGAATAACTCTTTATGGCTAAGTTTGTAATTTATTACCATTTTCTTAAAAATATATATTAGTTGTTACTTTGTAATGTTTTAGGAGGCGGTTGATTTGTATGAAAAAATGGTAATAGGAATGAGAATGGATATTATCATTATAATTATAATGGTTGGTTAAAAGGAAGGAATGATTACCGTTACTATTGATAGTGATTGGTTTGTAAAAATAATGTAATTAATTAATTACAATGTATTAATTAATTAAAATATTGTAATTAATTAATTAGAGTATTTTAATTAATGAATAAATTATATTTCAATTAATTATATAGTAATTAATTAATTATTTTTAATTAATTATATTGTAACTAATTAATTATTTTAAATAATTATAATTTAATTAATTACTTAATTTTAATATTTTAATTAATTAATAACAGTATTTTAATTAATGAATAATTATATTTTAATTAGTTATAGTTTAATTAATAATAATATTTTAATTGATAATAATGTAATTAATTATATTTAAATTAAATAATTAATTGCAATATTTTAATTAGTGCCCGTTTGGTTGTGCTTTTATCAGTAGAGCTTTTATCGATAGAAGCTTTTACGAAAGAGCTTTTTAAAAAGCCATTATTTGTTTGGTACATTAATTAAAAAATAGCTTTTTAAAAGAACTTCATACATGAGTATTTGGCAACATAAAAATAAAAGCACTTTTATTAATTTTAACTATATTTGATTTTATATAATTAAATTATTTATGCTAGATATAATTTAAAGTACCATATTGTTAAAATTATTTATAACTATATACATCTCTTTATGCTAGATATAATTTAAAATTGTTTATAACTATATACATCTCTTTATGCTAGATAATTTTTAAAGAAAGTAATATCGATGAGCGTTCGGACCTTCTACCGACTTGGCTTTCTTTTTCGGTTTCGATTTTGATTATTCTATTCGAGTCCGCCTATTTCGAAAGTAACTAAGAAGGAAGATGCCTAAAAGAAGAAAGAAAGAATAAGAAGTAGGTCTGGATTTTTCTTTGCTTTTGATCCCATTTTCCGTTCCTCAATCAAGACCAACCACCTTCGATCTCCAATGTCCGTTCTAAATTTCAATTCCTTCCTTCGGTGTTTTCTTCAATGATATACCCATAACCAAAGTCTCTTTACTTAAGCTAATGGCGGATAACCATGTTCAACCGGACCGGTCATCTCTTGCTCGAGACCCTCTTCTCAATTCGACTCACAATCAAAACCATCAACCACCACCACGCCACAAGAGCGAGTGAAGGACGATGTTGATCTTGATGGAGTCCTTCAAAGCTTGAAACTTTTCTAACATTTCTAGGTTTTAATCAATCTTCTATTTTGAGGTCTTTGCTATCGTGGGTAGCATTTTTTTGGTTGATGCGCTACTTCCTATTGGTATGCTAGAGCTCTCCGGTTGTTCGATTGTGAAATGTATCGATTAAGGATTTGAATGGATATCGTAACAACGCAGAGACGAAGAAAGGTCTGCGTTAACGCAGACGTCGACGTCTGCGTATACACGCACCCAATCTGTGACGTCGGCGTCTGCGTATACCTGAACCAATCTGCAGACGTCGATGCACCCAACAATAAATAGAGAGACTCTAACCTGTGAGTAGAGAAGAGGAGAGGAATAGAAGAAACACAGAGAAGAAATGCAGTAATCGGTGAGGAACAGAAGAAAAAGAGAGGAAATGTTCAAAAGAGAACAAAGAGTCGTGAAATGAGTTTATTATTTACGGAAGTGACGCAAATCCTCTACCCGAAAAAGCTAAAATTTGGAGCTTTTTAGAAAAGCTCCAAATTTTAGCTTCTAGAAAAGCTGTATTTTGACTTTTAAAAAAGCTGTTTCTACTGTAAAAGCACTTTTACATTTTTTCACCAAACACCTATTTTTTTTCCTTAAAACAGCTTTTCCTGTAGATAAAAGTACTTTTGGACCCTCCAAAAGCTGAACCAAACGGAGGCTTAATGAATAATTATATTTTAATTAGTTATATTTTAATAAATAATGATATTTTAATTAATTAATTAATTACAGTATTTTAATTAATGAATGAATTATATTTTAACTAATTATAGTGATTAATTAATTACATTATTTTAATTAATTATATTTTAATTGATTAATTAATTAATTAATTACTGAATTATATTTCAATTAATTATATTGTAATTAATTATAATGTACTTAATTAATTAATATTATTATTTTAATTAATTATATTGCAATTAATTATATTTAATTAATTAGTATTAAAAATATTTTTAAAAAATCAGTCTCTATTAAGGAATGAATTTCATTCCTCTATTAAATGGGGGATATGGAGAATTACTCCAAAGTGAGATATCAAACCATTACCTAGGGGTGAGCATTCGGGTAATTCGGGCCCAATTTTTACTGTTCGGGCCCGACCCGAATTACCCAAAAATTTTTCTATCTTATCCGACCCGAACTCGAAATTTTATTACCCGAACTTACCCGGCCCGAATTACCCGAAATTTTGTTCTGGTCAAGCCTGAATTACCCGAAATTTTGTTTGGTTCTTTTTCAAAAATTACATAAAATAATTAAATACTTGAATTACATTTTCATATCTCAACAAATAGTTGAATTCACTAATAATATAACCAAATATTTTAATTAACTAGCATAATTAATCTATTAATTCTACAAGAAAAATAACGAAATGTATTTTCATAATTTTTTTAAACCTAATTCGGGTAATCGGGTTGATCCGAATTTTTTTGGAATTACCTGTCTCGGCCCGAAAATAATTCGGATAATACCCGGGTTGGCCCGAATTACCCAAAATTTAACATTTTCTTACCTGAATTAATTCGGGTCGGGTCGGGTAATCGGGCCGACCCGAATAATGCTCACCCCTACCATTACCCCTATAATCATAATCAACAACCAACTACTCATTTTTAATTCTTTACCCATTAACCCCTTCCTAAACTCATCAACCAAGCACCCTCCTAAATAGTTCTCCATATGCCAAAAGCATAGTTGATTAAACAAGGCCCATCAATACGTATTGAAAATACATCATCTGACACGTGGGAGGATACCCACATATCAAGACCACAAAATTAATAGCAAACGGTGGAAGTACCCTAAACTAGGGGTGTTTATGGTAGGATAACCTGACCCGTTCATAAATAACCTGAACCTGAACCTGAATGTCAGGTTCGACAATTTCACGAACCTGAACCTGAACCTAAAGAACCTATAGGATTGGTTAACCTATTTTTAGGTTCGGTTCTCGTGGTAACGTAACCTATTCATATCAATATATATGATAAAAATTATAAAAAATTGGTGAAAATACAAATTATTCATAAAAGTATGCATATAAAATCCATCAAAGATTAATCCAATATGTTAAACCAAAGCAAAGTAAAAATAAGCCAAACAATGTCTTATAAAAGATCAATACTAGAAAAAAAGATAAAATATTAAACAATTATTCTTTGAATAGAATGTTAGGATGATTCACTATTATACATGAAGCCACATCTATAGAAAATAAAAAATAAAAAGAGTTAGACTCTTTATTTCTTTTTAATTTAAAAAATAATTTTTTTATTTATTTGTATATTAAAACAAGGTAAAGTAAATTAGATTGCCTAATTCAATTTGTTCAAGTTTTTCAAGTCTCTCTTCCACGTAAAGAGGAGCCTGTGATTTTCTCGACCAATCTTGTCTACAAACAAGAGTCTCCACTATCTTTGGAGTAAGAGAGCTATGAAATGAATCAAGCACTCGACCTCTTGTACTAAAAGCTAACTCAGATGCAATAGTGAGGGAACGAACTGCTCTACTAGATCTCATTGATTAAAAAATTAATAAAACTATTCTTCTAACATAATTAAATATTATTTTATCATGTTAAAATAAATAATAATAATAATAAACTAATAAGCACAAAAGTATCATTCTTTTATTGCAACTTAGTGTAGAAAATGCAATTAATATCGTAGTTAAAACTTCAAATATTATATTATAAAAGCTCAACCGTATAAAAAATACAATCCCATAGTCTATTACTAAATCAACTAATTTTTCATTCGTTTCTAATAAATAAAACTATGTTCGTATTTATACAAGACAATATTATTATATTCTTATTATTTAATAGCAACTATATTATATATTTTAAGAATCAATATTACTTGCTAGTTTAATGTTTATAATATCTCATGAATATCTAAACTAATATATGTGCCTTAAAAACTAAAATTGTAGGATTTTTAATAAATGTGTTTTACACATTAATTTCTTTAATTAATCTCTAAACGATTATATTATTTTAGTCAATGAATGTTTTATTAATAGTTTAATACTTGATCAATAACTTTGACACATATTAATTACTATTTGAAGTAGAAATATTGAGTGTTATGTATTAGTTGTTACTTATAATAGCAATGTTTAATATTAACATTTAATAACATAGAAGTAAAGTAGTTTTTTTTTTCCTTTTTTTCACTCAAGAATTAATATAGTAAATACTAGTGAATTTATTATTATTGATATCCTCTTAAATTGTATCTAAATATATGATAGTTTTTTTAGGTGTTTCAGGTTCAGTTTTAAACCTAAACCTATAAATCAGGTTTGGTTCAGTTAACTACTACAGGTGCGGTTTAGGTTCGGTTAACCTAGAACCACAAGTTAGAAACCTGAACCTAAACCATGAACCTGATTTTCAGGTTCGGTTCGAACCGAACCTAAACTCAGGTTTGGTTAACCTTATTTACAGGTTCGGTTCATGCGGTTCAGGTTCGATTCACAGGTTCGCGGGTTTTTTTGAACACCCCTACCCTAAACCACCCATCTCTGTTGAGCATGCCATTACCACATGAGTGAGTGCGGCTATCTGGAAAAATCCTTAAAAAAAAGAGGCCAAACCGTAAAGGCCAACCCTGGGCCGTTTTAGCGTGCAAAATTCGAGTCTAGATTTTCTGTCTAATTTTATGGTGTCTTATTCTGTCCCATAAATCTTAATCATTTATTTAATGGATCTCACGTAGGTTCCGCATAAATAAACGTGGGACCTATATAAATGAATGATTGAGATTTATAAGACAAAATAAGACACTATAATATTGGATAGAGTGTTGGGCCCGGGCCCCGTATCCCCGATCCCCGAGGTGGCCCCTCAGGTCACACCTGCGACGGGCGCTCCATGAACCTTCGGACCTGATCCCAACATCCATACAAATACATAATTCGATTCATACAATCATAGAACAATATATACATATGTTCGTCACATGCATTCTAAACATGCATTAATCATTCCACATGCATAAACCAACTGTCATTTGCATTCAAAGAAATTCAACAAGTATTCTTGAAATATAACATAATACAAAATGAAATTAAATCCCAAAATACAAAAGTATGCTCCATGATGAAATGCTAGTGGGCTAACTAAAGTACTAACTTATACAAGGCTTCTAACTAGCTTGAAGTTTCTGATGCCCTGCAAGGTCGACAAGCGTCTCGATCTGCACCTAAGGAGGGGAGAGTAATGGGGTGAGCTGCGAAGCTCAGTGGCATATACGTTTATAGCCATTGACAACGAGCCACACAATCAAGCAATATACCGAAATATACACAAGCTCATAGCAAGTCAACACTTATCATTTTTCAATCATCACTATCGTGTCATGAGATTCATAAGATCATAATTCATCATATATCATGCTCAACAATTCAATCATGTATGCACAAACAATTGGCTCGAGAGTTCCGTAAACGATCCGGATAAACCAAAGGTAAATCTGTAAACTATCCGAGTCCGATTTCTCAAGGATCTCGTTGCCACAAGCGGATAGCCGGGAGAAGGCTTTATTGTCAACGTGCACGTGACTCCATCCGTAACTCTCTTACCCAAACAAATCACATAGTCCATTCGATTCATGCTCAAAGCATTTTATCAAAGCTTTCATTCTTTCCATTCTTGCAAAATGCCATAAGGCCTATCAAGGTCATACATAATCATAGTCATAATGCAAGTTCGATATTTCTCATATAATTTAACACAAACAATGTCACATAATGTAAGCAAGCATACACAAGGCAATTTGCCCATACACACAATAACCATAAACATATTACCCACCTAATATCGCTCGAGTATCAGACTCACTGCTGTCCTTCCTCTTGCGATTGGGTCAAATCAGCTTGGTTCCCTATAATAAACCAAGTTTTCATATAATTAATAATCCATAGAAAATATTTCATAAAGCTTGACAATTAAAATAAAGCATTAACGGTCTCCATCCGACTTCCAACTAAATTCTCGAATCCCTCGAAACAATTTCTGAACTTCCCTTCTTCATACAACTCGTAGTCCTTTATTTCTAGATCACAATGAATCTGAAATCACCTCAATTGGACATCTACACCAAAAGATGTCCCAAATACTAAAAATTTCATTTTCGAACAAAAGGGGGCTCGTCGCGGCGAAGGTGTTGCTCGCCACACACGCCGCAGCGCGCACGCCTCCCCAGCACGCCTCGACGTGCACCATACGTGCACGCAGCGTGCACAAATTCGCACGTCGAGGCGTGCTCTTGAGCACGTCGCGACGTGCGAATCAGGGAAACGTTCCCGAACTCGAAAAATCTCAGATTTTCCAACTCCAATCCGTTCCAAACTCAAATGCAACACATCTAAGGCATAGATCAAGACTGCTACTACAGTTCTAACCCATTCTAAGCTTCAAATCCAACACAAACACATCAACCCAAGGAAATCTCTACATTTCTGCCCTAAAACCCTAAAACCTTCGATTCTCACATATTCAAGCCATCTTAGGTTTAATCCAACTAAAACAAGCTTGAAGGAAGCTAAACTTACCAGAAATCGCTTCCAATCAGTCGGAAAACTCAAAGATCGCAAAACCTTTCTTCTCTTCTCTCTTCCTTCACGACGGCGCACTCCTCTTCTTTCTCTTCTTCCTTTCTTTCTTTTCCTCTTATTCTTTTCTTTCTTCTCTTTTCTTTTCTTTTAACCTAAGGAATGGGTCAAAGACCATAATACCCATCTTAGCTAAGCCCAACTTCATCCCAACATAAATAAACTTCCTAAAATGCCCTCATATAATTAAATCCTCTAATTCTCATTTAAACCACATTAAACGAAAATACACCTCACTTATCCACTAATGTTCTCAAGTTAATCAAATCAAGGCATAAAACCACAATTATCACAATTCCTGCTTAATAATATCATATAAAAAAATTTGGGGTCTAACATTTCTCCCCCTCTTAAAAGAAATTTCGTCCTCGAAATTTACCTGAATCATCTTAGAGATGCGGATACTTCTCCCGCATGGCTTCCAATGGCTCCCAAGTAGCCTCCTCTACCGAATGGTTCCTCCATAGGACTTTGACTAACTAATCCGTCTTGTTCCTGAGAACCTTGTCTTTGGTATCCAAGATTTACACTAGAAGCTCCTCATAGCTCAAATCATCCCTCAGCTGAACCTCACTAGTCTGAATGATGTGAGAATGATCCGATCTATACCTCCTCAACATAGACACATGGAAAACATCGTGAATCTGCGATAACTCTGGAGGTAACGCCAATCTGTAGGCGAGTGGTCCAATCCTCTCAAGGATCTCATAAGGACCCACATACCTCGGACTCAACTTCCCTTTCTTGCCGAATCTCAATACTCCTTTCCAAGGAGATGTCTTAAGGAACACTTTCTCACCTACTTCATACTCCATGTTCTTTCGGTGAGCATCAACATAACTCTTCATCCTATCCTGTGCTGCCTTAAGCCGCTGCTTAACCAAATTGATTTTCTCAACTGTCGTCTGAATCAATTCTGGTCCTTCCAATTGCCTCTCTCCTTCTTCGTCCCAACAGATCGGAGTCTTACACCTCCGCCCATACAAAGCCTCATATGGAGCCATTTGAATGCTCGAATGGTACGAATTGTTATAAGCAAATTCGACCAACGGTAAATGCTCATCCCATGCTCCTCAAAAATCCATCACACAAGCCCGAAGTATCCCCTCAAGTGTCCGAATGGTCCTCTCAGATTGACCATCCGTCTGAGGGTGAAAAGTCGTACTAAAATTTAGCTTCGTCCCCAAAGCTTCCTGCAACTATCCCAAAACTTCGAAGTAAACCGAGGGTCCCTATCAGACACGATCGAATCCGGAATCCCATGCAACCTCACTATCTCATCGATGTACTTCTTTGCCAGCATATGCAAAGAATCAGTCTGCTTGATCGCCAAAAAGTGGCCTGACTTGGTCAACCGATCCACTATAACCCATATGGCATCATGCGTCCTGCTGGTTCTAGGCAAACCCATCAGAAAATCCATAGTCACCCTTTGCCACTTCCATTCCGGAATAGGCAACGGCCTCAACTTGTTCGAAGGTGCCTGGTGTTCAGTCTTGACTTGCTGACACACTAGACACTTACTCACAAACTCTGCTATATCCCTCTTCATGCCTTTCCACCAAAAATGCTCTCTCAAATCTTGATACATCCTGGTGCTACCTGGATGCATGGCATAAGGCGCATTGTGTGCCTCATCCATAATCTCAGCCTTAACCTCCTGCACATCAGGAATACATAATTGGTTTCCCACTGTCATAAGCCTATCATCCTGCACATCTATCTCAGAAACCTTGCCATTCCGAATTTCATCTCGAAGCTTGCTCAACTCGGCATCTTGAGCCTGCAATTCCCTAACCTTCTCTCTGAGAATCAGCCTCACTCTGAAATTAGCGAGAAGACACTCCGACTCCTCCTGCTTCAAGCTTATCTTAAGCTTAGCCATCTCTTCCAATAAAGGAAGATAAACTGATCGAACATGAGCAATCGAAGACTTCCTACTCAAGGCATCTGCTACTACATTGGCCTTACCCGATTGATACTCAATCAACAAGTCATAGTCCTTGAGTAACTCAATCCATCGTCGCTGTCTTAAATTCAGTTCCTTCTGGCTCAACAAGTACTTCAGACTCTTATGATCGGTAAAAATCCGCGTCTGAACTCCATACAAATAATGTCTCCAAATCTTCAAGGCAAAAATCACAGCTGCTAACTCCAAATCGTGCGTCGGATAATTCAACTCATAAGGCTTCAACTGCCTCGAAGCATATGCAATCACCCGATCTTCCTGCATCAAAACACATCCAAGACCCTTTCTCGAAGCATCACTATACACCGAATAACCCTCATCACCCGACGGCAAAATCAGAATCGGGGCACTTGTCAATCTGCGCTTAAGCTCCTCGAAGCTCCTCTGACACTCCTCACTCCAAACAAACTTTTGGTTCTTCCTCAGTAACTTTGTCATCAGAGCGGCTATCATGGAGAATCCCTCCACGAATCTCCTGTAATAACCTGCTAAACTCAAAAAGCTTCTCACTTCTGCCACATTCTTCGGTGCTTCCCAACTCACCACCGCTTCTATCTTCTTTGGATCCACATGAACTCCTTGCTCTAAGATCACGTGTCTAAGAAATGAAACTTCTCTCAGCCAAAATTCGCATTTATCGAATTTTGCATACAACTCATGCGTCCTCAAAGTCACCAAAGCGATCCTCAAATGCTCCTCATGCTGCTCATCACTCTTGGAATACACCAAGATATCATCGATAAAGACAATGATAAATTGGTCCAAGAATGGCTTAAAAACCTGATTCATCAAATCCATAAACGCTGCAGGCGCATTCGTCAATCCAAAAGGCATCACCATAAACTCAAAATGCCCATACCGAGTCCTAAAAGCAGACTTCGGCACATCCGACTCCTTAATCCTCAACTGATGATAACCTGATCTCAAATCGATCTTCGAGAAGACTCTCTCCCCTTGCAATTGATCAAACAGATCATCAATGCGAGGAAGCGGATACCTATTCTTCACAGTAACCTGATTCAGCTTCCGGTTGTCCACACACATCCTCAACGATCCATCCTTCTTCTTCACAAATAGGACCGGAGCTCCCCAAGGCGAAGAACTCGATCGAATATATCCCTTCTCCAATAACTCCTCCAACTGCTCCTTAAGCTTTTTCAATTCCGCCGGACCCATCCGATAAGGCGGAATCGAAATCGGGGCTGTACCTGACAAAAGCTCAATGGGAAACTCAATTTCTCTAGCTGGCGGTAGTCTTGGTAATTCCTCAGAAAAGACGTCCGAGTATTCCTTGACTATCGGAATATTCTCCAACTTCCCTCTATCAGCTCTGGTGTCAACCACATAGGCCAAAAATGCCTCACAACCCTTACTCATCATTCTCTCCGCTGTCAATGCTGAAATAATTCTGGGCGGACTCGCTTTCCTGTCCCCAGTAAACATTACTCTTCTACCATCATCCAATTCAAACTCCACTGTCTTCTGTTTACAATCCAAACGGGCATTGTACTTCTCTAAAGTATCCATGCCCAAAATCACATCTAATCCTCTCATCTTCAGTGGCATCAAATCAACCACTAGAAGTCCTCCACCAATGCGAATCTCACAACCTCTATACACTTGACTAATCACAATATACTGGCCGATTGGAGTACTCACCATCAGCGGAGTATCCAAAGGGCTCACAATCATATCACACACGGGTCTACTCGAGGAAACAAACGAATGAGTAGAACCCGGATCAATCAAAACAATCACAGCATCAGAAAATAACTGTACCGTACCCGTGACAACATCTGGTGCGATCTCAGCATCCTCTCTAGTCATAGCAAACACCCTAGCTGGTGCCTGCCCTCTCGGTCTCCCCGGAAGATTCACCCTCTTAGCCGCATCAGAACTGCCCACTTCTGTCACAGTCCTCTGTCCCATGGTCTCTGTCCTCCTCGGAGCTTGCATATGGCCTCTCTCTTGTCGTGGAGGCTGAGGACACTCTCTGGCAATGTGTCCCTTCTTCCTGCAGTTGAAACAAGCTCCTGTCAATCTGAAGCACTCTCCTCTATGAGCTCTCCCGCAGTGCTCACACTTCGGGACAAATGACCTATCTCTATCTCCCCTTCTACTGCCACTCACCGTTGAAGCTTGGTGAGAAACAGTAGAAGTCCTCATCGGCCTAGGTCGGCTCGCACCACTGCTCCTCTCTCTCGACCGACCGGAAGCTCCTAGCACTCCATCAGCATAGGAGTACTAGTGCTACCTCCTCTCTGGACTGCTCTCTCCTTCCTCTTCTTGTTCACAAGACTTTGATATTCTCTATGTTCTTCACTCTCGCCACGCCTCAACCAATCTTTGGAAGTCACAGAAATTCTGCACAATCACCTTCTCTCTGATGGCCAGGTGTAAACCCGACTCAAACCGGCGACATCTTGCAGCTTCACTCAACATCAAATCTGAAGCATATCGGGATAATCGTAAACCGACGCCATACTCACGATCGTTATATCCTCTCGAGTGAGACTCGAAACTCCTCTCGCTTCGCTAAACATATATCTCGATGATACTTCTTCCTGAAAGCAACTACGAAATCCTGTCATGCCAACCCTACTGGCCTCATCTGACTCCCTGGTACAGTCTCCCACCAGTGGAGTGCATCTCCCTGAAGCAAACTCGCCGCATAGATGACCCTCTCGTCATCCTCACACTCCATCCGTCGAGCACTCTCTCGCCTTTCCTCAACCAAGTCTCAGCTTCTTTAAGATCTGACGTCCCAAAGAAATCAACTGTCCCATACTTCCTCAATCTATCAAATCGTCGCCTTCAATCGGGGCTGGGTCAAGCAGAGGTCGTGGCATCGACCCATAGCCGCATTTAATGCCCGAGTAAAGGCACGAATAACCTCGGATCCAAAGGAGGCACTTGCTCCTGTGGAACTGGCGACTTCTGAGTCGGCGACAAAACGGGCTCACTACCTATCCCTACAGAAGCCTCAAGAATCCACAGGGCTCTCGACTCATCGATCCTCTCCTCTCTCGAGAGAGTCAAAAGCAGATCCTTGCATAACTCCTCGTGTCCTTCTACGAGGTGGCATCGTACTCCTTCAAATGGAAACACTAAGGATTAGCTATATGGCAATCTACATGTATGCATGATATGCATGTCACATAATCAATGCAACAAGTAATCATATATCACACAATCCTATTATGCATTCTAAGCCGAGGACACTAAACCTAGGCGCTCTGATACCAAACATGTTGGGCCCGGGCTCCGTATCGCCGATCCCCGAGGCGGCCCCTCGGGTCACACCTGCGATGGGCGCTCCATGAACCTTCGGACCCGATCCCAACATCCATACAAATACATAATTCGATTCATACAATCATAGAACAATATATACATACGTCCTTCACATGCATTCTAAATATGCATTAATCATTCCACATGCATAAACCAACTGTCATTTGCATTCAAAGAAATTCAACAAGTATTCTTGAAATATAACATAATACAAAATGAAATTAAATCCCAAAATACAAAAGTATGCTCCATGATGAAATGCTGGTGGGCTAACCAAAGTACTAACTTATACAAGGCTTCTAACTAGCTTGAAGTTTTTGATGCCCTGCAAGGTCGACAAGCGTCTCGATCTGCACCTGAGGAGGGGAGAGTAATGGGGTGAGCTGTGAAGCTCAGTGGCATATACGTTTATAGCCATTGGCAACGAGCCACACAATCAAGCAATATACTGAAATATACACAAGCTCATAGCAAGTCAACACTTATCATTTTTCAATCATCACTATCGTGTCATGAGATTCATAAGATCATAATTCATCATGTATCATGCTCAACAATTCAATCATGTATGCACAAACAATTGGCTCGAGAGTTCCGTAAACGATCTGGATAAACCAAAGGTGAATCCGTAAACTATCCGAGTTCAATTTCTCAAGGATCTCGTTGCCACAAGCGAGCAACCGGGAGAAGGCTTTACTGTCAACGTGCACGTGACTCCATCCGTAACTCTCTTACCCAAACAAATCACATAGTCCATTCGATTCATGCTCAAAGCATTTTATCAAAGCTTTCATTCTTTCTATTCTTGCAAAATGCCATAAGGCCTATCAAGGCCATACATAATCATAGTCATAATGCAAGTTCGATATTTCTCATATAATTTAACACAAACAATGTCACATAATGCAAGCAAGCATACACAAGGCAATTTGCCCATACACACAATAATCATAAACATATTACCCACCTAATATCGCTCGAGTATCAGACTCACTGTTGTCCTTCCTCTTGCGATTGGGTCAAATCAGCTTAGTTCCCTATAATAAACCAAGTTTCCATACAATTAATAATCCATAGAAAATATTTCATAAAGCTTGACAATTAAAATAAAGCATTAACGGTCTCCATCCGACTTCCAACTAAATTCTCGAATCCCTCGAAATAATTTCTGAACTTCCCTTCTTCATACAACTCGTAGTCCTTTATTTCTAGATCACAATGAATCTGAAATCACCTCAATTGGACATCTACACCAAAAGATATGTCCCAAATACTAAAAATTTCATTTTCGGAAAAAAGGGGGCTCGCCGCGGCGCTTCGCCGCGACGAAGGCCAAGCTTTCTCGGTGAGTCGCCCGCACACGCCGCGGCTCGCACGCATGCGTGTGCCGCGACGCACGCCTCCCCAGCACGTCGCGACGTGCACCATACGTGCACGCGGCATGCTCTTGTACACGTTGCGACGTGCGGATCGGGGAAACGTTCCCGAATCCAAAAAATCCCAGATTTTCCAACTCCAATCCGTTCCAAACTCAAATGCAACACATCTAAGGCATAGATCAAGACTGCTACTACAGTTCTAACCCATTCTAAGCTTCAAATCTAACACAAACACATCAACCCAAGGAAATCTCTACATTTCTGCCCTAAAACCCTAAAACCTTCGATTCTCACATATTCAAGCCATCTTAGGTTTAATCCAACTAAAACAAGCTTGAAGGAAGCTAAACTTACCAGAAATCGCTTCAAATCAGTCGGAAAACTCAAAGATCGCGAAACCTTTCTTCTCTTCTCTCTTCCTTCACGACGCACTCACTTCTCTTCTTTCTTCTTCCTTTCTTTCTTTTCCTCTTATTCTTTTCTTTCTTCTCTTTTCTTTTCTCTTAACCTAAGGAATGGGTCAAAGACCATAATACCCCTCTTAGCTAAGCCCAACTCCATCCCAACATAAATAAACTTCCTAAAATGCCCTCATATAATTAAATCCTCTAATTCTCATTTAAACCACATTAAACGCAAATACACCTCACTTATCCACTAATGTTCTTAAGTTAATCAAATCAAGGCATAAAACCACAATTATCACAATTCCTGCTTAATAATATCATAAAAAAAATTTGGGGTTCTGTCCTGCAAAATCTATACAAACCGAATCCATACAAGATATCAAATACCATCTAAGAGATTCGCATTCCTCTATTGCAATTTATCTCATTTAATTTCAATCGCGGGGTAATAAGTTATTACAGGTCTTTTGAGAGAAATAACTTTAAAAACAAACTTAAAGAGTGGGAGAATTTATAAGCCTATAAACTCCACTTCAACCTCTTTTACCTTTTATTACCGATGTAGGGCAATTAGACCGTAACATTTCACAATGCCTTGCAATCTAGCCATTGGTGGGTTGACTGTGCGCTATGGACCTTTTCTAACTCTAAGTGAACAGTGTAATATCAAGGTCAGTATCCGTGGGGGTGACACAAGGACTTGAAGGAGTGGTATTTGTTTTGATATCAATTGTTACAGATTTTATGAGAGAATCAATCCTTATAGCTAGCTTAAAGGGTAAGAGAGTTCATAATACTATAAACTCTACGTCCACTATAAGAAAAATGTGGATTAGCGACGGAAATTTAGCGACGAAAAAATTACCGTTGAAAATTAGTGACGGAAAGCATATTTTTGTCTCTAAAATTGAGTGATTTAGCGACGGTACTACTATTCGTCGCTAAATTTGGAGGAAATTCGTCGCCGTAAAATTAACGACGAAAGTTAGTGACGGAAAAATATGGATGTCGGTAATCACTACAATTTAACAACGAAAAATTAGCGACGGAACGCATATTTCTGTCGCTAATTTTGAATGATTTAGCGACGATACTATTATTCGTCGCTAAATTTGGAGGGAATTTGTTCGGCAAAATTAGCAACGGAATTTAGCGATGGAAAAATTCCGTTGCTAAATATGGAGGAAATTTTTATCGAAATAAAAAATTTTGAATTTACCTACGGAAAATTCCGTAGGTAAATTCGGTCGGTAAATATGATTTAGCGACGGAAATTTTCATTCCGTCGGTAAAAAAGGCGAAAATTTTTAGCGGAATAAAATTTTTTGAGTTTACCTACGGAAATTTCCGTCGGTAATTCCATCGATAAATTCTTTTTAAATTCCGACATCTCCCTCCCACTTGTGTCTTCTTCTTCCTTCTTCCTGTGTCTCCTCTTCGGTTTTCTTGGAGCCCATTTCTCTGTTGTGGACTTCTTTTCCGCTCGTCGGTGTTGCCTTCTCTAGCCATTGTCATCATGTCTCTCAGTGGAGGCATTTTTGCAACTACTGTTGTGTTTTTTCGTATATTGGATGAAAGTTAATTTGGGTATTTATTACTTTCGTTTATTTGTGTATTTTGTGATTGGAAAATAACTTTAAGGTATAAATATTAGTGATAGAAGGGACAAGACGTAATTTTAGTTGTGATATTGGGATAAATTTCTGATACATGTAAGGTGTTTGATGAAATGTTTGTTCTTTAAAAAAATAATTTCAGTTATTTATTTTCGGATCTTTTTTAGTATGAATTTCATTATTTGAATTCTTTTACTTGAAATAATGAAGTTATCTTCAAGGTAGCTTTTACAGAAACTAAACACTTTGCAGGTAAAATTTAAAAAATAATTTTCAGCAAATTTACCTATGGAAAAAAATTTCGTTGGCAATTTTCTGACAATTTTTTTTTTATTTTCTGACAATTAAACAGTAACATAGGTCATCGATTGAGGTAAGTCTCATGCTTCTCTGTTTCTTCTCTGTTTGCTGAATGCTTGAATACCATGGATTGCTTGGGTTATCAACTAATTAGTTAGTGTAAAACCCTACTTTTGTGGCTTACACCAGAAGGAGAATAAGTTTCCCCAGCTAGGAATAAGCGGAGTCCCATTCTTTGACTGGGAGACCCCTCAAACACCCTTAGGATTCCACCATCTACAATACACTTCCATCACTATACACTTCAAGGGTTTATTTGCTCTTCCAGAATTCTAGTATTTTCTTAATACATGCTATAGATTATCGATTTGAGACTCGAATATATATGGACTTATTTTTATTTTATTGATGTTGTTATAGTGAAATTTGAACAATTTAAATTTATTTTTCAACAAAACTAAGGATCCACGTACGTAGTTTGGAAAGATTAGAACTGTACAATATAACGGATAATGTAATGAAATTATGTAATATCTTTAAAGAAACTTATATTAATGAAGAACATGGTAAATCTTTATAATGTAAATCTTATTACGTGTAACAGATTCTCATTATGTATTGTTTATACCACAGTAATGTTATAAAGCGTACATACTTTTTTCTTGTTGGTGTGCGGCAGAAAGCAACAATTGATTCAAGTTCCAACACTTATATACAGATCCATTTCTTTGACCTGCAGAACTATCCAAATGCTAAATTCTTTAAATTGGGTCTCAACATATAAACTTTGTGTAGATTCCATGCAGATCATAAGCTTGGGTATCCATACAGGGACTAGTTATTACTTATTAAACAGCGGATCATAAGTTTCAATCTATAATTCATAACACATCCTATTTTCGCAGTGAAATGGGTATAGCCCGAAGTGGAATAGCTTTCTTCAAGGTGATGCCAAATTGTTCTTCCATATCCAGGTTTTCAGGGGACATACCATCAACGAGTTCCCAATCAAACGAATGAATCATTGAACCAACCATCAAATGAACCATCCGAACGGCAAGAGGTGCACCTGGACAGATTCTCCTACCAGCGCCAAACGGTATGTACTCAAAGTCATGACCCTTATAATCTTTGCTTGAACTGGTCATAAACCTCTCAGGACGGAATGAAAGTGGATCGTCCCAGTACTTTGGGTCTCTGCCAATGCCCCAAGCGTTAACTAGAACTTGGCTTCCCTTTGGTATGGTGTAGCCAGTTTGTACTTTAACGTCATTGCTTGCTTTGTAAGGTAAAAGAAGAGGAGCTGAAGGATGGAGTCGCAGTGTCTCCTTGGCAATTGCCTGTAGGTATGGAAGTTTGTCAACGTCTGATTCTTTTACGGTGCCTTCCGGTCCGATCACTTCCAGGAGTTCCTTTCTTGCTTTGTGGAGTACGTCGGGATTTTTCAGGAGTTCTGACATTGCCCATTCGGTTGTTGATGAAGATGTATCGCTTCCGGCAATAAACAAGTCCTACATTTGAACAATGAATTGCAGCTTAAATCTACTGGAATCAACATGAAAATCACAATCATAGACGATTTATTATCATTAGAATATTATCGTGTGTATTGAGTGTGAAACGAGCAATGGAGATAACCCATTTGCTTCTTGAACATTAAACTTAGGATCTAAAAAACAAAAGAAGGGTCCAAAATAAGTGGAAAGTTTAGTTGGGCGGCAGGTGTATCACATGTTCGTGCCGGAAAATGAATGCATCCCAGTCCCACCACCATTACAAAAAGAGAAATACTTCAATGGTATAACCTACCCAATAAAAAGTAACTAAAAAGATTTAAGAAAAGCAAGAGCACTATTTTTTTAAAAACGAATTCTTGTAATTTCTTGCTTAATTGAAGCAGTGTTTTATTCTTAGGCTTGCAAGGTTACCTTTTAAATAAGATGCGACATTCCTAAACATATATAAGAATCCACCAACATTTTCTGTACGTGTCAATTCAATGAGTAGGAAATCATCACTCTCCAACACGTGAACTGGCCGCTATTAGGTTGTACGATTTGTAAATGATTTAAAGGCCCAACAGGGCAACAGGTACAGATCTTCTGAAGTCGGTTCAATGATGCGACACCTTCTAAAAGGCGGTCGGTTCTTAATATTTTGTTCAATTTTATGATATCTTAGTTTGTTCTATAAATTTCAGCTATTTATTTATATAGATCTTGCATAGGTTTTGCGTAAATTAACGCAAGACTCGCATAAATAAATGGTTGAGATTTATAGGACATAATAAGACACCATAATATTGAACAGAGAATCTTGTCCTAAGGCGATCTATATCTGTCACGCCCAAACTTAATCTTGCTTAACTTATTACAGTAAATTGTGACCTTATAAATTAAAGGTTTTCCTACTTTCAAATTTAACAAAAAGTTTTGTTTTAGGTTTTTATTTTTAATTTCATAATCTAATTTTATTGTTAATTAAATAAAATAATAATACCAACAGCTATTAAGAATTTATTATTAATTAAATAAAATAATAATACCAACTGCTAATATATAAGAATTATATATGATTATTTATTTTATAATTAATTTCAATTTTAAATATTGAAATAGAAATTTTAAGCTTCTTTAACAAACTAAACTTAAACTAACAATACATAATTAAGAAAATAAAACTCATAGCTTTCTGGTTAAAGACTATATATATAAACATGCATGGAAAAATCCAAACAACTATGGAGTTATTGTTATGTAATCCTCCTAAATCTTACTATTTTCTGATTTAAATAAATATTACTGTTACAAAAATCTAATAATCTTAAATTTTTGAGCTATAATCTAAGTGCCGATATCCAATGAACTTAGTTACGTACCACAATTAAAGGCTTGATCAGTTTCCTGTCGGAATCGGGACCGTCTTGATTAATAAGAACATCCAAAAAATCTCCAAGTCTCGCTTTAGATGCCAAACGCTCATCGATAATTTCATCAAATATCTCATGAAGCCTCTGGTAAGCAGGCCTTATATGTTTCCTCACACCTTGCAAATCAAACCTTTTCAGAATTGGAAAATAGTCTGATAGGTTAGGCTTACCGGCGCCTTCCATTATCGTCCACACAACGTCTTGGAACTCTTGAGCTTTTTCAAATTCTGGGTCCACCATGTCTATTGAAAAAATGGTGGTTGATATCAAGTTAAGTGCAGTAGCAAACGCAACTGGTCCTATGTCAACTGGGATTCCTTGAGCAGACCGTTTCCTGAGGTGTTCTACAAGTTGTTGAACTTTTTGGTGGCGGAGGTTCTGTTGAGAGTTAAGACGTTGTTCTGTGAACATCTGTGTGCTGCATATACGTCTCCGGTTCTTCCACTGGCGGTTGCCTGGGATCCATGCCACGGTGCCCTCCGGGTTGGGCTGAGAGAACACGGCGTCTGGAACGGTACGGTCGGAGAAAGTCTGGTCGTGGCTGTGAAGGAGTTCTTTGGCTGTTTCAGGGGAAGAGGCAACAACGGTGGTTATGGAGCCAAGACGGAGACTCATGAGAGGACCATAGATTTTGGCTAAGTGGTAAAGTGACTGATTGGGTCGAGGTCCAAGTTGAAGGAGAGAGCCTAGGATGGGGAGACCCCTGGGTCCCGGAGGGAGGTTGGTGGTGGTTCTTCGCCAGAGGAATGGCTTGAGAAGAAGGAGGAGTGGAAGAAACAGAAGGAAGATGTGGAGGAGCTCCATCACTTCACCTGCGTGTGTCTTTGTTCAGTTATTGTTTCGAGTGTTTACGAGGGATTAGGGTTTATATAATAGAATGAGATCTTGGGTAGATTACAAAATGCTTTATAAAACAACTTAGCAAAGAAATCAAACTGTAATGATGCCACTACGTGTATGGTCATTTCATTAAATGATTGAATTTTCAGCTGATTTGGGAAACGTTACAGTGTCATTCATAGATATAATTAGCACATGTTATTCTTAGATATGAACCTTTAATAGTCTCCTTCGACCTAACGTTCCGACTAGAAGGAAGGTGCTTGGCTGTATCGTCTCATGTCTTTTCCAAAAGGTAAATAGTATGATAAGTTTTAAAACTTTTTTTCTTTGTTTGTCGATAAATAAGCCTTTCAATTTCAATAATGCATCTCTTAAAATTTTGTTTTGTTCTAACATAAATAAGTCTTTATGAAAAATCATTAACTCTAATTTTATTATCAAGTTATCTCTGAATAAAATTTATTTTATTGGGAACGTAAAAAATTTTATGTTAATAATTTTCAGATGTTAGTATACCATAAAGTTACGATAACATAAGCGCTTAAAATTAGAACATGGCACAAAGATATAATTAACTTTAATCTTCAGAAGGAGCTATTTAGGACCCACTCGTTGATTTCAAAGTGTTGAGCAAGCCAGATGGGCCAAAACCTGAATAATTGGGAGTACAGATCTCCTTTATAATATTATGGTATCTTATTATGTTCAATGAATCTCAGTCGTTTATTTATGTAAATTTTGTGTAAGTACCGCGTGAATTCCACGTCAGTCCTGCAAAATAAATAATTAAGATTTCATGAGACAGAATAAGACAGAGTAATATTGAACATAAGATCTTGTTCTAAGAATTTGGGTCGAGTGTGACCACTAACGTACAAGTTCAGAAACCGGCACGATGGTTAGAAAGAAAGAGTAGGAAATTATTTCACAAAAAAAAAAAGCTGAAAAAGTGAGAATGGTTCCAAACGTTTTGTTTAAACATCTAGAACATTATATCTATATTTCCATTTGACTCGAAATGCTAATTATATGATGATGGGAATGTTAGGGGTACACTTGTTTGAATTATTTCTACGTGCTAGGGAGAAATGTTTGACTGTTTAGATTTTTTCAATTTGTTTAATATTGCGGTTGAAACTTGTAATAATTAGTGTATTTAATGAATAATAATATGTTTAAAATAATATTTAAACGTTAAATTTTAAACCTACTACACAGCTTCTTTTCACACCTGCATTTGCCTTTGGAAAATGAAGCCTTTTAACTTTATCACACACTTATATAGACGTGTGTCATCATCATCATCACTCAGTATGAAAGTTTCGCAATGAAGTGAAGTCTGTAGAGATATAATAGTACGTAATCTTACCCCTATATAATAAATAAGCTGTTTTTAATAGACTCACATACAAATGAGACAAAATAAATATGATGTATAATACAGTGAAAAAATTATTAAAGAGATAAATAAGAAAAAAAGACAAGATATATGAGATTTAATAAGAGAAGCTTATTTGCGTAATAAAGAAGCATCAAATGTAACGAAGTGTGAAAAACAAAAAGACTTGTGAAGCTTAAAACGGTGGCTACATGGCGTGGTACCGAATGTAGACGTGTGTGTATTAGAAAAACACGTAATTTCAAGTTTAATTTTAATTCAATAGATTGTATTATCTTTGTGTAGAAAGTTTTGCAAGAGATTGATTGTGGTTAGTTATGAAATGCGAATCGCTAAATCTTATTTTTAATAATTAATAAAAATGAGAAAACAAATTTGCGTTTGTTATTTAATATGAACTGTATTAAATTAATAGAATTTGTCAAATGTTTTGCAAGATTTTGTTCGCAGAAGTCTTGGAGCAGGTGGCGCAAAAGTCGTGGTGTACGGTGGACATCAGTAGCTTGATGTTGGACTTGGACCCCTCTAAAGTAATGGTAGTTGGTGAAATTTTCGTCAATTTTGGCTAACCACCGCCTGGACGTCGGGCCATCGACCTATTAAGACCATTGTTGTTAAATTATAAATTATGATCTGTACCAATAGCTTTGTGTAACGTCGAAAAGTGAGTTCTTCCAAAAATTGAACGCAGACAATATGCACTATTTCTATTGTCATATACATTAATGAAACTTGACCTAGGTGTGCTTGTTTCTTGCATCAAATTTGTGACTTCTTCTAATTTTATTGAGAAATGATGAATTTCTTTTGTAAGGGAAAAGATTAATGATTAGATATTTGTTCCAAAAAAAAAACAAATAATCTCATTTTTGTTGAAGAATGATTTCTGAAATGATTGTAATGATTTTCTATTATTAATAGTTTTAATTGCGTTAGTAGGTTAGCTATAAAAAAATTTAAGGTCGCTTTTAATAATGAAATTGTGTGTGACATTTTGACAAAGTGTGTTTTCCATGTTAGTAACCTACGAGTTTAATCGACTTGATTCAACCAAAAACTACAAAATCGACCGGTTAAACTCAAGAAGAATATCAGTCAATTGTGGGACGGCAATCACGGCATGAAGAATTGAACCTTATGATGTGGGACGGCACGAAGAATTGAACCTTTTTTTTGTCATACTGGTTCAACCAAAGACAAATAACACAAGAAACCTTAACAATGCAAACTAAGAAGTAAAAATGCAAAATATATCAAATAAAACATAATAATATAAAAGGCAAATTCAACATAAATTTCAAAACATACTTATAAAGTAGTGCTAGATCTGGTAAGCAAATAAAAGGAAAAATGAAAACTTAAAAAGTTTCCTTTAGTTTAAAGTAAATGAACGAAGGAATTAAAATTTTCTTTAAAGTAATTTTAAATTGTGGCTCCAAATTTTAACATCTATTTTTTAAGATTTGATTTTCTCTGTTAATTCATACTTTTTCCTCCCAAATTTCCCTCAAACACATTCACATTGTAGAAGTCCAGTTCTTATAACAGGGACATTTAGGCACATACACACGTGTATATGGATATCCCCACTTAAGGGTTTATTGTCCCAAGTAGAAGTCAATGAAGTAATGGGGAATCAAATCTTCTGTTCGTTTGGCATGTTCCCACTCTGTTTCATGGATCTTAGTCATCCAATGAATAAGACAGAGAACAATTAGATAGCTGACATACTCTAGAACAAAGTGACAACAAACCAACTGAAACAGGACATATGTTTCCATTTACTTACCATCTACTAAGGGCAATCTTCCGTTTCATCCAACGATTCTGATTCTTTACGTTATTACTGTAGTCATAGTTGTGACTTGTTAGTCATAACCCGTGAATTTGATGCACGATTGTGACTCAACAAATAACAGCTGTGATTAATAATAATAATAATAATAATAATAATAATACCCACATGAGAGATGTCACACCTGTGGCATATATTTTTATTTAAACTTTTTTATTAAATTGAATTAAAATATAATTAATTAATTAATTAAAATAATTAATTAATTAAAATAAATAATTAATTAAAATATATTTAACATAGATATAAAATATAATTAATTAATTAAAATATTAATTAATTAACTAAATTATTAAGTATTTGATTAATCATTTAAAATATAATTAATTAATTAATTAAAATCTAATTAATTCCTTGTGACACATATATTTTCTTTTAATTTTTAAATTAAATATCATTAAAATATTTACAATTATTAAGTATTATTAAGGTCATGCCTGTCACTTAAATGGTGTAACTACCTTTTTTTTTTACGTTCTCTTCCTACTTCTCTGCTTCTCTTCTTTGTCAATAAATAAAGTTATTTATTGATATAGGCTTCTTTATTATCTCTCAATTCCTCTTCCTACTTCTCTGCTTCTCTTCTTTGTCAATAAATAAAGTTATTTATTGATATAGGCTTCTTTATTATCTCTCAATTCCTCTTGAATGTCCTCAGTAACTATTAAATCTTTCTCTTTAAAGCTTTTTTGTTTTTGTTTTCTACCAAAACTCCTCTTACTCTCAAATCGAATCTTTTTTTGAAATAATGAGTGATTATTTAAGTTGGATTGCATGATAATCGTTTCTCAGAATGAAACCTCTTTGATTTTGTCGCCATTGACTTCTGCTTATTACTAACTTCTAGATTTAATTGTATATATTTTTGTAACCTTTGTGATTTTGTTGCAGTGACCTCTGTTTCTTCCTAACTTCAAGGTTTAATCATATATATTTTGATTCTTTGTGTTTGTTGTTGGTAGCATTAATTTTTAGCTTTTGTGGTTGTTGATTTTGGGTGATTAAAGTGGCAATGTAGTTTACTTTTGAATGGTGTTAAGAGTTCTAACTGCTACAATTTATTTTGTTCAGTGTGTAGGTAGATATACAAGTAGCAATAATCAGTGCTCAAGACATATGTTATGCTCACTTGGAAATGAAAAATACTAGTAATTGCTAGGCTTTTGGTTGAAGGAAGCTCAGCACACACTCTTGCCGATAAAGAAAAAAAATGGTAAGAATCATTTTTTATTTGGTAAGTGGATACAGTTTTGGATGTTTCAATATTGTACTCATATGAGACATTATTTGGCAGGCGATGTTAGTAGGCAAACACTAACTTTTCAATGCATCTACAGAGAGTTCTATGAGACAGATAGTGCTAATTTGCTTGATGAAGAAGGTAATTGTTTCCTGTTCATATGTTCAATTGAAATGTATAGGGCATTAGTTACGTCATGTCCATGCGATTGGAATTTTTAGATCGAATGTTAAAGAGGATTATGCTCCAAAAGTTGTAACAATTTTTCATCTTATTTACACCATTCATTAATACTCTTTATTTAATTAGTCTCAAGTTCTTCTACTGCTTATGATTTTTGGCAGATATACATGTTTTTGGTTTGATGCCTATGACTAACCTATGACCTATTACATCTAGTAAGATTTGACATTGCTATGAATTTTTATGATGCCTTATTTGTTTATTCGTCTTTTAGTATTATATATGTATGAGGTATGAAAATTTATTTGTGCATTTGCGGGCATACAATTATGTTAGTGGAAAGTGCATATCTGTGTTAGAATATTTGTTGATATTTGTATCTACTGATATATTACAATGTTTGACACTTGAAAATCTTGATAGAAAATATACATCCACTTGAGTAATATGCCTAAAGTAAAAAGCAAATGAAGGCCGGTCAATATGTAGCTCATGCAGGTTTTGAGGGTTTTTTTTTGTTTTAGTTTGTCTTTTCTATTTGTTTTAACAATTTAATTATGTTATATTTGATCTCATTTTTTTTGTATTTTTTAATGCTTAATTTTGTGCGCTCAAGATAATCGAAACTATTATGATGATTCAAATTACAAATCAATGTGACCAATTTCTCTTCTTTTTTTTCAAATTTTTATTCCGCACTTTGTTGTATTATACACTCAATGTTTGTCTATGCATATTTCAGTTTTACCACCAATTAATATGCAAATGCATCATGCAAATGGTAAATCATACATATGCCATGCGACTGATTTTGCTGATGGGGAATTGAATAATAAACTTTTCTACATCAGATTTGCTTCTATTGAGAGTATATCCTTCACTTTCATAGCTTCTATGTCTACTAGTATCTCTGTATGGTCATGCCGTATAAGGTTCTTTTTCACTTTTTCCTGTGATTTCTTCGGCTTTTATTCAATGAAATTTTCTAGATCTTTGTTCTATCCTCAAACTGTTGTTGAATATACTTCCCTAACGTACGTAAGGTGTAACAATTTTAACAAAAATGGTGTCATCACTTGTCATGCGTTAAGGAAATGAGAGAAAGTAGCAGTGGAACATTCATTAAAACCTATTTGCATGATTATTATGTGGGGCTTATGGGAACCACAACAAGTGTCACATATTTCTTTTGTGTTTATTTGTCTTATCGACTTCAATTTGTCAAATCATGTTCTGAAATGAGATTAAAGGCGTATCATCTATAGTACTGAACCTTATGCTAAGGATTTTTCTAAGTCGCATGCTTTTTACCTCTATATCTCATATAGCTCTTTTCTAATATTTCTCATCGCAAGGTTCATTTCTTACATTTTTTTAGATTGTAAAACCTTTAAGGAAACGATTCAGGGAGTAGCTGAAGATCAAGGAAAGAAAGAGGAAGGGAAAAATGCTACAGATGCTATTAGACAAACATAGTTATCAAGCTTTATACAAAAGAAAAACCATTGAGATTATTTGATAACATTTATTAATTGGTAGCTATATGTATCATATATATATTCTACCAACTCTTGTTGGTAATAGCAGGTTTAGAATGGGAAAGCTCGTACGATTGATAGTTGTGCCACCTTTTTTCATAGGGATAAACTCTCATATTTAAAAGAAATAAGTTTCTAACGGTGTCTTTTCTTTTGTTGGACATTTGCATATACTTTCTCTAATGTTTTTTAGTGCTGAAACTATTTATTTTTAGGTTGAATTAAACTACTTTGAGTAGATTGATTAAGGTAGGATTCTTGTAATTGAGTTTGTTACAGATGTGTATCTAATAACCCTAGGCAAAGATAACATCTCTGTGTTGTGAGTTATTTTATTATGATCAAACTACATGGTTGATAATTTAATCGTTGGATTTTTTTGTTGTTGTTCTTTGTTGTCTTAGACAGCGACATTGAACTATCTATTAGCATGTCTGAGCTTCAAAACCAGAAGTTGAGAAACTTCATGAAGTCCTCCCCATTTCTTTAGTGCTTGCATGATGTTGTAACACCCTGCATTACATGCAAGTATTATACACTACTATAATAATAATACAAAGTCTTAAGAATCAAAGATTACATGCAAGAATTATAATAATAGAAAGTTATGCATTTTTATTTTAATGTACCTGCACGTTCGAAGGATTTTTTGCTTGGAATATATGTAGGATCGATTCCCTAACTCCTCTGGAATTTGCTAATCTATATAATAATCCCAATTCTTCTTTATAAAAATGGTTTATAGAGTCTATTTAACATAATGAATGGGTGAATAAAAAGGAGGAGGAGGAGGAGGATTGTACCTCATCTTGCAAATTCTCAAGGTTGTCCTAGTATCCCTTAGGTTTTCAATGTTTAAAAGCAAAGGAGAGATTCGCCAAAGATGCAATCCTTCTAAATCCACCCATGCGATTTATTGCCTTCTTAATATCCACTCTACCATGCACATGGAGTTGCTTTCTCATGGGCATAAATCTCAATGTCCCTTTGCAGACCTAGAGTGTGTTCTGAAGTTGAAAACCTATTTTGTTTTCATCCTACTCTAATTCAAAACTAATTGGTTGATAATTAATGTTGTTTATGTTAAGCTTATAGCATCTTATGTTTCTTTTCTGATTCTGTTTCTTTTTTCCTTTACAATTCTTAAGTTTCTTTTCCTTTTCTTTTTTTGTGAAATTAAATACAGTAGTTGGCAAGATCAAACGATCCTTAATATGAAAAACATCCCATGGCAAAGTTTGCTTGGACGGTTTTTGAAGACACTGATACAGTTAGTACTAAAGGATTTATCATATTGTTGTTTTATGTGTACTTTTGTCAATTTAAAAATTTTGAATCCAGTATAGATTAAGATTAATTGAGAGTTGCAGAACATTATGTTTTGTCTCTCGATGGAAAACTATATGCTGTCATTCATGGTTTATTCTTAAATAGGTGTTTAAAGAAGATGAGTAATAGGGAAACAAAATTTTTTTTGTAAGTGAAATCATTATATCAGTGTGTTGTACAATCCACTTTGAATTCAATTGCTTCCCTTTTTAGCTCTATCACAACTTCTTTTGAGAGAGGAGAAATCCTTACTATTAAACATGGTTGAATAACATTAATATAATTATGTATAACCTTCTTTCTACCTTTTTACTCCTGCAATTGATCAAAAATGAAAATTTTAATTTATGATTTTGCATATTCGAGATATAAATGATTTATCCACGCAAGAAGTGGATGAAATTATAAATATGTATGTTTATCGTGTTTTATCATATGATGAAATTATAAAAAGCATGAATTACCATTTTAGTTCCTCTCTTTACCGACTTTTTGATAATATGGTGTGGTTTCTAAAGTGTTCGAGGAGTTAGAACAATAATTTGAATTCGGATAATAAGAACCGAAAATGATTTAGTGCTTTTCTAAATCTTTTACTTTGAAATTTAATCGTTTTCCTTTTTATATTTGAGTAATGACAATTTTTGTATAATTAAAACATGAATTACTTTAAAGATGTTTGCTGCTACCAATTTTAAATATATAATTTAAAACTGATTTGAATTAAATTATTTGAAATTGTTTTGTACTAAATTGTGATTTAGTTAAAGGTTTGAAGATAAAATATGCATCTAAAACTTAAAGTCAAACATAGATAAAACGAAAAAAGATTCTATAGTGTAATTATTTGTGATCATAAGTCTAAAACTTAAAGTGATCAAATAGGCTTGAAGAAATACAAACAAAAGAGATAAACGAAACAAAGATAATGTGCTAAGTTTTGTATATGTTTCCAATCTTGTGTTAATACAAGCCATGCAAGTTTATCTTATCCATCACAGTAATTTTTTTCCATATTTACAAATTAATTTTTTCCACAAATTTTAATATTTAACAATATTCTTTACAATTACTAAACTATTTTATTTTTTCTCTATATAAATTTCGCATTTATCTTTTTAATTCCATGGTTGATATATATTTCCAAATTCTTTTATTTTAAATTGTTAATTTTAACTTACTTATTTTATTAATTCATTCTAAATATTCCAACTATTATATTTTAGCTCTTCTCTTTGACAAAATTTTATCCACAATCACACAATTCTATTTTTCCCACAAAATTTTAAATTACACAACATTCATTTATACATAACATATCTATATCTATATATATATATATATATATATATACTCCTTAATTCTAAATTACGTGGACATTATACTTACGTAGATTATCTCTGTGCATTTGCGCAGTGTGTGTCTGATAGTCCAGATATATAACTCAATATTACAGTCAACTATGAATGGATTGGAGATTAAGAGGATAAGCAATGATGTCAAAAGTTTGGATGAGTTATCCATATTGATGCAGCTCAAACCATTACTCATCGATTTGTGAAGACAACAAATATTATCTTATATGAGAATTTTATAGGAAAAGTTGGAAAATATATTGAATCCATCTTCTCCAAAATATATACACGGTGAAACGACTGACAAGTGCCTTACTCGATATGAGGTTGATTGACCATCAATACAAGACGTCTTGTGCAATTTTGAGTATGCAGTCTAACTTGAGGAATCGTCATCAACACTCGGTTGAACCTCAGGATAACAATATAAATCATATCCTGGAATCCCTCTGACGCCCTTCGAACTTTGGCATTTAACAATTTACTCTTATTATTATTTTTGTTAATTGAAAGAGTGGAAATAAGGTAGAACTTATGATTTAGCTAGAAATTAATATAATAAGATATTTTTCAAGGTCCAAGGACAGATAGTGTTTCTGTTCCATCGCATATTTAACAAAATCTTACTAATGAATTTTCGGACACCATTAGTAGGATGATGCTACTTCATCTTCATCTTTACATGGCTAAACAAAGAAAATGACATATTATGGTTGGTGAAAATGAATCGTCAGATGTTTTTTTCTAGCTATGGAATTGTCCTTTTGATGACTAAACAAAGAAAATGACATATTATGGTTGGTGAAAATGAATCGCCAGATGTTTTTTTCTAGCTATGGAATTGTCCGTTTGATGACTAAACAAAGAAAATGACATATTATGGTTGGTGAAAATGAATCGTCAGAAGTTTTTTTCTAGCTATGGAATTGTCCGTTTGATGACTAAACAAAGAAAATGACATATTATGGTTGGTGAAAATGAATCGTCAGAAGTTTTGTTCTAGCTATGGAATTCTCCGTTTGATGATACACGCAAGGTGCCTTGCATATTCCACATATATATGATCTTAACTTCATGTACTTAACACTTTTTAGCATATCTGGGGTCTTTGACTTCATTCAGAATATGACTGAATGGGTATTAAATACTAAGTTGAGGTCAGGTATTAAGTTGAAAAGTTGGTTGCTTTTGCCATGAAACCAAAATGCGTCATCTCCACTCGTGAACTGAAGAGGCATTGTCATGGGATTATATGCAAATACAATATCTCGTATATGACATATTGAAGGAGGCGAATGGATCATGGATGAAGTGGAACATAAAACAAAAATGGATGTGTGATAAAGGTAGGCTGTCCTTGGAGTAGAAAACCCTTGTCATACAAGGGCTTTTTATAAGAAAAAGGGTAAAAAAATTAAATCCCTTAATCAAAATAACATAAGTTTGTCACGAACAAAAAAGAATTATTTTTTAATTTTGGATTTGAATGACATTAATATCAAAAATTGATGTTCAATTAGTAAAAACAATTATTAAAAACTTTTAAGTGCATTTAAAATAAGTTTGAAGACCTAAATAGAATATTTGCTGAAAAAAAACAAGGAACTACACAGTAGAAAACAAATTAAAGAACCCAGGAAAAACCAAGTCAAGTGGCCTTGTTAATTTTCTTCTTCGTAGATGGAGCTACGACTTGGTTGCCAACGAATATAAGCTTCCCAAAATCTATGGTCTTGTGTCTTGTTTGCATGCTATTAACTACCTAGTTACGATGTGATTCATGTAACTAAAGGAGGGCTCATCTGGTTATGCCTGTTATTCTAAGCTGAATCATACGATAATAATCATTTGTGATAAGGTTCTTCACATTAGTTCTCATGCTCCATCGTATCTATGATAAGTTCTTCTCTTTGCTTCAAATGAATCCACATGCTCCACCATTTTTACTCTCTAAACCATAGAGTTAACATGTTATCTATAACACTATACAGCTCGATACGCATAACATCTAGCATCCGTCATTTACAGCTAAAACGATTGGGACATCTGATTAATCAATACAATTTTGTGTTTACTGATTTCATTTTAAATAACATTTAGTTAGGATAGAAAATAGTCTCTAAAAGATCTCCGTCACTACATATTCTGTGGTAAGACCATATTAAATTTTGGAAAATACAATAATTATTATATATATATATTCGGAAACAGCCTCTTTACTATGAAGGGGTAAGGTTGCATATTATCATACTTCCTTAGATATCGCTTTATTGTAAGACTTCAGATTGTGTGTGATGATGATGATGACAATAATTATTATATATAAAACTATATGCATGTTATGTCTCTGCCCTGTGAACTGCTGCTAATAAAGCGTTGGTAACTATCTGTCCAAGTCTAGAAGGATCACATTTACATGGAAGAAGGCAATGGCTCAATCTCCTTCCCTATAATTACTTGCATGAAACAAGATTAACTAATGGTGACAAGCCTTATTCTGTAATGACTAGGCGACCTACCCAGCACTCCACAGTGACTCTCCAGTCAATATCCAAGTCGGCTGAAAAGTTTCTGTAAAGCTAACCTTATTACTCTTGTTAAGGAAAAGCTTCAATTTACAATAAGAAATGTAAATAGTAAAGTTTTGATTTTTAGTTTATTAAAAATTTTGGCAACACAACAATTGTATTTTGACGTCCCAAAAATTTCAAAATCCTTGTAAAAATTCAAAACACTTGTATTATCACATCAATTTCTCAACTCCAAATTGTGGACTTCAAATCCACTCATATGCAGTCTCAAATAGTTACATCGATAAACTTTGAAAAGCTAAAATAATGTTATGGATTCCTTTTAAAGAACCTCTCTACACATCCATTCTTTATACAAATGTACTTTCCAAAACATATTCAAAGACGTGCAACAGTTCCAAAAAAAATATATAAGGCAAAATAAAAATGTCTACACAACAACACTTGATGAAATTGATTACTCACAATGTGGAGTCCCTGCTACTAAAGTCTCTAAGCGTGTACCTGAGAGGTTTTATTTAAAAACATAAAATAAATTCTGATTTAAACGAGCTTATTCCACTTTTCTTGTAAAGTAAATAGTGATGGCAAATAACACTTTCATGAACTTTCTTTCTAAAACATAGCATATCACTAATTTTCTTTGCCATACGGTAACTTTAGGTATAAGGTCACGAAGTTGGTTCTGCATCGCTTGCCCGTGTCTAGTTAATCTCTATATATCGATTGTTATAAAGTTGGTTTTACACTGCTTACCCATAATGATGCTAGCACCACATATAAATCAGTAGTTACGGAGCTGGTTTTACATCGCTTAACCATAACAGTGATAGCATAATATATACTCCACACATGCAGAGGGCGACTCACAGGACATACTGACAGACACAACACCACCCATGCATGTCATTTACTGCAATCAATCAATTCACAGTGTAACAATTAATCACATAGCATAACAATTTATCCTACTATGCATTCTAAGCCTAGGAAAAGCCTAAGTTCTGATACCACAAAATGTTGGACCCCGTTTTCGGAGTCCAACAATTGCTCTGATACCACAAGATGTTGGACCCCATTTTCAGAGTCCAACTATCATTTTGATACCAAACAATGCTGGCGCCCTGGTCACAATTCTTATTACGAGACTCTGATTTCCTAAAAATTTCAAAAATTTGGAAAACTTTTAGCTTCAACAGTGGCGGGTCCGCTGCGGCGAAAGTTTGGCTTCGCCGTGACGAAAGTCTTTGCATCGTTATAGCAAAGTCACCAAATTTAACACAGAAATCCTTCGGACAAAACCCAGACCACCAACTTTCAACACCAAATATACATACATTCCTACAATTCTTTCAACATAACCATTTTAGCAAAGAAATTAACTATGAACAAATACAAACGAAACTTCTTCAATTCATCATTTCATTACTAAAGCAAAAGAGATTGAAAAATTTTATTTACATATCAAAAGCCACACTATTGGATGATTACATAATACAAAATGCACATGATACAATTGAATGTTTATGCATAATATGATTTTAAATACCAAAAGTTTCTGAACTAACTTAATTACTAAATGAAGCTATCCTGGAGTTGCCAAATGCCTTGCAAGGTTCACAACTCTCTTGTTCTGCTTTTTCTTCACCTGCAAAGTGGGAGGTAATGGGGTGAGCTGCGAAGCTCAGTGGCTTATACATTTATAGCCATTGGTAATGAGCCATGCAATTTAAACATATACATATATTGTAGCATCCCATCACCGATGGGAAGGGTAAAATGATAATTTGGAATAGGTTATGAGTGTGTAAACTAGTCTCGGCATGTTCATGCATAATATGGCCTCCATATATACATACATTGTCATTTTTGTATATGCACATGATTGTACATGCATTCATAACATTTTCCGACATATGTGTTTATTGTGAAAAAATATGATTTAGAGCGTGAAAATTGAATTGAAGTGGATTTTTGTGTATTTTACATTTTTTGTGAAATTTTAGGAATTTTTCTGAAAAAATTCGGGAAAAATTTTCGGACCGAAAAAATTGCCAAGTGGCGGTCTGATTGGATTTTCGGTACTGAAAATGACTGTCCAATGGCACTGAAAAATTAGATACATGATTTTAGGAATTTTTGATGTGAACCATTGTGATAGCCTGGAGAGGTCAAATATGGACATGAGAGGAATATTGGTTAAGTGATGAGAGTTATGATTTAGCATAAGAATATGTTTGTGAGAGATCAAAAGTTCAGGATGACTAGTTATTCCTGAATCCGACTTTTATGTTCGATAAAATGGAGATAATTAGAAATGAGGAAAAAGTACATGGTTCGATAAGGGAGAGAAAGATTTACTATAGTTGTGTTGATGTGTGTATTATGGAATATATTGTATCGGGGATTTTGAGATTAAATTGAAAAAGATTGATTAGATCAAAGTGAGAGGATTTGTTGGAAAAGTCTGAACATATTTCAGTATTTTGGTGATATCTCGATCTGTAGAGATCCAAATGAGGTGATTCTTGTTCCTAATTAAACTAGAGACATGGGGCTACATATATATTCATTCATATACATTTATAACTTATTTTAGCTAGCAAGTCAATCATCCACAAATTCTAACTCAAATATTCACAGTCAAGGATGCTATCACTTAAAACATAACATGTACATTTAAGCGTCAAAATATAGCATTCAATTATGTATCATACTCGACAATTCAAAGATGCAATGTGTAACACCCCACTCCCGCATGACCCGAACCTGACATCGATGGTGATATCCAAGTCCGTACCCCGCGAGGGTGGCGTGCTACATCACTTAGTTCGTCAAAAACTCAGTATAAAACTTTTTTTGTTTCAAGCGTACGTGAAAATCAATAATCGTAAATTGGGCCCACTTTTATTAAGAAACATTTTCATTTATAGTAGTTGCCAATTTTGTTTTTCACAAACCAGAAGTTCGATTAACCCATTCCAAAAATTAAACATATTACACTTTGATCAATTTCTTTTGCAAAACCTTTTTTTTTTCAATCGGAAAGTTATACACAAATAATATACGCAAATACACAAAATAAAATGATTTGCGGAAAATACAATTCAGTGCAAAAATAAAGAGACACAATGCAGACGTGAACTGATCCCAACCTCTTCTTTCTCTCACATGCAATAGATATACTCCTGTTGCCTAACGGGGTATTCTTCTGAGTCTTGAAAAATAATTGCAAATTTTATGTGAGTTTTGCGAACTCAGTGAGTGACCATCATCGATGGCTCACCCAGTCACACAACACATAATTCGCACATCTCACTTTATTTCACATTAACCATTATTTCACATTCACATTATTTCACATTCGATACACTTATCATTCATATTATGCACATGCAATGCACATGAGATTCACTTTTCATTCGTAATTTTGTTGTAACCAAATGCCTAAATTGTCCCATGTAGGGCTCATTAATAACTTTCCCTTATCCATTCGGAGGATACAGGGCTCATTAAACGTTGAGCCTGAGGCTCTGATTCATTTTTGAGCTCGAAGCTTATTTCCACTTGTTGAGCTTTAAGCTCTGATCGGTGGCTACTCTAGTCACAACAGCCATTATATTTCATACACTTATGCAATGAAATGCATCAATCCCATTCACTCACTTTCATATGTCATCGGACCGTAGTCCGACATTCAACAGTAGAGTTGAGAAACATATCTCATACATATGCAATGCACATTCAAAAGACATTTTTCATCGGACCGTGGTCTGAAACTTCTCAATCATATAATGCACACTCAAATCACATTTTTCAATCACATTAAATACACATAGTTCATCCAATTCACATTCAAGTAGAACTTCAATATCACAACTCCCCCAATACACAGTCATCGAACCTTCTGTCCAAAATCCACAATCAAATCACAATCCATAACCATTTATGTGAACATTCAGCAGTCAATCAATACAAATTCAAACAGAACACATAATGAAATGAGACCATCTCGGTCTACTCATAGTACGCTCCAGATTAGCATTTGCTTCCAATTTCTGTAAACGTCTAACTACGGACTTTTAACCTGCACAACCCATTTATGCAATACATTGCACACACATTAATAATTTTGCACAATTATAAGCATTCATTTATGCACATGCGCGTATATGAAATATGTACGATGCATGTTCATGACAATCCCGGTATCATTCTATAAATTTCAACCCAAACCCATTCCTATATCAAACTCATCTTATGCCTCACTAAAACCATTAAACTCACAATTTATTGCTTATTGACTTAATTTAGTTTTTCCTAAAACACATACTTTCGGGTCTACTACTCCCGATCAATGAGACAGTCAACGTAAGGTAACCTAGGCAACCTCTCTTTCATAAAAATGATCCCTCATGTCTTATGAATCCGACGCTTCAAAAATCAGGTCAATCGGAGGTCGGATGGCCAAGTTATAAGCAAAAGAGTGGAGAGGGGTCGGATTTGGGAAAAATTGGCCACTCACACTCGTGAGTGTCTCGTGACAGCGAGACACGGGCCACTTCTGTGCCTATTTTTATTTGTATTTTATTTTTTTCAATTATTTCCACTTATTTCCCCTCTTCTTCCAACATACATAACTTTTCACTCAGGAGTCCAAAATTGACACATTTGGTCTCCATGGAAAGAACACAGAAAGCTCTACAAGTTTTATGAAGGGCTTGAAAATCAATTTCACCTCTAAAGGTGTCAAAATCTCAATCAACCTTACTGCCCAATACATGTCATCCCAAACAGTACCACAATCTTATAAAAATCATAACTTCCTATCCCCTTGTCCAAAAATTTCATGCTTTGTATCAATGTAAAGATCAGAACACATTCTACAATTCTCATGAAGCACTTAGAAGCAAATTCTATCTCTAACTAGGTCAAATTCCCACATGATTGTGGCTGCCCTGTTTTCCTTCACCTAAACCAAAAACAAAGTTCAAGCACTTATAACTAGCAATCCCAACATTGAAAAATAGCACATATTATGGCGATAGAAAGTTAACAAGAAAAGCCACAACTTTCATGAAGACCAATTTAGCAAAATTTGCCTAAATCTATCCAGAAAAATTCCCAAAGTTTCATATCACAAATTCAACTTTAGTGTCACTAAAGTTGCACCATTCATCCATACACACATTGCCATATTCAAGTCTTGAAGCCAAAATTTAACAGCATTTCCTTCACAAGAAATATAGCCAAACACCTCTAGTTTAATTCAAACTAAAAATCATCTCAATTGCACCATTATAGAAAAAGTTATGACTAAATCATTGGAATATACTCAAATCAAATTTTCTAGATTTTTCCACCTAACTCTTCTTCTATCTCTTCCATACCATTTCTACACCAAACACTACTCAATTCACTCAATATATTGACCACAACCAAGGCAAGACCTCAACTTGAACATCTACCCACAACATGGCAGCAACATGCACTCAACCATCCATCCTTTTCTAACACTCTTCTTCACATACTTCTACTTCCAAAACACCTAAAACAATCATCACATTCTATCTCATCAATCACCAATACAAGCAAGCAATTACACACCCAAATATCCCAAACACAATTTCCATGCAATTAAATTTAAATAACATCACAAATAAGTTATTTAACTACAAAATCCATAAGATAAAACATATTCTTACCTATTTAAGCTTCCAAATATTCCAAATCTTCAAAATTATCACCAACTCTCTAACTCCCATTAACACCCACGACCATCATCCACTTGAGAGGGGTAGAAGACTTAGGTTTTTAGTGAACCAAAGGAAGAGAAAACCAAGGCAAAAGAAGGTAGAAAAGGTGATCAAAATATCAAAAGAAGCAAGGAAGAAGAGAGCTACGAAGATGGTGGAGAATTGTCACTTTAAATCACCAATCACCTTGTAAAAGAAGAAGTATCGTGAAAGACCAAAAAGAGAGGGGTGAGTTTTTAATAAAAGAGGATCATGTTGGCATGTTAGGCAAGTGACAAGTGTCATTTGCCACATGTCACACTCTTAAGCCCTCTAGTTCTTTCCAATAAAAATCCAAATTCTACTCCAATTTATTCCCTAATATCCAATGGCTCTTATTAATAAATCCTAAAATCATTTATCTAAATTTTCAGTGCCATTGGACAGTAATTTCTACTACCGGTACACAATCAGCCTGTAGCTTGGCATTTTTTCTAGTCCGAAAAATACCCCAAAATTTCAGAAAAACAATTTCTAAAATTCTCTAAAAATTCAAAATTCACAATGACCTTCTCCAACTCAATTTTTCATAGACAACAAATCACATTTATTCACAATCCCATTTCTTAAAACTAATACCGGGAAATGTCTTGAAAGCATGTACAGTCATTTTTCATGTGCAAAATTTACTATTCACATGTATGCGGATGCTAGATTATGCATGAACATGTAAGGGTATTTCTAAACGCCCATTAACCACTCTAAATTATGATTTTACCCTTCCCATCGGTGATGGGATGTTACACAATGCACAAACAAATGACTTAAGAGTTCCACACAAACAGAATGGAGAAACCGAAGTTTACACCATGAACAGAATGAGCCCATTTTTCGAAGCTCATATGTCATAAGTGGGCAGCCGGGAGAAGACTCTTGTCAATGTGCACGTGACGAACATAATGGTTCCACTCTTTCCCAAATAGAAGCACATAATCGTTTTATGATATGCTCATACTTTTATACTTTTCTATCTTTTCATTTACACAAAATTCCATGAGATGTTTCAATGGCATAACTTGATCATAATTCATATATCACAATGCATTTTCAACAATCACAATAATTCACCATCAAGCAAGTTAACATACAATACACATGCATTCAATTCAAGCAATTTAGTTTATATTTACCAATAAGACAAACTTGCTCATATTACACAATAACCATAAATATATTACCCACATTGAGTTCCTTGCTTATAGACTTGCTCCAAGGTGCCTCTCCTCTTGACCCTCTTGCCTTCCTTAATTCCCTTTATCAATGAAAAAAATTCCCATTCAATAGGAATATAATTTAGAACCCAAAGAAACATATTCACTAAAACCCATGCATTTCCTAAGCTTTTTGAACCCAAAACCCTTTCAAAAATTCAAACTTTCGGGTCAATTTTTCACTATCATTCTGATTAGGTAACTAAAGAAATTTAATAACACATCCTTCTAGAAACATGTTCCTCATTATCTTAAGTATCTAATGAAACCAAAATCATTCAATTTGGTTCAGTACTCTAAAAGTTATGCCCAAACTTTTTTAGACTGTTCTTGATCTCTGATATGAAACTTCATTATATACTGCTTAATCTTCAAATCCAAATGGCATAATTAACCTTGGGATTATAGTTTCCTCAAAAAAAAAAATCCACATTCATCATTCCTACGGTTTACACATTTTTCTTCAAACCATCTACAACAATGCATTTACATTAAGTTTACATTCGAGGATATATCCTCACAGTTCCATATTAATGTCGTATCCTATAATACATTCACCAACTAATCACATACAATTTCTCATTTCTACATATCCACAACCTCCCTTTTGTCACATTATGACATATCATCACCTTTCTCACTATTTATATAAGCTTAAACACTTAACATATGCTCATGCGTGTGACTCATACTCATGCGACTCAGACTAGGGATCAGTTGCCACTGTCTGCTATGACATGACTTAAATGCATATAACTTGACCCCTATTTCAGAAACGACCCATATAAGATAATACTTTTGGGCTCTGATACCACATAAATGCAACACCCCCCTCCCGCATAACCCGAACTCGACATCGATGGTGATATCCAAGTCTGTGCCCTGCGAGGTTGGCGTGCTACATCACTTAGTTCGTCAAAAACTCAGTATAAAACTTTTTTTTTGTTTCAAGCGTACGTGAAAATCAATAATCGTAAATTGAGCCCACTTTTATTCAGAAACATTTTCATTGATAGTAGTTGCCAATTTTGTTTTTCACAAACCAGAAGTTCGATTAGCCCATTCCAAAAACTAAACATATTACACTTTGATCAATTTCTTTTGCAAAGCCTTTTTTTTTCAATCGGAAAGTTATACACAAATAATATACGCAAATACACAAAATACAATGATTTGTAGAAAATACAATTCAGTGCAAAAATAAAGAGACACAATGCAGACGCGAACTGATCCCAACCTCTTCTTTCTCTCACATGCAATAGATATACTCCCGTTGCCTAACGGGGTATTCTTCTAAGTCCTGAAAAATAATTGCAAATTTTGGGTGAGTTTTGCGAACTAAGTGAGTGACCATCATCAATGGCTCACCCAGTCACACAACACATAATTCGCACATCTCACTTTATTTCACATTAACCATTACTTCACATTCACATTATTTCACATCCGATACACTTATCATTCATATTATGCACATGCAATGTACATGAGACTCACTTTTTATTCGTTATTTTGTTGTGACCGAGTGCCTAAACTGTCCCATGTAGGGCTCATTAATAACTGTCCCTTATCCATTCGGAGGATACAGGGCTCATTAAACGTTGAGCCCGAGGCTCTGATTCACTTTTGAGCTCGAAGCTCATTTCCACTCGTTGAGCTTTAAGCTCTGATTGGTGGATACTATAGTCACAACAGCCATTATATTTCATACACTTTTGCAATGAAATGCATCAATCCCAAAATTTTCCACCTAACTATTCTTCTATCTCTTCCATACCATTTTTACACCAAACACTACTCAATTCACTCAATATATTGACCACAACCAAGGCAAGACCTCCATTTGAACATCTACCCACAACATGGCAACAACATGTACTCAACCATCCATCCTTTTCCAACACTCTTCTTCACATACTTCCACTTCCAAAACACCTAAAACAATCATCACATTCTATCTCATCAATCACCAATACAAGCAAGCAATTACACACCCAAATATCCCAAACACAATTTCCATGCAATTAAATTTAAATAACATCACAAATAAGTTATTTAACTACAAAATCCATAAGATAAAACATATTCTTACCTAATTAAACTTCCAAATCTTCAAAATTATCACCAACTCTCTAACTCCCATTAACACCCACGACCATCATCCACTTGAGAGGGGTAGAAGACTTAGGTTTTTAGTGAACCAAAGGAAGAGAAAACCAAGGTAAAAGAAGGTAGAAAAGGTGATCAAAATATCAAAAGAAGTAAGGAAGAAGAGAGCTACGAAGATGGTGGAGAATTGTCACTTTAAATCACCAATCACCTTGTAAAAGAAGAAGTATCGTGAAAGACCAAAAAGAGAGGGGTGGGCTTTTAATAAAAGAGAAACATGTTGGCATGTTAGGCAAGTGACAAATGTCACTTGCCACATGTCACACTCTTAAGCCCTCACTAGTTCTTTCTAATAAAAATCCAAATTCTACTCCAATTTATTCCCTAATTTCCAATGGCTCTCATTAATAAATCCTAAAATCATTTATCTAAATTTTCAGTGCCATTGGACAGTAATTTCTACTACCGGTACACAATCAGCTTGTTGCTTGACATTTTTCCTAATCCGAAAAATACCCCGAAATTTCAGAAAAATAATTTCTAAAATTCTCCAAAAATTCAAAACTCACAATGACCTTCTCCAACTCAATTTTTCATAGACAACAAATCACATTTATTCACAATGCCATTTCTTAACACTAATATCGGGAAATGTCATGAATGCATGTACAGCCATTTTTTATGTGCAAAATTTACTATTAACATATATGCGAATGCTAGATTATGCATGAACATGTAAGGGCATTTCTAAACGCCCATTAACTACTCCAAATTATGATTTTACCCTTCTCATCGGTGATGGGATGTTACACAATGCACAAAAAAATGGCTTAAGAGTTCCACACAAATAGAATGGAGAAACCGAAGTTTACACCATGAACAGAATGAGTCCATTTTTTGGAGCTCATATGTCATAAGTGAGCAGCCGGGAGAAGACTCTTGTCAATGTGCACGTGACGAACATAATGATTCCACTCTTTCCCAAATAGAAGCACATAATCGTTTTATGATATGCTCATACTTTTATACTTTTCTATCTTTTCATTCACACAAAATGCCATGAGATGTTTCAATGGCATAACTTGATCATAATTCATAAATCACAATGCATTTTCAACAATCACAATAATTCACCATCAAGCAAGTTAACATACAATACACATGCATTCAATTCAAGCAATTTAGTATATATTTACCAATAAGACAAACTTGCTCATATTACACAATAACCATAAATATATTACCCACATTGAGTTCCTTGCTTATAGACTTGCTTCAAGGTGCCTCTCCTCTTGACCCTCTTGCCTTCCTTAATTCCCTTTATCAATGAAAAAAATTCCCATTCAATAGGAATACAATTTAGAACCCAAAGAAACATATTCACTAAATCCCATGCATTTCCTAAGCTTTTTGAACCCAAAACCCTTTCAAAAATTCAGACTTTCGGGTCAATTTTTCACTATCATTCTGATCAGGTAACTAAAGAAATTCAATAACACATCCTTCTAGAAACATGTTCCTCATTATCTTAAGTATCTAATGACACCAAAATCATTCAATTTGGTTCAGTACTGTAAAAGTTATACCCCAAACATTTTCAGACTGTTCTTATGCTAAAATAGTTTTCTGTGCTCAACTTCCATCCAAAAATTGAAAATCTTATAGACTAAATTTGTACTCGATTCCTTCATACAATTTGTCTATGTCTCTAGTTTACACCAAATTAAAAATCAGTCTATTTGGACGTCTACATAAAAAATATGCCTAAAATACCAAAACATGTTCATGTTGTTTCCGGACAAACTTCGTCGCGGTAAGCCAAAAAGTTGGCCGCGACAAACTTTGATTTTTTCAATGTTGGTCGCGGCAAATCGTGAGGACTTCACCGCGGCAAACCAAAGAGTTGGCCGCGGTGAACTTTTGTAGAAACGCGACTCTTCTCCCAATTTTTTCCAGATTTTCCACTTCCAACATCTACTTCTAACACATTTTATACAAAAATCATCATTTCTACTTCATTATTCTTCATTCTCTACTCAATATCATCTATAAAAAAATCATAATCTATCTTTGATCATTAACCAAAAATAAAACATCTACATATACCATTCATCAACAGGCTCCTATACATATCCCTCTTCATTTTCACTTTCATTTCAATTCTAAATTCTACTAAAAATGCTTCATTCAACAAATCAAAACGGGTTAAAGCTCATACTTACTTGTTTATGCAAAGCTTCTTCAATCACCATAAAACCCTAGCTTAGAAATCCCTAAAAATAAAAAATGATTCTTTAGTTCTTTCCTTCTTCTAACGCAAACCCCACACAATTTTATTTCTCTAAACCTTTTTCTAACAAAGCAAGAAGGGGAGATGATTACCTTAGCAAATCCTCTTCCTTCTTCTTCTTACCACGTTTTCTTCCTCTCTCTTTCTTTCTTATTTTTGTTTCTTCTATCCCTTTCACAATGCTTCTCTTCTTTTCCTTCTTACTCAAGCCAATTTAAGTAGTCTTTCCCCATTTCACCCTCCATTTACCTTGTCCTTCCCATTTTGCCCCTTCTTTTCCTTTTATGTCTCTAACTCCTTTAATCCATTTAACGCTAAATTAATTCTAACTTAATTCTAGTCTTTCCATCTAATTTCAAATCTCTATTTGTACCCATCAAATTAATGACTCAATTCTAAAAATAATGAAACACATAATCAATAATAATTGAAAAAATTCAGAGTCTAACATTAGTTACCAAAAAATTCAAGAAATTCTTAAAGAAGAACTCTTAAAAAAAAGGACTTCAAAAGTAATAAGATCCATTCAATTTGCAAATCAAATAATATTATTTACTTTGAATATAGAAAATCTAGATAAGTGAAGTCTCAATGTCCTCTCCTTAAAGAAAATAAAAAATATGAGAGAAATGATAAGAAGGAGAAGAGATATAAGGCAAAAAGACTACATTTAAATCCCCAGCTTAGAATGACACAAGTGATTTGAGCATTTGGAAGGAAATATAGTTCACACATGCTTCGTGGACAAAGATGATGATGAGGTACTCTCTAATGCTTGATTTTGTGATAATGATAGTGATAACAATTTGATATATAATAAACTCTTCAAGATCCTTGAAATCAAGAGCATGAGAAAGAAAAAACTATCTTCCAAACTCAAATAGGCTTTAAAAAAACCTAAATGCATGCATGAATAAGAATGAAAAGATAAAGAGTGAATTGCATACGATCAAAGCATAATTTCACAATATCAAAGCATCTAAGAGTGTGCTTATTGTTGACAATCATGAATTAGATTCATTAAAGCATGAGAATGAAGCATTAAAAAAGGAGGTTGATGCTCTCAATGACTTATTATCCAAGTTTACAAAGGGAAGTGAGAAACTCAAAAGCATATTAGGACGCCAAAAGAACTCAAATAGTAAGCATAGAATTAGATATAGCTATAAGAATGTTTTTAACATTAAAACTAGTTTTTAAAAAGGAAATCATTTATATAGTGAAGAACTATTACTTAGAATGACAAATTTGCATAGAGCATCGATATCTAAACATATTCATAAAACATATACATATGACACAACCACTAAGGCTCATTTTAAGAGTAAAAATCATGTTTTCATGTATGGCTCACAATCTAGGCCTAAAATGTAACACTTTCAAGGAAATAATAAGCATAATTTCTATGCAATAACATATGATAACATGTAATCTCACTCGTACTTGTTACACCTTATACTAGGTATACATGACATATATTTAGGCTCCTTATAAACATTAATGCAATGAAAGGAACACACCTCACATATATAACCATACTAGTTCTTTTCATTACCCAAAAAGAACATTCCATTTACTTATCCAAATGATAAGTCCCCATCACTTGTATACACATAAAAGAAAAAGAAATGCATTCATACACTAAAACTATAAGATTTATCACCATACCACCAACTTATATTACTTATATAATATGGTATGTTACTTTTGTGGTAAATGTGGAAATATTGACAAATTTCTTTTAACAAAACAGGTTAATAATTAATCACTCAAAGAAGTGGGTTGAACATAAGAAGAAGAAGAAGACAAATAATGAAGGACCTATGCTCATTTAGGTACTTAAAACACATTAATTGGGTTATTTTCAGGTCTTAGAGATAAAGATGAAGGAGTCACAATTTTGGAGATAATGCCAAAGTAAGATAATTGGCATTATAAAAGTTGTTAAGGCATATCACACTATTATTGATAATATAATTTTAGTTGATGGATCGAAAGATAACTTGTCAAGTATAAGCCAACTAAGTGGTGAAGTCTATAAAGCATATTTTAAGGGAAGATCATGCTTTTTATCTAAAATAGTTGATAATAACATTGCACTTTTAGGGAAAAAAAAGAGAGAAGGAAATATATATACAATTGATCTTGATGATTTCTCTAACCTAAATATGAAGTGGCTAATGTCTATTAGTGAATATACATGGATTTTTCATAGGAGGTTTGGAGATGCAAGCATGGACCTCATCTCCAGCCTCTACTTCAAGCAACTTGTCAATAGACATCCAAAGCTAAAATTTGAGAAAAAAAAGATTTGTAGATCTTGCTAAATGGAAAAACAAATTAAAAGCTCAATTAAGAGGAAAAAATTAGTAATTTCCACTAGACTTTACAAGTACTTCATATAACATTATTTAGACCAACTATAGTTAATAGTTTAGGTGATAAATTTCATGATTTTTTCATATTTGATGACTTTAGTAAATTTACTTAGGTCTTAGTCTTAAGTAAAACAGATTAATGTTTTAGGCATTTGTTAAATTTTGTAAAAAGGGCTCAAAATGAAAAAGGAGCTCTTTCTTACATTTATTAAGAGCTATAATAGTAAGGAGTTTGAGAATGAAAGGTTTGAAACCTTTTGTGAAGATAAGGATATCTGTCACAGTTTTCTACTCCAAAGACCCCTCAACATAACAAAGTTACTGACAGAAAAATATGACATTAAAAGAAATGGTTTGGACTATAATCAATGAGTATGATCTCCTTAAGTATTTTTAGGTGGAGTCAGTCATTACTACATGTCATATTTCAAATAAAGTCTACATAAGATCATATTTAGATAAAACTCCTTTTGAGCTTTGGTATAGGAAGAAGACAAAATTAGCTACGTCAAAGTTTTTGAGTGTAAATGCTATATTTTGAATACTAAGGATAACTTAGGGAAGTTTGATGCTAGAGCGAATGAAGGAATTTTTCTTGGCTATTCCTTAACTAGCAAATCATATAGGGTATTTAATAGGAAGAGCCTCGTAATTTAAGAGTCTCTGCATGTTTTCTTTAATGAATCTGACCCTTTTGTACCCAAGAAAGATCCTAAAGACGATGATGTAGTTATATCCAAGGAACTAGAGAAATTAGTCCTTAAAGAAAATAACAATGATCACCAACACACCTTATATGAGCATAATGTCAAATCAAATAAACAAAACAAGAAAGATAAGGAGCTCCCAAAAGATTAGAAATTCAAGAAAAATAAAATTGTAAGAAATGTTTAACCAAGGATAATCAATATATCTCATCTTAAAAACTTATCTCATCATTCTTTCATTCTCAAATTAAAATGGAGACTATAGGAGAAGCTCTTAGTAATGAAAGTTAGGTTCTTGCTATAAATGAGGAGTTAAACCAGAAATAATGAGTGGACTTTATTTCCTAGACCTAGAGATCACCAAATAATATGTACTAAATGGGTTTTTATAAAAAAAATTGATTAAGCATGTACCATTGTGGGAAATAAAGCTAGATTGGTGGAAAAAAGGTTCAATCAAGAGGAAGACATAGGCTTCGAGGAAACTTTATCTAGTAGCTAGGTTAGAAGCTATTAGCTACTACTTGTATTTGCAACCTACATGAACTTCAAATTATTTCAAATAGATGTTAAAAGTTCTTTCTAAAATGATTTTATTTAAGAAGAAGCTAGCTTTGATCAACATCCCGATATTAAAAAACATGATCCATTTAACCATGTTTATAAACTTTCTAAGGTGTTATAAGGATTGAAATAAGCTTTTAGAGTTTGGCTTGATATGTTAAATGCATTTTTTTAAGAAAATGATTTCTTTAAAGGTGAGATTGACACTACATTTTTTTATTAAAACACATAATCATGAATTTTTAATTATTCAAATTTATGTTGATGACATTATTTTTAGTGCCATTACTGAGAGTATGTCTAAACAATTTTTTAATTGTATGAGTATAGAATTGGAAATGTGAATGATGGGAGAGCTTAACTTCTTCCTTAGACTCCAAATTAAGCAAATTAAGGAATATTTCTTTATTAATTAGGCAAAGTACACCAAAGAACTACTCAAACACTTTAAAATGGATCAATCTAAACCATTATGGACACATATAAATCATAACAATTAAACAAAGATGAAAAGGACAAGTCGATTGATCTAAAGCTCAATCAAGGTATGATTAGTAGTTTTCTTTATCTTATAATGAATAGGCCTAATATAATGTTTAGTGTATGCTTATGTGCTAAATTTTAATTAAGTCCCAGGGAATCCCACCTTTTTTGTTATTAAGCACATTCGTATATATTCATTACCATTTTGTTATGACTTTGTTATCATAAGCATACTTTCTTTGACGTACTTGGTTATTTGGATGGGGATTATTTTAGTATTCTTTTGGATTGAAAAAGTACATAAATTACTTATTAATTCTTAGGAAATGGATTAGTCTCATGGTTAACAACAACAACAACAATACCTAGTATAAATGTAACATCTAGTTATCCAATGTTAAGGGTTAGAACCCTAATATAGTATACATGAGAGATTATCAAGAAGTTAGAAAGTGCATTTCATGCTCATGCATAATATAGCATACACACATATGTGAATATTGATTTTTGCATACATTAAAATGATTGTACATACATTCATTGACATTTTCTAGTATAATTGGTTTATAAATGTAATTATATTGAGAATTGTGGATTTTATGTATTGAAAATTGATTTGGTGATAATAATTGTAGATCTAGAAATTTTGGTAAAATTTAAGAAATCTCGATAGATGGTACCCAAATGATAAATGGTAGTATAAAAATTTTCACTTGGCATTTTTCCTAGTCCAAAAATACCCAAAATTTACCATTTATCAGAAAATTTTATACTCTTATTTCTAATACCATTTATCAAATGAAAAATTTAGGAAATAAGAGTCAAATGATAGTGGAAATTTTTATAAATGACATTGGGATTTGATGACATATGTCCTAAAAAATTGAGAGACAACTGGAGTAGAAATTGGAGACAAATAAACTAGTTATTGAAGGAATCCATAAGGTGGTGACATGTGGCAAGTGACAAGTGTCACTTGCCATGTCACACCCTCACCCATGACTCTTTTATCTTTGGAAGACCATTAAATTGTCTTGAATCTAGCTAACTTCTTTTCTTCTTTTTGGCTTATTTCTTTGCCTTCTTCATGAATTTTCTCATCAATCTCTATTTAAGTTGAACCTAGCTCTCTCATCTTTCACTTGCTACTCTCACCTTGTTGTCTTCTTCATTTGCCACAAGAAAAACTAAACCTCCCAACCTCTATGATGATTTTGAAGGACTTAGAGTTTTAGCAAGTAAGTAACTTGTTAATTCTCATGAGTTGTATGAATATGAAACAAATATGGTGATTAATTGATATTAAATGATCATAAGAATAGTGGTCATTATATATGTGCATTGTGGATGAAGAATGAGAATATTGATGTCTTGTTTCTTGAGTGTATGATGAATATTAATAAAGAGATCATGTTTGAAATTTTAGGGTGATAGTATAGAAGTGAAATGAATGTGATAATGGAGTAAAATATGTGTGCAGAAAATCTTATGAATGTGTGTATATGATATGTTCTATTTTTGGTGTTATGATAAATCATAGAATATAAATTATTTGGGATTGATATTAAGCTAAATTGGAGGTAGGAATGAAGAGTAAATAATGAGGATATAAGCTATAAATGATAGACTAGGCAAAAGAGATGAACTAGGATGAAAATGAAGATGAAGTGTGTTAGAATATGTAGATGTAGTGTTTCCACTAAACATGCATCTGTATTTTAGCTATATCTTGATCTTTTGACATCTAAATGGGATGATTTTTCATTTGCATTAAACTAGAGACATATGGATACAATTTTCATGAAGAAATCAAATTTAAATTCTATATTCAAGATTTTCAAATTTTGACTTAAAGTTAAGTACTGGGTGCTGTTTCAGTTTAAGAACAGTTGGTAGTATTTTGTGTATAACTTGTAAAATACTAAACCAATTTTTATGAAATTGGTATCGTTAGAAACTTAAGACGTATATGAACAATTTGTTTAAAAGAATATTTTGCCTAAATTGTTCTTTTTCCTTGTCAAAATGGCCATGAAATATTGATCCAAAAAATCTATTTTGAGAAAAGGCATCAGGTAATGCACAATCGTGCACAAACACAATCGTGACAGAGAGGAGATCTCAAAGGCGGTACACGATCGTGCTTCAGGAAGTGCAGGATCGTGCATAAGCACAATTGTGATAGAGAGGAAGCATCGAGTAGTGCATGATCGTGCACAAGCCCGATTGTGATAGAGAGGAACAAATAGGAATTGCACGATCGTACAATGAAGGTGCAATGATTTTTTACAATTTTAAGCACCCTTCACTCTTTTAACCATAACTTCTTCTCCGGACCTCCGATTGACTTGAAATTTGAACCTTAAACTCCTCACACATTTTCCTTCCTCTCTAACAAATTTCATTGTCATTTGAATTCATTAGGGAAAGATTGGTAAATGATTGATTGATGATGCAAGTGTTTTAAGCCATAAACTATAGTGCTTGATTGAGTGATTAACTTGGAATAAGTTTGTATTATTGAGGTGTAAAACTAAGTTCAAATTGGAGATTTATGAGTTTTGAAGTATGAATGATCATGAGAAGAAATTAAAGGAAATATACTCGAAATTGTCATTAAGCATGCATTGTATATAATCCGTATCATATGTGCATAAATAAGTACTTATATAATTGTGCAAAGTTGTGATGTGTGTAAATATATGTTGCATGATATAGAAGAGCAATTAGAGTGACAACATCCAGATGTTGTCGGGACTTCGAGGCAATAGCTATCTAGAGCAAACTATGAGTGACCTAGATGGTCTCACTTGATTAATTGTTTGTTTTAAATTATATATTAAATTATTATGTGAATGTGATTGTGTTGATTCCAGACATTAAATGTCTAAGGCGTTTGATGCATTAATAATTTATTAGAAGTGCTCCTTATTTGTGAATTTGATGACATAAATGATACTCAACATTATTATTGAATGCCAGATCAAGATTCGATGATAAATGTGAATGTGAATGTGAAACTGAAATCAAGTGACTGATTGAAAATATGTGAATGTGATGCATTTCATTACACGAATGCATGACAACGTAAAGGTTGTTGTGACTGGAGTAGCCACTGAAAAAAATCATAAAGCTCATAATGTAATAAGAGCCTCTAGTTCAGTTGTTAATGTACCCGGTATTCACTAAGAGATATGGGACAATATCTAAAACAAGTTCGGTATCCACAAGGGATATGGGCTAGTACAAAGACACTCAGTCAGAACAAAGTAATAATAGAAATTGAGTCTCATGTGCATTGCATATAAAATTGATATGTATGTTTCAAATGATCAAAATGAACTGTTTGATTTCTCTGAATATGAAATGTAAAATAAGTGATCAAAGTGATATGTGATGTTATATGATTATTAATGAAATGATGTGAATTACGTGATTACATGAACTGTATGTGTTATGTGTAATGAGTGAGCCATCAATGATGGGTAGCTCACTGAGTTCGCAAAACTCATCAAAATTATAATGTTGACATTTCAGGTTCGAGAGAGGATCCTAGTGACAGAGAGACTCTAAGGCTCTGTTTGGTTTGAGGGTTAAAAATAGGATGGGATGAAACGTAACACACTTTCATCGTTTGTTTGAAGGTTTCATAATGGAATGGAATGGACTGGGATGGAAGCGGAGGGTTTCATGTTACGTTCCATTCCATCTTAAACAGTAAAAATAAGAAACCTCCGATTCGGGGGGTTTAAGATGAAATGTAAACTAATAAATACATACTACCTAATATACCCTCAATAATTCTTCTTAATATCAACTCTGACCAAATTATAATATTAATATATTAAATAGAATATAGTAATATTTAATATAAAAATTTTATTAAATAATTGATAATAATATTTTATATTATTAATAATAAATTATATATATTTAATAATAAAATATAAAATTTTATATTTAAAATTTATTTATTTATTTTATCTATATAGAAATATCTAAAACAATTAAATAATAATTTTATATATTTTCTATTTTCATTAATAAAAATATTAAAATTATTCTTGTTTGTATATATTTCTATATAAATAAAAATATAAATACATTATTTTAAATATAAATAAAATTTAATATAATAAAATTTATTAAGTAATTAATAATAATAATTTATATAATTAATAATAAATTGTATATAATTTAAAAATAAATAAAATTTTATTAATGAAAATAGAAAATATATTTAAAATTATTCTTTAATTGTTTGTATATATTTCTATATAAATGAAAATGAAAATAAATTATTTTATATATAAATCACATAGAATAGAATAAAATATTAAATAATTAATAATAATATTTTATATAATTAATAATAAATTGTATACAATTAATAATAAATTTTATTAATGAAAATAGAAAATATGTAAAAAAGTATTCTTTAATTGTTTGTATATATTTTTATATAAATAAATTACTTTTAATATAAATCACATAAAATAAAATAAAATATATTAAATAATTAATACTAATATTTTTATATAACTAACAATAAAATAATAAACCTCCTGCAATAACTATTTTAATATAAGGGTATAAAAGTCATTTATTATACATTACATTCCATTCCATCCATCTTCCAAACAATATTTCACTACATTACATTATGAACCCTTCCATCCTTCCCAAACAACTTTTTACTATATTACATTCCATTCCATTATAAATCATTCCATTCCCTTCCATTCTATTACATTCCGTTCCATTAATTAACATCCAACTAAACAGGGCCTAAAAGAAGTATAATTTTTGTACATTTGGATCAAAGAAATGGCTCAAAGGACGATTAGCTGAGACTGAAGGATCTAGATAAAATTTTTGTGTAATTCCTCATATATATAACGTATTCTGTATACAGAAATGTAAACTTTGATTAGTTTTTGATAATGTACATATATGGATGTTTTTGTAAAGCTATAATGTACATATTGTTTAAGAAATGAAATGAGGAATTTTGGTTTTTAAATAGTGTGATATTTATCTTTTAAATGATGATGCCATGATTAGTTAGTGATGTGACTGCTCTAGCTTGCCACCCTTATTGGTTGTGTATTTGAATATTCAGGAGGATGTCGGGTACGTGTCTTGTGAGAGTGGGGTGCTATAATAAATCTTGCTGAGGCACAAGGTCTGGGAGGGTCTATTAGTCTCATGGTTTAGTAAGAAATAAAACTAGGTTACCTTATCAACCACATAAGCCGAATATATAGTAGTTGGTAGTTATTGTGTACAAATTATATAGCTTAAACAACAACTTAGAGACCACAGAATAAACCTTACGAAGATCCATATTAAATGTGATAATCCTAGTCTCGTTTTCCTTATAAATAACCAAATGCATAGAAATTAAATACCATTTTATTACAGATCATATACAAAATGAGGATAGTGAGCTGGAATTCGTAGATACACAACATTAATTGGCTGATATTTTTACTAAACATATGAGTGAGGATAGATTTGCATAATTAGAAGAGAATTAGGGATAATTGATAGGAACTCTATATGACAGATGACTCTTTTAATGTTTATGATATTTCTTGATTAATATTTCCCTTATTTAATATGTTAATATGAGTTTTAATATTGTTTTTCAAGTTATCAAGACATACTTGTTAACCAATACCTCAATGTGGCTTATTAGTGTACTAAAAAATCCACCTCTTTAGTTTCCAATAAGTTTGTTAGTTGTTTGATTGCTTGTTAGTTCGACCACATAGTCACATTGGTCGATTAATGTCCTCTTCTGGTAAGCTAATTTCCCTGCATTTGAATTTTTCCTTTCCAGTAAGTTTGGTCATATGTACTGGTTAACCACCTACATTTAATAGTCGACTAATATCCTCTAATAGTCGACCATATGGCTTTTACCTTAGAAACTTTTATTCCAATAAGTTTGTTATAACTTGGCTTAATAATGTTGATTAACCTACAACTTTATTGGATGATCACTAGCTATTTTTGGTTGACCAATGCAACATTGTTTTAAAATAAAACTTCAACCTCTCTCTATCATCTTTTATATCAAACATAGAAACTTTTCTAAAACTCCTAAAATTCTCTCCATGTTGCGACAACATGCCCTTTGTTATGCATTCTTCCTCGCTTAACTTCTCTTTTTTTCCACTCATAAGAAAAACCTCCAGGAGCATTTCATCTTCATCCTTTTTCTTTATTCATTTTACCATTATTGCTCCACTCTTCTCTATTGTCTCTCCTCCTTCTCTAGTGAACTTTAGGCAATATACTCATTACCAATGAGCTTCCATACATTCAAAAGCCTAAGCTCTATTGTCTTATGAACTTAATTCATCCAAGACCTCTTAGGGAAAACTCAAATCTATTTGTTTTGGAGATTTTTTTGGATTTCTGTGTATTTTTCTTCAAATTATTGATCAATTGGTGTTATATGCATGCTTATGAATCCTTTTATGCTTTAAATTTCATACAATGGTCTTTAGATTGATTCAATTGGATTCAGGGCAAGTTAGGGTTTTAGAATTGATAAATTTTCATTTTTTGCCTATCCTCCATTATTTTTAAAATTAATGATTAACAAGTGAAATTGAAGAATGTCTTAAAGTTTTTAACTTTCAATTAGATTGTACTATACCAAATTTATCTAAATTTGAGATTTTGCATTTGAAATTTGAGCCTTTTTAAATTATTCAATTATATGCATTTTATATGAAATTGATGATTTCTAATTCGATTAGGAAAGATTTTGAGATATAACTTATCATTCAATAATCTAATTGAGTAATTTCAACCCAAGCATTCTTAAAGAAAATAGGATATTTTTAATAAGGTATAATACTAGGTCACACTTATCAAATAAAGCTTGTTAGATTTCTTAATTTTGATTTCATGATATGCATACCCATTTTTGTAAATAAAATCAATGGTTTTTAATCATATTTTACATTTCTTAACTTAAATTTCTATTCAATTCTACATATTTCATAATGTATCTTGCATTAGGCTTTGAGATTGCTCATTTCCTATTATGATGGTTGAAAATTTGAAGTTGGTGGGATTGAATTTGTGGAAGATTTTTTCTCCTTCATGTGACCCTACACCATTAATACCTATACTTTTTCCCTTTTTAGTTATCTCTCTAACCCCTTTTTAGTTATCTCTCTAACACATTGTCTTGTGCCTTTCCTCTACCCTTATAGAAGGAACTATAGGGAACTATAATCCTATACCTAGCATACCCACTTAAGGTAGAGCTAACTGCTACCTTTTATGGAGGACTCAAGTGAGGTTTCTATCTCCTCCACCTCTTATGCCCCCTCCCACTAATAAGGATGAGCTTTTTGATATTAACTCTCGTCATTTTCATAATTATGCTTCCTAAGAGTTATATGAAAACTATTTTATCTCCCCTACTAGTCTAGAATAATTTAAAGCTTACAGTCTTGTCCAATTTTTTGTTGATCAAAGTGTGAATCCCTTCTTATGAAAAGCTTGCTTATATGCCTAACAACATTAGGTTGTTTTACATTAATCTTTGCCCTAAAGTTATTCAAGGTGACACATATATCTTCTCTAAAATCTATAATGTTGATATTTATAACAATTATGATCTTATAAATGAGATCATAGGCATTCTCATTCTTGAAAATATAGCCCATTATAATTATCATACCAAATACAATATCTGACCTTGTTCTATGATAAATAAGGTCAAAATTATCTTTAAGTTATGTAGTTAGACATAGGTCATTAGAAGACTCAAAGATGTTCATGGCTTCAATGGTATTCCTTGATTTCATCATTTATTTATTAAGTATAACTTTGTTTCTACTAATAGTCACTTTACTTTCCTAGGCCTTGATGACCTCTAGTTCCTCTCCAACCTCATAACTAGAGAGCTTATTTATCTCAGTTTCTTTATTTTTCTCAATACAGTGCACCTTTATCAAAATAAGAAAAAAGAACAAAACACTCCTTATACATTGGTTCTTAGACTCATCTTCTAGCATTTTTACATTCCTCCAGCTAATGATGAAGTTGATTTTGATTTCCTTTTTAGTTTTGTTACTATTTATCATGTAGGTTACCAATTGATTGATATTTAAATGACTTAGCCACACTAGTGGTGACAACACTAACCTTAGCAGCCTTCACCAATACATAAGGTCCCTCCATATGACAATCGTCTCGATAAGCCTCTCCTGAATCACACTATTAATTTCCCTATGGATGATGAGGCTACTAACTTACGACCATGTCGTTGGTCTCCGCTTGATGCTTATTTGATAGCCATTGAGTATTAGCTTAACATACTATCAGGTGAAATTGAATCCTTTTGAGACACCATAATGCATATACTTAATGATTTATATAGGTTGATTAAGTCTCTATTTCCTCTCTAGATAATTAATATTTTTGTGTTTCTAAAAAGAGGGAGAGCAATTTTATGTTATTAGATTTAAAAGGAGGGTTCCTATTGTCTATATGATGATTTTGTTTTTAGATCTCTTTTGCATTTTACTTATTATTGGATATCACTTACTTGAAATTAGAGATCTCTTTTGTTCTCAATATCGATTTATTTCTTATGCATAAATTAAAGGGGAGCTATTCATTATCTTGATATGGGTGGTTACTTACACGCTTAATCTTATTATTGATATTTAATATCATAAATATTTTGTCATTATAAAAAAGATGGAGAATGTTAAACTAAGGAGATTCTAATCAATGCTTTTATAATAAAAGAATATAAATTTGACTATTGAGTTTGCTATCTTATTGAGAAGCCTTATAAGAATAAGATGAGATCATGCATAACTCAAGAACATACTTTGTGTAGTTGGTAAAAGAAAGTTGAAGTTTATAACTTACAAAGTGAAGATCAAGTAAAGAAAAAAGGAAGATTAAGGCATATCAATGTCATTTTCTTATTTATAATATTAATTGTAATCTCACTTAATTATTTTGGTTTATAAAGGCTCACTGATGTGTGCTTCATTTTTTATACATTTACTCCTTAATTCTTAGCAATTAATATTATGAAATGCTTAAGATACTCATTTTTAGTTTCCATTTGGTTTTAGGTATAAGTTGGAAGCATATAAACTAAAATGAGTTAAAAACACAATCATTGAGCCAACCTCTTAATGTTCAAACTTATTTGTTTTTGTGGAATAAAAAGGAGATAGATTAGAGTGAGGATGTGATAAGAAAATGTAAGAAAATCAAGGATTTAGTATAACTTGCAAGATGCATGACTGTGTATCTACTTGTATGTAGCGCCCCCTTACCGTAGAGTATACACCGGGACGCCCGTAGGTCATACCGATACATACCCTACGATGAGGGTGCACTACCAAACAATCACTTCTAATAAACCTCATGGCATCAATATAATAAAGCAGTAATGATCACATCCACTAAATTTTAAAACCAAAGAGTCCTTCTCATTTCATTCATTAAACCTGAATACAATATCCTGTCATAAGTTCAAATATACAGATCCAAAAATAGACAGTACTAACTCCTATCTAGGCCATCTCTAAAATATCCCAAAGGATCCCCAGCTGACCGACCTGTGGGCCATGCTCCTCTCGCCGACACACACACACAGCAGGAAAAGTCTCAAAATCTGGAGCTAGAAGTCACACTACCGCTGACCTGAAAAATAGTCGCAATTTGGGTGAGTTTGCGAAACTCAATGAGTAACCATCATCGATGGTTCACTCAATTCATGCATTACGCAAAATTGCGTACAAGTAACACATATCAGATTTAGAATCATAAATCAAAACTCATAAAATCATAATCACCCATTTACAATTAATTCCATATCACACTCACAACATAATTACAGACTGAATGCACAATGATTTCCAGTTCATTTTAATTGTTGTGATTGGGCGTCAGAATTATCCCATTTCTGGGCACATCACACCGAAATCGCGTTTTCGGGGTAGGAGAGCCCTCTGGGTATACACTACTGCCCACGCGCACTAGGGATAGGAGAGCCCTCTGGGTATGCACTAATCCCTTTTCACTTATCACATAGGCGAGCTTATAGCTCTAATAAGATCATAATGTGCTCCAGTCACAACTGTCAGTTACTGATTTCTATTCATGCCTAGCATGTGTTCACAATTCTCAATAACATATCTCATACTAATCATTCACCATAACATATCGCATGCGGGTCACTCAATCATATTCACAGATAATTCACGCACAAAGCACATAGCACATAGCACATCAGAGATTGAGAAACCAACTAGGTTACTCACCTTTAAACTTCCGCGCTACTGCCGGGAAGTCTCAGCTGCGTCAGAGGAACGACGCTCCACTAAAGCCTCTATAAGAATCAGAATGTTCGAATATCACTAAATTGACCAATGTCCAGAATCAAGTATGCAAATATATTAAATAATGTAAGTACTATGCACGTTATGACATTTCCGATACAACTCCGAATTTCCCCTTTCTCATATTCGAAATCTCCAAATTGAATTTAATCCATAATTAATTGAACCATCAAATTCCTAAATCCCATTCTCTAAATCCTCAAATTTCAATTTCGGAACAATG